>JAILYB010000005.1:10000-1403750 GCA_021437785.1 Rhodomyrtus psidioides | reverse complement strand
TCTTGAAGGTGAACTCTCCTGTACTTTCTGTTTGCTAGCATGACTTTCCCCTAGGGTCACGCTCTCGGGTGTTAAAAGTGCAAGCAAAATCATCTTTAAGGCAGAGTTTTAAAGTGCAGGAGTGGCTTGATTGCCAAAATAGTTTTGATAAAACCCTGCTGTGCTGCTCCTTAATTTCACTCTCTTGCTTATGAATTTTATAATGGTGGTTGATTACTTAGTTACGTAGCAGTAGAAAGCATTCATCTTGTAGCTGAACAACGATGGCATATGGAATTTCAGGCCATCATCTTGTGCAGCACACGTCACTCTTCTCTTGTTTCTGGGATTGTCCCGGTGAGAGAGCTCCCACATCTTACGTTTGGTCGACTGATGCAGAGGTTGTTCATTGGTAGGCTTCTAGGCAGGTTGAACGGCAGATATTATGCTTTAAATTGCATCATTTTGCCCGAATCTACTTGCTGCAGTGACAAATGAGGACGACCATATGAATTTGGTCTGTACTCCTAACTCCTTGTATGACTTTTTGCTGCGAGTGAAGTCCATGAACGGATCAGTATTTGGGACAAACTTAAGATCTGTGAATGTTCATTGTCTACAAAAGGTGTTGTGGGTTCAGTCGTTTCCGTTATCACCATCTGCAAAAACGATTTACCTACTTCACGGAGGTAAATTCAGAATGTCTGTTTACTCATACATGGGGGGGAAAAGGGTTGGGTGGTTGTTGGTTGAGACTTGGGCCACAGAGCAAAAGACCAACCGGTCAATCCATGCCATAATTGCCATTATGGAAAGAATCACGGTCGTGGGTTTCTGTTCCATGGTTCCAAGGTTGTGTAATTTCAGTCGGATGGCCAAGGAGGAGGAGAAAGACTCGGACTGCAAGCATAATCAACAAGATCGGCTCCATCGTCCTTTTCCCTTGTTTCGTCGTCCACATCGACGAGTCGAAGGCGACTTTTTAAACCTGTATCGTGTCGTGACAAGAGTGAACGAGATGGATGATGAGTGAGGGAATGGTCCTCGCTCGCTGAGCTTTAATCGTGCCCATCGCCTGCAGCACCGGAGCTGCGGGAAGAGTATCTTTCAGAACATTAACATCTGCTAAAAAAAAAAAAAAAATCCCATCTACATCCAACAACCCCGCTGAATTTCAAATCTCGGGACTTCCCGGATCATCGGTTTCTTTTATTGTACCCAGATATTGCGGTGGGTTTCATGATCAACAATCCATTTTCAATTTTTTTTCATGCGGATTGCTAGATTGATGGAATTCTCAATTTGATGCTCACTTCGAAGGAAGAAAGAGGTCAGAGGAAAGGCGCGATAAAGCAGCCCATGAAGCGACCGACCAATTTCGTCCGTGTCGCTTCCAAAATGTCAAGTGATCGATAGGGAAATAGTGTTTAGTATTATTATTAGCACACAGATTTTTCGTCTCGCCGTCTCGTACGACCCGCATTGCCCCCGAATTATTGAATTGATTGATTAATTCGTGGAATACTGTGGGATACAAAAGTAATCATAACTTCACAAAGTATCATTAAGCCCCCACATTAATTAAAAAATTATGCTTAAATCTTGCGTGCATAATCCGGCAAGGCTAAACTCGTGGGGGCCACGTAGCCCCGTGGACAAAGCAAAGGCGGACGAAAACGATCCCCCCGAATGTGGGGCCGGCCCCCCACTCACCCTTATCTCCATCTCCCGAAGCTTTTCGCGCGAGCTCCGAGCCTGCGCTCCTTCACTGGTTCCGAGCCGCGCGTGGCGCTCTTCCCTTGGTTCGGACCTCCCGAAGCTAGAGCCGCGGGGACGCAGTTGGTGATACTGCCCTTCTTCTTCCTCGACTTTCACTCTTTCTCGAGTGCTCTTCTCTCTCCGTCTCTCGAGCTCCCTCCCTCGATCGAGCTCTCTCTCCGGCGATGGAGGTCCGACGTTGAGTTCAATCGTTATGATCACGATGAGGTATCAATTGATGGCGATGTCTCTCTCTCTCTCTCTCTCTCTCTCTCTCTCTCTCTCTCTCTCTCTCTCTGTGCCTATTTGAAAGGCATAGTTTAACATAAGATGACACCGCGATGTTCTCTTTCGTCGGTTTGGAGGATTGAGGTCTCGGAGTACCATGATCGAAGAACAGATTTTGCCGCATAGTGAGGACGTGTTTTTTTTTTCAAAAAAAAATCCATTTCAGCCTTCGATGATCATAAGTTTATCGCTTTTTTTTTTTGTCGTAATAAGTTTCGACTTCTCTGTTTTATTTATCGTTTTTAACGCTATTATATTTTTTCCTGGTTAGAACTGGATTTTGAGCTCTCTTTGCGGGCGTCGTTTTTCTTTTACTCGTACTTCTTCCGTAGTTTCGGACGACGTTTCTTTCGTAAGATGCTCCTTTTCACGAGTTTATTCGTGAAAAAGTTTAAGATGTCTGAAAAATAGAGGAAATGTACCTCGTTAGTGGGTTAAAATGAAAAAGGAAGTCACTTTACCGAGGTCAATTTGCTTTAGGTTCCCTGTCTAATGGTATCTCGGTGACTTAAAACTTTATGTTTCTTAAACCACCCACACCCCCGCCCCCCCTTCAAAAAAAAAAAAAAAGCTTTCGTGTTTATCCAGGGTTCATGCTGCGGAGATACTGTTGTATCTGTGTAATCCACTTATGCGTATGCAAAATGTGCAGTTGATGATGGGTTTATTTTGAAACTTCACCTTTTCCAATGTCTAATGGTCAGCTTGAGATATGGTTAATTTGTCTCTTCTTTTTGCCCCTAGGTGGCCGAGCACTTTATTGGGAGTTTTATGTAACTTATTAAGTATGCATTCCAATACAAGCAGAGTAATCATTCAGTTCTTAACTGTAAAAATAAAAATGAGTAGTCTTTCATTTCCCCTCAAATTGATCTTATATGGGGCCTTCAAGAGAGTTATGAGATTGAGCCTTGTTGTAGTTTTCCTGTCAACGGCTATGCGCTCTTGGACTGCCATTATCACGAGCTGAACACTCATTTTCTCGTTACACGGTCTTTGCAAGTTGGTACATGTGGTGAGCGTTCGTGTAATAAAATGCAGCTTTTGTTCAGGGGCATGTCTGCTGCATTTTGTTGTTCTGAGCAACAAGTTGTTTTTATTTCGTGGTTGAGTACTTCATTGTTGGCGGCAGATAGTTCTCAGGGCAATTGCTGTAAGCTGACTGTTTGGGCTGACTTGTCATGCTGTAATGTCTCTTTTATACTCTACAGGGGATAATAAATGCCTTTTCATTTTGGGTGATACAATGGATTGCGGTAGGACTGTGCTCTATTATTCATGAGGCTTTTGTAGTATTGACTCGAAGAATTTCCTCAATGGGGGGAGCTTGTTCTAGGAAGAGGAATCAACAGGATGATGAAGATGTTCTGCATGGAGCCGTCTCTGGTAGATATTCCAAGAGCGGGAGTTCAAAGTGGCTGTCAACTTCATTTTCTCGTTCCTTCAGTGATATGCGGCATGACAGGGGGAAATTCCCGTCTCTTATGGACCTATGCGTCCAGAAGATAACTGAGGTACTTTCAATTCGCACGTCTCAATGTGGAGCGTGGCTTCTTCTGTTGGCCCAATTCATGTGCCCTTCCACATTTTTTCCTTCCCTTGCCTTCTCTTCACATATTTCTCTCCCAACAGGATATTGGAAAGTATAAAACCTTCTCAAATCTACCAAGGGATATTAGTCAGCTTATCTTCAATGAATTGGTACTTTCTCAGCGTCTGACTGATGCTTCTCTTGAAGCATTTCGAGACTGTGCTCTCCAGGTAATGCCTTACAACATGGCCCGCAGGGTTTGTACATACATGGTCCTTCTCTGTTGATGTTGTTATGCCCTGTGACATCCAATTAATGTGTGTCTCTGTTGGATTTGACAGGATTTGCACTTGGGCGAGTACCCCGGAGTCGATGACAAGTGGTTGAATGTCATTTCTTCTCAAGGATCATCATTGCTTTCTGTTGATCTTTCTGGATCTGAGGTTTCTGATGAAGGAGTAACTCTTCTAAAAGATTGCACAAACCTTCAATCTTTGAATTTTAATTACTGCGACCAGATATCTGATCGAGGTGTCCAACACCTTAGTGGTAGGCCCTGGCAGTGTTTCCCTCTAGGTTTTCTTTTTCAATTTCCATGCTTATTCTTTTGGTCCTTTGAAGACTATTTTTTCTCCATAGAAGCTGGAGAAATGGTTCTTGGTAGTGTGAGAAAGTTGATTAAAACAAGTGAAGTATTTTCTGTGCGATACATTAATAATGCTGTAAATAATCTAGAGAAGAGCTCAAGACTCATCCCCGTTAAATCTCACATGCATAACCATGGATCATCCAACGAAGGACTGTAACATTCTTGTGACTCAATTTCATATGGAGGCTAAGCAGAACTGGTACTTGCCTAATGACTATATTAACATGATTCTTTGGTTCGACTAGTATAGCTCAATACCTCATGATTTCTAAGCTGCCAATCATACCATATGTAGCCTAATAATCTATTTAATGAGCATGTCTTTTTAGCTTGTTGTCTCTGAAGTTCGTCTTGGGATGAATATTCCAGGAAATAATATTTCTTAGTGGTATAGTTCGGCTAATATGTATACTGTGGATGGTTGTGTTATGGACCTTCTGGTTTGGTCTTGCATCACACGGATATAAGTTCCTGGAGATCCTTCTCCATGGATAAATGTGACACCCTTTTCATTCTGCAGGCCTCTCGAACTTGACAGCTCTAAGTTTTAGGAGAAATGATGCTATTACAAGTCGGGGAATGAGTGCCTTTGCTGGCTTAGTTAATTTGGCGAAGTTGGATTTGGAGAGATGTCCGAAAATTCATGGTGGACTCATTTATCTTGAAGGTGGGCACTTGAAGTATTCATTGGTTCTGGTGTGAATATCACTGATATCCTTTCTGAATAAGCACGATGTGATTCAACGTATTCTATTTCTCATTGTTCTCATTGCTATGGTAAATGTCTTGCAGGTCTATCGAAGTTAGAGTCTCTTAGTATCAAGTGGTGCAATTCGATAACTGATTCTGATATGAGGCCTCTCTCTGGTACTTATGTTTTGTATAAATGTGTATATATTTTGTTACTGTTGGTACACGGGTGAAGGTCTTCCTCGCGTTGGAATCATAGTGGTCGGTCACTTCAATGCCTTGTTCTGTTAATATTAATTTGTTCGTCATTTTACGGTAAATCACTCTCTGATATTTTCAATAGGTTGTGAACCCTCATTGGTGTCCCTTTCGATTATGTACAGCTCCTTTCTCCTTTTGTGAGTGTTGCATAATAATTGCATGAGTCGAGTTTGAAACCTTGAAATTAAAAAAAGAAAAGATAATTGGAGTTGGATTACGTATCTGTGTGTGATGTAATACGCATTAGATTATCTCAGATATACGGAAACGGAAGGCGGCATGCTTAACTAATTCTTCTTGATTATCTCTGACATTTCAGGCCTTACAAACTTAAAATCGTTGCAAGTTTCTTGCAGTAAGATTACAGATTCTGGGATCACATATCTTAAAGGTAATTTTGGTCAATCACATTGAATTGGCGGATGACCAACTTTAATGTATGTGAAGCGACAGCAGGAATTCTGTTGTGTGTTTTAGAATGATCATATAAGGCATACATTCAAACCACTTCTTCCCACTTCTTTACTTTTACGTACAACCACCCTTGTGCCTGGCTGTGTTGGAGAAGATCCAGTGCTTTTTACATAATCGTGAGTGGTAGCTGATATAGCATATTTACATGCTAGGATGTCCCTACAAGCTTTATTCGAAGGCTAAGGGTATTAGGCTGCAGTAGGCGACTTTAGTTCCTGAGGAGCAACTTCAAGATTTATGAAGCAACCACTGTGTTTACTGATGTCTGACCATAATATAGACATGCAGAGCTCTCAATGACTGATTGAAAAGATAGAACGTAATGGATTATGAAAATTCAACGTGTTATTCTTAGGCAAAGCATGGCTAGCCATGACTGATTGGTTCGGGCAGTGTTTGTGAATTCATTTCGTCAATGATGAAATAATGCAAAAATCTTCTTTCCGTTGCATTTTCCTGTATGATTCCTTTTTCAAGATTGTGGAAACCAGGGTTTTCTATCCAAGAAGTTGATTTTTCTGATTCAACTGGATATCTCTTGCTTACATATAGCTACCTGAATTTATTTGTGTAGCCATCTTCTTCGGCTTCTGTCATTAATTAATGTAATCCTGTTGTTGAGCCTCGTGCTCCCAAGTCATACAATGATCCTTTTATCATTGTAGGCCTCCATAAGCTTTCTATATTGAACTTGGAGGGATGTCCTGTTACTGCGGCATGTTTGGACTCCTTGGCAGGTTTGCAGTTTATCAATTCTGTTGCAATGATTTTTACCTATCGAAATTGCTCACTAGGGAGACAGGATGATGTGGGCGGATATAGATTTCCCCTTGCCCTATAAGAAACTGGAGACTGCTGAGTGGTTTTTCTTATGAGAATGGTAAAGGTGATCTGTTAGAAAAGACTAATATTCATAAGGGGTAGGTTATACTTCTTATTTTATGAAAATCTTAAACAGTTTGTAATCAATGGAAAAGCATTCTTTTTCAATCTTTAGGTATTCCCCAGCTCTGACAGGTTAACTTACTATCTAATAAACATTGCATTTGGACTTTCTCTGCTTCTGAGTATCATTTTTTCTTTTTTCTTTTTTTCCTTTTTTTAAGCTGACCTGGCCTCTTTTCATGCAGCTCTCTCAGCCCTCTTATATTTGAATCTTAACAGATGTCGTCTCGATGATGGGGGATGTGACCAGTTTTCCCGTAAGTTGCATAGAGTCATTAGTTTGGTCACATCACGTTACCGGTTATAGTGATCACTTTGTAACCGCATTGTTGCCTGCACAGGACTTGGTAATTTGAAGGTGTTGAACTTGGGGTTCAATGATCTCACAGATGCTTGCTTGGTGCACCTGAGAGGTACTTCATTCTTTTTTGTGCAATTCAAAATCTGAAGTTTCTTTTCTAGAAAGCTCTATTAGATTTCTTGGTATAAGAGATCTATATGCGAAATGTCTAAAAATGGTGGCTGACCATGTGTTGAGGTCATTCTTTTTTCTTTTTAATGCTGTCTTCTAGATTTGATTGTGAATTATCGTTTTTTAGCAGTCTCTTGTTCAAAAGCTGCAGATACAGACAAAAATATGTCATCATTATATACTATGGTTGTCCTATGGTTCAATTTCATTTATGTAGTTGCAACTACTTATTATTGTGAAGTATGTACTATTTACTTATATTATTAGACAGTATTCTGAATATATTTTGTATTTAAAGCCCGTTATTATCGATTACTTAACTGAAAAAGTCAATGTCCTCTGGAGTTAGCATAGGTTAGTATATGGTCTGTTCACTACATGTAATCATTTATTTTTATAATGCAGGGTTGACAAATTTGGAGAGCTTGAACTTAGATTCTTGCAGAATTGGCGATGGAGGCCTGGTTAATTTAGCAGGTAGATATTTTTTTATGCTCTTTGCCCCCGGCATCTCTGTATTCTTGTGATTGAAGTCACGGTCGCTTTGGTGGTGCCACCCTAACCCTTGCAAATAAAGGTCTCATAGCATCAACAGGAGTGAACTCTCCCATCTTAACCCAACCCCTCCCCCCACAAAACCACAAAGGAAAAAAAAAAAGAACAAAGAAAAATGGAAATAGAAAAGCAGTTCAACAAAAATGTCGTTCAGTTTCATGCGTCATAATTATGGATAGAGATCACTATATTGGAGTGATAATCTTTATCATGGCTTAATTATTCAACCTGCGATGTCCTGTTGTTATCGGAGTGATATACATCTTTATCCTGGTTTAATAATTCAACCTGTGATTTTTTTGTTTCTGTTGGAGCGCATATACATTTTTATCCTGGATTATGTAGAGTTAAATCCCCAAAGTTCCTGAATCTCATGGGGATTGCTTCGATACATGCATAGTTGAAATTAATGGCGAAGTTTGTTCTTTTACCCTTCTTAACCTGGTATTGCATCTATGTCCTTTTCGTTGTACTTTCTGCTCATGGCCTCATTGCTGAAGTTGGCGCTGATAATTGTGTTCTCATAGACCTTAGGCGTTTGAAATGCTTGGAGTTGTCTGATACCGATGTTGGGAGCAATGGGCTCCACCATTTGTCAGGTGAGACAATTGCCTATTTCTGAAGTCAATTTGATAAATGATAGATGACTTGTCTGAGTGCATTGTACATTTTCTCTAGTGTTGCATGATTGTATTGGGCATTCTTTCTCATTTTCTGATCTGTCTCAGGTGCTTCTGTATTCTAGGAAATGAAAAGATTACAATCTCGACTTTATCGTACTGAACATTTTCTTCCGTTGGATATTCATCTTCTTTTGTGCTCGTCAGCTATGTAGCACCGACACTAACACGGGACACACGACACGGCACGCCACTTTGATTCCCAAAAAAAAAAAAAAAAAAAAGCATTCCACCATGTTGAGACACGTTTTATATTAAATATATATATTAATCTTTTATTTATATGATTATTTCGATTAAATTGATTTGATTCAAATTCATAAACTAATAAATAAGAAAAAAGAGCTTAAAATAAATTTTAGCCTCGTTAAGTAAAGATAGGAGAGCTCTCATAAAAAAAAGTAAGATAAGAGATCCGATAAAAAAAAAGAAAGTAATATAAGAGACCTCCGACAAAAAAAAAAGGGGGGGGTGGGGGGGGGGGTAAGATAAGAGCGACAAAAAAAATGAAGATAGAGTAAATAAATATTTTCCTCTTCTGCTGCTTTGTGCATTGGACGCTTCTTGCAGTTTGCAGTCTTCTAACTTTAAGCCACAATTTCGAGGGGGGGGGGGGGGGTGCGACATTAAGCCACAATCCTATCCTCCCTCTCTCTCTCTCTCTCTCTCTCTCTCTCTCCAAGCACACACATCTTCAGAGCAAGATCTCAGTCAATCGGAAGATCTCAGTTGACGTTTCCGATTGAAGATAAGCCAATACGACCACCAAAACCAAATCCCAGGTAACGATTGAACCCATCCTCCAACTCATTTCGATTTCAATCCTCTCCCTTGAATTTGGCCGATTTTATCTTGCCAAAATCACTTACTTTTCATGCGGCGGGATCTGACCTTGCTCTGCCGTCACCAACCTCGCTTCTTCCGCCTCACGTGCAGCCTTTCCCCCACCTTCCTCGCCAACGTCCTCCACTACCATGTGCTCCTTGACTTCATCTCCTCCGATCTCCTCTAGATCCCTCTCCGGACATGCATGTCGCCAGCATTGACTTGAGTGTCGAAATTCGGACACGCGTTGGCCGCATGTTTGAGCGTGTCCGGCGCGTGTCCAACACCGACACGTGTCTGACATGCAAAAATTCTCCCCAGAGGAGTGTCCGTGCTAGATAGCTTGTCGGTAGAGTTAATTTGTTTTTCTGGCATAGTAAACAATGGAAGAGGTCAGCTTGTGCCTTTAGGCATACTTGTTGGACTGTTTCTTTGAAAGTGGAGCTAATCATGCCATAGATTAAGAGAGGCTGTCCATTTCCCCTATATCCTTGCATATAGGTCAATGATCAAACTCGAACTAAATTTAGTCTGTCTGGATTTAGAAGGGGCTATAAAATTTAGCCTATTGGAACTGAGATCAAAATAAGCTTAATATGGAGTGTTAGTAATCTGTGTTGTTTGTGAGGCCTGCAGTTCATGTCTCCTTAACCACACTGACTTGAGGTTTAAGGTGTTTCACTTATTTTGCATCTTCATGTTTCTACGTAGGCCTTAGGTTCCTGACCCAATCTCGAGTGATCAAAGCGCTTTATTGCATAAATTCATCGGCCTCATTCTTCCCAAGAAAATGCTTGTGCTTTCTGCATGGTCTTTCTTTCATAAATGTAATAGGTACTGCTGATTAATTTATTACAATTGATTGTGAAGGATGAGGTGATTTCTTCTCTGCTTGCTGTTGAATATTAGAAATTCGTTTTAGTTAATTTCCTTGAAGTTTAACTCATGTCAAATTTGTATATCTTCCTTTTGTAGGTCTGACCAATCTAGAGAGTATCAATTTGTCCTTCACTGCTGTTACGGATGGAGGTTTAAGAAAACTTTCTGGACTTTCTGGCCTTAAATCACTTAATTTGGATGCTCGCCAAATCACAGATACTGGACTTGCTGCCCTTACTGGCAAGTTTTTTTCACTATTCTAATGTTAGACTTTATTTCTCTTCTTGAGCCAAGATTGGATTATTTTTAGGATAGGCGTTTTCTATGGTTTGGGGTTTGAGATTGCTAGGATTCCGTATTCTGCTTAATGATCTACCAAGTAAACTCTGAAGAGCTAGCATGAGTCTGTGTATTTAATTGTTTTTTTGAAATGTGCATTCTAGTTTGTTCTGTTTGTGTACTACTGCTTTGCATTTTGTACTTGCTGTTTTGCCTTGAGCTAATTATACCTTGAAAGATGTCTTAACAACTTACTTTTTCTCAAGTTTTTTAGGAATTGCTTCGACCTTCTGAACTTTCCGAACCATGATTGGCTTTAGACTTTATGATTTCCATGGTCTACTGATTTCTCTGTGCGTCGGTTTCTAATGCAGGTTTGACTGGATTGACTCACCTTGATCTCTTTGGAGCTCGTATCACTGATTCTGGAACTGCCTACCTGCGAAGTATGTTCCTATCTTTTGTTCTTCTTTTTTTTCCCCTTAGTGTACGATGAACTATCTGGTGTTAAAAACACAATCTGGTAAGAGCACTTTCACAGGGGCCTTTTATGAATCAAGCATGCTATTATGGTCATACTGTGATACTGGCATGCATACATGGACCTGTGAACCATGATGCTTAGGAAATATTGGTGATGAAGATGGTTCTAATTATGAAACGGATACCTCAAATTTGAGCAGTAGTGTTTGTCATGCTGCTGAGTTGGGAAAACAAAATTATTTATAGCATTTAATTAAATATGAATTAGAAGCTACGCAATACACGGATGAACAGCCCAACTTCCTTGCTACATTATGGACCGTCCTGTGTATCTTGAAATTCATAAATGAAGTAGTTATATTGGGGGGGGTTTGTGGGGGTGTTTTGTGTGTGGTTGTTTGGGGTTTCATGTTGTCAAAAGAGTTGAACAATGAAAATAGATGGCGAATGCCCAATCGAATTGATCGGGTCACTGACTGATACTTCTACATCTTTTGTGATACCTTCCGATTTGTGCTTTATTGACTCAGACTTCAAGAAACTCCAGTCCCTGGAAATATGTGGTGGGGGATTGACTGATGCAGGCATGAAGAATATCAAAGATCTTTCATCTCTCACTCTCCTAAACTTATCGCAGAACTGCAACTTGACGGACAAGACCCTGGAATTGGTTTCTGGTACTTCTTGAACCCTGCTTTGTGAAAAGAATATAAACTCCAGTTCTTCCAGATTTAATTTGAGGGTCATCCATTAACATGAATAACATGACCTTTGTGAACCGTTGAGCTTTCAATGTGCGTTGCGCATCGGCTTTAAGTTAATATTGCCAGTTTTTGAAACAAGTTATAGTGAAAGTGAGAGTGAACATTATTATTTACTGAAATTTCACTGGAAACTGGTATTTGCTAGTAGGTTGAATTTATTCCTTTGAATAATTTCCTGTTGGGAGAAATATGCTTGCTGAGTTACATATACATGGACTTATTTTAAGCTTCTCTGAGATATCTGTGCTTCTATAAATCAATGCTAGGCGAGAGTGGGATACTGCGACTTAAATATATCCTTGGTTGATGTGTTGAGTCAATTCTTCGGAGTGGATTAATAATGTTTTCATGTGAATGCAGGATTGACTGGACTAGTGTCGTTGAACGTGTCTAATTCTCGCGTGACTGGTGCTGGACTGCGGCATCTGAAGACACTGAAGAATTTAAGGTCGCTGGCATTGGAGAGTTGCAAGGTGACTGGGGGTGACATCAAGAAGCTTCAGTCAACTGATCTCCCCAACCTCGTAAGCGTCCGACCTGAATAGCTCTTGTAGATAATTGCTGTCAAGTGGAAGGATGACGATGTAAATATGGGATTGTGATACATTGGTGGCGAGGAATCGCTGGTAAACTGTAAATATTTCCAGGCCCGAGTTGGACTCTCGCGTGGCTTGAGTACTCGAGGCTTGTGTGGGATGCTTCTAGGTTATCTATGCTCCACGTGAAGCTTTCTTTTGCACTAAATATGTTTCTGTGCGAAAGGAAATGTAGATAAGCTTCCTAAGCGTGGGTGTCTAGCGCTCTTTCTAAGGGGCGTTGTTATGTGATTATCTGGGATTAATTCCTTGTGAATACTGTTTAAAGAGCAGTCTTCAACATTCTTAAGTGCCCATGATGTTTCGTTTCCTTCATTCGAATAATGTATGTCTAATATCCAGTAAGGATGCCGAGATTTGTTGGCTTTTTGGCAAAAGCTAACATTGAGTCGGCAACAGAGTGGTTTGGTCGTTCCCTGACGGGACTTTACATTGGCAGATCACATGCTGGTTGTACGCCAAGGTAAACATCAATCGATGCTATTGAAGGTTGCCGGAAGTGAATGAGGTAGACGATTGGATCATGAAGTCCTGCTCCTTGTAGGAGTCATCCCCGTGACTCAATTTGGAGACCTTCGGGATAGACGACGAAACGTGACATGAACTTGAGAGGTGTTAATGATAAAAGAGAGCTATCTTTATTATTGAGAATAAGTATAGGCTTTAAGATTAAGCTTAGTACAATTATTACACTTATATCTTGACTTGCTAATACTCTTAACACGAGTGTATATATCAAAAAGAAACTTACAATTACACTTATATCCCGACTTGCTAATACTCTTAACACGAGCGTATATATCAAAAAGATCTAACTTATGGTAAAAATATAAAACTCTTCCACGTCGAAGAGGCTTCACGGGCTTCCCAAAAAGCCAGCCCGGACCTTGGTCAACATAGAATGAAGGGGACAGCCCTAATGTAGTGTTGGCAAAGCCAAGAAAAAGTATCTAAAAATATCCAATTTAGATATTTGTACCTTGTCGATGTACCAAAAACAATACTAGTGTTTATTAGAATTTAATAGAAATCGAAATGGGGCGTCCACTTCTTCCCTATACTACAAGTGAAAGAGAAAATGTAAAGACTACCATTAAAGCAGCCCAAGCAAGACTTTTATTTGATTGGACAGTGTATTCTGGTATGCACACAACACAAAATGGGCGTTTGGCTTTAGGACGGAGAAGAGCGGACGTGAGGACTCGGGTCAGGGTGCAGCGTAATTAAGAGAGTCATTCCATTTAGGTAGGGCAAGACGTCTACAAGTTGCTCTTGCACTAACCGTATATCTCCACAATTCATTTTTTCTTGAACAAAATGACAATTCATCTCTATATGTTTCGTTCGCTCGTGAAACACTGGATTGCTAACAATATGAATAGTAGACAGATTATCACAACACAGAGTAAATGATCCGATCATGGACAGTCTAATCTCAGCTAAAAACATGCGAAGCCATTAGAGTTCACCCATAACATTAGCTATAGCACGATACTCGGCATCTGCACTTGATCGGGAAATAACATACTGCTTCTTACTTTTTCATGACACAAGATTACCACCAAGAGACACAGTATCCCAAAGTATACCGGCGATCCATAGGGAAATCAACCCAATATGCACCAGAATATCATATCACCTCCAAAGACTCGGGATTAGAATAACCAAATATATGAAGATGGCCTTGATTATGGAATACAAGTCCTTGACCTGGAGCTCTCTTCAAATACCGAACAATTTGTAGAGCAGCTTGCCAATGAGTAGTACGATGAGAGTTCATAAATTGACTCACCATATTAACAGCAAATGAAACATCTGGACGAGTAATGATAAGATAATTTAATTTGCCTATTAACCGACGATACTTATCTGGATCATGAAGAAGTTTTTCGAGTTCATTATCAAGCCTTACTCCAGGGTCCATAGGTGTGTCATCAAGCTTAGCATCATGTAAACCGATCAAGAGTATATTTTCGTTGGGAGAGAGTAATACTTCCACTAGCGTAGGCAACTTCAATGCTAAGAAAATATCGAAGACGACCTAGGTTTTTAGTGCTAAACTCCTTCTGTAGAAGTTGCTTGAGTTGTTGTATGCTTTCAACATCACTTTCTGTGACAATAATATCATCAACATAGACAACAAGAATAACACATCCTTTCAAAAGATGACATACTAAATACTGAGTGATCCACACTACACCGATGCATGTCAAAAGTGATAACCGCATCACTGAATCGATCAAATCATGCACGAGGAGATTGCTTAAGTCCATAAAGAGCTTTTCGCAACCTACACACATTCTCCCCCTAAGCAACAAAACTAGGTGATTGCTCCATAAATACTTCCTCGTGAAGATTACCATGAAGGAATGTATTTTTTACATCAAGCTGATGAAGAGTCCACTGAGACCGAGCAGCCAAGTAAATAACAATACGAACAGAAGAAATTTAGCTACTAGAGAAAATGTCTCATCATAGTCAATACCATAAGTGTGAGTATAACCCTTTGCCACAAAACGTGCTTTTAAGCGCTGAACCATCTGGATTGTGTTTGACAACAAATACCCAGTGATAGTCCACCAACTATTTATTAGCTGATAATGGAATCAGCTCCTAAGTTTTATTACGATGTAATGCAGCCATCTCCTCTTCCATATCACGAGCCCAACCGGGATGGGCCAAAGCTTCCTGCACACTATCCGGCACAGATACGGATGCAAGGGAGGATACAAAGACAAACATCTGAGGACTTAAATTACAATAAGACACAAAGTTAGAAAGAGGATACCAAGATCGAGCACGATGAGCAATAGGAGAGCTGACACGAGATAGCGGAGAAGGATCAAAAGCTTAGACTAGGGGAGGTGATGGTAGAGCGCTTGCTGATAGAGAGATATAACCCCAAATAGAGCGAGGACCATGTGTATAAACCTGAAGTGGAGTTGGTGAGCCTGGATCCGATGGAGCAGCATCAAAAGTAATAGACGGTGGGTCCGGCTGAGATGTAGGTACAGAGAGTGGCAGAAGATCTATGGTTAATGGTGCCTGAGGACGATCATCGCCAAAAAATGCTTGATCCTCAAAGAAAGTCACATCAGCAGAAACATACTTCCGACGACTAGTAGGATTATAATAGGCATAGCCCTTTTGAGTACGGGAGTAACCCACGAATATACATTTTTCAACACAATGTGATAATTTGTCCAATCCATGAGACAAATAATGAACAAAACAAACACATCCAAAAATACAAGGGCGAACAGACCATAAAGGACGATCAAGATGAAGACAAGCATAAGGAATATCAACTTTCAACATAGAGGACGGAAGACGATTAACAAGATGACATGTTGTAAGTAGAGCATAGCTCCAGAAGGATTTAGGCATATAAGTGTGAAAAAGTAGACAACGAGTAACATCCAACAAATGACGGCTCTTACGATCATTAACTCCATTTTGTTGCGGAGTGTGAGCGCAAGGACTCTGATGTAAAATACCATGAGATTTGAGGAAGGGAATGAAGGTAGAAGAAGAAAAGTACTCACGAGCATTGCCAGTACACAAACACTTAATAGAACAATCATACTGAGTACGGACTTCATTATAAAACTGACAGAAAGAATGAAAAACTTCAATACGATCCTTTATTAAATATAACCAAGTTGTACGAGTACAATCATCAATAAAAGTGACAAAATAACGAAGACCAAATGAAGACTCTCGACTAGGACCTCAAACATTGGAGTGAATTAACTCAAATGGATGTGAAGCACAGCCCGACACACGAGGAGAGAGACTCACGATGGTGTTTACTGAACTGACACATTTCACAATTAAACTGAAGACTTGAACTAGATACTAAAGGAAAACGTCGGAGTACGTTTGTTGATGGATGACCAAGACAACAAAGTAATCGATAAGTATCATCCACAGCTTTATTCTGAATTGTTGTAGCAGCAGCAATAATCTCAGGGTCCAAGATGTACAATCCACCAGTTTCACGCCCACCACCTATTCGGCGTCCAGTCTTCCGATCCTAAAGAACGCATGAAGATACAGAAAAGATAATATCGCAATCAAGATCACGAGTAATAGAACTGAATGATAATAGATTGTAAGGAAATTATGGAATATAGTAAACAAAAGGCAAGGAAACAGAATAACACAATGATACACAACCTGTACCAGTTACTTTGGACTGAGAACCATCTGTTAAAATAACTGATGTAGAAGGAACATACGAAGTGGATGTGAGAAGACGATGATCACCAGTCATATGAGGAATGGTACCTGAGTCAATAACCCAAGAATGATGATGAGCTGTACTGGACAAGAGACATGTAGGATCATCTCGTTGTGCTAAAATAGCAGTAGGACCAGAGATAGCACCATTTTCACTATGTCGTGCTCTGACCAACTCATCATATTCTGCACGAGTCAAGTGTATTGCACCCTGTCCAGAAGAGGATCCAGGGGAAGAAGACCAAAGCTCGGTATCAACAGAAGCATGTAGGCCCCGTAGCTCGAGATAGAGATCATAACAATAATCAATAGTGTGCCCAGAAAGCTGGCAATGAGTACAAAAATGGTTCACTCGACCACCACCACGGACTCCTCTAGAAGTATTATTTTTACCACCACGAACGGGACCTCAGGCCTTGAAAGCCACGACCACGACCACTTTAATAACTATTAGAATTCCAATGTTCACGACCGCTAATACGACCACGAGTCCCTTGACCTCCACGAACCACCATAGCACTACTATCTAAAATTGCTGAAGTCTTGGGACTAGGAGTATAACAAGCAGCTCGAGAATACACTTCTTCAATGGAAGGAAGAGTGCTCTGAGAAGTAATCTGTTGACGAAGAGCACTATGATCTGGACCAAGGCTACGGAGAAAGAGCACGGTTATCATGTCCGCTTCTCGTTGCTGCATCTGAGTAATTGTGGTAGTAGGTGGAAAATAAGACTTGAGGCACTGATACAAAGATGCAAAACAAGCATAATGTTCTGCCAAACTAACATCACCAATTTTGGCTTCAAATAAAGCATCCCACATATCACGAACTCGACCCATGTTATTCTGTCCAGAATATAATAAAACACACTTTGTCCATACCTCAAGGGTTGTAGTACAATCCATGAAAAGATGGCGAACAAATTCAGTCATACTTCCTAATAATAGTGTACGCAAAGTAGCATCTATGTACTTATATTCTTCCGAACTAGCTGAATCTTTAGGTGGTTCTACTTCAAGCCATCTAGACTGGCGATTAGAATAAATAAAAGTCGAAAGAGCCATCGACCAAGAAGGATAATTGGTACCGTCCAACTTGACCAAGGTATTGTGTAGACTTTTCATACTATAATACGGACCAAAAGATCCTGAATTCGAAGAAGCACTAGGTGGAGCCAACCCAGAAACAATAGATGGAGAACTTGATGAATCGGTAGACATCCCCATAGACCACAATTCACTACTAAGAAAAATTCATGTCAAAGTATCACTAGGAACTTGACCCGTATACAATCAAATGACACAAACCACTTACTATATCACCTCTTGGAGTATCCACAAATTTCAGTACCCACTCATATCACTCCAAATACAGAAAACGAAATTTTGAAACTAATGCACCTCACTCCAAGATAAAAAGAAATTGCACATTATGTGATGTGTATTCTGGAAACACCACAAACCACCACTTCTTCGAGAAAACAAGCACCAAATTACATAACAGTCGTCACCAAATCACACAACTGCACTAATTCCCACGGCCATTATCGAATCACACCACTGTACTACAGTCGCACACATCACTTCTTCGAAACAACCAACACCAGATTCACACCTCGAGTTCATTCGTACCATTCACAACATTCAACCCCACATCTATCCGAAGGAAGGAAGAAATTCTACCAGTCGAAGCTAAGGTCGTCATGTCTGTGAATGTCAGATCTAGGGTCGCCGGCTGTTGATGTCACCGAGCAACGCCGACCTTGGGTTCGCAGGCCTCAAGCGATGCCGGCCTTGGGGCCGCCGACCCTAGGTGTCGCCAGATTTGTGGTTTCCGGCGACACCGGCCTTGGGGTCGCCAACCCTTGGTGTCGCCGGATCTGAGGTCAAGCTGAGGTCTACAGAGGCTGGGTGATGATGATTGGCGGTTGGTGGCGGTGGCGGTGGCTTACTGTTGGTTGTCGATCGTGAAGTTAAACCTAGGGTTTAATCTTTTAATTTTGTCTCTGATGCCATGTTAATGATAAAAGAGAGTCATCTTTATTATCGAGAATAAAAAAAGTACTTATAGGCTTTGAGATTAATCCTAGTACAATTACACTTATACCCTAACTTGCTAATACTCTAAACAAGAGGCATTTCGTCTGCCCAATTAAGATCTTAGTCGTCTCAAAACACCATTGCAAAGTGGAGCTACGACCAGATCAAGTGGATAATTTAACTACATCATCCCTTTTTTTGTTTTTTTTATATGGATCCATCTTATTTTACCAGTCACCTTGTGTGCTGTGTGCGCGTAGGTTGCGAAATCCCGCATCCTTTTTTCACGCGTTCTCAACCCACTTCTTCCGAAGGTGGGGGTTCGAAGGTTTCCAAGTGAGGAGTGGCTACTGGGGGCAACTTTTGAGTAGTTTCATGAGAGATTTATCCTTCATATTCACATTGTCGGGCGTACACACTTATTGGTTTGATCGAATCCATTCATGTCCACATCATAACTGATGGTCCGGCGGGATGAATGGAAGTGATTACGCGTTAGGTATATGTAAAGCTCCCACAGCTTTCCCAAGGGATCAGATTGCTTCTTTTTGCGAGTTTTAAGGACCGGGAACAGATGGTGTTTTTTTTTTTTTTTAAATGTTAATCAATTGTTCAACTTCATCTCGAATCTCTGTGATGATCAGACACAGATTTCTGAATCTTGTTTAATCTCACACACGCATGCAATGGGAGCAAATGCTAGAAAAACCGAGATCTTCATAATGACCGTTAACAACTTCCGCGCATTATTCAGTTAGAATTATGGGAGTTGGTTTGGTTGGGATGATGATTGCTCCCACTAAAGAACTCCCTGCACAGTCATTGTCAATCGATGATGATCACTCTCACTGTATCTTCTCGAGTAATTTCATTTTTATTCGAAAGTTAAGTAGTATGTCTCCACCATTGAGTCAAATGATGACGTACAATTTTGACACGGAAGGCAAATGGACACCGATGCAAAAAGATTACGACGTCGGAGTTGTTGGCTTGCTGCGCCGGTCGTTACGTCCGGAGCTCATCAACCTCATGGATCCTCCTCTTTATCTTTTCGCACGCGTGGTGGAATCTCATATGGCTATTGAGTTTTCAAATGCCCAAGACGTCAAAGTCTTGGTTTTGGTCGGACGAAGGAACAGACAAGTTGGCTCATCTACTCTTCGGCGTGATAGATTAAAGCTTGACTCATTAATCCCACAACATTACAAACATAAATAAGGAAGGAACTCCTCTACAAAGACCTAGAAAAAGTTTTATTGTATCTATATCGTGGATGTGGGAAAAAGACACTTACGGATATCACTTTGGTGTCAAAAGTTTCTGTCGAATCACTTAAATGCTAAATCGGAGAACAAACGATCACTTTGGTGTCTCTGGAGAAAAATTTCGACCATTCTCAATACATGGCATTATTTGAATTTTAATTGGTATTTTTTCCACAAAAAAAAAAAATCCATGTGGGTTGCACGTGGACTTCAATATTTAGAAAAAAAATAAAAAAAGAAATTTTAAAAAAAGAAATTTTTAAAAAACTTGAAATAAGCTATTAAAAAGGACATTCATAAAGCGCTCTAACGTAGTTCAGGTGAGGGCCGTGACCCTCGCCCAAATGTGGGCAAGTACCGCCAGGCTCTCGCCTGCAACCGACGGGGGTCGCCGAGCCCCGGCCATGCCCCACTTTCACCAGCCACTAACGAAGATGGTGGGGCAGTGACAACGAGGGTTACAGCAGTCCTCCTTGCCTGGCTATCATCCCCCCTCCTTTTTGAATTTTTCAGCTTATTTATCAAATTATTTTAAATAAAACAAGTAAATTTTTTTTAAAAAAATGCCACGATGGACCTCCGGCGAGCCACGACAACGTCATATATTAATAAAAAAAAGTGCCACGTCGGATTTTCGGCGAAACATATTGAAGTTGGTACTTAAATGATCATTTTTCAAAAAAATTGGTGCTGAAGTGATCTGACGAAAATTTTTTGTACCAAAGTGATCTCTGTACACAACTTTTGACACCCGCGATTGGGATTAGTTTGCAACGATATCTTACTCGATCCATGAGATGTGAAGAGATTGTCTGCCCTTTCCTCAGAAAGGCATGCCCTGCCCTTGGAATCCGGGCCGTCCGTGTTATGAATGGACGGTCCAAATTATTACTAAAAAATCAAAAATCAAAAACCCAAAAAATTACCCCCTAAAAATAGGAGATTTGAGCCGTCCGTCTAAAAACGGACGGCCTGGATCCCAAGGGCAGACGATCCGGATCCCCATGAGATTATTTTGTTCGCATCTAATTTTCTCTCTTGCACACGAATCGTCCCATTTACTTGCTTCGGATAATGGCTCCAATTCTAAAAGGGAAGTGCTCAATGAATTGTGTAGAAGAGGGCACAGCCTTTCACATGGGAATAGTACTATTGAGGGCTTAGTCACGTGAAGGCTCTTTTTAAGTCCATAACCTAAGTTGACAGAGCCATGCGAGGGACAAAAGGCATGGCGCTTCGATGCTTCAAGTGACAAAAGCAGTCAGTGATGGAGCATAGGATTGACTCACAAGCTTGCTACAGTTGTATATGAACAAAAAGAAAAAGCGAAACAAAACAAAATCCCCATCATTCTTTACATTGAGATAAAGCGAGTGCTTGAGATTCAGACAAAAAGAAGACAAACATCATTTAGGCTTGGGTCATCGCAAATACGTCGATGCTGATTAGGAATCCTTAATTAGATGAGATGCCTGTACTTTTCCACATAATTCAGTGTAGTGTTCAAGTCTATTTATAATGTGTATTCCAATCGGGTTTGGCCCATCAAGTCGACACAAGCAAGACTAAGACAGTAAGACTAATGTTAGTGTTGCTGGTCTAGTTAGTCCTGTTCCATTCAAACCCATTTGAGTACCTTCAGCTGGAAAGATGTTCATAACGAAATCCTCTTGCTGCTGCCTACCGTCATTAGCGATACCTGTAGTGCCACACGAGCTTCTTCTAGACTAGGATTTACCGGAGTCGAAACTGAGAATAGATTAACAAAGACCAGACGCTTGGAAAGTCTCAATCAAAACTGAGTTTTCTCATTATTTTCCAAAGACATGGTCAAGTATTTCAGCCTCAAAAAAGATGCAGACGGCAAGTTCTTTAATCAACTTTTGACCGAGTAGAAGCCATGCTTAACCTTTTCTTTTTATCGTTTCTTATTATACCATTGAATGAAAAAGTGCAGACGACTGGCCATAATAGACAGATCAATACACCAATATCAATATTTTGTGCAGTTGAATACGTACTCTAAATTGATAGGCCGCCGATTTAGAAAAGTGTCCCGAGGACAAGTAGTTAGTGCTAGTGATTGTGGAACTGGTATGAACTGTGCCATTATCATCCTATTCAAACAAACCCCGTTGCATTATACTATAGTCCTAGTTCGTCTCCACCTTGCACCCTCTTTCAGAAAGTAGATTCTCAATCTGCTACAGGGGTCACATCCGGGGCCGATATCATTATTTGGAAAAGCGAAAAAAAAAAAAAAAAATCCGCAAAATGGTCGGTGGCAAACATGCCTATTATAATAATAGCTTGAATCCTTGGCACATCTCCAGACTTCTTCATGAATCAGTCACACTCGAAATATCCAATGAGACTTCGACGAAAGCTTGGTAGCAGAAAAGGGTACCTTGATCCTGGATATATACCGAGGGTCGAGGTAAGAAAAGACGAAAGCTTATCTCCCTGCTGATACTAATTGTATGCGTAGCAAACAAGATCGAGATTGCCTTACCCAAAAAAAAAACGAGATCGAGATTGAGATGGAGATCTAATATTTGCTACTCAGGAGAAATCAGAAGTGGAATATGCCCCTGCACTTGTGTTGAGATAGACTCAACATCATGAGACGCAGAGAAGCTGGTACTGACACGTTGAAGTTATGACAGCAAATACTAAGCATCTCCCTCAGACAAGTACCCACTCACTTGGCGGGTCATCCGGTTTCACTCTCTTGGAAGTCACCATCCAGAGTCCTCAGCCCATTCAGTCCACACATACCCGGGAATGCCTATGAGACAAAGCCAGTATAATTGGGGAGACCCACCAAGTTGTTCTTTTGCTCTTTTGCTACTTGCTTTTCTTTTTTTTCTTTTTTTTGGTCGAGTGATACTTGCTTTTCACCATACCATAATTGATGGGCAATTGGATTTCAGTGAGGATTTTCTTAGGCCTCACTCCTACAGAATTTGATAACACATGACCTGTTTTTGGGGGGAACATTACTATGAACAATGCCCCACACCCCTTTCTTTTGCTCAAGTCACTCTCAAGTCCCAACT
Organism: Rhodomyrtus psidioides; assembly: GCA_021437785.1. Taxonomy (NCBI): domain Eukaryota; kingdom Viridiplantae; phylum Streptophyta; class Magnoliopsida; order Myrtales; family Myrtaceae; genus Rhodomyrtus; species Rhodomyrtus psidioides. The sequence continues at coordinate 1,381,037 of JAILYB010000005.1, read as the reverse complement.
AACATCCAAATTCAATCAATAAAAGCAAAGCTATCCGTCAAAAACGAAAAGATCACCCCCTCCCCTGGCTGGTTCTCTACTATATAGCAGCCTTTCCAGTAGTAACATCCCTTGCTTCTCTTTTGCTCAAATCAGCCATGGACTGGTTCTCTTGGCTATCCAAAACTGGCCTTGACCCTTCACTTGTCTATGAGTATGGCCTTGCTTTTGTCAACAATGAGCTGGAAGAAGAAGACATAAGCTACTTCGACCATGAGTTCCTACAGAGCATGGGGATCTCCATAGCCAAGCACAGACTAGAAATCCTCAAGCTTGCAAGGAAGAAGCAAGGGTCGTCGTCCAGATTCTCGCCACAGTCCATCTCGAGGCTCCTCAAGAGGACCAAGGAGTATCTAACCAAGTATGTCCGGACATGGGTTCATCCGGAGAAATCAGCAATTGTTGAGGTTCCAAGGCCTACTTACAGCACTAAATGGAGAGGTGCAATGTTGAAGAGAAACAGGAAACTGACCTTGGCCAATGCTAATAGTAAGCCGCCAAGGCTGCTTCTCACAAATGGAAGTGCCTCAATTGATTATCCAGTGGTCTATGCATTGAGCAAAGAGGACAAAGCGGATGTCGATGATGATGGGTATTGGTCAAATGGTGTTGAGGAGATCAGGTGGGATACAATGTTCCAAGATCTGAAACCAACATGAAGGTCTTGCAGATTTTGGTAAACTTCAACGTTTCCATACCTTTTCCCTCTTTTGAAGTTGGTGAGAGATGGGTTTTTGGTTCTTCCACCAAAAAGGAGTCTTGGTAATTAATAGTGTGTGACTGTGTGTTTCAAATTAGCTTGCTCACATCCTTTATACATTCCCTCTCTGTTTTTTTTGTTTTGTTTTATCTCTCTTTAGTGAGGGGTCGTGAGGGAGTGCACATAATTCATCATTCAAGCTTCTGTATCAGCTATCAGATTGTCTCCCCTGCTTTTTGTATGTAAATCATATCGTTAGCTATGTGCAAGACAGAACAGAGCAGTAGGTGATTTGCCGGTCTTTCTCACTGTGAAAAGTATGAATTGCTGCAATATTTTGAATCTCAGATGATGCCGAGTTTTCTCCATTCCCGCATCCCCTATTAGTTCATCTTGGCATTGGCATGACAGTAGTAGTAAGGGCATAGCCTGGTGTTGCACACAACACTAAATCGGTTGCGCTTGAGCCCTTCAAAGGACTAGTCCCCTGCTCGTTATCACATTATATTCATGATAATTCGGAAGAACAAATCCATCGAAAATCGGTGATGTAAATACGTGATTGCAGCATAGTTGTTTGGTTTGTAGAGAAATATGGCCCTATTCAGATTAGATTGCCACTTGCAGATTGTAAACAGCAAACCGAACTTACCGGGATTTATCTTCTATTTATCGGCTGCAGAATACCAAAATACTGCTACTTAACGCAAATACTTCCTTAGAGATGCTTGGATATGTGATGTGAACTCATAGTTTCTCTCTATATGACAAAGACCCAATTTGAGATTTGGCTATAACGGAAAGCCTGCAAAAGTGAATCCAGGTTCAGCATAAAAAGTGTGGGCTGCTTTGGGATCCATGTCCTAATAATGCGGCATGGCTATAGCCTGTCCAAATGGACATACATAGTACATACTCTTCAGTGTCCAGCAACCCATGTAGTCTTCTGACAGAGTCAATTACTGCACCAAACACCCATGTGGACAGTGCTCGTGTAGGAACACCCTTTTTCCCGTGGGGCTAATTCCCTAAAAAAACATCAACTTTAGGCCTAACGACGATTCTAGTCTGAACTTTTTTTTGTCTTATAAAAAAGTATCAACTTTAGATCCAATGACGATTCTGGCCCAAACTTTTTTTCATCCTATGAAAAAGCACAAACTTTAACTCGAATCCCAAATACTGCCTCGCTTAATTTGGAGGATTAGTTGCTCAACATCGCAATTTCACGTCATCAATAAATTGATGTGACTTGTTGACATGAATTTAAGATACTATTCATCATTTTATTGGCACGGAATATGAAGTTATTCATCCTCTTCAAGAAGGGGGTAGGGCTGGACTTGTTTAAAAAAAGAAGGTTTTAATCGTGAACTTGACGGATCTCCCCCATGGCGTCTCTCCATGGGTGTAATACACAATTTTTGAATTCCAATTAGACATATGATGTTTGCGGGTGAAGTGAAAGAAATGATAAATAGATTATCTTTCATCCTTCAAGTTGTGCTAGAGGTGAAGGAAATGAACAACTTCAAATACCTTGCTAAGAAGACGATGCCTTAAACCCACATCAGCAAAACCACGTGCATTTATTGATGATATGAAATTGCAACGTTAGACAACTAATGGTTCTAAATTAAGGGTGGCCGTATTTGGGACTCGAATTAAAGTTTGTATTTTTTCATGGGATGAAAAAAAAAATCGGGCAAGAATCGTCATTAGACCTAAAGTTTGTGTTTTTTTACGAGACTAAAAAAAGTTCGGATCAGAATTGTCTTTTTTTAGGGAATTAGCCCTTTTTTCCGTGGGAGGGTGAATCTATGGGCACGATGCACTTGAAATAAAGAGAGGAATATTCTTCAGGGCCTTCAAATGTATAGGCCCAATTCGTTTCTAATGTCTCAATGCAGAACCGTAGCCAATTTGGGCTCATGTCAAGTGGTGTGAACTGAAAAATGAAGGTGCCCGTCCCACTAGTTAACTTGTGCCGTACATAAAAAAAAATACAGCAAAGTTCCAACTTTCAAACTTTTTTATCTCCGGCTTAATGTCCGCTTACTTAAGTTGAATTCTAAACTGTTACAGAAATTCTTGAGAATCCCAGCATGCAAAATTAAGCATCTCTAACGCATAATATCTCGGATTCAAGCATGGATGAAAATCTCGCGAATTTTCTCTCTGTACGCCTCCAAAAGCAGAAGGTTATTATTCTTTACCATCTTGTGCTGATTAGATCGTCGCAATAAAGGTAGCCATCTGGTCAGATCATGCGCAAACTATGAAGAACGCAATCAGTTAATCCAAGACGACGCTTTTAGGCGGTGGAAATTAAACGGAGGTGAAATGGGATGCTCTGGTGGCCTGACTTCAACTTGTTCTGGCGCAGATTTTTCCCAGACAGGCTTATTCATCTATACAATGCCGCGAACAGAGACGGCATGAAGCCGATTCTCTTTTCAAAGGCATGTGTCAGAAGACAGAGAGCACTAGGCAAAGCCCTAATTTAAGGTCATCAGTTCAGTGTCGCCGTGTCCCCCGGATTAACAGGGCCATTTCTCCATTTTCTCAAACCAACCTGCAAGATTGTCCCCTCTGCTGGAACAGGAACTTCCCCAATGCAGTCGGATCTTGTTAACGAATACTTCGCACGCTTAAAAAAGAAGGCAAATTTTCACTAAACCCATCTTAATTTTTTTATTAATAGAGGGGTATCAAAGGTCAAAAACGACAGTTATTGGACATTACAAAACCAAAGGAAAATGCCCTTCTTCAGTAATTATAACATCAAAGATCTCACTCTGTTTCCAGTTTCGATGTAGCATCGGTTCAAGGACAATGTCACAGCCACATACGACGACAGTATGATATGGACGTACAGAACATCTTCACGTGCAGATTAGCGGCTAAATCACAATCCTGATAAATCCTCATAATTTGTATTCAATCTCTACGGACCAATGAAGATTGAAGGGACAATCTCTATTCGTCGTCCCTTCAGATTAACACCAAAAATTCGCCATGCTTCTCATCTATTTACAGCAAAAAGCCGCGATCTTTACTGATTTGAACCCCTCAAATATGGGAACAAATTCAATAGGAAAAAAAAAAAGAATAGCAAAAGCCCTTCCGTCGGTTACTTTCTGCCATAAACTCCAAAGCCAAACAAGATTTAACAAATATTTCCTCTTCGATCCACTAGAAAAACAAATTCAGGAATCCTCGGCTCTGGACATGTTCGACAGCCGGCTCGGTCTCGGTTTGAAATCGGCTCGGCGCCTGACTTGATGCGAAGAAGGCCTAATCAAAGCAGCAAGCGCTCTCTTCACCAAGTCGCCCTCCACTCCGCCAATCCTCACCAGTGAATTTGTCATCGCCGATCTCCTGAAATTCAAGCTCCTGCTCGAATTGTACGGCGCGGAATGATGCTGGGCGTTGGATCTCAAATTCTTGTGCAGTGAGCACCGGAACGACCCGGGGTGCGTCGTCGGAGAGCACATGCACGTCTTCTTCTGATTCGGCACACTCGCCGTCCTTCCGCCGCCGCCGCCGCCGTTGATCCGGTTCCTGACGGAGATCGAGCGGCCGGGGGACGTAGGCCGGTCGACCGAGAAGCGGACGGACGGGGACGACTGGCTCGAGTGCCCGGACATCCTCACCCGCGGCGGAGACGCGCCGCGGGAGAAGAAGGTCGACGATCGCGCGGAGAACCTCGAGCTCGATGAAGCGAAGCCTGAGGACGATGAGGAAGCGATCGACGGGGAAGAGGCGTGAAACGTGGAGCAGAGGTGGCCTCTGGATTTGCTTCTCGACGAGGACGCCATGGTTGCACCAGTAAGAAACACAGTGAAGAAGAAGAAGAGGAGACAACTCACAGGTCCTTTTTTCTTTTTTTTACTAAAGAGAGAGGGTTGAGTTTTCAGTTTGGCAAATTAACCTACAGTGGAACGAAAGCAGGATATATATAGGGTCGGCACTGGGTGGCACGTTCGTAATTTGTGCAAAGACACAACCCGTTTTGGATTCGGTCATAGTGCAGTAACAGCTTTGGTTCGTTTTGTTTAGATGGAGCGAGAAAACCGAACGTGGTTAGGGTTTTGCTTTCCGCGTCCCATCCAACTTTTCAATAATCACGCGCCCTTCGAGGAGTGTGATCCACGCAACGCTTGCTCGATAAGGAAACTGAAAGTGGGTTCGAGGACACGTGTCACTATCTTTCTTGGTCCGCGAAGGGATCATCTCTTGCTCTTTGAATCCGGATTATCCGTGATATGAATGGATGATCCAGATTATTACTAAAAAAATAAAAATTTAAAAAACTACCCCTTAAAAATAAAAGATCTAGGTCATCCGTTTAAAAACGGATGGCCCGAATCCCAAGGGTATGTGTTTGCCCTTCTAGAGAAAGGGCAGACGATCCGAATCCTCTTGATACGAGTTTTACTCGCCTCATTCGAATTGACTATGACGCCATTCAAATCTTATGCTTTTCCCGCACTACTCTTCCTTAACATTGGGACTCGCTTCTCCCTCTCTTCTCTTTTGGATTTATTATGTGTCGCTTCTAAATTTCCTATTTAAATGAAATGTTGCTTTTCCGATAAAAAGATAATAATAATCGTAGGCATTTAAGGTTCAATAGAAAACGTCGAACGGGCGAAACGAATATGCCAAATTCCGGTGCTTTGTGTTTGTTATGTCCAAGTAATAGTATTGAGCCTACTTATTTGTATTTAAGCCAAAGTTCGAAGTACTTTTTTTATTTTCTCATCAAAATATGTTATTCAAATTTCAAAACATTATCGGAAAAAAAATAATATGAATCTATGTGTCTATTATTTTAGTATTGTGAAAATTTGAGAGTTTCGAATGTCCAAAAAAAAAAGAGAACCGCAAGAGTTTCGTAAAACAAAAAATAATATGTAACAGACCCTTTTGTCAACTTATTTGACACGATTTGAAAACGAGTAATCCAACTTGTACGATTCAAATTCTCATTTGCGCTATTTCACGGAGTGTGTCGACTTAATAATGATTTGATTGTAACTTATTTGCTTTATGTCTATTTAGATACTTTTCCCTTTAACTAATTATTATTGTATCGAAATTTCTAATGTGATGGAAAAGCTGTATTACTTTATTTTAACGAGATATTGTAATCACATGTTTTATATTAGATTATTTACACTGAAAGTTTTGAACTATTCTCAAATTGAAAGTTTATTGATATGTCGTTATATAATTTAAATAAGTGGCCATGTTAAACTCGGAGAAGTAATAAAGCTAAATCTCATCGAGCAAGAATTGTCCTCGTAGACTAAGACTGCGTTTGGTAACACTCCCTGAAAAGTGTTTCTGTTCCAAAAGTGATCCGGAAACACTTTTGGAGCAGAAACGGCGTATGGAAAAAAAATGTTCCAAAGTGTTTCGGATAACACTTTTGTTCCGAGGAACAATTTTGAAGAAAAAAAAAAAGCTTGCTTCTGGATTTTGGAACATTTTCGTGCAAGCCACTATCGTCGTCCTCCGCCGCTACGCCACCAGGCCACCACCCGCCGGCCGACCGATTGCCGACTGCTGGCCCCCGTCCCATATCCGCCGGTCCTTCTTTTTGGCGAAAAAAGTATTTTTTTTTTATAACTTACCAAACGTGTTTCTATTTTTAAAAATCGTAGCTGGAAATAGAAATATAAAAAAATATTTATATTTCAAATATGTTCTCAAGAACGGAGACGTTACCAAACGCAGCCTAAATTATTTTGAGAGACATTTATAATTCTGGCGGTGTATTGAACGCGCTGGGAGTGAAATGGAGCGGGGTGGGGGGAATTCCGAATTTACGTTAGGCGCCGAGGTTGGCGCCAGTTTTCCAACAGAATCCGGAGATACCTGCGAGCCTGCCACGTATTGGCAAATACAATGTGCGCTCGCATTGTGATCGAAACGACATGTTCTGGCCACGCACGGCGTGGGCCCCATCACAAATGCAAAGCGGCGTAATAAAAAAGCTTTTTGCTTGTTTCAATCTTTTGTCGACCGGCCTTGTAGGCTTCTCCTTCTCAATCCGGCAAAAAATCACTACTTTTTTTTTCTTTTATTTTGTCATGGGCATGGCACGTACTTGTACAGCTATGTCAACAACGTTAGGACGGAGGAGATACCAAGTTGTCTTGTTGTGTATCGGATGGAATTTGTTAGTCCCGCGAGATACTTAATACACCATAACTAATTAGACAAATTTTAATTTGCAGAGTCTTGACTCCTTTCCCAAGGATGCAAGTAATCGATTAAATATCTCAAGCCACTTGCGTAACTCATATCAAATCTAAAATTAGGTCAAAGAATAAATTTTCAAAGATCATATCAAAAAATTTCAAAAAATTAAGAATGAAAAATACTAGTAACCTCGTACGAGTCTTTTAGTTCGTATTATATGTAATTAATGCTTTGGAAATCAAAACATTCCTCATAAAGCATATCGTGCTTGTTAATAAGGCGAATGGGTCGTCTGCCCTTCCATTAGAAGGGTATGTCATACCCTTTGAATCCGGACCATCCGTGTTATGAATGGATGACCAAAATTATTACTAAAAACATAAAAAATTAAAAAAATTACCTCCTAAAAATAAAAGATATGGGCCGTCCGTTTAAAAATGGATGGCCCAGATCGCAAGGGCAAGTGGCTGCCCTTTTAAGAGAAGGGCAGATGATCCGGATCCGTTAATAAGACCCTAGTGTTCTTCAAATCTCGATTGTTTTCTAGAATAATTGTCTACACTATTAGCTATGAGCTACGGCAAAACAAAAGGAGATAATGGCAAAGGTTTTTCTTTATTATTATTATTAATTTTTTAAGCGGATAACTAGACGAGCACTTAAAAGTCATAAAACAGTTAGAAAATATATTATTTTAATATAAATAGAAACTTCAATTACATAATCTGGTAATGTCACTTTCAAAATCGAAGGAAGTTGGTTGGTACGACTTAGCACCTTTCTATAAAAATAAATAAATAAGAACACTAAGAAAAACAGGATAATGTTTAGAAATCGAAAATGCAGGCAGAGAGACGACCTATCTCAGTATCGGGTTGGACAGCTCATCAGTTCTCCTAAACCTGCACGACCCGTCGTTTTCGATCGCCATTTTTCTGTTCATCGGCAGTGGAGATCAATTCCTGTGGTCCATTTTGAGAGGGCGCGGGCGCACATTGTAATCGCAAACCAATGAGCGGCTGCCAGCCACGCGTCGGAGGTGTCCAGACGTTTGTTTTGCGCCATTTCTTGACTTCTCATCCTACCCACGTTGTCGTTTTTCGGAAGCTGCCTCCGAAGTCTTATGGTTTTATCTTCTCTAATCATTGACACGTTAGCAATCAATCAATTGAGAAACTAAGGGTTGTTAAGTAAAAAATTCCACACCCGGAATTTATATGACGCGGAGTATTTCATGTATTTTAATGACGTAAATAGAAATAGCATATCTATGGATTCGATTTGGAAATTTTCTCTTGATAATTACCTGCTTCTTCTAATCCACCTCACTCGCGGCATAAAATGCCCATGATCGATTCGTGATCAAAGGGTCGCTCCTAAATTCGCCTCTAATTGTATAAATCTATATAATCTGTTGAATTTTGAGGGTATTTTCGTGTTCTAATTGGTATTGATCAGATATGGTTAATCAATAGATTTTGGCTCTCTTGACAAGGTTCCATGTTCCAGACTTCCAGTGCTGCCCGGTCAAAGGAGAAGAAGAAAGTCGGTCTTCATGCGGGTCCCACGTTCACCAATTTTGACCGTTAGATTGCGATATCTCAGAGAATGATGATGTTCATGTTCCATCTCCGTCTCCGTTTATTGGGCCATGCTTTTCATGTTGGGTTGGCCCATTGCCAAAAAACATTAACGCTTGAACACATCAAGACAATTTTATAAAGAGAAAAAAAAAACCCCCTAAATTATCCTCGTTGTGTTTGTGACACATTTACCCTATTTAAAAAAAAAAAAACTCCAAACTTGTACCCTTATACCCCCACACCTTTTTTACGACACCAAAAATCCGTGTGATACATTTACCTTAAATCATTCTTTTGTGACACAAAAAAATCAAACTTGACATATGACATATTTATCCTGAATTTCGAGGTAACTACGTCACACGGATACAACAAGTTTAGAGTTTTTAGTGTCGTAGTAAAAAGTTTGGGTTAAATGTGTCTCGTGAGGAGAAGTTCGAGGTTATTTATGTCCTCGAAAAATTGGGTTAATATGTCAAGATTGACATAGTTTTTTGGAAAATTTTCAAACAATAGCCTAAAATACTCTCATTTTCTCGAATAAGGGCCTCGCCTGAAGTGACTAAGGTATTTACTTTGCATATTCTTTCGATTTCGCACGAGCACACCCACACGTAGCTCGTGCTCAACAGTCAACACTAATACCAATTTTACTTGCTAAATATTCAATAGCATTCTACCATATCGGGATCTACGTGTGTGTCTATGTATGTATATATATTTTGCTTTGCGAAAAATGCTAAAGTTTGCCCCTTAGGCGGTAGTTAAGTCGTAGTAAATGTGCTGTGGAGAATTTAAATTACAAATTGAAGCAAGTGGCTTCATTAAGTTGTGCAATCCTTCCGTTTTGGAAAGTGTTGTTCCAATTTTTAATTAACTTAACTAATGCCGCGGGGTATTCGTCAAACGGACCTCGACATTAATTAAGACGTTTTGTTTTGTTTTTTGTTTTTGTTTTTTTTTTTGGGTGTCGGAATCAAGACGATTCTACGGCAAAGAAAAGGGCTACTCTGGCTGGCTGAATTAAAAGGAAAAACAAAAGCGAAACCACAATTCAATTATGAAGGGGAAAAGAAAAAGAACACTGCTGTAAAAATCGGCGCAAAATCGGCTTCGCGTAGGAAACGAACCAAAAAAAAAGTAGGGTCCAGAAATATTGTCGTTTTCATGTGTGCGAGTGGCAGGTGTGTTAGGTTTGACCAGTCATGATGTCCAGAAATAATTTGTTTGGATAATTATAACGCATTTTCACCGTATCGGAGCTTAATACGTGACTGTATGAGAATCTTGATCGGAACCGGATTCACTACCGTGAATCCCTTAACATTAGGGATCCATGTTAAGGGTGACATAGCTCCTCATTGGACCATCCATGTCTCATTGGATAGTCAACAATCAGTCAGTTTAAATTTTTAGAGGAGGGAATTTTTTTTTCTTTTTTTTTTATTGACGCGATCGACTATTGACCGTCCGATGAGAAATGGACGGCCCGATGAAAGGTTATGCCACCCCTAACATGGATCCACGATGTTAAGGGATAGCTTAGTATATGACTGCCTGAGAACCTTGATCGAGCCGACCTGATCGATCGAATCTCACGGTCACAAAATAAGATCTTGGGAAAGGATTACACTTTCCTTCTATCAACTTGTAATTCTTGCTAATGCCGATTTTTCTTTCGCGAGGGATGGAGGAGTAGCACATTGAATTGAGAAGCAGCCTATTGTTTTAGAACTGCGAAACCTCTGTTCCAGCCCATGGAATTCAAATGGTATGTCGGGTGCCGAGCCGTCCCACTAGACAAATCTCATCCTTCCCCGTTTGTTCTTCCATTCTTTTAATGGAAATTTCATCTTGCGTATAACAATATTTTTGGAGCAGAATTTCGTTTGTTAACAGAACTTCTCAAGCAGTAATTCATCTGATTACGCAACGTTATTTTTTTACTTCTGTAGTATTTTTTTGCCACATAAGTAATTTTGGAGCTATTTGAAAAGGTCAAAAAAAAATTATTTCTCTCCAAAAGTTGATTTCTAGAGCAGAAGAATTGACATGAGCGCCCTAAAATGCTCGGCTTTTTCGGGTAATGGCATTGTTAGATTGATTTTTTCGATTAATAAGAAAATGTAATTTTTTGCATCTCTTGCTCTTGTCTCGAGACCTGCATTGGTAATGTGAAACTTGAAAGGGATAAAGTGAGCAACGAAAAAGAGTTCCAGAAATGACCGCGTTGGAAATATTTTTTACCAAAATAAAAGGCTGTTTTAGAATTAAACGAAAACAATATTTGAAAGACACTGAAGATAATAAAAAGATAATTTCAATTTTTTTTTAATGGCAACGAGAGCAAAAAAGTTTAGTGGGTTAAAGATCTGACGTTTAGACCAAAAAAAAAAAAGATCTGACTTTTCTACCAAAAAAATAAAATTCTGACGTTGACTTTACCCTGCCTCCGAAGTCGTAGGGTGAACTGATTTGCTATAGAACACGCTACCTACCTATGCTAGCTTAGACCGCATATCCGGATCGTCTAACATTTCCTCAGAAGGTTAGGCGCTTAACCTTGCAATCCGGGTCGTTTATTTTTTGACGGACGGCCCAGATCTCTTGCTTTTATGGGGTAATTTTTTAATTTTTTTAATATATATTTTTATTAGTAATAATCTGGATCGTCCATTTATAACACGGACGACCCGGATTACAAGATTATGGCCTAACCTTTTAAGGAAATATTAGACGATCCATTTCTCGATCGACCCTTGCTCTGCCGTGCAACGGATGAGATAGGGTGCATACATTCTGACAGCCCAATCATGTGATCCAATCCACAAGTCAAATATATCGATTTTCTTTACCCTTAATTAATCTAAAACGGCTCAATGTATTACAATATTCACCAATTAATTGATGGATAAAATCTATTAACAAGAGATAGTAATTACGGGAGAACTTACTCTTCAAACCAAAATAATATTGCAATATGCAAATTGCTAGGTGCAATTATATATATATTTTTCTGGAAATGATGTGAGATTAAAAGCGCATTTATTCAGTTTTGGAAAGGGTCTTTGGGTGCGTTTGGAAAGACTTTTGGGGAAAGTCATTGGGAGAATGCAAATGTCTTTAGTCCGAAGGGGTTTGGTGAAATGCAAAAGCTGTTTGGTAAATTGTAATTGAAAAGTGCCTTGAAAAAGACTTTTGCAAAAATGTTGTTTGGTAAATATATACTTGAAAAGTCATTCAATGTGACTTATTTAGATTTTTTTAATATGTTTACAACTGAAAAAAGAAAAATAATGACTGCCGCGTTTGTATTATTCGCATTGAGAATAATTTGATATAAATGTATCAACAAGTTTATAAATAAAAAAAGCATATCAAAGTGAATTTTTTTTGGTCGAAAATATCAAAATGGACGTCTTTCACAATTAAAATACAATACTTTCATTATAATAAACGTAGTCACATATGCACAAATACAATATCCAAATCAGCTCTCGAAAATAAATTATCATTTAAACCACTAGTCCCCTCATTTACATCATTAACGTTAATTACATGTCCATAATCAATATCCAAATCAGCTCTCGCAAAATATGTATCATTGACGGCGTTTCTCCGCATATAATTGTGCAAAGTCATTGCTGCTATCACAATTTGCACTTGTTTTTCAAACGGATAACTTGGCATTTGCTTTAGAATCTTCCACTTCTTTTTTAACACGCCAAAGGCTCACTCAATTTCTAATCGCAGCGAGGAATGAGCACGATTGAATACCTCCCGATAACCTGTAGGTGCGGGGCCTTCTCGAAATTCTGGCAATGATATCTGACTTCTTTGTATGGCCCCAAATAACCTGTTTGATTTGGATATCCGGCATCTACTAAATAATATTTACCTACACAAATTTAATGTAAATTCAATCAATATATAGACACATGTATACATTTTACTCTACAAAAATCATTAATTCACAAACCTGGAGGAGGATGAGGAAATTATACATCATGGCTCCCAATGGCTTCGTAGAAGATACGAGTCGTGAGCTTGTCCTTCCCAACCAGCCCAAACATAAATAAATTCCATATAAAAATTACATACAGCCAATACGTTTTGAGTCGGTGTTCCTTTTCGACCAATAAAACGAATCTGATCATGCGTACGTACCATTGCCGGAATATGTGTCCCATCAATAGCCCCAATGCAATCCTGATACGAAAATGAAAATATGACTGTACAATCGAAATATAAGTTTAATTCTACATTTAAATTGTATAAGCGAAACATACCTTAAAATAAGGATAGGATCGTCGATTATTCCTGACCTTGTCTAGAACTTCCCTAAATTGCCAATCAGATGGCTAGATCAAATTTTTTCCCATTGCACATACTTTATTCATTTCTAAGCCAAAATACCTGCTTATGGTTTCCCCTAATCACTGAAAGCGCTCTTGTACTAACCTATTACCCACGCCATGTCCTAAAATGAGAAGAAATAGTCCAAGCATTTCTGTTACATCAATATTCCTAGATCGTTTAAGACCATAGCCTATTACCAAATCATGCTTTAAACTATTAAATACAATTCTATCCATTCTAAACATCTGATAACACCTTCTTGGATGAGCATCTTCGCTCATCAACTCTTCTACCCATTGATTTCCTGTATATGAAGATGTCATACATGGTTCAATGTCATATGGAAAGTGATGCTCCAATTTCAAGTCTGGACTAGTTGAAAGACAAAACTTTCCAAAGAACTATCACGATTTGTTCTCTTCTCTTGCGCAATAAAAAGGGCTTATAGGGAAAGATCTAGCACCATTCAGCGAAAAATTCCCATATTCTCACAGCTTGGTATGGAAATTAAATCAGCAAGCTCAAGATTGAATTTTTGTGGGTTCTTGCTCTTCTGATCTTCTCTCGAGGCCAGACAGAACAGCCAAAGAAGTACAAAGATTCGAACTTTATCATCCACCAACAGAATTTCCAACCAAAAGAATATATATTTAGACAGATCCAACCTCAAAGAAAAAGAAACAAACATCGCAGAAGGAAAAAGAAAAACAACAGTCAATCAGTTGAACGAAAAAACTCAGTACAACCAGCAGACACAAGAAATTACGCGAACATCATCGACCCCACAAGGTAGTTCACTGCTTATTGATGGAGACACAAGTCACGGAGGTTTCAGATCAAGAAGCAGAGGCTGGAAACGAGAAAGAAGACGAACTCACCGTGCGATTGCCTCGAAGCGTTGATCGCGAGGACCAACGCAGTGAAGCCGGAGAAGGAATGGATGGAGATCGACCTTCACCGAGCGATTGCCTCGTCGAAGTCGATGACGGATAAGAAGAGTCTCTCTCTAGAAACCCTAGGTTTCTTTCGTCTCTGTAATGGATTAGCGGCAGAAGTGCGTGGAACGGTAGAAGGAGGAAATAAAACAAAAAGGGGTAAACATGGACTTATGACTAAAAGTGAAGGGTAATATTGGAAGTCCAAAAAATTCATTAAACCGTCCACTGTTGCTTGCCGAAAATGCTCCAAAGCCAGGGTAATTTTGGCCTTCACAAAGCTGACTTTCATCCAAGTATCTTTGAAATTTTTTTACCAAACACTAAAATTTTGGCCCAAGGGCCTTTGGGCACCCAAAGGCCCTTGGGAAAGCTGTATCCAAACGCAGTTTGTGCTTTCAAAAGCCCTTGAGGAAAATATGGGGTGTTCGGTAAATTTCTTTTACCCCTTTGGCCTAGGGGTGATCGGTTCACAGGATGGGTGGTTTTACCCTAGAACCGAGAACCATCCGCCAGAAATCGATTTCGCAAAATACGAACCGTGAACCAACCGAACCATCGGTCCGGTCCGATTTTTGGTTGGATTTCGGTTACGTTTCTACCAAGCAAAAAAAGAAAATAGGCGAGGAAACAAATTCGCCTTATTCCATCGCAAGTAGCCATAGGATTATGCTCCAAGGAAGTATAAGGACAAAATAAAAGAACAAAATAAAGGAACTCAGTAAAATATGGTATGTAGCACCTGCAGAATAATGAGAACCGAAACGATAAAATAATATACATTCAGATTATATAAGAGGGCCGGTTCATGGGCTGGATGGTTCGCATTCAAATCCATAAATCGAGCCGATAAAATCGGTTCTGAAAAATTGAAACCGAGAACCGAACCGTACCCGCCAAACCATCCAAAATCAACCAGTTTGGTACGATCCGGTCCGGTTTAGTTAGATCGTGATTTTTCTTCTCACCCCTACTTTGGCCAAATGCCGAACTTGGCAAAGGTGAAAGCCCCCACTTACTTGGGTTTTTTTTAGCATTTGTCAAAGGCTATTCGTGGGGTTGAATAGTTTTTTTTTTCCCTTTCAAATCTACTTTGATCAAATTTTTTGTTTTTCAATTTTTCCCTTATTATTTATTGTTCACCTTCTTTGCACGAGGGCGGGCGGCGAGGCCGAATCTGGTTGTGATGCGACACCACACGCCCGAAACGGAAGCTCTCAAGAGATGGAGAAGCAGTGAATGAATAGGGTATCAAAAATGCTTTCTCTTTGGTAAAGAATTTTCATGTATGTGTGTAAAATTACTTTGTTTATTTTTGTGGGCCATCAATAAAATTACTTTTGACATTGTCATCTACTAGTCGGCACTTGGCACCCGACCCGGAAGCATTACCGATCCGACGGTCATTGGCCCGTCCATTTTCAATTTCTTTTTGGCGCTTAAACTCGTACCCATGGGCCATCGCAGCACCACCATACTCTATTCTCTCTCTCTCTCTACAACCATGACCTGATCATTCATTGCCTTCTCGTCCCAAATCTGAAAACCCTCGCCCGATCGCAACCTCATCGAATCCTAGAAAGCGAGCAATTACCCGCGAGTCTCTTCCCGTCGCCGTCGAGGATGTCCGGCGACGCCGAACTCTGCGTCTTCGTCAGCCCCTTCGACGGGATGCAGAAGAGCAAGTCCGCCACTCAGAAACGCTCCAAGTTTCACTAGTTTCTCGACACCGTTTGCTTGGCCAGGGATTGAACCTCCCTCTTTCGATCGCGAACGCGGCACATAAGGCCTCAAGGAGTCCGTCCTCGCCACCTTCCCCGTCGAACGCTCTCGGCATATCCCGCAACTCCGAGGACGCTCTCCGCCTCTTCAATAGGTGCCTCAGAGGCCACAAGTCCAGTGAGGTACAGCGATTTGGACTCATCAGAGATCATTTGATCGCTCGATGCTTTTGCTTCTGCTGCTGTTGCTATGTATGGGTTGGGTCGTCATGTGAGTGTTAATATGATTCTGGTCGTCCTCTCCTCATGCATGTGTTGTGGTCTCAAATGACGTCGGTGTGTTAGCCACTTCTCTATTAGTCTGTCTTAACTGTGTTCTGGGTTGCCGAAAATAGAGTATATACACCTCATGAGAAACGTTAAATGTAATCTCCCGTGGGTTTAGGATGTTGGAGAGTATTCACTTGGTGCTTTAACTTGCTTCAGATTCATTAATCCTTTTTTTGATAGCATAAGTTCTATATAGGTGATCATGCTTTTGCATATATATTTCGGAGCATATAGGTATATAAGTGGCAGAGTTTTTGCATATTCCTTCAATTGTTCTAGATTTAATTCCCTTGTGTTTTCTGGCAATGTCATTGGCATGGAAATGGATATCTGATTTCAACCTCATTTGTGTTGTGTTGTGTTGTGGCTTTTTTTTTTTTTTTCTTCCAATTTTTCTTCAGAGTAGATACTGCACCGTAGGCAAGGAATGGCATCTGGGGACCTATCAATAAGGGACTAATGAAAGGAAAAAAGGTAAGAAGATAGGAGATCCTCAAAATTTTAGTACACCAGGAAAAGGATAAGGAAATGGTTCCTACAATGGTGGTGACTTCAATCAGACACGAGAGGAAGAAAGCATTTCCCAATAGCAATAGCCTTACATCATTGATTAATTTCAAGTCATTACATCTGAGCTTGGAAAAGAACAAGCTTACCTAGAATATCCCAAATAATAGTCCTCAGCATATGCTTTTACTAGATTATACCATGTTAGTGGACGAAACTCATGACAAATAGATGCCAAAGTATGACTGTGGAACATCGAGAGAAACTTCAGAGTTCAACATGTTCAATGATAGAATACATGAAAGGCAGATTTAGTAAAAGAATTAGTTAAAATTGGAGATCAAGAGTATCCGAAGGGCTGATTGTTTTTGCTATCCTGTGAGCATTTCCAAAAAGAGGAGAAAGGGTAAAAGCCAATTTATGGTATCTTGTACATAAAACAATATCACTGAAGATAAAAATAAGCGATATCCTCCGGCAACACCGTCTTTTTATCGTGCACAAGAAAAAAGCAGTTTAATATTGATATGGGAACAACAGTTGAAAATGCTCCAGTGGATATGCAGTTACCCAGGGAAGTACTAATCAAAATTTAGAGCATTACTGAAAAAAGTTGGTGTGACTTCATTTGAGGACGCTATGAGAGAATACAATAGGAATGAAACTTGTTTGGGATGGTATGGACCTATGTACAGGCATCGGTGAGTAATGTTATGATGAAGACAAGAGATAAAAGGCTCAAGATGTGGCGTATATTTGAAGAAAATTCTGAGTACTGAGTAACTAGATCCATGTAGGAGAACCCACTTAGAGAGAAGTGGCTCAATGGTCATTGATGATAATGAGGACATTTAAGAGAGTACATTACATGACTATAGCGGCAGTGACTACACGCAAGATATCAGGAAGATAAACAATTCATACAACTCTTATTGTCTGCAGTACACTAAACATGGTGATCAAACTCCGACCAGAGGGGAAGCCAGCTGAATTAATGTTGTAGTGATACTGCAATTGGTTAGTTTCGCTGTTCAACAAAAGAAATGACAATGTCTTAGACAATTATTATTATTAAGCAGTTGCACTAATATTCACTAGGAACACAGGGTTCATCTAAGTTTCTCAAAACTTACACGAACAAAGGAAGAGAAACTCGGCCTTCCTCCTTTCCAGAATGCGTAAAACAAGCTACGATTCCCATGTAACTACACAAGGTTGCCGGATCAGCAATCTACCTACTTTGACCTTAAAGATACTTTGTAACCTCTTCTTCTCTAGTTCGACTACCTCCTCCTGGTCGGACGCCCGACAATCCACATCATCTGGCGATTCAAGCATGGCGAGGACATCCCTCCCTCTTGACCACCGTTCATGGTCGTCCCGACGCCGTTAGTTATCGGCCACCTGCCACAGGATCCCCAACTAAAAGTTCAATTTATAGTCGCAATCACAAAAGTGACATAAAATAAATCTTTACAAAAAAACTGTGATATAGTGCGAATGATAAGCAAGAGTCTGGCCTTGATACCTGAGAAGAAGGCCCAAAAGTTATCTCAATCAATTCACTTGGTCCTTCCTTGGTCAATTCTTCATCAACTCGTCCCACTTCACATCCACTATTTCCGCTGGAAGCTCATTCCTCCCTCTCTCACCAGAAACTCTCACCGGACTCTCACTCGCCTCCTACACCACCCCAGCAGATGCCACAGTACATAATCTGAATGATTTGCACGATTTTCATACTTCTCATGATTACTGAAGTGCTCGCAAGATAGTGTCCTCCATAATACAAAAATTCAATCCCGCTAACAGTCTGATCCTAGCTGCCTCAATAACATCCATAGACCTCATGATACTCAGCACCCCCCCGGCATTTTAATCATGCCCCGAATGGTAAGGCATATAACTAGCACTATAATTACGTCATTTGGATTATCACTTCCCCTGCTCGACTGGAAGCGACTAGAACCCGCTGCGATCGCATCAGTTTCAATGAACGACCTCTGGCCGGATCCGGCAGAAGGGAGAGCGGCCAAAGCAGAAGAGCTCGGTCCGGATTCACATCGCGGTAGTCTTCTTCTCGTTCTCGTCCTCACATATCCTTCTTCATCATCGATTGCGGATGGTTGGTGAGAGAAGGGTGAACGGGAGGTCTGAAATGGACGACTCGCCTAGAGTTGGGGTTCACGCTTGCCGGAGGGAGATTGGAGATGGACTGCTATTTGGGCTGAGGAAGCGAAGAGAAGAGTAGGGAGGATTTGGTGCGAGAGAGAAGGAGAAGGAGGAGGAGGAGGACCTAGGGTTTGGTTGGGTATCTTCATCTCGATCGAGAGAGAGAGAGATTTGGGTCGCCATCGCAACGAAGTTTAGGCGGTACAGAGGTTTTGAAATGGGAGAAAAGATATTAAATTTTAGTGGGCCCCACCACACAATGGCTAGCCGGACCCACCCATATGCCCCATCAGATATTTTCGATCCCTTTCCAGAGCCCCTTTGTACATTTGAAAAGACAAATATGCCCCTTTACGTTTCTTCTACTTCTTCAAATTGTCCTACATTGGGGATATTTTGTAATTGAAAAACCCCAAACTTTAACTTATGTCCCAATTTTATCTAAAATTACTTTTTGTCTCGTATAAAATCAGGTTTTTCCCAAAATAATCTAAAAAAATAATATATTTACAAATATAATACAAAAAAAAGTTATTTATAATTTTAGATCTCCTCGATAATTCAATTGTCGAGAGAGGGAGGCTTTTTTTTTAATGTTTTAGTTGTGCCGAGCAACATTCTTTTTAAATTATTTTTAATTTCATTTTCTTGTTTTTTAATCTTTTTATTATTCAATTTATTTTTACTTAATCATTTTTTAAATTTCTTTTTCTCGTCGCTTTGCGACCCTATTGCCTTGCTCGTTCGATTTCGCGCCTTGACTCCGTGACCCCGTCATCTCACTCATTTGTTCGTTTGCTCATTCGTTCGTTCGTTTGCTCGCTCGCTCGTTTTTCTTTTTTTTATTTTCTTTTAATATTTTTTATTATTCAATTTGTTTTCTTTTAATCATTTTCTAATTTATTTTTCTCGTCACTCAGCGGCCTCATCGCCTCGCTCGTTCGCTCGCTCGCTCGGGTGACACTCCGCGACCCTATCGCTTCACTTGTTCGTTTGTTCGCTCGATTGCTCGTGCATCATGATGACGCGCCTCGACTTCGTGGCCCTGTCGCCTCGCTTGTTTCCAGATCAAGAATAGCTAAAATGCCCTCACCATGATTCCACTAGCACCAAGTTTTGCTACTAAAATTCTAACCCTCTTAGTCATGCCACTTTTGCTAGAGCTGCCGTGGCTACATGTGTGACATTCCGAATTCCGACCACTCTCGAGGCTATGTAATGGAAAGATATCGATCGGTGTATTTCAATGGTATCTCGCTCGAAGCAGGCCACTCTTGAGTTAACTGACCGAAAGGGAAAGACTAACGCGGAGTCGGATACGTGGACCAGGGAAATTCGAATAAGAAAATGACGCTTTGACCATAAGGATTGTCGAGTGGATATTTTGGGCTAGCAGAGATCGATGTAGGAACGATCATGGAATGCCTTGCTAGCGTTATACGTTGGGACGCGGGTGATTCCGCCTAACCAATGCGTAATTTGCGAGAATTTCCTAAATCGGATTCCGATGATCAGAACCGCAGGAACTAGCGATAAACCCTCGCAATCACATGACAACCAAAGTCACCACTACTTGATAAATCCCAAGGTTGATACAAGTAGCGCTTGCAAGAGTTGCCCGTCAGTTTGAGATAAACTGGAATTACAGTCGACGAGAACTCGACATGATTTTGGCCTCAAAATTGGGTATCGGACATTGAGGAATTCCAACATTGAAAGAGAATTGAACGTCGCCTTATCGAGGGTAATTATAATTGAGAAAGTGAAATTTCGGAGCCTAAGCGAACAATTACCTTTTTGCCCCTAATTGGATATCCTTTTCTTTAAGACAAATCAAGGGGAAAATAGTTATTTGGTTTTCTCCCCACATGGCCGAAAATTAAATGGCAATATGGTCATTTGGCTTCTAGATATTATGGGGAAGAGACAAAGCCATTAATTACATTAATCTAATCTCACCTAAAAAGCCTAGTCTAAGTAGCTAATTAAGACCCTAAGCCATCACCTCACCATCTCTCTCTCTCCTCTTGGCTTGAAGGGTAAGCCACTTCTCCATCTCTTCCTTCTCATTTTGGCCGAGCTCCTCAAGGAGACACCTTTTCTCTCTCAAAAACTCTCTCAGAATTTTTCTCTCTCACCGTCCAACCACGACACCCTTCACTGTTCCGACCATAACTTCTTTGTTCGTTATCCAATGGAGGCGAGCCACCACCATGAGAAAGCTCTTTCTCTTGTCGTTCTAACAATGTATTATGACCCAAAATTCACCCAGCTGTCTGTCCCGTAGAGCTTTTTGAGTGGGCAAAGGTCGCTGCCCGACCTTGTTCCGACCCGAGGAGCTCTATGATGGAATTCCGAGCTCATTTCTCCCCAATATTTGGTAAGATCACCTCTCAAGCCTAGTGAAGACATATACCTTTGTGTTCATGAAGTTTGGTTAGATTATTGAAGGATTATGATGGTTAAATCTTGATGGTTTTCGAAGGACAGAATTTGTCCCTGCCGACCAGGTTTGGAACCCTGACTCTCCGAGGTTCGTCGAGGCATTGTCTTGCTTGGAAATTGTCGGTGAGCCATCCTAGAACTTGGACCTAAGTGTTTTTTAGCTTGTGGTTGAGTTTGGTGCAGTTTAGAAGTGGTTTCATAGCTAAACCGTGGCTTGTGGCTTGCATGGACAGAATCTGCCCGCTGGAGCTCCAGTTTGAACCGTGAGCTTTGTGCGACTCCCTTGGCCAATTTTCGTGGCACAAATTATTGGTAAACCTCTTAGGGCCTTGCTTGACATGTTAGGATAGCTTGTGGTTGAATTTGGAAGTGGATTAAGGGAGTTTATTGGCTGAGATTTTGTGAAATCTCTAGGGATCGATTCTGGACAGATTTGGAACAAGGGTTTGTGTCGCCTATTTTGTGGACATCTATAGCTTAAATTACATGTAAGTTATCTCTAACCCTCTGTTAGGAAGTTGGGTTACTAAGGGACAGAGTTTGAGCATGTTTCATGGAGTTTATGGACTGATTTGGCTTGCAATGCTTTAAATTGAAACTGTACGGTTTGAGGAAGTTGATTTGTTGACTTGATTTTGGTGGAATATCATGCTAACATGCCTAGGATTTGTTGAATTAAAGCTGTGATTTGCCGGTGATGAAGCACCGTGCGCGAGACTAGGCATGTGTCGATTAAATTGGTTCAATTAAGGGCTCTAACGCTTGAATGTGAAATCGATTGTTAAATGGTTTAAGGCGTGGCAAGTACGCGCTTTAATGGCCGAGTGATACTTATGCTTGATTGAGAATTTTGTGACGTAGATTATGTTTTGTCCAATTGACGGACGTTTGAAATGAATGCCTTGTTTTGGCAACGAATTTCATGAATATGTTTTCGATGGAAAACTGAGGCATTTTTATAACTGAATTTTTATGAGTAAATGGCGTGTGGGATCGTCGAGGAAATCTTAAGTGCACAGGCGTGTGGGATCGCCGGGAAAAAATTATATGTGCATAGGTGTCGCGACCTTCTCTCGCGGGTTGGCCTGCCGGAGGGGGGCTAATGGGCCGCCCGATCGTCGCCTGATCGGACGCGGGCCTCTCCCAAGGTCCATTACCCAAATCGCAACGGCTGGATATACGTGGTCGACCTTCAGTGCAGTCTGGTGACATATGATATATGTACATGCCAAGGAGTCGCCACCAATCATTTCATGGAGGGTACGATTGGAAACTCTATCGAATAGTTGGGAGCGATCTATTCGATTCTGTGGAAACCAGAGAAGTAGGATCGAAGACTTAGTTATGCCAACTGTCAGAGTCGACGCCCTTTCGGTACCTAAGTTGAACGGTTTATCTGACCTTAAGATTCATGCAGAAGAATGAGGTACGGATCCTAGATCTAGGAGTTCATGCAAATGGGAATGACTATCCTATCACTCACAATCAATAGACATAAATGCGCAAATCAAATATCCAAAACATGCTGATAAAACACATGAAATCAGCATGGCATCCCTAATGAGGCCCTATTAGCCTAGAGAAGTATCAATCAAGACTTAGGAGTGATTTGGACATGATTCGCCCATGAGGGGTAGAATCGTAATTTTGAGAAATTTGGGGATAATTTGCCATAAAAGGGCAAAATCGACTTTTTAGATGAAATGTACAATCAAAATGGGGTGAAAATGGGATTGGTGATCAAATCCTTCCATTTCCTAATTTTCTGGAATTTCCAGAATTTTTTTAGAATTTAAAAGTGATTTTACCCTTAGAGGGGTAAAGTCGTCATTTTGGACAAAGATGAGAACTGAAAATCTCAAATATTAAGGTTGATCACCCACCTGATCCAAACCCTAACTTTAAGCAATTTTCCGGACTAGATTGAGACAAGAAAGACGATTTTCCCATTGAGGGGCAAAATCGTCATTTTGAGAAAAGGGACGAGACTCGAAAACCCAAGCCTAAGAATCGGTCGCCTACCCGACCCTAATTCTTACCTTGACAATATCGGCCTTATCTCGCATAGACAACTGAGGCGACTTACCCCTAAAGGGTAATATCGTCAATTCTCGGAAGAACGGATAAGAAATCCCAAAAATATGGTTGACCAGTTGTCTGTGGTCAATCCTTGATTTTTGGGGATTTCTGAAGTGTCTAGGATTTTCCCACAATTTTACTACATTTTTTTTGGGATTTTCTGGGATTTTCTAGCATTTTTTAGGATTTCTAGAAATTTTCTGATTTTTATTTATTTATTTATTTATTATTATTTTTTAAAAATCATTTTTTGATTTTTTTATTTAAAAAAAAATATTTCGGACCGGGTCGACCCGACCCACTCGGGTCGGAACTCGGCCCAGACCCGGACCCGGACTCGGACCCGCGAAACTCCTATGCTCAAACGACGCCGTATCCTCTTTTTTATTTTCGGATTAATCGGGTTTGATCCGACGGTCCTCATTGAACCACGCGGCTAATCCGCGACCATCGGATCATCTGACTAGAATCTATGGCTTAGATCAAACGAAGACTCGACCAGGACCGTCTGATCTGACTACTTTAACCTACGGCCACGATTAAAACCCAAGACTAGATCTGGACCGTCTATTCTCATTAACCTAAACGACGCCGCTTGGCCCTTTATCTAAAAGGCACCGTTTCCACTGGTTTTGATTTTCCGATTTTAAAACATTTTCGAATAATCCTAATTACTAATCGGACGATCACCATTTATTCGACTCGATTAACCTCAGCTGTCGGCTGGACCGTCTATTCTCATTAACCTAAACGACGCCGCTTGGCCCTTTATCTAAAAGGCACCGTTTCCACTGGTTTTGATTTTCCGATTTTAAAACATTTTCGAATAATCCTAATTACTAATCGGACGGTCACCATTTATTCGATTCGATTAACCTCAACTGTCGGATCTATTGATAACTCTATTTTATATAGAGTTTATTTATTATTTTAGACTTAATATTTGCTTAGTTTTAATTGAATTCGATATCTACTTATTGATTTTAATTGATTTTGTAGGTAACACAATCTTCAGATATGTAAATTTGAAATCAAGGAGAATCAAGCCTATCTTGGGGAAATATTCAAAATCCAAAGCTAAATTAGGAATGTGATTCAGATTTCTTTTTCTTGAAATAAAAAAGATATCGATATGAAAGAAGAAAAAGAAAGTAACGTGAGATTTTTAGAGGGGGGGAGAAGCCACTTTGGAGAAGCCACTTTTCAGAAGACGCTCGGAGGACGACGTTCAGTTTTTCTGCTATTCTTCCTTTCAATGCCGGATGCGAAGTGAAGAAGAAGGAGGCGAATTAAAAGTCAATCCTCGATTATTCTTGGTGCACTTGTTCTAGTTCTTCATCATGTTAGTTTATACATTTTTTTTAGTTTAATCTTTATTATGTTTTAGACTACTTTTTGTTAGGGCTACGATGTAATTTAACTATGATGGATTAATTTTTCATACTCGTTTATGCAATTCTAGAATTCATACATGTGAGTTATATATCATGTTCTTAATGCTTTTAAGTGATTGATCACCACTTGAATGATATTTATTGCACGTATGAGACTGAAAGGAGATTCCGTGCAAGTGTTTTATGATATATAGCCATGAATTCATCACAGATAGAGATATCTTATGCTTTTTGTGTGGTTTCGGTAGTAGGTAAATCGAGGGTGATTTATTGAATTTGGGAACGTTCATAGATCTTAATGCATTTGGATTTACTTAAATTCACATGGATCAAGTGTGAGTTGCTAAATCTAATTAGGATTGCTATACCGGACCAAGGATAGTGATTTACATTAGGAAGTTCTACCATCACACTATGAATTCAATTTAATTGCATGATGATATTGGTTAATTAATCTTGATTGGTTAAGTGAAATCGGATGCTCTAACATTTTTTTCATTCTTGATAGAAATCCATTATTTGTTGCCTCTTTATATTCGAAATTTCTAATTTCTATTTTGGTTTGCTGCATTGGTTAATTTATTTTCCTTTAGAATTTTCGAGTGCTTTATTGGATCTTTAATTGGTTAGATAAATTTGAGAATTGTTCACGTTTAGTAAGTAATTTGATTGATTTGTCTACAATCTCCGTGGGAACGATACTTTTATTCATCACTCTATTACTTGTTCGATACGTACACTTGCGTTGCTAATCAAGAGAGAACAGCACCGTTTCCACTGGTTTTGATTTTCCGATTTTAAAACATTTTCGAATAATCCTTATTACTAATTGGACGGTCACCATTTATTCGACTCGATTAACCTCAACTGTCGGATCTATTTATTCGAATAACAACTCCCCAACGGCCGTGCTGACTGGACAAACACGTGGACCTGTGGCCGGATGCCACCTAGGACTTTGACTCGTTGACCGCACCACGTCAGCTTCGTCTTCAACCTCCCGACTCTGATGGAATGAACGGCCGAGCTTCTCCGACGATGATCCGATGGTAGGATCTTGATGAAATCGCACGAAACTAACACTAATCGACTCGCAATCACCTCTAATCTAACATATCTAAGAATCTGAGCATCAAATTCACAAAATCACGAGCATCAAGCAGAATGCCGAGTACGGCCATGGAAATTCAATAGCTCGATTCATAGCAAATCATGGCGATTCAGTCATAGAATAGCACCAAGGGAGGTTCAGAAGACTTACCTCGAGCTCCGATTGAGCTCGCTCGGCCCAGATTTGGCTGGGTGACATTGAACAGTGGTTCGGCAATGGAGGTTGAATTGGAAGACTCGATTCGATGTGTTAAGACAAAATCGATGCAAAACAAGTATGCGACGATGGTCAGTGATGCCCCAGGAACGAAACGCACACATTAAGGCATTGTGTTCAGCTATTTTGCAGAATAAATTACCACCAAAGTTGAAAGATCCAGGGAGTTTTACTATCCCTTGTACTATTGGTAATTCTTATTTTGATAAGGCATTGTGTGATTTAGGTGCAAGTATTAATTTAATGCCATACTCTGTTTTCAGGAAATTAGGTTTGGGAGAAGTAAAAGCTACCACCGTATCTCTTCAGTTAGCAGATCGATCGATCAAATACCCAAGAGGAATAGTGGAGGATGTTTTAATTAAGGTTGACAAAATTATTTTTCCTGTAGATTTCATTGTCTTAGAGATGGAGGAAGATTTCGAGGTTCCGATCATTCTAGGCCGACCTTTTCTAGCAACAGGGAGAGCTTTAATTGATGTGCAACAAGGAAAATTAATTCTCAGAGTTCAAGATGATCGAGTCACATTCGATGTGTTCAAAGCCATGAAGTATGCTGCTGAGCCAAATGATTGTTTGAGAGTTGATGCAGTTGATAAACTTGTGGAATTGACTTTTTGTAAAGCTACAATTAAAGACCCGTTGGAGGCATGCTTAGTTCGGCCAAGCAAAGGAGAAGCCGAACTTGAAGAAGTTGAGCAGTACGCGAAATTTTTGGAAGCAAATCCACCTCTTTCGAGATTTAGGCCACTAAAATTCGAAGAATTGGGGACGAACTTGAAGAAGAGGAAATCCTCTATTGAAGAACCACCAATTTTAGAACTCAAACCTTTGCCATCGCACTTTAAATATGCTTTTCTTAATGGAGTTTCTTCTCTTCCAGTAATTATTTCTTCTTCTTTAACAGGTGTGATGGAGGAGAAGTTACTTCGAGTTCTGAGAGACCATAAAAGAGCAATAGGATGGACTATTGCAGATATTAAAGGAATAAGCCTCTCAATATGCATGCATAAAATATTGATGGAGGAGCAATTCAAATCGGTCATCCAACCTCAAAGGAGGCTCAATCCGAAAATGCAGGAGGTGGTGAAGGCCGAGGTAATTAAACTACTTGATACAGGGATTATTTATCCTATCTCTGACAGTGCTTGGGTAAGTCCTGTGCAAGTTGTTCCAAAAAAAGGAGGTATGACTGTTCAACCTAATGATGATAATGAATTGATTCCTACTAGAACAGTTACTGGGTGGCGTGTTTGCATGGATTATAGAAAATTAAATGATGCCACCCGTAAGGATCATTTTCCTTTGCCTTTTATTGATCAAATGTTAGAGAGACTTGCAGGGCATGAGTTTTACTGTTTTTTAAATGGATATTCTGGTTATAATCAAATCTCTATTGCACCTGAAGATCAAGAAAAGACCACTTTTACATGTCCCTATGGTACTTTTGCCTTTAGGAGGATGCCTTTTGGTCTTTGTAATGCACCTGCTACTTTTCAAAGATGTATGATGGCTATTTTTTCTGACATGATCGAAAAATTTATTGAGATATTTATGGATGATTTTTCTATTTTTGGCTCATCTTTCGATTCATGCTTGAATAATTTAGCTTTAGTGTTACAAAGGTGTGAGGAGACTAACCTTGTCTTGAATTGGGAGAAGTGTCACTTTATGGTGCAGGAATGGATTGTTCTAGGCCATAAGATCTCTGTCACAGGAATTGAGGTGGATCGAGCTAAGATTGAAGTTATTTCAAAATTGCCGCCTCCTACCTCTGTGAAGCTTGTTCGAGGATTTTTGGGACATGCAGGATTTTATAGGCATTTCATTAAAGATTTTTCTAAGATTGCTAGACCCCTTTGCAAATTATTGGAAAAAGATGCTAAATTTGAATTTTCTGATGATTGTTTTCAGGCATTCAACACATTGAAGGAGAAGTTAGTTTCGGCTCCTATCATGACTTCACCTAATTGGGATTTGCCGTTTGAATTGATGTGCGATGCTAGTGACTCGGCTTGTGGAGCCGTACTTGGACAAAGAAAGGATGGAATTTTTCGAACAATATACTATGCAAGTCGCACACTGTCTGGAGCTCAATTGAATTATACCACAACTGAAAAAGAGCTTTTAGCGGTAGTATTTGCTTTTGATAAATTTCGCTCTTATTTGATTGGTTCCAAAGTCATCGTTTACACTGACCACTCTGCTCTTAAGTATTTGCTTGAAAAGAAAGATTCAAAACCTAGGTTGATTAGGTGGATCTTACTGCTGCAAGAGTTCGACTTGGAAATCAAAGACAAGAAAGGGACAGAAAATTTAGTGGCTGACCATCTCTCTAGATTGCCGAATGCCCCTGTGGAAGAAAGACCAATCTTGGATGAATTTCCTGATGAGTCACTCTTCTCTGTAAAAATCGAAACCCCCTGGTATGCTGATTATGTTAATTTCTTGGTAAGTAAGGTTATCCCTCCCGAATTAACTTATCAACAAAAGAAGAAATTCTTTTCTGATGTTAAACACTATCTTTGGGAGGATCCTTTCTTGTTTAA
Source organism: Rhodomyrtus psidioides (assembly GCA_021437785.1). NCBI lineage: Eukaryota > Viridiplantae > Streptophyta > Magnoliopsida > Myrtales > Myrtaceae > Rhodomyrtus > Rhodomyrtus psidioides. The sequence continues at coordinate 1,352,684 of JAILYB010000005.1, read as the reverse complement.
GGTATATGCTGATCGAGTCATTAAGCGATGTGTTCCTAATGAAGAAGTATCTGACATTCTTTTTCATTGCCACGATGGACAAGCAGGAGGTCATTTTGGTGCCACAAAGACTGCAGCTAAGGTTTTACAGTCTGGTTTTTATTGGCCTACACTATTCAGAGATGTATATTCTTATGTTGCTACATGTGATAGGTGTCAAAGAACTGGTAATATATCTAGGAGACATGAAATGCCTTTAAACAATATTTTAATCTGTGAATTATTTGATGTTTGGGGTATGGACTCCATGGGACCATTTCCATCTTCTTATGGTAATACTTACATCTTGGTTGCTGTGGAATATGTTTCTAAATGGGTTGAGGCCGTAGCTTTGCCTTCCAATGATGCTCGAGTGGTGATTAAATTTTTGAAAAAGAATATATTCACCAGGTTTGGTACGCCTAAAGCGATTATAAGTGATCAAGGCACACACTTTTTGAATAAGCAAGTTGAGTCACTTTTACATAAATATGGTGTGACACATAAAGTAGCCACTGCTTATCACCCTCAAACTAGTGGTCAAGCTGAAATTTCTAATAGGGAGATAAAGAGAATATTGGAAACGACGGTGAATCATAATAGGAAGGATTGGGCAATTAAACTTGATGATGCATTGTGGGCTTATAGGACTGCTTATAAAACTCCTATTGGTATGTCACCTTTTCGGCTTGTTTATGAAAAATCATGTCATTTGCCTGTTGAGTTAGAGCATAAAGCATATTGGGCATTGCGTTTTCTCAACTTTGATATGCAAGCAGCTGGTAAGAAGAGATTGTTGCAATTGAATGAATTAGATGAGTTTCGCAATGAAGCATATGAGAATGCCAAGATCTATAAGGAGAGGACGAAGAGATGGCATGATAGACACATCTTAAGAATGGAGTTTCATATAGGTCAAAGAGTTTTATTATATAACTCACGTCTTCGTCTATTTCCAGGTAAGTTGAAGTCAAGATGGTCTGGACCTTTTACCATCACTAAGGTTTTCCCTTATGGAACAGTTGAAGTTACTAATGACAATGAGGGAACCTTTAAAGTGAATGGGCAACGTCTCAAGCCCTATTTTGGAGGTGGTTTCGACTCACAAGCAGCCACCATTGCCTTACTTTCTCCTGCTTAGAAGAGTTGGAAGAGTTTGGCTGCAAACTATAAAGCAAGCGCTTCTTGGGAGGCAACCCAAGCATTTTAATTTTTTGCATTTTAGCCTTATTTTGTTCTATTAAAAAAAATTTGAAACCTCATGATAATAATTTTCCCTAATTACTTGATTTATTTTTGTAGGGACTTTTCTCCAAATTTTCTTCAAGCTTTCTACCCCAACTATCTCCTATGACATCCGTTCATCATATTCCAGGGGAGTTTCTCTGTTCTTATTATTTTTTTCTTTACTTTTCAGCATTGAGGACACTGCTGCAATTTAGTTTGGGGGTGGAAGTTAAAATTTTCCCTAAAAATTTTTCATGAAATCTTTGTTTAATTTGAAATTTGGATGCAATTTTCGAAAAAAAAAATTCAAAATCAGGAAAGATGTGTGAGTTAGTCTCGATCTTGAACATGTAGTCCATATTTTGAGCACTAATCCTTATTTTTGAGTCATGTGTACCTAGAGAAGATTTATGTGAAGTATGTAATTCTCTTAGAACTCACCCAGATCTTAGAATTTGTCCGATTTTCTCTCGAGGCGAAATTCTAGGCTAAACTCAATTAAGAAAATGATTTCGGCATTCATTGGATCGTTTGAGCCTTTCAAGCCAACCTTGTTTATGTATCCTTAGTCACCCCATTGAGCCTGATATTGCCTAATTTCTTTGTATACCCTTGTAATGTAGCCTGAGCTTATTGATATCAATTTTCCTTGTACCCTATGGACACATGTAATTCTTTATGATTTCATAAACTCTGGATTCTTGACATGTTTGACAAAAAAATGAAAAAGAAAAAAAGAAGAAGAGAAAAGTGTGCAAAAAAAAAGGAAATATATGGATATTGTTTTTTTTTTCAGTACTGCTTATACGGATCCCTATATCCAACTTTCAACTTGAGTGAGTGTCGCGACCCGTCCGAAAGCGGACGCGGCTAATGGATTACCGATCGCGGGTCTTGGATCGGCGCGGGCCCTCCCAGGCCCATACCAAATCGCGGCGGGAGTATTTTTCAGAAGGATTCGACGATAAGAGTCGATCGCTTTCGACCTTAGTGTGGTCGTGGTGGCATGTGCAACTTGTGCATGCATTTGGAGTCGCCACCGGTCTTTCTTGGAGGGTAGACCGGAAACCTTACTGATCGATTGGGAGAGATCGATCAGTTCTACGGAACCAGAGTTTTTGGGTTCGGGGACTTGGTTACGCTGGTGTCGTTACCAACGCCCTTTCGGTACCTAACGCGAGTGATTTTCCTAACTAGGATTTCATGCAGGCGCAATTTTGGGTGAGGTAAGTCTGACTTTGCACTTTAACCAGTTTAACATGCTCACGTAATCATAATAAATAAATAGATGTCAATCACATAAACATCTATCCTACGTGGTGATCATGGAATTATGATTTAATGGGTCTCGAGCCAATGAGACCACATTTAATCATTTTAATATTTTAATAACGGAGAGCCGCTCTTCGCTTCTTCTTGGTTTCTTGAACTCTTCAAGAATTGGGCCCCAAAGAGCTCGCCGACTTAAAAGGCTCCCCCACGTAATTCTCGTTGCATTTACATCAACAATTGACTATGCTAAAAATAAAGATTACATGAAAAATAAAAGGAGTACGCAGCCTCCATTTAATAATTACAACCCCAAATATATAAATAATCATCATACATTCATATATACATCAATCACATTGATTAGGGATTTTTCCATGATCACCACCCTTTCACATAAGTAATAAATTCACAATTTAAAACTTAGGAAGGCACAATAAAAATTCTACGTTGAATCATATTCAGAATTTTTACGTAAAATAAGATAGCCATAAATTTTCGATTCAAAATTGATTTATTCTCAATTTTTGCTACGTTGATTAATTTATCATATAAAATAATCAATCTCCATTAGCTATGTAAGACGAACAATTCGTTAATACATATTGGCCATAGTATTGCAAAAATTGCAAAAATCAATTAAATGCACGAAAACGCCTAAGGATTGGCTCTGATACCACTGTTGGGATCCACGTAACACGTAGCGGAAATAAATAACAACCCATACATGTATCTCCAGAGGCGTACTTCGTGCATTTCAATCGAAAAAAAATCACAAAGCCTCAAAGGGAGTAAATAGATTACCTCTCGTAGCGTGCTTGAACGGAGGTGTCGGTTCGATGTTCTTCGATCTCAGCCTCCACAAGTGTTAGGCATCTAGTTCGGACGCACCACCAATTGACGAACGGGGAGACGACTAATAACTCCACAACAATTGTGCTAGCAATATGCGGAATCAATATTCCGAACTTAGTATATTTTGCTCACTCAAGATGATGAGAATATAGAGAGTGTTTGTGTTCTTCTCTCTAAGCTCTCAAAAATTTGCACACTCTACAAAATGTCTCCCCCTCCCAACCTCAAAACTCTTGCCATCCTTTTATAGCCAAAAATACCTTCCAATAAATTGTATTTAAAAATAGCACTAACAATTATAAATTCTATCTAAAAATAGCACTCACAAATAAATGACATTTAAAAATAGCACTAACAATAGCACTCACAATTTATAATACAAAAATTCTATTTAAAAATAGCACTAACAATAGCACTCACAATTTATAATACAAAAATGCTATTTAAAAATAGCACTAACAATTATAAATTCTATCTAATAATAGCACTCACAATTTATGATAAATAAATTCCATTTAAAAATAGCACTAACAATAGCACTCACAATTTATGATAAATAAATGTCATTTAAAAATAGCACTAACAATAGCACTCACAATTTATAATACAAAAATGCTATTTAAAAATAGCACTAACAATAGCACTCACAATACAAAAATGCTAAAAAAAGGCACTAACAAAGGTGTTAAAAATAATAACCATTATTATTATTACAAGAGTTAAAGAGGTTACCAAACAGTACAAATATGCATAACGTATAAATACGTATGACGTATAAATACGTAGAGCATACATATACATCCGTGAAACCGGGGACTAATTGAAAGAAAAATGTGCAATTAAGCCCTTTTGGTAAAAATTGATTAAATTGGAGGGCAAATTGACCTAATTGCACTTTAAGACTTTAGAATCCAATGTCATAGCTTATAAAAAGTGAGAATTGAAAACTAAAAGACTCGAAAATGATTTTTTTTAGGCTCGGTTCGGGTTTATGTTTGTGAAGGAACATAGTGACCCGAGCCGAATTTTTGAGATTTAAAGTGACACACTTGAAGAGGAAATTAAAACAAAATTATCGAATATTTTTGGGTATTTTTCTGACCACGAATGGTATTTTTTTGATTTTTTGGGTATTTTTATAATTAAATAAACTCGAAAAATATTAAAAATACCGAAAAATATTTTTTGTTCAAAATTGGTTCCTAAGGTTAAACCAAAGCTTCCAAAGTTGATTTTGTGATTTTATGACCTTTTTTGATATTTTTAATTAATTTTAAAGAATAAAAATCACAATAATAAATGGTAAAAAAAATCAGATGTCAACAGCTGCCCCTCTTTGAGAGGAATCTCTTTAGAGGTTTCTCTCAAAGATAAGGTGGCACCTGATTCCTAACCGACTCAACTGGGAAAATAAGAGAAGAAATGTTATGACATCGGATCCTTAAGCCTATTGATAAAAGCTCAAATCAATCCCCGGTTTGCTCTAACAATTTGAACATGGGCCGGAGTGAGAGAGGCTTACCTGAAGCTCACCTGTCGGATGCTGCCGGTTGCGACGACTTTCAAGAAGATGCCTAGGACTCGTCATTCAGAATATCCTAGGGAGATTAAGCTCTGACCTGTATGGTAGGTCATACCATGATGGGATTCCTAACTTGTAGGAACCTAAGGAAGGCGCATCCCACGCTTTGGGATTTGCCAAGGATTTTGATCCGTATGGTGGATCAGACCTTTGTGTTGATCCTTACTGCGATATTTATCAATGAGTTGACCCTTATGGCGGTTTCTACCAATGAATTTACCCTTATGGCGGTTTCTACCATATGGACCCTTCAGGCGGTTTCTACCATTAATGTGATCCCTCAGGCGGTTTCTACCTTGGTTTGACCCTTCAGGCGGTTTCTACCTTGAGTTGACCCTTCAGGCGGTATCTACCATGTGTTGACCCTTCAGGCGGCATCTACCTTGTGTTGACCCTTCAAGCGGTATCTACCTTTGATTTTGACCCTTCAGGCGGTATCTACCTTTTTTTTGACTTTGAAAAGGGGTCTCATGACGAGGGTTCTCCACGTCCGATGAGACTACCTGAATTTTGAAAAGGGGTCTCATGACGAGGGTTCTCCACGTCCGATGAGACTGCTTGATTTTTGAAAAGGGGTCTCATGACGAGGGTTCTCCACGTCCGATGAGACTGTTTGATATTTGAAAAGGGGTCTCATGACGAGGGTTCTCCACGTCCGATGAGACTGCTTGATTTTTGAAAAGGGGTCTCATGACGAGGGTTCTCCACGTCCGATGAGACTGCTTGATTTTTGAAAAGGGGTCTCATGACGAGGGTTCTCCACGTCCGATGAGACTACCTGAATTTTGAAAAGGGGTCTCATGACGAGGGTTCTCCACGTCCGATGAGACTGCTTGATTTTTGAAAAGGATTTTTTTTAAGGGTTTCTCTTCCCCAAGAAAATATTGGTAATCTTTGAGAAGACAGCAATTGTCCAATTGACAAAATTTTATGACTTAAGCTTTAGTCATGAGATGTGCATTTTGATGCTGGAGGTTATCCAAAACATTCTTGCAACATGCAAATGTGATCACAAATCCCTTGTATGGAAAATCTGGATCAACAGTTTGAAAATTTCCAAAAAGAGTTTGCTCAAAACATCAATTGGAATATTTCTCGACAAGGAGGCCATCTCACCTGTTTTGAGGTGATGATTTTTAGGGGATGCACTCAATTCCCTACTGACCTGTGCCTAGGTTTTAGGCTCATTCGCAGCGCATACATTTTGATCGGTCGGAAGGTCTTCCACGGGACCGTAATGTTGGGCTTGGATATTGGTTTTCAAGGGGGACCCGCTTTGGAGTCGAGGCCATCGAATGAAAATCTTCACCATCTGCTCCGGGTTTACAAGTCAAGAACCCTGCAAAATGAGAAAGAAAGAGTCTTGCTCGTACTTCTTCGAGCTAAGCTATATGTTAACCCAAGTGTCTTAGTCAGAGAAGACTGTTTCAGGGTTGTAACATTGGTAGGATTGGGGACCGAAAAAGGCTTGTTTTTGGCCTAGAAATCACGAAGGATTTAACATTGGTGATCATTGCCAATTTGTCACATGTCTTTTCCATTCTGCATCTTCCATTTTTGAGGTGTGCAACCGCTTTTGAGGTGTGCACAAGTCCTTTAGAGAACGTCTCTTGTGGTATTAAGAGATTGACAATTCTGTCCGTGTTTTTGCACCACGGCTGACATCATTTGGGGAGCAGTCTTCTTGATCTGACTCCTTTATGGGTTTTTCTCTCTTCCCAACTAGGCTTTATTGGGGATCAATCAAACAGTTTTCACGAGCATCGGCCTTGCTTTTACCAGGCACTTTGCTTTTTCTTGATGCTGAGGATTTTTTTCTTTGTTGAAATCCCGCCTTTTCTTTTCCTTTGGAACTACGATGTTCAGAAAATTGTGCTAGATATACAACTTGAATCATAGCACATTTAAACGCCGATATGAGATTTTTCTATAAATCCCATCTCTTGATTTCTTCCGTTCTTGGAGTGATGCAGTTTCCATCTTGAAACATCCCATGATCACCCACAGGGGTTTATGAAATGAATTTGCAGGCTCAACTTGGCTGTGCAAAGGATATGGTGTGTGGGATAGAGAAATGAATGCTTTTCGTCATCCTATGGCACTTGGATTACCATATAAACAACACACAAAGATTGATGTTAGTCCGAGCAAGAAAATTTCTAACCATTTTCTCCTGATACCGCTGGACTCACCTCCATTTTGCCCCGATGTGGGGTGGTTCTTGACAGGGTTAAGAATGAAAACCGTCGTTCAAAGGGTTTATCAACGGTCACCTGTAGTGTTTGAAGGATATGAAACGAATGCCTCCGTCATCCCAACCCATGTAATCGTTGCGAATAATCCCTACTTCCGTAGGTGCAGATTTTGCTATCTGATCCGCTCCACTTCTCTCCAGTGTGTGTAGGACGTGTTTGGACTAGGCTTTGCCTCTTTTCTTTTGAGAAAACGTCCTTTTAAAAGTTTTGAACTTTTGATTGGAAAAAATCTCTTTTATTTTCTCCAAAAATTTTACCCGTCAAGGGGATTTTATGATGCACCATGCATGTTCTTATTCATGTTCAGATAACCTCCTGTTTTAAGACATGAATGCCAATGAAGTTTGAATTCTATGTCTTTTCTAGACATTAGATTCTGAAAGCTTTTCTTTTTCTCTCTGTTTTTTATTTAACATCTTCAATGGATTGGGGAAAGGGATACTTACCTGTCCCCCGCGGCTGGAGATCCTGAAAATGCGGAAGAAACATGTTATTGTACGTTCACGAATTTTTCAAAAAATTAGAACGATACAATTTACCCTTGGTCATGTATTCTAACGGGTAATACATGGGATGTGAAAACCTGTTCGTCTGTAAGGCGATTCCCCTGTCAAGGATAAATAACGAGTATTAATTCATATTCTCAAATTCAAGACAAATTGGAACGATACAACTTTACTCTTGGTTCTCATCCCGTTCTGATATTGCGTATTGATATGAACAACATCTATCAAATCCGCCTATCCATTCTTGGAGTGTTTGCAACATCAATGGTTCATCTGCCCCCAGTTAGGCAACGTCTGTTCTGTTATTCGAACAAATGGCTCCTTAAGTGATTTATCCACGTTTATCACCTGAGAAGGGAAAGAAATGAGACATTACTTCGGTATTCGATTGAAGATCGTTTAGGAACGATACATCGTTTTACCAAATAGGTGGCTTCGCGGCCAAACGTATTTCGTATTGAAGGGGTAGATCCCATTATACTCCGCGGGTGATAGTCATTGTTCGGGGAACTTGCTCCACGGATTAAGCGATTAATCCACGGCCCTCGGCTTGAAGATGCTCAAAGGGTGATGTTGACACTCACGCGCAATTAGTTCTAGACATTAATGAAAGATGTTCCCATGGGAACCTTACAGTGCGATCAACAACATATTCAATAGGAGTGTTCCACCCCTTTCGTCTAAGCATTTTTCATCGAGTAACCATGCCTTGCATCAGACGTTTGGTCACCTGCCTTGCGTCACCACTGCGATGGCCCTCCGGCTCCAAATTGATCGAGCCAAAGATTGAACTCATCGCCAAGGAAATTGCTCGGGTCTTCGAGCCATTGATGTTCAAGTTGGGTATCAACAATTGTTGGGGGCAGATTTCCTTCATCGCCTTCATTGTGAGGAACTGGAGTCTTTGAGCTAGAACCTTCATCATTGCCCTGTTGGGGTCGAGACATACATTCCTGAAGAGTATTGATCCAAGTGTCCAGCTCCTCCTCAAGGAAATCGCCTGTTCTTTCTAGCCTTTGGTGCCCAGATTGGCTGTCGTCGACTGCAGGCGAGGGATTCCTCTCTTTGCTCTCGCCGTGAGCAACTTGACCCCTCGAATTGGAACTTCCTCCAATGACCGGCAGGTTTATATGTGCACTCTCTACCAATGCCAGATCCGCTTCAGGGACAGCATTAATGACCGAATCGCGCTCAAACTGAGGAATCCCTATGTGCTGGAACTGCGGTATATACTCTTGAGGAGTATTGAGATAGCTCGGCAGAGCATTCTGATTTGGGTTAGAGGAGTCGCTGACACGACTGCTGGTCCCGTCATTGCTGAAACACGGTTGGGTGCTCTCGGCTCTCCAATCATCGTGGTTGTAACTCTGCCCGGCACTTGAGCTCCAACTGGCTTTATGATGGTTTAACGCTATCCTTCCATCCCTTAGCAATCTCCTATAGTACTTGAGGTGAGACTCGACGTTAATTCTAGAGAGCCCCGGCACATTCATAATCTCGAGTATGCGTAGTGGGCTAGCCGAATCAACTCCCAGCTCTCGAATTGCATCAACAAATTTGGTGTGAAGTTCATAGGTCCAGTAAAACCTTGTTCTCTTATCACCCAAAATATCGTCAATACTTCGGTAGCTATTCTCTACGGGATCTAGTCCTTTCAAAAGTTGTCCAGGGAGGGACTCACCGACTTTGGATTGGCTGGCTGTGACAGCGAGTTCGTCATTGAGAGAACTCCCCCTGTGATGATTCATATCCCATTTCTCAGAGGATGTTGGTGTTGATCCTATGGTGTTGACTTGCTCATGCAGATCTCCGGCGATATCTGGCTGTGTCGGAAAATGCTGTGGAGAATACGGTAACAGCTGAGCGTTATTCGTCAACAGGGACGGTTCATCGAGGAACACCTCGCCGAGGACAACAGGATTACCACAATTAAGGCAGGTGGCCTTGGTCAGAGCTTCCTTATATCTTGCGCTTTCAGCTTGAAGCTTCTCATTCTCCTCCTTCAGGACCAGTAACTCATGGTCTGCGTATTGCTGTTTCACCCGGGTTCGTTTGTTGGCGAACCAAAACTTGACCTTCGAAAGCTCCAATCCTATTTTTCGGCTCAACTCCATTTTCTGTTGTCTGCTTGGAGTGGGGCATTCATTGAAGAAAACTTCGAGCTCTCGGATTTGGCCTGGAGTGTGGCGTTGTAGTTGCTTCCTTTTCCGACTCCGGTCATCATTGTATACTCCTTCTTCGTAGCTGAAACCTAGAATTTCATCGCTGGAGGAGTCAGTCTCTATGGCCTTCGGGCAGGATTCAGCTCCAGGATCTTCAAAGTCTCCCAGCAGTTCGTGCTCAGAAATGTCCAGGTCGGGCGTTTCTAGCAGATGGGAATAACTTTTAAACATGATGGATCGGGGTATCTCGGGCTGATCTAGTTCACTCAGCTTTCTCAATTCGCTCTTACGTGTTTGCTCACTCTAGAAATTTTCTCAAGTGATTGTGCGTGTCCTGGAACCATCCTTCAGGCTGCATATGAAGACCAGCAAGCAAGCGCTCCTCCCGAGATCCTGCAATTACTCATCGTCTGTATTCCCCTTTCTTTTTCCTCGTGATAGGATCACAAACTCTCTTGCATTGATTCGGTTTCATCGAGTATTGCGATCGTCCCCTAGTTCAGTCTTCAAAGTGGTGGGTCTACAATCTTTCGGCGCCTTTTATGATTTGCTAGGCCCGAGAACGTGGGGAGCAGCGGTGGACCCGCAATTAATGACTCCGTTTAATTCATTTAGCTCCATGGGAATTAACGCTATGATCTTCTCTCAACCCCTTTTCATCGTTCAAACGAAAGTGGCATTTTCCCTGTGCATGCTGTTACTCTTCATTTCAGCATCCCGGGCGCTTGGTGAGGAATGAGTTCGTGGCCACTCAAAATTTTAAAGACCGTCTCTGGTTTCAGACTTAATCTAACAAGGGATCATCACAACTGAGCATGACGATGTTCGTCGATAGCGTTGGTTTAACTATAGTCATTAAAGAAAAATGTTCCCGTAGGAACTTTACAACGATAAAATGAGTGATCTACTCGTGAACATGTTCTTCTTTCTATGGGTGTTCGTAGTGACCGACCCATCGTGCCCCGAGTCAGGTGCTAGATCATGGCTGTCCAAGCATGCCAGCTTCCCACTGATTGAACAAGGCATCGAGCCCCTTATCGAAGAAATCGTCTGTTGTGGGTTGACCAGCGGCAGGCAGAGCACCAGCCGACTGCTGCTCGAATGGAGGAGTTCGCACTCGCTGTACTTGTGACACGCGCTCTTGAGAAATGTTGAAATGGCCCGGGAGGACATTCTGATCAGCTTTCAGTTTGCCGGTGGTCGGGTTGCTAGCTTGATTGATGCTTAGATTTGGCCGGGTATCTCTTGATGCCTGAGCATTACAATGGCGGTCGCCCCTAGCTTTTGAGCTCGAGACGAATTCCTCCCGGTTTAGCTCCGCTCGACGTTGTTTTAATAGCTTTCTGTAGGCAGCAAGGTGATTCCTGACCAGCTCCTTACTAAGCCCCGGTACATTCATGGCCTTAAATATGCGCGTCGGAGTTGCTGAGTTGATCCCCATTTGGTGAACCACGTCTAGGAATCTGGAATGCAATTCAGGGGGCCAAGCGAACCTCCTCTTATCGTGGCCCAAAATTGCATCGATGGCTTGACGACTGATTAACTCATCTCCAGCAGGACCCGACCCTATCGAAAATTGTTGTGCATGAGGCTGATATGCTTTGAGCTGGTCGGCGGTAACATCCAGCTCCTTGAAACTGTAACTCCAATCAAAGCGATGCAAATCCCATCCCCCATGAGGCATTTGTATCATCTTCGTAGGATCATCCTGCTCATGTGTGACTCCGGCAAAATCTGGTTGAGCAGGAGATGCCCCGAGGGAGTAGGGTGGTAAATGAACGTCTTCAATCATCGCGTGAGGCTTTGTCGCGACCCTCTCGAGGTTGCATGTGGGCTCTCGAGGGCTAATGGGCCGTCCAGTCTGGTCGGACGCTGGCCTCTCCCAAGGCCCGTTACCCAAATCGCAACGGAGGTATGCGTAGTCGACCTTCAGTGTGGTCTGGTGACATGTGCTAAGTGTGCATGCCATGGAGTCGCCACCAATCATTTTTTGGAGGGTATGATTGGACCACCCTATTGAATAGTCGGGAATTTCTATTCAATTCTGCGATAACCAGAGAAATGGGTTCGGGGACTTAGTTACGTCAACTGTCAGAGTTGACGCCCTTTCGGTACCTAAGTTGACTGAATTTTCTTACCTAAGATTTCATGCAGATGAGTGGAGTACGAATCCTAAATCTAGGAATTCATGCAAATAGGAATGACTATCCTAGCAATCACAATCAATAATAAAATGCGCAAATCAATGAATCCAAATATGTAAAATAATCACATCAAATCAACATGACACTCCTAATAAGGCTCTATTAGCCTAAATAAGTATCAATCAAGCTTAGGAATGATTTAGACATGATTTTACCCATCAGGGGTAAAGTCGTAATTTTGAGACAAAAGGGACGATTTGCCTAAAAAGGGAAAAATCGTCATTTCGGAATGAATCCGGAGTAAAACAATGTCAAAAATAGGTTTGGTCACTCAATTGACCAATTTCCTATTTTTTTTGCAATTTTCATGATTTTCTGGAATTTTAGAAACCGATTTACCATTCGAAGGGGTAAAATCGTCATTTTCTAAAAATGGGAATGAAATGTGGAAATCTTAGACATAAGGTTTAGCCACCTATCTGGCTCATCACCAAATTCTAAGCAATTTCCACAATTCATCGGAATATCAAAGACGATTTACCCTTTGAGGGGTAAAATCGTCATTTTGGATTAAATGGGAGAAAATCCAAAAAATGGAAACAAATCAATTTTTTTTTTGTCATTTTCAGCCTTCAAAAAAATTTAGAATTTTTTTAGGAATTTTCTGCAATTTTTCTCAATTTTTTTTTTTGAATTTTTCCTTAATAATTCATTTTTTTGGAAATTTTTTTTATTCTGAAAATCACCTAATCACGACACGTGGCTCATCTGCAGACGTCCGATCTAGCATTTTTTTTTTGTTTTTGTTTTTATAGGACGCAACACAATACAAAAAATAAAGAAGATATTAAGTCATTATACAACATAAACATAAGCAAAGGAGATGTGATCCGGTGAATTTTACGACGTCGGAGTCCGTCGGTGCTCGTGCAACAATGTGTGGGGGTATAAACCACCAGCAGGAGGCTCGGCCTTCCGATTCTGGGGTAGCACAATATGATTTACAGAAAATAAATAAATAAAACACCTTGGACACCAATAGGAGGCTTAGCCTTCCGATTCTGGGTCTTTTATGCGAAATATAGAAATGCTATGACATAAAGTAAATACACAGCAAATATTTAGACACCAACAGGAGGCTCGGCCTTCCGATTCTGGGTCTTTTATGCGAAATATAGAAATGCTATGACATAAAGTAAATACACAGTAAATATTTAGACACCAACAGGAGGCTCGGCCTTCCGACTCTGGGTCTTTTATGCGAAATATAAAAATGCTATGACATAAAGTAAATACACAGTAAATACGAAAAAAATACAAAATAAACAATAATCCGAGCTCTGATGAGGAGGACGTTGAACTATTTTCACAAATCCGAACGGTGAAGATGAAGAAAGAATTGAGATGAGATTATACACAAAATTTTACCTCGATCCGATGGTCGAATTGATCGAAAACTGAAGAAATACCGGCGGATGAACAGTTCCCGCGCCAGGAACAACTTCTGATTTGGCTGCTGTTCGACCACTTGGAGAGATCTTTTTAAAGATCCGAACGGTGGATATGAAGAAGGGGTTAAGAAGACCCTGCACACAAAAAATTAGCTCGATCCAACGGCTCAATCGGCCGGAAACTCAAGAAATGTCGGCGGGTATACAATTCCCACGCCTGGAACAGCTTCTGATTTGGTTGCTGTACGACCACTTTGAGAGATTTGTTTAAAGATCCGAACGGTGGATATGAAGAAGGGATCAAGAAGACCTTGTACACAAAAAATCAACTCGATCCAACGGTCCAATCGGCCGGAAACACAAGAAATGTGGAGGGTGGTAGTGTGATGACAAAAAAAAAATGGAAGAGAGAATATGGGGAAAAAAATGAGCGTGGGAGAGGAAGAAGAAGAAGAAGAAGAAGAAGAAGAAGGAGGAGGAGGAGGAGGAGGAGAGGAAGCTACGGATGATGAGGGGGGGGAGTATAAATAGTAATAAAAATAAAATAAAATAATGAAATAGTAATATAATAATAATATAATAAAATATTAAAAAGTAAAAATAATAATAAAATAATCAAAAGTGAAGACAAAATGATTAGTCCCCTTTTCCTTTTAAATGATGATGTTTTCACTCCTTTTCCTTTTAATCATTACTAATATTTTTGCCAAATTCAATTTTATGATGATCAAAGAACACCTAAAATCAAACCTGAATTTTACTATTTATGAGGTCAGAAAATGGATAAAATAAAAATAAAAATACCGACTATTTTTATATACTTTTGTGACCTCCAATATTATTTTTCTTGATTTTCTTTTTCTTTTTTTTTCGAAAATATATTAAAAAAAATGAAAATTACGAAAATTATTTTTTTGGTCAAAATGGTTCATTTAGCTTGGCTAAGGTCACCAAAATTGATTTTTCAATTTTCCAACTTTTTATGGATTTTCTATGAATTTTCAAAAAAAATAAAAATAAAAATAAAAAAGTTGATCAAAATTTAGGTGTCAACAGCTGCCCCTCTTTGAGAGGAATCTCGTTAGAGGTTTCTCTCAAAGATAAGGTGACACCTGAGTCCTGATCGACTCGACTCGGGAAACTAAAGGAAAAGGAGTCATGACATCCAATCTTCATGCTTGTCCATGTATGCTCTTTCTTGAAGGGGGAAATGTTCATGTGACATGTGAGAGTGAGATAATAGAGAGACATACCTGCCACTTACCTGTTCGATGTTTGTGCGATTTTCGCGGTGTTTGATGGATTCAAAAGAATTTCTAGGAACTCGTTACTAGAGTATCCTAGAGAGGTTAAGCTCTGACCCGTATGGTAGGTCAAACCATAATGGGATTCCTAACTGATAGGAATCTAAGGAAGACGCGTCCCATTTGGGATTTGCTAAGGATTTTGATCCGTATGGTGGATCAGACCATTGAGTTGACCATTTAAGTGATTTTCACTATTGGATTGACCCTTCAGGCGGTTTCTACCATCATTTTGACCATTCAGGCGGTATCTACCTTGAGTTGACCCTTCAGGCGGTTTCTACCATGGTTTGACCCTTCAGGCGGTATCTACCTTGGTTTGACCCTTCAGGCGGTTTCTACCTTTGTTTTGACCCTTCAGGCGGTTTCTACCTTGAGTTGACCCTTCAGGCGGTATCTACCTTTGACTGACCCTTCAGGCGGTTTCTACCATTAATTTGACCCTTTAGGCGGTTTCTACCATTGGTTTGACCCTTCAGGCGGTTTCTACCTTTAGTTGACCCTTCAGGCGGTATCTACCTTGAATCGACCCTTCAGGCGGTTTCTACCTTGTGTTGACCCTTCAGGCGGTATCTACCTTGGTTTTGCTTTGAAAAGGGGTCTCATGACGAGGGTTCTCCACGTCCAATGAGACTGCCTGGTTTTTGAAAAGGGATCTCATGACAAGGGTTCTCCACGTCCGATGAGACTGCCTGATTTTTGAAAATGGGTCTCATGACGAGGGTTCTCCACGTCCGATGAGACTGTTTGATATTTTTGAAAATGGGTCTCATGACGAGGGTTCTCCACGTCCGATGAGACTGCCTGATTTTTTAAAATGGGTCTCATGACGAGGGTTCTCCACGTCCGATGAGACTGTTTGATATTTTGGAAAAGGGGTCTCATGACGAGGGTTCTCCACGTCCGATGAGATTGCCTGATTTTTGAAAATGGGTCTCATGACGAGGGTTCTCCACGTCCAATGAGACTGCCTGATTTTTTAAAATGGGTCTCATGACGAGGGTTCTCCACGTCCGATGAGACTGTTTCTTTTAAAAGGGTTTTTCTTCCCCTTTTTTTTTAGAGATCCCGAAGTTTGTCGGGAATTCAGTTTTGAAGGAGTGAAAGATTTTATTTTGACAAAGCTTCACTTGAGTCTGCTGAGCCGACATTCTGAGAGCTGGGTTCTCCAGGTATCCTGCAGAAAGTTCAAACCTGAAAGATTTTTCTTCACCAAGAAAATGTTAATAATCTTTGGGAAGACAATAATTGTCCAATTGACAAAATTTTATGACTTAAGTTTTAGTCATGAAATGTGCATTTTGATGCTGGAGGTTATCCAAAGCATTCTTACAACATGCAAATGTGATCACAAATTCCTTGCATGGAAAATTCGGATCAACAGTTTGAAAATTCCAAAAAGAGTTTGTTCAAAACATCAATTGGAATATTTCTCGACAAGGAGGCCATCTCATCTGTTTTGAGGTAATGATTTTTATAGGGGATGTACTCAATTCCCTACTGACCTGTGCCTAGGTTTTAGGCTCATTCGCAGCGCATACATTTTGATCGGTCGGGAGGTCTTCCACGGGACCGTAATGTTGGGCTTGGATATTGGTTTTCAAAGGGGGGACTCACTTTTGAGTCGGGGCCATTGAATGAAAGTCTTCACCATCTGCTCCGGGTTTACAAGTCAAGAACCCTGCAAAATGAGAAAGAAATAGTCTTGCTCGTACTTCTTCGAGCTAAGCAATATGTTAACCCAAGTGTCTTAGTCAGAGAAGACTGTTTCAGGGTTGTGACATTGGTAGGATTGGGGACCGAAAAAGGCTTGTTTTTGGCCCAGAATTCGTGACGGGTTTGACATTGGTGATCATTGCTGATTTGCCTCCTGTCATTTCCTTTCTGCATCTTTAGTCTTTGAGGTGCGCAACCGATTGAGGTGTGCACCAGCTCTTTAGAGAGCGTCTCTTGTGGTATTAAGAGGTTGACAACTCTTTCTGTGTTTTTGCTCCACGGCTGACATCATTTGGGGAGCGGTCTTCTTGATCTGACTCCATTAGGGGTTTTTCCCTCTTCTTTTCCCTACCAGGTTTCTTTAGGGATCGATCAAATTGTTCACCCGAGCATCGGCCTCGCTTTTACCAGGCACTTTGCTTTTTCTTGATGCTGGGGATTTCTTTAATCTCTTGTCGAAAGTGGGATGCTTGGCAATTGTGCTAGATATATGACTTGGCTCTTAGCACGCTTGAGTATCAACTTAGTAGTTTTCTTCGTAAACCCTAAGTCTTGAACTTCTCCGTTCCTGAAGTGATTTGTCTTTGCTTTGGAACTTGCAATGATCACCAATGGGTTTATGAAATGATTTTGCAGGCTCAACTTGGCTGTGCAAAGGGTAAAGGTGTGTGGGATAGAGAAATGAATGCTTCTCGTCATCCTATGGCATTTGGATTACCATATAAACAGCACACAAAGATTAATGTTAGTCTGAGCAAGAAAATTTCTAACCATTTTCTCCTGATGCTGCTGGACTCATCTCCATTTTGCCCCGATGTGGGGGTGGTTCTTGAAAAAGCTAAGAATGAAAATCGCCGTTCAAAGGGGTTGTCAATGGTCACCTGTAGTGCTTGGGGAATATGAAACGGATGCCTCCGTCGTCCCAACCCATGTAATCGCTGCGAATGGTCCCTACTTTCGTAGGTCCAGATTTTGCTATCTTATCCGCTCCACTTCTCTCTTAAGTGTGTATAGGACGTGTTTGGATTAGGCTCGCCTCTCTTTTGAGTAAACTTCCTTTTGAATGATTTGACAAATAATGATATTTGGAAAAACTCACTCACTTCTTTCCCAAAATTTATCCATTGAGGGGATTCTGTGATGTATCGTGCATGTTTTATTCATGCTTTGGGCAACCTCCCGATTTACATCATGAACATCGATGCATTGGATAATTTTCATGACGATTGAAAGGATTTTAACATTCTTTATCTCCAGCTAACTGGGAAAGGGATGCTTACCTACCTGTTGCGGCTGCAGACCCCTGAAAATGTAAGAGAAGCATATCATTGTATATTCATGAATTTTTTTGAAAATCGAAACGATACATCCTACCCTCGGTCATGTACCCTAACAAGTAGTACGTGGGATGTAAAAACTTGTTCGTCTCCAAGGCGACTCCCCTGTCAAAAACAAACAATAAGTGTCAGTTTGCGTTCCAAAATTCAAGACAAATTGGAATGATACCGCCTTGTTCTTGCTTGGTGTTTTCATTTGAACACAAACGCGCGGCTTGCAGAAATTGGCCAACTATATTGTGGCCACGATCCCTCCGTTTGGTTGGCGATGAATCATTCTCAAGGATTTGCCCCAGAGGAGATCCATTTGTGTTTTTGGGCGCATTCCAGCGCCATTCTTCAAAGTTCCTTTTATTCAAGGAAAAAGGAAATTGTTATCGGAATGCATGTCAAAGCATGATGTGTGGAAGCGATACTTTTTACCCTCCACTCGATCTTATAATCAAAGACCATTTCTTGGAGTGCATGACTTCCAAGGCCGATAATTTTGTTCGCTCCCCAATTAGTGAGTTCTTTTCTTTTGTGGCTTTCGGCGCCAACGCCTTCCTGCTAAATGAGGAAAAACTCATGTTACATGTGGGATCTTTGGAGATCAAATTGGAACGATACAAAGTTACCGTTCACCCAAATTTGTATCTTGGGGTTTACTTCTGATGCGGACGACTATGTCATTGCGTCCCTGGATTTTGCCAGAGAAGAAACGTCCGGCGTACAAATGATTCACTTGCCCCAGTTAGGCATGGTTTTTCATGCCTGCCCCAACTAAATTCATTCCTGCATTTTGCTGCAATCATCATCCACTTCGGGAATGTCTTCTCTCGTCTGTATTTATGGGTGTTGTTCGTGAGATTAACGGCCGTTCTGCCCCAGTTGGGCGACGTTTATCCTGGCAACATGCCTTAGCACTTTCTGTGTTTGTTGGCAATTTTCAATTCAATTTTGACAACGTCCATGCACCTGCACATGAAGAAACAGGTGTAGGTTTTGACTTCATTTGAAATTTCAGGAAAGAGATACTCCCTTCGGGGTTTCCAACATTTGAAGGGACGGTGTTCTTCAAGTATTTTGCCTTGGTAAGGCTTGTCTTGATGTTTGTTATCTCTGGATTTAATAACCCTGGTCCGATGCGTCTTTATGGGGGATCATGAGAGTTTGCCCCCGGTTTGGCCTCTTCAAAGAAAATGGGAGAACTCACTCCCATGGGTTTCGCCGATTCTGATCTTCTATCTCAATTGTCAGAATCTTCAATTATTTTTATCCATATCTAGATGGCTTGACGTTCTTGGGATTTTTCGTGTGGCGGTTTTGTGATTCTCTCGATCATCGTCGCCATTTGAAGTATTTGATGTTTCTCTTTTCCGGGTAGCGGAGTGATTTGTCCCCAGCCACTGGATGCTTTGTCTGGGGCTGGCTGATTTAGTCATAGGCAATTTGATCCTACCGCATTGATGCATTCAGGCTATTTGACATCAGTAAGCTTGGATTTACTCGTGATTGAGTACTTCAACAACCTGCGTGATGAAAGGAGTGAAAGAGTCAATCACCGCGTAAGGAGCTTTAATTGAAACGATTACGGATTTACTATCCCCGCTCTGGTCACTTCTGGCGTCCAAGACGGGGGAAATTCTTCAGTGGTCCCATTCATTCTCGTCATCACCTGCAAGAATGAAAAACCATATCAACTCGTGAACCAGTCAATCTGATTTGGAACAGATACAACTTTTTCGACTTAGGGAGAGCCAATCCTAATTAGGTTGCTCCTTCTTCATAATTTGATTTAATTTGTCATTGCAATCCCAATGGGTGACATCTGCTGAAGGCACATTTCTTTCTGTCTTATAGGGAAGACAAATTTTCTTTCGTTTGTCTTTGACCATCTTATCCTGTAGACAAAAGACATAAAGGTCCCCGTCATGTATAATATTCGAATGGCTTATTGGAACGATTACAGTTTCACCATCGTTCCATGATCATCTTGCATGTGATCGGATGAGGACATTTTTGACAAATGTATGCCATGTAAAACATGTCCCTCGTGTCTATCCACAAATGGATTTTCCTTCTGTACCTGTTTTTCACCTGAGAGGAAAAGATAGGAAATATTATGCCGGTATCTGATTGAAAATCAATTAGGAACGACACATCTTTACACTTGACCCGGCTGCCCCGGTCAAAAGGCATTTGCCCTCATCAGTTGACTCTCCAGGGTGGTCCAGCGCTTTTCCATGCCATCCTGGTTCGTTTAAACTCGCGACTGATTCTTCGCACAAGTCTTTGGATTTTGATTCATAAGCGGCGCTGAATGACCTTTTGGTTTCGAGGTGTACCAATCATTCACATACATGCGCATGAGACCAGTGAGGTTTGACTTCTAAGAATCAAAAATAGGGTTTGGAACCTAAGGCCAAGGCTCCCACTTCGAGTTCTAGAAAGGGTAGATTCCATTGCACAACTATCGTTGCATTGGGACCCAATCCATAGTTCGAAATGAGCAGAATTAAAAATGGATTACCCCGTGTTTTTCCTCACGGAGATTCCATTTTCAATTCCTTCTATTATTTTCCTAAAGAGAGCGCCCGAGGTTTTAGGCGCGGCTGTGTGTGTTCATTGTGTCGTGCTAAAGCAATAAACATGCATTTCATTTAGCAAACACCGCTTCAATATAAACATCCACACAATTATACATCCTAAACTCCTACCTGCATAAGACAGAGTTAACGAACACTTCACCCATTATTTCTCCAATCTGCAAAAACATTTAACACCTCAAGGGTTAAAGTACGTACCTCAACTTGAAGAGCATCAGCATAAAACATGTCAGAAAAATCAATCAACTTTTTAATCGGCTCAAGCTCTCTAAGTCCCCAGCGGAGTCGCCAGTCTGTCGCGACCCTCTCGAGGTTGCATGTGGGCTCTCGAGGGCTAATGGGCCGTCCAGTCTGGTCGGACGCTGGCCTCTCCCAAGGCCCGTTACCCAAATCGCAACGGAGGTATGCGTAGTCGACCTTCAGTGTGGTCTGGTGACATGTGCTAAGTGTGCATGCCATGGAGTCGCCACCAATCATTTTTTGGAGGGTATGATTGGACCACCCTATTGAATAGTCGGGAATTTCTATTCAATTCTGCGATAACCAGAGAAATGGGTTCGGGGACTTAGTTACGTCAACTGTCAGAGTTGACGCCCTTTCGGTACCTAAGTTGACTGAATTTTCTTACCTAAGATTTCATGCAGATGAGTGGAGTACGAATCCTAAATCTAGGAATTCATGCAAATAGGAATGACTATCCTAGCAATCACAATCAATAATAAAATGCGCAAATCAATGAATCCAAATATGTAAAATAATCACATCAAATCAACATGACACTCCTAATAAGGCTCTATTAGCCTAAATAAGTATCAATCAAGCTTAGGAATGATTTAGACATGATTTTACCCATCAGGGGTAAAGTCGTAATTTTGAGACAAAAGGGACGATTTGCCTAAAAAGGGAAAAATCGTCATTTCGGAATGAATCCGGAGTAAAACAATGTCAAAAATAGGTTTGGTCACTCAATTGACCAATTTCCTATTTTTTTTGCAATTTTCATGATTTTCTGGAATTTTAGAAACCGATTTACCATTCGAAGGGGTAAAATCGTCATTTTCTAAAAATGGGAATGAAATGTGGAAATCTTAGACATAAGGTTTAGCCACCTATCTGGCTCATCACCAAATTCTAAGCAATTTCCACAATTCATCGGAATATCAAAGACGATTTACCCTTTGAGGGGTAAAATCGTCATTTTGGATTAAATGGGAGAAAATCCAAAAAATGGAAACAAATCAATTTTTTTTTTGTCATTTTCAGCCTTCAAAAAAATTTAGAATTTTTTTAGGAATTTTCTGCAATTTTTCTCAATTTTTTTTTTTGAATTTTTCCTTAATAATTCATTTTTTTGGAAATTTTTTTATTCTGAAAATCACCTAATCACGACACGTGGCTCATCTGCAGACGTCCGATCTAGCATTTTTTTTTTGTTTTTGTTTTTATAGGACGCAACACAATACAAAAAATAAAGAAGATATTAAGTCATTATACAACATAAACATAAGCAAAGGAGATGTGATCCGGTGAATTTTACGACGTCGGAGTCCGTCGGTGCTCGTGCAACAATGTGTGGGGGTATAAACCACCAGCAGGAGGCTCGGCCTTCCGATTCTGGGGTAGCACAATATGATTTACAGAAAATAAATAAATAAAACACCTTGGACACCAATAGGAGGCTTAGCCTTCCGATTCTGGGTCTTTTATGCGAAATATAGAAATGCTATGACATAAAGTAAATACACAGCAAATATTTAGACACCAACAGGAGGCTCGGCCTTCCGATTCTGGGTCTTTTATGCGAAATATAGAAATGCTATGACATAAAGTAAATACACAGTAAATATTTAGACACCAACAGGAGGCTCGGCCTTCCGACTCTGGGTCTTTTATGCGAAATATAAAAATGCTATGACATAAAGTAAATACACAGTAAATACGAAAAAAATACAAAATAAACAATAATCCGAGCTCTGATGAGGAGGACGTTGAACTATTTTCACAAATCCGAACGGTGAAGATGAAGAAAGAATTGAGATGAGATTATACACAAAATTTTACCTCGATCCGATGGTCGAATTGATCGAAAACTGAAGAAATACCGGCGGATGAACAGTTCCCGCGCCAGGAACAACTTCTGATTTGGCTGCTGTTCGACCACTTGGAGAGATCTTTTTAAAGATCCGAACGGTGGATATGAAGAAGGGGTTAAGAAGACCCTGCACACAAAAAATTAGCTCGATCCAACGGCTCAATCGGCCGGAAACTCAAGAAATGTCGGCGGGTATACAATTCCCACGCCTGGAACAGCTTCTGATTTGGTTGCTGTACGACCACTTTGAGAGATTTGTTTAAAGATCCGAACGGTGGATATGAAGAAGGGATCAAGAAGACCTTGTACACAAAAAATCAACTCGATCCAACGGTCCAATCGGCCGGAAACACAAGAAATGTGGAGGGTGGTAGTGTGATGACAAAAAAAAAATGGAAGAGAGAATATGGGGAAAAAAATGAGCGTGGGAGAGGAAGAAGAAGAAGAAGAAGAAGAAGAAGGAGGAGGAGGAGGAGGAGGAGAGGAAGCTACGGATGATGAGGGGGGGGAGTATAAATAGTAATAAAAATAAAATAAAATAATGAAATAGTAATATAATAATAATATAATAAAATATTAAAAAGTAAAAATAATAATAAAATAATCAAAAGTGAAGACAAAATGATTAGTCCCCTTTTCCTTTTAAATGATGATGTTTTCACTCCTTTTCCTTTTAATCATTACTAATATTTTTGCCAAATTCAATTTTATGATGATCAAAGAACACCTAAAATCAAACCTGAATTTTACTATTTATGAGGTCAGAAAATGGATAAAATAAAAATAAAAATACCGACTATTTTTATATACTTTTGTGACCTCCAATATTATTTTTCTTGATTTTCTTTTTCTTTTTTTTTCGAAAATATATTAAAAAAAATGAAAATTACGAAAATTATTTTTTTGGTCAAAATGGTTCATTTAGCTTGGCTAAGGTCACCAAAATTGATTTTTCAATTTTCCAACTTTTTATGGATTTTCTATGAATTTTCAAAAAAAATAAAAATAAAAATAAAAAAGTTGATCAAAATTTAGGTGTCAACAGCTGCCCCTCTTTGAGAGGAATCTCGTTAGAGGTTTCTCTCAAAGATAAGGTGACACCTGAGTCCTGATCGACTCGACTCGGGAAACTAAAGGAAAAGGAGTCATGACATCCAATCTTCATGCTTGTCCATGTATGCTCTTTCTTGAAGGGGGAAATGTTCATGTGACATGTGAGAGTGAGATAATAGAGAGACATACCTGCCACTTACCTGTTCGATGTTTGTGCGATTTTCGCGGTGTTTGATGGATTCAAGAGAATTTCTAGGAACTCGTTACTAGAGTATCCTAGAGAGGTTAAGCTCTGACCCGTATGGTAGGTCAAACCATAATGGGATTCCTAACTGATAGGAATCTAAGGAAGACGCGTCCCATTTGGGATTTGCTAAGGATTTTGATCCGTATGGTGGATCAGACCATTGAGTTGACCATTTAAGTGATTTTCACTATTGGATTGACCCTTCAGGCGGTTTCTACCATCATTTTGACCATTCAGGCGGTATCTACCTTGAGTTGACCCTTCAGGCGGTTTCTACCATGGTTTGACCCTTCAGGCGGTATCTACCTTGGTTTGACCCTTCAGGCGGTTTCTACCTTTGTTTTGACCCTTCAGGCGGTTTCTACCTTGAGTTGACCCTTCAGGCGGTATCTACCTTTGACTGACCCTTCAGGCGGTTTCTACCATTAATTTGACCCTTTAGGCGGTTTCTACCATTGGTTTGACCCTTCAGGCGGTTTCTACCTTTAGTTGACCCTTCAGGCGGTATCTACCTTGAATCGACCCTTCAGGCGGTTTCTACCTTGTGTTGACCCTTCAGGCGGTATCTACCTTGGTTTTGCTTTGAAAAGGGGTCTCATGACGAGGGTTCTCCACGTCCAATGAGACTGCCTGGTTTTTGAAAAGGGATCTCATGACAAGGGTTCTCCACGTCCGATGAGACTGCCTGATTTTTGAAAATGGGTCTCATGACGAGGGTTCTCCACGTCCGATGAGACTGTTTGATATTTTTGAAAATGGGTCTCATGACGAGGGTTCTCCACGTCCGATGAGACTGCCTGATTTTTTAAAATGGGTCTCATGACGAGGGTTCTCCACGTCCGATGAGACTGTTTGATATTTTGGAAAAGGGGTCTCATGACGAGGGTTCTCCACGTCCGATGAGATTGCCTGATTTTTGAAAATGGGTCTCATGACGAGGGTTCTCCACGTCCAATGAGACTGCCTGATTTTTTAAAATGGGTCTCATGACGAGGGTTCTCCACGTCCGATGAGACTGTTTCTTTTAAAAGGGTTTTTCTTCCCCTTTTTTTTTAGAGATCCCGAAGTTTGTCGGGAATTCAGTTTTGAAGGAGTGAAAGATTTTATTTTGACAAAGCTTCACTTGAGTCTGCTGAGCCGACATTCTGAGAGCTGGGTTCTCCAGGTATCCTGCAGAAAGTTCAAACCTGAAAGATTTTTCTTCACCAAGAAAATGTTAATAATCTTTGGGAAGACAATAATTGTCCAATTGACAAAATTTTATGACTTAAGTTTTAGTCATGAAATGTGCATTTTGATGCTGGAGGTTATCCAAAGCATTCTTACAACATGCAAATGTGATCACAAATTCCTTGCATGGAAAATTCGGATCAACAGTTTGAAAATTCCAAAAAGAGTTTGTTCAAAACATCAATTGGAATATTTCTCGACAAGGAGGCCATCTCATCTGTTTTGAGGTAATGATTTTTATAGGGGATGTACTCAATTCCCTACTGACCTGTGCCTAGGTTTTAGGCTCATTCGCAGCGCATACATTTTGATCGGTCGGGAGGTCTTCCACGGGACCGTAATGTTGGGCTTGGATATTGGTTTTCAAAGGGGGGACTCACTTTTGAGTCGGGGCCATTGAATGAAAGTCTTCACCATCTGCTCCGGGTTTACAAGTCAAGAACCCTGCAAAATGAGAAAGAAATAGTCTTGCTCGTACTTCTTCGAGCTAAGCAATATGTTAACCCAAGTGTCTTAGTCAGAGAAGACTGTTTCAGGGTTGTGACATTGGTAGGATTGGGGACCGAAAAAGGCTTGTTTTTGGCCCAGAATTCGTGACGGGTTTGACATTGGTGATCATTGCTGATTTGCCTCCTGTCATTTCCTTTCTGCATCTTTAGTCTTTGAGGTGCGCAACCGATTGAGGTGTGCACCAGCTCTTTAGAGAGCGTCTCTTGTGGTATTAAGAGGTTGACAACTCTTTCTGTGTTTTTGCTCCACGGCTGACATCATTTGGGGAGCGGTCTTCTTGATCTGACTCCATTAGGGGTTTTTCCCTCTTCTTTTCCCTACCAGGTTTCTTTAGGGATCGATCAAATTGTTCACCCGAGCATCGGCCTCGCTTTTACCAGGCACTTTGCTTTTTCTTGATGCTGGGGATTTCTTTAATCTCTTGTCGAAAGTGGGATGCTTGGCAATTGTGCTAGATATATGACTTGGCTCTTAGCACGCTTGAGTATCAACTTAGTAGTTTTCTTCGTAAACCCTAAGTCTTGAACTTCTCCGTTCCTGAAGTGATTTGTCTTTGCTTTGGAACTTGCAATGATCACCAATGGGTTTATGAAATGATTTTGCAGGCTCAACTTGGTTGTGCAAAGGGTAAAGGTGTGTGGGATAGAGAAATGAATGCTTCTCGTCATCCTATGGCATTTGGATTACCATATAAACAGCACACAAAGATTAATGTTAGTCTGAGCAAGAAAATTTCTAACCATTTTCTCCTGATGCTGCTGGACTCATCTCCATTTTGCCCCGATGTGGGGGTGGTTCTTGAAAAAGCTAAGAATGAAAATCGCCGTTCAAAGGGGTTGTCAATGGTCACCTGTAGTGCTTGGGGAATATGAAACGGATGCCTCCGTCGTCCCAACCCATGTAATCGCTGCGAATGGTCCCTACTTTCGTAGGTCCAGATTTTGCTATCTTATCCGCTCCACTTCTCTCTTAAGTGTGTATAGGACGTGTTTGGATTAGGCTCGCCTCTCTTTTGAGTAAACTTCCTTTTGAATGATTTGACAAATAATGATATTTGGAAAAACTCACTCACTTCTTTCCCAAAATTTATCCATTGAGGGGATTCTGTGATGTATCGTGCATGTTTTATTCATGCTTTGGGCAACCTCCCGATTTACATCATGAACATCGATGCATTGGATAATTTTCATGACGATTGAAAGGATTTTAACATTCTTTATCTCCAGCTAACTGGGAAAGGGATGCTTACCTACCTGTTGCGGCTGCAGACCCCTGAAAATGTAAGAGAAGCATATCATTGTATATTCATGAATTTTTTTGAAAATCGAAACGATACATCCTACCCTCGGTCATGTACCCTAACAAGTAGTACGTGGGATGTAAAAACTTGTTCGTCTCCAAGGCGACTCCCCTGTCAAAAACAAACAATAAGTGTCAGTTTGCGTTCCAAAATTCAAGACAAATTGGAATGATACCGCCTTGTTCTTGCTTGGTGTTTTCATTTGAACACAAACGCGCGGCTTGCAGAAATTGGCCAACTATATTGTGGCCACGATCCCTCCGTTTGGTTGGCGATGAATCATTCTCAAGGATTTGCCCCAGAGGAGATCCATTTGTGTTTTTGGGCGCATTCCAGCGCCATTCTTCAAAGTTCCTTTTATTCAAGGAAAAAGGAAATTGTTATCGGAATGCATGTCAAAGCATGATGTGTGGAAGCGATACTTTTTACCCTCCACTCGATCTTATAATCAAAGACCATTTCTTGGAGTGCATGACTTCCAAGGCCGATAATTTTGTTCGCTCCCCAATTAGTGAGTTCTTTTCTTTTGTGGCTTTCGGCGCCAACGCCTTCCTGCTAAATGAGGAAAAACTCATGTTACATGTGGGATCTTTGGAGATCAAATTGGAACGATACAAAGTTACCGTTCACCCAAATTTGTATCTTGGGGTTTACTTCTGATGCGGACGACTATGTCATTGCGTCCCTGGATTTTGCCAGAGAAGAAACGTCCGGCGTACAAATGATTCACTTGCCCCAGTTAGGCATGGTTTTTCATGCCTGCCCCAACTAAATTCATTCCTGCATTTTGCTGCAATCATCATCCACTTCGGGAATGTCTTCTCTCGTCTGTATTTATGGGTGTTGTTCGTGAGATTAACGGCCGTTCTGCCCCAGTTGGGCGACGTTTATCCTGGCAACATGCCTTAGCACTTTCTGTGTTTGTTGGCAATTTTCAATTCAATTTTGACAACGTCCATGCACCTGCACATGAAGAAACAGGTGTAGGTTTTGACTTCATTTGAAATTTCAGGAAAGAGATACTCCCTTCGGGGTTTCCAACATTTGAAGGGACGGTGTTCTTCAAGTATTTTGCCTTGGTAAGGCTTGTCTTGATGTTTGTTATCTCTGGATTTAATAACCCTGGTCCGATGCGTCTTTATGGGGGATCATGAGAGTTTGCCCCCGGTTTGGCCTCTTCAAAGAAAATGGGAGAACTCACTCCCATGGGTTTCGCCGATTCTGATCTTCTATCTCAATTGTCAGAATCTTCAATTATTTTTATCCATATCTAGATGGCTTGACGTTCTTGGGATTTTTCGTGTGGCGGTTTTGTGATTCTCTCGATCATCGTCGCCATTTGAAGTATTTGATGTTTCTCTTTTCCGGGTAGCGGAGTGATTTGTCCCCAGCCACTGGATGCTTTGTCTGGGGCTGGCTGATTTAGTCATAGGCAATTTGATCCTACCGCATTGATGCATTCAGGCTATTTGACATCAGTAAGCTTGGATTTACTCGTGATTGAGTACTTCAACAACCTGCGTGATGAAAGGAGTGAAAGAGTCAATCACCGCGTAAGGAGCTTTAATTGAAACGATTACGGATTTACTATCCCCGCTCTGGTCACTTCTGGCGTCCAAGACGGGGGAAATTCTTCAGTGGTCCCATTCATTCTCGTCATCACCTGCAAGAATGAAAAACCATATCAACTCGTGAACCAGTCAATCTGATTTGGAACAGATACAACTTTTTCGACTTAGGGAGAGCCAATCCTAATTAGGTTGCTCCTTCTTCATAATTTGATTTAATTTGTCATTGCAATCCCAATGGGTGACATCTGCTGAAGGCACATTTCTTTCTGTCTTATAGGGAAGACAAATTTTCTTTCGTTTGTCTTTGACCATCTTATCCTGTAGACAAAAGACATAAAGGTCCCCGTCATGTATAATATTCGAATGGCTTATTGGAACGATTACAGTTTCACCATCGTTCCATGATCATCTTGCATGTGATCGGATGAGGACATTTTTGACAAATGTATGCCATGTAAAACATGTCCCTCGTGTCTATCCACAAATGGATTTTCCTTCTGTACCTGTTTTTCACCTGAGAGGAAAAGATAGGAAATATTATGCCGGTATCTGATTGAAAATCAATTAGGAACGACACATCTTTACACTTGACCCGGCTGCCCCGGTCAAAAGGCATTTGCCCTCATCAGTTGACTCTCCAGGGTGGTCCAGCGCTTTTCCATGCCATCCTGGTTCGTTTAAACTCGCGACTGATTCTTCGCACAAGTCTTTGGATTTTGATTCATAAGCGGCGCTGAATGACCTTTTGGTTTCGAGGTGTACCAATCATTCACATACATGCGCATGAGACCAGTGAGGTTTGACTTCTAAGAATCAAAAATAGGGTTTGGAACCTAAGGCCAAGGCTCCCACTTCGAGTTCTAGAAAGGGTAGATTCCATTGCACAACTATCGTTGCATTGGGACCCAATCCATAGTTCGAAATGAGCAGAATTAAAAATGGATTACCCCGTGTTTTTCCTCACGGAGATTCCATTTTCAATTCCTTCTATTATTTTCCTAAAGAGAGCGCCCGAGGTTTTAGGCGCGGCTGTGTGTGTTCATTGTGTCGTGCTAAAGCAATAAACATGCATTTCATTTAGCAAACACCGCTTCAATATAAACATCCACACAATTATACATCCTAAACTCCTACCTGCATAAGACAGAGTTAACGAACACTTCACCCATTATTTCTCCAATCTGCAAAAACATTTAACACCTCAAGGGTTAAAGTACGTACCTCAACTTGAAGAGCATCAGCATAAAACATGTCAGAAAAATCAATCAACTTTTTAATCGGCTCAAGCTCTCTAAGTCCCCAGCGGAGTCGCCAGTCTGTCGCGACCCTCTCGAGGTTGCATGTGGGCTCTCGAGGGCTAATGGGCCGTCCAGTCTGGTCGGACGCTGGCCTCTCCCAAGGCCCGTTACCCAAATCGCAACGGAGGTATGCGTAGTCGACCTTCAGTGTGGTCTGGTGACATGTGCTAAGTGTGCATGCCATGGAGTCGCCACCAATCATTTTTTGGAGGGTATGATTGGACCACCCTATTGAATAGTCGGGAATTTCTATTCAATTCTGCGATAACCAGAGAAATGGGTTCGGGGACTTAGTTACGTCAACTGTCAGAGTTGACGCCCTTTCGGTACCTAAGTTGACTGAATTTTCTTACCTAAGATTTCATGCAGATGAGTGGAGTACGAATCCTAAATCTAGGAATTCATGCAAATAGGAATGACTATCCTAGCAATCACAATCAATAATAAAATGCGCAAATCAATGAATCCAAATATGTAAAATAATCACATCAAATCAACATGACACTCCTAATAAGGCTCTATTAGCCTAAATAAGTATCAATCAAGCTTAGGAATGATTTAGACATGATTTTACCCATCAGGGGTAAAGTCGTAATTTTGAGACAAAAGGGACGATTTGCCTAAAAAGGGAAAAATCGTCATTTCGGAATGAATCCGGAGTAAAACAATGTCAAAAATAGGTTTGGTCACTCAATTGACCAATTTCCTATTTTTTTTGCAATTTTCATGATTTTCTGGAATTTTAGAAACCGATTTACCATTCGAAGGGGTAAAATCGTCATTTTCTAAAAATGGGAATGAAATGTGGAAATCTTAGACATAAGGTTTAGCCACCTATCTGGCTCATCACCAAATTCTAAGCAATTTCCACAATTCATCGGAATATCAAAGACGATTTACCCTTTGAGGGGTAAAATCGTCATTTTGGATTAAATGGGAGAAAATCCAAAAAATGGAAACAAATCAATTTTTTTTTGTCATTTTCAGCCTTCAAAAAAATTTAGAATTTTTTTAGGAATTTTCTGCAATTTTTCTCAATTTTTTTTTTGAATTTTTCCTTAATAATTCATTTTTTTGGAAATTTTTTTTATTCTGAAAATCACCTAATCACGACACGTGGCTCATCTGCAGACGTCCGATCTAGCATTTTTTTTTTGTTTTTGTTTTTATAGGACGCAACACAATACAAAAAATAAAGAAGATATTAAGTCATTATACAACATAAACATAAGCAAAGGAGATGTGATCCGGTGAATTTTACGACGTCGGAGTCCGTCGGTGCTCGTGCAACAATGTGTGGGGGTATAAACCACCAGCAGGAGGCTCGGCCTTCCGATTCTGGGGTAGCACAATATGATTTACAGAAAATAAATAAATAAAACACCTTGGACACCAATAGGAGGCTTAGCCTTCCGATTCTGGGTCTTTTATGCGAAATATAGAAATGCTATGACATAAAGTAAATACACAGCAAATATTTAGACACCAACAGGAGGCTCGGCCTTCCGATTCTGGGTCTTTTATGCGAAATATAGAAATGCTATGACATAAAGTAAATACACAGTAAATATTTAGACACCAACAGGAGGCTCGGCCTTCCGACTCTGGGTCTTTTATGCGAAATATAAAAATGCTATGACATAAAGTAAATACACAGTAAATACGAAAAAAATACAAAATAAACAATAATCCGAGCTCTGATGAGGAGGACGTTGAACTATTTTCACAAATCCGAACGGTGAAGATGAAGAAAGAATTGAGATGAGATTATACACAAAATTTTACCTCGATCCGATGGTCGAATTGATCGAAAACTGAAGAAATACCGGCGGATGAACAGTTCCCGCGCCAGGAACAACTTCTGATTTGGCTGCTGTTCGACCACTTGGAGAGATCTTTTTAAAGATCCGAACGGTGGATATGAAGAAGGGGTTAAGAAGACCCTGCACACAAAAAATTAGCTCGATCCAACGGCTCAATCGGCCGGAAACTCAAGAAATGTCGGCGGGTATACAATTCCCACGCCTGGAACAGCTTCTGATTTGGTTGCTGTACGACCACTTTGAGAGATTTGTTTAAAGATCCGAACGGTGGATATGAAGAAGGGATCAAGAAGACCTTGTACACAAAAAATCAACTCGATCCAACGGTCCAATCGGCCGGAAACACAAGAAATGTGGAGGGTGGTAGTGTGATGACAAAAAAAAAATGGAAGAGAGAATATGGGGAAAAAAATGAGCGTGGGAGAGGAAGAAGAAGAAGAAGAAGAAGAAGAAGGAGGAGGAGGAGGAGGAGGAGAGGAAGCTACGGATGATGAGGGGGGGGAGTATAAATAGTAATAAAAATAAAATAAAATAATGAAATAGTAATATAATAATAATATAATAAAATATTAAAAAGTAAAAATAATAATAAAATAATCAAAAGTGAAGACAAAATGATTAGTCCCCTTTTCCTTTTAAATGATGATGTTTTCACTCCTTTTCCTTTTAATCATTACTAATATTTTTGCCAAATTCAATTTTATGATGATCAAAGAACACCTAAAATCAAACCTGAATTTTACTATTTATGAGGTCAGAAAATGGATAAAATAAAAATAAAAATACCGACTATTTTTATATACTTTTGTGACCTCCAATATTATTTTTCTTGATTTTCTTTTTCTTTTTTTTTCGAAAATATATTAAAAAAAATGAAAATTACGAAAATTATTTTTTTGGTCAAAATGGTTCATTTAGCTTGGCTAAGGTCACCAAAATTGATTTTTCAATTTTCCAACTTTTTATGGATTTTCTATGAATTTTCAAAAAAAATAAAAATAAAAATAAAAAAGTTGATCAAAATTTAGGTGTCAACAGGCTTATCGGGGAATATCTTACCGAGGGCGACGAGGTTATCGCAATGAGGGCAAACGGTAATATTGAGAGCTTTTTCATACCTCATGTTTTCTGTTCGCAGCTTTTGGTTTTCTTCCTTTAAAATCTCGACCACCTGACGTTTGCGTTGAGCCTTCGATTTGGATCTCCTATTTTGAAACCAAAACTGGATCCTCGACTGATTAATCCCCAACTCCCGGCTCAATTCAATTCTCCACTTCTTTTTCATGTAATGGCTTTTACTGAAAAGGGTTTCCAGCATTTGGGTTTCCTCCTGAGAGTATTGGTGAGGACGTCTTCTTTTCCCGAGTTGAACATCGTGGATGTCGTTGTCGTCGTCGCCGTGATCTTGATTTCCGTTGCCAGAAGTGTTGGGCTCCATGGTTTTGGCGTTAGACTTGATCTTGGAATCTTCGAGATCCCTCTGTAGTTCAATTTCTGAGATTTTTGAGTCAGTCGCCTCTAGCAGCTGACAATAACCTCTTAAATATGTTGGATTGAGAAATGTTTGATTGGTTCTTGCCCACTCAGAGTTCTCCACTCTCTCATGTATGCTCACTCCCTATAAAGTTTTCTTCGAGTGACTTCGTATGTTCAGGAGACGCTCTTCAAGCATCATTAGGCAAACGTTCCCCCTCAAGACTTTGAATTTCTCGCTTAGCTTTTCAATCGTGATGGGACTGCCAAATCCTGTTAGGGCTCTCTTCGATAGTTGCGCTTACCTCCCACCTAACTCTAATAATGGTGATCCCGACAAATCTTTTACATCTTTTAATTGATGAGCCGGAAATCGCGGACCGAAACGAATCCAATGGTTCTCGTGAGGGGACCTCCTGCTTTACCCCCTAACTGGGCTCCACCAGCATTATTACTGAGACCCTTCATCATCCTCGAGTTGCTATAAAATGAGGAATTAATGTATGGAAGGTTAACGTTCTCGCATAATCAGCTTCTTCCTTCTAATCTCTCTGTCAAACTCGTCTTATTCTCAAGCCAACCCAACGCAAATGGCCTCCTCTCCCGTACGCACTTTTTCAACTGATGTCTTGGCCCAGTGGGAAAAGCTTTATAACCTACTGGGTCGCGGTTACGCACACATAACCGATCATTCTGCGACCGAGGATGAAATCCGTGTCCTGCTCGAGGACCTTGATACCACTTCTCTCGAAGGTACTACACTGGGGAGGGAATATAGAATTTTCCCGACTCTCTTTGCACACTCCTTAGAGGCCTACCGTGCTGCTAATCGGGAGGTTCTCGTGGCTCGCGTCTTGCGAGCTCGTTATGAGGATCGATCTGATCATTTGGTGCTGACCAACTATCTGGCCGATAGTTACAAAAAGGCCGTCGAGTTTGCTAATGAGCGGGTCGCGACGTTGCTTCGCGAGAGGAGAAATCTGGTGGAGCAATTGGCCCTATCCCTGACCACCGGCGAGCATGATCGCCGCAATGTCCTGTTGAGGCTTCAGAGCGACTGGCAGGAAGAACGGCTCGACAAAATAACCGCGGACATAGCTCGCGGGAATGGACTGGTTCGAGACCTGGAAACAATCGCCGAAGAACATGAGACCAAGGTCGCCGAAGTTAAGGGAGAATGCAAAAGTCTTCTCCTCAGGCTTGCCGACCATGACATGCGGAGTTGGGAGTATGAGCAGAGCATTAATAACATGGAGGGTCAGTTGGGCTCCTTCGTGTCGTTAATTAGGGCTCACTTCGGCTTTACTTTTCTACCCCGAATTGTATGACCTGCTTTTGAAAACCCTCCACTGAGCAAAATAAATGAGAACTCTTGTGTGTGTGTTTTAACTTCTGTATGGTTCATTTCTTCGAGCATCCGAACATCTTCAACTTGGGTGAGCCGAACCATAATATCAGTAAGCCGAGCAAATATGTCCTGATTTTATAACTCGCTCATGATCAGATGAGATAATAGCCTTAGACTTGTCCAGGAAAAGATTTCTCTCTATTACCTATTTTTTTACCTGCAAATAAAAAGACAGAATCAGAAGGAATAATTTGAAAAAGAAATCAAAAACCCCTTTCAATCCTATGCTTGCCTATGATTAATAAGGACAAGAACTTTTACAAGGGTTTCAATCTTGCGCGAAAAGTTTTTATCAATATTCCTCGAAAGAAAGCATACTATTGAAAGGAATGTAATTCACAATAATCGCTTTTGATCAATTTCGAGAGGAACGAATTACTCAAAAGTGCGAGGCATAATAACGTGTTTTAAATTTAATTGAAGATATGGCATCCAAATCAAGGCCGTTTTGTTAAGAACGAGAGTAATTTGGACATCTATCTCGTCATTAAATTCAAAACAACGCCGATATTCTCGATCAATTATCGTGGATTACCAGCGACGTAAAACATGCATGGACCAATTCAAGTGTATAATTCCTTCTAGCGAAATTGGGGTTGGATTACCCTATATGACCAAAAAGGTCGTGCAAGATTTCCAATTTTAATTTCCTCTAAAGGAATTATAAACTTGACTTGGGAGTATTCGGATGATTAGAGAAAATGCCACTATCACATTCCCATGACCTGTCAAAAGAAATGCAACCAAGTTCCATTTAAATGTATACACCAATAGATCCCTAATACAATCACTCTAAGGGGTGAGATAGAGAAAGCCTCGATAAAAGTAAACCCTATACAAGAGGACTAGCAATGGAAAATGAAACAAAGGAATGTGATCCTAACGTTTAAGGATGCCCCAAGTTCGATCTGTGACTTCCGGATCACTTGCCCCAACTCGTCATCTTCATTGGACGATATCTCAATAATGTCCATAGTAGGCTCCTTTGTTGCTCACTCGGTGCTTGTCATGGGATATCATCCTCTTCGTCTTCTATCAAGGACGTTTGGGAAAAACACACACATCTATCCTTGAAATGGCATTTAATCTAATCACCAGAATGCAATGAATGAAATGCCTATATTTATATGAACTGTAATAGATTCGAGGTATAGAGAGTCTTACCAACCAAACTCGTCGACTTATGTGCGGTTTTAGGTGTACCAACCGCCCAAAGACATGCGCATGAGACAAGTTATGGTGAACTTCTAAAAATCAGAGGGTTTGGCACCTAAGGTTAAGGTTCCCACTTCGAGTTCTAGAAAGAGCCGATTCCATTGCACAGCTATCGTTGCATTGGGACTCGATCCATAGTTCGAAGCGAGCGGAATTGAAAAGTGGATTACCCCGCGTTTTTCCTCACGGAGATTCCATTTTCAATTCCTTCTATTGTGTTCCTATAGGCGACGCCCGGGGTTTTAGGCGCGGTTGTGTGTGTCCACGTGTTGTGATCATCACAATGCAATTCATGCATAGCAGTTTATCAATCAGCACTTCAAATCATCCACACAACATACATTCCTACGCCCAACCTGCATAAGACAATGTTAATCACGGACTACACCCCTTATTTCTCCAATCTGCAAAAACATATAACACCTATCGTAAGCGGACTTACCTCACATTCACGAGCGCCTGCATGGTTAGAAAAATCACTCAGCGTTTTAATTACGGCCTAAGTCCACTTGGGGTCTAGAACCATAGGTTCTAGAACACAGTGTCCCCAGTGGAGTCGCCAGCTGTCGCGACCCGTCCGAAAGCGGACGCGGCTAATGGATTACCGATCGCGGGTCTTGGATCGGCGCGGGCCCTCCCAGGCCCATACCAAATCGCGGCGGGAGTATTTTTCAGAAGGATTCGACGATAAGAGTCGATCGCTTTCGACCTTAGTGTGGTCGTGGTGGCATGTGCAACTTGTGCATGCATTTGGAGTCGCCACCGGTCTTTCTTGGAGGGTAGACCGGAAACCTTACTGATCGATTGGGAGAGATCGATCAGTTCTACGGAACCAGAGTTTTTGGGTTCGGGGACTTGGTTACGCTGGTGTCGTTACCAACGCCCTTTCGGTACCTAACGCGAGTGATTTTCCTAACTAGGATTTCATGCAGGCGCAATTTTGGGTGAGGTAAGTCTGACTTTGCACTTTAACCAGTTTAACATGCTCACGTAATCATAATAAATAAATAGATGTCAATCACATAAACATCTATCCTACGTGGTGATCATGGAATTATGATTTAATGGGTCTCGAGCCAATGAGACCACATTTAATCATTTTAATATTTTAATAACGGAGAGCCGCTCTTCGCTTCTTCTTGGTTTCTTGAACTCTTCAAGAATTGGGCCCCAAAGAGCTCGCCGACTTAAAAGGCTCCCCCACGTAATTCTCGTTGCATTTACATCAACAATTGACTATGCTAAAAATAAAGATTACATGAAAAATAAAAGGAGTACGCAGCCTCCATTTAATAATTACAACCCCAAATATATAAATAATCATCATACATTCATATATACATCAATCACATTGATTAGGGATTTTTCCATGATCACCACCCTTTCACATAAGTAATAAATTCACAATTTAAAACTTAGGAAGGCACAATAAAAATTCTACGTTGAATCATATTCAGAATTTTTACGTAAAATAAGATAGCCATAAATTTTCGATTCAAAATTGATTTATTCTCAATTTTTGCTACGTTGATTAATTTATCATATAAAATAATCAATCTCCATTAGCCATGTAAGACGAACAATTCGTTAATACATATTGGCCATAGTATTGCAAAAATTGCAAAAATCAATTAAATGCACGAAAACGCCTAAGGATTGGCTCTGATACCACTGTTGGGATCCACGTAACACGTAGCGGAAATAAATAACAACCCATACATGTATCTCCAGAGGCGTACTTCGTGCATTTCAATCGAAAAAAAATCACAAAGCCTCAAAGGGAGTAAATAGATTACCTCTCGTAGCGTGCTTGAACGGAGGTGTCGGTTCGATGTTCTTCGATCTCAGCCTCCACAAGTGTTAGGCATCTAGTTCGGACGCACCACCAATTGACGAACGGGGAGACGACTAATAACTCCACAACAATTGTGCTAGCAATATGCGGAATCAATATTCCGAACTTAGTATATTTTGCTCACTCAAGATGATGAGAATATAGAGAGTGTTTGTGTTCTTCTCTCTAAGCTCTCAAAAATTTGCACACTCTACAAAATGTCTCCCCCTCCCAACCTCAAAACTCTTGCCATCCTTTTATAGCCAAAAATACCTTCCAATAAATTGTATTTAAAAATAGCACTAACAATTATAAATTCTATCTAAAAATAGCACTCACAAATAAATGACATTTAAAAATAGCACTAACAATAGCACTCACAATTTATAATACAAAAATGCTATTTAAAAATAGCACTAACAATAGCACTCACAATTTATAATACAAAAATGCTATTTAAAAATAGCACTAACAATTATAAATTCTATCTAATAATAGCACTCACAATTTATGATAAATAAATTCCATTTAAAAATAGCACTAACAATAGCACTCACAATTTATGATAAATAAATGTCATTTAAAAATAGCACTAACAATAGCACTCACAATTTATAATACAAAAATGCTATTTAAAAATAGCACTAACAATAGCACTCACAATACAAAAATGCTAAAAAAAAGGCACTAACAAAGGTGTTAAAAATAATAACCATTATTATTATTACAAGAGTTAAAGAGGTTACCAAACAGTACAAATATGCATAACGTATAAATACGTATGACGTATAAATACGTAGAGCATACATATACATCCGTGAAACCGGGGACTAATTGAAAGAAAAATGTGCAATTAAGCCCTTTTGGTAAAAATTGATTAAATTGGAGGGCAAATTGACCTAATTGCACTTTAAGACTTTAGAATCCAATGTCATAGCTTATAAAAAGTGAGAATTGAAAACTAAAAGACTCGAAAATGATTTTTTTTAGGCTCGGTTCGGGTTTATGTTTGTGAAGGAACATAGTGACCCGAGCCGAATTTTTGAGATTTAAAGTGACACACTTGAAGAGGAAATTAAAACAAAATTATCGAATATTTTTGGGTATTTTTCTGACCACGAATGGTATTTTTTTGATTTTTTGGGTATTTTTATAATTAAATAAACTCGAAAAATATTAAAAATACCGAAAAATATTTTTTGTTCAAAATTGGTTCCTAAGGTTAAACCAAAGCTTCCAAAGTTGATTTTGTGATTTTATGACCTTTTTTGATATTTTTAATTAATTTTAAAGAATAAAAATCACAATAATAAATGGTAAAAAAAATCAGGTGTCAACAGTGAGCCTTTTGGATACTCAATGGATTGGAATTGCACTATATAAGGAGGGACTCAGGAAGAAACTTCGCCGTAAAGCATGGAAAGAGAAGCAATGAAAAAGAAAGAAGTTGAAAAAAAAATAAGTTGAAAAAAAAATGCTGACTGTTGTTGAATCCAGAGAACCAACTAAGCTATGGAATTGATGTGTCTGTAGGGTAATATGAACTTAAACATATCTTTGTCAAACCCTTAACCAAGCCACGTTACAAGCTTATTAAGACCTATTGATTCTTGGTTGAGTTTATGGCCTACATTAGTGGAGAGAGGAATGAACGACAAACTTATGAGATATGGTCACGTGGATTTTGAGTTTATCAGTTTTCATATCAACGTGGATTTATCTAGGTTGCATGTGAGTTGAGAATTGAGGATTTCACACACACACGAATTGCATGTTTAGGATTAGACTTAACTTGTCATTGATTCTGATGTTTTTTTTTTCGTTGAGAATTCAAGCAACTATGGTTGATAAAAAAAAAATTAGTTGTGGTTTTGCTCGAGGACTAGCAAAATGATAAGTTTGGGGGTATTTGATAACTCTATTTTATATAGAGTTTATTTATTATTTTAGACTTAATATTTGCTTAGTTTTAATTGAATTCGATATCTACTTATTGATTTTAATTGATTTTGTAGGTAACACAATCTTCAGATATGCAAATTTGAAATCAAGGAGAATCAAGCCTATCTTGGGGAAATATTCAAAATCCAAAACTAAATTAGGAATGTGATTCAGATTTCTTTTTCTTGAAATAAAAAAGATATCGATATGAAGGAAGAAAAAGAAAGTAACGTGAGATTTTTAGAGGGGGGGAGAAGCCACTTTGGAGAAGCCACTTTTCAGAAGACGCTCGGAGGACGACGTTCAGTTTTTCTGCTATTCTTCCTTTCAATGCCGGATGCGAAGTGAAGAAGAAGGAGGCGAATTCAAAGTCAATCCTCGATTATTCTTGGTGCACTTGTTCTAGTTCTTCATCATGTTTAGTTTAAACATTTTTTTTAGTTTAATCTTTATTATGTTTTAGACTACTTTTTGTTAGGGCTACAATGTAACTTAACTATGATGGATTAATTTTTCATACTCGTTTATGCAATTCTAGAATTCATACATGTGAGTTATATATCATGTTCTTAATGCTTTTAAGTGATTGATCACCACTTGAATGATATTTATTGCACGTATGAGACTGAAAGGAGATTCCGTGCAAGTATTTTATGATATATAGCCATGAATTCATCACAGATAGAGATATCTTATGCTTTTTGTGTGGTTTCGGTAGTAGGTAAATCGAGGGTAGTTTATTGAATTTAGGAACGTTCATAGATCTTAATGCGTTTGGATTTACTTAAATTCACATGGATCAAGTGTGAGTTGCTAAATCTAATTAGGATTGCTATACCGGACCAAGGATAGTGATTTACATTAGGAAGTTCTACCATCACACTATGAATTCAATTTAATTGCATGATGAGATTGGTTAATTAATCTTGATTGGTTAAGTGAAATCGGATGCTCTAACATTTTTTTCATTCTTGATAGAAATCCATTATTTGTTGCCTCTTTATATTCGAAATTTCTAATTTCTATTTTGGTTTGCTGCATTGGTTAATTTATTTTCCTTTAGAATTTTCGAGTGCTTTATTGGATCTTTAATTGGTTAGATAAATTTGAGAATTGTTCACGTTTAGTAAGTAATTTGATTGATTTGTCTACAATCTCCGTGGGAACGATACTTTTATTCATCACTCTATTACTTGTTCGATACGTACACTTGCGTTGCTAATCAAGAGAGAACAGCACCGTTTCCACTGGTTTTGATTTTTCGATTTTAAAACATTTTCGAATAATCCTTATTACTAATTGGACGGTCACCATTTATTCGACTCGATTAACCTCAGCTGTCGGATCTATTTATTCGAATAACAACTCCCCAACGGCCGTGCTGACTGGACAAACACGTGGACCTATGGCCGGATGCCACCTAGGACTTTGACCCGTTGACCGCACCACGTCAGCTTCGTCTTCAACCTCCCGACTCTGATGGAATGAACGGCCGGGCTTCTCCGACGATGATCCGATGGTAGGATCTTGATGAAATCGCACGAAACTAACACTAAGCGACTCGCAATCACCTCTAATCTAACATATCTAAGAATCTGAGCATCAAATTCACAAAATCACGAGCATCAAACAGAATGCCGAGTACGACCATGGAAATTCAATAGCTCGATTCATAGCAAATCATGGCGATTCAGCCACAGAATAGCACCAGGGGAGGTTCAGAAGACTTACCTCGAGCTCCGATTGAGCTCGCTCGGCCCAGATTTGGCTGGGTGACATTGAACAGTGGTTCGACAATTGAGGTTGAATTGGAAGACTCGATTCGATGTGTTAAGACAAAATCGATGCAAAACAAGTATGCGACGATGGTCAGTGATGCCCCAGGAACGAAACGCACACATTAATTGCAAGAATAAACAAGAAATGCATGAGTCGCCATTGATGCCTAATAAGAAGCTCGAGACTGTGACTCACGTGTTCCGGCGATCTCAGACCGTGCGGCCGATGGCGATTGCTTCTCCGGAGCTTGGGCGACCTTCTCACGACTTCGTCAAGCTTCGGTTCAGCCTCAGGAGGCCCAACCAGTGCTCTGTAAATCTGAGCTCTACCCTCGACAATGGCGATGGAGAGGAGCCATCTCTCTCTCTTTCTTTCTCTCCGTTCGATTCAGTTCTTCTATCTCTAACTGAATCAACCACCTCCCTTACTTCGCGAAGGTCTATTGGCTTATATAGCTTTTGAGATTTTGGCGCCGAATCGGGGAACGGCCAACTGACTCAAATTGCACGTGCAACCACGTGATTTTAGGTCCAAACGGCGTCGGGGAGAATGGGCAATTCGTCCAGATCCATTTGGTTCTCCGGCGAGTCTCATTCCTCGCGAATTTGGCACGAATTTGTCCTGCGTTTGAGAATGTTAACTTTCGCTGGTTTGCGGGTTTGACTGACCAATTCCATCTTCCTCCGGCGGCCATTAATCATGATTTCGGTCCCAATCGACGGGGAATGGCCTGAAGAATTAAACGCCCACCATTGCGTCTTCAATTGAAGTCGATTGGTCTATCAATTTCTCCACCAAAGTTCGACCTTCTACTGTTTACTTGCGCAGGAACCTGAGGAAGACGATGACACTGTAGCGGACCGGTTCGACCGGCGGTCAGACCGGTCTGAACTGGTTCCGAATTATAATTTTCCAAATTAAGCCCAAATTAATGGGAAATTTTTGCAATTGGACCTCCAAATCGAACTTAGGGCATGGATTATATCTAAAAATGTGATTTTTCCCAAAAGTTCACATCAATTACTATAAAAACCCCAAATTTTCATTTAAATGCAAATCGGGGAATTGTGCAATTGAAGGCTCAAATGATCAAATTGGAGCAAATTGCCTATGTCAATCGATTCAAAATGATAAAAACCATTGGGCAGTATGTTTAATTTACAATGATAGTCCTTGAATTGAAAGTAATTTTAAATATGCCCAATTTCAAGGACTAAAATGTAATTAAGTATGCAATTTTGCCAAATTCGTGCAATTGAGCAATTTGTGCAAATAATTGGGCTAAATTGCAATAAGGGACAGTTAGATTGAATGTTAAGATCCTAGAAAATGCAAAAATTGCAAATTAAAAGACTCAATTGACTTTTTTTACCAAATTCAATTATATGTGTTACAAGGGAACACATAAAATTGAATCTGATTTTGGACTTTTTGTGAGGTAACAAAGACAAGGGATTTAAAATAAAAATATTGGCTATTTTTTTTCATATTTTTGTGACCTCAAATGTTATTTTTCTTGATTTTTCTAGTATTTTCCTAATTTCTGAAAATATTAAAAAATACGAAAAATATGAAAAATTATTTTTTGGTCAAAAATGATTCCTTAGGCTTGGCCAATGTCACCAAAGTTGATTTTCTAATTTTTTGACATTTTATGGATTTTTCGTGATTTTTTTCAAAATGAGACTGAAA
Source organism: Rhodomyrtus psidioides (assembly GCA_021437785.1). Classification (NCBI taxonomy): domain Eukaryota; kingdom Viridiplantae; phylum Streptophyta; class Magnoliopsida; order Myrtales; family Myrtaceae; genus Rhodomyrtus; species Rhodomyrtus psidioides. The sequence goes on along the minus strand of JAILYB010000005.1, from coordinate 1,309,804 downwards.
AAGACTTGGTCAAAAATCAAGTGTCAACAATAGGCGTGTGGGATCGCCAAGGACTTATGAATTTGGCCAACGTATTGGGAGGAAGTTACTCCCATTTGACCTGACGAGGTCGTGCGGCTAGAGAGTCTCATACTGACACGATTCATCTAGGTCCGGACTCGAGAGTCTCATTTGGACCGACGGGTCATATGGAGACCGAATCATCTCGCAACCCCAAAGTGGGCGGCTCAGGATGGGCGAAAATGAAAAGATCTATTTTCTGGAAAAGCCAAGAATGATTTTGGGAAATTGAAAATGCCTCATGAATTGAAAAGTTTGTCTCACGAGTTTTAAAGTTTGCCACACGATTTGAAAATGGCCTAGGAAGGGCGTGAAAGAAAATGTTATTTTTTCTGGAAGTCCTGAGAATGGTATTTTGAGAAAAATGTCTCGAGTGTGTATCTTTGATTTAAAACCATGCCACTGTACGAAACTCATATTTTTGCTATGATTTGTGACTAAGTCGAATTGTTTTGGAAAGTACCCCACTTTGCCATGCCAATATTTTTATTACCAAAAATCCATACTTTTGAAAAATGTCTGGAGGTACTGACAGCCTAGTTTAGGGTTAGGTTCAACTTACCGAGATTATATATCTCACCCCGTCGTGGGACCAACATTTTCAGGTCTCAAATGCAGAAAATACGAGCTCGCCATGGATTGGCATAATGTAAGAAGTCATAGGAGGAAATGAAGATTTTATTTAATTGAGACCTTAGAGATTGTATATTGTTTGGAGTTCAAATGGTACTTGACTTTGGCATTAATGAGAAGTGTACCCCTTTCTTTGTCCTAAGTCATCCTCTGTTATTTTTATGTATGGAGTTGTTCTCGCGTTCGCATGCATCCTTCATATAGGTCTGTAAGTTTTGGCCGTTGGTTCCTGGGATATCATCAAAGATGACGGCGAAGGCGGGATGCTCGCATGCCGCTGGGCTCGGGACGTGACAACGGGACTGTCGGCGGTGCCCTCCGTAACAACCCCAGATGCGGCATTCGAAGGCCACCGATCAGGGTTAAGTGATCTCATGGCTGGATTGTTGATCGTGGTTTCTCACAGCTAGGTTGATGGGAGTTTGTAATGGTATTAGGGAATGGAGAAGAAGGAGGGGGGGGGGGGGGGAATTGAAATATTAAAACGATGTGAAGCTGATTGGTCAAATTATAACCGTATAATAACTCGAAGGAAAAGATAACAGAGGGCATATTTAGGTATGTAGCGAAAGTTTGAGATTTTTTATGAGATAAAAATTAGTTTGTAGATAGAATTGGAACACAAATCATAGTTGGGGATTTTTAAAGAAATTAGGCCCTTTTCTAAGCCAATTTGGACATTTGAAAAGACAAATCTACCCCTTTAGGTTTCTTCTACTTCATCAAATAGTCCTAGACATGGGGCATATTTGTGAGAAATTGGCAAGTTATCAATCAGGGCCTAAGCTTTTGGGAGTTAGATTCAATCATTTGTACATGCAAGGTTCTATTAATTACGAAAGAGAGTTCATTATTTTTGAATGAGCCATTTTTTTTTTTTTGGTCGGAAAATAAGACACTTGTTACCCTATGAAGAAGGATTACTTGTAATAGCAAAACAAAAAGAGGCAAAAATAGCAAGAAAGACAAGGATATTTACGTAATTCTGAACATTTCATATTCAAGCACCGTTCGTCATCTTCGGATCGGAGCAGATTATTCGAGCTCGAAATTGTCCAGAAAAAGAAAAAAAACAAAACCTCCAACTTTTGGACATCGTCGACAGTTTTTGCGGCGATCTCCGATAACATCATCTTTTCAACCGATTTCCTGGTAAAGCATCGCTTCTTAAGCTATTGGGGTGTTTCGTTTTCCTTGATTTTTCTCTACGCCCTCTCGTTTTTCCCTGTTTCGTCTTGCCATCGGGATAAGACCATGAGAAATCGATGCCATGTGGATGAATTCTTCGACTGGCCTGCTCTTTAATTTGAAGTTTAAAGCTTTCTTCTGATGGAGAAGCTCACCTGGTGAAAGTCATTATGGATACGGTTGCTCGTCTTTGTAGACTGTGTAGGATAAGTAATTTTTTTTTTTTTTTTGATCGGGAGTGTAGGATAAGTATTACACGTTTCTTGAGTGATTATCCTCGCAGTTAGTACTGGTGGCATCTTGGACCAGTGAACTATGATTCTTAATGTCTTGATCAAACGAGAGAATTAAATTAAAGTTCTTTCTTTGGCCTTTTTTTAGATTAGAAGATTATCTTGTAGGAATCGATGTTGGTGTGATACCAATAACGGGATCCGGTTCATAGGTGTTTTTGTTTGATAGTGTTTTAGGATATAGCATGTAGACTTGGTTGCGAAATTCAAGATTTTTAGATTGCCCTGTATGTTTGGCATGACACATGGTAGCAAGATTTCCCTCAGTTTTCATCTCTGAAAGGATGAATTGCGATTCTTTCAAATTCATGTTCTGGTCACTCATCAATATATGTTTTAATATTTTCAGGTCATTTCTACTTCGTCTTGCATGTAGCAAGTGGTTACCTGTTTCTGATGGATGATTTACCGGATCAATTGGTTTGGGAAATCCTGGACAGGATCATGAAAACCACAGACAGGAATGCTACTTCTCTAGCATGTAAAAGGCTTTACATGCTGGATAATGAACAGAGGCATTCTCTTCGTGTCGGTTGTGGATTGGACCCTGCAAATGAAGCTCTGACTGCTCTCTGCATCAGGTTCCCAAATTTGGCAAAGGTAGAGATAAGTTATGCAGGTTGGATGTCCAAATTGGGGAAACAGTTGGATGACCAAGGGCTTCTTATTCTTTCCGACTGTTGTCCCTCTTTGAGGAATCTCACCTTAAGTTACTGCACATTCATAACGGATGTGGGTCTTCGCCATTTGACTTCATGTTCCAAGCTCTCCACTTTGAAGTTGAACTTTGCACCACAAATTACTGGCTGTGGCATACTATCTCTTGTGCTGGGCTGCAAAAGTCTCACTGTTCTCCATCTTATCCGATGTTTAAATGTTTCCAGTGTTGAGTGGCTAGACCACATTGGAAAGCTTGAAACCCTAGAAGATCTTGCAATAAAAAATTGTAGGGCAATTGGTGAGGGAGACTTGGTTAAGCTAGGCGCTAGTTGGAGAAAACTAAGGCGTTTACAGTTTGAAGTAGATGCTAATTACAGATACATGAAGGTTCATGATCGCTCAGTGGATCGATGGCAAACGCAGCGGGTCCCATGTGAAAATATGCTGGAGATGAGCTTGGTCAATTGCATCATCCACCCTGGGAGAGGTCTTGCTTCCGTGCTGGGTCAATGCGAAAAACTGGAGAGTATTTCCTTGGATATGTGTGTGGGGATCAGGGACTGCGATATCATCAGTTTATCACGAAGGTCTAGGAACCTTCGTTCTCTGTCACTTCGAGTCCCGTCAGACTACTCACTACCACTTTTGATTAATAACCCATTGAGATTGACAGATGAGAGTCTAAAAGCTTTGGCTCAGAATTGTTCAATGCTCGAAGAGATTATGATATCCTTCTCCGATGGGGAGTTTCCTTCATTTTCTTCATTCACATTGAATGGTATCCTTAGTTTGGTTAAAATGTGCCCCATCCGCAAATTAGCTCTCGACCATGTAGACTCCTTCAATGATGATGGGATGGAAGCACTGTGCTCTGCTCAGTATTTGGAGTTCTTGCAGTTTGTCAGATGCCAAGAGGTAAGTGATGAGGGACTGCAGCATGTAATCCACTTTCCTTCTTTGCGCACCTTGCGACTGGTAAAGTGCCTGGGAGTTACCGATGATGGCCTGAAGCCACTTGTGGGTTCACAAAAATTAGAGTTGCTTGCGGTGGAAGATTGTCCTCAAATTTCAGAAAGGGGCCTTCAAGGTGCTGCAGAATCTGTTTCTTTCAGGCGAGACTTGTCATGGATGTATTGAAGCCATTTTGGTACTTCTTCCATCCTTGGGTCTATCTGGTTGAGTCGTTAATATATGTTTTCTTGCAGTTGTTCAATTGATTTGTACATGATTGAAAAGTTCGAGCTCCCTGTGGTTAAAAAGGAAAAACCAGTTGTGCTTTCATTAGTTGCTGCTGGACTGGTGTTGTATGTGCTTATCAAGGCATCTAAAAGTTTATGCCTTGCCTTCTTTTTTCATCACTTAAGTAAAGGCCCTGTTGATGATGTGCAGTTGGATGCTCTTTAAGTTCTTAACTATGTTAAGAGGCTTGCTGACTTCATGAATCCTACTCATAATTTATTCTGGAGATTGTTTTTCACTTGCAGGAGTTCGCGTTCAAATTTTGCTTTCTGGATTATTTCAATCAGACATAAAATGGTAGACATCTCCCAGCCTGAGGACAACTTGGGAATAGTGTGGTGTCACCAAAACATAAATGAGTTGGCTGTATGGGGGAAACTTCCTGCCTGCAAATGTTTTGTCCAACTTCAATATCCAACTTGGCTGATGGATGATGTGCAATAGATCTCTGTTTGTCTTGTCCATAAGTGAAACAAACTAAAAATTCGATTGAATCGAAAACATTTTTTATTACTTATTTGTTGAAAGAAAATTGCTTTCAAGGAAATAGTTTTCCGACTTTCTGGGGTTTGGATTTCGTAGAACTTTCAATCTATGGAGAAAGTTTTCAATGGAATGAAGACAACAAATTGGGGGAAAGCAATTCTTCCTTTCTTTCATCTGATAAGAAGGAAAATATTTTCCCTAAATCGTTAAATAAATGAAAACTAGTCGTTTTTTATGAAAAATATTTTCTTTTTATCACAAAGTTTTCGGTAAAACAAACACGCCCTTAAATGTACCATTAGACTAGTTGAGATCAGCCTACATCATTAGGTATGAAAAGAATTGACGGAAAGTTCTTCAAGCAGCAAGTCTTGAGCAACTGGACCTTCTCTGAAACTTTTGACGACTCCCAGCGATTTTTATGCAATTTCCCGAACAAGGACTAGCTCCTTCTAAGATGGACTAGGTTGGAAAAAGCTTTTCTCTATCTTTCAGAGACTAAGGGCCTGCATGAAAACACTTAATGCCCAAGAATGGCTTCTGGCAGGAAAATGGTTTTTTCAACTTTTGCTTTGAAGTAGAAGTTAAATTTTCAGCTTCAGCTTCAGAAATTGATTTTTGATAGAGAAATGCATTTGATAATGATTCAAAAAGACAATGTTCGAAACATTATTTAAAAAATATTTGATGGCGGCGACGGGCGAACGGCGACGGCGGCCGACTGCGGGCGGCGACTGGCGGCTACGGCGGAGGCCGGCGGCGGCGGCCGGCCGCGGGCTCCGCGAGAATGACTTCTCGAATGGAGAAGCTAGTTTTTTTTACTTCTCAAAATCAACCAAAAATCTTACCAGAAATAAAAAATCTTGCCAGAAGTAGAAAATCCTACCAGAAGCCAATTTTTTTACCAAACGGCTTTCTACTTCTGGCAGGGTTTTATCAAACGCATTTCCCTGCCAGAATGGCTTCTGGCAGGGAAATGAAAAAACTGAAGTGTTTTCATGCAGGCACTAAGCCTTCTAAATTGGTCACAGCAGAAAACCCATTCGTCGTCGGTTTCGAGACCCATTAATGTTACACAATTCAGAACGCCAGTTCAAGGGTGATGATGAATTACACCATCGAAGTGCTCTCCAAACGGAGTGGTCTGAGAGGGCTGGATAAAAACTCTTTTGTGAGTCACCAATTTATAGTGAGCCAAATGATCTAAGAACACATTGCCCGACCTTTTATGCTGTATTTGGTTTCAAGAAATCCTGTAGTCGGTTCCCTCGCTAATTCATGAACCTCGAAACGACAGCGCCAAAGCTAGGCTTTTCCGCAAGTGACACCGAGAACTCTTGAAGATAAAGGTGCATCTTACTGTGTTCTGTAATACCAATTGAGTTGTTGAGAATCATTCCTCGGTAGGCTTGCTTTCCAAGTCATAGGGCAACACAATTTAGGGTGCGCATGAAATCTTGCCAACTTCTCAATTTCCCTGCCAGAAGTCGATCTGGCAGAGAAATTCGTTTGATAAAAATACTGCCGAAGTAGAAATTCGTTTGGTAAAAAAATTGACTTCTGGCAAGATTTTTGAGTGATTTTGAGAAGTAAAAAATTTTCACTTCTCCCCTTGAGAAGTCATTCTCGCGAGACCAGCCGGTCGTCGGCCGCCGCCACCGCCGATCACCGCCGCCGCCGGTCGTCGGTCGCCGGCGGTCACCACCACCGCCGGTCGCCGCCGCCACCGATCGCCGCCGCCGCCCTCCGATTGCCGCCGCCGGTCGCCGGCCACCGCCGCCGCCGGCCGCGACTTGCCAACGGTCGAAACATTTTTTTCATAATGTTTCGAACATCGTCTTTTTTAATTATTATCAAACGCATTTTTCTATCAGAAATCAACTTCTGAAGCAGAAGCTGAAAATTCGACTTCCACTTCAAAGCAAAAGCTGAAAAAATGACTTCCTTGCCAGAAGTCATTCTTGACTCCGGCAAGATTTCATGCGCACCCTTAGTGGAGGACATACAGAACTGAAACGGAAAAAAGATTTGACAGACGGCTTTTAAAAAGGGTGACCTCTACCACCTTTAGAAATATAATCATGTCCACATTGCAGGATTCTTGATTGTAATACAGGTTCTCAAAATCATGCAAGCGCAACGGAATACCTGCAGAGACATGCACACATCCAACCACATTAACACACGAGAGACGCCCTATGCATAGCAACAAAACAAACAAAAAAATAGCCACCTGCTTATCACAGAATCTGACCATCTGTAGGAACAGTAACAATGAAGAAGTTCGCTAGTGAAGGTGCCATTAAATTCTTGGCAACAAAGGATTCTCAAAAATAGCCGCCTTGTCGTCTTGTTAGCCTCACTACATCTTCGAAAGCAACGAGAGCAGATAATGTAATGTGGTGATGTAATTGATGCCCTAAGCCTGAAATTACTTCCAGCCCCAAAAGCAAGTTGCTCCAAACTCAACGTATAGTAGAAGACCTGTCCAGAACACTTTAAGTTTTCGGCTTCTTTGTTGCTCCCAAGTTACTAGGCTCAGTCTTCCGCTTTATCCCCAAGAAATGCTCAACCTAGAATAGAGCAGAACATCAGAACCTATGCAGTATGAACCAAGGGGCAGGTGGCTTTAAAAGCCAGGACAAAGGAATGAGGGCATAGGTGAAAAGAGAAGATTCATAGATAAAGGAAAACAAAAGGAGAAGAGAAAAGCCATAAAACCATTTGACAAACTAAGCTTGAGAAGGATATCACTAAAATTGTGTTGCTAAGACCTTGCTTTTCTTAGAAAAGTCTAGTGAGACTAGTCTAAAATGTATCTGGAAGCAGAAGTACAAAAATGATCTGATGGAGGCAAATGCTCGTATAAATCATTCCAAGTGGTGTTGAAAGCATTGCCTGGCAATGCCACAAACATATAATACCTTGCACCTGAGATGCATATATATATATATATATATATATATGTATATGAGCAATCCTATATTCAGACTTGGGTCAACACTGACCTTCCTATCTCCAAGCATGGGCGTTAAGCTCCCTGGATCTTTCTCAATGGTGGCAAATCCACTTCTCGGATCACTGTTTTGACTGGAAACAACCCATAAGGGAAAACAAATCAAATAAACAAACAGGCACAAAGTAACAAAAAGTAACCATTATTTTATCATTCAATTATGATGGTGAATAGACATTGCATTAAGTCTAGCCTAGACTTCTTAGATGGTGTCTGATTGTCTTCTCGGGTATAGATTGTTTATCATCAATCAAACAGGTCAGCCCACTCAATTTCCATTAATGGGCCACCATTTTAGGTATGTGAGAGAGACACTATAGGATATTATTCTATGATGCATGGTCATTGGCTGTGATACATGAGTTAACAAATTCACAAGTCTAGGAACTGAAGATTTCTATAAAAACATCTGGGGAAATATAATCAGGGAAGAGTTGTCCAGGCAGTGATCTATGGAGCTGTACATAAGCAAACAGAAACATGTCTGTGAGAGAGCCCAGGCTCCATGGAATGCAGCAAAAAGATAGTTTGCCATTTGGTCGTGGAACAAGACACTCCACATTGACATCTTATAAAGTCAGGTTAATCTGAAATGCCATGTACTTAATTGCCATTGAATAAAGAAATAGCAACTTGATCTAATAACACAGGAGAACATACCCTGGCTTAACATGACCACTAAGCACAAGATAAGGTGTCTTCATTTGAGCTTGAGCTTCCCTCATCCTCTCTGCAGACAATGAAGGCGTGTCTGAATTCTTCATCTGCTTCAACTTCAATTCTTCATGGTATTGCTTCATGCGCTTCTCTTGCTTCATTTTGCCAGGCCCTTTTCCATGAAATTTATGGGAGAGCAATCGGAAAGCTTCCTTTGGGGTTAACTGTTGAAAGACGATCAAAATCATAAGACCAGTTTATATACGTCAAAGTAATGAAGTGGATTTTCAGTGTCATGGGCAAAAAATGATAATAATGGAGAATTTAGTATTGGCTATTTACTGATATCTAATACTTTTTTTATTCCAACAAACTTACTATTCGGCCAAATTCATCCGTCCTTTCAATGCGGATCTCTTTCTGTCCATCATCTGCAATGCCTACGAGCTTGCTTTTCTTCTTATCCATGTTTCTACCACCCCACTCAACAGTTTCTTTAAGTGTTCCCCGATCCTTGAGCAGCTTTAGGGCACCCGACAGCCCTTTCCCCACTGCAGCTTCATGAATTGTCTCATCTGGAACAACTTCCTCCTCATCCTCATTAACAGGACTTTCATCATTACCAAATTCTTTAGATTCTGTCCAGCCTCCAGGTTCATCTCTTGTTTCATTATCAGATGTTACTGGTGCTTCGTCTTCATCCATGAAGACATCTTCAGTGTCAGGCTTACGAGATGCTGGAACATAAGAGAGAGATGGGGGTGTTAATGGCAAAATTTCAGTAACTCTCTTAACGAGAAAACATCACATTCTTTCAGACCCTAAAGACCATACGAGAGTATTCTCATAACTGCAATGCAAGCCCATTATGCATGTCCCCCTCCCCTTCTAAGTAGAACCAACACCGATCCTAGGCAGCATCTTCTAGAATTATTTGTGGTTTTAAAACTAAGCAATTCCAATATGGCCAAAAAAGTTGAGAAAGTCCACCTTTCTTCAAGACAGCAAACCCTTGATCAGCAATTAGGAATTTTATCATAGTACAAACATTTAAATGCATCCCAAATAAACAAGCTACTATGACTGCATGAGCAACAGACAGCAAGTTGTATGTGAGAAGTTTGCTTGTTTGCAAGTTGTCCAGTATGTTGTTCTATGAGGCGCATCAAGTGCACTGCTTGTTTGCACATAGACAAAAAGCAAGCCCTAAAAGAAGTCACTTCCAAACAATCTTTCGGTACACATACAGGGAAAGAACAAAACGTGTTGCTCATTGACCATTCAAACATTTCCAGGATTCTAAATGAAACAGCCAACTTAAACTAGTTTTGACCTAATAAGCAGAGATGCTACCGAAATCAGCAAAAGGCAGTAATCTCAGTTCAGAAAGGAAAATACAATCATCAATTGTCCAGGCCAACATAGAATCAATCGAGTGTATACCTTCATCAACCTCGAGGCCTGAAACAAATCCTTCTATTTCTGTCATGACAACCCTGCTTTCCTGTGATTCGCCAGTTGCAAGACTCTGATTTTCTGCATTTTGTGTGCTGGGAATTCTAGTGGCACGGAGAGCTATTGCTTTGGGACCAGAAGCCCCCTCTTCTTCTTGCTTCTTTAGAGCCAATTTCCTAGCTCTCTCTAAAGATTTATAAAGATCTTCATCATCATCAGCAATGACTGTGTTTTCTTCATTCTCCGTCTTAACAGGAAGAGTTTGCTCCACCCGCAGTGACCTAGATGCCTCCTCTGCTTTAGCATAGGCTAATTGGTACGCATTTTTTCTCATCTCAGCCTCAATTTTCTCTTGTTCCTCTCTGCTAGCCTGCCTCCTCCCATCCTTACGTGTTCCAAGATCTCCAACACCCATCCCTGCTGAAATTGCTTCCGCTTCAAGGGCATCCAAGTCCAACTTCTCTTTCTTCCGTAAGGATTTCTTTTTCTTGGGCTTTCTGAATTGAAGCATTTCTTCTTGAGTGAAATAATCAGACGAGATCTTGGCAGATGAGCTGAGATCTTCATAATGACTACTTGAAGAAGCACTCTGTAGCCTCCTCCTTAGCTGTATATGAAGTACATGAAACTTCTTAAGAACAACCAAGCAGACTTCATTCCTATTATAACTAATGCTCAACCACAACATGCAGAAAAACTAGTTACCTCTTCCAGTTTCTTTTCAGCTTCATTGGTCAAACGTCCACTAGAGTCGAGCGTTACCCCCTGAAACAATCAAAAGAAGTGGGAACTCAATAGCTAGACATAACACTTGAAATCAGTTAAGAGGAAAAAGCTAACCTCATCTTGCGCCGGATCGTCATATTTTGGAAGTAATTTCTTCTCCGATGCAGGATCATCACTGAATCTGAAACAACGACAGTGCTAATAATAAGTTGAGCGTGTGCATATATAACTAGGGATAAGAATATTTGGCTTACTTGTCATCATAGATTCCAGTCTTCTTCTTGGAAGCTTTGTAAGCTTCATCCCTCTGTTTCTGCTCTCCAATTTCTACGTTCTCAAGCATATCAACCTCTGCAATTACAAGCAAAACTTGATCAAATATAAAATTAAACAAGCAATAAGGACAAAGATATTGTGAGTACCAAAGGCTTACCTTCATTGACGTCTCCATTTGCAAGTATGTTCTGATCTTTCAGTGTCAAAACAACTGCTCCACCTTCAATAACCTTATCAAGTCCATGAAGTACTTTCACCCCTGCTAGATCATCTGTCAACAAATTTGTTCTATATGCAATGAGATCAATCTTATAGAAGCTTAAGGCACAATAAAAACAAGGATAAATCAAGTAGAGATAAGACCATTCTGGACGAAATAAGCAACACTTGGCAAGTGCATGGATGAAAAAGAAGGCTGAGCAACAAGTGTGTGAATGAAAAAGAAGGCTGAGCAAACACAACAGCATGCATGCACCATTAGGTACTAATAATTTGATGTTCTAGTGTTCCCAACACAATTGCAAAGCATTTGTGTAAGTTTGACAAGGGTGTATAGTGAAGTCAACACGCTTCTTAGTTCAAGAAAAGTCAAGAAGTCGAAAGCATAGAATGTGTTTACGATGTAATTCACAAAAGTTCTCTGAAAGTACAATCTTTATCCAGGAGTAGAAGAAATCATACGAGCATTTCTGGGAACTTCTTGCTCATCTTCGCTCTCTCCATGACCAATATCATCCTGAGAACAAGGATAAGAGGATTAGTTACTAGTTATCTATATTAATAAAGTATTTATAAAAAAAAAAGGCATCCAAAATCAGAGTCTGACCTGCTCCTCAAATACTTTCGATAGCCGCAGGACTTTCTCTTTTTCTGCATTCCTTTTCTGTTCAAGCTTACGACTCCTATTAACCCATGCTAATATCTCAGAAGCACCCTCAGGCTCGGGCTGTCTTTTCAGTCTGTCTTCTTTTGCCCTAAATAGAAGACAGATGTTCAACTTCTTTCTTCACATCACGGAAATAGAGCAGTTAAAAAACAAGTGTTACTTTACATGTTAATTGGTAAAAGCAAATGGTACCAAGTTTGCAAGATTTTCAAAGTCCAAAATTGTGATCTATGGAACTATTCAAGCTATAACCCCCTAGTTCGTAAAGGAAAGTTCAGCAACATATCACAATGCAAGTCGCGTTCCAGATACTAAGTTCGTTCCTTAAATTTAGCTACTGAACTTGCATCATGAGACATGATATAGGCGAATTGTTTCTCCCTACGACATTTCAATTATCAAGTTTTGCACCAATATCAAATAAGTTTAGAGCGACAGGCAGCTTGTATACCACACCAGCAGGCATAACTACTGCCCAGATGTTTTGGACAATTTCTCTTCATCTGAGCAAGAAAAAACAAATGCATATTACGCAAGTCTTTAGCAAAATTCCATGGTGCAAAAAAAAAAAAAAATCCAGAATGTTTAACCCCATTTTTCCTTGAGCTTTGACAATCAGAGCAACATGCTTTAGTGAAGTTGCAACATGTACTTGGGAACAAAAAAGTTGAAAAACAAGTGCAATCAAGATTCAGATACAACTCGACTCAACATAGAAAACCAATTCCCTAAAAGCACGATGAATGTTCACTTACTTTGAGATGCGGTCATGTAGTATGGAGGTGGACAACCTGGCTCCATCCGAAGCACTATCGGGATTTTGCCCGTGCCCAACGTCTTCCTTTCCTTCGGCAATGTCAAATTCCACTCTATCATCCTTGATCCTATCATACTGGTGTGCATCCCCTTTTCTGATTACCCTTTCTTTATCTCTTGACCTGTCCCTGTCGTGATCTTCCTCCCGGTCCCTCTGCCTATTGCTCTTCTCCTTTGCTTCATCTGTCAACCTGTCCTTCTCCTTTTCTCTCCCTTTGTCTCTATATTTTTCTCTCTCCTTCTCCTTTGGCTTCTCCTTCTCCCTCTCTCTTTCTTTCTCCCTGCTACTCTTCTCCTTCCCCTTCTCTTTGTCATCACTCTCCTTTTCTACCTCTCGATCCTTCCGTCTATCCTTTCGATCTTTTTCCCTCTCGCGCTCCCGATCCCGCTCCTTGTCTCTATGTTTGTCACGCTGTTCATAATCTCTCTCTTTCTCTCTACCCTTAGTAATCCTGCTCCTATCGTTCTCATGCTCTCCTCCATCTTCCTTCCTCCTATCCTTCTCACGCTCGTCTCTATCATCCTTCCTCCTATCCCTGCTTGAGAGTCTATCATCTTTTGCTTCTTTATCTTTTTCTTTGCTCCCTAGATCCTTCTCTTCTCGGTGACCACTCTTCTTTCGCTCCTTGTTCCTATTCTTACTCGAATCTCTAGACTTCTGACCACCAATTTCCTCGGAATCACCATCTCCCACGTCTCGCTTCTCTCGGTAGGGAGATTCATCTAATTCCATCTCCTCACTCTATTCAACTTTTGAACCCTTTAATCCAATGTTACAACCTTCAGACAAGTGCTGTCAATGATGCCTGTTCAAGGAGGGTTTGTTTGCATAAGATGATTAATGGACATCAGTCAGATGGAAATGCTATTACTTCCTGTCAAAATCACGAGAAAAAATGTTTGGCAATGTAGTTTGATATTCCCATTAATTGAATTACCCTAACTTTTCCCAAATCAAAGGCATTTATCATCAACATAAATCAAACTTCACTCTTACTCTCTATTGAAGCAAAGTTCTTTCTCTGCACCTTACATGCATAAACACGATAGAGATTTTACGCCCCTTTGCTTGAATAAATGTGCTCACGTAATTCTCCAGTTTCAATTTTTCATGTTCCGCACCCGGAACAATCATTGCCCTCTCAAGTAAACAAGAAACACGAAAGCAGGCAATTAGCTATTTCATAGCACCAACAAAGAGTAACACGAAAGCAAACCCAAGGCGGAGCTCAACTGATTCAAACCATCGACACGCGATGGAAACAACCAGAAACTAGGGATGCAATCAGTTTTATGATGAAAACCTAAAGCAAGAAGGAACCCTAACAGCAAGCAAAACTCAATTCAGGAATCGACTTGGTGACCGATTCACGAACTCCCAAAAAAAAAAAAAACACGAGCTGAAGTCTGTCTGAAATCAACTAAATTTACCTGATTGATACGACAGAGCTCGCAATTCTAGATTCGCGAGAGATAGAACAAAGCAGCCGAGGGTGATAGGAAGGTGGATGGAGAAGACAACAACCCTGTGGCTTCAATCGTTAAAGAGCGTCAGCTGTGCGACGCTTGAATTTCGCGGAGAGTCCGCCAATCAACTCTCTGCGAGCCCTAGCTTGAACTGGGACGCACTGTCTCCGAAGATTCGAAGGCAGAAGAATTTGGCATGATTGAAGCACGAGCCGACGCAACAGCCGCACGTCGGAGGCGGTCGATAAGGCCGAGTTCAATTTCAGCCAGGGCCGTGATTCTGCCGAGTTTCGTGCCCTCTGAAACGTAATGTCGTAGCAATGACCAGAGTCAGACTCGTGCCCGACATTTCTTAATTCTTAGCCGTCGAGAAATATTGATTAATTAGGCCAATTATCTCATATCGTAGTTCATCAGGAGTTTATTTTTTGCAATTATTAAGAAATTTTGATTAGAAAAAAAAAGAGGTAAAACGTGAAATTTCATATTTATTACGGCATAAATCTAATCTACCCCGCGTGGATTAATTATGCGAACAGTCTCGATTCATTAGAACTTTCTCCTTGCTTCGCATGAATGAATTTGAGGATTTTTTTTTTTTGCTTAAAGACCCGTATTTTGATGGGCCAATACAAAAAAAAAAATTATCCAATTTTTGTTGTCTCATAAAAATTCTCAATTTTTTACTTTTATCCTAATTCTACCGGCTTAATAAAAAAAAATCAACTTTAGTATCCGTCCTAATTATATCCAAAACTTTTGTTGGTCTCATAAAACATTTGAAACTTTTATTTTTGTCATAATTCTATCAACGTTAGCATTCCATCCATAATTACCGTTAATTAATCTCACGTGGCATTTTCACGCCATTAATCAATACCACCTCAGCAAAGCTAAAATGGAAATAAAGCGACTTCCATTTTATTGTCTGCTTCCCTACACATTGCCGGGAGATTAAGAGCTACTCGAGATAGAGCGTTTCGAATTCTCTCCAGCACTTAATAGCCCAAAGAGTGGCTATATATGGAGATATGATTATGGACAGAAGATTGAATGTGGTAGAATTAAGATAAAAGTAAAAAATAGATTTTTATAAGACGAAAAGAAGTTTTTGATATAATTAGGACAGATGTTAAAGTTGGAGATTTTATGGATATTAAGCCATTAGTATAATAGCAAAAGTTAGGGATTTTTTATGAGTCAATTTTTTTTAATATAATTAAGACAAATGTTAAAGTTGTTTTTTTTTTTTGGGTTATTAGGCCTATTCCAACTCATTTGACTTTCTAAGACTAAAACAGGTCAAGAGACTTAACTCAAAGGAAAATCAATTTCGTTAATTTGAACGTCAAAATTAAATGAATTGCATAAGTAAAATGATCTTTATTGTTTACATGCTCGATTATAATTGGATTACTCATTATTCAATTTTGACAAACCAAATGATGATATTTTGTGGGTTTGGTTCGACACTGTCAAGACTTTTCGGGCCTCAAAGCTCCTTGGACAAATGTAAATAGCGTTTGACAAACCTTTCACTCAAGGAAAATCTTCGGGTACTTTGGAATGTTGCATTTATGGAATGTAAATACAACTTTTTTTCTTCCAACTTGGTTCTCGCTCAAGTTTTATAATTATGGAAATGTCCCTGCCTAACATGATGTCACCAACGATGATTTAGGACGTGGACGAGACTCTAGTGAGGTCAGATGTGGTTGCTGACAAGCTAAATCTGGCACTAACAACCTTAGGTGAATCGGCCTGGGTTGCGTGAACCCCTGCAGTCTGGCAACTTCATGCGACGTTGTCTAGATCACCTTGTGTCGCGTGACTCTTGTCGATCGACCTCAGGCGAGGCTGCCAATGCTAGATATGGCTCGTCAGCAGCCAGATTTAGCTTCGCTTCGCCAGAGTATCGTCAAAGGCTTGCCCGCTTCTCGTCGACTGTTGAGTCCTTGTCGTTTTTTAGTTTTCTTTTTTTATAAAAAGATACAAAAATGATTCTCAAAGTGTGACTTTGCCGAACAAGCCAAAGTTGTTTCTACATTTTATTTAGCTCCTTCGTCTTCATGTTTACTATTTGCAGCGTAACTTGATATATTGACTATGGCATCACTTGCATTTCAGAAAATCCCTTTAGCACAAAGGCCTTCCCCCATAACCGAACCAAACGCATGCTTAAAAGATCAAACATCATTTTCATTGTCAATATGTTGCGTTAGCTTGATTTAGAGAAAAGAATCAGTCCACCTAGACGATAACCCGCCGATTTAATTTAGTAAAGTGGGGCGACATTTCCGCTTGTTTGGATCGATTGAGATAATTAGTCAATAGAAAACGTTTTCATCATCGACGACAATGTCCAAATATTTTCGCGGACGATTAAAATATCATTAATGTATTTATATTGTAATCGAAATAAGTGATCGTTTTTAGGAGAGATAAAAAATTAAAATTATTTATTTCTCGTAAAAAAAAAAAAACGGAGCAACGCATAAGCTACTCTGCTGGAAAGATGGAAAGATGTTCACCAATGAAAGGATATTCACAGCCTTCTAAGCTGATGATCCGAAACAAATTATTGACCAGGAAGTGAGCGCGCATAACTAAAAAGACCCGGCAGACGAAGTAGAATCGATGTTACCATAAAACTCCGAATGGATCAACAAATCTTGCCAACAGATGGAATCAGGTAGAACTCTCCCTTCGTGGACGATTACGAAAACCCTGACGTGTTAAGATTTATAAACCACTCCCCCTAACTTGCTTGATTAAAATTTACTTACATGCAATTAGAAAGGTTAAGAATTGACCTGAAGCTGTGAGACCCTTTGTCATAGTTTGTTACAGAATTCATCCTACAACACAACCGGGACTCTCCAGTCGGGGACCCGACCCGACCCTCAGTGAAACTCCCTGCTACGTGATTGCATGAGCTCTCACCATTTCTCGAGGGAAATTCTCAGCCGGAACCTTCCACTGGCAAATTCAGATCAGGTAGCTCAAAGTGTATTTCACAAGTTTCGACCTTGCGTAGTTTCGATGCGCTACTGCACGGGGGACAGGAGCCGGCATTCTGTGGTTGCTCTTTGGGAGTCGTCTCGGCTTCCTGCTTACATTGCGAATCAAGCTGTGCACCGATACAGAAGCACCATCAGCGTCGAGAGATTCGAGGAATATTTCCCCAATCGGAATCCGTAGCCATCCGTAGCCAACACGAGAAAGGAAACCTCACCTTCATCTTCTTCAAGCTTTGGTTCGCAAGTCTTTGCTTCTCGACGACAAGACGCAAGTTTGCCAATCCCTGCCCATCGAGAAAAGCGAAAACTCATCCATCTAAGACGAAGCATCCTACCCCGATGCTAAAGAGCGGCAACTCGCTACACGGAAAGAAGTAAACATACCCATCTTAGTCTTCTTCTTTCCTTCAAGAGCTTGTTCTCCTCCTCCCTCAGTTCAGCCAGCGTCTGCCACCCGCGTCAGAGATATATCCGCACAAATTAGAGGGATTATGACGACGTATACCACTTTCAAACAAGATGAACAAACAATTGAACACGTATAATCTCTGTGCAACGCTCACATCACCTCGAGCACTACTCTAGAAAATGTATGTCTGTGGACACTATTCTAATAACTTAACTTGTGCTACAGAGACCACGACGAAGTTCGTGAGTCCGAGAATTTGTTACCTTTTTCTTTCTCGGTCTCTTGCTGGGTGTGGCGGCGCTCGTGGTCGTGCTCCCATTGGTAGTCTGGATGACATTTCCCACAAGTCAGTCATTTGATCCATGATGAAATTAAACAAGAAGCAAAAGCAAAACTGGGAATGTAAAGCACTTATGTCGGGAAGCGCCATGTAATAAGATGAGAACAACAACTCGCGATTGGAGTGGGATAAAAGGGAGAGCACACGGTTTGAATAATTTGGGCTGGGTCCGTCGACGATTTCGGTCATTCTACATGCTTCGGTCACCGGCCGTAGCGGGCAATTCAAATTGGGCCCGATAGCCCAATACCCGAAGAGGAACCCAGGTACGAGTCAAAAGTCAGCCCATGCACGGAAAGAAAATGAACAAGATTCCCAAACTGGTCCCTCTACTAGTGTTACTAGAACACAGCAACTCCAATGCCTCAGATTCAGCCGTGGTACTTTTTTTTTTTTTTTTAAATACCTCAAGAGTGGATTTGTTTCACGAAAAAAATTTGAGAAATATTTTTAAAAAATGAATTAAAATAAATGAAACGGAAAAACATTTTTGTCAGACACGAAAATGGTTAAACATAGATTACCGTGGATAGCGACAATGTTTTTTTTGTTGAATAAATTTTCTAAATCATAAAATCCAATCATTTTTCACTAGAAAACCAGGCCCAATCAAGGCCGTCCATCGTGCCCAGGAAAGAGGTTTAGCATCCCAACTTCTGACCCCTGCCAAAGCCGTCTGAAGAAACTCACCCTTTGCTTTTTGTCCTTTTCCCATTCGAGCAAATCGGGGACGGAGTGGGGTTGTCATGCGATGCACCTCCAGCAAAAGCGACGGTCAGCCGTCGCAATAACAGAGAGTACTCTGCCGTCTGCCCTGTCACGTGAAAAGTAAGCAAAAGCGAGGGCCTTTGCGAACCAGCAAGACATGGAGACCGAAACACTTGATTCATGCCGTGACGTGATCGTGAACAGGCTGATCTATCCTTTTGTGGGCAAAACGATTTCAGGGTGGTTGGTTGGTTGTTAGCTCGAAATGATTCGGGGACGCTTGCGATGGCGAGATGTAGTGCAACTTGCATGCGCCCCCAGGGGACCGTAAAGTGAGGCGGGACGCACCGAATAATTCGGCTCTTGTAAAGCAATGTTCAACATAAAGCGCACAACCACTACCCAACCAAAACAGCACGCACTCCCATTTCTTTTTTTTTCTTTTTTTTTGCCGCGACAACACGCCATCCCCAACCCCCCCCCCCTCCTTTTCCCTAACAGCACGCCCATTTTACCTAAATGCCCTCGTGCCTCCCAAACGCCGTTTAGTATAGGACGGGGCCGGTTGACCCTCCCAAATTCTTAAGAGTAAAACAAAAGGTTGAAAATCTCGAGAGCTAAATATGGGACCGAAGCAAGGGTCCGAATGGGTGGGTCGGTCGGTCACGACCCGGGACAAGCAGTACCGTTTTCAACGAAGCGTCTCTTTCTAAAGTGTTCCTTCTGCTCATCCACTTCCCCTGGGTAAAATACCCGATGACGCATGGGTCATCTTCGTCCACAGCTGGGAAACGAAGATACCACCCCGACTGCTTAATGTTATTGTTTACTCGGACCTCGACTCAGAGCAGCGCCCCCACAACTGATCTCCACCGTTGGATTTGGTGACGCCACGGTCAGCAGGCCGCCGTGTTTGACGGTTCATGTCACGAGAACCGACGCGCCGATCTCCTTTAAACCGCTGGCCCAAAACAACAAAAACTACCCCTCTCGAGAAAATATTAGCCTCGCGAATCAGATTCGAGCCTATGGAATAGCGACACGTGGCTGCTGGAGCAAAACGACGTTTAAAGAAAAAGAAAGAAAGTGCACGAGCACAGTACGTTTACAGTACCCACCTTAGATCTTGCCTTCTCCGGTGACTTGACGACGGGGACGCTACACTCCTCGTCGCCTCCTCCTCCTCCGCCTCCTCCGCCGCTGGTGGAGGTGCCACCGCTCCAGGAGAGGGGAGTGGTCGGGCTCGCTCGAGCCGGCTCGCCGCCGCCCTCCTTCCGCCCGGGTTCCTTCGGCGCGGGCTTGGAGTTGGAAGACCTCCGCTGACGCACGGTCCAGTCGAGCTTCAGAGCGGGCGCGGCGGCCGCATGAGGCGGCGCGTCCCCGCGGCGGATCCGGAGGAGGAGCTCCGCCACCGTGGAGTCGTCCGTCATGGCGATGGTCAGCCACTCAACCTCGTCGTCCCAGGCCATGTGTTGCGGGTCGTCTCTCCGAGAGAGAGAGAGAGAGAGAGAGAGAGAGAGGAAGGAAGGAAAGTGCAAAAGGGATGGTGGTGGAAAAGGAGGTGGAGGCTAAAGAAGGAAAATGGAAGCGTAGGTTGTGCTGAATGTCATGAAAAATAAGAATTTAACGAAATAAAAAATAAATTAAAAAAAGGGGCAATAATAATAATAATGGCGTTCGATGATGGATGGATGGATGGGGTTGACACTGCTCGCGTTCGTTTGTGGAGGAATTGTGGGGTTTGATTGATCTTTCCCCCCCTCCCTCCCCTCCTCTATGTGTCTGTGTCGTGTCCGGGGCCCACATGCGGAACACGTGGCATCTGGTCTCTTTCGCGTTTCCGTTTACTTCTTCCGGTTCTGGTCGTGGGGGAATGGGCGTAGATTCCTTTAGGACTCTGCTTGCGACCGGATTGTCATAAGTTGTTGCCCGGGGAGGCTCGCGACGAAACCGACTACTACCATTCATGTTCAACGCGATACATTTAATACTGTCTCGAGCTAGGAAAAACAGTGGAGCTATGACATGAATTCTCCATTCCTTGACCAACTTTAACAGGAAAAAATCGAGTCGACCCGTAACTTTGACCAATGTCAAGAGACCATGATTCCTCGTAGCTCATTAGGCGTTCTTGCTCAAACGAAAATATTAATCAACAAAAACTCATCCACGATCAGAGAAAATACGTGTATTTAAAATAGGAAAAAAAATGAATTCTTTACACTTGAAAATGGAAAACTATTTTCTTGAAAAAGGATTTATCATAAAGTGTAAATTTTGTTTTTCCCCTTTATCACGGAATAAATAAACGTACCATTGTAAGAGTCGACTCGTGTTTTTTTCGTTGAAAGGAAAGATTGCCGATGCGGCATTGGAAAGATAAAAACTTGGAACTGGTTATCTTCTTACCGTAAAGGTGAGGACAGAGTAAAGATCCTCGGAGAGAGATGGGAATCTTTTCGGTCGAACAGCCTGCCCATCATTGGGCAAGACAACTATGAAATAAGAGGCGCAGTTAAGACTAAAAGCCTCCGGTTCTCATGCTCCCCTCTGCCAAATCCTAAGGAAGATTAAGCAGGGATCCTCGTAGAGCATTTGGTGCTACCATGGGCTAGATGTATCATGTACAGACTGATTTGGTCTGGTTGTGCTGGCATCAGAATTTATGAAGAGCAGATTACTGAGAAATCTCGTTTCGAATGTCAGATTAAGCCTAGAGATTGTGACTAAAGTAGCCTTTTTTGTTGCTGGTACCTTTGGAAGAGTAGAAATTAAAGATGGGTTTTAATCGGGCTGAAGAACGACGGCCTAATACTCACAAAAAAAAATAAAAATCTAAATTTAGCATTTGAGATGCAATTGCATCTCCCCAAAGTGAGCCAAAAATGAATCAAACACCATTTGTATTTGGCTAAAGGATTTTAGAACCTCAATGCTCGTCCCCAATACTAAACCAAACATGGCCTATATCCAATTTTTTTTTTTATCTCTGAAAAAATCACTAACTTTTTCTTTTATCCTAATTATAGCACAGTTAGTCTTCTATTCATAATCACAGTTAGTTAATCGTACGTACTCGAATTTTTTCGTCAAATTTACCAATAAATTTTTAAAATTTAAAAACAGTAGGTTTCATGGACGACAAGATTTTAAATAGTTCATCAGATATCCCCATGTCTAGCCGTTATTTAAACTGTTTAGTGATGAATATAATATGAAACGCACCGTGGCTTGAGTGACATATATCTCCCAGCAATATGTAGGGGAAGCAAACAATAGAAGAAAAGTTTGAAATTTTTTCATATCAACTTTGTTGAGACGTAATTTATAAGATTAACTAATTGTGATTATAGACGGAAGGTTAACGTTGGTAAAATTTAGATAAAAGTAAAAGTTGAAGATTTTTTACGAGACAAATCCTTTTTGAATATAATATGAGACGTATGCTAAAGTTGATGTTTTTTTGGTACTAAGCCGGTAAAATTGATTCAAAAGTAAAATTTGAGGTAGAATTGGAACAAAAATAAAAATTGAAGATTTTTTATGAGATAATTTTTTTTAATATAATTATCATAGATTCTAAAGATATAGTTTTTTTGGGTATTAGGCCGAAAAACAATACCTCCAAGTTGTGCTCACCCTTATTAATACCGCGTTGAAGGAGTTCATCCATGGTTGCGGAAACAATAATAGATCCTCTACAGAAATGAAAGAAGCCTCTCGGGGATGTTTCGAAAATGAAGAAAATGGTTTTGAGAAGCCGACAGTGTAATAGTATAACAATACAATCTCAATCGCAAGTATTATAAATGGCAAAAAATACGTAGAAATCATAACGGGTTCCCACTTCCGATCTCATGTCTAGCATTCTACTTTATACTGTCGTACTAGCGGGATCATTTCGAAAATAAATTGCGATGAAACTTTTCTACCGTGATGCAATTTCAATTGTATGTGTTGGAATATGATTATAGGCTTTGCTACGATGACAGTAAGACAATACTGTTATTATTTCTGACCCCACAATTTTTCAATTAATGAATGTTTTATGCATAATACGCGGTGATTTTGTGTAAATTTACTATAAAAATAACTGTGAGGCTTTTATCGGCCGTTATAAAAGGCATTAAAGTCCAACCACTGTTCAGCTTGGTGACAATTCTCTTTTCTTTTTATTGTCATAAAAAAAGAAAGCAAGAAAGGCAAAAAAAAAAAAGGAATGTGCAGCAAAGTGCAAACACCAGGAGGTGACTAAAAAAAAAAAAAGTGCAAACACCAAAATCGCATGCAAATGGTTCTTAACTTAACTATTCTCGACATGCAAAACAAACAGAAAGAAGAAGAAGAAGAAGATACTCTGTTTACACCAAAGAAGCCAAACCAAAACAGATCAGTTCTTAATTGACGGCAAGTCGGAGTCCGGCGACATCTGAAACGGAGGCAAAAACGGAATTGGCGGTGCCGACCATGTCGGAATGGCGGGGAACAGCGGAGGCGGCAAGATGAAATCCGGCGTTTCCGGAAGTTGAAATGACGGTGGTGCTAGTAGTGGAAGTTCCGGTGGCAGCAATGAGAAGACAGGCGGCTCAGGCGCTGGAGGAGAGAAAACGGGGATGAGCGGGAGGGTCGGCGGCGGCAGGAGGAAGTCCGGTGGCGTCTCTGGTAGGGTGAAAGGAGGGGGTGAGGACACCCGCGGAAGTGGCGGTGCCTCTGAGGCGAAGTTGGGTGGTGACAGCCATGGGAACAAGGGAGGCGCTTCCTGGACTACTGGCGGGGGCGGGGAGGGAACCAGCGGCGGTGGGAAAATGAACTCGGTGGGCGGAGACAAGAACCACGGCGGCGACGGCGACGCCGGAGGAGAGGCCACTACCAGGGGGGGCGGAGGGAGCTCTTCCGGCGTGGGCGGCGACGAGAGGAGCGGGGGAGGAGGAAGGGAGGGCGGCGGTGGGGAGGGAGGTGGTGGGGATGCGGAGGGCGGCGGAGAGGATGGAGGTGGGGGGGATGGGGAGGGAGGAGGAGGGGAAGGGGAAGGTGGCGACTCTGGTTCCGGTGGAGGCGGGGAAGAGGAGGGTATAGGAGGGGGTTGCAGCAGGGCGGGCGGAGGGGCGGAGACTAGCGGGGGCGGTAGGGGGACTGGGGGAAGCAGACCAGGGGACGGGCGAGGGCGGGGGCGCGAGAAAGGGTTGTCAGGAGAGGAAGGGGAGGTGGAGAAGGGCCATTGGCCGCAGCTTCCGAAGAGGAAGCGGTAAAAGGGGTCGCAGTTTGCTCTCGGTCGAGTCCTTATTCCTCGGCCACCGCCACGTCTAGAGGATCGGCTTCTCTTGTCTTGGAGGGTTGGAGTTACTTCTTCACGCGTAGGGATGGACAGTGAGGTCGTTGGGGTAATGAGAAGCAACGACACTAGCAGTAGAGCCACGACTTTGACGACTCTCTTAGCCCTCATCGTTGTTGACTTCTCCACACTCGATACTCTTGGTCTTGGGTTTCAACTTGAAGCCTGGTGGCTTTTATAAGGGAGATTAAAAAAAATTAATGGCACATGAGCTGCTGGCATGCTGCATGTTGTTTCGACCCGACCGTAGCTGAATATATTCTCGAGACGCGTGCATATGGTTGTGCATGCATATCGTAGTAGTAAATACATCAAGTGATCAAATCTCTCTCTCTCCCATCTCAATTAACGAGAGTGCAGCTGATAAAATGCGTGTGAAGGGATATGGACTGAGACTGCCGACGCCAGAGAGCGATGGCTGAACTAAGAACAAACGGCGAAAGGTAAG
Organism: Rhodomyrtus psidioides; assembly: GCA_021437785.1. NCBI lineage: Eukaryota > Viridiplantae > Streptophyta > Magnoliopsida > Myrtales > Myrtaceae > Rhodomyrtus > Rhodomyrtus psidioides. The sequence continues at coordinate 1,285,689 of JAILYB010000005.1, read as the reverse complement.
AGAGGGATCCGGTGTTTTGCATCGGTTCATGTGCCATTTTGGAGACGACGAGACCCTCTCTCTTTAAATGCGATCGTGCAGCAGAAGCCGGGGCCTGCCTTCGCCTTCAATTCCATCGGTCATCGATGATTCTGCCCCTGTTTAATGCTTCCTTGCTTACCTTCTCTCTCTCTCTCTCTCTCGAGGCCGTCTGGCTAGTTTCCATTTTGTTTTGACCAAAAGTGGGGGTGATCTTGATCATTCGATACCACTCGCCATCGAGCAAATCACACGAGACAGACCAATTATAAATGAATTTCAGAGAGATAGTGGATAGGTGAATTTCAGAGCTAAGCCCAGCCCATTGTCATGCAACCCAACCCAACCCAACCCGAACCGAACCGAACCGAACCGACCTATCTTGGTCCCAGTCAGTCAGTGCAACTAGGAGAGACGGAGCATTTTTTTTTTTTTTAAACAAAGTCAACCAGTGACCTGACTGCTGGATGCTGGTAGTTGAACTTGAAAACCTCTCGGTCTATCTTTTTCCCTTTCTAGCGTATTCCACTGCTTTATCTCTCGCCACTTTCTTTCTTTCTTTGATAGGCTCACTGGTTATATCCTCTCTCGTGAAAAAAAAAAATGATTTATTTATTTTTTAATAAGAAAAAGTTTAAATACCTACTCTAATTCATATATTTAAATACAATAAATTTATTATTATTTTTGTTTGTTTAATGTTTACGAGTGACACAAATAATTTTCTTTTTAAATTATTATTATTATTTTTGGCGAGAAGTCTAAAAGCACCTTCTAGCATTTCTCCCGCAAATTTCACCCACTGTACATCAGAGAGAGAAGAGAGAGAGAGAGAGAGAGATGAGGAAGAGGAGTTGGTATTGTAATGCAAGAGCAGATGGAGGAGAAGCATTCCTACCCAAAAAGCTTCGACCTGAGAAATCTGCCTCCCATTGATCCACAACACCTCATCAACGCAAAGGTAAAGAGCTTCATTCCTGTTAGCGGACCTTAAAAAGGAAGAGACTATCCATAGCATCTGTTGCCAATTCTGTATCTGTATCTCTCTCCGTCCTTCTCTTCTGTGATTCTGGCTAATAAGCCAATTCCACAGTATCTGTTGCCCCTTTGCAGGTTTCCATATTGTGTCGTTACGTGCGTTTTATCCCCCTTTTGGTAGCTTATTTATGGTTTGGATTTGTTTCAGTACAGGAAGGTGGTTAAGGCAAACCCAAGCCCAGTAGAGAAGCAAGCTGATTCACAACAATCACCCATAAATCCAGATTCTTCTTTGATCCCCTCTGCGCTGTGCACAGAGAGCAAGATCATCGCCGTCAAGAAAGAGGAGGACACCAGTGAGGCTGAGGCGAGTCCTCAAGGTATAACCTTCTTGTCATACCTGCTTCGGTGCGTGGAAGTTGATTAATTGATGTTATTTTTTTTGGGGGGGGGGCATTCATAGAACCTTCTTGTTTTGATGTCGGAAGCTGTTGTGAAGTCAGAATTATCTATTGTAATAACAGAGACTAGGTTCTTATTGTACCGGATAGATGGTCCCATCTGTAGTTTCTATCGAAAGAAACCTGCAGTGCAGTTCCCGAAAGCGGGTTCGCATTGAGGTTCCTAGCATCAGCTGCATCATACCTTCAAATAGAGAGCTTTATATCTCGACCACCTTTTGAGCTTTGTAGGAAAGTGTTTTTATCTGTTTCTAATTAAAGGGTTTTAGGATATATATATATATATATATATATATATATAGGTCTCTAAATAGATGCACTTGCATATCTAAATTTTAGGTCGTGCCGAGAGTGGATCGGCGAAAGCAAAGTTGTACGAGTTATGTGCTGCAAACAAGTGGAAGCTTCCTTGCTTTGAGTGCTGCAAAGAGGAAGGACCAAGCCACTCGAGACTGTAAGCTTGTGTTAATATAGCAATGGGAATTTCACAATAGACGATCTGTTCTCAAAGTTTTTAAGTAAGAGAGACTAACAAATTTGACCGGTGTTTGATCTCATTCTTGAGAACATTACAAATTGCACATGCACTATCTGCTTCCGAAGGTAATTTTCCCGTCGCGATGTGTCCGCAGATTCACGTTCAAATTAATTGCAGAGGTTAAAGACGAATCCCGAGTCACGATATTAGAGTGCTTTAGTGCACCAAGGTCGAAGAAAAAAGCTGCCGCAGAACATGCAGCTGAAGGGGCACTCTGGTACCTGAAGCATCTGGGGTATTCTCCGAAGAAAAGGTGAAAAGAAAAGAGAGAAATTGCGATGGTTTGTTGATTTAGTTAGCCATTGTTCATATTCTTTCTTGCTTGCCGCTGGAAATAGTGTAGCTCTGGTGCGAGTTTGTTGTAATGACATGCCTCAATTGATAGGGTGGGAAAGGGACACTGCTTTGTTGTGTAAATAATTAATTAATTCGCAATGCTACTGCATGTCCCCTTTGTTCCTTGGTCCTGCTGGCATTCCTTAATGTAGCTTTTGGCTCTTGACCAACCGTGAGGTTTGTTCCAATGGCGCTATCATTTGGTAGAGATGATCGGAGTCATCGTCCTATGATGACTTGATCGAAGCATAAAAATGGCAGTTACTTTGCATCTGCTTTTGCTCTGATTTTTTTTTTTTTTTTTTAAGGTCAAACAACTAGGCACATACGAAATTCACAGAATGATAACATCCGGCTCTTCATACCACGGTTGGACTTCTTCATATTCGAAATCCCTGTAAATGTTTTATGGGTTCGCGTTGTTGAAGGATGCTCTAGAGATTCACCACCACCACTCAAGAACTGAGTCATCTTCCTCCTCCTCCTCCTCCTTCTTCTTTTCCCTTTTGAAAGCATAAGTTCTGTTAGATGAAAGAAAAGTCTAACTAAGAGGCAAGGGTAACTGGTCAGACACATGCTTTCTCTGAAGTTGACCAGGAATGCTAAACACCTAAGGATTTACGAAATTAATACTGCTTTGTGGGATGCAATGTCAGCGATGTTGCTGACAAAGCTAGCCGTGAATTCTCCCCTGGAGGAGCAAGTGAAAAAAGCCAAGGGGTTTGTTTTCGATTTGATACCAGTACTTCCATATATAACCTGCATTTTTGAGAAAAAATCAATCTAATCTTATGTAAATATCATGGAATAAGGTTCTCTCCCGAGCAGACGCAATGGAGCCGCAGATCTCTTAAAATGCATTGATTTCTCCCAAGTGCGTTGTAAATTCCTATGCAGGAGTTATGTCATTCGATGATACCAAGTTGATTATGTTCCGCCTCTTCACATGTAAGAAAACACTACAAAATCGGTAGCTCCTGCTGAGGAAACGCTTGGGTACCTAATGACGGATACTGCATAACCACGGAACTAACAAGCACACATGGATTAGAGGTAAATATATTGGCACTCCATACTGACGGAACATCATAGTTCTCTCCATTGTTCTACTCATGATTGCCCGCGGCAATTTCTTGATGTATTATTCCCCAATGGCATCTAATGAAAAACAGAATGAAAATAGCGGTATCAATATAGTCCCTCCTTCTATCTCTATGGCCAACGACTGTAAAAAAAGCAGTCATCAGCTAAAACTTCGCCAGCCTCAATCAAACAGTGTAATGCTGTTGAATTGTCTCGATGTCGAGTCCCTTAAGTTTGACAACTGATTCAACATGCCCCTTGAGGGTATGAAGCTCTCTTAATCTGGGGAAGTATAGAAACAGGGAAAAAAAAATCAGGCTGGTAAAAAAAAACGTTAAATATAGATGTAATTGGGTTCTTCCGGTCTGTACCTCGCAACCTCAGCACGTTTCCTAGCCTGTTCAGCAATTTCGGACAGCTCTGCAAAGTTGGTTTTATCGGATGTTTCAGGAGGCTGGAGGCCGTGTAGCGTGCGTTGATCCCTTGCCCATTGAGCCTCTCTCTCTTCTTTTCCATAATCTTTCTTTGTTGTGAAAGCCGTCTGCAAGGGAGAAATTTATGCAGTGCTAAGCAAGCTATAAATAACAGACTGCAAGAGAGGCATAATGCATGAAAATCTGTTCAAATTCATGTTTGCCAACTTCCTTCTCATAAGTAAAAAGCCTCGTGAATAAGTACCTTATTCTGTAGTAGATTATCCCAAGCCCTGCCACTCAGTGCGTACCGGATGATGAACTTGAGAATATCTAGAGGGATATAAAAGATAATGCTGTACAGCCATATAACACCAGCCCATCCCCAGCCGATGCCATGCATTCTCGCAAACCCCCAGTTTGCATAAACAGCTAGGAGAGTTGCAATCTGATAAGCATAAACCAGATCAATGAGTCATCAACCTGTTACTGTTCAATGATATTATATCAGTTATCACCATCAAGTTTTGATTACTCACCAGCTGCGCAACAAGGAAGGCTGATATAAGCAAGAGACCAGGGCGTTCAACGTATGACCAGCTGCGAGATCGAGTAACAAAGATGAGTGCCTGGCTCACAATACTCACTTGGAGGTAGACAGCTGCTGTAAGCTCGTAGGAATTGTCTCTAATTGACCTCACTCCAAACTTGTCCTGTGAAGTCAGGTAATGAGTTAAAAACTTCATTCATAAAGAAGAAAGGCCAAGCTGCAAGTAATTCACATATGCAGTCCGAAAGGAAGCATTCGTCACGTGCGACTATCTTTATAATTATCCATTTAACATATATGCTTACCGAGAAGAAGTCAGTTTTATGTGCAACCCAGAAGAAAACAACAGTCATGACAGCTAAGTAGGATCCAAGGACAATGCCGGTAGCAAAAATCTCCCTGAGCTTCCAGGAGTCAGGTACGGGAGATGGCTTCACCCTATCTTTAGAGATAGTCATGATAGTTCCATCGTTCAATATGGCAATGATTAACACCATGAAAGGTGAAAAATCATACTTCCATATAAGAGCAAGCAACAGAAAACCCAGCACAATACGGATTGTAATTGAGACTGCATAAATGGTGTAGTTTTTCATTCTCTGGAAGATTGCTCTGCTTGTTAAGACAGCACTAACAATCACACTCAACCCGGGCTCTGTGAGTACTATGTCAGATGCACCTCGGGCAGCATCAGTTGCATCAGCTACAGCAATTCCAATGTCTGCCTTCTTCAAAGCTGGGGCATCATTGACGCCATCACCAGTCATCCCGCATATGTGCTTCCTTTCTTGTAACCTCTTCACAATCTCGTACTTGTGCTCTGTTCGTATGGCACAATACAGTTACTATCTTTCAACCAGTTTGATGGCAAAGCTACATCCAAGGAAATAAGAATTGGCGTATAAAATCACTTTGCGAGTTGGAGACTATGGCTATGCTTGCCACATATCATGAAATCATCATATTCTCTTGCTAAGTCTATCACGCAAAAGTAAGTGTTATATGACAAGTTCAAACCAGGAAAGACGCCAGCGAAGCCATCAGCCATCTCAATTAGCTCATCAATAGGGAGGGAAGCAATTGATTCATCCTTGTGCTGGCCGAGGAGTGAGGAGGAGGGATACATGTTAGTCCCCATCCCTAGGCGGCGACCTGTCTCCTTGCCTATGGCTAACTGGTCTCCAGTGATCATCTTGACGTTGACTCCGAGGTTAAGTGCTCGCCTGATGGTCTCTGCACTATCATGTCTTGGGGGATCAAAAAGAGGTAACAAGCCTACAAATTGCCAGGGGTCTCCAGCACTATCCTTGGTTTTCTCTGGCACAGTCTGCGGGCGAAAAGAATTATCACCATGAAGTTCATTGATTGTAACTAGATTAATCAAACCTAACTCTTCGGTAAATTTTTGCTCACTTGTTTGGAAACTGCTAGGGAGCGAAGACCACGTTCAGCAAACTTATCAATAATATCATGGACTTTTTTCTTTACATCTTCCCTAAGCTTGCAGAGATCAACGATCTGGTAGATATTTGAAAACTAGTTTAAATAACGAATACGCAAAGAAGTCACCAGAAAAAAATATGTATAGTGGGAAGAGCAGAGGCAATAAAAAGCCTAAATACGAATTTGGTCCAGAACAAGAAGGAAACCTAGCTAGCAAAATGTTAACCTGCTCTGGTGCACCTTTGCTGACTCGATGCCAGGTACCACGAGAGTCCACGTATGTTATAGCTGTTCGCTTGTCAACAGGATTAAAAGGTAAGAAATGGACTTCGGTGATATCAGCTCTAGCCTGTGTCGAGTACAAGCGTTCATGACCAACAAAAGCAGTTACAGCATGTCGAAATTAGAAAAGATAGTTGGAGGCACTTAAGTAATCGGGAACAAGGAAAGTAGTATTGGCTACTGGTACTTTTCAAACCGAGATGAATCCTTATGGGATACTTGTTTATCCGGTTGACTATTGCCCAAATTTTTTTGTTGGTTCAAAACCCAATAAAATCAGGCACATTGCTGAAACTTCTGTTTCCCTCACTTTTCATAGAACACGCCAACTTTTTGAACTTTTTCAATTTTCTTTTTGCTCTTTTTGGGCTTTGAAAATACTTATGATGAAAACAACACAAGATGCTCCTGGAACAGCAGTTCTAGGCCATGTGGCAGAAGATAATTGAAATGATGACAGGAAACCGACATTGTCTGATGAGCTTTAGCAATGCAGAAAAAACGATTTAAAAGTTTATATCCATAAAGTTAAATACCTCCTTGGGATCAGCTAACATTCCAACAATACAGGCATCGATTGCGTCCTGATTCTCAACCCGGGAAGCTCTAGCGCCGAGCAATATTACGCCGTCCTTGTCTACATCCTTTGCAAATACCTGATGGAATCATTATCAGCATGTAAAGTAAAAATATTTCTTGGAATAACTTAGCATCTCAAACCTATTTTCCCATTTGCTTTTGGCTTTCTCAGATACTCAAAGGCTGCTTTTGATCCTTGAGGTACTAGACATCGGATTTTTGCGCAGTATTCTATTATCATAACTTCAGTGTTACCAGTACAAACCTCAATCAGGTTCTTGTCTACCGTAAGCTTGTTGAGTGTAAGAGTCCCAGTCTTGTCACTGCAAAGGACATCCATCCCAGCCATCTCTTCTATAGCTGTCATCCTCTTGGTAATGGCACCCTGTTGAGACAGTCGGTGGGATCCAATAGCCATCGTAACTGACAAGACTGTCGGCATGGCAATAGGAATTCCTCCAATAAGGAGAACCAACAGATTATCAATCCCATCCCTGTACTTTCGGCGCTGAATTGGGTACATGACTATTATCTCTACTATCATTCCCAGAGCAATTGAACATATGCAGAAGTTCCCAATGGCAGCCAGTACCTGGTTTAAATTGTCACCATTGATTACACACCAGAAATGGGAAATTTTGAAAAAGAATGTAGTTCCCTATTGGTCATGCCCTAATATAATGCTGTAGTCATGAATCTGCCTCTAGAGTGTGTCATCATCATCGTCACTGTCATCATCAAGACTTCATAACACTGAAAAAAGAAAGATTATGTAGCAAAGAGCACATTACTTTCATAAGATAATGCAACATTTTGTGCAATCCCTTCACAACAAGCACTTTCTATCACTCATTTTTGCACGGTCACTCTACCTTACTTTTTTATCATGTTTTTATTGTAGCTGCAGTCTTAATCAAGACATAATTTTCTCTCAAACAAGTACCTTTTGGAAGTGCCCCACTTGGACAGTGCTGTCAACAAGGTGAGCAGCCTTGCCGAAGAAGGTACGGACCCCAGTTGCAATTACAACAGCCTCTATTTCCCCTTGCTTGCAGGTTGACCCAGAGAAAACTTCATCTCCAGGGTTCTTGGTCACAGGCAGAGATTCACCAGTTAGAGCAGACTGATCGATTTTAAGAGGGTCACCGTTCAAAAGTCGAGCATCTGCTGGAACAATATCTCCAAGCTTAATACTGATCACATCTCCAGGAACCAAAATTGCTGCTTCTTGCTCGCTCCATTTTCCATCTCTAAGAACCTTCAAGATTTAGGAACGCAAAGAAAAACATTCAGTTTCAGTATGCTAGGCCCATACATTTACGCTCACTGAAAATTGTTATGTGCAACTTATAGGTTAGTGACCTTTGTTTTGGGTGCTAGGCCCGCCATAAGTGCTGCTGCAGCATTGCCTGCATTATTTTCCTCGATAAAGCTGATAGTAGAATTGATGATAAGCAAGGCTAATATGCCCGCAAAATCCTGCCAGTCTGGTGGTTGACCCTGCACGACATTGATTTCAGTCACGCACGTGCATGTACATCTCTTTTTTCTGTGCAATTTACTCATGAAACTATGACCTATGTGCATGCTTGTGTTTGGGCGTGTTTTGCCAGTAGAATTTAGAATTTAGGACAGTTAGAGGATGGCGCTGATAACTACCCCTCCATTAGCCAAAGCAATAGCCATGATGGCGGCCATCTCCATGACCCAAGAAAGTGGATTCCACATAAATCCCAAGAATTTCAGGAGCTTACTTTCCTGTTTCAAGTGGAAAAACAATTGATCAAGTTAGAAATAATAATATTTCAAAGGCCACAAGAAGTGATTTATGTAAGATGCAATGCCTTCTTCTCTTCTAGCTTGTTTGGCCCAAAAAGTGGGAGCCTCCTCTGCGCTTCTTCGGTCGACAGACCTTCTCTTGAGCATTTCAGTTGTTCGAAAACTTCATCGACTGGTATACGTTCCTGGGAAGAATAATATAGACAGTATCCGGTAAATATATTGAGAAATTATTATGGAAATTGCTCTGTCCGGATTTATGGTCCTTTAACTAACACTATTTCATTCCTGGACTCTTCAAGGTGTAATCCTTAGCACCGATTCATATCTAACTCTTGCAATTAAAAAGATGCCACTAGGAATGCATGGTCAGAAGGTAATTTGATTATGAAGGATGGTAACAAGGTGTATTATTTCTCATGCGAAATGCAGAGATCTAAGACAATCCAATTCAAATATCTGACAGAAACAGGATGCACACATTTAAACCAATCATGTGTTTACATAATGCTAAGCTGACCACATTGGAGGGAATGGTGAAAGATTCTCGTGAACATACAGTTGATACAAAGGGACTGAAACAATAGACCCAATGCAATCTGCGCGCAAAGATGGTGCTTCCCAATGGAAGCTTTACTTAGGAAGCGGTCAATGAAGTTTGGCGAAAAACATATGATATTTCGCTGGCTGCACTAAACAGATGGAGACTCAAGCAGAAGCCTAAGAGACGAAAGAGGACTAATAGTGAAATCACACAACATAAAACAGCAGTAGCAGCCAAACGTTGATCCAAAAGCTTAATTAGAACGGTAAACTGAAGCCACAGGAGGCTAAAATTTAAATCGAAAGCACGTGCAGGTGTAAATTCAACATAGAAAAACCCGTAACACGGCAAGGCAAGAAGGTTAAAGCAGGAGCGGAGAATACAAAATAGAGGTAACAACGAATCACCGACAAGAACAAAAGGAGGATCAAAAGTGGACGTACCAGGTCCACATTCTCGTTCTTAATCTCTTCCAAGCTGTTTCCGGCCATCATTCCGTCAAACGAAGCTGACACCACACTTCCAACACTGTAGCTCCGATCACACACCAACAATCACGCACCGATGAATCCGCCTCTAGTAATCCGAAACGGATCGATCCTAACGCACTTTTTTTATCCGAAAATCTACTCGGAACCGCAGAAAACTCGGCTGGGCGATCGACTAGGGAAAACTCGTCGTTCGTAATTCTTTCCCTCTGCGTACGTCCTCTTGATCAGAGATCGTTCGAAAGAGCTACAGAGTAAGCGGAGCACAGTGGCGAGTTGTTTCACCTTCTCTCTCTTGAAGTGTTCTCTCTCTCTCTCTCTCTCTCTCTCTCTCTCTCTCTTATAACAAACTCTCATTCGTCTTTTTATGGAAAACTCCAATTGAGCGAACGAGCGGGACTTTTGTGAGCTGTGTAGCCCCGGTCATTCGGTTTTTGAAGGCAAAGTGTTCCCTATCCCCAGGGGGAGGTTGGCTTCCGCGACTGAACGTCCAATCACAAGGTGCCACGTTGCAGGGTCGCGGGACGCGATCTGCTACGTGGAAGGCGGTGAGTGGAGGGAGTTCGGTGGGGAGCAGTGAGAGGAGCAGGAGGGGGTTTTGAGGAGTGCCCCGAGCGGGTTCGTGAAATGAGAGAAACCACATGCACGAGCGTGGTTGACGTGAAAGAGCGAACGAATGAAGGGATTGACCACCCTAATTGGCTGACGTGGCTTCTCGTCTTGTCGTCTTCTCCTCTCTCTCTCTCTCTCTCTCTCTCTCTCTCTCTCTCCTGCGTGTGGCGCAAGAGACTTTTGAATTTGCATGAAAAAGAGAAATCTGTTTTGGTTCAGATTACAATCAGATCTTAGATCTGATATCGGAAGTTTGATTTGGGTCAGTAACGAAAATATTATTAATACGTTACTTAGGAGAAATAGTAGAAGATTCTGTTATACTAATTGCTATTATTTAGTGAATTTTTTCCTCACTCAAACTCTATCATTTGATGTGATGAAATTGTTAAAAGTCTTGAATCTTTTCTCGTTGCGAGAATAGTCGATTTGCTGCGAAATTTTCGCAACGATTATTTGTGCAGGGCACTCCGGTTCCAATTCACAGAGCTTGTGAATAAGTCATATTTTTCGAGCGGCAACGAGAAGGCCGATCCGACCATGATTGTGCATGAATATTCGACTAAGCAAAAGCAATGTTGCATCATGTCCACCTTTCGAGTCATTTTCAAGCTTCAATCTGACGGTTTCTCTCGAGCTTCTTCTTACGGGTAGGTGAAGAAGCTTTCCATTTCCAACCAAGGTTCAGCAGCAGGGATTACAACCCTCAAGCGTCATGGGCAGCAGCCGCGGAAGAATTGGAGAAAAGCAGAAATATGCGACAAGGCCGGTACATGGGCCATAACAACAAGGCCGTATATCATCAGCTTCGGCACAGCAAAGAAACCACGGTACTGGCCGTACCTTCAGTGCTGTTTTCTACAGCAAACGTAATCACATAATCGAAACTCAAAATTACAAGCCAATCTCAGTGAAATAGTTGAAAATCAGCAACCTTGGCATGCTGCTTTGACACAATCGAAACTCAAAAACCCAAACTACGGGGACCTATCAATAGAACGGCTTCTCCTAACAGTGCGGGGAAACTACAGCCAAAATAAAAGAGGTGAGCTTGAAACTCGTTACATTGTCTTACGGCATCAACCTTTCGAGTCCCCGACAGTTACTCGAGCTTGGCTCCTTGATGATGATTCATGTTGCACATGCACATTGGCACATATTATCAACTATGATCACGGTGAGAGTAGTCAAGGACACGTTATGATCAGCCACTAGCTGACAAGGGAAGTTCAGGGGTATCATTGGTACTTCACAAGTCATGAATGAACAAAATTCAAGCAACGGCGGACAAGTCACGCCGTAGGCACTTTTATTTCTGATGATACTCGTAAAAATATTGTTTGTGTTCCTGAGAAGTCTGAAAATGCATTCATTCTTCAAACATCAAGGTGATAGACACGAAAAACGATACTGAAATAAGCGCCAAGACAAAAACGATACTGACATAAGCGCCACTCCTCACGTCCTCCACGGTGAATACAACTTGGCTTATCAGAGACGGCAAAAGTTACAGCTAAATGAAAATGACAATATATATATATATATATCAACAATTGGATAACTATAACTCCAAAAACCACAATGAGGGACAGACCATTCCTATCCTACAATTTCTGATAAATGAAAGAACCATTTTCTTCGTTGCCACTGTATTCCTCAAAACTTCCTACTTGAAACTAATCAACAACTTCACTTCCTGTTAGTTGTTCCAACCCGTGGCTTCGGTTTGACCTCTGATTCCTGCAACCCAATCAAGATGCATGTAGCCACCTATGAGTATTCCCCCCAATTCAGGCACTTCTACTAAAAGAGCAGTCAGTGGAAAGGAAGATAAAAATACCTGTGGTAAGTGCAAGAAGATATGGGTCTTTGCTGTAGCAGGATTGTGATTTTCTGCCCCCTTGCTCCAGTCGTAACAGACCTATAAGCAAGTTGAACCACAAATTTCAGTGCTAGTCAGATCCCTAATTGTCCGAGATACAATTTATATGAGAAGATTTGGCTATTGAGAAAGTCCAATCATAGGCAACCAAGAAAATAACCAGAAACACCATGAGCCTGAGCTTATTCTAAAGCAAAGTGGGTACGCAATAAAAAAAATAAAAATAAAAATAAAAACCTGAAAGAGGGGGCGGTGGCTAAACGAGTCGGGGATGAGGTTAAGTAAATCTACAATTCTACACTAGACTAGTGAAGTGAATCTATCCTAGTTTTAGTCTATATTGATATGTCGTGAGACGAAGTTGGCAAATACCAAGCATATAACATCTCTCTCGGCACAGTCAAAAGTTGGATGTGTTTCCACATATGCATATAAGAACATCTCTTGATGTATTCATGCTAGGAAGTGGTATGATTGCCTCCTTCACTATGCATCTCTCTTCTGAAGATAAAATGATGTGTTTCCACATATGCATATAAGAACATCTCTTGATGTATTCATGCTAGGAAGTGGTATGATTGCCTCCTTCACTATGCATCTCTCTTCTGAAGATAAAATGATTACAGAAACAGGATGGACTAGGAATCTATCTACAAGGTGAAAAGAGACTTACCGAGTATGCATATAATGTGCCATCGTTATTGAAGGCGCTACAAGGTATTGGTTGGCTGCATCTTGACATTGCCTGAGAATTGCACCAAAGTAGTTCTCAAACAATTACCAGTCTTTTCGAAAAGAGAGCTTCATCAACCATTAAGTACTTTTTCTATGCTTTTGAAAATTACTTAATTGATGCCTTCATCCTTGAAGTGAGAGATTCAGAGGGAAATCATGAACATCAGAGATTTGCATTATTTCATTTAGGCTCTACAAACATGGTCATGTCTAACATAAGCAAAGACTCTCTAAGGCCTAAATGGAATGGAAATGAAGATGATCTACTCAATATATTATGTGTAACCTGAGTGATAGCATGAGAAACAGGTGGAGAGCCCTAAGACCACTCAAAAAGTATTCTCGGTTTATTAAGGTGCTGAAAACCTTATACTATGATATCCTAAACCATGTCAATTGGGCACCTTACATCATTTAACCAGCCGATGGTCCTTATGATGTACTCAGGAAAAAAAATGAGGTACAGCAATACTCATCAAACTCAACCCTTCTTACATACATATACATACATACATATATATATATATAGAGAGAGAGAGAGAGACCTTAAGTCTTTGTTTGCTATCCTTGTCCCAAAAGTTATAAGCACCATCAGATCCAGCAGTGGCAAAGGTGTGATGCACCTGAAAGAAAAAAGTGAGACTCTGGATGAATAATGACCGTCTGGATGAGATTGCACATATGGATTAAGAAGATTGACTTACTGGATGGAAATTCAAGGAGTTGACAGAATAAATGTCTGCGCCATCTCTATGACACTTAAAAGTGAAGTTTCTACCATGCTGGTTTTCATCCAGGTGGTGAACACCAACCCTCCCCTCGATGGATCCAACCTAGAGTTAACAGAATTTTACCATTACCAGGAACAAAAAGTTAAGGACCGCAATAAAAATGTAGTACAAGACAAACAATATAAAAATGCCATTGAGTGACAAAGATCGATATACTTGATCATGGAAAAAGGATGGCAAGCATGGTTTAAACTGAATTACATCAAGTCGTATTTTATTGAGCAAATGGATAGAGGAAATTGATGCACATCGTGCCCATGATAATCTAGCTGCAACTAAGCACTTACCAGGAAACCTTGCTGGTCAGGGAAAGCTGCAACACATCTTGTCTGGTACTTTAGGGGTGAAGCAATTCTCTTGAACTCAGCCTGTTATCAATTCCAACAATAAAAGTCAGATAACCTGAACGTCATTCCAGTAGTATTGGAACATTGAGGTAAATTTATCAATTGTGAGAAAAGAATGAAAGATGACTCCTTTTTCTTTCTATATTTTCTTGAAAAAGTAAATGTTTATAACTGCCATTAGAAAATTCAGACCATTAAAGAGATAAGAGAAAAGTTGAACAGTGGAACACCAGGTAAATAGGCCGTTATCAAGAAATATAACCCTGGGTATAAAAGATAATTGCCATTTTATGTGCGGAGTGAAATTGTGTTGTTATGTGCTAAGTGATGTAAATGTACTTCAATCGAGAGCCCCATGAACCGATTAAATTAATTAGTTGCTTTTGTCTCCCTGGGAAATAGGTCTGGCAAGTGGAGGAAAACTTCGCCTAATATCTATTATCTTGAGTCTAAGGTCAACGTAAGCAAGAACCATCACCAAGACCTGTATCAGCGTACAAGTACAATGGATGTGCAAAGTATCCTATCGCTCTTCCCTTTTAGTGAACACGTAAAGTGCTGGCCAAGGTTACGTGCTGTCTGGGCACACAATTAGCAGAATATGCAAACAAGCGTCCAATGTCTTTCTCATGCACATCAAAACCGTATACCATAAAAAAGGGACCAATATTGTGACATGTAGCTTAAAACACATGTATGCGGCCACTTGTGGAGAATAACAATTACAATTCCAAGTAATATTCCATGAAAACAAACATGTTAAAGAAATGAAACAATTCAGTTAGATGAAGAATCAAGAAGTTTTTACCTGAGGATTCTGCAGATTAAAGACAATAAGATTCCTATCTGCTGTGCCAACAACCATCAGGGGATGTCTCACTGTAAGTGCATAGCAGCGTTCTGGTAGCTGTTGAGTATGCACCGGATTTGACTGCCTCGTGTCCCAGTACCTTAATCAAGTCATAACGATATAAAGAAAATTTTATTAGTACTTGAAACAAGTTGCATCAACAAATTTCTCAAAAAAATAACATCAGGCTGCAGACATCATGGATCAAAAGGGAAGAAACATTGCAAATCCTATCCTCATGGTACATTGTTTGAATAATTATATGTACACATCTTCATGCAAATAATGCAAGGAAATTATATCTCCAAATTGATACAATAAAGACTGGAGCATGTCAATGCGAGTCTCGACATTATATTCCCACTATAAAGCAGAAAATTAGAAGATCAAAGCAACTACGTAATGCAGCATTGGCTCAGTCATGAGATAGTGCTGCTCTATCCATGCACTATGATTCCATGCTAGAATTACAACAGTTGTAATTATGAGAAAAAATTCGATTGCGGCACCAACGCTGATAATTGTACCACCTAATGTACATCGATCAAAATTGATAGATGAAGTACAACACATTGTGATAAAATACTCCTATGCCATGTGTACAAACGAAAAGCAAAACAACTCTTACTTCAAGGTCTTGTCCCAGCTTCCCGTAACTAAAACATTCATCTCTGGGATCCAAGCAATCTCCTTAATGGGTGCATCGTGCATGGCAACTGTCATTGGCTGACCTCCAGACATTAAAGACCACATTTTTGCTTGCTTATCACAGCCTCCAGAAAAGACAGTCGTCCCATCATCCTTCCAAGCTGAACAAAGTACCTTTTAAAAGGAATGGAGATATTTTCCAGAGAGCGTAGATAACATATTAGCTCATGGAAACCAAAACTCAAATAGATCCTTTTAAACAAGACATGCATATTAGCTCATGGAAACTGAAACTCAGACAAATCATTTTAATAACAAACCAAAGTTAGACAATCACCGGTTGGTCATGTGATATTGATGCCTTGGGCACGCTAGTTACAGAAGCCCCGTTCCTCGTAAGTTCCCAGCACCGTACCTACAAAGATTTTCAAGACAACAACAGGAAAACATAAATGGGTGTCAACTAAAAGCTGGAACAGGGCAATTGGTTTTCGCCTGTAAGGTTTCAGCAAGTACAAACGGAGCTGTGCAAACCTGATTATCCCATGAAGTAGCAACTAAGTGGTTGGCCCTCGGGCTGAAACTGAGGCTCGAAATGGAATCACTGGGAGGTTGAATCACCTGACATTGTTACATTTAAAAGAGCTTAGCCAAAAACATCAAACTACCTCTAAAACCAACCGTCCAATCAGAACTAACTGAAAAATCTATAAAGCAACATTCAAATCACCAAAAGCAGGCACTCGATTACTTTCCCCCTCCTGATAACGCGAATGTATGACGCATAAATCTAATTGCAGTACGCTAAGAAACGCCCCTCTCTAATAGGAATCCAAAAACACCGCGAGATCCGAGCTAGACTGAACTCATTCAAGCATCCAAAGGAGCCGCCAAAAGATCACGGCACGCATGCACGATAACACGCTAGTTCTCTAGCTTGAAACCGATCGAACATCGTCGTCAGGTTTAACGCCCGTCTAAATTCGAACGATGCAGGAAAAACTCAAACGTCGTAACAACGAAGGACAAGTACCTCGAAAGACTTGTTAGGGTTGTGGTTCCCAGCAGGAGCTGCTGCGAAGGTGGCCATTACAGCTACGGAGCGAGCGAGGGTGCGAGCACAGGGGCAGCTTCGCGGCGAAACTTCTCAGAAGAGGGAAAAATATTTCAAGTTCTGGTTTAGGGAGCTGTGCTTATTTATAGAGGCGTTTTGGAGCGTAGCGTCGTTGTGACGACGCTTGTTTTAGCTTCGAATTCAAGCTTTGATCGAAATTACAAATTTTTCATCATCCCTATTATCTAACACTCCGAAAATCCCGTCGCCATGAAAATACCCATACTATAAGACCCCTCTCTTTTAATATTTTTCTTTTTTCCGTAAACCTTGCGAAATCTAGGACGCCAATGACAATGATTCCAACTTTATTTTTGGCTAATCTATACATACATGTGTACATATTTTTATACACGTATGTACGAATATCATGGATGAGTTTCTAAGCAGAGACACCCATTTTACAACGAAACAAACACGATTGAGTGACCGGCCACAGGGACACGAGAGAGGAGGCCGGCGAACGACCACAGGGACAAGAGACATGCGAATGGTGATTGGTAACAGGGATGCGAGAGAGAGATTGCACACGACAGAGAATCAGTGAAAAAAATTATTATTTATATTTTTGTTTTAGATATAGAAAAGTAAAACATTCATACTTTTCAAATTCAACTCAATTCTCACTGGTTCTAAATCTGGAAATCCTTGTTAGGTGTGCTTTAGTGATCTTTCAAGACTTAAACCAAAGCATTCACCTCGATACTTTCCATCGACCTTTTTAAAATGCATCAATTGGTATAGCAATCACTCAATGAATATGTAACGATCCAAATTCATAAAAAAAAATAATAATAATAACATCGAGATGGTTCCAAAAGTCTGAAGGGCCTACATTTTCAGAAAATTACATAACGCGCATCGATTAAGTAAATAAACCATCTCTTCATTGAAAATCTTCATAAAAATATAAACAAGAGTAATTAAACTTAAAAAGAACCAACATTTGATACGGTTTTATCAGTAAACTTTTTACAGACAACATGGCCCGTGCAATGGATATTGAGATCCAAAGTCAAGATACGCGAATTTCATATCTTTAATGCAATTTTGTATTTTGTAATTTCGTATATTATCATTTGACAGTTGCTGTGTTTTGAGTATTGGAATTCGTAATCCATACGTAAAGTTAGGTTTGGGCATTAACATACATAGATTGAGGTTTTCCAACTGTTCGTATTTTAGTGAACTTGACCTAAAAGAAAATGTTTTTGAGGCTAGGCTAGCTCAGGCCTATTGAGTGGCTGCTCTAGCATTAACCTAGGAGCAAAAGGGTCGTGCCATGCACGAGCCTGCGTAGGACCGGGCAAACACTGTCCACTGGCCATCTCTAATTAAAAACATTTTTACACACGCAATGTAATGTATATCCTGAAATCAACTAGAGATCAAACTGATCTCCTCTATTCAAATAATCCCAGTAAGTAAGGAAGGAACGCATTCGACCCCCCCAAAAAAAAAAGGGCTTTGGTTTGTCAATCTGGCCCAACAATCTCTGGCCCATCACAAGCCCAACTTCAAGCACACCCCTGCCCCTACGGCCCCGCCACCGACCAGACCACCATCACCCAGCGACCCCTCGGACTCGCTTCCCTCGACCACCCGCCGATCTTGCTGTTCACCTTGCTCCGCGACGACCCGGTAGGTTTCAATCTCGGTCATTGTTTCCTCGTAGTTTTTGGGTGGCTTGGAAGTAACATTCGTCGTTCATGTTTGGTAACCTCCGAGAGTTTTCCGCTTTTGAGATGGATCGGGGACAGATTTGGCGAGGATGTGTTTTGATGGCCTTCGTTGTTGATAGAGAGCATTAGCGGATTTTACCCTTTGAAGTTGCAGTAAACATAGTTACGGAATAGCTTCCAGTGCATGTGTGCTGAAATGTTTTACTTTTGTGGTTGTTGATTCATACGACGGGCTCAGGAAAATTCTCGACTTTGTCGTTTGGCTCTCCGATGGTTTGACAAGTGATTTAGAATGCGAACCACGGTCTTAACCAGTTGAAATGCCGGAGACATGAATTTGAAGTTCGTTCCGATTCTATTAATGCACTTGTATCGAGGGAATGTACCTTTCAGTATAACATGTTGGAGGAGAGAGAGTTATTGAATCTACCGAGAGCAAAATTGGATGCCCTCCTCTTCGTTTTGCTGGATTATTGCATTTATCTGTCTTTACCAAACGGCATGTCTCGTGTGTGCCTAACTTGAAGAAAGTGAAATTAGAGTGCCTATGTATTTTGCAGAATGTTGCTCAGAGCAAGATTGGGATAGCTAGTGATGTTTGGTGCCCAAAAAGCTTGGGTTCATCTCGCCAGGAGATACAGATTTGGACGGATGAGATCGTACTGCAGCTCTACTGGTAAAAATGGTGATAATTCCAGCACCTCCGTCACCAATTCTGGCAATGGCGAAAAGGCCGAATCAAGCTTCAGCACTCACAGTGAGGCCCTCAAGCAGTTGGACAAGTTGGATTTCACGACCGCTGCTGAGATGCTGTTTCGTAATCCCCCAAAGGAAAAGAAGTTTGGGTAGGTTACTTTGAGATGTTCCGTTTCATGGGTTTTCACTTATATTGCTCCACCAGACACTATGGTGCTCTTTCTTGACACCTTAAACACCCGGGTTGTGTTCTTGTCATTATTATTGTAGCCAACTTATAATTGGACTCATATGTGAGATGCAACTGGGAAAACATATTATATGAACATTCATATTAATTATATTTCAAATTATTTATTATTTTTCTCAATCAATGTTGAACCTTCTTCTTATATATTTCTTTTTTGCAAGGTCAGGATTGATTTCCATCTAGTACAGCTTTTCTTTGCCTGCATGCCTTCACTGGGTATTTCGGAGTCTACCAACTATCGAATTTCAGATTTACAATGTTGCCTGTTGGTTTGGTGCTCCTGTCTTAAAGCAGATGGTTTGTGTGACAGCTGTTTACTTGGTGGCTCAGTATGCTCGATATGAAATGAGAATAATGGAAGCTGTAAGCCACACTCTTTACATACTTATCCAGTGAACACTTGATACATGACAGCGCACTTCTTGTCAGTCAGCGATTTATGATGTGCATGGAGACTTTCATTTTGCTTCTGTCTGTTTGAATTGTAAAAGAAAAAAAGGAGGATAGCTCGTGTCGTGTCTTGTCGGAGTGTTGCATGCTGAATCTGTTCTTTCATATGCTCAATTTGAATCGCTAGCAACCTAATTCTTGCTATACCCTTTTCTAGTTTCACCATTTTCTTTCTTGTGGAGCAGAAGAAAAATAATAAATAATCTGAAAGAGATTTATGAGGATAGGTCGGTTATGATTTATTATGTTATTGTTTTTATCACTATCTCAGGAACTGGAGCAGAAGAAGCTGGAAGAAGAAAAGAAATTGAAAGAGATGGAAGTGGAAACTCCAGAAGAAAAGGAGCTTTCTGAGGTAAAAGTGAGACTTGACAAGCTGGAAGAGGCTGTGAAAGATATAGTTGTTGAAGCAAAGAAACAATCAGGTGGCAGTTCTCCTGCAAAGCAGGAGGATGCAATGAAGAAAGAAAGTCAATTGTCAGCCAAGCCCAGCACCTCAGAATCAGAACCTGGAAAACCTGTGGTCAAAAGCAATGATGGTAAAGAAGGGGGAGGTAGTCCAGCTTCAAGTCCTGTTTCTTCCCAAAAGGATCAAATCAGTTGAGTCCCAGAATGGATCAGATTTCTGTGATGCTAAGCTTGAATGATGTTTTTGCCAAGACCCATTTCTTTTCATGGAGACAGATGCCGGAGTTCTGTTCTGGCTAACAGAAATCCCTGTCCAAAAGTTGCTTAGCAACAGTACAGACGGGGGACTGATGCCTACGGAGATAGGTTCCTAATTGATTTGAGCAGTTGTATAGTTAGCAGCGGTAAAAGGACATCTGGAGTGCCAATATTTGTGTATGGCGCTCACTTTATGTCAATAATTTGTTTGGATCACTTAAATATTTTTTTTAAACGGTTATTTCAGTGTCAACTCCACTGAGCATCTCCAAAAAGCATACTTGGCATATACGACTGCGTATGGTAACGCTATAGAAAAAATGTTTCTGTTTCCAAAGTGTTCCTGGAACACTTTGGAATCAGAAACGAGAAACAAGAAACAAAAAAAAAAATTGCTTTTGTGTTCTTGAAATACTTCTTAGAAGCATATTTGAACATTTTTTTAGAAATAATTGCGAACAATTTTTTTTTAACACATTCTTCTCTTTTGTTCTTGCACGATATTGACACTTGATTTTTGATAATTTTATTTTAGAAAATTAATTAAAAGTATCAAAACAATTCATAAGATTACACAATCAACCTTGGAAGCTTTAGCCTAGTTTTAGGAATCAATTTTGAATAATTTTTTTTTAAAATTTTTTTGATATTTTTTAAAATTATTATAATTATAAAATAGCCAAAAATCAAGAAAAATAGTATTCGTGGTCAGAAAAATGTGCAAAAAATTCCCTTTTCATTTTGGCCTCTTAAAGTTTTAAAAATTCAGTTTGGGACCACATGCTTCTTCATCGAACATTATCATATATTGATTAAAAAATTTCATTCTAAATCATTTTAGTCAATTTTTTTTTATTTTTAGAGTCATGACATGAGACTTTGATACCATGCATCTCATTTCAGTTCTCGTGTTTGGAAAAATTGCACAATTGGACTAAAAAGACCTAAATGCACAAATGTTTTTTATTTTAGTCTCCGGTTTCACGTAAAGTGCGATTAATATTTTTCTAGGGGTTCCCGTTTAAAGGTAATCATATTTTTAACTGCTTGGGAACATTTACGTGTGGCACATAATTGTAATTTTCCTATCTATAAAAAACATATTTGATGTTTTCGTTGCCCAATTTCAATTCGTCTTCTTTTTCAGTTTTTTTTTTTTTTATATAGTTGATCTCATCTATATTGTAATTTGATAATTCGTGCATAAATTACTTATATATATTGGTCTAATTTGATTTAGTAAATTGAATAAATGAGATTTAATTTGATTTAGTAAGTTAAAAAGATAAAGACATATTAATCTTAATATATATAGTCCCCTTAACTAAATGAAAAAATTTGAAATATTTTTTTTTGCAGTTACCAAAAGTGTTTTTTTTTTTTAATTCTGGGAACAAAAACTTTATGCAGTTACCAAACGTGTTTCTGTTCTTTTTTTGTTCTAGGAATAGAATTTTTTTTGCAGTTACCAAACATGTTTATGTTCCAAAAAATTGTTGTCGGGAACAAAAATAGAAAAAAAATGTTTATGTTCCAAAAGTTGTTCCGGAAATAGAGACGTTACCATACGCAGCCGACATGATTCGCCGGAGCATCCTAGTCAACAAAAATAAAATGAAAAAATCCATGTAATATTAAAAAAAAATAAAGACAGATTAAACAACTAAAAATAAGCTAAGGGTGCGTATGGGCACGTTTCTGTTTCTGAGCATTGTTTTTTAACAGAAATATTTTTTTGTGTTACTGTTCCCGGCTATGTTTTTTGGGAATAGAAACGCGTTTGGGAAGTTAAAAAAATAAATAATTTTTTGTCACCGGCGGCCGGCAGCGGGGGGCGGCGGTGGCCGGCGACTGGCGGCGACCGACGGGACCAGCGGCGGGCAACGACGACCGGGGGTGAAGGCGACGACAGCCGATGGCGACTTGGGACTGCGGCGGCGGTGACGGGCGGCAACCGGCGGCGGCGGTGGCCGGTGGGTGGTGGCCGCGTTGGCGATGGTAGGTGATGATTCTAAAAGTGTTCCAAAAAGTGTTTCAAAATCCAGAAGCAAGTTTTTTTTTCTTCAATAGTATTCCCTTGCGCAAAAGTGTTCCGTGAAACACTTTTGGAATATTTTTGAACCATATGCGTTTCTGTTCCCAAAGTATTCCGAGAACACTTTGGGAACAGAAACACTATCCTTGGAGTGTTTTTTTTTTGTGTTGCCATACACACCCTAAGGCTCTGTTTGGCAATATTCATGTTTCTTGTTTCTGTTCCCGTGTTTCTGTTCCTCAGCGTTTCTGTTCTCGGATGATTTTTGAAAATTAGAACGCATTTGGTAACTGTTAAAATTTTTGTTCCAGGAACAGAAACGCGTTTAGTAACTGCATAAAATTTTTGTTCCCAATTTGCATTTAAATTAAATAATTGAATAATTATATTTGATGACAAAGAAAAGAGAAAATAATTAAATCAAATAGTGATTAAGAAAAAGAAACGAAAAAATAAAAAAGAGTTGCGAAAAAGAAAGTTGTTCTTTTTTAGATTTAAAAATACCATCTTGAAGAGGAAATTGAAATAAAAATATCAACTATATTTGTGTATTTTTCTGACCACGAATGATATTTTTCTAATTTTTTTGAGTATTTTATAATTAAATAAATTTTAAAAATTTTAAAAATATGAAAACTATTTTTAATTCAAAATTGGTTCCTAAGGCTCAACCAAGGCTTTCAAAGTAGATTTTGCAATTTTTGTGATTTTTTGTTACTTTTAAATTAATTTTTAAAAATAAAAATAAATATAATTATAATTATAATTATAATTATAATTATAAATCATGTTTCAACAAGAATTGAAAGTATTGAGAAAAAATTCATAGAAATGTATCGTGGAAAACAGTGATTTGCAAAAGTGTTCCGGAACACAAAAACCAACTTTTTTTTTGTTCTGAAAATGGTCCAAAAGTGTTCCGAAATACAGAATCATAATCATAATTATTTGCATTACCAAATATGTTTATGTTCTTTACTGTTCCCGGGAATAGAAACAGAGAAACGGGAACAATGCCAAACAGACCCTAACGTTTCTGTTTTTTAAAAAAGTGATTCTAATTAAAATTACTTTTTTTATTCTGTTTCCTAGATGAGTTTTAGAGAATCAGAATGCGTTTGATAACTGCATAAAATTTCTATTCCCGAAACAAAAGCATGTTTGGCAGCTGAACAAAATATATGTTCTGAAAAATAATTCCTCTTCCCAATTTGTCATTTAAATCAAATGATTACCTAATCAAGTTCGATGACTTTTCTTAGACCCCAATTGCAATCCTCTCGTACCATGACATCTTTTTTACCAAAATAGGGATGCTTCAGATTTGGTCATTGGAAGGATAATACATTAAAATTGTTATTTTTCCATGCTTCTCTCGAGGCTATGCATACGCCAATGATGCAAGAGGTGACCTCGATTATCTTTTATTGTTTGCAATAAATAAATTTCATCTCTGCAACATAGGTGGCTTAGTTTTACCATTGGATATAATGCGGATGGTCAATGATGAATCACGATACTTCAGCAATAAATCATGTAGGGTTAAGAAAAATTGGAAGGCAAAATCACCGAAAATGGGATTGGCCAGTTTAATGACTCACTTCCCACTTTTTGAAAAATTTCAAGATTTTTTGGATTGATTTATCCATGAGTGGCGAAATCATAAAAAAAGAAGAAGATTGGCCAGTTGAAATAACCCATCTCATAATTTTTTTATATTTTTTGGAATTTTTGAAATTATTTTCTGTTTTTTTAAAAAAAATTTATGAATTTTCCGTTTTTTTTTTTGGATTTTTTAAATCATTTTCCGATTTTAATTTTTTAATTAATTTTTATTAAAAAAATCATCCGAACCGAGTTGGGCTGACTCGGCCCACGCCTTGCGGCCATCCGACAAAAGTGAGAGAAGATGTCATTACCTTTTTCATCCTCAAAAGTGTTCTTTTTCTTGAGAAACAACTTTTTTTTTTGTTTCTCAAAATTGGTCCAAAACTATTCACGGGAATAGAATCATAATCATTTGCGTTACCAAACATGTTTTTTTATTCTTTTTTGTTCCAGGAAATAGAATCAGAGGAATAAAAACGTTATCAAACAGGCCCTAAAAAATAAAAATAAAAATCAAGAAAAAAATGCCGTTGTGGCAGCGAGGGCTACCGAGCCCCGGCGAGCCTCGCCGAGGACTTGCAAGGGGTGGGTGAGGCCTGACAGTGGCTAGGTGAGGCCGGAATCGCTCAGCCACCGTTCGGCATAGTCGTGGTTGGGCGATTCCATTCTCGTTGTGGGTCTACGAGGCTTGGGCGGGGGTCCCTGGGGATCGGCGACCCCGCTAGCCACTCTCCCACCCATCGCCTGCATTGCCGAAGTGCCGGCAATGGTGGGTAGCGGCGGCGAGGGTTGCAACTACAACTGCACTCTTTTTTTATTTTTATTTTTTAAGTTAGTTTTCTGTTTTATTTTATTTTTTTAAAAATAACTTAATATTTAGTTTAAAACAGCATGGCATCCACGTGGACTGAATCTTTTTTTAAAGAATTTCCACGTGGACGCCATGGGGACTGACTTTTACTTAAAAACTCTATGTAATATTAAAAAATACCACGTGTACTGTTTTGTCTGAATTGACACTTAAGTGATCGTTTTTTCTTCGATTTGGCACCTTAAGTGATTAAAAAAATATATTGATACTGAAATGAGCGCCGTATACAAATATTGGCATTTCAGGTGTCCTTTTGCCGTTAGCAGCCTGTACTTACGTTATCATGAGTTTTGGAATTCTTGTCCATAATCCGTCCTTTGTACTTATTTGATGAGAATACTTGGATAGCCTTCAGGTGAATAGGCGGAATGCTAGCATTCTTGTAATTTGGACCGTCTCGTTTTCTCTGTAAATTATGAAGCCATTCAAGGAACCTCATATTTTTTTGGTCAATGGTATATTGCATATGAAGAAACTGAAAGGCTGGTGATTTTTGGAACAATGATGGCGAGCAGAGAGAGGCTAATGGGATTAAAGGAATAAGCGAAGGGACCTTCCTTGTAATTCTATTTATGCTTGTTATCAAAGTGACTGATTCCCTAATGCTGCATTGTGCAATATGCACATCTACAAGGTTCTGAACAATCTTACTATTTTTTAATGTGATATGTAACTCTAATCACTTGTTACCCTTGCAAATTTTAGTTGCTTCCTGGTGCTTCATGGTTGCAGTAAACAATAAACATGCCATGCCGCCTCCTGTCAGACAAAAGAGGCTGCTGTCAAAACTTGCCAAATGCTCTTTAAATGGAATGCACTGTCAATTAAAGTAAGCATGCCAATTTACTGGACTTTCCTCAAACTAGAGTGAAGTCAACAAGTTGAATCCTCTGCTTTCTAGGAGAGAAACTTTCCTCGAAGACAAATGCTACAAATGTTCTATACTAAGTTGAGTCTCTATCACCCATAGGCGAATTACGCAGAATGAGTGGGTAGCTAAGCGTTAGGCGCAGCAGGTCTCTTGCGGATGACTTTCACGTGCATGTCTGATGGATGGATATGCGCTTCCAGTCCTACAAAATGATCCGTCCGATCCATTTATGAGTTTGAATCTTCATGCGTGCTCTGAAATGTTGATAATTGAAAGCAGAAATGAGGAGATGTGGGAGGGAAAACCATGCGTGCAATTTGTTCTCACATAATCTAAGACGTTTGAGATATTCAATCAAGTGGTCAAGCAATCTGACTGATGGAAATAGAAAATATGATGTGTAATTATTAGTCGCCTTCAAGAAAATTTAAGCAACTCACAATGCATTTACACGTATTATGATGAGATTACAAAAGCGAAGACTATTTTCTGCATTAAGGCTTTCCACCTAATCTCAGCCAATGATGGCTCCATTTTGAACATAGACATCTTCCTACTTGTGGTACCTTTTTGGTGTTTCTTGCTTTAACTACAAAACAATCCGTTTCCTATTTTTGACAGAAGAAAGAGGACCTTCCACCTGAAATGCCCACTTTGGTGAGCATCATGACCTGTAACTTTCCATTATGACTTGCATCTAACTCAATTATGGTCCTCACTAATGTCGGATTACTGGGGGTAATTAACTGTCATAACGATGAGACTGTTTCTGTCACATTAACTCTTGATTGTGGAAAATCCAAGTTGCATTATGACTAATGAAGAGATAATCACTAGTGCACATTGGGGTGTGATGGGGGCCTCCTGCTTTGATGGCCACAGTCAAGAAATCTTATTAGGTGAGAAATCAAATGAATATGCAGATTTTACCCAAAGTTTGTGTATGGGAAATGATGTGATAGCAGAGCTTTTGTGGGCCATTCTTCGCCATCTCACATGGCCATACCAAACCAAAATGGTCTATAATCAACTGTAAGTGGGTATCTGCAATGCTATTCAGACAAGTCACAACCATCCAACTCTAATATGTTCTTTCTTGAAATGCATTGTGCTTTTAGTGTTTTATGACAAGAACATGCTTTCGGATTACACCCCTGCCATTGGGGACCATCAGGTCCATCTGAAACTAATAATGTAAGTGAAAAAGAGCTTTCTGTTCTTAATATAATAATAAAAAAAAAAACTTTTTGTTGCATGTCATGTTTTGGAAGACTCGTTCTATTCTTTGTCCCTCACTCTCCTTTTAAACTCCAGCTCGTGTCCTCCATTAAATTAATAGCATGAGAGAAATCCAAATTTTAATAGGTGAATGCAATGTTTACAGTCTTACAGATGCCCTTTGCACTGGTTGTCTACATCAGTTTTTACAGCTAGTGGTAACCCACGAAAATCTCTAAATATTTTGAGCGTGAGAGGTACTGTAGCTGTTAAAAGTTTGAGTTCTTCTTCTTGTGTTTTTTCACTCCTATCAGCTACTGCTAAGAAAACTGAATTCTGGACCCAGAAACTCGGATTTCCATCTTATAGGAGACCGTAGAAGCGTAGTAGAAATTATTATAGAAAAGCATGTACAGAATATGATAAAACTGAAACAAAATGAACTAAATTTGCCTGAAGAAGAAAGATAATGCCAGTACTTTCGCTTGGACAAAGCTAAAAAAGGAGAAAAAGGAAGATAGAAAGCAGCTCAGAGTTTCAGGGATAAGTCTATTTTCTGCACTTCATCTAATTTGGTATCCAAATGGTTCACACTGCCCCACCAGAATCCTCCCATCCCCTCAGCAGCAGAAGGCTTCCTGACTCCGTCGAATCTACCGATCCCGGAATTTGATGACGATCCTGTTGTGGTTATTCCCACACGAAAAGAATCCTGTACCGCAAGTCTTCCAACTGCAGGTTGCTGATTCAGCGATTGCCGAGTCCATCCATCTTGTCCATACGTGTGAGACGGCTTGTGGATCATAGAATGCACTTGAATGCCGAGAGATCTGTTATAAGAACCATGCAGAGGCAGGGAGGCCATGCTGGAATAAGCGAAGCCACCGATTCGGTGCCGCCTTGCTAGCGTCCGCTCTCGCTTGTGCGCATTCTGGTGGCCTCCAAGTGCTTGAGAGCTGTAAAATTTCCTCTGACAATAGTTGCATGAAAACACTCTTGGTTCGTTTTCAATACCTTGCAGGGTGTCTTCGGAGTTACGAGGTGAATCGGAGTCGAAACCTCGGATGAGATCCAGTTCCGGATTCGACCCGTGACAGGAATCTTTCCTAGAGAGGCTTAGATCCAGGATAAGAGCGGAATTCTTGCTTTCTCTCTCTTTCTGATGATCTTCCTCTAGTTGCTGCATCCCCTCCATGGCTTAAGATATAAGGTTTTCGCAAGTGAAGAAACTTCAAATGATAGGCTGATGTTGGTTTTTTCTGAGTGACCTGCTCTCACTTTGGAGGGTACATGTGATGTGGAGGTAATTAGCAAAAGCAGCTTACCAGTTATGTGCCATGGAGAACCTTTTGTAGCAGAGAAATGTATTCAAATTCGAATGCTTATTGATGGGCCAGTAATAAAAGCTCTGAGCTATGTATGGAAGGAACTGCTCCTGTTTTGCGGTTACAAGGTCTTAATATAGAAGGACTAGGATACTTCGACTAGGACATTTTTGGAAGAGAGAGAGAGAGAGAGATGTTGCAGACTCTTGATTGAAACTCATGAGCAATATCGTGCACCTATATCCTTGTATCAACAAAAAACGTGTACTTTTATTCTTCTCTTTGCCTCAAACTCCTGTCTTCTTGCCATTCTTGTGTTTGTGTTTCACGCTCCTCCTCCTTCCATGTCTGTCGCTGTGTCATCAAATTTCAATCCAAGACCGCATATATCCGCCTTTTCGGTTTTTGGAGTTATGTGAGGATTGGAATGGACTCATCTTAAAAAACATGTGGCTTTGTAAAGTTTGGCACCCCAATGAAGGATATGCAATATCTTCACAGAAAAGGTCATGTCCTTGTCTTGTGTAAGAATTCATTCATTGTAGGAGCAATTACTCGTCCATACTTTGCACTATAGTATTTCAGTGCACACTAGAACTTAGTGGGTGCCTAAGCAAATATAGTTTAAAATAGGTGTTGTGCCTCCTGGAATAATAACCATATATGAGTTGCGAACCAAGATGGTGTCATCATTTTAAAGTCTCAGCAGTTAGCACAGTTTGTGCAGACAGACCATCTCTTGGGGCGACAGGCGACTAATTAGTTCGAAAAGTTTTGCTTGTCAAGCTTCTGATTAGGTTTTTATATGATTGTTTCTTTAAAGACCCCGAGAGCAGAAAAACGGTATCCTCATCATTGCACCAGATGATCTTTGAAAAGGTTAAAGCATATATTGATGATAAAAACTCGCATCGGCTGCTTGCGATGTGCCATCCAAGAAACCACCCAAAGAGGTTCTCGTCCTAACCAGCGTTAGCTAAACTGAGTTCCTTTAACCTTAATCTTTTGTTAAATTGCCATTGCATCATTTCAAGGGAATCTTCTATTTCAAGTTCAACTAAAGCAGGAAAAAATAAATAGAAGTGACATATATTTGTAATGATCAGTGCACATTGTTAGGCAAGCTCCCACACCGAAAGGTAGAGGCTACATATGTATCCTTTTCCATGCCTAGGAATCTGCTATAAATCTAAGTCAATATCTAATCCTCTGTGAGCTAGCAGAAATGATGGTTAAATACAAACCTCTGCCTTTCTTTTCCATCTTAATAGTTTCCTTGGGAATCAATTCACAGACATTGGATGGCAAATTTAGAGTTGGAAACACGGGTTGTACAGGAAACTCTTTTTCGGTATGTGTCCTCTCTGCGTGTGTAATGAGATAGTGACAGAAAGTGGTCACTTGTTCTGTGTTGGATTTTAAGTCTGTAGGCCACAGCTTTGCAAGAAGACACATACAGGTAGATGAAGTGGGGATGTCAGAATTTTACATAGATGATGTTGGCCATCAAAGTGCTTCTCAGTAGCTACCGTAGTAACTAGCTAATGGTTAAGGGTTCTTCAGATAAGTCATCTCAAATTTCATCCATCAAGTTGCAGCAAGCGTCTATACCGATGGTCTAATGATATGTACATCCATTATCTGCAGATGGATCATGTCCAAGTAGATCTTTTTACTCAAGAACATAGGAAACAGCTGTGGGACTAGGATACAATAACCAGAGTCCAATGAGATGGCCGTCAAATCGTGCTTTGACTAAGGTCACTCTATGGACTCTCATGCATCTAACTCGATCTCGCCATGGGTAGTTTGCATCTAGTAAATAGGAGAAAAGACACCTAAGATCATATAAAACGTTTGAGCATAATCTCCATTGAATTCCATGGATTTGCTAAATTCAGTAGCACTATCAAAATTGTAAAGGGACATAAGCTTGCAGTTTGTCTTGCAATTACTGGGTACCTCCCTTAGTATTATGTGCTGTCCGGTAAATTCCAAAGCTATGACCTAGAAGAGGTATCTGTCAAGTGTGAATAAGTGTAAAGCTCTGCCTACTTTGTGTGATTTTTTCAGACCAACATGACCTGATTTTGACAAACACCTAAGTATGACTCCTACGACCCTAACATCACTTCAACTTGGGGCATCCTTCTCGAAGTAAACTGGTTCTTCATTGGACTTCAGGCCTTGAATTGAAAGGAAAACTGGAAGTACAAATCCCTCTCTTCTAAACTTTTGTCTCTATTGCCAAACACTAACAGTCAACTTGGGAGTGGGGGGTGGTTCCCCATCAAAAACTTCATATGCACAAATGAAAAGTCCAATTCAATCCACATGGAAACAGAAGATTCTTTTGTCGTCTCGCAGTGGCGAAAGATTTAGCTCACAAACAAGTGGCAGACAGGTGGATGGAGGAGTTGATGGAAAGGGCCCTTGACATGCTCCTGGATTGCCGTCCTACGCATGTTAGTCAGGAAAGAGGGAATGATGGGCATGCATAACAGTTTTAACTGGTTGTAAAAGCACTTGCTTTTGAACCGTTTGATCTTCTCCTATACATATGTTAGACATGATTCCTTTGTTAGGTTGCTTTAAGTCTGCCTTGTCTAATCAAATTGGACCTAGGTATCTCTCTAGATTTCTCTGTCCGTTCATTTTGTATATTTGAAGTTTGTCAAATAGTTTTAAAGTTACAGGAACTTCAACCTTATCCAACCCAAGCAGTGGTGACTGCTCTTCTCCTTAGCACCTGAAAGAAATGGAACCCCATCTTATTAGCACCAAGCCTCATGCTTTTAAGGCTCTGTAAGGGTAGAGAGACTGAAATATCATAGTTTTCACAACTAGAATCCTACAACTAAAATTTGTTTTAGACTACTAAAATTGCACTTCTATGATCAGAAAATGTCATTTCCTCGCTATTGATTTGTTTCCCCGGATTACCTAGAACAGACGTACAGCAGACACAACGTCCTGAGATTGAGACGTTCAAATTAGGCATGCCGTTGACAAACTCCTCAAATTATTGTACTCCCTGGCCAATCATGTTGAACATATCATTTTCGCCACGTAATGAAAAGGGGAGGATCAGCGGAAGTAAATGTCCCCAAGCAAAATGGATTGCCCCTTTCAGATTTGAACATCAGGCACTAACCTAATGTACATGGAACTCTTCTCTCTAAAGGGTTGCCCGCGCATTATGGTATCGCCGCATCCCCCCTCCGTTGCCTCTTACTTGCAAGATGAGTGGACCTTGGCCAGCTAAATGGCTTGGAGAGGTGGTCCTAAGAGTCGGTCACTTTTTGGCTCAATCATCAAATACAGATGTAGTTTGTACAGGTATCTTCTTAGCTTCTTCGCTTTCAGGTTTCAACCCCACTTGATGGCCGACTTGGAGAACAATTCTGCTTCACTCATTTTAGTGGAAGGAAAGTTTTTCTTTCCACACGGACATCACAGGTATTCAAGTGAATAACTAAACAAGCTCGAGTGTGACATCAATGAGAGTGAGTTTGCAGATGCGCATTTTCATTTGATTTACCGGTGAGGACAATCAATTACAAAGTCGTAAATGGAAATAAAATCCTCATAGCTGGAAAAAATTTATTGCAGTGACAACATCATCCCTACCACTAATTCACCCTCAATATACCAAAATTCAAAATCCAGATCAAACTCAGAACATTTGAGAAAAACATAGTTCCAACTCAATAGTGGGAGTATACATACGGTATTCCACACTGCTCATAAAGCGTATCATCGTGAATATCCCTCATGAACATTGAATTTCATGTCCTGTAGCCTTGCAACGAAAAAACATTCCCCAGGCAAAGGCAGGTAAATGACTAAACAGAATGTGCTGTAGGTTTACCCAGTTGGTGGTCAAAGTTGGGATTGACTCAACACCATTATGGCATTATCAGAATATTCTCTTCAATCAATGGGTAATGGAGAATGAGTTCGAAAGCTCTACGAAGATAATGGTGGACCCAAAAGCCTTGAAGTGCATCTGGTATTATCTTTATAAACAGTAAAATGCAGATACAGCATCCATTTGGAAGATAAAGAAAAGGTATACAAAGACAGTTGAGGCATTCTAAAGCAAAACTAATTACAAAATATCGAGAAATTGGCCCATACTGGCAACCCGCTAGAAATGCTAAAAATGACACCGTTACTTGCTCAGCCAATATATGAAAATGAGAAACGTGCAAACAGAAGCAACAAGAGATAGTATGATGGTATCCATAGACTTTTTCCTCTTTATTGCCGAAAGAATGTGATTAACCTGCAGTAACATATCAGAGAATTACATCCGTTTATACAACGCATGTCGAAATATTACATGTGAGCTAAGAAAACATAGAGCCATTCGTCCTTCATACTTGATCTATTATTTACATAGATTTTGCTTCCCCTTTTTTGCTCTTTCAATATCAGTATCCTTCACAACTTGTTTTGGTTAAAAGAGAATACCAAGAGAAAACTTAATCGAAGGCGCTCATAGCTTTTTACATTATGCCATCGCTATGACATTTTGTCGCTTCATATGCAACCTGAAGACTTCACACAACCATTCTCAAGTCCCCAAACGTGTTATCCCTAATATGTATACTAATGTAGCATAATTAATTATTAAAGTACGCCTTCACCTATCAGTTTAAGTTTTTAGAGCAGTAGGTTGTAGTCCCATATAACCTCACATTATCATATCAAGAGGTCATGAGTTCTATCACTCCAGATCTCGTATTTGCCTCCTCATTATACATCCTTTAGTCTAAAGTCAAAGTCCAGCCTACGCGTCAGAGAAAGTATTTAGTGTTTAAATGCAATCCATCCATTCATCTATCAACTTACACTTTTAAAACATTGGGCTGTGTTCCACAAAATTTTATAAACGAAATAATCACGTACCGATGGGAGGCGGCTGCTGACATTGCTAAGTTTTGAATTGATGCCCCCAAAAGTGGAACGTTGCAAAACAAGGGCACCAATTGTCGCATGTGCTTGAGATATGACATTATCCATCTGCAGCAGAGGAACGTGCTCAATAAGCTGGTCCAACAAATAAATTAAGGCTTTTGGTTTTGCCAAGATATTCATCCATACAAAGTACCTAAGTCCAAACCTACATTCTTATAGTGAGGTAGAAATTGGCATTCTCACACCACACCGAACTGATCATCGATCACAAAAGAATATGTGGACAACCATCACGCTACTTGTCATTAAGGAAGCCCAAGTGGTGAAAGAGCAGATGAAGCTAAAAATCGATACTAAAGAAACTGGGAGGTGTTAGATTCTAGCCAACATCGCAAAAGTACAAAATATAGAGAACCATGATTGAAGCTGATACCATGCCAATTGAGAAGATTCCAGTAGAATATATCAAGGAATCTCCATAACAACCACAGGTTTATGACAAAAACAAAAGAGTAAACAGTGAAATGCCCACAGACTTGGGAGTTGCTGATAACATGCATGGGATGTATATAATAGCCATGCCAAGCTGTTATTGTGGTAAGCTAATACCGAAATGTCAACACCTTATAGAATGGACAAAGCTACATGTGGCACCTCAACAACCAAAACAAACAATAACCTCACTACTGGCACACTCTGTCATAGTTTATCTTTATTTTCACCAGTAATAAGCAAATAGTTATACCATGATTTTAAAACCATTGCATACCTGTCCTGTACTTCTGCCAATGTTTGCACGCTCCTTAAGGAGAGCTTGTTCTGGTGAATCGTGGCCATCTTCCAAGTCCAGCCTTGTCCTATCAAACTCCCTAAAATCCTCAAGGAGTGAAGCATGCTCTTGTTTAGCTCTTAGGCTGGATCGAAGTCGATAGAACTCCTGCAGTGACGTAAATTAACGTAATTCAGCCAATTCCATGAGGCATAGAACTAGAAATTTAATAGAGAAGTTTCTTCAAAACCCAAATGAATCGTGAGAATTTAACCGAAAAGAGAGTTATTCATGGAAAGATAAAGATCCCATCTGTACCAGCAAATTTGATAAATAATATTCCATGTCCCCAAGAAATAGGAGATTCAAATGTAAAATAGATTCTCCCTTCTTACATAGAGCAACCAATATTTTGAGAAAGAGAACGGGAGAGTATATGAAGGAAAGTGAAAGACGCTACTTTTATCTTTTGATCAGTTAAAGTGGAAGAAATAGGATCAAGAAAGGAGGTATTTCAGTTGAACTGAGAGACTCGAGATGACAAAGTCATGCCCTTTTAAGAAAAGATAAATTCATGTATTCTAATCTTCATTAACTTGAGCATCTCTAAGTGACCTTTTCTTTCCCTAATTAGCATCCCAATTCACTAGATTGCCAATAGAAATATGAAGGATAACTGCGTTAAATTGTCCAGCTTATAATAACCCCCTAAAAGAAATCACTTTGTTCAGTTTGACATATTACACAGCCATCTGACCATAACAAGAATATTTCAGTTACAGTTACTAGAAACCTAGCAAGAAAATTTTCCCCCGCACGCAAGAGTAACAGCAAAGTAAAGAATCTTTACCTTAAAAAAAAAACAGCAAAGTAAAGAGCAAAATGCAGTACAAAATATTTATTAAACTGAAGAAGCTTAAATGAGGAAAAACAAACAGATTTCAAGGCAAGAATGCTCCAGGAAGAACCCTGGCAACTAGAGGACGAAGTAAATATGATGTGAAACAAGATGTCTAACTGCATACATAAAGTGGCAAGAGGGGTGTTAGGGGAAAGTAAAGGGAACGGTCATCAAAGAAAGGAAACTTGGTGGTGAAATGAAGAGGTGCAGGAGGCAATTAAACAGAAGAAGGAATGTTTCAGATGTTTACATAAATGTCCTAATGAAGAGAATTTGCAAAAGTTTAGATTGGCGAGAAAAGATGCCAAGAAAGTTGTGCAAGAGGCTAGGGTTGTTTTCACCGATATGTACAAAAAACTGGGGAGCAAAAAAGGAGAAAAATGTATCTACAGGCTTGCCAAGATCAAGGACAAGAAAAGTAAAGATTTGACACAGGTTAGGTGCATCAAGGATGAAAATAAAAAAAAATTAGTAACAGATGCAGAAGTTAAGGAAAGGTGGATAAGCTATTTTAACAAGCTTTTTAATGGAGAGAGCGATAGAAGTGAGGTGGATTTGGCGGACGCTTCTGATGATTTAAACAGAAGGTTTGTGCGTAGAGTTAGAGCGCATGAATTTAAGGAGGCATTAAAGAAGATGAAGACTAGTAAAGCCTTGGGATCAAATGATGTCCCTAGTGAAGTGTGCAGATGCTTGGGGGATGTAGCAATAAGTTGGTTGACTAACCTTTTTAACAAGATTCTCCACACAAATAGGATGCCTGATGAATGGAGGAAGAGTATGGTTGTGCCTATCTACAAGAACAAGCGGGATATCCAGAACTGTTCCAACTATAGAGGCATTAAGCTTATGAACCAAACAATGAAGTTGTGGGAGAGAGTTATTGAGCATCATTTGAGAATAGCGACCAAGGTCTCCGTAAATCAATTTGGATTTATGCTAGGAAGATCTACCATGAAGGCTATCTTCTTGATACTACAATTGATGGAGAGATATCGAAAAAAGAAGAAGAACCTTCATATGGTGTTTATTGATCTCAAGAAGGCGTATGATAGGATTCCAAGAAAGGTCCTGTGCTGGGTTCTTGAGAAGAAAAAAGTACTCTCAAAGTATGTAGAGGCAATCAAGGATATGTATGATGGTGTTACTACATGTGTGAAGACTTGTAACGGCATATCAAGTTATTTTCCAATCACAGTAGCTGTACACCAAGGTTCTGCTTTGAGTCTCTATCTTTTTGCCTTAGTTATGAATGAGCTACGAAAGATATCCAAGAGGAGGTGCCGTGGTGTATGCTTTTTGCAGACGATGTTGTACTTATTGATGAGACCAAGGCGGAGATTGATGCTAAATTAGAATTATGGAGAAGTACGTTGGAATTTAAAGGATTTACTTTAAGTCGAAGTAAGACCAAATACATGAAGTGTGAGTTCGACACGGCAACCGGAGGAGATCAAGAATCCGTGAATATGCTTGGACAGGAGGTACCCAAAAAAGATGCTTTTAGATATCTAGGATCAATATTGCAAAAGGAGGGAGAGATTGATGAGGATGTAAGCCATAGAATAAGAGTAGGTTGGATGAAATGGCGTAGTGCAACAGGATTTTTATGTGATCGTAAAATCTCTTTTAGGCTAAAGAAAAATTTTATAGAGCTGCAGCAAGGATTGCAATGTTATACGGAGCTGAATGCGGCCAACAAAAAGGCAACAAGGGCATAAAATAGGAGTAGCAAAGATGAAGATATTAAGATGGATGTGTGGTCATATGAAGATGGATAAGATAAGAAATGAAGACATTCGACGAAAAGTTGGAGTAGCACCAGTGGCAGAAAAGATGAGATAACATAGGTTGAGTTGAGATGGTTTGGGCATATTCTTCGAAAATCCCCAGATGATCCGGTAAGAAAAGAAGTGTGTTACCGAGAAAATGACATGAAGAAAGGAAGATCGACCGAAACTTACTTGGGAAAAAGTAGTAAAACAAGATTTAATGATGTGGAAAATAGGTTGGCGTACGATTTGTCATAAGATAGAGTTGAGAAAAGCTATTAGCATTGTGGAGGGGCAGCATTCCTATGTTCCTAACTGTCTTTTTAGTTCTTTTTCTCGTATATATTTTTATTTATATATAATTATTTCTTTTTCCTCAATCGGTCTTGCTTCTATTTTATTTATTTTTGGGTTCATCGACTGCCGACTCCAACTAGTTTGGGATAAAGGTGATGTTGATGTTGAAAACGCTCACATGCTTGATAATATGAAAGTAGGGAAGAATTGCAGTTTGCAGGTAGGCATGTGGAAGTAAATTATGTACAACGAGAATGGAGTTGAGGCCACTGCCACAGTCAACGGGCGCCAGAAAAAAAAAAAAATCTCTTTTGGAGTACACGTGGTAAAAAGATCAGCAACTCATGGTAATCTGCATGTCTTTTGATTGGCAAGCTTGGTGAGTGTGTAAGTGAAAAGGGAAAGGAAAGACCTAAGAAGGTGGAAACATGAAGAAAAAAAAAGACTATTTAGATCACATGGACAATGTACTAAAAAACCACGCAAAATGAAATTGACACCACTTAAGAGTAGAAGGCTATGTAGTTCATTTTTCCCTAATGGACAAGAGTTCAGGATGCAGAGCTAGCTCCAGTATTTGTGGTACAAGGAGAATGATAATGATTTCTCTGCCACCAGTATGCAACCAATTGAAGTTAGCATGATTTATGAATAATGTTTAGTGACCTTCGTGATGTAAATTTGAATCAAGATAGGGATGGGCAGTCCATCTGCCAATTTTGATGGTTTGCACAGATAAAAAATTTCCCTATAAATCAATCATTTCCTAAGATTGAACTACTTTTGAAAGCGTTTGCATTTTGCAATTAATGTCTTAATTAGTTCGCTCGGGACTTCTCCTATGCACGCCAATCAGTGAAATATCATAAGGTATCATATCTTTGAGTCCCTGATTTTTTATTGTTCGGCTAGGATGAGACTATAATATACGAGAGATCAAGAAAAGTTCTTATACAGTCCTACTTTTATCCTGTCCAGTCTCATATTCTGATGAGCGACCCAAAACACAGCTAAGACTCAAAGATCTCAAGTTCACTGTACATTGAAGTATCATTTGGTGCTTAGGCCAAATCAAATCTCGAAACAACGGCCTTATTAACCAAAATCACTGCCAAATACCTGCGTAAGATCTTGTAGAATTTCCTGATGCCGTGTCAAAGTATGAGAAACCATCTCTGATCCTCCAGATGATACCCAAGCTTGCATTTGCATATTTACTTGTTCAAGCTGTTTCAGTAATCGATCTATCCCAGTTTCAACATCTGTCTCTGTGGCATCAGCTTTAGAAGAAGCCTTTGCAGAGACAATGCTCCTATATGAATTCATCTGCTCATCCAACTGAGCTTCGAGCTTTTTTGCCTACACTCAAAAGATCAAGAGACATTAGAAGCGAAAGATACATGCTGCGGTGATATTGATTAGAATAATGATGAGACAGGACAAATAAGATCCATGAACTATCATCGAGTCGTCCTGAAAAATATACTGATTCTAACGAAATTATAAACGGGTTAGGATGCTCGAGGAAAAGGCAGGCATGCTTCCATCATTAGCATTTGTGGTAATTGTAATTATAACTCACAAACAGCCTCAAAACATTTGGATTGGGAATTCATACACTCCTAAAATCTCTGTGGTCGCGCACACATATCCAACATTACCGTAGACCTTGGCTTAGAAAAGGAAAACTAGGAAAACAACTTTGCACTTGAAACGTCTCTTTTAAAGCACAATCGAGGATGTCAAAAGTGAAAGCACAGCTAACTCTGAATGAGTGATAAAATCCAGCTTTATGGACTTCACATGTAAAAGATCTGAAGTGTCAAATACTCGAGGAATAAAGATTCTGAATTTCCAGAGTCATTTAGCACAATCCTCACCAGATCGGACAATCAGCCTTAATCAACTAATATCGATAAAATTAACTCCACCATACATCCTGGACTTCTCGTAGATCAGACGTCGGAGATAACAAAACGACATTCCAGTCAAATGAAATCCTAAATCAAGCAAAACCAAGGCCTAACTGAGAGGATCTCCAGCAAGTCAACAAACAATTCATCTGCTCAACCATTAAAAAGAAATCATCAGCTCGTCAAATCGATCCCGACGAGGACAACAAGGAATGAAATTAGAACCTGCTTGCGAAGGGCGTCCCATGAGCTCGGCACATCCATGAATCGAACAGCTGAACTAAACTTATCGCCAAATGGGATCGGAGAAGGCGACGAACGCGACGAGAATTCTTCGCGTTGGATCGATGATTCTGGAACTCTCCTCTGATTCTCGCAGCAGATGTAAATGGCGGTAATCGGAGGTTTTCGTTGCGGGTTTCGATTTGGCCCCGTGACTTGGTCGCGAGAGACGGAGACGGATCGCCTGATCCTCAACGGCAATGGCCCTGTTCGCTTCTTCCTCAATTCATCGCTTATTTTTGGGTTTTCTTATTTCTCTTCTTTTCTTTTCTAATTGCGGCAAACCGGTCGCAAGTCACTTCTCGTCTCTACCTGCAATTCACATAAATGAAAAATTTTGCACGTGCAAATTATATCTTAAAATTATCGAATTATCCGTTTGTATCACTCCTACCGCCAAACCATGGCGTCCACGGGCTTCATCACTTGGGACCTGAAAAATATTATCCCACGACGGGGTGAGAAATAAATCTCAGTGAATTAAGCCTAAGCTCGGTTAGGAAACTGATTCGCCCGAGGCATCCTAACAGCAGGCTCACAAACTCATACGATCACATAAAATACCCAAGTATAGTCCCCATATACTAATCAATCACATGCATACTTACCAGTCTGCAGCCACACATAATGCAATGCTTGACTCGACTCAGCAGTGAAATAAGTCAATCACTCAAAACAAGCATCGCATCCACAAGTATGCACAGGACACCACACGAGTCCATTTATTAACGATGATCGTGCCAACGGCACCATGAGAGGATCTACGCGGCTGGCGTGATTCCACCCTCATAAATAGTACGATCCTATACTCATCCGGACGAACCGAAAAAAATGCGTGATTTGAAAATTATTTTTTTAAAAATAATCATTTATAAAAATGAATAAAGAAAAAAAAATTGCATTGCCTAAAGTTAAGATACAAATTGTTATTGGCAATGAAAAATAAGTAATATATGCGATTATTTTTCAAACAAATATTTTTTCAAATCATTCATTTTCGGCAAAACAAACGGAGCCTAAGTTTATATTGAGCGATGCCAAAATACCTATTTGCTATATTTTTTAGAAGACAATTAGTTTACAACTTGCATGTATGATCCATAACTTTTTATATCGAAAAAATAGATTCTGACTTTCCTTACATGATATGAGATACTTTCCTTGGGATTATTATGAGGTCTATCATTTGGTCTAAAAAAATATTTCATACGCTCGTCATTAGATAATTTATAGCTAATTTCTCAGTCTAATTCTTTTACAAATCGATGATTCAAGACATGAATTTGTTATTTTTTTATAATGTTAGCGCACTTAATGAAATCTTTTTAATTTTTTCACTTGTTTAGTAACTTTCTTGATTAAAGATAAATTTGAAAACAAATTTCAGATGTGTTTAGTCTTAGTTTCCCATTCAGTTTCTATTTATTTAGCGAAAAATGTGGCATTTCTAAAAATATTTTCCAAAAGACTGTTCTCTAGAAAAATAACGGTAATTTTCGATGTTTAGCTGAAATATAAAAAAGACTCGAAATCGAAAAATGTTTCCTTTTGTTTAGTATGGATGCATTCCTTTCAAATTTTTTATTTTTATTTTTTCCTTTCTTTTCTTTTAAAATCAAAATTTTAAATTATTTATCTTTATATTTTTTTCTTTGTCCTTTTGGCTTCGGCCAGTCGGTGGCCATAGGAGAGGTGAGGCCTTGCCGGATTTGGCAACATGCAGCTCGGCGTCACCCGAGGCCGGCGAGCTCGAGCCGAGTCGAGCCTACATTGGGCTAGCAACTGTAACTAGTCCCGCTTGTCATCGCGACTGGCGACCGACAAAGAAAGAAAAGGAAAAGAAAAGAAAATTTTAAAATTAATAAGTTAACTCAAATTTATTTTTTTAAAATTTTAAAAAAATGAATGTATAAGAGTTGAGGAACCAAAGACAATGGAAAATATTTTTCTCTTATGAAAAATTCAGAAAATATTTTTGTGTAAGTTATTTTTCTCGAAACATTATTTTTTTTCTTTTTTATTCGGACAGTAAATTTTTGTTATGTTAATGATTAGAAGAAAATTCTCATTTATTTCTCAACTTTCCACTGTGAAAAATATAATCTGCAGCTTTCTTCTCTGTCCTTTAACCTCTCGGCCAAACCCTAGAAGCACGCATCGTCGGTAGAGTCTTTGCTCGCATCCGCTTATTAGTAGGCTTCTTCTCAACCTGTTTCGATTGTTCGCTGCAATAATTCTTGTTCCTCTAGGTCATCGGCGCGTTTTATGCTTGTGCGCGGTTCTTGCTTTAGGGTTTATTGGCTTGGGGAATCCGATGGCGGGGGAGGAGGCGGCGGCGCAGCCATTGACGTACGTGCAAGAGGCGATACTGAAGAAGAGGAAGAGCACCGAGGAATGGGCGCTCCGGAGGAAAGCACAGCTCGAGCTGCGCCAGAAAAGGTCGAAGCAATCCAAATCAAGCGACTTCAAAATGCCCGAGCAGTTCATCAGGGATTATAGAGACAAGGTACTATCACTTTTTAACTTTCTGGTTCGGTCTGAATATCATCACGGTGGTTTTTACGTCCTATGTAGCTTGCGTGGATACTTGTCGGTTAACTGGGAATTAGGAACAGGAATTTGTGATTAGGTTCCTAAATCTCGATCATTGTGTAAGGTCGTGTGATTCGATTGCTCATGCGTGCTTCGCTAGTTTAAGTGGTGCTTCGGAGACATTTGTGGATGATGGGGGCTACTTCAACAGTACAATTGTTGAGAGGCTGGACTTTTACTCTGTGAAGAGTCGGCTTCGGAGTGTTGGCCCCAGTGATCTTGGAGGCTGATGTCTCTAGTAACGCTTATATGGTAACCAAACCAGTAGAATGAGAACTTTGCTGAAAACTTCCATTAAGCTCTTGAGGTATTTGGCTATTATGTGAACTATGTTACACTTTCAGCTTAGTTGGACCTTTTTTCCTCTCAGGTCACAGCCTCTGCCTTTGTCCCTTTCCGTTTGTTCTTTTTGGTTGACTATGCTTAAAATTGTGCTAACTGGTGCTACAACTACATTTTTGCGGGAATATTCAGTGGTTTCACAGCATTGATCGTGTTTGATTTCTTGATGATGTCCATGCACTCTTCTGTTGACTTCTGAATGGGAAGATAAATGAAACAGGACATCAAAATTGTTGACCTTGCTTTTTCGTGTAGGAACTTGATCTCATCCGAATGAACCATAGAGCTAAGGGACGAGCGCCGCCTGTAGCACCATTGAACTCGAAGCTGCTCTTCATTATCCGCATTCAAGGGTGGGATTCTTGCCTAATGGAGGTTCTTTCTTATGAGTAGTTTGTTATAGTCGTCCTTACAATCTGAACTCTACCTTCCCCTCCTCCCAGGAAAAATGACATGCATCCAAAAACTAAAAAGATCTTAAACAATCTGAGACTAAGAAGAGTCCTAAGTGGTATCTTTGTGAAGGCAACTGAAGGAATCCTGGCGATGCTGCAAAAGGTGGAGCCATATGTCACATATGGGTAGGCAACTCAAATTCTGCGTCACATCCTCCTTTGATTCTGCAGTAGTAAATTGTCGTGTTGCCGATGGCTATAGAAGGCGGTGACATTTTTTGGGTTTGTTCCTCAACTTGTGGTTCAACTGCAGAACGCCTTTTGTAGTCAAACAAAGAAACACAAATAGTCTTTTCAGTCCCTGCCTGTTTGGGACGCATAGATCATTGCTGCTGATTATTAGTGGAGCTGGCCTAAAATGCTTAGTTACATCCCTTAGCTCGAAGAGCATTTGAAAAGTCGTAAGTACATTTAATAATCCAAAAACATTGGCCTTGACTTTTCCCACATCTCCTCCTTTCACAATTAATAAAAAAATTATTGGTCCTTAATGGTGGTGCGCCTTAGGAGTAAATTTTACTACCTGACCTTAGTTGAATATTAGCATCAAAGTTAAGCATTTGAATGCCGTCTTCTACAAATGCTCTGTGAGTACTTTAACCCCTGTTAATGCGGTCACGATTATCCTAACCTAACTTTGTCCTTTGCACCTGAGCATTTTATGGAGGATCTTTTTTTCTTTTTGAAGGTATCCTAACCTTACCAATGTGAGGGAGCTTATTGTCAAGAAGGGATTTGCAAACATTGACAAGCAGAGAGTTCCTTTAACGGACAATAACATTATTGAGCAGGTACTTCATCATG
Source organism: Rhodomyrtus psidioides (assembly GCA_021437785.1). Classification (NCBI taxonomy): domain Eukaryota; kingdom Viridiplantae; phylum Streptophyta; class Magnoliopsida; order Myrtales; family Myrtaceae; genus Rhodomyrtus; species Rhodomyrtus psidioides. Next base: position 1,242,496 of record JAILYB010000005.1, on the reverse strand, counting down.
AAATCTAGTCGACGAAATTTGTTCACGAAGCATCTGCTTTTTTCCCTTAGTTTTGTTCAGACTTTTCCTAGCCCCTTTGTATCATCATGTGTCGTCTTGTGTTTCGTGTGCGTGAAGAACCTTCTTTCGCAATTTTGTTTTGAGCAGGAATTGGGCAAGTATGGCATCTTGTGTACAGAGGATATAGTCCATGAGATCGCTAATGTGGGTCCACATTTTAAGGAGGTTACTAGCTTCTTGTGGCCTTTTATGCTCACCAAGCCGGAGGGAGGCCTAAGAAGAACTAAAAGAATGTACAAGGATGGGGGAGAAACTGGCAATCGAGAGGATCACATCAATGAACTAATCAGCAAATTGAACTAGCGTACGCTGATCTCGCTAGTGAAGAAAGACATGGACTAATACTACAGTTTTGTGGCTCTTATCTAAATTTTGAAATTAATGGTAGTGGTCTTGCTTTCTTTGTCTGTTGTGATTAAATTCTAGAAAAACTCTTCTCCTCCTTCTGCACTCTGTGTAGCTACAACCATGTGGTATGTGGTGGCTGCATACCGTTTGCGATTTTGAAATATCTCAGCATCTAGCTATCTTAATCTTCTGTCTTGTTTAACCGGAACCGAGAAATATATCCTCAAATCATGATGATGCTAAACGTACTCTATTCAACCATAAGTGATTTGGGTATGTCTTCAGGTATGATAACAGCAGCATAAATTAAGAAAATGCAGTAAGATGTTTCAATTTTAATACTCTTTTCTTGATGTAACAACTTTATAATTTGTCTTATTTAGATTTTGCCACATAGCAAGTAATCAGGTTTTAAGTTTATTCTAGAGATATGAGCAGAAATAATACTTGCTTATGCATCAATTTATATGCCGTTTGGGTATAGAAGATAAACCATATTTATATAGGTCTTTATGGATCGTATTTGTATCTCTTTTCTATTCTCTTATGGAAAAACGGCACAAATGATTCTTGAATTTTGGCTCGATGATCTCTAAATTTTTAATTTGTTTAATTTGATTTTTGAACTTTAGCTCAATATGCAATGTCGTTTGTGAATTTTTAATTTGTTAAATGTGATCTTTGAACTTTTGATATGTGTTCAATCTAGCCTATCTATTATGTGAAATATTCAATATTGTCCTTGAAGATGAATAATTTTATATAATTTAGGGACTAAATTGTATATATATCAAAAGTTCAGGGACTTTGTTGAACACATTAAAAGTTTAGGGATTTTATTGAACAAAATAAAAGTTTAGAAATTGCACCACCGATATTTAGGAGTTATTTGTCATTATTCCCTTTATGTATCAATTCAAACCAAGGGATATACGTATTAGAAGTACTAAAATTGGTCATGAAATGTAATTAAGTTTTAAAACTTTTAGAAAGTATAATCAAGTCTTAAAACTTGTCAAATTTGCGCAATTGATGACATTTTTTTTATTACTTTTTTTGTCCTGCGCAGCGCTGACACGACTAAAATAAGAAAGATAAATCCAGAGCGACGTCGTTTTGATTCAAATTTAATTTTTAATATATATTAATCATAATAATAAAACAATGAGGGCTTAAAGGCAGGCCCTTTCCATCGCCTCGTCCTCCCAACCATCATCGGAAGCCGGCGATGGTGGGGCGAGGGTCGATTGGGTTGGTTGGCGACCCTAGCCGACCCTACAGGAGGGCTTGTGATCTGGTCGAGGGCTGGCGACCTTCACTTGGGGCTTGCCAAGGTTGCGAGCCACTAGTTAGGGCCCAACGACTTGACCAACCCTCGCCCTTCGGCGATGATCAAGGGGACAGGGCAGCGATGAGGGCACTGGGCTTGGTTGGGTTTTTTTAAAAAAATTTAAATTTAAATTAATTATACATGGATATTAAAAATTTAAAATTGGATTAAAATGACGTGGATTCTTGTTTTAAACATGTTTGCGCCACGTAGATGAGAAAAAAAAAAGTCAAGTCAACATTTCTTATTAGTCGAGTTGGATGAAGTTAAAGGAATGATTGATTATATTAATTTGATCGCACCTTTTAAATTTTTAAAACTCATGTTCTATCCTAATAAGTTGTAGGAGGTTTTAGGATTATCGGGAAACATATGCCCGTTGAAACTAAAAGGCAGGATAAGGGGACTCATCTTCCTCGTTAGTCGTTACCCTGGACCCTGGTCCCTCTAAACTAAAGGAAAGAAAGAGGGACTCATTTTCCTCGCGAGTTTGCAATTACATACGTAATACCTTCATCGCCATTTCGCTCTTCGAATCCCAGAGCTTCAGCTGGGGCATGGCGTGAATGACGACGGTCGATCGCGACGACCCATGGCTGGCGCGCGACAAACTTTACCACGTCCTCTTCTGCCTCTTCATTACCCTCCTCTTCTCTCACCTCGCCTCCCTCACCAAAAGCCGTTTCCTCCGCCGCCACTCCCTTTTATTCGGATCCATCGCCTCCCTCCTCGCCGGCGCTGCCAAGGAGGCCGCCGACCAGCTCGGCATCTTCCCCTCAGACGGCGCCTCCGCCAAGGACGCCTTGGCCGACGTCCTCGGTGTCCTTATTGCGGCCTGCGCCGTGTCCCTCTGCAGGCGCTGGTCTTCGACCCGACCCTCCCCAGAAACGGGTCAGCACAGCGTTGCCTCAATGGTTTGACTCGTTTAAGCAGGTAGTTGGGTCTGATTGCTTCGTTTGGTGAGGAATTTGCGGTTTTTCTTCTTCTCGATCTGAATTCTACATCGGAGAAGGTTACTTTTGAAGCTCTAAAATGCTGGATCTTCTAGCGAGGTACTCTGAAAGAAGCTTGAAAATTGAGGCGGGTGCTATTTGGAATTCCAACTCTTTCTGCTTTTCTTACTCCAGTTTTTACGGCATTGAGTATGTTGTGTTGCTTAGCATTTTGGAACAAGCTTCGATTTTTCATTTTGCTCCTGTTAAGACGGTTGAGTGTAGTCTATGCTTCAATTAATGACAGGAGGCGTTGGCATGTTTGGTATTGTCAATGGTGACATGATTTAAAAATCGATCTAAATTCCTGTGATGATCGCGAAAAGCTAATACAATAATGATGTTACACTCTGAAGTAAGATATTGTAAATGCATTCTGAGGTTTAGATTTACCTCTTATGCTGAATGACATAGCAATAGAGATGTCATTGCTTGATTCATGGTTTCTTTCCGCCACCGAGTAAGTTAACTTTGCGTTCATGACAATCAATGTGCCCAGACTATTGCCAGCTACTACCCTAAATGCATGGTCTAAAACAGACTAAGTTTGTTTGATTCATGGTTTTATGTCTTCTTTCCAATACATGACTTCCATGAGCAACCCAGTCTAGTATATATGAGTGCTTGTCTGCTTGACCCATTTCCTAGTTAAAAAATTTATTTGTGAACTTCCTTTATACATCTAAAGTTTACTTGTGGTTTAATAGTTTTGTATTGATGTTGAGACCCTAATAGTCACATCTTAAGAATCATGTAGAGTTCTAAAGAAAGCTGCGTAACATTCTACTTGGATTATGCATGGTAATCAGTTCTATAAGCCTCATAAGCATAGTTTGAGACCATGCGAAGACTGCAAATTTGATAACCATATTTATCAATCAATTACCACCAATCTACTCGTTGGAAGCACAAGATTTGCCTGTTTCATAACTGTCATACTTGACGAATATTATTCTGTTACATATCTGCGATCCCAAATACATAGATCAAGAAGCCAAATGTCCAAGATGTATGCATAACTTCTCTTCACTGTAGCTACAGACCAATATTCTGGTTTCAAGCAAAAAAGGAATAAAGCAGGAGAGAAATGGTGAGGACAATATAGCTAGCTTCTTCTATATCTGTTGCCCACCTAGTACGCTGCTGATATTGTAGATCTATGTGTCATACTTGTTTTATTGGAGTTTCTGTTCAACGTGGCAGTATGGTGTTGCCTGTCGCCTCCTGAATCTATGCAAAAGTCGAAGGCTTTTCATGGTTGTTTCCTCCTTCATCTGGCAACTTGACAGCAGTGTATATTCCAGCTCCACATAGTGCGCCGAGAATGGGAGCGGTGAGGTAAATCCAGATGGCTCTGTAGTTTCCTGCTGCTATGGCCGGTCCCAATGTCCTTACTGGATTCATTGAAGCTCCTGTGGTTGGCCTGTGCAATGAAACAACAAGAGATGCCCCCGTGGCTCATATTGACTTCTGTGTCCCGTAGTTTCCAAAACTGACTCAACAATAGTCCCTTTTCCTTTCTCTAATCTATCAAGTCTGTCCCTTCAAGTGGTTTTATGTATTTGTATGAGCATGAGCTAAGGACGAGAAGTGAGTTTTATCATGTTTATTTATCATTACCCAAAGAGAGGTTTTCATTCTTCTTGCTATTGATATGTTTTCATGCTTTTTTTTTTCTTGGGCTCCTTTGGCTTGATTGAGTAATTTTGTCTGGAAACATACAGACAGCGGTATTTATATCAACGTTGCCTGTTGCCTGAAATATTCAGAGATGCAGTCTTAAGGTTCTACATATCCATCTGACCAAAAAAAAAGGGGGTTCTACATATGCAGCATGCAGAAAAGATCTGTTGTGTTGGTCACATAAAACTTCTCAAGCGTCGATATTTTCGAAGGTCTAATAGTTTTCCACATGAGAGAAGCATGGGCAATACCTAATTTTGCCTGCTTTGGATTGTTTTTTCACTTCTTGTTTTTTGCTTAATCTAAAGGTGATTTGCATGCTGAGTTGGTGGTGGAAATCTCGGAAATGATATGCATTAATGTGGCATGTACTTAGGACAAGAAAAAGTTCCCTAACCAATTCAAATCTAAAACCACTGAGATTTCCGAGTTACCCGGCGATAAGGATGTTGAGCATAACGGTAGCTCCCACCGCGATCCCCGCCAACTCTCCGACCTGCGTGTACATTTTCATTTGAAATCCAATTAACTACGATGGAACCTTCATTCTGTTTCATATGTGCATGTGTTTGTTTTACTCGTGAAACGAGCAAACCAAACAGCAGACGAGAACTTGAGGTCAGGAATATTTTAAGTGCAATGCACCATGCATTGCTGCATCTAATACTGTTCAAATTACCTCGATTATTGAGAGAGGAAAGAGCAAGCCTCATTTTAAATTCCTGATTTTTTTTTTCAAGGGCACGTGAGAGCCTGAGAGGTCAATCTCTGCACTGGTTTTACTTTCTTTGCAGTATCACCGTGCCAAAGCGGCACTTGCATTTGACCATTGTCAGTGGATTTCGAGGAAATGAAAGAGGAAACACCGAAGAAGTCTCCTCTTCCTCGGATTAAACTAAGACAAAACTGTCTTGCGTCTAGGACACAAAGCATGTTGTATCCCATTAATGACAGATCTGTACACCAATAAGGAAATAATATCCGCCCGCATAATGATACTCTGAGTGACTTTTCTGCCATGAGGGAAAGATTCATGGATGTAAAGATCATGTGCAGTGTCAGTAAGATAATCATCTTCAGAGAAACCTTCGCTATGAACCGAAATGAGGACTGACTGGACAAGGTGATGGCAATGAGTCCAATTATTTGTTCTTTCGGAGTTGTGATGGGTTGTTTACGAGGACTGATACTTCAGATAAAACAAAAGAGAGTAGTTCAAGCATGAAGAGTCCCTTACAGCTCTAGTGTCCGTGGCCACTGCTGTCACAACCAACATGAGATTGAAGCTGATGATGAACTCCAGAGCAAAAGCTTGTCCATCACTAACCCCTGCTGAAGGAACAGTCACTCCGCCACCCATTACCGGGTGAAATATCACTTTCAGCGCAAACGCCGCACACAGTGAGGCCGCTGCCTGTGCTCCAATGTAAACAGGCACCTATAACCGAAGGAAATTAGAGTAGAACTATCAGTTCCTGCAGAACATTTGTCCTATTAGCAAATTAAGATATCTTGTTACTCATATACATGTTTCCACGGGAAGTGCTTGAGAGCTGCAAAGGAAATGGTGAGAGCCGGGTTGAGATGTGCTCCGGAGATGTGGCCGGTCGCGAGTATCACAATCATGACGGCGAGGCCTGAGGAGGCGGCAAGGCCGAGGAGCGTCTCCGATCCATTAGTCTTTTGGTTCACTATGGGTGTGGCTGCTCCAGCAAATACTAGTATGAGGGTGCCAATGAATTCTGCTCCCACCTGTTTTTTTTTTTTTTTTGCAATAGCACGGGATTCATACAAGGCAATGAAAGTAATGGTCAGTTCAAAAATCGAATTTTTATTACACAATCAGTGCCTTTCTTGCAAGTGAAACAGGTGGGTGCAGCAATGAGCTAGACAGAGATCTGGGCATTCCTCCTTCTATGGACCAAGCTTCCCCAGTGAAGCAACCAGAGCAGTTCCTGAGAAGTGACTTCCTTCCATGATTTCTCTCTGCCCTATGACCACCTCCAAAGAGGGGAGCTCCTGGAGTGCCTGGAGTAACAGGAGTTGAAGGAGCTGATGGGACTTCCTCATTCTCCATTTTTAAGTTTCCAACTTCACTTCAGATGAGCTGTAAGAAGTACTACTTTCTTGGGACCAAGTTGAGCAGCAACCGGTAGCACTGGGGTACTGATCTGTGGCTCAGTCTGAAAAGCAATGACTCCAGCTTGAGGTATTTAAAGTAGGAGAAAGATGGTGGTTGACTTGGAGAATCCCAAGAAAGCGAGAGAGAGAGAGAGAGAGAGAGAGAGAGCAATTAGTGGTTGGATCTGGAGATGAATGAAGAAATTGCCATGTAAACTGTAAATTGTCTTCTTCTTTTTTTGTGGTAAAGTTGTAAATTGTCTTGTTACATTTTTTTTTTCCCAAACTGGGCCTTGTTTTCATTTTCTTGTTATCTCGATATTGGCTGTAAATGCGGAGGAGACGGATCTTGGGAAGTTTCCCTGCAATCATGTCATGTGCATTTTTCACTTCACTGGCCATAGTTGCGCAAAGCCAGCTTTGGATGATATCTTGAGTTGCATTGGCTTGGTTAAGTATAGCTCGGAATGAGCTATTTTCGGGGAGTTAAAATTCAGCCAAGCACTGTTCGACAATCGAAACTTGTACCTAGTACATGAAAAATGTCATGTTTTTCTTCATTGTAATTGATTCGATCTATCATGTCATCGAGAGACACCATTTCCTTTTCTTTTCTTCTCAAGATACTTGTTTTAATGGTCTGGTTCAACATTTCAATATGCGTCCTTAAACATATGCACGCAGTATGTAACTTTCATCAATTACAGGTAATCTTCCTTGTTTTAGTGCGTGAGCTGTAAATTGTGCACCTAAGACCTCTTGAATATAGTTTTTGAAAGGACCCCATGTGTGATCTGGATTCTCGCCACCACTGGTGTCGACCATTGAAATAATTAAACTGCAAAGTGCCTTAATAAACCTGATTATAGTCGTCGATTCCTGAGATCTGCAACTACGTACTGCTAACCGGAATTAGATGCCAATCAACACATTTTGAACCTTGAGTTTCAGAATAATTGTTTCTCATCAGTCCCCGCAAGAAACCGCGATCCTTCAACGTGTCCGACATGTTTATGTGATGGGCCTGAAAGCTGAAGGCTAATTCTTTGTTGTCTGTTTCTTGAAGAAGAGATTAACAGACAACCGCTGATTATGATATCGGGTCCGGAAAAAAGTAGCCTGAGCTCCGCCAAATAATGCCATTGTTCTCTCTCCTGTGGGAATATGTTTCTCAAGACTTAAAGTGAGCCGTTCATGATTTTCTGCAACTAGGTTTTCCTCAAAAGACATTTTCATTAAACATTCACAGAACATAGTGTACCCCACTGTCATCAAATGAAAATGCCGTAATGCTTGAGGTAGGCATCTGAATCCAACTGAATTACTGTATTAAGTATGGAGACGGGGAAAAATGATTCGACCCCCAGTTCTCTTGCTAGCCATTACGACTCAACTTATGAAACTAGGAATCCGCTACCGGCAGCTTGACCATGGTAGAGTCCACATAGGATCCACATGGCTCGATGACTAATAGCAGCGGTCATGACTCCATATGCCTTTCTATGAAACAATCTCCAGTTGCACATCACATCCCGTGAGAATAAGCAGAGAAGACTGTTTATACCTACTTGTTACCTAAGAAAGGACCATTAAATATAGGGGGCATAAATTCTCCTCATCCAAGGATGCCTGTCCTCCCCCTAGATTACCTGTTTCCTTCTCCACTCATCTCCTGGACTTCAACTCAGTTTTGAAAACAAAGTTCCGTGCCTTAAATTCCGTGTCTCTGTCGATGCTTTGAGATCGTGTAAGACTGTAGGAACATCCTGTGTGGAAATAAAGGACTATTGTCAAATCAACCAGTTGCATAAAAGAACACCAAGAGCGTCTTGTAAGGACCATGATTTTGTTGTGCAAGTTAACAATGGAGGGGGGAATATGGAAATCAAGCATAGAAAAATGAAAGCCATTGCTAGCCAGTCATTTTGGACCAGAAGAGGCCTCTACAATAAATTCTTTCTTTCATGTGGCGACATGATAGAGCCAATGATGCTCTAAGGGGTTGGTACAATTTCACTAAAGTGGCAAGAACCCCGAAATTATCTGCATATGAAACATCAGGAGATGATAAAAGCCACCTAATTTGAGGGAGAAAATAGGTAACCTAAGTGAACATAGAACAGCAAAACGGGCATCGCCGCACTCAATGGTAGAAAAGGAAAATATCCTATCCCAACAAGTACACAAGATGATTGCATCGCATTGATCAACACAGCACTCAATCATGCTGGAACTGAGAGAGGGTGCCCAACAAAACCTCAAGAGGAAACAAAGTTTTAGAAAGGACTACAAGTTCACCAGAAAGAAGAAAGGCAAGAACTTTGTTAAAAACTTCAACTTGGTACCTTTATGGCAGATATAGGTGGAATTCCACCAACATTTTTTGTTCTGTCAAATTAAAGTAAGGTAGCGAAGCCTAAAAGGCCAAATGGCAAATGAACTAGGAATGAATTTTCCTTAATCCTGAGGACAAACAGCAATGATGCATATCATTTATAAACAATCTAGCTATCAGCACGGTTAACTTGAACATATATTCTCTAACATACCATGCAATAGTTTGAACCTCATAAGTTCCTCAATCAGATATCCAGGACATTGCATAATAAAACTACTGCAGGACACATAAAAAAAGCCAAAAAAGGGGACACATACCCCGTATGCCCCTATTACTGCATCCGTGAACAACCATTTCAGACGGCAAGATCTACAGATAGCAAGAGTGGCTGGCCCAACATGCAGTGCAAACTGTTTCGTTGTAAGGTAATGTGCTTGAAACACAATGATTACCTATATGTGTATTTCTGGTACATCATCTGCAGACTTCACTACACAAATTGATATGATACTTTCGCAAAATCACGGAGAAGCGAAAGATGGTACAACTGGCATCAGAACTAGAGATCTCAAAATCAAGGATTACACCAAATCTTGCCAGGTATTTTACGTTCAGATATTGTGTTAAACATGTATTCCTGACAATAATTTGTACCCTCAAAAGAGGACCTCGTTCAGAGGATAGTTTGCTCCTCATACATGTTCAAGTGAAAAAAGCTTCTTTGACATGTATCAAAGCCAAAAACAATTCCAAGCCAGCTTATCTCATCAATTTCAAAACACACCAAGAGGTAATGGTGAACCTATTTAAGCAAGGTGAATATTTTAACTTGCAAAACTCCGCCAAAGATTTACAGAGTGGCGTTTGCATAAGACAAGGTAGAACAAACAGCTTCAACAACAACCCTTCTACTAAATTCTAGGTTATGTTCATTGTGTACTTTGTCCGTTTTCCACACCTAGACCATACAATACACCAGCATATTTCTCCAGTGATCCACTAAAGAAATTGTCTTTCAATTTTCTAAAAGTACAGGATGTCAACAAACTATCTGATCCAGCTTGATGACAAATTCCCACTCTTTCCACTTCCAACAACTCCGCAAGCTTGTTCAGACCTCCATGAAGACTATTGCAGAACTTCATCAGGTGCTTGATGTCGTATAACATCGGGAAATACATGTCTATCAATTTAAAGAATTCCGCTTGTGTGTTGGGCAAATCCTGACACGTCAACAGCTTGAGCAAGTACCCAAAATCATAACCGCTATGGAAAGTCACCCAAGAAACGCTGTCATTCAGCACAATGCCAGACGACATCAATAACTCCCCAAATCGCGTAGCATCAACGCCCTTCTCATTGTTCTTCCTGAAATCTATGCCACACTGCTTTAGAAGCTCAATGGAATCGCTCGCGAAGACATCCTCATTCAAATTAAATTCCCGAAAGTTGAATTGCCAAACGCAATACTTATCCGTCCCACAAGTTGGCAAATTCCCTTTCTCATCGGAGAACGTGAGACCCAACTGAATCATCTTCAGCAGATTGACATTGTCCTTCAATGTTTGGTAGTGGTAGTCATTTAAGCTCTTGAAACTGCCCACAGGACGAAGAGCGACACCGGGGAACTCGGTATCCATCGCGATGTACGGATAATCGTCGACTATTGCGCGGATTAGCTCAAATTCTTGCTCGAGGTTATCGTTCCACACCTCGCGGATATGAATTGAGTCGCTCCTGGGCAACAGCGACATCCCTTGGAGGCATAAATGAAACCGCAATGGACGAAATTTCAGGCCTCTAAACAGAGACTCGCGCGATCGACCCGACAAAGAAAACTCAGAAACTTATCTGAAAGTCTATTGGGTCGAACCGGATCTGCAAAACGTCATGTAAAGTTCTATACTTTAAACATGAACAACGAAATTGAATGACACCCAACTAGATCCGTAAAGCAAAGGATCAAATCCAAAGAAGAAACATGGACAACATGTAAAACAACAAAATCGGAACATACGGTTATTGAAAGTGACCTTCAAAGGGGACTGATAAAGGGTCGACGCAGAGGACTCGAGCTGCAAAAGATTGGCGATGCCGTAGACGAAGAACAGAGAGAGAAACGGAGATAGGAAATGAGTGGCCCCCCCTGTCTCCCTCTTTCTAGAGGTTGGATTGAATATCAGTGCGTGTTCTTTTGAAGGCGGTTACGAGACGGGAAGAACAAAATTTTAATCAGCTTTTGTCCTTTTAGAATAATCAAATTTTGTTGTTGCTGTCCTCTATCATTTGTCCTTGGTTTGTCTCTGTCCTGTTTCTCCACGTTTCTCTCCTCACGCACCGTCCGTGCGAACGGTTGCGTTTGGGCCTGCTCTATGCCCTTGCAACTTTGAGTTCCAAGTTCGCACCACGGTCATAGGGCCTGTTTAGCTCATCATTTAGCCATAAGACTTTAAGAAAATGCAAATATTTTTGGATTGAGGGTTTTTTTTTTTCAAAATATAAGTAGTATTTGGTAAAGTGAAACTTAAAAACATATTAAAAAGCAACTTTGACGTAAATACTGTTTGGTGAAAAATACACTTTGCCAAGTATTTTCACTTTTTGAAAAAAAAAAAAAATGTGGTGGTCGACGGTGGGCGGCGGCGGACGACGACGGCAGGTGACGGTCGGCTGGCACTCGATGGCTATGGTCAGCGGCGGCGATCGTCGGCGGTGGCTACGACGAGCGGCAATGGTCAATAGCGGCGATGGTCGGCGACGATGGACGTCGGTGGTCGACAGTGATTGGTAGTGGTGGTGGTCGGCGGCAGTGGTCAGCGATGGTTGGTGGTGGTCAGCAGCGATGGTCGGCGATGGTCTAAGATGGTTGGCAATGGTCGGCGGTGGTCGTCAGCGGCGATCGATGGCGGCAGTCGATGGTAGGCGACGGCAGTCGATGGCAATGGTACAAAAAAAAAATAGTTGTATTCCGCAAATGTAACTTCCCAAAATATCTCTGGACACGGCTGTCAAAATAACCCACGCCGGGCGGGCCGGCCCGACCTGAAAATTCACTTGATTTTTGGGTCGGCTCATTGCCCGACTTTTTTAACACCCATGTTTTCTTTTTAATTAAATTTGTTTTTATTTTTTATTTTCATATTCTTTCATTTGATGGGTTTATTAATTGATTTTGATTCTAAAAAAAGAAAAGAAAAAAGAATCGGGCCAGCCCGAGCTCGGTACTGCTCAGTTTCGAGCCGGGCCTAGCTCGGTACTGTTCAATTTCGGGCCGACTCGAGCCTGGCTGAGACCCGACCCGTTGACACCTCTACCTCTAAAGGTACTTTGGGCTAAAGGCATTTGGAGAGCATTTGAGATGCAATTGCATCTCCCCAAAGTGAGTAAAAAAAGTAGCCAAATGCTATTTGCATTTATTCGAGGGACTTTAGAGCCCAAATGCTCATTTCAAATGCTAAACCAAATAGACGATAGTTGGGATCGTGGCCCTTGGAGGTAGTCGACTGGAGCAAGCTCGATCCAAGGTGGTGTGCTTGGCCATAGGATTAAGTCCCAAGCATAAGCCAATGCGCTTTCGCCACGGCGCCACAACCTCTATGGCCTGTGAGATCCCTGATCTGGATATATTTATCATTTTGAACATATAGAGCCAAAGTTGAGGTGCATTTAGCGTTCACGTTTTCTACTTTTTCGGTTAATGCTACTAAAAATTCTAAACTATGTCCATTGTGATACTAATACACCAAATCTAAAAATCCAGACTCTATATAGGGGTGAATGTTTCGGGTTCCATACAGGTTCCACTTGGAGCCTAGAACCTGAAACCTACTAGTCTATACATGTTCCTTATTTTTTGAAACCTGAAGCCTACCTTACCCTGCATACCTTAGAACCTAGAATATATCTTGTCATAGGTTTCAAGATTGGTTCCAGGTTCCACATGTATTTTTAGTTGAACGATTACCGTGAAAATCACATTTAATGACCACCGTCTGCTGCTAAAATCCACTGACCACGACTTATATTTAGACACGAAAAATATGAAACGTTAATAAATTAAAATTCTCAATAATAACGTGGTTCCGGATTACACACTCATTATGGGATACTATGCCATAAGATGACCTGAAAACATATATCAAGAAAAAATTTTGAAAACTTGCTTTAGGTTCAGGTTCCGGTTCCAGGTTCCACCTACCCGGAACCTAGAACCTACTCTTTAGAGCAGGTTCCCTAATTTTCGGGATCTGAAACCTACTCTCTATATCCTGAAATCTAGAACCGATCGATTCTCACCGGTCTGGTTCTTCAAGTTTCATGTTCTACCCTGGAACCATGCTCATTTTCTATCTGCTATAACACACCTATCTAAAACTTTTTTTTATCACAAAAAAGACTACATCATTCCTAATGCAATACCCATATCCATTTTTTTTTACACTAAAAACCTCAAAGGTCTCATAGTGGCATCAGATTATTTTCTCTAGAAGCGACAATAAATAGTTGAAATATGGGCGACGTAGCATAATTATGCCACGTGGTTTGTTACATGGCGATTATAAAGGGTAAAAGTAAATATCATGTGAGGAAAATATAAGTGCAATTTTTTCAGTTCTGATCTTAATATGATGATGTACTGCAGATTAATTCATTTGAGCATACAAGGAAATCGAAAAAAAAAAAAGAAAAGCTAAGGACGTGCATGGCAACACTTCTACTTTAAAAATAAAATTATGGACAAAAATTGATTTTTTTTTTTACCTTTATCAGAAGTAGAAGTTAATTTCTGATCAGAAAAATTCGTTTGGTAACGGTTAAAAATTTCTATTTCTGGACTATTATTAACACAAAATCTCTTCGACAAATTATTATCAAGGGCTAAAAAATTTATACTTTATTTTAAATTTTCAAATTTCTTTAAAAGGTAATTTTCATTATTAAAAAATATATTAAAAATCTTGTTTATTTTTTACTCGGCTGCCGTAGCCGATGATTCGGTGGCTGCAGGCAATGACCAGGGACAGAGATGGGCGGCGGCAGCGAGAGGCCACGATCGGTTGGGGGGGGGGGGGGCGAAGGTCGACGGCGAAGGCATGATTGGGAGAGAAAGGCCCTAAAAGTGAAAAGAGGGCGAAGTGAGAGAGATATTGATGTTTTGAGATATTTCCACTTCTGAAAGAGAAGTAACTTTATTTAACTTCTGGAATTGGCTCTAAAATAACTTCAAAAGTATAAATTTTCTTTAGAAGTGGAAATGCATGTTGGAAAATATGCGATATTTTGATGGGTGAGTGAATGAGAAATTGATTCTCAAAGATCACCTCTTGAGTTGGAAGTGGGAATTGGCAAAGCACTAGTCCTACATTGGAAAGAAGGAAGGCTTTGAAGTGCTTTATATGTGGCTACACTCCCTTTGAACGGTAACTATCATAGCACAAGTACTATGCCTCGCGCACACGCGCAGGGGGTACAAATCCCGGACCTCGACGGAAGCCTGACAAGTTGAAACTTGGGCGCGAGCGCGCGACTTGCATATGCGAATGCAGGACCGGAAAGTGGGTCTCCCAACAAGCCCATTTTTTCCTTCTATTTTAATTTTTTCCAACTCAAGCCGTTACAGTGTAACCGTTCTTAAGTTAATTATCGAATGTTAATGGTATTAACTAAGTAATGCCTATTATAATTCTGTGGTTACAGAATTAAATACATAACGGCTTTAAACGGCAGAGTTATTTAACCGTTATTCTCTATTTTCGCAATGCCCCGCTTAGCCTATAAATAGGTGGCTTCCCGTTCTGTTTCAGGAAGACGAAAAGAGTGACAGAAAAACAAGACCTCGAAAATCTCTTCTCCCTCTTTTTCCAATTGTCTGCATCTGCATTATTTTCGATAGTGTTCACGTTGAGTTCAAGTTCGCCGAAAAGCTTCGAAGTGCTGTGCTTGCCTCTATCGCTGCTTAACCGTTGTATCTTGGGAGACAGACATTCACGAAAACTTCAAAGTACGTACTGGAGGGGACAAATTTGTTTTAAGGAAACTGTGTTGAACACATGCCTTGGTATTTTTTATTAATTCAATTTCTTCTAATACTGTTGTGTTTTTGTTCAGAATTTTGTTCATCTGGAGGTTCAGCTTTTGTCCTTCTGAGAGTTCAGATTCACTGCTTCTGACGAGTTCAGATTCAGTGCTTTTGACGAGTTCAGATTTTGTGCTTCTGACCGCCTCAGATCTTGTGCTTCTAACGGGCTCAGATTTTGTGCTTCTGACGGGCTCAGACTTTGTGCTTCTAAAGATTCAGACTTTGTGTTCCTGCTTACTCAGATTTTGTGTTTCTGCCAACTTAGTGTCTGTATGTTTGAGGCAGTTAACTCTCATTTACTATTGTCATTCGAATTTTAAGTATCCTCCAATTTTATAAAACAGAAATGTTATTTTTACCATTGTTTTCCCAACAATCTTAAAACAGTTATTCGATTCGATATTTACAATTCGAATGGCTACTGAAAAAGAAGTTGTTGGTGTGTCTGTGGATGACATGCGGCTTCTGCTGCGGTTTCTTTCCACCATGATGAGAAATCTGAAAAGTTTAACGGACTGAACTTTAAAAGGTGGCAGCAAAAGATGTTGTTTTATTTAACAACTTTAAATCTTGCGAGACTTTTGACTGAGGAACCTCCTAAGGTATCCGATGGAGAAACGGATAAGCAAGCTTTCAATGTTGTTGAGGCTTGGAAACATTTCGACTTCCTATGGAGGAACTATGTCATGAATGGCTTACATGACTCCTTGTACAATGTCTATTGTGCAATAAGGACATCAAAGCAATTATGGGAATCCTTTGACCGAAAATATAAAACAAAGGATGCCGGAGCAAAGAAATTTATTGTCGGACGATTCCTTGATTATATGATGATGGATTCTAAGACTGTAATCAGTCAAGTGCATGAGATTTAGGCTGATTGAATATACTTGAGTGAATCATTAGAGTGAATGTCCCTTGGCCCGAGAAATTCAAAGGCTCAAAGAATTCAAAGGAAGTGGATAACTTTCTTTGGGCGGAAAATCGATACTTAGAAACCCAAGAAGCTCAGGATGACAAGGTGCGTGTGAATACCGTACCCTTGTATGTGGAAAATTTGTTGCTGTGGTGATGCACCAGGAGCAACGATAAGTCCAACCATATCAAGACATGGGAGGCATCTGAGGCTGAGTTTCGAAAAGCAATTCTTCCCCTCCTAGGCGAAGGAGATTGCTTGAAACGTGTGCGATGCCTTGAACAAAAATAGGTTACAACATAGACTTTAAACACAAAAAGTTTGATTGAGGCTGTGAAGAGTTCAATAGAGACTGTGAACGCATAGAGTTCAATAAAGACTCTAAACAGAAATAATAGGTGATAAACCTAGATGCTACCGAGCATATTTGTGAAAATATAAGGTTTATCCCCCCACACTTTAGTAGGAGAAGAAGAAGGAAATATTTTGATAACTTGAGGATTGCTCAAGGAAATGAAATCGACACTTTACATGTCTATGCATTGTGATTGCCAAGTGGCAATAGTCATTGCAAGAGTGAAACTTTCAATGGTAGAAAGAGACATGTCCGCTTGAGGTGTGATGTGATAAAGCAATTGCTTGAAAATGGAATTATGTCCATCTATAATATGAAGTTAGAAATGGATTCGACCGATCCTCTGAGTATTCCTCGAGGGAAATGAGACTTAGCCAGTTGAAGAAAATCAACAGTGATGGTAACCCAACCTATGTGATTGACGATTTCATGAATTAGGGCAATAACAAGTCATTTGTTGACCTTGTGAAGCATTATAAAATTTATTCCCTTCTTAAGGTGAGAATAATGCAATACCTCGAAAGAAAGAGGATAAAACCCCTTACGAGCTATTGAAAGGTAAGAGACCATCCTACAAATGCTTACGAGTGTAGGGGTGTCTTGCAAAAGTGGCTTATCCAAAATCTACTAGTGGATATGTATTCACATTAGCAGCTGTAGTTGTATCTTGGAAATATTGTAAACAAACTGTTATAACCAGATCTACAATGGAATCTGAGTTTATAGCTTTGGATAAATGTGGTGAAGAAGCTGAATGGCTATGCCATTTCTTAGAGGATATTCCAAAATGGCAAAAAACTGTGCCACCAATCTGTATACATTGCGATTGTCAATCTGCGATTGGAAGAGCACAGAGTAACATGTATAATGGTAAATCTATATATATACGTTGTAGACATAATACCATTAGACAACTACTCTCAACTGGAATTATCTCTATTAACTACGTAAAGTCAAAGGATAATATTACGGATCCGCCAACCAAAGGGTTAAACAGAGAGTTAGTTGAAAAGTCAATAATAGGAATGAGACTGAAGCCCATTACAGGAAAGTTGATATAAAGGAAAACCCAACCTAGTTGACTGAAGATCCCATGATCTAGGTTCAAATGGATAACCTAATTATATGAACTGAATGATATCACTGTGGGGATTTATTCTTCAAACCATTCCTATAAAATATTAGTGATTTGATATTCTCAACTATTGTGGGGGTTTATCAAGAAAATGATAACAATTATGCTTTAATGATTCTTAAGTGGAGTAAATCAATTACTCAAGATTAAGTAATCACCCATGTGAGAGAGAAGTGTGGCCGCTTCAAAGGAGAATTATTGAGGGCTGAATTCTTTAAAAACTCTCGCAGAACCAGGACGATATTCATGACCAAAACGAACATACTCATGAGAACTGAACAAACGTTTAGATGATTTCTATATGTAGTGTACGAGTCATTTACTAAAAAAGCAGGACAGTTCAAGGACATCATGTCTACTGGATAGCTGGTAAATTAAATATACTTTCACAAGGGAATGTTTAAATGGTAACACCTACCTATCCTATGCAGGTTTCATTTGTTGAACACTATCACAGAGTTAAAACCAAAATAATTTTCATTCATGTGGGGGATTGTTGGAAAATATGAGATACTTTAATGGGTGAGTGAATGAGAAATTGGTTCTCAAAGATCACCCTTGAGTTGGAAGTGGGAATTGGCAAAGCACTGGTCCCATATTGAAAATGAGGAAGGTCTTGGAGTGCTTTATATGTGGCTACACTCCCTTTGAGCGGTAACTATCATAACACAAGTACTATGCCTCGCGCGCACGCACATGGGGGTGCAAATTCAGAATCTCGACGGCGACCCGACAAGTTGAAACTTGGGGGCGAGTGCACGACCTGCGTACGCGAATGCAGGACCGAAAAGTGGGCCTCGTGACAAGCCCATTTTTGCCTTATGTTTTAATTTTTTCCAACTCAAGCCATTACAATATAACCGTTCTTAAGTTAATTACCGGATGTTAATGGTATTAACTAAGTAACGCCTATTATAATAATCATGTGGTTATAAAATTAAATACATAAAGGCTCTAAACGACAGAGTTATTTAGCCGTTATTCTCTATTTCCGCAATGCCCCGCTTATGTGGCTTCTCGTTCTATTTCAGGAAGACGAAAAGAATGATAGAAAAACAAGACCACAAAAATCTTTTCTACCTTTTTTTTCCAATTGTCTGCATCTGTATTGTTTTCGATAGTGTTCACGTTGAGTTCAAGTTCGCCGAAAAGTTTTTGAGTGTTGTGCTTGCCTTTATTGCTGCTTAACCGTTGTATTTTTGGAAACAGACATTCACGAAACCTCAAAGCACGTACTAGATGGGACGAATCTGTTTTAAGAAAACTGTGTTGAACACAGGTCTCGATATTTTTTATTAATTCAATTTCTTCTAATACTATTGTGTTTCTGTTCAGAATTTTGTTCATCTGAAGGTTCAGCTTTTGTCCTTCTAAATGTTCAGATTCACTGTTTCTGACGTGTTCAGATTCAGTGCTTTTGACAAGTTCAGATTCAGTGCTTTTGATGGGTTCAGATTTTGTGCTTCTGACCACCACAAATCTTATGCTTCTGACAGGCTCAGACTTTGTGCTTCTGAAAGATCAGACTTTGTGCTTCTGAAGGCTCAGATTTTGTGTTCCTGCTTACTCAGTTTTGTGCTTCTGTTAACTTAGTGTTTATATGTTTGATGCAGTTTACCCTCATTTACTATTGTAATTCAAATTTTAAGTATCCTCCAATTTTATAAAAACAGAATTGTTATTTTTAACATTGTTTGCCCAACAATGCAATGTTGCGTAATTAAATGGATTTCTGTTTTAGAAGTTGCATTATCAAATGAATTTTTGCTCCAAAAATATCAAAAGTTACGTTATTAAATGGATTTCTGGAGCCGAAATTTGTTTTCAGAAGTGTTTCCATGCAGGTCTAAGTCGTCAAGATCTGACATATTTTTTTTTTCCTGGCCATACCTTTAATTTAAAGCTCTTATTTTTATTATATTTCACTCGAAAGAAGCAAACGTGAAAGCGCCAATGAAGAGCACAGTCTCACAATTGAAGGAGCCAACCGAGAAGCCAAAAATGGGAGCGGATTCAAAACCCAAGAATTCAGACCGAATTCGTAGTATTGGCGGAATCCGAATATGGGTGTTCCTTAATTTCGTTTTTGGATGCATCCGCGTGCATGGTCTACACTTTGCTTCGAATCCCCAATTACTGCCTTTCCACTCTTGTTCTTGAGTAGCCCAGCTTTGATTCACCTTTAAATACACCACGAGTTTCAGATTGCTATCACTGCGAAGTCTGCAAGAAAATACCGGCGATCTCTGTGTTTTTTTAGTGTAAGAGTGGGTGTGTGAGTGACTACTTCTAGTAAAGAGAGAGAAAAATGGCGTCTTGTCCTTCCTCATTTGAGAGAAGTTTGGGAGTGAAGCTCAGATTGGTTGGCAATAGCCTCCTCAACACCCCTTCTTCTGTTGATGAGCTTCTCGCTCTTCTCGATGTATGATGCCCAATTTGCCCATTTATGCATTTACATATGATGATCTGGTGTGCAGTTTCTTTGCATTACTCGCATTGAATTTTCTTGTGAATGCTGTGCTCATTGGGATAAAAATGATAGCTTGATGGTGTTTGAATAGTTGTTTTGTGCTGTTCAGTATTCGCACCAAGTTACTCATCAGCATTCTTTGCCTTTGGAACTGATTGTCATTTCTGTTCTGAATTTGTTCCATCATTCTTATGTGTCTCATGTATTAGATGATGTCCTTTTCCTTCCAAGATTGCAGCTTTAAGCTCATTTGATCCCCTTTTGGCTATATATGATATCTCTTGTCATCTGACGCTATGTATTCAATTCCAATTGTGGTGATTCACATGGTGCTTTTTTGGGTGAAATATGTTAATTTTGCACTTCTAGTTACTCATTTGTTAATTATTATGTGTCAAATGTCCCCTTTCTGTCTTGCTGGGTCTTTCCTGCTACACGCCGGCACAATTGGGACATGTCAAGAATCATCAGGAAATAATCGTAGTAGATACGATAACTTATCTGGTAGAGAAGTGCAGATAATATCTATGTTCTACTTTAAGGTCGTATAATGGTTTTCAAACTCTGTTCTGGATGATAAAATATCGGATAGTGTTTTAATTTATAGCGGAGGCAACTGACTGCTTTATTTGCAATGCTCTTTGTGCTTAATGTTTCTTTAGCATCTGCTTTTTCCATGATTAATGATGTTTGTGCCACCATGAGTTTCAAAACTCTGTTGCTAAGTTTGATTTTTCATCCCCCTCGTACACTTGATGAATTTTTTATCTGTTCAATGACTCACTTATTTTCAACCAAAAAAAATGACTCACTTATTAACCCCTTTACTATTTTCAATGAGTGTGCCTTTTCTTCTTGTGAATATGGAAGCATTTCTCTTATCAGCTAATGTTATTGCTATGACTGACATGTTCCTCTGCATTTCAGGATGCTGAGGATCTGTTAGCTAATGTGGAGCAAGGAGCATCGGATCCTCTCCTAGATTCCCTTCTTCCAGTTATGAAGGCACTAATTGCTGACTCTCTGTTGAATCATTCTGTTGAGGGTGTTAGAGTTTCTGTAGCATATTGCCTCAGTGAGGTTCTGAGGATAAGTGCTCCTCAAGAACCGTTCAATGATGACCAGATGAAGGTGTAATATCAGATATTCTACTTTAAAATGGCTATTTTGATTCAGCCAACACTTGTCATTTTAATTAATATTAGCCTGTTGGTATCAAATGGTTTTCATCTCAATCCATTTCATTGACTCGCAGGTGATTTTTGAGTTAATTGTGGAGGCATTTTCTAAGTTGTCTCTTCCCTCCACACAATATTATGAAAAGGCCCTGTCCATTCTTGAGACTGTTGCAAGGGTCAAAGCATGCCTTCTTATGCTTGATCTTCAATGCAATGCGTTGGTTGTCCAGATGTTTCAAAATTTGTGGGCAATCATTAGGTAAAAGACTTACAGGATACATTTGTTTATTAACTTGTATTCTATCTATCATATACTAATTGGACTTGTCTTGAGAGACTGAAAGCTCTTCTATTGATGAGAATATAAGGGAACTTTTGGAATTGACAGATAATTCTGGAGGATAACATTGCTTTTTTGAGTCCTTCAAGTTGACCGTAGAAATTTGGCTTGTCTTTTTATCTAGTAACTTTACTTTTGACTCAAATATGTTGAGCCTGATGCTATGAAATTTGGTGATTACATTCACCAAAGCTAATTTATGAGGTAGTTTGCTTTTTATGGTTGGAACAGTTCGCATGGTTTTCCTCGGTACTTATGACCTTCTGTTTGGTGATATACGCATAGATTCTCCTGCTAAACTCAATTAAGGGGGTTCTGCACTAAACATTTGGCCTTAACCGTTTATAATGGCAAAAAAAATTCCATTTGTAAATGACATTATGGTGGCTGGGTTATCCTAAAAGTAAAATATTTAAAGTGCAAGAAGTAGTAGTTAAAGAGTCTCTCTTCTTTTGATTTTGCGGTGGGGGTTTTGGGCCCGAGGGTGGGGGGTGTTGGAAGGTGTTAAGAACAGAGCCTACCTCTTTGGAGAAGGTGGATTCTATGATCTATCTGTCAGCGCCTTCATTATTTTGTTATTCCGTCTTCCTGTTTCTCTATCATATATTGGCTCTACTTTTCAGGTGTGCTTTTGTTGATGCTATCATTCAAAAATTAAGTTCACCTTTCACTAGTGTGAAATGGGGCAATGTCTACGATTTCTATATGACACTTTTTGTCATCTTTGGCAAGAAGAGTACATGCTTTAACTGGTAAGATGTTGTGAGCATGAAGAAAATAGTTTATGCAAAGGAAGCAGTCCCCAAGGAAGGATTTGTAGTTTTTGTTGTGCATTAAGTAGTATCCTATTCATCTTGGAGAAAAAGGTGACTTTCTAGTGTGAATATCAACACTTATTTGATAGGACACTGTGTCAATGCTCTCATTTGCTGGCTTACTTAAAATTATAATTCTTGACATATTCTATCTTTCTCCTTTTCCTTTTCTCTGTAGTGTTCACCTATGATACCCTGTCATTTTTTCATGATCTCTTCTTGGTCAAGGTCGGATCCCACGGACGATGTACTGTGGGCTGTGGAGAAAATTATGACGGACATCCTTGATGAAAGTGAGGATATCTCTTTGGGGCTTCTCAGTCCTCTTCTTGGTAGTGTTCTAAAAGAAAATAAGGTAATTTTCTTGTTATTTTCTGCCATTTCAGTGTGGTTTCTGTGTGCTTTAGTTTCTAATAGGGGGTATACTGTCATTTAGAATGTCGCACCTTTGTGTTGGAAGCTTGGAGAGAGGGTCATTGCCAGGTGTGCAGCTAAGCTCGGACCTGTTCTTCATGGAGCGGTACAATCCAGTGGCACCATTTTGGATGATTACTCTCCTGTTGTGGCTTCCATATGTGAAAATGAGCCTACAATGGTGGAGAATAATTATGCTGATGGTTCTTCACAGCCAGTGGTGCGTCTCTTGATTTTTATAGGAACCCCTCCTTTCTTTTTATGCTGGATACAATCGTATTGCTTCTGATTCTCCATCCTTCCACGTAATAAGGTTCTAGATGAAATGGAACTTTGGTGCTGACTGTTTATCTTTTCTGATAAAGATTGTCCATTGCCTATGATAAGCTGCTAAAATTTTGAAAGTTTTTACTCTTGCTATTTCTTCTCATTATTGTTCTCTTGGATGGTGGATATACCTTGTTTTGCCATACAAAAGTTAATTTACAGGGCTTGATTATTGGAATTGTCTTACGTCATGTCTAGCTTTGTGCGTCTCTCTGTCGTTCATGTATATTAGGTGCTTCATGCCATATTAAGCGGCTGTATGAGCCAGAAAAGACTTTAAAACAAATACAAAAGTAGGTATAAGACTTTAGACAAAATAGAAAAGGTCAATAGAGAAGTATGATGTAACGTACCTTTCTCCAGCACATTTCCATCATTTGTCTAGTAGCCCACCAGGGTTGGCTGTTAGTAATGAAATCCCTAATTTAATTTAATTTTCTTCGAGGGGTAAAAGCCTTCCATTTCTGTCAAATGACCTGGCCTCCCCTGGCTATTCCACCCTCCAGGCTCCCCTTCCTCCCCTATGCGATGCTCTCCCGGTGCAATTTTTAGTCTTCCATTCCAGTATGCTTTCTCTCTATCTGTTAGTCCTTCCGCTCATTTTCTTTTCCCCTTGGCTTAACTGAACCTATGAAATGGCTGAAGAGAATCCTTATTGTCTCATTCGACTTTTTTCCTTCAGGCGGCTCATGGTCTTGTGTTTTCCCCTGGAGAAGTTGTTCCTGATCTGGATAGTGCTCCTGGATCGAGTACGAGTGATGCTGCTGCCCTTCTTTTCCCCAATAATATTGTTCCTGTTGCTAAAACAACTATAGACAAGGGTGATTCTACAGATTCCAAGGGTTCAACCAAACTAGAAATTGACTTACCGGCGCTTCCAAAGAAAAGGGAATGCAAGCCAAACAAGTGGATGAACCCTGATGAAGGCTACAAACTCTCTTGGCTATGCATAGATAGGAAAAATTCTGGTCGTAGAAGGCTCCTTACAAATGGACGTGGTCTTTCAGCTGCACCTAAAATTTCTTCGAGGAAGAGAAGAATCCTGCAAAAGGTGAATGTTGAACCAGATGCAGGTGATAGCGCCGTTGCTCACAACGAGGAAGCTCCGGTCCCTGTTGATCTTGCAGGGAAAAAACCAAAGCTCTCGAGAGTGGGGGAAAGGATGAGCAATTTTAACAAGGCCGTATCAGAGGTGTATTTATAATTTTGGTTTGAGGCTGTACTATTATGATCTATTTTTAATTATTAGTCTTCCTTTAGTGAAGTCTATTGAAAAGTTTCTGTGAGCTTTTAAATACAGTCATCAAACAGTCTGGAACAGCTTCTCTTTTTCTTTTTGCTGAGAAGCATATTCTTTTCCCCTCAGTTTGATTTTCACAAATTCAAATTCCTTTGTTGATTTTATTCAGGGGTCTGGGTTGCCTGGCAGACGATTAGTGGGTCAGAAAATAAAGGTTTGGTGGCCACTGGACGAGATGTGAGTACTCGAGGACCTTCACGTTGGCATATTACATCTTTTGGGTTTGACATGTTTATTTCTTTCTCTACCCTCTTACTCTTGCACCTGCAATTTCTGTTGCTTTATTGTGAAGGTCAGTAGCACTAATGGTAGTTATCAATTACTTCCTATTGCTTGTTTTACAGGTTTTATTATGGTGTCGTTCAATGTTATGACCCATTTAGGAAGAGGCACAAGGTGAGATGAATTTCAAATGTTGAAACTTATTAAACTGTCATTTACCATATGTTCTTATCAGTTCAGTTAGCCTCCTATAAGCATCCGGACGGTGCAGATCCATATTTTCTATGGTTGTCCTCAATTCATGTCTGATAGGTTTCTTTGAAATAAGATATTTGCTAATCATGTCTATTTTGTCCCTTGCGATGCTAGTCGCTATCTCCTAACTTTGCTCCTACCCCTTGCAATCTGGCAGTTGCACGCTCTTATACATCACCTAATTGTGGACTGTAGGTCTTGTACAATGACGGAGACACAGAATCGTTAGACCTTCAGAAGGAACGGTGGGAGTTCGTTAAGGATGATTTGCCAGATGAAGTAAGTGTTCACTTTAAAGTCGTGCTCTCTATCTTTCCTACAAGTTTGAAACCTAAAACTAATTGCCATGTAATATCCTTTTTTGGGTGTTTTATAGCACCGGCAGGAGTCTGATTGTCCGAAACCCGAACCTTCACCCGTCATGTACATTTTTCCTTTCACTCAATATCTTTGCCTGTATTAACTTCTTGTGTTGCATGGCGATATCACCTATCTTGTTTGGTTCTGATTTCCATCAGGCGGGAATACGAAAAGGGCAGCGGCAAGAAGTCACAGTCACCGAGGAAATTAATGATGGAACAGAACGTTGAAAGGTCTGATCTGGATACTGTACATTTTCTGTGGGTTGCTTCATTTGGGGTTTATTCCAATGCTTTCATTCCAGGGCCGAAGCATCCTCCGGAGTCCCAGAAGTTGAAGTTCCGCAGTTTGGCAACCAATATTTGGGCAGAGACGAGTCCAGTGACGATGAGAGCACTGAAGATAATTTATATGAGATCAGGGTCCGGTCGAAGGATGTCCAGCGAGAATATGGTAGCTCAAGCACGTCGGATGATTCAACTCCTGAAGCTAGCCCTCCTAGACCTTGGTGGCAGAAGTGAAGCTTTGTCGTCATCGGCTTGGAAAATTTTGAGGCTGCTTTTGGAAGTAGAATAGCTAGGGGTAGTGGTGGAAGTACTAGAGTAATGGGGGCAAGATCTTGCAAGTTTGGTTCCTTACACAAAGTATAGAGGTGGTCTACGTGCAAGAGCTTCTAGTCTTTTGGCCCTTGTATAGGCATCACTGTTCTGTCATTGCTCCTGGAGATGTCTGCAACGATGGGAATGCAAGTATTTGTGAGGCTTGGAAGAGCGATGGCTTATGTTCATCTCGTATGGTTAGAAATGGAATTTGTATTTATTCATTCTTTGGAAAGCTGGAAGGGTGGATCGGTTATTTTTTTGAAATGAGATTTGACAAGCTGACAGTATAACGGTGGCTATCATGGTGAGATTCACTTCTGATCTTATACCTAACATTCCACTGTTATACTGTTATGCTAGCGGGACTTTTTTGAAAATAATAGGAGAAAATTTTAATTTATTTTCGGATAAAAATGCCCCTAATATTGAGGCAAAATGTGTGAATATGTTTTGATGGCCGGTCATTTTTTTTCCATCCGCCATCGTGCGCAGGATGCTATTGGATCCACACTTATCAGGTGCATGGGGTCATCTGCGATAAACTCAAGTTCAGGGAGCAATTTGGGATAAAGGACTGCACTTAGGGTGCTAATTGCATTTACGAAATAATGAGAGTAATCCTCTCAAATATTGGGTTTCTTTTGGTGTTTTTTTTTTCCAATTTAGTATAAAAAATTTATCAAAATAGGTTTTTTTTTTGTCCAAATCAAAATAGGTAAACAAAAAACATATTTAAGGTTTTAGGTGCCGCTAGGCATTTTTGTATGCCGAGCCCGTTCGCACATTGAGTGCCGAGCATTCTATTTTTTTCAATTTTTTTTTTATTTCTTTTAATCATTTTTTAAATTTTTTTCTTGTTTTCTTTTAATCATTTTTTATTATTCAATTTGTTTTCTAAAATAGACAAATCATTAATGAAATTCGTATATAATTCTCTGTTCCGTAATATTTACCCGAATTAACAATGGGTAAAACACTTATATATCGAGAATTTATTTGTAAATGATGTTCTAAAAACAATGCCGTCGATGCCACTTCGCCTCCCACCTCACTACGTCGGCTCCGCCTTCCACCTCTAGCCGGCGTTCAATGCCACCTCGTCGCTCTGCGGCCTCGTTGCCTCTCTCATTCGCTCGCTTTCCTGGCAGTCGTGGCCTTCATCAGCGCTGGCAAATAACTCGAGTCGTGCACCATGATGACGCGCCTCAACTTCGAGGAAAGCGAGCAAATGAGCGAGGCGACGGGGCCGCGGAGCGACAAGGCAGCGTCGAATGTCGACTAGAGGTGGGAGGCGGAGCCAATGTAGTGAGGTGGGAGGTGGAGCGGCGTTGACAACATTCATTGTGTGCTGATTTCTACTTTTTGTTATTTGAGTTTTTAGAACATCATATGCAGGTAAATTTTGGAAAAAGTGTCAAAAAAGTCTTAAACCTATTGCATTAGTGTCAATTCAGTCCTAAACCTTTGTATTGATGCCAATTTAGTTCTAAACCTTTTATTGGTGCCAATTCAGTTATAAACCTTTTGCATTAGTGTCAATTTAGTCCTAAATATTTTATATTTTTACCAATTAAGTCAATTCAGCCATTTTTGATCGAAAATCGCTGGTGCAGATGTCAATTGTCTATGTGACACAACTGGCACTAACGTATATATTTTTTTAATATTTTTTTGATATTTTAAATAATTTTTAAAAAACAAAAAATGCTTAAAAATTATTTAAAATTATAGAATAATATTTAAAAAATGTCCAAGTCAGCGTTTACCATGCCATGTAGGATAATCAATGTTTGCGTTAGTGCTTTTCAGCCAAAATTTGCTGGATTAACTCAATAGGAATAAATACAAAAGATTTAAGACTTAATTGGCATAAATACAAAAAGTTTAAAATTAAATTGACACTATTAAAAGGTTTATGACTTAATTGACATAAATGCAAAAATTTTAGGACTGAATTGACATCAAAAAAATATTTAAGACTAAAATGACACTAATGCAATAGGTTTATGATTTTTTGACACTTCTTTTGATAAATTCTCGATGTAAAAGTGTTTCACCCATTGTTAATTTACGTGAATATTACAGATCATGGTATTATATATGAATTTCATTAATATTTTGTCCATTCTAGAAAACAAATTGAATAATAAAAAAAGATTAAAAGAAAAAAGAAAAAAATTTTAAAAAATGATTAAAAGAAAATAATAAAAAATTATAAAAAAAATAGAATGCTCGGTTCGGTACTCAAAGTGCCGAGCAACCATGGCGCCAAGCTCGTGTATAAAAAATTGAATGCCGAGCGACACCTAAAACGTAAATATGTTTTTTGTTAACCTATTTCGGTAATTTTTGATAAAAAAAAACTATTTTGGTAATTTTCTTTATACTAAATTGAAAAAAAAACCCGTTTCATTTTCGGGCACCACGACAAAGACTCCATTTTTATTACGAACGATTTCCAGTGGGTGCCCATCTTCAAAAATTCAAGACTCTCGCTCCACTCCCCACTGTCTCTGCACTTGCATGAACTTGCGGAGGCTCAGGAAAGAGGAAGACGATGGCCACAGCCCGAAAAACAAAAAAGAGGACAATGGTCTCGGTCTACTGCTTCGTTCCTCTCTCTATTCCCAGGTTCGTATTCTTCTATGATGTTTTTTTGGGTAAGGACTTCTATGATGCTTGTCAGTCCTTTTTCTTTCTTTTTTTTTTTCCTGTTTGTCGATTGCTATTGCAGCTTAGTTTCATCAGGATCGGGGTCTTTTTTTTTTTTTTCGGGTGTTTTCTTGTCTCCTTTTGCTAGAAAAAGAAGAAGAATATATTCATCTGTTCATGGTTCAAAAACGAAAAGATGCTTCTATTCTGCTTAAAATTTGCTGATTTTTGCTATTTGCCAATCAAATCGGGTATGTACTACATATTATTGATAAAGCCAAGCCAAGCTGCAGAATTTTCTTTCCAGCATGCTTCCAAAATGTACTTGTGCAAGCTTAAGATGATTTTGTCATTTTGCCATTTTGCCATAGAGTTCGATGCAGTTTCTTTTCGTTTTGTTTTTGCGTCTGCATAAATCGTCAACGTAAGCTTCGTCGATTGCAGACCATCAACATTTGTTTTTTTCCTCTAAGCGAAAGACCTACACCTAGGACTATTTATGATATGAGTAATCGTAATTGGATATTTCTTCTTTATGGGTTGATGCTTTGCTTCTCAAAGTTAAAAAGCCAGTCCTTCCTCCATGGGTTGTATTGCGTATGATCTTTTGCGCTGTGAATTATGGAATTCCTTCTTACAATAGTATGGATTCTGGTTTTCTCAAGTGGTTTAGGAAAATCCAATATGAATCTGTATTTGGGCCTCGTGCTTTGGCTTCTACGTATAACAAATTTCTATAGATGGTCAATGGAAAACAAAACATAATACTTATACTACTACCTGGCCAACTGTAATCGTTCCTTCCCGCCACTAGCACTACTAGTCTGCGTTAGCAAGATGCATCCACTAGCCAAGTTCTACATTATGTGGCTTTCCCTTTGTACCACTGCATACCCACTCCTACGTATCGATATCCTCCAAATGATGATTTTGAGGTGAAAAACCCATCGACGTTTAGTTTTGAGGTCATGGTGTTTGAACCTGTGACATTGTGTGGGCCTTTGTACTGTCCTGCAATTAGGCCAAGTGCCTAGCATATGGTTTTGGAACAACTTGTTAGAAGCTTGTTCACAAGATAGCCTATTTTCAATACTTTGAAGACACTCCTTTTGGATTTCCACCTATACATATTCATTTTGCATGTTGTATTTAGCGTATTGAATTTTGAATTAGAAGATGTAGAATCGTAATTGAATTGAAGGTCCACATATCGCAGGTTTTGGTGTTGGGTTTGCATGGAGAGGTCTCTCTCTCTTTCTCTATCTCTATCTATCTATCTATCTATCTATCTATCTACACATATATACATTCATACAATATATATATATCATATGGAAAAATAGAGAATTTTATCTGACTGTTTTCTGGGCCTATTTTCAATACTTTGAAGACACCCCTCTTTGGATTTCCAACTATACATTGCATGTTTTATTTAGATATGGGATTTTAAATTAGAAGATGTAAACTCGTAATTGAATTGAAGGTCCACACGAAGGTCTGAGATTTTTGTGTTGGGTTTACGTTGATAGGTCTATATGCATATATATTTATATGTATGTATGCATATGGAAAATAGAGAATTTAATCTGACTGTTTTCCTGGCCTATGTGAAAAGGATAAGTGTTGATTCGAGCTTTTCCCAGTTGTAGATAGTTAATAATACCTTCTTGATATGCTAATGTGGTTTTCTCAATTTTCTTTAATTGTGAGGTTTCATTTTTGAAATGAGTTGTATTTCCAAACTGGTCATCCTCGTGTTATAGTAGCATACATGCAAAGGGAAAAATATTCAGATATCGTACTAAAATGAGAAGTTATTTTCCTTTTTCACACCTATCAGATAGGGTAAGTTAGAAAGCAACCATTTATGAAGCTTCCAAGAGTGGAAGGTGGATAAAGTTTCTTTGATGCGGCTTTCAAATTTTCCATAAATGATGAGATTTTATTTTTCAATTGATGGTATATCCACGAACATTTCCTCTTAATACCCTTCTTGCCAACAAAAGACTGGATTGCCAAAGTCTTGCGCCCTTGTGAGAAGTTGTCACCTTTCAATACTTGCTGACATCCTTCGTTAATTAAAGAAAAGCTGAAAGAAATTTAGGCATGAAAATTTTTATACAGCATGTACAGTAAAGAAGATTATCCCCTTCAACAAGTTTAGGCTGTGAGGCTACTTGAAAAATTTTCAGTGTGTATATAAGGCGAGTCATTCAAATTTCAATGAAAGTCAAGGCATAAAAAGTTTGGACAAGTATTGCCGTCTAAATTTCATTGAAAATTATCTTAGGTTGTGAAGTAAGTTGAAAAACTTTCTGACCCAAGAAATGAAGGTGCTAAAAATAATCTTTCATGAGATTGACTAAAATCATTATCGATGTGTGGTATCATATAGGAATAGAAAGACTAGTCTTGTCACCAAAAATTTGCCGATGAAATCCACTAAAGGAGGAAGTCTTGTTTTAAGAATTGACTACTTTTGTAAGTAACAATCATCTTGGCTCATGATCTTCAGAGTTTCTCCAATCGCTCCCTATGCTATGCTTTCTCCCCACCTTTCAGAACCTATCCTAATTCTTGCTGTTCTTATTTTGCTTGATGCAACTGACAAAAATTTTGATATACATGCTTTTTACTAGAAAGAAAAAGCAATAGCTAATATGGGGTATCGTCACTTCGTGTTAGTCATAAAACAATAGCTTTTCATGGCATTGCTAGTTGAATTTCAAAAAAGATAAATCAAATATGATTTATAAATGAGTCACACAACATGCCACATTCACAGCATTACTTATTGCTTATTGACATGAGCATGTCACGTGCGGAGTTGACCAACAAACAATTCTAACCTAGATTTATCTTGAGAAATCACATTGGAGGTGGCGGCGCACTATGACATTTCATCCCTTATAAATATCCCTATGTCCTCACTGTATCACCTCACACATAGCACCTTCGATAATCTACAATACTGATCTAGCTTTACTTCTTCATCCTAGCTTTGTAAACATTTTGTTTGAATAGCATAATTTTGCTGAAGGACTCTGTTGAGCGAAAGTCATTCAGATATAGGAGTCTGGCAGTTTATCGTCCAAAAGCAAGCAAGAAAGACTTTGCAAGTATTTGATCAGAGAAAAATTGAAGGTGAACATCTTTTCATCAGACCAGATACATATTCTTTTCATTCTTGTTCGGCAAAATGTTACTCCGCTGATCCTACTGTTCTTTTTTATTTCTCTCAGTTTTAAATGCCCTTGCAGCAATTCTCCTCCTTTTACAAAGATAAGAAGAAACTCTCTATGAGCAGGTATGTCCTCTTTTTCGATGTTTCAATTTGGAAGAAAATAGCACTGAAAGCTTTCATATAAATTGCTATTGATTCCAATATACATCAAGAACACTTTCAGATCTAATTATCTTCAGAAACCTAACATGATGTAAGAACCAATCTCACAACTGAGACCAGAGTTGTGATCATTTGTAAATCATCTACACGTGTTCTGAGTTCTAATGGAAGTCGAGAACTTGAGGTCATGTGCATCTCAAAGCAACAAAAGAATCTGATTGATTGAGATTATTACTGCAAATAATTCAGTGAATGAGGAAATTCAGGTGACATATTATATGCACCTTAGAATCTCCATAATATTTGCTTAAAATCTAGGGATGAATCTGATGAAAGTACAGATCTGAAAACTATACAATTGAATATTTCATTCATTTTCTGAGATGCGGCTCATTAAGGCAAAGTTAGTTTGTACATGTTCTGTTGCAGGAAGGCAACAAGTTAATGTCTGCTTCTCAGGGGTGTAACCAAGTGGAGTCGATGCAATGTGCTGCTTGATCTTGAAACCTGAACAAATAATGTTTGATTTCTTGTGGGCTCTACTTGACAGTTTAACTTGACTTGAGATAGACTTGGCTATTCAACTTATCTATAATTTGGATGAATATGAGCCAAGTTTGAGATTGACCACATCTGAATTGAAATTGGTTGCATTGAATGGCAAGACTTTTTCATGCTAAGTGAGTTGGTTATATGAATCCTTTAATGTTTTTCGCTTCCTTCCTATCAGAAAATGCATAAATAATGCACTTTGAACAATGACTGAAATATCAAAGTTAGTTATCTATCAAGTGAGTTGTAGTAGTCATGAACAGCTCCATTTGTTTGCACCCCTCAGAATTGGCAAAGTCAGCGCAAAGCATGGAGCAACTAATTTTGGCAGAAAGCACTCGATGACAGAGACCTTCTCATGGGAATGCCAAAATATTTGGAGAAGCAGCTTGTGTGAGTTTCCTGATATTTTTTCTTTCACTGTCATAACATATATATTGCATTTGTTGTTAGATCAAATAAGTTGGCTATTACTTTGAGTTGCTTGTCATCTAAAAAAGCGGCTGATGTAAGTTTGTTGTGACTGAAACCCACATACTTTCTCTTTGTTGTTCATTTGCAATCTTCCTGGGCATGCCTGATAAAAGGATTGACCTGTATTATGGTGGAGAAAGCTGTATGACAAATTGCATCAGGCTTTGGGATCACTTAAAAGTTGCTGAATGGAACTTTATGAAGCTTATTTAGGCTGTCAATTTTCTACTGACACGGTTATATATAATACTTACCTAGCTCAATATTTGACAAATTTCTTAAGAATCAGTTAAAAGGGCATACTGAAATAGCAATTGACTATGATGGTAATTGCCTTAGTATGGTAATTGCCTCTGCACAAATTGTTTTATGGTCATAACATATGCATTTTTATAAAAATGGAAGTACTGTATTCTTCTGTCTCATTCAGGAATATATAGAACCCGATAGAATGCAGGTTAATAATGAGGAAAACTAGGAAATCCAAAATATGGAGTGCAATTAAAGAGATTAAATACGGAATCCAGCACAAGAAGCAATGGAATTGCAAGTAATTGGTCTTCCTAAGTCCCCAAGATTTTAATTACCATTTGAAGATGTCATATTTATTTTTTGTCATATAAGCGAAGAGCACACAGTCAGAGCCCAACCAAGAAACCAAAATTCACAACTAATTTAAAATACAAGAATAAGACCGAGTTCATGGCATAGGTGGAATCTTACTGTGTTTCCATTTCTTCCTTTGATTTGCCCAGTTTGGATTTCCCTATAAATTATAGATGAGTTTCAGATTACTCTCTGTGCAAATCTGCAAGAGAATTCTTCTTCTCGCTGTGCTTGTTTGAGCATTTTTAGTGTGTGTGACCATCCAAAGTTAAGAGAAAAAATGGCGTCATCTTCTTCTTCATTTGAGAGGATTTTGGCAAAGCAGCTCAGATTGGTTGGCAATGGCCTCCTGAATGCCCCCTCTTCTGTTGACAAGCTTCTTTCTCTTCTCTATGTATGGTGCCTAATTTACCTATTCATGCATTTGCACATGATGATCTGGTCTGCTATGTCTTTTTTTTTGTTTTTGTGCTGTGCTCATTGGGGTAAAAATGACTGCTTGATGGTGTTTGATAGTTGTTTGGTGCTGTGCAGTATTTGTGCCGAATAACTCATCAGTGTTCTTTGCCTTAGGAACTTCTGTCCTGAATTTTTTTCATGATTCCTCTGTATCATGTACTGTTTCTTCATATGGTTTTGTAGATTGTCCTTTTCCTTCCAAGATTTGAGCTTTAAGCTCATTTAATTGCCTTTTGACTACCTCTGACATCTCTTGTCAGTATTGAGGCCACATTGTGGTGATCCTTATGGTGTACTATTTGGGTCGAGAAAAATTTTAACTCTGTACCTCTAGTTACTCATATGTTAATTCCTATGTGTCAAATGCCCCGGGGCTTCTTGCCAGCTCTTGGTCCTTGTCAACAGCTGGAAACTGGGACATGTCAAGAACCATCGGGAAATAATCGTGGCAATGCCAATTGATCTGGTAGTTTAACTTCTATGTGGAGGCCTCATTCAGACATAATCTACCTTAGAAGGTCGTGTAATGGTTTTCAAACTCTGTTTTGAATGATAAATATCAGATACCAAAAAAAAAATTACACTTGATGATTTTTGATCTGTTCAATGCCATCACGTCCTCTTTACTGTTATATATGAATTTGCCTTCTTTTCTCGCGATTTTGGAATCATTTCTCTTATCATCTAATACTGTTGCTCTATTCATAAAAGCTACTGTTTGCTTTAACTTGCATGTTCCCCTGCATTTCAGGACGCGGAGGATCTGTTGGCTAACATGGAGCAAGGACCATCAGACCCTCTTCAAGATTCTCTTCTTCCACTCATGAAGGCACTAATCGGCGATTCTCTTTTGACACATTCTGTTGATGGTGTCAGAGTTTCTGTAGCATATTGCCTAACTGAGATTATGAGGATAAGTGCGCCTCTAGAACCGTTCAATGATGACCAGATGAAGGTGTAATGTCTGATATCCTACTTATTATGGCAATTTTGATGTGGCCAACACTTTTCATTCTAGGAAAAATCAGTCTGTTGGTATTGAATGGTTTTCTTGTCAATTCATTTCGTTGATGTGCAGGTGATTTTTGAGTTAATTGTGGAGGCATTTTCCAAGTTATCTCCGGCATCCACGCAATATTATGAAAAGGCCCTCTCCATACTTGAGACTGTTGCACGGGTCAAAGCATGCCTTCTTATGCTTGATCTTCAATGCCATGCACTAGTTGTCCAGATGTTTCAAAGTTTCTGGGCATTCATTAGGTAAAAGGCTTACTGGATACATTTATTTCTGACTCCTATTCTTCATTCGGTATAATATTTGGACTTGTTTTGGAAGACTGAAGGCTCTTCTATTGATGAGAATAGAGGAGAACTTTTTGTATTTCATTGATAATTCGAGCGGGTAATATTGCTGTTTTAAGTCCTTCAAGTTCGCTGTAGAAATTTGGCTCGTCTTTCTTTCTAGTAACCTTTCTTTTGACTCAATTATGTTGGGCCCGAAAACTATGAATTTTGCCGATGACCTTCACCAGAGTTAATCTCAAGGTAGTTTCTTTTATGGTTGGAAAAATATGGTTAACCAGCTCACATAGTTTTCCTCGGTCCTTAGGAACTTTTGTTTGGTAATATAAGCATAGATTCTCCTGCTAAACTCAATTAAGCGTGTTCTTCACTGAGCAATTGGCCTTAAGCTGATTATAATGACGACAATCTCCATTGTAGATGACATTGTGGCTGCTGGGTTATCCTGAAATCAGAGTATTGAAGCACAAGAAATAGTAGTAACAAAGAGTTGCACCTCCTTGGATAGAGAATGTGGATTCTATGATCTATGTCTCAGTGCCTTCTTCATTTTGTTACCATCCTCCTCTTTCTCTATCATGTATTGGTTCGTCTTTTCAAGTGTGTTTTTCTTGATGCTAACATTGAGATATTAAGTTCACCTTTCACTAGTGTAAAATTGGGTCAATGTCTATGATTTCTACATAACACTTTTTGCCATCTTTGGCAAGATGAGTACATGCTTTGACTAGTACGATGTTGTGAACATTAAGAAAAGACGAGTAGAATGTTTGTTAAAAAAAAAAAAATGTCCCCGAGTAAGGATTTGGCAGTATATTGTGCATTAAGTAGTGATACTATTCATATTGGAGAAAAAGGTGACTTGCTAGTGTCAATATCAACACTTATATGATAGGAAATGTCAATGCTCCCATTTGATGGCTTATTTGAATAAAATTTAGTTCTTGATGTATTTCTATCTTTTCTCCTTTCTCTTGTTTTCTGATGCTCTCATCTTGGTCAAGGTCGGATCCTACAGATGACATATTGTGGGCTGTGGAGCAAATCATGACGGACGTCCTCAGTGAAAGTGAGGATGTCTCCTTGGGGCTTCTCAATCCTCTTCTTGCTAGTGTTCTGAAAGGAAATAAGGTAATTGTATTGTTCTTTTTTGCCATTTCAGTGTGGTTTCTGTTTGCTTTAGTTTCTAATAGGTTGTATAATGTCATTTAGAATGTCGCACCTTCGTGTTGGAAGCTCGGAGAGAGGGTCATCACCAACTGTGCAGCTAAGCTTGTGCCTGTTCTTCATGGAGCAGTACAGTCTAATGGCACCACTGTGGATGATTACTCTCCTGTTGTGGCTTCTGTATGTGAAAATGAGCCCACTATGGAAAATAATCATGCTAATGGTTCTTCACAACCAGTGGTGCGTTTCTTGATTTTTATAGGACCCTATCCTTTCCTTTTATGCTGAACACAATGGTATTGCTTCTGATTTGCATCCTTCCTTGGAATAAGTTTCTAGATGAAATGGACTTCGATGCTGACCTTTCATTGTCTTTTTCCAGTAAAGATTTTTCCATTGCCTATGATAAGCTGCTAAAATCTTGAAAATATTTACTCTGGCTACTTCATCCCATTGTTGTTCTTTTACATGGTGGATGTACAATGCTTTGCTATACAAAAGCTGATTTACAGGGCTTGATTTCTTGGAGTTGTCTTACTTCATGTCTAGCTTTGCTCATCTTATTGCCGTTCATGTATCACTTCCCTCTGTAATCTGTACTAAACTGAGTGGGATAATAGTGACTAGTGAGGTGAACCTTGCTTCAGGTCTCTGGCATGGTTGAGGACGATTATATTTGTTGTTACCTTAATTCGACTATTTCGATTTTGACGTGCTGTTACTACATATTAAGTGGTGGCTGTATCCGCCAGAAAAGACTTTGGACAAAAGAAAATAAAGAAAAGAAGTTTAAAGACTCTAGATAAAATAAAATGGAAAGTCGATAGAGATGTATTCCGTAACGTACTTTTCTCCCGCACATGTCCACCATTTGTCTGATGCACTCTCTAGGGTTTGGCCGTTAACAATCAAATCCCTCATTTAATGCAATTTTGTTGCTAGTTTTCCATTTCCAGTAGGCTTTCTCTCCATCTGTTAGTCCTTCCCTTTGTTTGCTTTTCCCCTGGCTGAACTGAACCTATTAAATTGCTGAACAGAACCATTATTCTTACTGTTAGAATAATTAAATATTAAACCACGTATTCTTCTAACAGCTTAAGCTTTTAGAGCAGTTGGCAAGTGGTCCCACCAAATCTTTTATGGTATTAGAGCAGGAGGTCCTGAGTTCAAATCTTTCCAGGCCCCTATTTGCCTCCCCATTGAATTTGTCCACGCTTAGTACTAGGCAAAAGACCAGACTAAGCGTGAGGGGAAGTGTTAGAATAATTAAATATTAAACCACGTTTTCTTCTAACAACTTAAGCTTTTAGAGCAGTTGGCAAGTGGTCCCACCAAATCTTTCACTTACATTCAAAGTCTTTCCCTCAGGTGGCTGATGGGTTTGTTTGTTTCCCTGGAAAAGTTGTTCCTGATCTGGATAGTGCTCGTGGATTGAACACAAGTGATGCTGCTGTCCTCCTTTTACCCAATGATGTTGTTCCTGTTGCTAAAACAAGTACAGACAAGGCTGATTCTGCAGATTCCAAGGGTCCAACCAAGCTGGAAATTGACTTAGAAGCACTTCCAAAGAAAAGGGAACGGAAACCAAACAAGTTGATGGACCCTGCTGAAGGCTACGACCTCTCTTGGCTATATGTAGAGGCGCAAAAATCTGGTCATAGAAGGGTCCTTGTGAATGGACGTGATCTTTCAGCTGCCCCTAAAAATCCTTCAAGAAAGAGAAGAATGCAGCAAATGGTGAACGTTGAGCCAGATGCAGGTGAGAGCACTGTTGCTTGGGATGAGGAAGCTCCGGTACCTGGTGATCTTACAGGGAAAAAATCAAAGCTCTCGATAGTGGGGGGAAGGATGAGCAATTTTAACAATGCCGTATCAGGGGTATGCTAGTAAATTTTGCAGTACAGTCTGATTATATTAATTGTTACATTTGTATACTTTTATTATCTTTTCTTAATTATAAAGTCTTCCTTCCTTCAATTTACATACTGAAGTATATCAAAAAGTTTCCATTGAACTTTTCTGATACAGTCATCAAACAGTGTTGGAACTGCTACTCTTCCTTTTGCTTTGCAGTATATTCTTTTCCCCTCTGTTTGATTTTGAGAAGCTCAATCCTTTTGACTTACATTCAGGGGTCTGGGTTGCCTGGAAGACGATTAGTGGGTCAGAAAATAAAGGTCTGGTGGCCATTGGACGAGACGTGAGTACTCTAGGACCTTGATGTTTGGATATTACTTCTTCGCTTGGGTCTTCGCTTGGGTTTAGCATGTTTGTTTCATTCTCTATCCTTGTTACTCTTGCACCTGCTGCTGCTGTTGCTTCTTGTGATGGTGAGTAGTACTAAGGTTATTTGTTATCAATTACTTCATATTGCTTGTTTTACAGGTTTTATTATGGCGTCGTTCAATCTTATGACCCATTTAGGAAGAGGCACAAGGTGAGATGAATTTCATGTAATGAAACTTCTTCCGCTGTCAATTACCATATGTTCTTTTGTGTTCGGTTAGCTTCCTGTATGCATCTTAATTATGCAGATCAATATGTCCTATGGTTATCCTGAATGCCTTTGTGACTGGACTTCTTTGAAATGGGACATTTGCTGGACTTGTCTATCTTGTTTCATGTGCTGCTAGTCACTATATCCTGAATTTGCTCCTACCATTGCGATCTGGCAATTGCATGTTCTCTGATATTGGAGTATATATCACCTGATTGTGGACTCTAGGTCTTGTACGATGATGGGGACATGGAAACTTTAAACCTTGAGAAGGAACGATGGGAGTTCATTAAGGACGATTTGCCAGCTGAAGTGAGTTTTCAGTTTAATTCGTGCACTATGTTTCTGTTGAAGTTGTTGTTGTTGTTGTCCCACATCGCTTGTGAATGAGTCTTGTATGCTCT
Organism: Rhodomyrtus psidioides; assembly: GCA_021437785.1. Classification (NCBI taxonomy): domain Eukaryota; kingdom Viridiplantae; phylum Streptophyta; class Magnoliopsida; order Myrtales; family Myrtaceae; genus Rhodomyrtus; species Rhodomyrtus psidioides. The sequence continues at coordinate 1,203,397 of JAILYB010000005.1, read as the reverse complement.
TTATATTCATGTAGTCTCCCTCCACCTAATAGCTTAAGCTTTTGGGTTGGACTTTCTAACATGGTATCAGAGCCAGTGTTATTTCTTTCCGTGTATATGGGCCCACCCCCATTAGTTAATTTCCATGTGCAGATTGCTTGCACGTGAAAGGGTGTTGAAGTTGTTGTTGTCCCACATCGCTTGTGAATGGGTCTTGTATGCTCTTGTATGCTCTTTATATTCATGTAGTCTCCCTCCACCTAATAGCTTAAGCTTTTGGGTTGGACTTTCTAATAGTTTCTTCACAAATGTGAAATTTAGAACTAACTCCCATGTAATGTGTTCTTTGGCTATTTTATAGCACCAGCAGGAGGCTGATCATCCCAAACCCAAGGCTTCATATGTCATGTAAGTTGTGCATTTCATTCGATATCTTTGCCTGCATTTGCTTCTTGTTTTGCATGGGGATGTCACCTATTTGTTTGGTTCTGATTTCCATCAGGCTGGGATACAAAAAGGGCAGCTGCAAGAAGTCCGAGTCACCAAGTAAATTACTGATCAAACAGTATGTGGAAAGGTCAGATCTGGATACTAAATTACCGATCAAACAGAATGTTGAAAGGTCTGATCTGGATACTGTATAATTTCTGTTGTTGGCTTTACTTGACTGGAGGCTTATTTACGGTTCCTTCATTCCAGGGCTGAACCATCCTCCAGGTTCTCCCAAAATGTGGGCGGCGACGAGTCCAATGACGATGAGAGCAGTGAAGATAATGTATACGAGATCAAGTTCCGGTCGAAGGATGTCCAGCTAAAATGTCCTAGCTCAAGCTCATCGGATGATTCTACCCCGGAAGTCAGCCCGCCTAGATATCTTACAGCGAAATCAAAGGATGTCCGACTACAAAGCACATCCGACGATTCAACTCCGGAAGGTAGCCCGCCTAGACCTTGGGGATTATGGCAGAGTCGCTTTCGGCGTCCCTAATTTGAAAGTCAAGGCTTTAGAGCATGGGAAACAGCTATAGTTTTGGTAATATGCAAGAGCTTACGATTATGCCCCTGTACAAAGAAGGCATCAATATGCAAGAGCTTACGATTACGCCCCTGTACAAAGATACAGAGGTTGAAGAAGTTCCGGTAAGTCCAGGAGCTTTTAGTTATCAGCCCTTGTGTAAGCCTTCATTTTCTTTTTCTTGCGTCTGTAAATGGGTGTTGGGTATTAGTCCTTAAGATCAAAATGGACATGCAAGCTTGTAATTACCTACGGCTCATAATTCATTCTGTCTGAAAGGGATATAAAATCGTTTTATTGGTTACAAAATAGGAAGTGTGAGCCAACTGTTGCTTTTAACTCTTCCCCTGCATGGTTGCGGCTGTGGATCATCAGATGATCCTTGGCAACATAGCCAGGGGCTTTGATAATAACGTAGTCCTTCCCCGAAAAATAATAACAGGAATATACGTTACCCAACTTATTTATGCACTGATAGTGTAAATTCATAAAAAAGAAACCTTTGAACATTGGAAATTAGTAGCTCTTGTAATTTGAACCATGATATATTTGGGATAACATCGTTTCGATTCTTTTCTTTTCCCACGCGTGTTTATTTTCTTCTCATATCCCGAATATTTCACACGCCGATTTGAATGCCATGTTGATATTTGTGAGAAAAAGTTTATGTATGCATCACCTGCAAGTTCTTATGAACTGGAGATTTTAAGCCAATCCAAACCAAAAAGCCACGCTGTGTGAAGGTCAATACCAGATAAATAGGAAGAAAGCCACTCCTCTTACTTTTAGCCTTGCGCTTTGACTACACGGTAACATACGTACATGAAAATGGTCAACCTTCGTTTATATGACATCCAATTTGTATTATATAATGACAGGTAATTCTCTAAGGATATTTTATTGACACGAATAATCCATGAACTTTATTCAATATATAATGTGATTCTTAATCTTTTAATTTATCCAATATGGTCCTCAAACTTTTAGCCTAATATGAAAAATAGTCTTTGAACTTTTAATCTGTTGAATGTGGTTGCTGAACTTTTTGAACACGATTAACTTAATCCCTAATCTATGTGAAAAAGTTCAATATCGTCCTTTCATCAGTTCAAGTTCTTGAATGTTTTCTTATAGTTCATGGATTAATTTAAATATGTACCAGAAGTTCAAAGATTATGTTGGATAAATTAATAGTTTAGATATTGCATTACATGTCGATCTACAGTTTAGAAATCATGTTAAATAAACAATAAGTTTATTAACCACATTGTGTCATTTTCCTTTCTCTGAAAAATTGGGTTTATTTTTTGGGCCTCAAGAAGAAAACTCCATTTTATTTTGCACGATTTCCCATGGGCTGTGTTACGATCCAAACTTGGCACATTCTATCCATAGTTGTTAAGGCGATAAGGCGAGCATAGGTCTCTAAAACGCTTAGGCGATTAGGCGCCTGCTTAGTCCTTGGCAAGGCGATAATATAGCTAAAATTTTAAATAAATATATATATATATATATAATTATATATTTTATATTTGTACTTCAAAACTTACCTTCATGATTCAATAGGGTAAATATATGCATGAAAGATTATTAAAAATAAACAACTATCAAATATTTTTAAGATATATAATAATCATAAAATAGAGTAGGTAATCGAGATTAAGCAACGATAAATTTAATAATTTTAAAATAGTTTAATATGCTCTGCTAAATAAGTTTCAAATATAAAGAAGGGATAATTACATAAATGATCCCTAAACTTTAGAAGAATGTGCAATCTAATCCCTGAACTTTTAATCTGTTCAATTTAGTCCCTAAATTTTGGCAGAATGTACAATTTGGTCCCTAAACTTTTGACTTGTTCAATTTAGTCCCTAAACTTTTAGTGCATGTTCAATCTAGTCCCTAAATTATAGGAAAATGTTTAATATAGTCCTTTTATTAATTTAAGATAGGAATAATGTTGAACATTTTCATATAGTCTAGGGACTAAATTGAATATTTACTAAAAATTCAAGGACTGAATTGAATAAGTCAAAAGTTTAGGGATTAAATTGCATATTCTGCCAAAATTCAGGAATTGAATTGAACAAATTAAAAGTTTAAGAATCAGATTGTACTTTCTATAAAAGTTTAGGGATTATTTGTGTCATTTTGCCTATAAAAAAACGTCTCAAACTTATAAAAATGGTAATTCATTGTTCCCTTCACATTATCAGTTTTGGGGAAAAAAAACAACCCGCGTCCACTTTCTCCCCTCTCTCTCTCCCTCTCACCTGTTCACTTTCTTTTTCCTCTCCCCTCTCTCTCTCCTGTTCACTCTCTCACGTGCTCCTTTCTTTCTCCTCTCTCTTTTTCCTCTCCAGTCATCGTCTTCTTCATCGGCTTCTTCTCGCCGATCCGAGCCCCTCCGTCTCCGTGCACCTCAAATCCGACGCCGGCCGAGACCGAGACCAGAGAACCCCTTCCATCTACGCCATGTCTCGGCCACCGAGACCTCCTCCATCACTGCCCAGTTGAGTTCCGCGATCCTGAGCCGCCGCGACAGCCCCCACCGAGGTCCTAGCTCGCCCGCGCCGCCGTGCTCAGGCCCGAAGATAAACCCAGCCACCACCCGAGCCTCTGTCCCGCGGTGGCGACACCAGATCTGCGAGCTCAGAGACCCGACGCCAGCTTCGCGCTTCCTCCGCCGTCGACCCACAGCCCCGACGCCACCCCGGAGCCTCGACCAGCAGCCGCACGACCGTCGGACACCATCCGACCCAGATCTGGCTGCTGTCCAGCCTCGTAGCTGGCTGACCCGAGTCTGCTCAGCCCGACGCGTCCAAGGCGTCCACAAGGCGACGCCTAGACAACCCAGGCTTCCGCCTTGAGGAGAACCAGCAAGGCGACAGGACGCCTGGGCATCGGAGGCCGCCTAGGCGACGCCTTGACCTGAATGCGTGGAATTTCCTAAGTACTCCATAATTTGACAGGTGTGGTATAAAGAGTGCTGGAAGGCAAATAAATCTGCTTACCAACTATTTAAAGTTTCTGTCAATGTTCCACGTACCAACTATTTAAAGTTCCTGTGTCAATGTTCCAGATGCAGTTTTTTACCAGTACAGTGTATGCTTAGCTTGTTATATGTGCAAGTATTTTATTCTAGTTTTTTCTTAACTGAGTACAGTGTATGATTGGTTGCAGAAATCGCTCGAGCTGGTCAAAGTTGTGGTAGCTAACATTAAGCCAGAGGTAGCTCTCTTGTAGCTTTGTGTTGAAAGGGAATAGCTCTCTTGGAACTTTGTGTTGAAAGGGAATAGTTTTTGAATGATAAGGGGTGTGAATTTTACGAGTTGTGGTAGCTAACATTAAGCCAAAGGTAGGTCTCTTGGAGCTTTGTGTTGAAGCTCTCTTGGAGCTTTGTGTTGAAAGGGAAGAGTTTTTGAATGATAAGGGGTGCGAATTTTACGTGGCACGCAATGAAGTAATCAAATATGGAGGGAGATATGAACTGATTGATACCTTAGAACATATTACCTTGGATAGGATATGGGCCGAAGTTTCAATGATAGAGATGGCTGGCTGGTTTGCTGAGCAGGATGAGATTGGTGATGCAGTCGGGTAGGCTTTACTACATTAAATGTAATTATAATTGTTGCTAGTTTTGTTGACTTTATGGGGGTGTGAATTTTACGTGACACGCGATGAAGTAATCAAATATGGAGGGAGATATGAACTGATTGATACCTTAGAACATATTACCTTGGATAGGATATGGGCTGAAGTTTCGGTGATAGAGATGGCTGGCTAGTTTGCTGAGCAAGATGAGATTGTTGAGCAGGATGAGATTGGTGATGCAGTCGGGGTAGGCTTTACTGCATTAAATGTAATTATAATTGTTGCTAGTTTTGTTGACTTTATGGTTGTTGGTTTTGCAGGATATGAGTTTAGAGGAGATTTACTCTTTCAACGAATATCTTCAACGAATATCTTAGGACGGAGTATCCCAATATGACCAAGATTATTGTTGATGATCACAAGGAGTAAGTTTTTCTTGTTTTTCATAGTGCTAATCTACCCTATATGTTGATATTTGTCTCGATTTTTTTTTGAAGGTTCATGATAAGAGAATTCAAGGAAAAAGACACAGGATGCCATTCGGTTGTGATGGTAGTGGGCAAATGCCATTTAACTGGCCTGATGGAGAAACTGATGAGCATTTAGGCATTGCTGTTGTCTTTCATGGGACATCTTTGTTTTTTTTTTTTATTATCCTCTCTTGTTAGTTGGCATCACTTCTTGCATCGAAGATGAGTGCTTATGGTTGTTCTGTCAATTTGAACATGAGGAAATTAAGAAGATTGTTGGTCGAGAAAATTCCAGTACTGTGGCTTGTATTGCTACCGCTGGTACCGCTTTAGTGATTGGTTTGGTCCATGTTCACTTCCTTTCCTACTCTTTATCGTCGATCCATCCATCCCAACCCAACCCCCCCCTCCTCTTTTTCACTCACAGAACTGTAGCTGTTAGCAATATTGTTGTCATATTATCTCATGAAGTAATTCCATGATGGATGACTCTATGAGGATCTGGAATCCCTATCCACTGACAAAATGAAAATACTGAGATATTCAAGTCTCTCTGTCTCCCGCCATTCCGCTGTCCCTGCTCATGCATGAACTTTTGGAGCCTTGGAAAAGGAAGACGATGGCCAAGAACCAAAAACGGAAGGTAAAGAGGAAGATGGTCTCCGTCGACTGTTTCGTTCCTCTCTATTCCCAGGTTCGTGTTCTTCGATGATGGTTGCCAATCCTTTTTCTTTTTTCCCTATTTGTCGATTGGCATTGCAGCTTAGTTTCATTAGTGTCCGGTACTTTGGCTGATTGCCGATCAAATTGGGTATCTGCGGCTTGTTAGTGACAAAGCCAAGCTGCAAAGTTTTCTAATCCAGATTGCTTCAACATGTTAGTGTGCACACTTAAGTTGATTTTGTCATTTTCCTATTGATTTTTTTTTTCGCGTCTGCATAACTCTCCAATGGAAGCTTCGTCGATTGCAGACCATCAACATTTGTTTTTTTCCCTATGAGCAAAAGAACTTCGCCCATATAGGAACATCATGATGTGAGCAATCATAATTGGATATATCTCCTTAATGGTTTGATGTTTTTATTCTCCTTTCCGGGCTGTCTTGCATATGACTTTTCGTAAGTGGTTTGAGGAAAAGTGGATATGAATCTGTAGCTTGGCTAATTTAATAATATCCACTGTTCTTACACCGACCCGTAACTAACAAACTTTTGGGTTGACGTGGAGACCAAAAATGGCCCATCCGAACTTTCTATTGAACTGAAATCTGTTGAATTTTCAGACTGAGTTTCAAGAACACCTGAAAAATCTGGTGATCGTCAATATTAACTTGTAAACCAATGACTTCACAGAGTTAGTAGTAATCAAAGCGGTGGGACTTGATCCGAAGAGCAACAGTAAAGCACAAAGCTTTAGATTGAAACTTTTGTGGCTGAGATATCTCTACGTATAGTCCCAGTTGAACTTGCTTTTTACCTCCTACAAGCATGGCACTTTATGAGAAATGGTGTTCGTATATTTAACTGTCTTAAGATCTCTTTTTTGGGTCACAATTTAGTAGAAGCCATAAAAAGTGGAATTCTAGTGAACTTTAATAGGGGTTAATCGTCCATACAAAATATTTGCAAGTTGTTTGCTACACCAGCTACCTCCATCACCTTGATATAGGTAACATTTCTTTTTGAGTTTACTAATTAATGGTGAGGCTTGAGGCTTGTGTAGAACAATGGTGTGGATATATTGTTGTGCCCGATCATATGACTCAGATTACATTACTTTTCAATATTTTTCCAACTACTTTTTATTTTCTTGTATGGTATCATGTATTGATGCTCCTCTTATGGTGTTGCTAATTGAACTTAAAAAAAGCTATCAAATATGATTTATAAATGAGTCACACGATATGCCACATCCGCAGCAGTACTTATTAACACGAGCATGTCACGTGCGGACTTAACCAACAAACAATTTACCTAGATTTATGTTGAGAAATCACATTGGAGGTGGCGGCGCACTGTGGCATTTCATCCCCTATAAATACCCCCATATCCTCACTGTATCAACTCATAGATAGCACCTTCGATTATCTTCTAGTCTGATCTAGCTTTAATTCTTCATCCTATGTTTTGTGTTCATTTTGTTTGAATTGCATATCAGTTTGGATTTATGCCGGGAAGATCTACCATGGAGGCTATATTCTTGATACGACAGTTGATGGAGAGATACCGAGAAAAGAAGAAGGATCTACATATGATTTTTATTGATCTCGAGAAAGCGTATGATAGGGTGCCTAAAAATGTTCTGTGGTGGGTTTTGGAAAAGAAAAAGGTTCCTTCAAAGTATGTAGAGGCAATCAAGGATATGTGTGATGGTGCTACTACATGTGTGAAGGCCTGTAATGGTACATCAAGTTATTTTCCAATCACAATAGGCTTACATCAAGGCTCTGCTTTGAGTCCTTATCTGTTTGCCCTAGTTATGGATGAGCTAACAAAAGATATCCAAGATGAGTTGCCATGGTGTATGCTTTTTGCAGATGATATTGTGCTTATTGATGAGATCAGGGCTGGGGTTGATGCTAAATTAGAATTATGGAGAAGTACATTGGAGGCCAAGGGATTTACGTTAAGTCGAAATAAGACCGAATACATGAAGTGTGAGTTCGCCACGGCGAGAGGAGGAGATCAAGAATCGGTGAATATACTTGGACAGGAGGTGCCCAAGAAAAATGCTTTTAGATATCTAGGATCAATATTGCAAAAAGGAGGAGAGATTGATGAGGATGTAAGCCATAGAATCAAAGCAGGTTGGATGAAATGGCGCAGTGCATCAGGTTTTTTGTGTGATCGCAAAATCCCTCTTAAGTTAAAAGGAAAATTTTATAGAATAGCAGTAAGACCCGCAATGCTATATGGAGCTAAATGTTGGCCAACACATACGCAACATGAGCATAAGATGGGAGTTGCAGAGATGAGGATGTTAAGGTGGATGTGTGGGCATACAAGGATGGATAAGATAAGAAATGAAGATATTCGACAGAAAGTGGGAGTAGAACTAGTGGCAGAAAAGATGAGAGAACATAGACTGAGATGGTTTGGGCATGTTCTTCGAAGACCTCTAGATGCTCCAATAAGAACAGAAGTTTGTTACCGGGAGCATGACATGAAGAAAGTAAGAGGTCGACTGAAACTAACTTGGGGGAAAGTAGTAAAACAAGATTTAAGGATGTGGGAAATAGATTGGCGTATGATGTGTTCTAGGACGAAGTGGAGGGAAGCTATTAGTATTAGAGAGGGGTAGATTTCCTATGTTCCAGTCTGACCGTTTAGTCCTTTAGTCCTTTTTCCCTATTTTTATTTTTCTTCTTTAATTGATATTTGCTTTTTATTTTTGTTATATTCTATTTTATTTTATGTTTCTTTTTTTTGGTTCATCGACCGCCGACCCCAACTAGTTTGGGATAAAGGTGTTGTTGATGTTGTTTGTTTGAACTGCATAATTTTGCTAAAGGACCTCCATTCATCGAAAATCCTTCATATATAGGAGTACTATGTGTATTGTCCCAAAGTAAGCAAGAGTTTGCAAATATTTGGTAGGAGAAAACATTGAAGGTGAATGGCTTTGTTATTATACAAGATACATATCTCCTAGCTCAATGAAGAATTATTGAAGCTTAATGCTGTCCATTTACTGCTGCAACGGTGTATATAATACTTACCTATCTCAATATGTGACGAATTTCTTAAGAATTAGTCAAAAGGGCATATTGAAATAACAACCAACTATGATGGTAAATTGCATGAGGACAAATTCGTGCTTTGATTTGCACTGGTGTACAAGTGATCAAAGTTAGATGAACTCTTTGATGGGATAAATCGAAAGTAGAGCTCTCAACAATCACTCACAACTCAATTTTAACTTGCGAAGGAAGAGGAGACCAAAGTTGGCTTTTCAATATTCTGTATTCACAATCAATTCACCCATATCAAAATGATTACAAGACACGCCTATTTATAGGCTTAAAACCCGACTCTTGATCTACCCTAGAAACATGAACAGACACAATGTACATACATAGCATTAACAACACATCTGAATACGAACGGACTCTTGAAGTACTCAACTAATAATGACTCTTGAAAATTACACAATAATAAAGACGAGTCTTGGTTTGTGCATGCGTCTTGGGAGTCCAACGGACATGATAACCGATCGACATCTTGATAGTCTCTAATGGCATTTATCGCACATCGAATCCGAATGATCAAACAGAAATCAAGAAAAATAGGCGACACATAGTTTACCCAGGTTCATCCCAAAATAGGGCTACTCCTGCAAAGAGATCTCACTATGATGTTTAGGTTTACAGTCATAACTCGTTACAATGATTAGCAAAAACGAGAAAAATATGTCCTAAACGGGCGCAAAACCTAAACATATCCGAAACCTCTTTAATCTCACAACATACGGGCCAACTTAAAATAAAGCCCAAACCCGTTGTTGTTTCGAGGGCGCTTCCCCCGAACCCTGCTCGCTCATCGGCAAGCAGGGCAGCCGTCCGCTGACTGGGCAGCGGGACACCCGTGTCGGGGGCAAACCCTCGCATCCCTCGCGCAGGGGTCACATATCATCGGATAATACTTCAGTTTCCTTGAGCTCACGTGGGCGTGCCCGGTGTGAGAAACAAGGGTCCCCAAGTATTCGCAAACTCCAACAGTCAACATTTATGAATTTGGTTTAATTTCCAACATTCTTAAGAGATTAGCTTTAAAAAAGACATAAATGTACTCATCGATAGGTACTTCAAGTGATTAGAGTCAGAGTTCTTGGGACTTTGCAATCAATATTGTTCTACAAGACTAGCCTACAAGGTATTCACAATTTTTGAAGCGTATACAAGTCAACTATATGACATAGAGCAGGTTGATACACTCTATTTGGCTTCAAACAAAACCTTAACATTTGTTGAAGTCCATGATGTACAAAACCAAAATTGTAAAGGATTAAGTAGAAGCAAAAAGTACATTGTTGTTTTCTCACAATAATTTAAGACATCATCTGAATTTAGAATAACACGAAGAACTTATCGGTGAACCTACGTGTCGACGTGCAAATGTTGTGAAAGTTTCAGGTTAAAAGAACTTCGAAGTGTGTTTGTCGCGAAATTTAGATTAAGCAAAAAGCAAAAAGTAGAAGCCTAGACACGCCCTAATATAAGACAATCCAAATATGGATGAATGGAAAAAATTGACATATTGAGAAAGATTCTCCTAGTGAGTGGCTTAGAAACTCTAAATACATCCCTAACCTTGTACTTCCACCATGTATATTGGTTTATGCTAGTATTACAATGGTTTATGTGAAATCCGCTTATTATCTTTAGGATGCTTAGTCAGTGGAATTACAGAAATCAGTTCCTCACGGGAAATGGGAATATGAATTGTAATTGCATATTTATCTTTTGGAAATAATTAGAATCATAGCTGCTTTAAAAAATGGACCAAGGATATTCATTAGTGAAGCTTATTTTGGAAGGTCGGTTGTTGTAATTCTGCGATGAGTCGCAGACCATGCATAAAACTTATCCTGTCAAAATGCGTCTGAATGAAAAAACCTGGGAACTTAAAATATGGAAATAGTGTCGTCTTCTGCCTCATTCGGAAATATATCAAAACCACTACAGAGAAGGTTAACAATTAGGAAAGCCAGAAAAATTAAAATCTGGAGTGCAATTAAAGAGTGATTAAATACGGAATCCAGCGAAAAATCCATAAAATGGCAAGTAATTGGTCCTCCTCAGTGGCAAAGATTTGAAATACCATTTGTAGTTACCGTGTTTATTTTATGTTATGAAAGCAAAGAGCACACAGTGATTGCCCAACCAAGAAACCAAAAGAGCTAATCCAGAACCCAAGAAATATGAAAAAGTTAATAGCATAGGTGGAAACTTACTGTGTTTCCATTTCTTCCTTTGAATTGCCCAGTTTTGATTTCCTATAAATATGATGAGTTTCAGATTCGTCGCTGTGCAAATCTGCAAGAGAATACTAGTACTGTCTGTGCTTGTTTGAGCTTTTCAGTGTGTGTGGCCATCCAAAGTAAATTGAGAATAAATGGCGCCATCGTCTTCTTCATTTAAGAGGCCTTTGGCAGTGCAGCTCAAATTGGTTGGGAATGGCCTCCTCAATGCCCCTTCTTGCGTTGACGAGCTTCTCGCTCTTCTCAATGTATTCTGTCCAGTTTGCCCATTCATGCATGTGTATCCGATGATGTGGTGTGCTGTGTTTCTTTTCCTTACGTGCATTGGGTTTTCTTGTGTATGCTGTGCTCATTGGGATAAAATGATAGCTTGATGATGTTTGATAATTGTTTGGTGCTGTGCAGTATCTGCACCGAATTACTCAGCAGCGTTCTTTGCTTTGTAACCAAGTGTCATTTCTATTCTGAATTTTTTTCCATCAGTAGTCTGTATCGTGAGTACTGTTGCTCATTTGGTTTTGTAAAATATGTCCTTTTTACTTCCAAGATTTGAGCTTTAAGTTCATTTGATCACCTTTTTGGCTACATATGATATATCTTGGCAGCTGATGTTATGTATTCTGGCCACATTGTGCCCTTTTATATTTCTAGTGACTCATTTGTTATTTCCTATGTGTCAAATGCCCCGCTACTACTTTCTGGGTTTTGACTCTTGCTAAACGCTGGCAATTGGAATATGTCAAAAACCATTAGTAAATAATCGAGGCAGATATGCTAATTTATCTGGTAGATAGATTTTATACGGGGTCCTGATTCAGATAATATCTACCTTTTACTTTAAGGTCAAATGGTGGCTTTCAAACTCTGCTCTAAATGATAAATATAAGGTATCACGTTTTCAATTATATATTTGTCTTTGGTTGTGGAGGTAACTGGTTGCTTTATTTAATTGCTCGTAGTGGTTAATGTTTCTTTAGCATCTGCTTCTTCGCATACTGATAGTTTGTGCCACCATAAGCTTCAAAAGTCTATTTTCTACTTGTATTTTTCCATCCCCCCGTACACTTGATGATTTTTTTATCTGTTCAATGACATCACCTAACCTCCTCTTTACTGTTTTCATTGTGTTTGCCTTATCTCTCATGATTTTGGAAGTGTGTCTTTTATCATCTAACGTTGTTGCTCTTTCCATAAAAGCAACTGTTTGCTTTGCCTTACATCTTCCACTACATTTCAGGATGCTGAGGATCTGTTAGCTAACGTAGAGCAAGGACAATCAGTCCCTCGCTTAGATTCCCTTCTTCCAGTCATGAAGGCACTGATTGCTGATTCTCTTTTGAAACATTCTGTTGAGGGTGTCAGAGTTTCTGTAGCATATTGCCTCAGTGAGCTTATGAGGATAACTGTGCCTCAAGAACCGTACAATGATGACCAGATGAAGGTGTAATATCTGATATCCTACTTTTGATGCGGCCAGCAGTTTTAATTCCAGAAAATATTAGCCTGTTGGTATCGAATGGTTTTCATGTCAATTCATTTCATCGATGTGCAGGTGATTTTTGAGTTAATTGTGGAGTCATTTTCGAAGTTATCTCAGGCATCCTGGCAATATTATGAGAAGGCCCTCTCCATACTTGAGACTGTCGCACGGATCAAAGCATGCCTTCTTATGCTTGACCTTAAATGTGACGCACTAGTTGTGCAGATGTTTCAAAATTTCTGGGCAATCATTAGGTAACAGGCTCACCAGATACGTTTATTATTTAACTTATATTCTTCTTTCAGTATAAGATTTAGACTTGTTTCGGAAGAATGAAAGCTCTTCTACTGATGAAAATAGAGGGGAACTTTTTGTATTTGATCCATATTCGAGAGGATGATATTGCTATTTTTGAGTACTTCAAGTTTGCCGTAGAAATTTGGCTTATCTATTTTTCGAGTAATTTTTTTTTTACTCAAATATGTCGAGCCTGTTACCATGAATTTGCTGATTACATTCACCAGAGCTAATCTACGACGTAGTTCTCCTTTTATAGTTGAAAATCTGGCTCGGTTCACAATGAAGGGAGGTCTGCACTAAGCATAGAATCTCCTGCTAAACTCAATGAAGGAAGGTCTGCACTAAGCATTTGGCCTTACGCTGAATTCAATGATGACAAATCCCATTATAAATGACTTTGTGGTGGCTGGGTTATCCTGAAATCAGAATATTGAAGAGCAAGAAATAGTAGTAACAGAGAGGTGTTAAGAACGAAGCCTACCTCTTTGGATAGAGGAGGTGGATTCTTCGATATATCTGTCAGTGCCTTCTTCATTTTGTATTCCATCTTCCTGTTTCTCTATCATGTACTGTCTCTTCTTTTCCGGTGTCTTTTTCGTGATGCTAACATCGAAAAATTAAGTTCAGCTTTCATTAGTGTGAAATGGGGCTGAAGGAAAAATCTGTATTTCCTTACTTTCTTGAGTAATTACAAGGTCAATATATATACAAGAGAAAGGAGACCCTAGTTAGGCAAGAAACCTAATTTAGGTATTGACTCACCTAAGTTAGGTATAGACTCACCTAAGTTAGGTATAGACTTACAAAGTTTCAAACAATCTTTACAACTTTTCAACACCCCCCCTCAAGTTGGTGCGTAAATATCTATCATGCCCAACTTGCCGATGAGATGCTCGAAATTAGGTCTGAACAGTCCCTTCGTAAGAATGTCAGCTGTTTGTTGCGTTGTTGGCACAAATGGCATACAAATAGCTCCTGCATCAATCTTCTCTTTGATAAAGTGTCTATCGATCTCAACATGCTTAGTTCTGTCATGTTGTACTGGATTATGTGCAATATTGATTGCAGCCTTGTTGTCATAGTACAGCTTCATAGGCAGTTTCACTGGTACTCGAAGTTCTTCTAGCACTCGTGTTAGCCACAACATCTCGCAAACTCCATGGGCCATTGCTCGATACTCAGCTTCTGCACTACTTCGGGCTACCACATTCTGCTTTTTACTTCGCCAAGTAACTAAGTTCCCCCAGACATAAGTACAATATCCTGAAGTCGACCTTCTGTCAGTAATTGACCCTGCCCAGTCTGCATCTGTGTATGCTTCAATTTCTTCTTGAGTAGACTTTTTGAATAGCAGGCCTTTTCCAGGTGTGCTCTTTAAGTATCTCAAGATCCTATACACAGCCTCAAGATGTCTTTCATAGGGAGAATGCATAAATTGGCTTACCATACTCACAGCAAAGGCAATATCTGGCCGAGTATGCGACAAATAGATTAGTTTTCCTACAAGTTTCTGGTATCTCGATGTATCAACAGGAACCTCATCTTTGTCGTCTCCAAATTTCTGATTTGGATCTATTGGAGTATCTGCTGGTCTACAACCACTCATTCCAGTCTCCTTTAGAAGATCCAGGACATATTTCCTTTGTGAAACTACAATTCCCTTCTTTGATCGAGCCACCTCCATTCCAAGGAAATACCTTAGAGTTCCCAGGTCCTTGATCTCAAATTCAGAAGCAAGACTAGGTATAAGAGTTGCTGGAAGAGGATTTTCAGATTCTGCAAGACGAAAAGACTCAATAATGGAGTTGTGCGAATCTACACTTTCTTTCCCCCCCTGAAGATGAGCTCCAAAAAAAGGTGTTAATTCGAAAAATGTGACATCCATGGTGACAAACATTTTTTTGGAAATTGGATCAAAGCATTTATACCCTTTTTGGTTCGGTGCATAACCAACAAACACACATTTTTTTGCTCTAGGATCAAGTTTGCCCCGATTTCTATCATGGATGTGTACAAAAGAGGTACAACCAAATAGTTTTAAAGGCAAGGCTGCAGTAAGTCTAGAGGTTGGATAGGTCCTTTGAAGGACTTTCAGGGGTGTTTGGAACTTTAGCACTCTAGAGGGTATTCTATTGATAAGGTATGTAGATGTAAGAAGAGCTTCACCCCATAGGTATGTGGGAACTTTAGTGGTGAAGAGTAGAGCTCTAGTTACTTCTAAAAGGTGTTTGTTCTTCCTCTCTGCCACCCCATATCTATGATTTCTACATGACAGTTTTTGTCATCTTTGGCAAGACGAGTACATGCTTGAAACGACTTTGTGGTGGCTAAGTTATCCTGAAATCAAAATATAGACGCGCAAGAAATAGCAATAACAATGTGTTACCTTTTTTTTTTTTTGTGGCTTTTGGTTTTTGGGAAGCCCTCGGGGGAGGGGCAGGGGTGTTAAGAACAAAACCTACCTCTTTGGATACAAAAGTTGGAGTCTAGGGCATATCTGCCAGTGCCAACTTCAATTTGTTATTCTGTCTTCTTGTTTCTGTACCATACATTGGCTCTTCTTTTGATTCGTGTTTCTGTTGATGCTACATTGAAAGATTAATTTCACCTTCCACTTGTGTGAAATGGGGCAATGTCTAAGATTTCTTCATGACACTTTTTGTCATCTTTGGCAACATGAATTCTTGCTTTAACTGGGAACATGTTGTGACCGTGAAGAAAATATGAGTAGAATGTTTATGAAAAGGAAGCAGTGATCCTATTCATCTTGAAGAAAAAGGTGTCCTTCCAGTGTTAATATCAACACTTTTTTGAGAGGAGACTCTCTCAATGTTCCCATTTGATTGCTTATTTAAAAAGAATTGTAGTTCTTGGCATACTTCTATCTTTTCTTCTTTTCTTGTCTCTGTAATACTCACCTTTGATAGCTTGGGATTTTTTTGTCATCTCTTCTTGGTCCAGGTCAGATCCCACAGATGATGTATTGTGGGCTGTGGAGCAAATCATGACGGACATCCTCAGTGAAAGTGAGGATATATCCTTGGAGCTTCTCAGTCCTCTTCTTGCTAGTGTTCTAAAAGGAAATATGGTATTATATTTTTATTTTTCATCCATTTCAGTGTGGTTTCTGTTTGCTTTAGTTTCTAACAGGGTGTACACTGTCATTCAGAATGTCGCACCTTCATGTTGGAAGCTCGGAGAGAGGGTCATCTCCCGCTGTGGGGCTAAGCTTGGACCTGTTATTCTTGGAGCAATACAATCCAATGGCACTATGGTGGATGATTACTCTCCTGTTGTGGCTTCTATATGTGAAAATGAGCCTTCAACTATGGAGAATAATCATGCTAATGGTTCTTCACAACCAGTGGTGCGTCTCTTGATTTTTATAGGTCCATATCCTTTCTCTCATGCTGAATACAATGGTATTGCTTCTGATTTTCGGGCCTTCCGTGTAATTAGTTTCTAGATGGTAATGGACTTCGATGCTGACCTTTTATTGTCTTTTCCGATAAAGATTTTCCATTGCCTAAGATAAGCTGCAAAAATTTTGAAATTTTTTACTCTGGCTCCTCCATCTCATTGTTGTACTCTTCGATGGTGGATATCCAATGCTATGCCATACAAAAGCTGATTTACAGGGCTCAATTTATTGGAATTGGCTTTCTTCATGTCTAGCTTTGGGCTTCTTTCTGCTGTTGATGTATCACTTTCCTCCGTTCTAAACTGATTGGCATAGTAGTGACTAGTGATGTGAACTTCTTGCTTCAGGTCTCCAGCATGGTTGATGTTAATTATATTCTCGCTACATTAATTGGACTATTTCGATTTTGAGGTGCTGCTATGATATATTAAGGGCTGTAGGAGCTAGAACAGACTTTGGACAAAAAAATAAAGAAGGTAAAAGACTATAGACAGAATGAAAAAGGTCAATAGAGAAGTATGCCGTAACGAACCTTTTTTCAGCACATTTCGACCATTTGTCTAATGCACCCTCCAGGGTTTGGCTGTTAAGAAATTAGATTTGTTACAATTTTCTTTCTAGTTTTCCATTTCAGTAGGGTGTCTCTCTATCTGTTAGTCCTTCCCTTGGCTGAACTGAACCAATAATTTTGTTGAACAGAATCATTATACTCACATTCAAAGTCTTCCCCTCAGGTGGCTAATGGAGTCGTGTGTTCCCCTGGGGAAGTTGTTCCTGATCTGGATAGTGCTTCTGGATCGAACACGAGTGATGCTGCTGCCCTTCTTTTCCCCAGTGATGTTGTTTCTGTTGAGGCTGATTCTGCAGATTCCAAAAGTTCAACTGATCTGGGAGAGTTCAACCAAGCTGGAAATTGACTTTCAGTGTAGCATCCGGAACTTTCGACATCAGAAATAATATTTAGGATACTAAGAGAATAAATAGTTACCCAGATTATGGGATGATGCTGTGAATTGTAACATGCGAAAGTTTCGAAATATATTTTTACTGTCCTTGTTTTTGCAAATGCGACTCATTAGGTTATAACACATTTTTACAAACTTTATATGTTTAAATTAATGGGTTAATACCATCAAAAACCTCAAATTGATACATCTGTGACAATTTTACCCCAAATTATTTTTTTGACCATGAAAAACCTTAAACTGGTATATCTGTGATAAATTTACTCCAAATTGGTACAGTCGTGACAAATTTACTCTCTGTTAGTTTTCGTTAAATTTTGCCTTCAAATTACAAAGTTAGATGACACATGACTATTGTCGGGTGTACACGTTACTCTATATTTGTTATATGTATATCAATTTGCAATTTTTCGTGGTATTAACTCAATTTAACGGAAATTAACAAAGGGTAAATTTGTCATATGTGTATTAGTTTGGGATTTTTTATGGTAAAAAAAAGTAGTTTGGAGTAAATTTGTCATAATTATATCAGTTTAGGGTTTTTTGTGGTTAAAAAATAGTTTGGAATAAATTTGTCACAAATGTATCAGTTTAGGGTTTTTGGTGGTCAAAAAAATAATTTGGGGTAAATTTGTCATATGTGTACCAGTTTGAGGTTTTTTGCGGTATTAACCCATATTGATGATACTAAATAAGTAGATATTGAGCAATCATGAAAAACATATCTAGTATTTCTTGGCGGGGGCTAATATGCTCCGTATTTAAGTATTTATTGGCAAGGATCGATATGTTCCAAAATATGTATCAAAGGATTAATTTAGGCTTCATTCGTTTCGCGAAAAATAACTTTCAGGAAATTGTTCTCTCGATTGTTCGGCATTAGTTTACGAAAAACAAATGAGTGAAGAAAAATATTTTTCACTCATGTAAAAAAAATACATTCAAAAGTAGAGAAAATAATTTCCTTTTTTGAGAAAATGAAAACATTTTCCCTCTCGTCCTTCTTTCCTTCACATCTTTTAAATTATTTTTATTTACTTTTTCTTTCTTCTATTTACAAAAAATCAATTTTTTATTTTTTATTTTTCCTTTTCCTTTGGCTAGATGTCGGCCACGGCAATAGTCGATGACAGGCCACAAGCGTGCGAGGCTAAGCCTCGCCTTAGGTCTGTTGCCAGCCAAAGCAAAAGGGAAAATAAAACAAGAAAAAAAAAGAGAAATAATAAGCATTTCAAATTTTCTAAAAAAGGAAAATTAAAAAGTAAAAATAAATAGCAATAAAAATTATCAAAAAAGTGCATGAGGAAAATCAAACCTGATTTTTCATACCGGGAAAATATTTTTTAATTTATTTTTAAGTTTTAGCCAAACTTGGAAAATATTGTCATTTTTCTGAAAATGGCTTCTTGGAAAATATTTATCAGAAACACTGCATTTTTCGCGAATGGAACGGAGCTTTATTAAGTTAAGATTTTCTTAACATCCAATAGTTTTATCGATTATCTTCACCTTTTCATATAATTGAACAACTCTTGCATCAAATGACATTACCGCGTCAAAGATTAAGAAGAAGTTGTTTTTAGTAAGCGTTGTTCGATGCAACCTTATCAAGTACATGGTCTCTTTGGAAAAAAAAATGGTTAATATTATGAAAAACCTCAAATTAGTACATCTGTGATAAATTTACTTCAAATTATTTTTTGACAGCAGAAAACTCTAAATTGGTACATTTGTGACAAATTTACCCCAAACTAGTACACCCCTGATAAATTTACCCTCCGTTAGTTTTCGTTTAATCTCACTATCAAATTTCTTAGTTGAATAACATGCAGCGGTTGGCGGGTGTATTAGATTGTGATTTTTACCCTCTGTTTGTCACAAGTGTATCAATTTGCGATTTTTCGTGGTATTAACCCAATTTAATAAATGATAAATTTGTCACATGTGTATCATTTTGAGTTTTTTCTTGGTTAAAAAATTACGTAAGGTAAATTTGTCATATATGTATCAGTTTAGGCTTTTGATGGTAAAAAAAATAATAATCGGGGATAAATTTATTATAGAAATACGATTTGTGGTTTTTTGTGGTGTTAATAATAATAAAAAAAGTATATGGTCTCTTTAACTTCACAGGTTCGTTCACGGAAATAATGGGGCCAGATTTCCTAGGTGCGCATGAAATCTTGCCGGAGTCAAGAATGACTTCTGGCAAGGAAGTCATTTTTTCAGCTTTTGCTTTGAAATGGAAGTCGAATTTTCAGCTTCTGCTTCAGAAGTCGAATTTTCAGCTTCTGCTTCAGAAGTTGATTTCTGATAGAAAAATGCGTTTGATAACAATTAAAAAAGACGATGTTCGAAACATTATGAAAAATATGTTTCGACCGTTGGCAAGTCGCGGCCGGCGACGACCGGCGGCGGCCGCAATCGGAGGGCGGCAGCGGTGACCGGCGGCGGCGGCGGCCGACGACCGGCTGGTCTCGCAAGAATGACTTCTCAAGGGGAGAAGTGAAAATTTTTTACTTCTCAAAATCACTCAAAAATCTTGCCAGAAGTTAGAAATCTTGCCAGAAGTAGAAAATCTTGCCAGAAGTCAATTTTTTTACCAAACGAATTTCTACTTCGGCAATATTTTTATCAAACGAATTTCCCTGCCAGATCGACTTCTGGCAGGGAAATTGAGAAGTTGGCAAGATTTCATGCGCACCCCAAAAATACTTGATGCAAGAATCTCCCTCTCCACTCCACAGTCCCCGCTCTTGCATGAATTAGTGGTGTCTCAGAAAAGAAGAAAAAGGAGGAAGATGGTCTCAGTCGGCTGCTCTATTCCTCCCTCTGTCCCGAGGTTGGTATTCCTCTATGATGGTTGTCAGTCCTTTTTCTTCTTTCTCTGCTTGTCGATTGGCATTGCTCCTTAGTTTCATCAGTGTCGGGTACTCTGATACACATTCATCTTTTCATTATTCAAAGCGAAAAGACGCCTCTATGAGTCTATTCTGCTGAAAATTGCATATGTCTCCTTTACGGATTGATGTTTTGCTTCTCAAAATTAACAGTCCGACCTTCCTCTGTGGGCTATTGCGTATGACTTCTCCTGAGAATTATGAAATCCCTTCTCACAATAGCGTGGATTCTGGTTTTCTCAATTGGTTTGAGGCAAAGTTGATATGAATCCGTAGGTTGGCTAGTTCAATAACATCCACTGTTCTTACACTCACCTGCTATGCATGAATTTTTGGATTGAAGTGGAGACCAAAACACGTCTATCCAAACTTTCTAGTGAACTGAAATTGTTGAGAGAAAAAACTGAACTGAATGCTTGGTTAGGTCAACGTGGCCCCAAGCTATTTATTTATAACAAAGCCAAAAAGGTCAAAAATTACAATATTGCCCTTATTGCTGCTATTCAGAAAATAATAAAGAAAATAGACAAATTTGCCCCCATAGGCCAAATATTCTCAACACTCCCCCTCAAGTTGGAGTATAAATATCACAAATGCCCAACTTGACTAAAACATGATGAAACAATTTACTCCCTAGTCCTTTAATGAACACATCGGCAAGTTGATCACCGGACTGAACAAAGGGCATACAAGTTAATCCACTCTCCAACTTCTCCTTAATGAAGTGTCTATCAATCTCTACATGTTTTGTATGGTCATGCTGTATAGGATTGTGAGCAATATTAATGGCTGCCTTATTGTCACAATATAACATCATAGGAAGATGAACGGATACACCAAGATCTTCAAGTAATCTTTTAAGCCATAACATTTTACAAACTCCTTGTGCCATTGCATGAAACTCTGCTTCAGCACTAGATCGAGAAACCACATTCTGCTTTTTACCCAAGTCACATGTTTCCCTCCTAAGAAAGTGCAATATCCAGAAATAGACTTCCGGTCTGGAGATCCAGCCCAATCAACATCCGTCTATGCTTCAACCTTCAAGCCATCATGAGGAGATAAAAGAATCCCTTCCCAGGAGCAGATTTCAAATAACAAAGGATCCGAAGAACAACATTCATATGAGTAAACTGACTCACCAGGCTCACAGCAAAAGCAATATCAGGTTGGGCGTGGGATAAATAAATCAATTGACCCACTAACTGTTGATATCGACCCTTATCTATTGGATCGCCATCTTTTTCTCGAAGACGTGTATTAGCCTTAATAGGCGTATTAGAGGGGTGACATCCCAATAACCTAACTTCTGACAAAAGATCAAGAACATACTTCCTTTGGGATAGAAAGATACCCTTTGAGGATCGTGCAATTTCAATCTCAAGAAAGTATTGAAGTTTTCTAAGATCTTTTATCTCGAACTCTTGTCCAAGAAACTTCTTCAACCGGCTAATCTCATCACTATCATTCCCCGTGACAACAATGTCATCTACATATACAATGAGAATAGTAATTTTAGCACCTGATTTCTTCACAAATAAAGTGTGATCAACATTGCTCTGTTTATACCCAACAGAGATCATAGCTCTCTGAAACCTACTAAACCAGGCTCGAGACGACTGCTTTAAACCATAAAGCGCATGTTTCAGCTTGCACACTTTACCTTGTGTTTTGTCACAAGAAAAACCTGCAGGAATCTCCATATACACCTCCTCTTCTAACTCTCCATGAAGAAAGACATTCTTCACATCTAACTACTGCAGATCCCATCCCTGGTTAACAGCACACGAAAATAGTACTCGAACAGTATTCAACTTAGCAACGAGAGCAAAGGTTTCTTGATAGTCCATTCCAAAATTCTGAGTAAATCCATTTGCCACTAACCGTGCTTTATATCTGTCCACAGTACCATCCATCTTTTGTTTAACTACAAACACCCACTTACATCCTACCGGTTGTTTCCCAGGAGAAAGAACGACAAGATCCCACGTGTCATTTTTCTTCAAAGCATACATCTTCTCCACCATTGCTGCCTTCCACTTCTCATCAGCAAAGGCTTCCTGCCAATTTTGTGGAATAGAAACAGAAGATAAAGAAGACACAAAAGTACGATAAGAGTTAGACAACGAGTCATAAGAGACAAACTGGTATATAGGGTGTTGTGTACAAGTTCTAGTGCCCTTTCGAAGTGCAATAGGAAGATCATAAGAAGAATCCGTACCAGGAATAGTAGAATCCGGATTCGGAGACGATGATTGAACAGGCAATGTATTAGTGGTCTTAACCTGCTTGTTGGTAATGGACTCTCTACGATAATGTGTCTTCAATGTCTTGCTACTATCGATAATTTGCCTAATAAGAGTGAGAGTAGACTTCCCCTGAAGTGGTTGCTTTGTTATCTCCCCTTGAGATACTGTACTATCCTCTTGTGTTGCATTGTTCTCCTCAAGGGAAGGAGGAGAACCTGTGGAAGAAGGAGAATACTCTTGGGAAGGAGTAGGACCATCAAAGACTATTGGAGAAGAAGGACCATCAGAGACTATCGGCAAAGGAGGGTAAGTAATATCTATAGGAACATCCAGATTAGGGAAAACCTCTGCACTAGGACACTCCCCCTGAAGAGGTGGAGCCGAATAATAAGAATTAGACTTGTGAAAAATCACATCCATGGATACGATGGTGCGCCTAGAAGGAGGATGATAACACTTATAACCCTTTTGAGTAGGTGAATACCCAAGAAAAATGCAGCGGAGACTACGGGGTTCCAACTTACTCTTGGAGATTGTGTTGCGAGTATAACAAACACAACCAAAAATTTATGGGGTAAGAATAAAAGTCGATGATCCCTACAAAACATCAATAGGTGTGCGAAAATCAAGAATTCTCGTAGACATCCGATTTATTAAATAGGTAGCGGTTAAGATAGCATCACTCCAATACTGAGTTGGGACATGACGGGCAAACATAAGAGACCCAGCAACCTCTAACAAATGTTGATTTTTTCTTTCGGCAACACCATTTTGTGTAGGGGTATCAACACAACTAGTCTGATGAATAATGCCATGATCAGACAGATACAGTTGAAACTGACCCTCAGTATATTCAGTGCCATTGTTACTGCGAAGAATTTTCAAAGTGGCATTGAACTGGGTCTGGACCATTTTGTGAAAATTTTGAAAACAATGAAAAACATCACTCTTATGTTTCAACAAATAAACCCAAGTTGTACGAGAATGACAATCGATAAAAGTGACAAACCATCGGTGACCGGAAATAGAAGTATGCCGGAAAGGACCTCACACATCAATATGAATCACATGAAAAAGGAAACGACCTTTATTATTTGAAGATGAATATGTTGAACGAGTTTGTTTAGCCAAAACACAGGCTTCACAAAAAACTCATCTTTATTACAAGCTGAAACGAGACTAAGAAAAACTTTTGCTAATATTCCTAAGGGGGGATGACCGAATTTGCAATGCCACTGATGAAGATCTGTCAATGCCGAATTAGCTCGATGAGGCATAGAAGACAAAGTTGAAGTAGAAACCCCACTACCCTCGAGCAGATAAAGACCACCATCCAATCTACTATGTCCAATCTCCTTCTCCGTCACCAGATCCTGGAAAACACAATAAGTAGAAAAAAAGGTTACTTTACAGTTTAAGTCTCGAGTCAGAGTACTGATAGAAAGGAGATTAGTAGAGAATGATGGAATATGTAAAACAGAGGACAAAGGAAGAGTGAAGGAACAATTGATAACCCCTTTTCCAGCAATGAAAGAGAGGGTTCCATCAGCTACGCGAACTTTGTCTCTACCAGAAGTAGGGGTATATTGATGAAATAGACTATAAGAATCTATCATGTGATCTGCACCCCTCAGAAATGGCAAAGTCGGAGTGAAGCATGAACCAACTAATTTTGGCAGAAAGTACTCGGTGGCAGAGACCTTTTACACCGGGGGATTGCCAAAATAATTGAAAAGCAGCTTGTGTGAGTTTCCTAAAATTTTCTCCTTTAGTTTCACAACAACAGATCTATTGCATTTGTTGTTAAAGAATGTATTAGCTATTACCTTCATTTTCTTGTCATTCAACAAAGCAGCTGATGTAAGTTTGTTGTGACTGAAACCACGCACTTTTATCTTTATGGCTTATATGCAAAGTACCTGGACATACTTGAAAAAGTGAGGATTGACCTCTAATAGGGTGGAGAAATCTGTGTGACAAAATGCTGCAGGTATTGGGATCGCTTAAAAGTTGCTCACTAGAAATTTATTGAAGCTTATTTAGGCTGTCAAAGTTCTAATGACACGATTATATATAATACTTACCTAGTTCAATATGTGAGAAGTTTCTTTAGAATCAGTTAAAAGAGCATACTGAAAGAGCAATTTGCTACGATTGTAATTGCCTCAGAACAAATTTCTACTCTGACTCACATTGCTGTACAAATGATCAAAGTTAGATGAACTGTTTTCAGATGAGCTTCAGAACTACGTAAATGTATTGATGTCTAGATAGTTTAAGTGTTTAGAGTCATGGTTCTTAGGACTTTGCAATCAATATTTTGCGAGATTCAAAACTAGCCTAAGACGTATTCGCAGTTTCTGAAGCATATATAAGTCAACTATAAGATAGGCCAGGTTGATATCACTCTTTTTGGCTGGCTTCAGCCAAAACCTCAACATTTGTTAGAGTCTATGCTTTAAAAAACCAAGTAATGTGCTATTTGTTTAGGATAAGTAAAAGCAAAAAGTACATTTTTCTTTAACTGACAAAATACAGTACATTATCCAAATATAAAGAATTATGAAGGATCTGTTTAAAAAATATTCAAAAAGCAAAAGGAAAAAGTCTATCCAGTCACGCCCTAGAATAAAATAGTTCAGATATGGAGGACTGGCGAAAATTGACATAAAGAGAACTTTATCCCAGTGAGTGGCTTAGCAAATACCTCCCTAATCGTGTAACTCCACGAAGTTTATTGGTTTTGCTAGTATTATGGTATTAAATATTTAAGGTTTTCTTTCCAGGTTATGGAAGAAGCTATTCTACTTTCAAATGAAAAAATCCAGTTATTCTTGTTAGGATGCTTAGTTAGTGGAATTACAGAAAGTCAGCCTGCCCAGAAAATGGGAATATGACTTCTAATTGCATATAGGTCCTTCGGTTATAATAAAAATTTTAAGCTCTTTTAAGAAATGGACCAACGATTTGACTCTTTAAAGCTTATTTTGGAAGGTTGGTTCTTGCAATTCTGTGATGAGTGTCGGACCATGAATCGAACTTATCTGTCAAAATCCATCTGAATCAAAACGTAGGGACTTTAATGCCTTTCCCTCCACCTAATAGCTTAAGCTTTTTCAGCTTAAGCTTTTGGGTTGGACTTTCTAACATGGTATCAGAGCCAGTGTTATTTCCTTCCGCGTATGTGGGCCCCCATTAGTTAATTTCCACGTGCAGATTGCTTGCACGTGAGAGGGGGTGTTGAAGTTGTTGTTGTTGTCCCACATCGCTTGTGAATGAGTGTCGTATGCTCTTTATATTCATGTGGTCTCTCTTCTCCTAATAGCTTAAGCTTTTGGGTTGGACTTTCTAACACTATTTTTCCCTTACCAGATTTTTCTTCCCCTCCAAAAAAAGGAGATGTCATATTTTTGATATGATTTCAGCTTTATAAGTCATAGCATATGTATTTGATGATGCAAATGGAAATGATGTCTATTTCTGTTTCAGTCGGAATACACGGAAACAAATATAGAGCAGTTTAATAATTAAGAAACCAAGAAAAAGCAAAATATGGACTGCAATGAGATAGTGATTAAGCAATGGAATGGTAAGTAATTGGTCCTCCTAAGTCCCCAAGATTTGAAATACCATTTGAAGCTATCATGTTGATTTTTTTCCATGAAAGCGAAGAGCACACAGTCAGAGCCCAACAACAAACCAAAATTGAGAGCTAATTCAAAACCCAAGAGATAAGACCAAGTTCATAACATATGTGGAAATTTACTGTGTTTCCATTTATTCCTTTGACTTGCCCAGTTTTGGTTTCCCTATAAATTACAGATGAGTTTCAGATTACTTTCTGTACAAATCTGCAAGAGAATACTAGTACTTTGTGTTTGTTTGAGCTTTAGAGTGTGTGTGGGCACCCAAAGTACAGAGAAAAAAAATGACGTCATCTTCTTCTTCATTTGAGAGGACTTTAGCAGTGCAGCTTAGGTCGGTGGGCAATGGTCTCCTGAATGCCCCTTCTTCTGTTGATGAACTCCTCACTCTTCTTGATGTATGCTGCCCCACTTTACCAATTCGTGCGTATCATGATTTACTGAGCAAGAGAATACTAGTACTTTGTGTTTGTTTGAGCTTTAGAGTGTGTGTGGGCACCCAAAGTACAGAGAAAAAAATGGCGTCATCTTCTTCTTCATTTGAGAGGACTTTAGCAGTGCAGCTTAGGTCGGTGGGCAATGGTCTCCTGAATGCCCCTTCTTCTGTTGATGAACTCCTCACTCTTCTTGATGTATGCTGCCCCACTTTACCAATTCGTGCATATCATGATTTACTGAGACGTAAAGCTTAACTTGCATTGGGATTCTTGTCTGTGTTTCATTGGGATAATTTGAATGCTTGATGGTGGTTGATGGTTGTTTGGGCAATGATCAATCTCCATTATTTGAGCTTGTCATCAATTTGCTTAACAGGGATCTTTGTTCTTTTAGTTGGTTGATGTATGCTAATCTTTTTTATGGTTATGCTTGCATACAGAGTCATCTAGTTCATATGGAGCAGGAGAGTTAGTTCATGTAATTGCTTTCAAACTCCTTTCTAAACGATACAACTTTGGTTTCAGTATATTGCTTTAAGGGACTCAAATGGATATCTTATGTCATTACTCCTTGTAGTTGGTGTTTCCGTACTGTCCACTTCTTCATCCGGTTGATGATATTCTTGTGCTGCCATGAGCTTCAAAGTCAAATCGCCAATTTTGTCTTTTCCATCCCCCTCTTTATTTTACCTCTTAAAGGACATACGTCAATCATTGGGGCATCTGAAAGGGTGTTCTCTTTTTACGTTTCCTATTTAATGTATACGGATATAGAAACTGACTTTTGCTTTTATTTTGCACCCTTACATAGAATGCTGAGGATCTCTTGGCGAATATGGAGCAAGAACCATCGGACTTCCTCCAAGATGCCCTTCTTCCTCTCATGAAGGGTCTTATAGCTGAAGCTCTGTTCAAACATTCGAATGAGAATGTCAGAGTTACAGTTGCATCTTGCCTTAGTGAGATTCTGAGGATATCATCACCAGAACAACCGTATAATGATGGTCAAATGAAGGTGTATAAGATAAAACATCGAAGACATTTTTGATACAATGAACTCACTCCACTCTAAATAAATTTTGTTCTTTCACAGTGTCTTAAGTATCTATTCCATGGGCAGGCAATTTTTCAGCTGATTGTGGAGGCTCTTTCCAAGCTATCTCAACCATCAACACGGTGCTATGAAAAGGCCCTCTCTGTACTCCAAACCATTGCAAGGGTCAAGGCTTGTCTGCTAATGCTTGACCTTGAATGTGAGGCACTAGTTGTTCGAATGTGCCTACATTTCTGGTTTATTACCAGGTAATTTTATGAACAGTTACATTTCTATGCACTCTTTTTCTTCTTTTCGCGTGATAGTTTGACACATATATCTAATATTCGGGGACTGGGAACTCTTGTATTCATAAGAAAAGGATAGCTTTGCTAATCTTTCATCAGTAACACTAGTTAATGAAATTTCTCTTTTGAGCTCCATTTATTTTTGCGGAACATCACAATTTGGCTTGTCTTGCTTTCTAGTAACCTCTCTTATGACTCAGAGTATGATATTTGGAGTTAGTACATTGCTGATGAGTTTCCATGTACATCAGAGTTTGTTTATAAGTTAGTTTTCCTTTTAATGATTGCATAAAACTTTCAACTATTTTATGTGGTTTCGTTTTGGTTTTTTAGAATTTTCAATTTTTACAAAAAGTATCTCCTGCTAAAGTCAATATTCTGATTAGTACTAAGGACTTTTTATAAAAGTTGTTACACTTTTAGATTCTTTTCGAGAGATCGAGAATAATCGATATCTGTGCAAGCTCTTGACCTTAATTCAACGTTATAGAAAAATAACGGCACTTAAATGGCTTTGCGGTAGTGGAAATATAACTTGGCTTAACAGTTATGTTATCACAGACTGCAACGACACTCTTGATGACTTTTGTAAATGATATTTCTCAGCATCTTTGTATCTGTCATCCTTTACTGCATTTAACATTTGATACTCTCTTATTTTTTGTGGGTCCTTTTTTATTTAGGTCAAATCCCTCTGCTGATTCTTACTGGGCTGTGGAAAAAATAATGGCCGACATCCTCACTGAAAGTGAAGATATCAGTCCAGATCTTCTCTTCCCTCTCTTGGCTAGTGTGCTCAAGGAGAATGAGGTTATTGTCTTCTCAATGTTTCTGCTGTTTAGTTTGGTTTCGATTTTTTCGTACTTTAGTATGGTATATATCATCTTGCAGAAAGTGGCACCTTCCTGTTGGAAATTGGGAGAGAAATTGATCTCAGATTGTGCAGCAAAGCTGAGACCTATTCTTACGGGAGCAATGCAATCAAAAGGCACCACTGTGGATGATTATTCTCCTGTAGTGGCCCTTATATGCCGAAATGAATCTGCTGCAGAGTATAATCATACTAATGGTTCTCCTAAACGAGGCATCGCTGATCCTGGAGACTCCAAGGGTTCAATACTTCCCAGAGAAAGGGAACCAGAGCCTAGTTCATTAATGAAACCCAAGGAAGCTTGGCTGCACAGAGAGAGTCAAACTACTAAACAGCTGCAAAATAGAAGGATCTCCATTAGCAGAAGAAATCTTACAGCTTTGCCTACAGTTTCTTCGAGAAAAAGAACTGCGCTGAAGTCAAACGTGGAGACTGCGCGAGACAAGGCGGCTGTTGTCCTCAGTGATCTTAGAGATAAAAGAATGAAGCAGCCAACGAAAGGAGGAAGCAACACTAATAAAGGCAAATTAGGGGTATGATAGTAACTGTTGCAGTATAGTTTTGATACAGTGGTTGGTACCTGACAATACATATTCATTGCATTCTTTGTCAGTATATCATTAAGTATGCCTTCTTCGATTGTTATTTATTATTACTATTATTTTTACAATAAAACTGAAGTATCTTCAAAAACTCTGCCGAATTTTGTGGTTACAGTTATTAGAGTGTTGACACTCATTTAGTTGTTTTCACTTTTTCCTAATTGCTACGTGGCATGGTCTTTGCACCTTTTTTTTTATCTTTTATAAAGTTGTGTATTTTCTTGATAATTTTCAGGAGCCTGGATTGCTGGCTGGAGTATTAGTGGGTCGTCGAATAAAGATCTGGTGGCCATTGGATAAAATGTGAGCTTTCTGAGACCCTCGTTTTTAAATACTTTATTTCTGTCTCGGTTGACATTATTTTTCTATCCTCATCTCCTTTTTGCACTTACTGGTCTTCCTTCTGTTATGTGCGGCTGCAGCTGTTGCTTCAATGATGGTGTAGAGCTATTGGTTGTTTATATCATTTTCTTCCTATTCCTAATGATTTGTTTTACAGGTTCTATGATGGCCTCATTCAATCTTACGACCCCATAACGAAGAAGCACAAGGTGAGATGACTATGATGGTCTTCAGAAGCTTCTGCATTTTTTGACCTACCATTTGATTTTATCAATTCAGTTAGCTTCTTGCATGTATCTGCATTATGCAGATCAATCCTTTTGCTATCCCCTAGTCCCGTATGATAGCTAACTGTTTAGAATTACGTAATTGTCTAAGGAGGCATCTCTTGCAATGTTCTTTGATGTTGTGTTAAATATACATGGACTATAGGTTTTGTACAACGACGGGGACAAAGAAACCTTAAACCTTGAGAAGCAACGGTGGGAGTTTATTGAGGAAGATTTTCCAGAGGAAGTAAGTGTAAAAGTTTACTTATTTTCTCTTGCCGTGTTTCATATCATTAAGTTAGAAGTAACTCCCTGCTTATGTGCTTTTCTGACATAACACCTACAGGCGGGTGATAATCCCAAGCCCATTACTTCACCCGTCATGTAAGTCTTGCCTTTCATTGATATTTGTGCCAGCATATGTTTCTCTTTTGTCCTAAAGAAATCGTTCGTCTTATTTGGTCCTGATTGTCACATCAGAATGACAAAGCAGAGTGGGAGTGGCAAAAGTTCAGAGTCAATGAAGATATTGAACGACAATGAAATTGTTAAGAGGTTAGATTTTGATACGCTTTGTTTTACAATTGTTATGGTTCGGCTGGCTACAAGCTTTTGTCGTGTTTCTTTCCAGGACCGTGGCAGCCACCAGCTTACATGAAGTTGAAGCTCCCAACTTCAGCAACCAAAATATAGGTGGAGATGAGTCCAGTGATGAAGAAAGCAACGACGGTAATGTCTTTGAGATCAGGGCTCGATCAAAGGATGTCCAAGTAGAAAACCCTAGTAGGAGCACATCTGATGATTCCACTCCAGAGGCTAGCCCGCCAAGAGCAATCAGTCTTCGATCAAAGGATGTGCAACTTGAAAATCATAGAACAAGCACATCTGATGAATCGACTCCAGAAGGCAGCCCACTTAGATATATCAGGGAGAAATCAACGGATGTCCGACCACCAAGAACATATGATGATTCAACTCCGGAAGCTAGCCCGCCTAGACCTCGGGGACTCTGATGGAGTCGATCTCGCCATTACTAACTTGAAATTTTGAGGGTGCAGAGCATGGGAAATAACTGTAGCTTTGGTAAAAACAATTGAAGTAATGACTCCAAAAGGCATCGATATGCAAGAGCGTACAATTAGGCCCCCGTACAAAGATGCAGGGGTTAAAGAAGTTCCTGATGTCCAGGATCTTTTAGTTATCAGTGTTGGCCGTGAGAAACTTTACCACGGCACTCCCCGGATCACCATAGCAGAGAATCGGATGCCGTACAGCGAAAGAGACGAGCTTGTGTACCTGTTTTGGATTCGCCGGTCTTTAGGCGGAACTCCGGCGATTCCTCGGCTTAGGCGCATCACCTCTATCACCCTCCGGAATCCTGGCGTCGATGAGACCACCACCCTCACCTTCACTAGACTTTATAGGAGGAAACAACCTCCTTAGTGAAGCAACTTCTCAAGGAAGTTGAGTGTGTGGAATTATGGAGAGTTAGGGTTAGAGGGGAGTTGCCTTAGCCTATTTATAGAGTCATTTGGCCGGGCCCTCTCATCACAGGCCGGGCCGAACTCGGCCCACACTAGCCAGGCCCATATTAGGCTAATTAAGAATCCTTATATCTCACTTTATTAGACCAACCCTGTTAACGGTAAATTAATACCGTATAATGGTAATTATAATCTCAATTAATATAAGCCCACACTTAGGAAAACTCTAACATTCTCCCACTTGGGCGAATATTAATTGAAACTGTACTGTATATGCGCATCTCTATCTTGGTCTAGAGATTATTCTTAATAGCCAATCCGATCCCATAGAATCTTAAACACCGAATCATGGTAGTAACTGCATAAAAGGTATGCAGAGCCATCCATGGTCACGAATGTCCTTAACTCTACTGATATGGATTCAATATGGTAGTGTGGCAGTTGGATAACACCTCATAGAATAGATATTTAGACAGAAACTTTATGTGTTATCACCTTTTGTCAGGCAACATTCTCTCTCCTTAAGTGACACGAAACTTGATGTGCACCAGAGAATCCATATATGGCTCCAATGAACCTACATATATCTTATCTTTATAGTCAACTGTACTTTATGTGTAACAAGACATATCTTCAAGGCCAGTAACTCAATGCCCCCAGCCTTATATTCAAGGTTTACACATACCTTGAGATTTTCAATTGATCAACTCAACTCAAAAAAACTTTATTGCATGCAATAGAGTTGATCTATATCAAGATGTTACAAATGTAACAATCACAGATGCAAACTTTATTGGAGCAAAAATTGACAACAGCTCCCACTGAACAACCGCATCCAAAGATGCTGCTAGGCCCATCTTAATGGCGTCATTTCAAACACAAAAGGCCAAACAACTTTAGTCAGTGGAACTTCAACCATATCATCTATGAAACTATGCTCCACTTTAATGTCACCATTTCGATCTGGTTCTTTATGGTCAAACACTTGACCGCCAGATGTTTGGACCCTTTAAAACCTCTGTTGTTGTATATAATCAACAATGCAGAGCCATCATCATACTATAACTGTATGGGTCCATATAAAAATGAATACGATCAACTCCCTAGTGAGGTTCTGGAGCTAAATAACCTGAGTAGCAGCCCAAAAGCTTGCTATAAACTCCGCTTGAATGCTAGAGGACAATACAGATCTGTGTTTTTCTCTATTATGCCGCACTGCCTGCTAATTCAAAGATGCATTATGTTGTCAACTTCTCGTCATCCAAATAGTTAGTAAGGTCTTAATCCGAATGCCTCACTAGCTGCAAGTAATCAATCTGTATGTGAATCAATATGTAGTCTTTTGTCCTCTTTATGTACCTTAAAACTTTCTTGACAGCAATCCAGTGATCGTTTTCTGGATTTTACAGACATCTGCCTCATGTTCTCAAAACAACATTTGGGTTCTCTCCACATCCGTATAAGGACATGACAATAGATTCAGTTTATTACTCTTAATGTCAGGATCAATTCCTGACTTACAGTGCTGTATACTGAATCTTTCACAATATGATCAACACATGTCCTATGAGACAGGCCCAATATGCAATAAGAACGATCCCAACAGATCTCAATGCCCACGACAAAAGACACCTTATCAAAGTCCTTTATGACAATATGTGCTTTGCTTCATGTAGTAATTCAACATCACCACTTGTAACACATTGTTCAAAAGAAGATAAAATTTCCTCCCACTGATCTTGTTGTATATACACTAATTCACTTCACTTTCAACATCACTGAATAAAGTGACAACATATATGAAACTCCTGATGTCATTATCTGAGAGCTGTTGCATGAGGCCTTAAGTAAACTATTTTAGTCTACTGATAAGTTTATCTGAATCACCAGCTATAAAACCTTCGGGTCATACCATATAGACTTTCCTCATCAAGGTCTCTCTTTGAGAAGATAGATATCAATATCCAGCTGGCGTAACTCTAAAACAAGATGAGTTACAAATGTCATGATCACTCTGAAAGAACCTTTATGAGAGACTAGAGGAAAGAGTTACTTTATAGTCTTCACCTCCTCTCAGAGTGTAATCTTGGCAACCAGTCTAGCTTTAAACTTCTCTGACTTTTCTTTTAAAGACCTTTTGTCTTATTCATCCACTTGTAACTGATGAACTTATAACCCTCAACTATCCATTATGCTCTCAAAAACCATTATGTTTCATAGACCATGTCTCGTCTTTTATCACATCCAACTCCAGATCTCACTGATTACAAGAAACAGCATCTGTATAAGTTTCTAGATCAACCATATGGCCTATATTATAATGATGCTCTCCAAATAGACTATAAGTCTGGCAGTATAATTGGTCGTCTCTACCTTAGGGATCTTCCAAATGGAGCCTCGTTAACCTCATCATACACCTATGGGGCTTGAAGAGCTTCATCAGAATCTGTGTTAATAACACTGTCCTAAACCCCAATAGGCTTAGACTGTGATGTGGTAGGCTTCACGATCGTCTATATAGGCAGAGAAAACGACACAACACATGTATCGTACCTTTAACCTTAATAGCCTAAGCATCTTTTGGCCTCATTAAAATTCAGAAACTTCATTGTCTGTTATTCCATAATTCTCGTACTTCTGTTGGGATCATTAACCAAATATCCCTTCAAATGATCTGGACTTACCTAATGCTGGACAATACATCTTCACCTCTGCAGGATAACTTCAAATCTTTAGATGGTTTATCTAGATTTACGTCTAATCCATAACTCAAAAGGGTCAATAGAATAACCTTAGTGGAAACACCAATCAAAGTATGAAGGCAACTCAAAGGCTATCCATACACAGAATCTTGTAGGTTCATTCCATTAATCATACTCCTCATTACAACTTTCAGGCATAGTAGACTTAACTACTATCCCAGAATCCTTTTAGGTATATGGTAAATGACCCTTAAAGCTTTCCAACATGGTCATGTACACCATAATACTCTCCATATTGGTCATCTTATTTCCACATCAGTTTACGCAATTCTCCAGGTCACATTTAAGAGTAGTTAGGATGTTAAGCTTTATCAGCCTCTCACTCTTTCCCTAGATAAGTGGCCAGATCTTTATGCCACAATGCGTAAAACTGTTCTTTAACTGGAAATTTCTTGGAAAACAACCTTTTCACTGTATAAGTGATGTAGATATCATCGGGAGTTAAGCATAATCTAATTCATTTGACACATTGCAGCACTCATCCTTATTCGACTTGAGAACACAGAAATTCCGTTGTTCCTTCAGTTCAAAAGAGTAGCTGCTCACGTCCAAATATGATACGGAAATCAAGTTCCGTCTAAAGGTAGATACAAAAAATGCATACCTTAATGTCAGATCAAAACCAGAGAATGGAATTAAAATGACACATCTCCCACGAATTTAATGTCAACTTTATTGTTGTTTCCTGATGTGAGCTTTTGATTCATCTTGATTTGGTTTCTTGTGATTCATGAATCCTTGTACTGTGAACACAATATAATTGGTTACACCTTTATAAAGTCTCCATAAACTGGATGAGACTTCTGCTAGATTAGATTCGTGAATCAAAACCAAAGAATCATCACCTACATGCCCACACTTAGATGACCAAGCCTTATTACAATAGCAGTCCCACTTTATGTGACATTTCTTTATAAAAGAAGTCGTAGTCACAATCTTTATCAAAAGATGCCATTTTTGGACCCAAACTGTCTGAATGACCAGTGGTTTCAAGAGTTCCTTTATGAGTACGATCTTTAAACCTTTTGCTCAATGTGTCCACCATCCTTATGACGTAATCTCTAACTTTATAAAAACCATCAAACCTTATATTGAAGAGTTCTCGCTGATGTATCATAATATCAGCAGTGAACGAGACACAGACCCAGGCTACTTGGGCTTCCATCATCCATACAACAGTGCAGTCAGCAGGCCATCTACTCTCACAGCAGTACTGAATGGATTACTTCAGAAATCACAAGCAAATCCAATTGCTCTTTAATCCAGGCAATAAAATGTCCCTTCTCGAGTTCCATATGTTAACAGCAAAATCTGTCAACTTATCCTCATAAAGAGCAATATAAACTTCTGCCAGCCATATCACAAAACTTAATATCCTCCAGCTATTTCACAAAGTCTGAACCAGTATGAACCTCAATCTTAATGGAGTTACCGTTTACTGGGAAGGTGACTACTTTAAAAAGCAATGTATAATAATGGCACCATGTGAGTACTGTGTAACTTGATCCTTAAAAGTACACATCTTGAGGATCAGATGCACCATCATGTAATCACCTTTGGGCAGAATACATAATGTGCACTTTATATGTGACAGCCTATAAAGAGAATAAATCCAATCTTTATGAATCACCACCTTTGGGTGGATGAACCACTAGGATTAGTTACTTCTCAAACTTTATGCTGCACATGTGATACCTCATGAACCAATATTGTGTAACTTTAAAAACTGTTTGAGTACACATCCAGAGAGCTGCATACATCATCACAAAGTCACCTTTGGGCAGAAGATGTGACATGCAATTGCAAACACCCCACATGATAGCGGCCATGAGAATCTGTTCCAATCTTCGCGAATCACCACCTTTGGGTGTACAATTCACTAGGATCGGTCAATCCCCAGCCATATGCTATATATGTATCCCTCCATGAACCAATACACAATCACCTCCTTTGGGAGTATGACCATGCATCAAAACAAGAGACATCCTTCCACAATACGAGACTGATATTTCTCAAACCCAACCAAGTGTGCCACTTTGGCGGTCACTACCTGATTGAATCCTTGAAACTCTCTCATACCAGGGATATAAGCTTTATGCCTCACATTTACCATATTCAAATGATTTCAAATTTCACTATGGGGCACTTTATTCTGAAATCATAGGCGATGCCAATAACATTGCTGTATACATTGATGCATGTGGAACTTTATACATGCTAAAACTCTACACATTCTGTATGTGGTCATATACATGTAAGCTTGCCTTGATATTTCCGAAACCATATGGAAATATATGAAAAATGCCCAATATACCCCTAAAAACATACGTACATAAGGGTCTTTATGCATTTTTTCTATTTTTAAAAGCTTCAAACATGTCAAATAAATATACTACAGTGTAGAGAATTTCCATACGAGCACGCCGGTACCAAGATCGCCCCTAAAGGACGTCCCACGCGCCCTCACGCGCCGGCCAAAGCCTCGGCGCGTGGGGCTCACGCGCCACACGTGCTCCTCACGTGCGGGGCGTGCCCACCGGTCCAATGACCGGTCCGACCGGGCCGGCCGGCGACCGGTCTAACTGTTCATCCGGTCCAACCGTTGACCGGTCCGACCGGTCAACGGTCAACTCGGGTCGGAGTCGGGTCGAAGACGGGTCAGGGTCGGGTCGGGTTGACCCGGTCAAACCGGGTCAATCAACGGGTCGACCCGGTCAATCCGGGTCGGGTTGACCCGAACCCGAATGCACTGGCCCGCTGACGTCAGCTGTCGGCAGCCGTCCTGGAGTCGCCACGTGTCGCCGCGTGATAGGCCGCGGCTGCGCTAGCGCGTGCAACGCGCGTGCCGCGCGTGGGCGCGCGTGAATCGCGCCGCAGCGGACGCCGGTGGCGCGTGGCGCGCGTGTGAGGCCGTCCGGCCTCCTATGGCGGCGATCCACCCATCAAAATGCTCGTCTCGACGAGCCCGTTCCAAATATATGATCGAAAACAATTTTCATCCGTAAAATTTTCCGAAAATAGGCAAACACAGTACGGTCCCGATCTTCGCTATGGCGGCTCTGATACCACATGTTGGCCGTGAGAAACTTTACCACGGCACTCCCCGGATCACCATAGCAGAGAATCGGATGCCGTACAGCGAAAGAGACGAGCTTGTGTACCTGTTTTGGATTCGCCGGTCTTTAGGCGGAACTCCGGCGATTCCTCGGCTTAGGCGCATCACCTCTATCACCCTCCGGAATCCTGGCGTCGATGAGACCACCACCCTCACCTTCACTAGACTTTATAGGAGGAAACAACCTCCTTAGTGAAGCAACTTCTCAAGGAAGTTGAGTGTGTGGAATTATGGAGAGTTAGGGTTAGAGGGGAGTTGCCTTAGCCTATTTATAGAGTCATTTGGCCGGGCCCTCTCATCACAGGCCGGGCCGAACTCGGCCCACACTAGCCAGGCCCATATTAGGCTAATTAAGAATCCTTATATCTCACTTTATTAGACCAACCCTGTTAACGGTAAATTAATACCGTATAATGGTAATTATAATCTCAATTAATATAAGCCCACACTTAGGAAAACTCTAACAATCAGCCCTTGTATAGACATATAATTTTTTCTTGCTTTTGTAAATTTCTGATGGTTATAGAACGAGAGCTTGTAATGAGCCTATTGGTTCATATTCCATTTTGCCTGAAATGGAATCTATTTTCTTCGATGAATCATTAAACAGCAAGCGAGTCAACTCGTTCAGTCATTACTTCCATCTTTCCCCCCTTCATAGTTGCGGTTTTGGACCATCAGATGATCCCCAGTAAGATATTTCCAAGGGGCTCTGAGAATAATAAGTCCTCCCCCAAAAAATTAATAACATGACTGTGGGTTATCTAATTTATTTCTGCATTGACAATGAACATTCAGCTTTCCACGCTCTCCCATAGACACATTACACAGGTAACTTTCGAACATTGCAAATAAGCGGCACTTGTATTTAGTAATTCCTTCACACGGCAATATCTGAAAATATAAAGTAAGAATTTCGAAAGTTAAAGTTCTTCATGATGACCAGTAAAGTTTCGATCGGTAGTTTTGGTTAATGAAAATAAACGAGTAATTGTAAGAAAAAAGAGCAGAAATGCTCTCATTTTTCTTAAATAAGGGTTTGAAGTGACCGTATCGGTCTCAAATAAAGACCTGAATTGGCCATGGTAATTTGAAATAAGGGCTTGATGCTCGCCGGCTACATATTCCGGCCGGAGGGATTTTAGTCTAAAAGACAACTTTAATTCTTACTTATTTTATATTTTTATATTCTCTTTCCTTTATTTTTTGTCATTTTTTTTTTTGTTGCCGTGGACAACGAGGGCCGGAAGACCCTTTCCAGGCACTTGTCAGATCTAGGCGAGGACTGCCTCGTCCAAACCTTCACCTGTCGCTATTGAGGATAAACCTTGCCAAATTGGGTGCAAGCGACCCTTACCCAGCCCCTTTTGGGCATTGCCGGTAGACCAATGATGCCGACAAAAAGAAAAGAAAAGTAAATAAATAAATAAATAAAAGACGGAATGCTTGCCCTTAAACACCTTGGAGACTGACATAGCAACTTTGGATCATTATTTGAAACAAGATTCACTTCAGGCCCTTATTTGAAAAGATAAAAGCATTTCAAGCCTTGATTTGAATTTTTTTTTCCAATAATTGAATTTGCCGATTCAAGAACTTTTTTCATAAAAATGGTACCGAAAGGGTGTTCATTGAAGAATTAACATAATTAAGTTCCCGAATCTAAATTCTGGTTTGCAGAAAATAAAGTATTCTCTCATATTTTATTTAGGTATTTAATCTACCTACTGAAAAAGATTAGTGTCAAAGCTCCGAAATTGAAAAAAAAAATATTTTGACTAAAATCATGTGAACCTAAGTTGCGAATTGGTAGAGCTTGGGAGAGCTAGGATTAGGTTAGTTAATTCACTCAATTAGCCTAAAATTTTTGAATTTTAAATTGCGCCCTGTTATGAAAAGGCAAGGGGTCAAGGCATGTCTGCTAATGCTTGACCTTGAACGTGAGGAGCTAGTTCTTCAAACGTGTCAACATTTCCTGGTCATTATTCGGTAATAATATTATTATCAGCAATATTTTTATGCACTCTTTTTCTTCTGTTTTGCATAAGCATAATAGTTTTGACAGATATCTGTTATTTCTGCCGGGGAGTAGAAAGACTTGTATTCATTAGAAAGGAGAGCTTTCTTAACCTTTGACGAATAACAGTAGTTAATCAAATAGTTAATCAAAGTGCTCTTTTGAGTTCCATTTTAGTATTGTGGAACATCACAATTTTGGCTGGTGTTGCTGTCTGGTAACCTTTCTTCTGACTCAAGCTTAGCATATTTGTCGCTACTCAATTGCGGTTTCCATGTACGTCGGTGTTAACCTTTTCATGCTCTCTTATTTGTTGACGGGTTCTATTTTATCGGATGATTATTCTCCTGTAGTGGCTTCTATATACCGAAATGAAAGCTCCATCAGCAGGAGCGATCTTTCAGCTATGCCTGCGGATTCTTCGAGATCGAGATCGAGAGAGAGGGGGGAAATGCATCGAAGTCAGATGCGGAGACTGCGAGATGTGACGGTTCTGATTCCCGGTGATCTTAGAGATAAGCAAATGAAGCTGCCAACCGAAGGACGAAGCGACCCTAGTACAGGCACATCAGGGTTAGGATTGAAATTGTTGCAGTGTAGTTTTCGTACAGTGATTGGATCTGATTACATATACTTGTTACTGTTTTTCTTATTATGTTATTAAGTATGCCTTCCTCGATGATGATGATGATCATCATCATCATCAAACTGAGGTATGTCGTGCTTAATTTTGTGGTTACAGTTGTTCAAGAGTATAATCCCATATGTTATATGTGATGTCCACTTATGATGAGATTGATATTAAAAAAAAAATTCTTCTTAGAACATATTGATTTGACCGTAAGCGGGACCACCATCCCGTAGCATGTTCTGCTTCTCGTCATGGAAAATAATGGAAGAAGCATCTGACTCCTTCATGCATGCTCCACGTGGCTCGGGGGATAGGCCCTGATTTCACCTTCCGTGAACGAACCTCGCTGAGAAATCCAAGCTACATAAGAAAAGCTTTGCAGGAATAACTTTTTAAGGGGTTAGATCTCGAATTCCGTTGAGCAAACCGAGCCATTCTTTTGTATTACACGATGTTGGTTAAATTGGCGAACAAGGAGGGTGCCTTTTTAGAACGAAGCATGTTCTTGACAGGATTTGGATCCCCTGCCCCGCTGGGGTGCCCTGATTTGATCAGGGCCGTCCGTTCAATAACGGATGGCCCAGATCTCTTCAAATAAAGGGGGGGATTTTTATTTTTTATTTTTTTGGGTAATGATTAGGGCACCCCTGGCCCGATTTCAACGGGGCAGGAGATCCAGTCTTGGGTCCCGCATTTAGGTTAGAAGGGTCTAAAACTTTCCTTTCTCCCCGTTACGTAAATTTAGAACTTGATGAGGAGGTCCAAGTATAATAGACATTGCTGGTGGTGATGAGTTGGGTCTGTATTGCGTATTCTGCATATGTGAATCAATTCAATACGACAGAGTTCTCCCAACATAAGAAGATGGTGCTCTCATCATGCATTACCCGCATCCTCCTGCTTGGTCTTGAGACGTACTTGGCAACAAGCTTACTCCAAATAAATTGATAAAGAGTTGACAAAAACGTTGACGTTTTCCACTGATTTTCATGTTATTTCCACCATAGCTCGTGACTTTGCATTGTACTTTGCCCTTGGGTTTGGATATGGAGGCATTCATTCCAGCCATCTTTGCATTGTACTTTGCCCTAAGAGGGTCATTGTAGGTCCAACTGCATCACAATCAAACATCAAATGAAGTTCCTATCAGCGTTATGAATCAGTAGCGAATCGTTCTCTTCGGTCTTCAATCTCAGGTAGTGTATTGGAAACAAGACGGTATGCCATATTCATATTAGAAAGATGGCATCAATAGAACCAAAAAAACTTCACTATGCAGTTGATGATTTCTTTTAAATGCCCAGGCCAAATAAAAGAACTTTGTGTTTTTTCCATGAAGAACTCAGGAACGACAAACGAATTCTCATGTACAATTCCACTTGAACAACCTTAGATACTATCATTTAATATATAATCCTAACATATTGCTAGAAAACTAAGCAGACCAGTACATTTCATTTTACCACGCTTCATGTCAACAGCTGCAAGTTTCATCAGAAAGTGATCACAATAGAAGTTAATAATTACGACAAGCATAATATCTAGTTAACTTTGCTGTACACTCCCTCCATAGTCCTCAAATTACTATCAAGAATGCACGTCAATCTCAATTATGCAAACGAGAGATTGTGTATTGTTTTCTTTTCCTGAATTTTACTGTTAGCTCTCTTCGATTAGGGGAGATTCTAGAAAGTTAGCAGAAGTTAAGAATTAGGGTGAAGTATACTACAAGTGCCATAACTTTTGTGTGGCGCTCATTTGAGTACCATAACTTTTTTTTTTCGCTCACTTGAGTGCCATAATTTTCAAAAATCGATCATTTGAGTGCCACTTCCGGCAAATCGTCCTACGTGGACTTTTATTATTATTATTATATTTATTTTTTAATGACACGTGGATTTTTTAAAATTTTTTCTAAATTTTTTTAATTTTTTATTTATTATCATATTTTCCGTTTTTATTTTTATTTTAAAGGTATTTCCCCCCTAGGCCTGCGAGGGTCACTAGAGACCACCACCACTAGGCAGCCCTGAGGTCGGCTTGCCCAGAGCTAGCGAGGCAGCGACGGCCGTCACGGCCTTGGCAACCGCGAGTGAAGGTGTGAAGCCCTAGCCAGATCTGGGCGAGGGTCCCCGCCGGCCACGGGTGAGAGGCCCTTGCCTGACCTCGCGATGGTCGTCACAGCCTCGACTGCCGTGGCCAGGTCTAGTCGAGGGCCACCTCACCCGTGGCCAG
Organism: Rhodomyrtus psidioides; assembly: GCA_021437785.1. NCBI lineage: Eukaryota > Viridiplantae > Streptophyta > Magnoliopsida > Myrtales > Myrtaceae > Rhodomyrtus > Rhodomyrtus psidioides. The sequence continues at coordinate 1,161,289 of JAILYB010000005.1, read as the reverse complement.
TGGGGCGACGATGGCCCTCGCCTAGATCTGGCGAGGGCCTTCGTATCCGCGGCCGCCGAGGCCGTGACCACCGCCGCCCAGTGCCGTCGCGACCTTGCCAACTCAGGACAAGTCAGCCCCTGGGCCGCCCGGTGGTGGCCGGCGAGAGTCGCCGATGACCTTTGCCGGCCAAAGGCGCAAAAACAACAAAGAAACAAAAAAAAATTTGCAAAATAAATAAAAAATTATGAAAAATTCCAGGTGTACATTAAAATATTTAAAAAATAATTTTGACGGTGCCACGTCAGTTTTCCGACGTTCACGTAAGCGATGACACTTAAGTAATCGATTTTTTAAAGTTATAGCATTTAAGTGATCGAAAAAAAAATTATGGCGCTCAAGTGAGTATCGTACAAAAGTTATGGCACTTGTTATGTACTTATTCCTAAGAATTACTATGAAAAAAATTACCAAAAAAGTATAAACATATTACAATTATGCCAATTCAGTTTCAAATCTTTCACATTTATGTCAATTAAGTCCATTTGGCCGGTCGGTATTGTTCTACACAATTTTTTTGCAAAAAGAAAAACAATTTAGAGTGAATTGGCATAATACTTTTTTGGTAATTTTTTCTATTATCACGCTTTTTTTTTCCCCTTCGGATAGCATCATTGTTCAAGTCTTCATTCATTTCTGTTTATTTTCTTCTCCTATCCTGAATGTTCTCGTGCCAATTTGAATGTCATGTAGCTACTACGAGCAAAAGTTTATGTGATTGGTCTCCAGGAACATTATCTTCTCTCTAAGTGCCTTCTAGTTGTTATGAATCGTGAGAAATTGATTTTCAAGCCAACCCAAAACAAAAAGCCAAACTTTGTGGAGGCCGACACCAGATAATTAGGAAAAAAAAGCCACTCCTCTTATTTTAGCCTGGTGCTTTGACACACACATATAGAAGTTGCTATTCTAAAGTTTAACAGTACCGGCAGATTTCTGACCACGCGATCGCTCAATCATTGAGTGTTTTATGTAAAATACGTGATGATAATATGTGGATCTACAGTTGAGATCGTATCGTCTCTGACATTACTATTTGGAAGCATTTCATAAATGAAAATTGTCAACTTGCGTTTAACTTCTAGAGTATACAGTAATGAGGATAATTCTATGAAAAACTGGATTTTTTTTTGGGCCCCAAGACCCCAAAAAAAAAAGACTCCACTTTGTTATGCAAGATTTACGGCAAAAGGACACCTCAAGCACTAATATTTGTGTACGGCGCTCATTTTGATATTGATTTTTTTTATCACTTAAGTGCCAAATCGGAGAAAAAAAGATCATTTTAATGATAAATCGAAGAAATTCTAGCGACTTTACCGGAGTTGGTATTTAAATAATCATTTTTCAAAAAAAAATATTTAAATGATTTAAAAAATGATCATTTTAGTGTAGTGCCAAATCGAAGAAAAAAATAATTACTTTGTTAAATTTTGATGATCTTATCGAAATTGGCACTAAAATAATCGTTGTCTCAAAAAACTTAGCACTGATCCAAAAGAAAATATGGCGCCGTGCAAAAATATTGATAGTTGATGTGTATTTTGCACACTATTTACCGGGGGTTGCGCTACGGTCCAAATCGCCCCATCTACGGAAAGATTCAAGAGAGTCTCTCTCCTCTCGATACCGTCTCCTCTCCACAGTCCCGGCTCTTGCATGAACTGGGGGAGTCTCTCTCAGAAAGAGGAAGACGATGGCCAAAACCAAAAAGAAAGGAAAAAAAGAAAAGAATGGAAGAGGAAGATGGTCTCACTCGACTGCTTCATTCCTCTCAATGTTCCTAGGTCCGTATTCTTCTGCGATGGTTGTGAATCCTTTTCTTTTTCACTATCTGTCGATTGGCATTGCAGTTTTGTTTCATTAATGTCGGGCTCTTTGGTGTTCTCTTAGCTCCTTTCTCTACAGAAGAAAAGAAAGTCTTCATCTTTGTATGGTTCAAAACCGAAGAAATACTTCTATTCTGCTTAAAACTTGCCGATTTTTGCTATTTGCTGATCAAATTAGGTATCTGCTACTTGTTATTGACAAAGCCAAGCTGCAAACTTCTCTTTCCAGTGTGCTTCCGCATGTACGTGTGCAAGCTCAAGTTGATTTTGTCATTTTCCTATCGAGTTTGATGAAGTTTTTCCTTTTTGTTTCACGTCTGCATAACTGGTCAATGGAAATTGCAGACCATCATCATTTGCTTTCTTTCCCTCTAAGCGAAAGAACTACACCCATATAGGACTTTCATCGTATGAGTAATCATAATTGGATATATCTCCTTCATGGTTGATGTTTTGCTTCTCAAAATAAAGTCAGTCCTTCCTCAGTGGCCTATCTTGCCTATGATTTTTTTTTTTTCTGAGAATTAGGAAATCCCTTCTCTCAATAGTATGGATTCCGGTTTCTCTCAAATGGTTTTAGGAAAAGCTGATATAAACCAGTAGCTTGGCTAATTTAATAGTATCCACTGTCCTTACACTGACTATTGAGAAATTTTTGGGCCAAAATGGAGACCAGAAAAGCTCTATCCAAACTTTCTAGGGAACTGAAGTATTGAATTTTCAGATGTGAGTTTCAACAAACACCTGGTAAATCTGGTTTTTGTCAATATTAACAACCAATGATTTCGCGGAGTTAGCAGTAATCAATGTCGCGGGACTTGACCCAAAGAGCAACAGTAAAGCACAAAGCTGTAAACTGAAACTTTTGCCGTAGGCAGTTGAACTTGCTTTTTCCTCCTACAAGCATGTCTGTTTTTTCAATAGTGGTTTTCTTAGGATCTCTTTTTTCTTTGTTTCTTGTCACAATTTAGCAGAAGCCATAAAAGTGGATTGTCTAGTGAACTTTAAAAGGGTTAATCATGGATACACAATATTTGCAAATTGTTTGCTACATTTGCTATATCTAGTACCTTGATATATGTAGTCTTATCATTTGGAGTTCACTAATTTATGGTGAGGCTTGTGTAAAATGGCAGTTTGGATATATTGCCGTGTCCGATCTTTTCACTCGGGTTACATCCTTCTTCAATTTTTTCCCAACTACTCTTTATTTTCTTATTATAATTCAATTATTCATGCTCCATTTTGGATGACTTCTAGCTATTATGGAAGAAAAGTTTTTCCTTGGTTTCCAGTAACATTCTTTTCTGTAAAAGAGCCTTGCAAATATGCCTCCAGGCGCTTCTGAATTTTAGGTTCTGTAAGCCAATCCAAACCCAAAAGCTAAACTTTGGGAAGAGCTAACACCAGATAAATACAAAGAAAGGTGCTCCTCTTATTTGAGCCTCGTGCTTTGGCTTCTAAGTAATACGGCTTTCTACAATTGGTTAAGGCAAAACAAACTATTATACTTATACTACCACCTGGCTAACGGTAATTCTTCCTTCCCGCCAGTAGCACCACTGGTAAGATGGCCTATTTTCAATACTTTGAAGATGCCCGTTTTTGGATTTCCAATTGCACATATTCATTTTTACATGTTGTGATTAGCATATGGAATTTCAAATTTGAAGATGTAGAATCGTAATTGAATTGGAGGTCCACATGAAAGGTCACCTGGTTTCGTGTTGGGTTTGCATGGAGAGGTCTATATGTATAAATGTATTTATGTAGCATATGGTCAAATGGAGAATTTAATCTGACTGTGAAATGAGTAACTTCGTTTTCCAGGCCTATGTGAAAAGGATAAGTACTAATTCTAGCTTTTTCCAGTTGTGAATATCTAATAATACCTTCTTGATATGCTTACGTGGGTTCCTCGATTTTGTTTTAATGAGATTTCATTTTTTAAATGAGTTGTATATCCAAACTGGTCGTCCTCATATCATATTACCATATCATGCGAAGAGAAAAATAGTCTGATATAATGATAGAAGTTATTTTTCCTTTTCACACCTACCAGATAGGGTAAGTTACAATTCAACCATTGATAACCTTCCAAGAGTAGATGGTGGATAAAGTTTCATTGATGCGGCTTTCAAATTTGCCATAAACGATGAGAAATTATTCTTGATTTATGGTATATCCATGAACATTTCCTCCTAATACCTTCCTTGCCATCAAATGGCCAGATTGCCAAATTGTTGCACTCTTGTGAGACTTTGTCACCTTTCATACTTGCTGACATCATAAAATAAACAAAAATCTGGAAGGAACTTTATCATGAAAATGTTTATACAACACATACCCCCTTCAACAGGTTTAGTCTCTGAGGAAGTTTGAAAAATTTTCAGCAGGTATAATAAGGCGAGTCTTCCAAATTTCACTAAAAATCAAGGCTTAAACAGTTTGGACAACCTTTGTCGTCTAAATCACATTGAAAATCATCTTAGATTGTGAGGCAATAATTTTTTTTTTACCCAACCAATGAAGGTGCTAAAACTAATGTTTCCTAAGATTGAATAAAATAATTATCAACGTTTGGTATCATCTAGGAATAGAAAGACTAGTCTTGTTACCAAAAATTGCCGATGAAAACCACTCAAATGGGAATGCCTTGTTTTAAAATTGACTACTTTTGTATTACACAATAAACAAGGTAAATCAAATACGATTTATAAACGAGTCCCAACATGCCACATTCATAGCATCACTTGTTCACGAGCATGTCACGTGCGGATTTAACCAACGAACAATTTTAACCTAGATTTATTGTGAGAAATCCCATTGGAGGTGGCGGCGCACTATGGCATCTCATCCCTTATAAATACCCCTATATCCTCACTGTATCACCTCACCCCTAGCACCTTCGATAATCTACTAGACTGATCTAGCTTTAATTCTTCATCCTAGCTTTTGTATATGTTTTGTTTGAATTGCATAATTTTGCTGAAGGACTCTGTCGCTCGAAAATCCTAAAGATACAGGAGGAGTACTACAGTTTATCGTCCAAAAGCAAGCAAAAAAGAGTCTGCAGATATTTGATCGGAGAAAAAATTGAAGGTGAATATCTTTGTTATCAGCCAAGATACAGATCTCTCTTCATTCTTGTTCAGTAAAATGTTACTCCACTTATCACACTGTTCTTTTTTATTTCTCTCTGTTATATGCCCTTGCAGCAATGCTCCTTGTGTTACACAGATTGGAAGAAACTCTCTATGAGCAGGTACCTACTCTTTCTCTTTTTCAAATTGGAAAACGAAATAGCACAAAGAGCTTTTATTCATTAACACTGAGCCGTGTATGTAAATTTCTATTGATTCCAATATACATCAAGATCACTTTCAGAGCTAGTTCTTTTCATAAATGTAAAGAACCAATCTCGCAACTGAGACCAGAGTTATGATTTTTCAGGATTTGTAAATTCTGAGTTCTAATGGAAGTCGGTAACTTGAGGTCATATGCTTCTCTAAGCAAGAAAAGAATCCGATCGATTGAGACTATTACTGTCTGTAATTCAGTAACTGAGGAAATTTAGGTGACAATATAATATGCACCTTAGAATCTTCTTTACATAGCTTAGAAATCTAGAGATGAATATGAAGAAAGTACAGATTTGAAAATTTTACAATTGAACAGTTCATTCGTTTTCAGATAGACCACTCATCAAGGCAGAAGGCAATAACACGTTAAAGTCTGCTTCTCAGGGGTGTAGCTAAGTGGAGTCGATGCAATGTGCTGCTTGAATTTAAAACATGAACAAATAATGTTTGATTTCTCATTTGTAAGCTCTATTCCACAGTTTGACTTGACTTGAGATGGATTTGGCTATCCAAAGTATCTTTAATATGCATGAATTTGAGCCAAGTTTGAAATCGACGCATCTAGTTGCTTTGAATGAAAAGACTTTTCATGCTAAATGAGTTGGTTATATGCATCCTTTTATGGTCTTTGCATCTTATCTATTAAGACATGTATATTCACGTAAATTAAAATCTAATGCATTAGTATGCGCACATAACATTGAACAATAATCTAAGTCTCATAGTCAATTATCTATTGAGTGAGTTACAGTAGTCATGAGCAGCTCGATTTGTTTGCACCCCTCAGAATTGGCAGAGTCAGCATAAAGCATGGAGCAACTATTTTGGCTGAAAGTACTCGATGGCAGAGATCTTCTCATGGGATTGCCAAAATAATTGGAGAAGCAGCTTGTGTGAGTTTCCTGAAATCTTCTATTGCATTTATTGTTAGATCAAATAAGTTGGCCATTGCCTTGATTTTCTTGTCATTTGAAAGAGCCATGAATCTTAGGACTTTGTGATCAATGTTATGTGGAGTTCAGAACTAGCCTAAGAGGTATTCACAGTTTTTGAAGCATATATAAGTCAACTATATAATAGGACAGGTGGGATATGCTCTATTTGACTTCAACCAAAACCTTCATATTTGTTGTAAAAGCCTGTTTGTATTGGATTACTTAAAAGCAAAAAGAAAATTTTGGCTTTTCCGCCAAAATTTGAGATTGTCTGAATTTTATAATGTTATGAAGAACTTATATGTGAGTCTACTGTGTCAACATTCTAAGTGTAGTAGAAGTTTCGGGTGTTTTAGGTCTAAAAAAAATTCGAATTGTGTTTGTTGCGAAATTTAGATTAAGCAAAAAGCAAAAAGTAATTATGCAGACATGCCCTAAAATAAGACAATTCAGTAGGAATGGAAAAAGTGGACATAAAGAGAAAGTTTCTCCTAGTGAGTGCCTTAGAAACTATAAATGTATCTGTAATGGTGTGGCTTCACCAAGTTTCTTGTGTGCGGTGTTTTGTGGGTGAGGTTTTCTGTTCAGGTTATAGAAGAAGCTATTCTACATTCAAATAAAACTTCAGTTATTCTCATTAGGATGCTTAGTTAGTGGAATCACAGAAATCAGCCCCTCACAGGAAATGGAAAATTGAATCGTGATTGCATAAAGATCTTTTCGTAATAATAAAAAATTTTAAGCTGTTTTAAAAAGTGGACCCCCTATACATATCTAAAGCTTCTTTTGGTAGGTTGGTTCGTGTAATTCTGCAACAGTCACAGACCATGCATAAAACTTATCCTGTCAAAATGCATCTGAATCAAAACCTAGGAACTTTGATGCCTTTCCTATTTATCCCTTACCAAGTTTGTCTCCCCCTCCAAAAGAAAAAAATATGATTTATTTGAAATGACTTCACCTTTGTGAGTCATTCATCACATACACCAAAAATTGTAATACTCGCATCTATTCATGCTTGGCATCTTATATTAAGCCAAAAAAGTGTTGCCTGCCAATGTTCAATTACATGCATATGTGTATGTCACTGTGAATTCATTGCAATTCTTATTAAAAGTTTCCGGAAAATATAACCCAAAATGATGTAAAAAGTACTTCCTTTGCATTTTCATGACAATCTTTTGAAACAAATATTTGTGGTTTGCATGTCTGTCTTACTATTGGTGATATAACATACCCTTTTCTTTTTTGACAAGCTCATTTTTTTATTGTCATATCATATACATTTTTAATCAAAAAAACGGAAGTAATGTCTTCTACTATCTCATTTGGGGATATATAGAAACTGATATAGAGCAGTTTAATAATTAGGAAAACCAGAAAAATCAAAATATGGAGGGCAATTGAAGATGATTAAATATGGAATTCGGCTCAAAAAGCAATGGAATGGCAAGTAATTGTACCCAAGATTTGAAATACCATTTGAAGCTACCATGTTTATTTTCTGCCTTGAAAGCGAAGAGCTCACGGTCAGAGCCCCAACCAAGAAACCAAAATTGACAGCTAATTCTGAACATAAGAAATAAGACCAAGTTCATGGCACAGGTGGAAACTTAGTGTGTTTCCATTTCTTCCTTCGATTGCCCAGTTTTGATTCCCCCATAAATTACAGATGAGTTTCAGATTACTCTCTGTGTGAATCTGCAAGAAAATACGAGTAGTCCCTGTGCTTGTTTGAGCTTTTTAGTGTGTGGGGCCTCCCAAAGTAAAGAGAGAAAAAATGGCTTCATCTTCTTCTTCATTCGAGAGGACTTTGGCAGTGCAGCTCAGATTGGTTGGCAATGGCCTCCTCAATGCCCCTTCTTCTGTGGATGAGCTTCTTGTTCTTCTCGATGTATGATGCCCAATTTGCCCATTAATGCATTTGCATATGATGATTTGGTGTGCTGTGTTTCTTTGCCTTTCATTATGTTTTCTTGTGTATGGTGTGCGCATTGGGATAAAATTGATAGCTAGATGGTGCTTGATTATTTGTTTGGTGCTGTGCAGTGTTTGCACTGAATTTCTCATCAGCGTTCTTTGCCTTTGGAACTGATTGCCATTTCCTTCTGATTGTTTTCCAACATTCCTCTATAACACATGGACTGTTTCTTCGTATGGTTTTGTAGATCATGTCCTTTTCCTTCCAAGATTCAGGCTTTGAGTTCATTTAATCACCTTTTCGGCTGCATATGACATCTCTTGTCAGCTATGTATTCAGGTCACATTGTGGTGATCCATATGGTGCATTTGGGGTGAAATATGCTAGTTACTCATTTGTTAATTCCTATGTGTCAAATGCTCCAATGCTGCTTGCTGGGTCTTGGCTCTTGCTAAACACTGACAATTGGGATGTGCCACCATGAGCTTGAAAACTTTATTTTCTACTTGTGTTTCTCCATCCCCCTCGTACACTGGATGATTTTTCATCTGTTCAATGACATCACCTCCTCTTTACTGTCTGCTATGAGTTTGCCTTCTCTTCTCGTGATCCTGGAAGCATTTTTCTATCTAATGTTGTTGCTCTATTCATAAAAACCACTGTTTGCTTTGACTTACTTGTTCCACTGCATTTCAGGAGGCTGAGGATCTGCTAGCTAACGTGGAGCAAGGACCATCAGAGCCTCTCGAAGATTCCCTTCTTCCAGTCATGAAGGCACTAATTGCTGATTCTCTTTTGAAACATTCTGTCGAGGGTGTCAGAATTTCTGTAGCATATTGCCTCAGTGAGCTTATGAGGATAAGTGCGCCTCAAGAACCGTACAATGATGACCAGATGAAGGTGTAATATCTGATGCCCTACTTTAAAAAATGGCTATTTTGATGCGGCCAGCACTTCTCATTCCAGAAAATATTAGCCTGTTGGTATTGAATGGTTCTCATGTCAATTCATTTCATCGACGTGCAGGTGATTTTTGAGTTAATTGTGGAGTCATTTTCGAAGTTATCTGAGGTATCCACGCAATATTATGAAAAGGCCCTCTCCATACTTGAGACTGTTGCACGGGTCAAAGCATGCATTCTTATGCTTGACCTTAAATGCGACGCATTAGTTGTCCAGATGTTCCAAAATTTCTGGACAATCATTAGGTAAAAGGCTCACCAGATACATTTATTATGTAACTTGTATTCTTCTTTCAGTATAAGATTTAGACTTGTTTTGAAAGACTGAAAGCTCTTCTGTTGATGAAAATAGAGGGGAACTTTTTGTAATTGATCCATATTCGAGAGGATAATATTGCTCTTTTTGAGTCCTTCAAGATTGCTGTAGAAATTTGGCCTATCTATTTTTCTAGTAATTTTTTTTTTTTATTCAAATATGTCGATCCTGTTAATATGAATTTGCTAATTACATTCACCAGAGCTAATCTACAAGGTAGTTCTCCTTTTATATTTGAAAATCTGGTTCAGTTCACATGGTTTTCCTCAGTGCTTAGGACTTTTTGTTTGGTAATATAAGCATTGAATCTCCTGCTAAACTCAATGAAGGGGGTTCTGCACTAAGCATTTGGCCTGAAGCTGAAAATAATGATGACAAATTCCATTATAAATGACTTTATGGTGGCTGGGTTATCCTGGAATCAGAATATTGAAGAGCAAGAAATAGTAGTAACAAAGAAGTGTTAAGAACAAAGCCTATCTCTTTGGATAAAGAAGTTGGATTCTTGGATATATCTATCAGTGCCTTCTTTGTTTTGTTATTCTGTCTTCCTGTTCCTCTATCATATATCGGCTCTTCTTTTTAGGTGTCTTTTTCGTGATGCTAACATTGAAAAATTGAGTTCACCTTTCATTAGTGTGAAATGGGGCAATGTCTATGATTTATACATGACAGTTTTTGCCATCTTTGGCAAGACAAGTACATGCTTGAAACGGTAAGATGCTGTGAGCATGAAGAATATATGAGCAGAATGTCTGTGAAAGGGAAACAGTCCTCGCATAAGGACTTCGCAGTATATTGTCGATTAAGTAGTGATCCTATTCTCTTGTGGAAAAAGGTGACTTGGTAGTATAAATATCAACACTTATTTGATAGGACACTCTGTCAATGCTCCCATTTGATGGCTTTTTTGAATAAAATTGTAGTTCTTGATGTATTTCTTTCTTTTCTTCTTTTTCTCATCTCTGTAGTGTTCACCTATGATACCCTGTTTTTGATGATCTCTTTTTGGTCAAGGTCCAATGCCACAGATGATATAGTGTCTGCTGCGGAGCAAATAATGATGGACATCCTTGATGAAAGTGAGCATATCTCCTTGGGGCTTCTCAGTCCTCTTCTTGCTAGTGTTCTAAAAGAAAATAAGGTAATTGTCTTGTTTTTGTTTTTGTTTTTTTTTTTTTTGGGGGGGGGGGGGGGGTGTGTGGGGGTGTTGTCGTTGTTGTCATTTCAGTGTGGTTTCTGTTTGCTTTAGTTTCTAATAAGGTGTAATTGCCATTTAGAATGTTGCACCTTCGTGTTGGAAGCTCGGAGAGAGGGTCATCGCCGGCTGTGCAGCCAAGCTTGGACCTGTTCTTCATGGAGCAGTGCAATTCAATGGCACCACTGTGGATGATTACTCTCCTGTTGTGGCTTCCATATATGAAAGTGAGCCTAAAACTATGGAGAATAGTCATGCTAATGGTTCTTCACAACCAGTGGTGCGTCTCTTGATCTTTAAAGGACCCTATCCATCCTTTTTATGCTGAATATAATGGTATTGCTTCTGATTGGCCAGCCATTCCAGAAAATAAGTTTCTAGATGAAATGGACTTTGATGCTGACCTTTTATTGTCTTTTCTGAAAATGTTTTTTCCATTGCCTATGGGAAGCTGCTAAAATCTTGATTTTTTTTGCTCTGGCATCTTCATCGCATTGTTGTTCTCTTAGATGGTGGATATGCAATGCTTTGTCGTACAAAAGCTGATTACAGGACTTGATTTCTTGGAGTTGTCTTACTTCATGTCTAGCTTTACGCATCTTTCTGCTGTTCATGTATCACTTCCCTCCGTACTAGACTGATTGGGATAATAGTGACTAGTGAGGTGAACCTTGCTTCAGGTCTCTGGCATGGTTGATGACAATTATGTTTGTTGTTGCATCAATTGGACTGTTTCGATTTTCAGGTGCTGCTATGACATGTTTAAGTGGCTGTATGAACCATAAAAGGACAAAAAGGAAAAAAAGAAGAAGGTAAAAGAATGTAGATAAAATAAAATAGGTCAACAGGGAAGTATTCTATGACGTACCTTGCTCCAGCATGTCCACCATTTGTCTGATGCGCCCTCCTGGGTTTGGCTGTTAACAATCAAATCCCTCATTTGATACAATTTTCTTTCTAGCGTTTTCCATTCCTGTAGGCTTTCTCTTGATCTGTTAGTCCTTCCCTTTGTTTTCTTCTCCCCTTGGCTGAACTGAACCTATTAAATTGCTGAACAGAATCATTATTCTCACATTCAAAGTCATTCCCTCAGGTGGCTCGTGGGGTCATTTGTTCCCCTCGAGAAGTTGTTGCTGGGCTGGATAGTGCTCCTGGATTGAGCACAACTGATGCTGCTGTCCTTTTCCCTAATGATATCATTCCTATTGCTAAAACAAGTACAGACAACGCTGATTCTGCAGATTCCAAGGGATCATCCCAGCTGCAAATTGACTTAGAGGCAGTTCCAAACAAAAGGGAACAGAAACCACACAAGTTGATGAACCCTGGCGAAGGCTTAGAGACCCAAAAATCTGGATGTAGAAGGGTCCTTGCGAATGGACATGATCTTTCAGCTGCTCCTAAAATTACTTCGAGAAAGAGAAGAGTGCAACAAAAGGTGAATGTTGAACCAGATGCCGGTGAGAGCACTGTTGCTCAGGATAAGGAAGCTCCAGTCCCTTGTGATCTTGCTGGGAAAAAATCAAAGCTCTCGATAGTTGGGGGAAGGATGAGCATTTCTAAAAATGCTGTGTCAGAGGTATGATTTTTGTAGGATAATCTGCCTATATTAATTGGAACAAATTTTATACTTTCATTATCTTTTCTTAATTATGAATTCTTTCTTTCAATTAACATACTGAAGTATATCAAGTAGTTTCCTTTGAACTTTTCTGATAGTCATCAAGCAGTCAAACAGTGTTTGGACTGCTGCTTTTTTTTCTTTTTGCTGTGCAGCATATTCTTCCCCCCTCAGTTTGAATTTGACAAGCTCAATTTCCGTTTGACTTTATTCAGGGGTCTGGGTTGCCTGGCAGACAATTAGTAGGTCAGAAAATAAAGGTTTGGTGGCCATTGGACGAGATGTGAGTACTCTAGGATCTTCACTTTGGGATAATAAATATGCGTTTGGGTTTGGCATGTTTATTTCTTTCTCAATCCTCTTGCTCTTGCACCTGCTTCTACTGTTGCTTCATGTGATGGTGAGTAGCACTAAGGGAAGTTATTATCAATTACTTCATATTGCTTATTTGACAGGTTTTACTCTGGTGTTGTGCAATCTTATGACCCATTTAGGAAGAGGCACAAGGTCAGATGAATTCCATAATCCACTTTCAATTACCATATGTTATATATGTCCTTTGGTTATCCTGAATTGCCATCTGATGGGATTTCTTTGAAAGAAGACATTTGCTGAACTTATCTATCTTCTTCCTTGCGCTGCTAGTCGCTATCTCCTAACTTTGCTCCTACCCTTTGCAATCTAGCAATCGCATGTTCTTTGATATTGAAGTATGTATCACCTGATTGTGGACTGTAGGTGTTGTACGATGACGGGGAAATAGAAACGTTAAACCTTGAGAAGGAAAGGTGGGAGTTAATCAAGGATGATTTGCCTGCTGAAGTAAGTGTTCAGTTTAATTCGTTTTCTCTATGTTTCCTCACAATTTTGAAATTTAGAACTAACTGCCATGTATTGTCCTTTGGCTGTATTTTATAGCACCGGCAGGAGACCAATCATCCCAAACCCAACCCTTCACCCGTCATGTAAGTTTTGCCTTTCATTCAATATCTTTGCCTGCATTCACCTCCTGTTTTGCATGGTGATATCACCTATTTTGTTTGGTTCTGATTTCCATCAGGTTGGGATACAAAAAGGGCAGCAGCAAGAAGTCAGAGTCACCGAGGAAATCATCGATCAAACAGAACGTTGAAAGGTCTGATCTGGATACTGTACATTTTCTGCTGTTCACTTCACTTGACTAGAGGGTTATATCCGATGCTTTCATTCTAGGGCTAAAGCATCCTCCAGATTCATAGAAGTTTCACAGTTTGGGAACCAAAATGGGGGCAGAGACGAGTCCAGTGACGATGAAAGCACCGATGATAATGTATATGAGATCAGGTTCCGGTCGAAGGATGTTCAGCCAGAATTTCCTAGCTCAAGCTCATCAGACGATTCAACTCCGGACGCCAGCCCGCCTAAATATATCAAGGCAAATCCAAAGGATGTCCGACAACAAAGCACATCTGAGGATTCAACTCCAGAAGCTAGCCCGCCTAGACCTTGGGGACAGTGGCGGAGTCGATTTAAGCGTCAATAAGTTAAAAGCCGAGGGTGCAGAGCACGGAAACCAGACATAGTTTTGGTAAAATAATAGAAGTAATAAACCTTAAGAAGTTATGAATATGCAAGAGCTTACAATTAGGCCCCTGTACAATGATACAGAGGTTGAAGAAGTTCCTGATGTCCAGGAGCTTTTAGTTATCAGCCCTTGTATAGGCCTGGATTTTGTTTTTCTTGTCTTTGTAAATGGTTGTTGGTTATAGTCCTTGGGTACAAAACAGAAATGGAAGGTTGTAATGAGCTTTGGCTCATGATTCATTTTTGTCTAAAATGGAATTACATTCTTTTATTGACCACAAAATGGGAAGTTCGAGTCTACTGATTCAGTCATTGCTTCCAACTTTTCCCCTGCATAGTTGCGGTTATGGATCATTAGATGATCCCTGGTCAGTGGTCACCTAGCCAGGGTCCTTGAGAATAATGAATTCCTTCCCTGAAAAATCATAACAAGAATACATGTTACCTAACTTTTTTCTGCATTGATAATGTAAGTTCGCTTTTCCCTGCTTTCCAATATTTATTGTCTCATTAACAAGAATTCTTTGAACATTGGAAGCTTAGTAGCTCTTGTAATTAGCCTCCAATTTCTTCAGATGACACCCGTGAACTTAAATCTGCACGATATGATCCTTTGTACTTGTTAAGTGATGATGGTGGTTTATTTCATCGGTGATTATAGTGCTATTTAAGGCACCCTTATCGAGTAAATGAGATCATCCGAGGTAAACTTTATGTTCGGGCTTTGTTTATTTCGTAGAAAATGATTGACTTGAAAAATATTTTCCTGAAAATGATCGGTTGTATCACGTAAAACTACTTAATTAATGAAAAATATTATTATTGATAATAATTTTTGTTTAAATATTGCCATAGATGATGAAATAATTTTCTTCCTTTTCTATCTTTCCCTGCTTGGCTATTGGCATTGCAGCATCGTTTCATCGGTGTCGGTTTTTTTTTTTTTTTTGGTTGTGATTTCTCTTATCCTTTTTTATGTAGAAACAAGTACAATACATTCATCTTGTCACAGTCCAAAACGAGAGGATGCCTCTATGCGGCTTAAATTTAATCAGGTATCTGCCTGCTACTCTATCATTGACACGGCCATGCTGCAAAATCTTCCAATGGAGTATGCTTCAACAAGTGCGTGTGTATGCTTAAGTGGATTTTGTCATTTGCCCGTCGAGTTTGATGAAGTTTTTTGTTCTTTTTCTTTTCGCTTTCTCGTTTGGGTAACTCCTCAATGTAATCTTCGTCGATTGCAGACCATCAACGTTTATTTGTTCGCTAAGCAAAAGAAGTACACCCATAATCCTAATGGTTCATGAGCAGGCAATTTTTCAACTGATTGTGGAGGCTCTTTCCAAGCTATCTCAACCATCGACACCATGTTATGAAAAGGTCATCTCTGTACTTTTTTTTTTTTGTTCGAAAGGTCATCTCTGTACTTGAAAGTTGAAAAGATCGCGAGGGGTCAAGGCATGTCTGCTAATGCTTGACCTTGAATGTGAGGAGCTAGTTCTTCAAATGTGTCAAACATTTCCGGGTCATTATTCGCTAATATCATTATCAGCAATAATTTTATGCACTCTTTTTCTTCTGTTTGCATAGTAGTTCGACAGATATCTGTTATTTCCGAGGACTAGAAAGGCTTGTATTCATTAGAAAGGAGAGCTTTCTTAGCCTTTGACCAATAACAGTAATTAATCTTAATCAAATAGTTAATCAAAGTGCTCTTTTGAGTCCCATTTTAGTATTGTGGAACATCACAATTTTGGCTGGTCTTGCTGTCTAGTAACCTTTCTTCTGACTCAAACGTCGCATATTTGTCGTTACTTAATTGCGTTTTCCATCTACGTCGGTGTTAACCTTTTCATACTCTCTTATTAAGGCACTACTCTGGATGATTATTCTCCTGTAGTGGCTTCGTCAGCAGGAGCGATCTTTCAGCTTTATATGCCTGCGGATTCTTCGAGAAAGAGAAGAAATGCATCGAAGTCGGATGCGGAGACTGCGAGATGTGGCGGCTCCCCAACTCCCGGTGATCTTAGAGATAAGCAAACGAAGCTGCCAACCGAAGGACGAAGCGACCCTAGTAAAGGCACATCGGGGGTATGACTGAAATTGTTGCAGTGTATGACATATACTTGTTACAGTTTTTCTTATTATGTTATTAAGTATACCTTCTTCGATCATCATCATCAAACTGAAGTAAGCCCTGTTGAATTTTGTGGTTGCAGTTGTTAAAGTGTATAATCACCTATGCTATATGTGATGTCCAATTACGATGAGATTGATATTCAAAAAAATTTCTTCTTAGAACGTATTGATTTGACCTTGTAAGCGGGACCACCACCCCATAGCATGTTTTGCTTCTCGCCATGGAAAATAATGGAAGAAGCGTCTGAAAGACTCATTCATGCATGCTCCACGTGGCTCGGGGGATAGGCCTTGATTTCACCTTTCTGTGGACGAACCTTGCCGAGGAATCCAAGCTATGTAAGAAAAGCTTTGCGGGAATAACTTTTTGAGGGGTTAGATCTCGAATTCGGTCGAGCAAACCGAGCCATCCTTTTGTAATACATGATGTCGGTTAAATTGGTGAACAAGGAGGGTGCCTTGTTAGAACGAAACATGTTCTTGACATCCACCGTCTTGGGTCCCGCATTTAAGTTAGAAGGGTCTAAAACTTTCCTTACTCCTCATTACGTAAATTTTAGAACTTGATGAGGAGGTCCAAGTATAATAGACATTGCTGGTGGTGATGAGTTGGGTCTGTATTGCGTATGCTGCATATGTGAATCAATTCAATACGACAGAGTTCTCCCAACATAAGAAGATGGTGCTCTCATCGAGCATTACCCACAAGACCGTGGGCGTCGTAAGAAGAAGAACTCGCATCCTTCTGCTAGGTCTTGAGACGTACTTGGCAACAAGCTAACTCCAAATAAACTGATAAAGAGTTGACGAAAACGTCGACGTTTTCCACTGATTTTCATGTTATTTCCACCATAGCTCGTGACTTAATGACCTCACTGGCGTGTAAAGCAGCATCGATTCATATTCAGCACTAGCCAAACAGAACTTGAAAGACAATAGGTCTAGCTTGTTTGGAGAAAAATTTAGAAATAGTCGTCATATTGCATGATTGACTTTTGCAAAGATTAGGCTGCGTATGGTAGCGTTTCTGTTTCTGGGAGCATTTTTTTAACAGAAACACTTTTTTGTGTTTCTGCTCAAAACTACGATTTCTGGGAACAGAAACGCGTTTGGTAAATGGAAAAAAATTCTGTTTCTGGAACAAAAAAAGAACAGAAACGCGTTTGGTAACTGCAAAAAAAAATTATGTTCATAATTTTTCATTTAATTAAAGGGATTATATATAAATTAAGATATCTTTATCTTTTTAACTTATTAAATCAAATTAAGTCTCATTTTTTCAAATTACAAAATGAAATTAGACTAATATATATATATAAGTAATTTATGCACGTAATTTTTTCAATTCGGATTTTTTTAAGTAAAATAAATCTTCTTCTTTATATGAAGTTTAATCTGCAATCACTCATCTTATGGATTTCGTTTTCCTCGATGATTCCTAGAGTTATGTAAGTACAAAATACGAAAAGCAGTTGGTATTGCCACGCAAGAGTTGACAACTCAAGTTCTGGAAATAAATGTGCATAACTTATTGGGAAACATCGGTAATTTTGGAAAGAGTTCATAATCTCATACATTGGTAATTAAAAGCAAAAAACATTTGAAATTTCCCAGATGAGTTAGTTAACTTTAGAAAGTTGATAATTAATAAATCATTCTTGTTAAACTGCCAAAAGCAAGTCAGTAATTTCAGACAATCAAATAAACATTACTAAAATGAACTCAAATAAGAGTTGATAATTTCTCATAAAAGTTGGTAATTTTTTCATAGATATGAAAAACTACAATTACGAGTCATACACAAATATTCCCAAGTCCTTAAAAATATGATTACATCATTGAAAAATACAAAGTCACGGAATTTCAGGCATATTATAATCCCTTGCCATTTTATTTGCAATACTTTTCCTAAGTACGTTCATCTCATTTGCCTGCACATCCGCTACGCCATCAGCAACCTCTTCTTCTGTAGACACATGTGTGTAGTTAGGATCACCATAAACAGAAAAATTTCTATCCATTCTATCTTGGTCGCGAATATAATTGTGAAGAGCACAACAAGCAATGACAATGAGCGCTTGCTTCCGAATTGGAAAGGAAGGCATGTGTTGCAATATAAAGAACCGTTTCTTCAAAGCCCCAAATGTTCTCTCAATTACGTTCCGAAGTGAAGAATGTCTATGGTTGAACATTTCTCTCGTTGTTGTAGGCCGTCTCCCTCTACCTCTATAATCATTCAAATGATACCGTTCACCTTTAAATGGCGTCAAAAATCCTGGAAGTGCTGCATAACCAGAATCTACCACGTAATATTTGCCTACAATAAGGTACAACATAGAATTGTTATGAAACGCACCACAATATAATCATAAGCAAACTACTACTGATAGACAAAGAAAATACCCGTTGGTGGTCGAGGAAAATTTTGTTGGGGATCTGCGAGTGCGGCCGAGAGCACCCGACAATCATTGGCTGATCCTTCCCATCCAGCATACACGAAGGTGAATTTCATATCAAAGGAACAAACGCATAGCACATTCTGAGTGGTGGTACCTTTCCTATTTCTATATGGGATCTGCTTCGACCTAGGAACAACAACACTAATGTGCGTACCTCAGAGAGGAATCGACCCCGACCCAGGTCGGCCTCGCGCTGGGGTCGCGCCATCGCGCTCGGCCGGCCTCGTACTGGGGTCGGCCTCGCGCTCGCGGCGTTGGTCGGCCTCCTGCGAGCCGCGAGATGCCGAGACCCGCTGAGATCTAAGCTCCGCTCGCCTGGGAGACCCACGGGTCGACCTCGCGCTTGCGGCTCTGGTCGGCCTCGAGCCGACCTCACCCAGCCGAGAAGATGAAGAAGAAGAGGACGAAGCAACGGAGACTCACCGGAGGAGCAGCGGCTGTGGCTAGTCGGCGAACGACATCAGTGGTCGCGGAATAGGGAGGAGTTGCAACAGAGGTCTTCAAACGAGGGTTGATCGTGTGAGCAGAATGGACGAATGCGAAAGTGTTCCAAAACCCCTCATAAAAAGTGTTCCCAAATCAGAAAAGAAAGTTTTTTTCACTCCTCAATTTTGCTTCAAAAATGTTCTTTTTTTCAAAAGTGTTCTCCGGAACACTTTTGGAACAGAAACATATTCCCTAGCTAGCAACCATACAGGCCCTTAACTCCCAAGGAACATGTCCCAACGTAAACAATACATTAGGACAATGATGACATCGTGTATATCAGACATTCTTTTTTTACGTAATTTACTTGTAATCATTATTAGGACACCCATTACGGGTATTTTTTTATTTAAAAATTATTTGAAATGTACTTGTGTTTCAATTTAATTAACTGAACAAGTGCTTTAATTAAATTTCGTCAATTGATTTTTATCATAATTACATTTCGAAAGAATTAGTTCAAAATAATAATAATAATAACAACACCAACAACAACAACCACCACCACCACAAACCCCCCCCCCCCCCCCCCCCCCCCCCCCCCCCCAAGGCCGTGGCTGGTGGTCCAGCCTGGTTAACATTTCTACATGAATTGCTGTTTTTCAAGTCAGAAACAGGATCCATCCAGAGAGTCACTTGTCGAAATAAACGGAAACCATTGTCACTTATCCTTGCAACACTCAAGAAGCTCCATGTGACATGCTTCCTAGTTCCTACACCCCTCTCCCCTGGTTCCCTAACTTGCTAAGCATAGACAAACATACTGGGGAAGGTACTGAAAGTTGGCGATCGTACAAATGTTACTCCAGAAAATAGATATGTCGAGACTACTCAGTAACTAATTAACTATAATATCAAACGATCTGGACTTCTTCCAACCATCAAGATTGCATCAATATTGGCATCTTGGCGTCAACCCCTCTACACTATCCAATGCTGCCTCAGACAAGAAACATTGGAACTAGGTTGGAACGCCAAGCGGCTCTAGATTCAGGGGTTACCGCTATAGCCGAACACGAGGGAAAGATCATTTATACCGATAGTGTGGTCTCTGCGACGGGACACCTAAGGAGGATATCTAGCCCATCGGTACTCCTCAGCACTTCAACAGTTCATCGAGACTCCCAGTCCTTCAATTTCTTGCTTCCTTTGGGTTTCGATATGGGAGCATTCATTCCAGCCATCTTCGCATTGTACTTCGCCCTGAGAGGGTCATTGTAGGTCCAACTGCATCACAAGCAAACGTCAAATTAAGTTCCTATCAGTAATTGTTCTCTTCAAACCTCTGGTCTCAGGTAGTGCACTTGAAACTAGATGCAATGCCATATTCGTGGAAAATGACAAGAATAGAATCAGAACAAACTTCCCTATTGAATAAAGGCGCTTTGTTTTTCCATGAAGAACTCAGGAACGAGAAATGAGTTCTCACATACAACATTAGATTGTCGCATTTACTAGAACCGTAACATTTTGTAACAAAAATAAACAGACCAATGACTAAAATTCACTACACTACACATCAACAGCTGCAAGTTCTTTCACAAAACAATGACAATATAAATTAATAATTACGACAAGCATAATGTCCGCGGTTAACTCTGCCGTAAAGACCCTCCGTAGCAAATTACCATTAATGCACTTCAATCTAAACTATGCAAAAAAAGAGAGGCATACACAAGGTGCGGATGCATAAGAAAGAGAAATAGGAGAGCTGTATCAGAATGAAACAATCAATAAATAAGACAGACTTACGGATTGTTCCAATCAGTTGTATCTTCATTTACAAGATGAGTCCACTTCGTCCTTCCACTCCGACCAAAGTGCTTGACTTGCATGACTTTCGGCAAAATAGTTTTGTCCATTTTATCCTCTCCAGTTGGAGCAGAAAAATCGCGGCCATAAATGTAATCTGATCCAGCTGTTCCAGCACGGTCATCGGCTTCTGACTGGAAGAAGGCACCTTTGTGGTAATATTTCTGCATGAACCTCCACTTCTGCTTTGGTGCCGAAGCATGTCTGGGATTCTTTCTTTCCCACTCCCTTCTTTCCTCCTCTGTCATGTTTCTCGCCTTCTCAATCTCTTCTTTCGCCTTCAACATTGCTTCGTGGTCCTCTCTATCCCTCTTGATCCTTGCAATCTCTCTTGCTTTCCAAGCTTCATACTCTTCAGCCTCGTTAAGGTCATCATCAGTTTCCACATCAGCAATGTTCGCCTCCATTTCCAGATTCTTTTGGATTTCTTCATCTTTCCGGATCTCCTCAACCACAATCTGCTTTGTCTCCACCTTTCTCTCCTCTTGTCTCCTCTTCATTAGCTCCTCAATGGCTCTTTCTTCTGCCTCAAGCCGCTGTCTTTCAGCTATAGTATCCCTCTCCGACTTGACGACAAAAACCGGCTTCACCATGGCAATACCTTTCGTCTCTTCTTCTGAGTCTCATACTCAGATTCCTCTTCTTCCTCCTCCTCTTTCTCCTCCTCCTCCTCTTCGGGAAGGAGTGCCGCCTCTTCCTGTTCCCTCAGAAGCAACTTCTCCCTAATCTTTTTTCTCCGTTCTTCTAAAGCCACTGCATCCTCCTCTTCTGCTTCCAGACCCTCCTGTCTTCTGTTTTCCTCTTCAATGGTAGAAACGATCTCCGCTTGTCGAATGCGACGGTGATCTGCTCTGATTTCATCACGGTTATCTATCCTGCTCTCGGCCAAACGCCGCAACCTGGGATCATCTTTCTTGCTAATATCTGAATCTTTATGAGTAGGAAAAGCTTTCTCCAGGGCAACAGCCCTGGTCATCCTAATATCCCCTTCTTCATCAACTTCATCTGCCCACTCCGGAACTTTACCAGGCCAATACCTTTTGACCTTAGTCTGTCCAATTTTACCCCTAAGCTTATCCCTAACGGCAATTACAGTGTCTCTCACTCCCGCTGTCACCGACATTGTTGTGTATATCGTATGGCACAAAATGAATGGGAAAAAACAAGGAATGACTAGCCGACCACTTTGTGCTATTACTCCTCCAGGACCAAGCTATGCTGCAATTTGAGCTGCTATGTGCACAATGAAGGGAAAGAAAAAATCTGTAAATATTCAACAGATAATACAGCATATGAACCTTATATTCCTCAAAACAGGAGGTGCATATGTCAAGAAGGAAATCAAAATCCTATTGCAAAAAAGAAAAAGTAGAACATCCAAACTAATCGAAGGTCACTTGTGCAATTAGAACTTAGATGTGGTTAACACGCCAGGGAAGAGGAAGACAAAACTCAAGTGTTGGGGCTCCTTTTCATTTTCAAGATTCTAGAGAACCGTGGGCTGGAATTAAAACAAGCAACTTGCGATAAGGGCTACCATTAAAATAATGATCAGCGATTCATGCCACAAGCAATTCATGAAGCATAAAGAAGCGCCCAGAAACCCTAGCATCGGTGTCAACTGGCAATCGCTGTACGCAAGTCGCTAAATCAAAGTAAAAAACACTACAGACTCGCCGCTGGACAATTATCATGGGTAATCGACCGAATGATTGGCCTCTACAAAATTTGCGGAAGCCGAACTTTACCTGATATAGGGGTGCAGATGCTCCTCTAATCGGCGGAATTGGAGAGGAAAGCGCTCGAAGAAGAAGAAGAAGAAATCTACGACGGAAGAGTCGGTGCTACTGCCACCACCGTAAAACTCGCAAACACATGCAGTTAACTTACTAAAATACCCTTTCTCGTTGCTGGAAAACTCCAGCCTCGTAGCCGCCAACTGAAAAAGCCATTTCCTTGTCTGCGCCACTCTCATTTTGAGACACTCCTTTTTATTAGTTAACTTATTAAAATATCATCATCTTCCTCCAATTAAATATTTCTTTTCGTATCAGGTTAATCCACAAATCTACCTTTATTTTTATTTTTATTTTTGTAAAAAAACCTTTATTTTTAGTTGATCTTGATAAAAATAGAAAAGTAAAATTGATCACAAAATGGAAAAGATTAATTTATTTTTATTTAGATATGTATTAACAAAGGATAAATACATAAAAGAAAAAACGTGAAACTTCATGTTGTTCAACTCTTGATATAAAGAAATGAATTAATATCAATTGTAAATTCAATATCATAGCAAGTGGATCAACTTATGTGAGTTTGAAACTGCATAATATGTAAACAAATTTTCAATCTCATCTTGCAATGCATATCAAACGTGAAAAATTTAAAAAAAAAAAACACACACACACACACACACACACAAAAATAAGCGACTTGTAACTTTAAAAACCTACAACTCTATTTGAAAATTACCCACATGATCAAAATCTGCTTGATAACTATATTGGGTTTTAAATTTCAACTTTGTAATAAATTTTTCCTCAAACTATTTCATAAAAAATAGACAGTTCATTATGCGTTCATAAGTTGTTTACAACAAGAAATGTTCGACATTTTGTATAGCTTTTGCAATTAAAAGTACGAGATCATAAATTAAGAATAATGAGCTTCTCTAGGAAAAGTGATAACATGATGCATTATGGAATGATATTTTATTGGGTATAATTTGACATTTCTATTGTGAATTTGATATTTAAAAGGGAAATTAGAAATAAAGACAATTATGTTGGTCAGGTTGACAAAAAAAAAAAAGGAAACAATAACTTGAAAAAAGATAATGGTATTTTGGTCTATTGATTGAAAATAAGAGTGTCTTAGCCAACATGGGAGTGAAAATAGCGATGTCCTTTCTTTATTAGTGAAGTTGCTCTAGACCGGAGAATTTTAATACAATCCATAAGATCCGGTTAAACGGCAGAAGAAATTTATGGGTTCGTGAAATCGATATGGCCAGCAGAGGGGGACTTGTTTATTGGACTCCTAATGAATCCAAAAGATGCAAAGTCCTCCGTTCGAAAAAGAAAAATAAAACACTGCAGCAATCAACTATGTTCTGAGTCGAAGACGAAGGCTACCTCAAGCTTTTGGGCTTCTTTTGGTTGGAGTGGAAGGATGAAGTGAACTCATCTAATTGGTACAACGTGCGAGAGAGAGAGAGAGAGAGAGAGAGGAGGTTCGAAGAAGGAGGAGGAGGAAGAGTTGGAGTTTTTATGGCCCAAAATGGAGAAAAAGGGCCAAGCTCGATCAGAATGTGGGCTCTGGTTTAGGCCCAATTGTATGACCAAGCCCAACTACGTGAATGAATGGGACCAAGTTTACTTGAATCCCTTCAATCATTTGGACTCCAACACCGTCCTCGACGAGCCCTCTCCTCCTTGAAAAATGGTTGGCCGAATGCGATATCTCAAATCCGAACTCATCATTAGATCTGGTCGCAAGACTGCTTCGGAATATCCGAATATGTGGAAAGGCAACAGAGCAAATAGTGGGAAGAAGTAGACATGGCCATGGGCCGGTTTCGGCCCGGAACTAGCCCGTGGACTAACCGGAACCGGCCCGGCCTTTTACAGGCCGATTACGATTCCACAAATATTCATAATCGGCTATTAACCACTGGGCCCAATGGCCCCCTTTTTTTTTGGATATGTTCACTACAAGTCTTAAAACTTATCACGAAAGTGCAATCAAGTCCTAAAACTTGCCAAATTGATACCACTAAGTCTTTCAGTTAACTCCGTCCAATGTGATTAACGAAAAATGCTGATGTGGCATATTTTAATCATTTCTCTCTCCTACGTGGCAAATCAACCGTCCAACTTATCCAGGTCAGCAAGACCACGTCGTTTTCAAAACGTCGTCTCACCCTCCTTTTCCACTGCTCCTCTTTCTCGTCTCTCTCCGTCAGCCCTAAAGCCCCAAATCAGATAGACCATTTGGCCTCCAACCAGAGCGTCGTCGGCAACGGCGACAATTTCCATGCGCCTCTCCTCCTCTTGTTTCCCTCTTCACGTTCTTCATCAACGTCTCCTCTGTTTGAAACCTAAATCCCAAATCAAGTCTCTTTCTTTTTTCTTAACTAATTAGTCTAATTATACCCTGCCCCATCTATAAATATCCCTCCCCTTTTTCATTTTTCCTTACAAATTCTCTCAATTCTCTCAAATTTTATTAATCCGCTCAATTCTCTCAATCCCGTCTAAATTCTCTGAATCGATTTTCCGATCAATTCTCTCAAAAAATGGCAAGTGGAAGCAGAGATACTGGAAAGAGCCCGATGGAAGAATCCGATTATCTTCATCCTATCTATGATCCTCATAATTATGCATGTTGGGTAGATAATGATGATAATATTAACGTTGTTTCCAATCCCAACTTCGAGCACATCTCAACGCAGGAAAGTCTTCATCATCCTACCGGTATCGAATAATCATCGACAACAAATGAGCTGGAACGGCAGGTCGGGAGGATACATCCAACTTATGGCAACACTTCGACAAGGTACATGTAGACGGAGACAAGTATAAGGTAAATTGTAAATATTATACGAAATCATACAATTTTAAGACGGGAGATGGCTACAAAACATACCGTCAGAATCTGACCTAAAAAATCCAACGCAAGCGAGTATCTATACCAGCCAACGATAAATTTCTAGGTACGCCAATCCTAATACTGATCCTATACTCCGTTACACCGATCAATTTTAGAAAGAAACATTAGCTGAATATATTACCATTGAACATTTATCGTTTACTACTGGTGAAAAATTTGGTTTGAATTATTTGATACTCTGTAAGCGAAACATGTTCCGAGAAATACTCTTAAACGCGAACTTTTTAAGATTTATAAAAAAAAAAGGTTTTGACAAACTTTTTTATGGATTTCAATGGACGTGCGCATATAGGTAGCAACATTTAGAGTGATCTTTGGAAAATTCATTCTTATATGAGTATTACATGTCATTGGATAGGTGACGATTGAAACATTGAAAAAAGAGTTCTTGCATTTCAAGTGTTTGATGAAAGGCATATGACCGATAATATGTATAGAATAATTAGGCAAGTTTTAGAAGAATTTAATTTGATTAATAAAGTTTTTTCAATTGATTTTAATAATGCCGCCACAAATACCGCTTTCATTCCCGAGTTAGAAAGAATTTGTAAACCCTCTTTTAACGGATAATTTTTTCACGTTAGATATGCTTGCCATGTTTTAAATTTATGTGTACAAGATAGTTTATAAACTCTTGAGGCTTTTCTCGCCTCAATAAAGAGAGCAATTAAATTTTTATGGACCCGTTCCCAAGTTATGAAAGAATGGGGCAAATTTTGTAAACAAAATGAAAAAAAAAAAAGCAAAAGGATTTCCGAAGGAAGTGCCGACTCGTTGGAATTCTACCTATGAGTTGCTTCATCAATCTTTTGATTACAAATATTTATTATGTATGTATATTTCGAATAATATTTCCGAAATTCGTTTATTCCTGCAAGATTGAGATGTTTGCAAAAAAAAAATTAGATTTTTTGAAAGTTTTTAATGTTGCTACTCATACTTTATCTGGTGTTTATTATCATACCATCCATTTATTTATAATAGAGTGTGTTAATATTACTGGTTTTTTTTGTGATTTTGAAAATGATGCTCAGTTAGGTCAGACTATTATAGTAATGCAAGAAAAATGGTTGACTTATTATTTCAACATTCCTATTGTTTATTTGGTTGCTATTGTTTTCGATCTACGTATTAAATTAGATGGTTTATATGATTATCTTAGCATTTATTATTATGATTGTTTACATTTAAATAAAGATGTAGATATTAAAACTATACATGAAGATGTTAAAGAAGCTATCGCAACATTATATAATGAATTTTGTAGTAGATATGATTTAGGTAATAGTAGATCTTCCCAATCTGGTGCCTCACAAAGCGATAAGGGTGATAGAGTTGGTAGAGGGTACAATTGCTCATGAGCAGAAAAAAAAAAAAAAAAGACAAAAGGGAGGGAGCAACATGTAATATTTGCGAATTAGAAAACTATTTAACCATTTCTTTTAAGTTTCGTGATTCTATACACGACGCAGATTTCAAAATTCTAAAATGGTGAATGAGTCACTCAATCGATTACCCAGTTCTCGCTCTCATCGCAAGACAAATGTTAGCAACTCATTTTTCAACAGTTGCAGTTGAACAAACATTTAGCGCTGCAGGATTAATTTTGGACGTCTGCCGTTCGAGATTAAATCCGGATGCTGTTGAGGCTCAAGCTTATGTTGATGACTGGACAAAGGCTAGATTTCGACAACAAAAGCTGGACCGAGACGATGAATTCTTCAATGATGATGGTGGAGATACACCACCACAGGTACCATAACGGGTAGCGACGATTGTCGATGAGGTAATTTGGGGTTATCAAGGGTAAAAGAACTACATTGATTTTGGTTTTTCTATCCCCGAGAAGTTATGTAGACGCTTAATGATAATTCATTAAGTTCAAGTCACTTCCCCTCCTTTTTCCTCCAAATTTAATTACAATGTACAATTTGATTATAATTAATTATTTAATTATTTTAATTAATTTTAAAAACCGGAACCGTCCCTTCAAGGGCCGGTTCCGGTTCCGCCATTTTCACGAACCGGAGCCGGCGGTTCACAGCCCGTGGCCATGTCTGGGAAGAAGTATCCTTTGCCACGAATAAGACGTACATGCGACGGAACTTAGTTACGGAAATCCCATCGATGAAGCAGAAAGATTTGCTTGGGAGTCTGATCTGGATTCCACACGTCGTGAGGTACTCTCAAGCTCAATGTTTGATTCATCATTTGACTGTCCGTTTAATCATTTGTAAGCAAGCTATAACCACGTGACAAACATTAATGGGGGTCATAACTCAATTTGCACATGAAAGAAGAAAGTGTACCGCACCTAAAGTTGTCGGACTTGGCTATGGAAAGTGGGACCAGCCAGCAATCTCAAAGTGTTCTTTATATCTGGGAGAAAAGGAACACGTACTAATTGAGTTCGTAGACTCACTTGCAATCCTGCTGAGAATTGGAGAAAAAAAAAAGGAAATTGGGCAAATCTAGTTTTCGATTTCAAAAAAGTAATCGACCACTATTGGGGTATTGTTCATACTCTCCAACGACAAGAAAAGCACGTGGGTCTCACCGAACATAACCCTAATTTAAGGGTGAATCAAGATATAAAATCATGTATTTCGATTTCTCTTTTGGGTTTTACGCTTTATTTCATTGTGATTGTGCGTCGAATCTTAATATCGATCCGGTTCTCAATTTCCCAAGTAACTAGGTTCTTAACCAACCTTACCTTAGCCCTTAGAGGTACAAATTTGCTCTTAGGCTCAGCTGGACCCGTTCGAGAAGTTTTACAGAATGAAATGAAAGAAAAGTTATCCGGACCCCAAAAAAAAAAAAAAAACTAATTTAACAATAGATGCAGTGATTCACGTCTTTGTCTAACGATGCCTTGAGTTCGATGAGTAACGCAAAGACCATAGTTTACTTTACGATCCACTTCAAGTTTTCTTTGTATGTCGCTATCAGTAGATTTTTCAGAGGTTATTCGGGCAACAACGTATCTCATGCATGTACAAACTTCCCCTTGAATATTCAGCCTTTCATGCAAAAGGATGTCCAAAATCGGGTGCCAAGAAGTTCCGATGCCTCGAATTAAATTGGTCGGTCCGCAGCATAGAGATTGAAGTCCTTTCCTAGACTTGATCATACCCCCCCAAGTTAAAAGGGGATTAATTGACCGACCCGACACGAAAAACTTCTTCCTTATCATCGCCAGCTGAAAAGTAAAAGGCCTTAATTTTTATTAGTGAAGATGGGAGTCACGGCCGTCGGCCGGCAGGGAAGAAGAGAGACTTGTTTATCGTACTAAGGTATCGAGATTGAGAAAAATGCCAAACATGCTAGAGCTTTTACAATTCCTGGTCCTTTGTACTTACAAGCATCACTTGTTTTATTTTTTCTTTTTCTCCTTTGCTATCATTTAATTCGACTAATGTAAGTGTTTGTCCACTTCGTTTCACACGCAACAATTGTTATTTATACGCTCGTTAATATAAAAGAACCGGCTCGGCGACACATGTTATTGCATCTTTTTCCTTTGCGCATACAAGTGCGAATAATCAATGTCCATAGTTGGTCGAGAGTGTTAGAATTTTTAAATAACAGTAACAAATCACGCATCTATCTAACGGATTAAGTTTTAAGAATAGTTTACAGTAATTTCATAAAATCTCACATATATGGTATCAAAGTAGGAAATCGTGAGTTCATCAAATCTTTCATGCCCATATTCGCCGCACTAATTGCATATTTTCACGCTTTATGCTAAGGTCAAAGTTCGGAAAAATTGCCAAGAAAGTCTTAAATCTACTGCGATTGTG
This sequence comes from Rhodomyrtus psidioides, assembly GCA_021437785.1. Taxonomy (NCBI): domain Eukaryota; kingdom Viridiplantae; phylum Streptophyta; class Magnoliopsida; order Myrtales; family Myrtaceae; genus Rhodomyrtus; species Rhodomyrtus psidioides. The sequence continues at coordinate 1,132,164 of JAILYB010000005.1, read as the reverse complement.
TCAATTTAATTCTAAATTTTTTGTAATTGTGCCAACTTAATCTATTTAACCGGTTGGCGTTGACGTGATAATTTTTTTAAAAATATCTAAATTTTGTTTGAATTTTTTTATCTTTCAATAATTTTTCTGCCTTTTATTTTATTTTATTTTTAGGGATTTGGGCAAGTTGTCCTGCCGAACACCGGCCCAAACCCTAAAAAAGAAAAAGACGAAAAAGGATATTAAAAAATTAAAAAAATTGATACGTTGAATGTTCGGCTTATGCATGAGAGGGAGTGTTAGACACCGACACGCGGTCAATGTGTCGGACACGCGTGTCCGACCTCACTGATACGCAAGTCGGCCTAGCGCGACATTTGAAAGGGCCCAACTATAATGGTGAGCCTTTTCATTAAAAATTTAATTTGAAATAAGCCTCCATGTCCATTTATTGACATTTTAAAAAGTCATCCCACTTAATATTCTCATTAAGCAAGAGCAACCAATGTGAGACTGTTTTCTTCAAGAGGTAAATCTCAAAGTGTCATCTTTAGCTTTTTAAAAAGACTTCATGTTTATCTCTCTTCTTCATTACCAATGTGGGATCAATTATAGGCTTATAATTCAAAATATAAATGATGACAAAATCAATAAATTGTTGCTTTCATCGATTTTCAGCATATGACACTTGTTTTGGTTTTATTTATTTATTCATATTTTAAAATATATATTTAACGCAACGTGTCCCCGACGTGTCAGATTTTTCTGTTTTTGAGAAATGGCATATCGTGTCGTACCGTGTCCGTGTCCGTGTGTCAGTGTCGATGTCGATGCTACTCAGGTTAGAATTATATCTAATGTGATCACCCGCCAGCCTTCAAATCGATCGCTCGCATGTGGTGGTTGACTTGACTGGCTATGCATCGAAGGAATATGAAAAAAGATGACCGAATTCCCAAAACCAAAACCATCATAAATGGAAGGCCCAAAAAAAAAAAAAACATTTTAAGGTATGGTTCGACCGAGCCTTCTAGCTCTCCGGGTCAATCTTTAGATGCCGAACTGGTCCAACGCGTCGCCCTTCACCTTACCCATCTTCTCGGCAACACCACACAATGAACGTAAACAATCTCGTTGACTCGCTCATCCGGGGATTGGTAATGGAAGATGTCGAATTTTCCCGATCTATCTACCAACCGTCGACTTTCCAACCAGTCCAGGAACTTTCCCGGAAAATTAAAGAAAGGAAGCAAAGCGAAAACAGCCGAGAAAATTGATGCCACGGGGGAAGGAACAAAGAAGTGGCCCGAGAACTAGATGGATGCGAAGAAGGCCACGTAAGAGAAAATTGTTGGGCAGGGTATGGAATTACGGGGTCAAAGAGGAAGGCACGTACCAAAGCTCAAACGTTCACACAAGTAGTAAAGTAAAATTGTTGTTCCGTTCGATAAAATATAGATATAAGAGAGGTTGTTGTTGGCGAGCTTAGACTCTGATTGAGATTGATAAATACAATTGCACATCAAGCAGTGCTAGAATGGACATTCTCACGGGAAAAGTGTCAAAAAAGTCCTAAATTTATTACCCTAGTGCCAATTCAGTCTTAAACCTTTTTTTGGTGCCAATTCAGTTCTAAACCTTTTGTATTAGTGCCAATTTAGTCCTAAACCTTTTTTTGTGCCAATTTAGTCCTAAACTTTTTGAATTAGTGTCAATTTAGTCCTAAATATTTTGTATTTATGCCAATTGAGTCAATTCGATCAATTTTGACCGAAAATTATTGGCACAAATATCAATTGTCCTACGTGGCACGGTTTGCGCTAACGTGGATATTTTTTTAATATTTTTTTATATTTTAAATATTTTTTAAAAAACAAAAAAATTATTTAAAATTATAAAAAAATATTAAAAAAATATCCAAATCATCGTTTGTCATGCCACGTAGGATAATCGATGTCCACATTAGTCATTTTCGATCAAAATTAGTTGGATTAACTCAATTAGTATAAATTATCAAAGGTTTAGGATTAAATTGGCACTAATGCAAAAGTTTTAGGACTGAATTGGCACCAAAAAAAGATTTAGAACTAAATTGGCACCAATGCAAAAGGTTTAGGACTGAATTGGCACCAAAAAAAGGTTTAGGACTAAATTAGCACTAATGCAATAAGTTTAGGATTTTTTTGACACTTCTCCCTTAATCTGAATCCGATTCGACGTGATCTTTTATTTCCCTTAAGGCGTTCGACAAAATCCCTTGGACATACGAATCGATCGGGGGGTCGTTTCATAAGAAAATCAAGGAAAATTAACTCGCCCAGTCCTAGACTTATTGTACGAATGCGAATTCAGTTCTAAACACTTCGATTTAGCCAACTCAATCCTAACTCTAAGCCTTTTGTGCGAAATTCCAATGTAGTTCTCCCGGTCGATTTTCGGTGAGAACCTCTTAGGTGATATTTCGGTCAACGCCAACCGTCCTAATAGCACATCGTCGTAGGAAAAAGTGCCAAAAAAGTCATAAACCTATCGTATTGTGCCAATTAAGTTTAATTTTTTCAATTTAGTCCTAAATCTTTTGATAATTTTTCCATTCAATCCTATTAGCTAGAAATCACTAACGTGGACAAAATTTTTAAGTTTTTTTTTTCCTTAAATTGAATTATTATCATTTTTCCTTTTTTTTTTTATTTCACTGCCAGTGAGGGTCATTGGTGACCTTGTCGGCCTCAAAGGCCATGCATCATCCAAGTCAAGTGAGGACCTTCTCCCCCCCTCGCCCATAGTCGGCCGTACCACGTAGGACGATCGACGTCCATGTCAATCATATATGGTCAATATGACTGGATTTAAACGTCACTTAAAGATTTAGGACAAAATTAAAGGATTCGGGTTGAATTCGCACAAATGAAATCGATTTAAGGACTTTTTTTTTTCAGTGATTTCTCCTACAGACAAATCAGCGGGCCACGATGTTCTTCGGTAGTGCCCTCGCCGTCACGGCGTTCTTGCACATCCCTCGTTTTGATGAAGTGCCAATCTCTTCCCCTCACCAACAAAATCATGGAAACTTCACTTGGAAGTTTAAAATGCGCATCTTGTAGCGTTGTAAGTTTCGTGCACTGAAGTATCCCTTCCAAATCTGTCAGTTCTTTTTGTGACCGAACAAATCTATATTGAAGTTTTTATTTTTTATTTTTTAAAAAATTATCTCTCTTCAAACATGTTCTTTTACTTTCGGGAAGCCTCATTGTCGATATGATTCGTGGTACCCACAACAACAGAAAATTTAGCGAAAAAGTCGTAATTATGTACTAATTAAGTCATTAACTTTTTTAAATTTGGACAATTTAGTTCTAAACCTACGGGTGGTTTTCCAATTCACTCCCAAATCTTTCAGTTATGCCAATTTGATCCTTCTGGCCATTTTGGCAAGAAAGCGGTGAACAATTTTTTTAAAATTCTTTTTAATTTTGTGCAATTATATTACTTTTTTTCTTTTTCTTTTTTTCATTTCTTTTTTTTTTTATTTTTTTATCTTTTCTTTTTTAATACCCTAGGCAGACGCCCGAGGTTTAAAAAAAGGAAAAGAAAATTAACGAAGAAAATATAATAAATAATTAAAAAATAAAATCTATCCACGTTAATACTGGCGATGCCACGTAGAATGGCCGGCGCTGAATAGACCACCACATCAGCAATTTCTGATTAAAATTGACCGTGGAAAGTTGCTAAAAAGTTTAGAACTTAGCTGGCAAATCGTCAAAAATTTTGGGACTAAATTGGCATTATTGAAAGATTTAGTGCTGAATGGAAAAGTTGTCAAAAATTTTAAGATTAAACTGATTAAATTAAAAGGTTTGTGATTGAATTAACATAATTACGATAAATTTTTAAAAAAATTGTTATTTTCCCTGCAACGACGACCCATTTCATATGTTCTTACGGGCCCCTTGGCCTCTTCTATAAGAGTCCATCCATTTTCAGCACTAACAAAAACATTTATTATCTTGGAACTTACACCATTTAAAATTTCGTGATTCAATCACATGTTAAGCAGAGGGAATTTGTTTTTGGAAAACACTAAACCAATTGTATTTTGGCCAATTCAATCATAAATCTTTTAATCTTGCCAGTTAAATCATAAACCTTATGACAATTTACCAAATTAGCCCTTTCGGCCAATTTTGACACCAGTCGACATGTTTGTATTAGCACTGTTCAGACTACCTTGAATGCTGGTACATTATTTGTTACCCTCTTTCCAAATTTCAACATGGCCTTGGCAGATCCTAACCTATCGACGCCTGACGTGAATCTTTTGTTTTCTTTATATATTTTGTATTTTCCATTTTTTATTGTTAAAGGGCCACCACTCACGAGCTAAGGCTTGGCGACCTCAGCCGGCCATCGACTGAGGCTTGGCGACCCCCGTAGACCAATGGGTGTTGGTTTGTGGCCCTCCCTCGCAAGCCAACAAGAACTCGATGACCTCACACACGGTTGACAAGGGCCGCGAGCTCTTGCCATGAGCCCTCGCCTAGCTATAAGTGAGAACCAAGAGCCATCACCCTGCCGTGAGGGCTGCGACCCTTGCTAGCTATAGGTGAGGGCTTCGCGGCCATCACCCAGTAGTTGGTGGCCCCCTACCCGCCCTTAAAAAAAAAAAATTAAAAAGAATTCATGTTAGTGTCGATCGTACCACGTATGACGGTCGGTGCCACATCAGCAATTTCCGGTCAAAATTGATCGGACAGACTAAAATTAACAAATTGTCAAAATGTTTAGGACTTCATTGGCACAGCTACAATGTACATGAATTTTTTTATTTTTTTTTTTGCATAATATTACAGTGAAACATAAGGTTCAAGATATCTGGGGCAGACGTGTAATTAAATTAATCAGAGGAATCACCCATCAAGGTACGTCATATCGATACTCGGCCGTTCTATTATTGCGAGTAAGCTTCTTGTCCGTGCTTCTCTCCCGATCCCGAGTAGGTTTTATCCTATTTTGGGCTTTGCCAAAGACAGATTTGCTCAAATGTTGAGAGCCAGCGACGAGCCCATCGGATTCATGAACAGAAAGGAGTAAGGACATGCCCCCCACCCTAAGTAGAAGCCGGACAAGCATGATTTAGCAAAAGGAGCATGGCAACATTTAATGTCTTCAAGGCGACCACGTGATGATATCGGATTCAATTCGAGAAAATCAAACCCTGCTAACGAATGTCAGAAGGGTGCTAGATATGATGAGTAAAAGCAGTAAAAACACATTTCGAAGCACCTTGAAAGATGGAAATTAACATAACTAAGGGAAATGAGTTTCTTCGAATCGAAATCATTACATTTCGAAGCACAATTAGTAACCCTAAACCGGTGCCCTTAACTTTTTTTTTTTTCCTTCGAATAATGGCCTCTTACTCGGACAACGTACCTAACAAATGGGTATGGTTTACCTTACCTTACGCGGCATTGATCATAATTAAATACACGGGCACAAAAAGTCAATTCTCTAGAGCTGTAAATTACGTCTCCCATTCGGTTGCTAAACACCTATTGTAAGGACATTAATGAGATATACGGAGCGCATTTGTTTCACCAATAAATGACCGCTCCTGAAAAATACTTTCCTGGAAAAATGATTGTGCATTCATCTAATAATAAAAATTTATTCTTCTATATTTCAGTTGATAATGAAAATTATTCATTTCTTGATTTTTTTTTCTCGAACGATGCAAACAATCATCTAAAAAAATATTCAAATCGTTACTTTTTCACAAAATAAAAGAATCCACCGCTAATGAGGCGTTGGCTGAGTTGGTGAGATCCCATACAGTTAATCTCGAGGAATAGGTCATTTGCATGTGGAAACCTCGTTACCAAAGTTTTTATGGGGGTGTGTGTCATTACAAGTGGTAGGTAGGTGAGTCTTGGTAAGCACTATCTTTTTCCCTTATAAATCACATGGGCGTGCTTGGCAACTTCGAATCAAGCCAATCCCACAAAGTCCTTTTCCTTTACATGCCAAACAAGAGAGCCTCTCCTCATCTCTCCCCTCTCCAACCACCCCTCAAAAGGAAGCATCTTCCTCCCCCCGAGCCCCACTCCACCCTCTCCGGAAAGCCCACCATGCCCGTCGACACCCTCCCCGGTTCCGGCCAGACCATCTGCGTCACCGGCGCCGGCGGCTTCATCGCCTCTTGGATGGTCAAGCTGCTCCTCGACAGAGGGTATGCGGTGCGAGGAACCCTCAGGAACCCAGGTAGATTAACCAAAAAAAAAAAAATGGAAAAACAAATTCGATGCAGTTGATATGTCAGATATAATCGTTGTGGTTTATGTACAGACGATCCGAAGAATGCGCATCTGAGAGAGCTGGAAGGGGCCAGCGAGAGATTGACGCTGCACAAGGGTGATCTGATGGACTACGAGAGCATGAGGGAAGCCATCATGGGGTGCGACGGCGTCTTCCACACCGCCTCTCCGGTCACCGACGATCCCGCGAGCCCCAAATCATCTCTCTCTCTCTCTCTCTCTCTCCATCTTCCTCTCTTAGCTAGTCCTACTTCTGGTTCTAGCCCACTAGTTTCTGCAGAGTTGGGACAAGTGGCCGAGCCACGTTTCGGAATCCAGTTCCAGTTTACGAGGATGTGCGATCGAGAACTGACGGAAATTGTCTGAAAATGGCATTTCTTTTTGCAATTGTGGATGACCCTTTTCGTCCCATGTTGCATCTGACGAGTACACATGCCTTGAAAGATTTTCAGGCGATTATTCCTGTCGATCTGGGGAGGGTGTCGTTAGAGAGGAAATAGAATAAAAGTAAAGATTCAATCTTTCTTATGTCGTTATCTCCTCCTCCACCAACCCAACCATATGGACACTGGACCAAAAATCGAAAGCGACATCAAACCTAATATGGGCTGGCGCTTGATTGGCCTCAAAATGGTGTTTTAGGTGGTCCCCATTTTAAGAGAATGACCGGCATCTTTCTCACCCCCACAATCATATAGTGATGTCGACCATGCCACAACGTATAGATACGTCGTGAAAGAAAGACCGGACGGCATTTTAATAACGTTTCGATGGTCTCAATTTGTTTGCTGTTCGAATGCGAAGGAGCAAATGGTGGAGCCGGCGGTGATCGGGACGAAAAACGTGATTGTTGCTGCGGCGGAGGCCAAGGTCCGGCGAGTGGTGTTCACCTCCTCCATCGGCGCAGTCACCATGGACCCGAACCGTGGTCCGGATGTCGTGGTGGATGAGTCTTGCTGGAGCGACCTCGAATTTTGCAAGAGTACTAAGGTCGTATTTGATTATTCTCCTTAATGCTCGAGTTCATCTAAGTCGACGAAGTCGATGCATCACTCTCAAACCACCGTTGACCAAAGACCTGGTCACATATCCAGCATTTACCCGCATGTATCTAAGAAAATAGATCCCGTATTTGATCCCGCAGAACTGGTACTGCTACGGCAAGGCGGTGGCGGAGCAGGCGGCTTGGGAGGAGGCGAAGGAGAGAGGGGTCGACCTCGTGGTGGTCAACCCCGTGCTCGTGCTCGGGCCGTTGCTCCAGTCGACGATCAACGCGAGCATCATCCACATCCTCAAGTACCTGACCGGGTCGGCCAAGACATACGCCAACTCGGTCCAAGCATACGTGCACGTCAAGGACGTCGCGCTCGCTCACATCCTCGTCTTCGAGAACCCATCCGCCTCGGGCCGCTATTTGTGTGCCGAGAGCGTCCTCCACCGCGGCGACGTGGTGGAAATCCTCGCCAAGTTCTTCCCCGAGTATCCGTTCCCGACCAAGTAAGTAATCTTGAATCCTTGATGGACGGTTCACTTTATATTCTCGATGCTTTTACTGCGACCCGCGACAAGCATTTTGATGAGAGATTGCTAAAACTTAGGTAGTCCTGAGATTGATTATTGTAGCGTAGATGATAGTTAATACTATGGGCGGAACGACAAGTTCTTAGAATGATTCAAGATGATGTTCCAAACTTCCAAGTGCCGATTTTGCATGTTTTTGGACATAATGCAAACGGAAATTGGACCGACTTCCATTTGCCAGGTGTCATTTATAGCCACATACATGTAGTTGGTGAGGGCAACAGGGAAGAAATTATGAAAATTCTGCTGAGAGCTTCATGACGCAAGCCTATTATCCTTATCAAAACTTAAAAAAGGAAGAAAAGGAAAAACAAAAGTGGGAAAAATTGAAATTTTTTTTTTTTGGGAAATTTGAGAAAAGAAAAACAGATGTCGTGGACGACCCATGACTGTCCTAAGGACATCATTGTGCGTGTATGTGTGTGTGTGTTTTTTTTTTTACAACATTTTAAGGTAGTGGGGGGCAGTTGGTGTACCGACCTTTTGACTAAACGACAGGAAAGATGAAGAATGAGACATTGATGCGCCATCAGAAAATGTACTTTGTGTGGAGGAGGAGTGTCCTCACCTAACTCCCCCAACGCAATCCATGTCTGAATTGGGCCCTACTGTGGATCTTCACCTACCCTTGCTTGTCCCACGTCTTGCTTCTTCCGTCCCACCATGGAAAGCTTGCACAGACCATTGTTCCATTGCATTGCTTTGGACTTGAATAGCTTTGATCCACCATTTTCTCTTTTGTAACCTTATGAGACATCACATGTTGGTGGACAATTTTTCATCGATCTAAAACGTGTGGAGTCACTTTAATTCTTGTTTGTCTGTTGTGTCCTTGTAATATGTTGAGGATAGGACTGGGTCATTTTCAATTCAATTTGACGTGCAGGTGCTCTGATGAGGTGAATCCAAGAGCTAAACCGTACAAATTCTCCAACCAGAAGCTCAGAGACTTGGGGCTCGAGTTCACCCCGGTGAAGCAGTGCCTGTACGAAACCGTCAAGAGCTTGCAGGAGAAAGGCCACCTACCTGTCCCTCCCCCGCCGGAAGATTCGGTGCGTATTCAGGCATGATTCAGCGCCGTCGTTGTGGTGCAAATTAGTAACTCGGAGAAATGAGATGGATATGTGGGAATTTGTTTCTACTTTTCTTAGTCAAACCTGGAGACATTAATCGCGAGTTCTGCATCGGAATGGAAGTTATCAATTTGATCAATCATTGTTAAGGTATCGTTGGCAGAAATGGGATGTCAATTACCGACCCGATCAGCATATTCACACATTAGATTCTCATCTTTCGTGTATGTCGTGTAACCGAGTATAGCAAGTATAATGACTTAATGATATCTAGGAGGTAAAATCCATGTTGAAGATCAGTCCATCATGTTCTTCCTTACTGTATGATCTAGACCTTGAAATACATAAAGATTTGTTGCCTCGCTTTGTCTATTCAAGGAAGCATTTTTCAATGTTTTGAGTCCCGTGAAATTGAAGAGTGTCTCTGGCCATGGCTTCAATCCCAATCTCCAATGTCTCAAACATGCCACTGTAATATGTCGAGTTAAGACGTCGAACACTGATCGGTGTTAAATTTAAAATTACACATTCATGAGAATGTTTTGACCTCGTTTTTAGTGGCTGTCCTCGTGAAACAGGTCGGGTTGGTAGTTGGAAACGTGATTTGGACTTGCTATTATTGAATGGCAAACACAAGGCTTTACAAGTTCAACAATAAACTAAAAGAGCTCCGTCCGTCCTGAATAATTTATTCCTATCAACATCCATTAATATATATATATATATATATGGCATTGTTTTACTAGGAGGGTTGGTGAGTTGTCTACTCCATCTTTCTTATCCTCTCTGGCATTGTCATGTCATCTACGCGAGATTCATCCTAAATTGTACAGGCTTCTAACAGATCTGCTACTCTTTGATTGCTTCTAAATATACTGCCAAAACAAGCTAGAAGAGTGCAACAGGACATTCAGAAAGCCAAAAAGGAAAAACCTCGCTATTTCATAGTGGAGTCAACAGTGACTACTAATGTTATGCTCATCTTTATTCCTAAAAGTTAAAGCTCCTCTCTCTCTCTCTACGTTCCCAAACAATGGTTAGTCAAGATCCACCGGAGTCCTTTGAGGCAACTGCATATTTGCTATATCTTCTCGTGGGAGAATCTGCGTCGACGCGTCACCTTGTCCATTGTCTGATTGCCGGCTTTCTGCCGTCGTCAATGCCAGAAGATGAGAAGCCTCATTATTCTTGCGGAGTACCAAGTACATGATTCCAGCCAAGTACACAGCCATTGCCGAAAAGCCCAGAATTCCACAGAAAACCTTGACCCCGAGTTTCAAATGGCTATTGAGGAGCAACTTAATGAAGCCAGTCACGAGGTAATATATGTTTATGCCCATTATCAGAGAACCAATCATCCAAGTGACTGCAGCTACCTGGAGAGAATACAAAATCAATGAGACGAAGAAGACAAACCACGGAGAAGAGAAGGGGGGGTTGTGAGAGATGGCAAAGGCATGAACAGTCTGTATCTTCTCTGATGCCCAGCTTTGTGTAATCGAGGACATTAGTCGCCCGCATCATCATGCTTAGTACAGGTGACCATGCAGACTTCTAAGTCCGCTTGAAAGGGAGATTATTAACGTTTTACTCTAGTTAATAATAAAGCATTTATAGCCGTGTCGACATTAGGCTTTACCGCTGTTGAGTTTGCATATAGCCCCATCTTGGTCTTGCTGCTGGTGAACTTCAGAAGTGGAATGAGAGCAAAAGGAAGTTCAAATGATAAAATCATCTGCAAGAACAAATCATTCAATCGAATATGAGATAGGCACCTAAAGATATTCATGCGCACTCACTCTCCTGGGAGTCAAAAGCTGTGATGCACATTCACTTTAATTATTAAAGCCATAGTCATTTGTCATATGACCAGCGTATTAGCAGTAAAAGAGAGCCAGAAGGCAAGGAGGTTACCGAGGCAATGATAATTAGTTTTCCAGCTCCTGCAGAACCACCAATTAGTGCAACAATCAAACTGGGAATTATTGCTAAGCATCTCGTTAGAAAGTTCCGAACCCATGGTGTCAATCGCAAATCTAGAAAGCCCTGGCAATGATATATGATAAGTCAAGATTAGTAAACAAGCTATAGACTCAAAAAAGGCCAGCAATCAACTCAATCACAAAATGCATAAGAACTCGCTGCAAACAAAAATCTTGTCAAACAAATTGATTGCAAAATGTACTTTAACTGCTATAAGCCCTAATTTTCATCCAACAAAAAGTACCTATTCAACACCTGATAAAAAGTAGACAGCTTTGCATTGCTCGTGTTACGCAAATAGATAATTTCCAATTTCTCTCGTATACTTTAACTGACCCCAATAGCAAGTGTAGTCAAATTTACAAAGGCAACATTGAACTTCAGAAATGGAACACTATTAGATTACTTCACCTCCATACTGGAGAGAATCAACTCGCTAATACCTGCATTACATACTGCCCTGCATATGTTCCTGTTATGGTAGAACTCTGACCCGATGCCAGCAAAGCAATTGCAAATAGTTTAGAACTCCAACTACCTAAAACATTCTGCAAAAATTCAGTCAAATTAGGGCCATACTTCAATTGACAAATGCACAACAAAAAATCCAAACGGCACTTGCAAGATATTTCTCTTTTAATATTCCCCATTGTTAAAATTACATACTCTTAGCAAAAAGGAGGCTTCGTTCAAGTCCAAATCCTGGCAGCTAGCCTGATCTTGTGGACTCAAGCTTGTTGAGTTGCAGACTGCACCACTTACAGATATCACTGAGATATTAATCAGAAATGCCACCGTGAGAGCAAAGGCGCTTTCTATCGTATAAAACCTGCAAGCTTCCTGCCCGAAAGTGCCACAAATCAATAGTTTGCCGAGCTAACTATCAGAGCCAGAAAAAAAAAGAGTTGAGAAGAATTATACGTCTTTCTACGTCTTTCCATTAACCTACAATATGAAGCAAAACAAGTGAAGGATCTTTTTGGGTTCAACAAATGCTTGTTTTGATAATGATGTACATGAATTTGTCAGCAAAGAGAAAAGCGAATGACTAGATTTGAGTCGATCTAAGATATTAGAGGCAAATGGATTAGAGGCAAATGGAGTAATACGGTGGTTTTAATTGTCTTAAGGTCTTGGGGAGATCACCATGGACTTTTAACTTCAGCAAAAAGGACTTCCATGAAAGATGACATATCGCAAGCAAGCCTTTGAGCAACTCAAAGAGGTACAGGCTAAAAGCGAAAGATGGTAACACACGTAAGGCACCACTGCATGAAATTACTGCAATTACACTGTAGAAACTGTAGAGTTGCAAAAGAAATTACTTTGATTCCCCGAACAGATCGTGGTAATTTCCGTGAAAGCACCAATGCCGAATGGAGGAACAGATTATGCCTGAATAGAACCTAAAGGTATCAGATGAATTTTGAGCAGAAAAAGATCATAGATGTATCTGCACAAGTAAGAAACTTACGGCATAACCATAGCCCCGAGCAATGATATTGCAAGACCTGTTGCGCCATTTCCTTTTAGTTGGGGAACAAAAAGTCCATCAAGAACTTCACTAGCAACCGGTTTTGCATACCCAAGCTCCCCAAAAAAGCAGGCCGCAATTGTAAATACAAGAAAAGCAATAAAGAACTCAAGTTTCCTGACCTGTAATAAAAAGAAGTGAATACTAAACCCAAGATCAAGTTCAATGTTTTCAATCTATGATCTTCTCATGACATACACCTGCATTAAAGTATCCCCTGCTGCACTTTGTTCTATCTCATTAAATATCAAGAATCAAGGAAATAAGCTCTAGCCTGAAATGAGATAGACATGAGAAGTTGTCAACGTACCCCATACTGCTGCAATGCTAGAAGCATCAATGTGCTGAGCCCTGTCAATAGAACACCGCACCATACCGGAATCTTGAAGAGCATGTTTAATGCGAAGGCAGTTCCAATCACTGAAAACATGTGAAAAGCCACTTAAGAGTCCAGTTTATGAGCTGCATATCCTCACAATATATATAGGTGGTGAAAGTTGAACATGTAGTGTGCGTATGTATGCAGCAATGTAATTGCAAATATCAAAGCCTTTGACTAGTGCCACAAATTAGATCCACTAAAATCTGTCAGGACCAACAGATAATATTACCTTCAGGAATGTCACAGGCAACTATTGAAATTTCAGCGAGAACCCATAATATGAAATTCGGCACCTTAGGATATTCCATCCTGAAATGTTCTGCTAGATGCTTCCCTGTGGCGAACAGTTTAAGAAAAAGAATTTTCTGAATTCCTGTGGGGGGCCATGAAAGAAGAGCATGCCAGCATTGGTAAAGATGCAGAAAATGATCTATCTAGAGATCCTACCTGTAACAACCCCCAATTTGGCTGCAAGAGACTGAATAACTAGAGCAGCACAAGAAGCAACTAAAATGATCCAGAGTAACTGCATAGAATGAACTAATTAATTATATATCACATATAGATGAACCTTACAACAAGCTCCATGGAATTCTCTGCGGGAAACATCATCCTTCGATGTATCAGGCCATCTTCTGTATCATCAATGGTGAAACTTAAGACGGCCATTCAATCAACAGTCAGAGTGAAGTATGGCCAGGACTCGATGCTCACATACCACTCTAGCAATATGTTTTATTGCTAGGTGATCCTCACACTTAATTTTGAAGACCATGCTACAAAAAGTTCCAAAGTTTCTAAATCACGAAGTATCAGCCATCTTATGTCTCATCAATGGTGAAACTTAAGACGGCCATTCAATCCTCAGTCAGCATGAAAGTATGGTCAGGACTCCATGCTCCCACACCACTCTAGCAATATGTTTATTGCTGGGGGATCCTCACTCTTAGATTTGAAGACTATACTACAAAAAGTTCCAAAGTTTCTATCTAAATCATGGAGTCAGAGTTCAACAAAAGGAGGGTTCATGAATTGATAAGTTACACGTACCCCATACTTGTATTGGGCTCCGGCCTGTAGATCCGTTTCAACTGCATCATTGGACACAAAAGGCTACTCTAAGTACCACCGCAGAAGAGTTTGTAAGTTGTGACATGACAACATTTTCTCGAATAATGATCTTACAGTTTCCAGGATCAATATAAGCTATTGATACGAGAAATCCAGGACCTATATATGCAAATAAGTTCTTCCAGCTGTTCCTCTGCATGAAAAAAATTGCACACGGAGCAGTTAAGCGACATCAAATTTATTGTATCTAGAAGTTGCTGGGAACTATATGATTGATTAAGTAGGCATTGTCCTACTAGCTAATCCATTCCTATTTGTCACTCAGCAAATTATCTATAGACAAGCTAAAATCTGTGCATACCCGACACAAAACTCTATCTGCTTTGGAAGTGTTTTTAAATTGAAATCTTAGCTAGAGTTCTCTATCCCTCAAGGTGACACGCTGAAAGATGCGAAAACCAAAATTTCCATTTTGTTCACACCACAGAGTTTATCTTTTCAAGTTGGAAATTCATCACCTTTAGTGTACATTCTGCAGTAGACTTGACTATGACTCTGAGCATACGACAATTTACCTATTGGACACTCTTTATATAGACAAGAATTATAGCGCTTCACTGTTCTGAGGTACAGATTGCATAATTAAGTTACACGGGATTGTAAGATGATCACGCACCCCCAACGCGAAAAAATAAAAAAACAAAAAAAATAAATGTGGAAGGAAGCACCACACTCAAAAAGTATTGGTTCTCACATCAGGTACGACGATCCGATCTTCATTGTTCTGGATCAACGGTTCGTTGGAGAAGCTGTGATTCCCCGCGCTTGCGATGACTTTCGGCTGCCCAGACGGCGGAGCCATTGAAGACGTCCTTTTGTTGCTTTATTCTGTGAAACCAGGATGACGAATGGAGTCAACTTAGTCAAGAGAGGCAAGTGTAAGTAATCTCCCAAGTAAGCGCGAGACCATACAGAACGGCTCATTAACTCATTGCTCTGTCAAAAGCAATCTTGCCAACGGACTCTCTCATCAATCGCTATCCTATCGGCTTTGCAGTTCAACAAATCATTTGTTGCAAAACCCCCGGCAACTGAACCAGCATTGCTCGAGGAAAACGAGAGGAGAAAAAAAAAAAAAAACCGAGATAGAAAACAATGGAAGGGGACACGGACCTCGATTCTGCGAATGGAGGAAGATACCGCGACGTTCAATCGACTGAAGGGCGACGAGTCATGCTCTTCGTCGTCGTCGTCGTCGTCGTCTCCCTCTCTCTCGCTATACACACGCGCATATATATATATATATATAGAGAGAGAGAGAGAGAGAGATACGTCTCTGTGCTTCTACGAGTCATGTTCTTGAACTCAGGATGGAGGAGTCCAATGCGAGCAGAGCAGGAGTCGGAGGATCGCTCGCTCGCTCTCCCCTCACGCGCGTCGTCCCCGGCGCTCCAGCGACACGGGGCCCACAGGCTGCGGCCCGCGTGCTGCCAGCCAGTAAGAATACGCCACGTGACAAAATGGCCACGTGAGAAAGAAGGGGATCGCCCCGAGACGGGCCCCAGCCACGCGATCCTGTTGCGAGTCAGGAGGGCTCCCTCCACTTCGCACACGTCAATTGTCCACCTGGGATGTTGCGCATCCGATCCTCTGCCGCGCTCGCGCTGTACTCTTCCGTCCTATATTCACGCGGGGGACGATCTTCCGGGTCCCACTCGATTGTACTTCAGCGGACGGTTCAGTTACAAAAATCATCAGTCCGGTTTCCGGTTCAACCGGACGGGACCGATAGAACCGGCCCCGATGATTGCAATCGAACCGGATGGCCTTCTTTCGGCTCACTGAAGTCTGAGCACCGCACGAGAAACTGTTAGTGCAGAATTTGGAGGTGTTATGTTCGCTGGGCTGTCCAATTTATGACTGACTAGCGGTGGCTACTGCGCTTACTGGCGTTGCAGGATTAGGAATCACACTTGCTTTCTCTAAATTGAGTGACCATTGGTGAGGGTTCACACCTCTATTTTGCCAAGTGCCATCACATGGTAAATATGTAGGTTTCTTTGCTCCTTTTGTGTGTGTTAGACAATCAGATATCTGGTGGCTTCATTCGGTCTTGGTTCCTTTCACGTAGTTGGAACTTTTATTTGGTTATTTAGTCATTTGTTGAATTGCAGATTTGACTTCTCTAAGCCGATGCATGAAATGTGGAAAGGCTACATAGCTGAACTTTTTATAAACCAGTGGGTAGGATAAATTTGGTTCTCTGTGTGGGTGTGTGTGTGTATCAATAACAATGCATTCTTGGTCAAGCCCTACCATAGTACAAGTATTCAGCTTTTGTAGTCACATCTCTTCATATTCTATTGTATGGAATCAACTGGTTCAGTGCCTCCTCAATGCGGATTTACATCGGGCTACTATGCGAGGTCAGACAATCTTTCTGATTCTTGTTCTCATCCCGCCTTGTTTATGAGCATTTTGGAAGTTTGAATTACTGTTATCATCTATGGCTATGCTTTCATAAAGTTGTGCTTCATAAAAAAGTTGGTTCACCTTGTGGCAGTTGCTGAGTGTAAAGTGACTTCGCTTTTCTGGTGCAAGTGGTATCATGATACGTGAAACTGCAGAAACTTTTGGATTAATCACAAAAGATAACAGATTTCGGGGTAAGTTCAAATTTTTACTAGTTACTTTAAGAAGATTCGGATTGTGATATACACCGATATTAAGGCCGATGGGAAAAATGAGTCTATATACTAGATTTGTACATTTGTCCAATGTTTTAGGTGTGTTGTATAATCTATATTTCATTAGACTAGCACAAAAGCACTTCCCTATTGTCTTAATCTTGGCGCCATATAAGGTAAAATAGTTTTCCCAATAGATTTGGTGTTTCTGAGCATATACGTGCTTTGACTTGTTGTGCTGATGATGAATGCATGCATGTAAACTTGCTTAAATTTATAATCTAGAAATTGTCACCTCGCCGCTTTCATAACTAGGTTAGCATCTTAGGGTCATCTTGTTACTATAATGGAGTTCGATTATTAAGTACTTTAGAATCATATAACGAGTTTCTGTTTGAATTTTTCCTTGTTTTATTGTACTATTTATTGTATTTTTCTGGGAATAGCTAAAACTTGTTTCTGGTGGTTCGCAGCTTTACCCAAGAGAGGTTCTGTTTTTCTGCTCCAAGTCGATTGCTGGAAGATTACATTATGTGGAGACGAACTTCTTGCAAGAGCTTGGGACTTGTCTGTCACCAGGACAATGTTTGTTTATTGACAAACAGTATAATTTTGCTACTTAGATACTGTGTCTACCATTTTGCATGCACACCATATTTAGAGTATGGTGCTTTTGATTTTAGCTATCTATTTTTGTTGCAGCAATTAATTGTCTAAATGAAAAATTTGTAGTTTACAGCAAACAGTTTTTTTTTTTTTTTGTGAAGTTAAGGATTATATTGACTTTTAACCATGGCGCAACTATACAACGAAAGGAGAAACCGGACATTACAAAACTTCCACTTATGTTTACAGCAACCAGTTCTTGCCTTCTTTTACCAAGTTTTGATATATTGTAATTTCTGCTTATCCACTACTGGTTTCTGGCTCGAGATAGCTTTACTGATCTATAAGAACCTTTTGCTCTATCAGGAGGCAGAAACTCCATTGTGAAAGAGTGATTAGTTCTACGGGAATTTACACGGCTCCTATTGCTCATTGCTGTTTGATTTTTAAATTGTATTTTCACACGACATGGGGGATTTCTTTCAACTCTCGAAATCGACTAATTACTTTTCACCTTGCACGACCTTCTTCCTACCTGTTCTACAATTGGTCTTTTCCTGTACTCAACTTTCTGTTTTGACCTATTGTATCAGTGTAGTTTCAGGTGCTCAGGGAGTGGAGTACGTTCTGTTCCTTCCCCTGCTGTGCCGACCTTACTCATTTCCTCCGCCATCATGTGAGTGGAGGAACTCTGTAGTTGGAGTGTAACCGTTTCTTGCTGTGTTCATCGCAAGAGAGCGTTGAATACAACAGCATGGTTGTATTCGCAATGGGTGGACGGCATACTGAATTCTAGAATCTCATATTTTGCGAAAAAAATTGGTATCTCTTGCATTACTCGGCTATGAACATCTCCCTTACTTGGGAGATGTTTCTTCTGGACAGGGTGGCGAGTTCTGAGAAAGCGGGAGGTGATGACAAGTAGGATGAGCCGAAGGAAAGTGATGCCCACTTCTTGACGGCGACAATATATACAGGTCATGGTTATTGAATTATCCAGAATAATACGGGGAGGACAAGTTTGCAATTCATTTGCCTTGCTTTTCGTTTCCATAGATTACAAATAAGGATTGGGCAGATTAAGTCCGTCCTCCCTTGCCGCGAGTGACTTCTCGGAAGCGCGTGGACGCTACCATATTCAACACACACATTCTTAAACTCGCTCCCATGATTGTGTCTCGTCCTTTATTTAGTTCGTGGTCATACCTGAGTCCCCCCGGTCTGCTCTACCGACGGCTAATGATATATGGATGCTTCTGACGTGTTCTCAAGTACTTTAAATTCTGCTAGGTGATTAGGAGATTTCACTGAGCACGAGACAGGATTGTCGGACCGCATCAACTACACGAACTTGATCAAGACGACATCGGTGGAACAGGACTCATTGCCGGTGTCGTCATTACAGCCAGACAATGGTACAGTTTGCTGGTTTTGCCACAAACCGGACAGCGCTGCTTCTCTCTCTCTCTCTCTCTCTCTCTCTCTCTCTCTCTCTCTCTCTTCACTGCTGGACTCAATGCATTTGGTTCGATTATGAGCATCTACTTCATGACTATCAGGAAAGAAGAAGCTCCTTGTGATCGGCTTGCTAGGGGTGTCAGTTTCTTGAATTCTTATCGCCGTTTTCCACTAGACCATCCCTCATTTTCCATCGGCCAGCAAAGTGGCCAGCTTCCGATTTGCTGCTTATATCTGTCCTATGGCGCAGCCAATGATCCTGGTAGTACTTGAAGGTATTGTCACCTAGCTGCGGCTTCTGTTCTTCGCCGACTAACTAGGTAAAGCTTGGCCTAGTACAGCACCTTCTTGAACCGGACTCCAACAATATCTCACTTAACCACCATTACTTTTTGTGCAGCTCTTTCCAGGGGCACACTGGTCTCAAATGACACTATAGACCTATGAAAAAGGGTCATAGCTCATTCCTTAACTCAATATATAACGGGCTGAAATTGTTATATGAGTTAATTATACTTAATAAATAGGTCCTAAATAGGTTTACAACTTATATAGACCCAATTCATCTTTATACTCTATTTTATATTGGAGTCAACAGCGACTAATGTGATGCTCATCTTTATTCCTGGATGTTAAAGCTTCTCTCTCTCTCTCTCTCTCTCTCTCTCTCTACATTCTGAACAATGATTAGTCAAGATCCGCCGGAGTCCTTTGAGGCAACTGCATACTTACTATATCTTCTCGTGGGAGACTCTGCGTCGATGCATCACCTTGTCCATTTTCCGATTGCTGGCTTTCGGCTGATGTCAATGCCAGAATGTGAGAAGCCTCCTTATTCTTGCGGAGTACCAAGTACATGATTCCTGCCAAGTACACAGCAATCCCCGAAAATCCCAGAATTCCACAGAAAACCTTGGCCCCGAGTTTCAAATGGCTATTGAGGAGCAACTTGATGAAGCCGGTCACGAGGTAATATACGTTTATGCCCATTATCAGAGAACCAATCGTCCAAGTGACTGCAGCTACCTGGAGAGAATACAAAGTCAATGAGGGGAAGAAGACAAACCACAGACGGGGGGGGGGGGGGGGGGGGGGGGCGAGGAGAGGAGAGAGAGAGAGAGAGAGATGGCAAAGGCATGAACAGTCTGTATCTTCTCTGATGCCCAGCTTGGGTAATCGAGGAGACTAGTCGCCTACATCCTCATGCTTCGTATAGGTAACCATGCAGACTTCTAAATCCGCTTGGAAAGGGAGATTATTACCCTTTTACTCTAATTAATAATAAAACATCCAGTACAATAGCATTTATGGCGTGCTTTACCGCTGTTGAGTTTGCATATGGGCCCATCTTGGTCTTGCTGCTGGTGAACTTCAGAAGTGGAACGAGAGCAAAAGGAAGTTCAAATGATAATATCATCTGCAAGAACAAATCATTCAATCGAATATGAGATAGGCACCTAAAGAAATTCGTGCACATTTACTCTCCTGGAGTCTGAAGATGTGATGCACATTCACTTCAATTCTTAAAGCCATAGTCATTTGTTATATGATCAGCGTATTAGCAGTAAAAGAGAGCTAGAAGGCAAGGATATTACCGAGGCAATGATAATTAGTTTTCCAGCTCCTGCAGAGCCACCAATTAGTGCAACAATCAAACTGGGAATTATTGCTAAGCATCTCGTTAGAAAGTTCCGAACCCATGGTGTCAATCGCAAATCTAGAAAGCCCTGGCCATGATATACGATAAGCAAAGATTAGTAAACAAGCTAGAGACTCAAGAAAAGTCACTAAACAACTCAATCACAAAATGCACAAGAACTCACAGGAAAGATAAATCTTGTCAAACATATTGATTACGAAATGTATATTTAACTGCTCTAAGCCCTAATTTTTATTCACTAATGTCCAGGTAAAACAAAGATTTCCACGAAAAGTACGTATTTATCACCTGATAAAAAGTCATCTACTTTTCATTGCTCTGGGGTTACAAATAGAAATGAGCGATATTCTTTTTCCAATATATCTAGTATACTCTAATTGACCCCAGGTCCCCAACAAGAAGTGTATTCGAATTTACAATGGCAACATTGAACTTCAGAAAGAACTAGATTATTTCACCTCCATACTGTGGAGAATCAACTCGTGAATACCTGCATTACATACTGCCCTGCATATGTTCCTGTTATAGTAGAACTCTGACCCGATGCCAGCAAAGCAATTGCAAAGAGTTTAGAACTCCAACTACCTAAAACATTCTGCAAAAAATCATTCAAATTAAGGCTATACTTCCTTGAATAGACAAATGCATAACAAAAAATCCAAACAGCACTGGCAATTTCTCTTTAAATATATGCCATTGCCAAAATCACATACTCTTAGCAAAAAGGAGGCTTCGTTCAAGTCCAAATTCTGGCAGCTAGCCTGATCATGTGGACTCAAGCTCGTTGAGTTGCAGACTGCACCACTTACAGATATCACTGAGATATTAATCAGAAATGCCACCATGAGAGCAAAGGCGCTTTCTATCATATAAAACCTGCAAGCTTCCTGCCCAAAAGTGCCACAAATGCTTATCATTAGTTTGCTGAGCTAACTATCACAGCCAGGAAAAAATGACTCACGAAAAAAAAGGTCTACATCTTTCCATTAACCTACGGTATGAACTAAGACAAGTGAAGGATCTTTTTGGGTTCAACAAATGCTTGTTTTTATAATGATGTACATGAATTTGTCAGCAAAGAGAAAAGCGAATGACTAGATTTGAGTCGATCTAAGATATTAGAGGCAAATGGAGTAATACAGTGGTTTTAATTGTCTTAAGGTCTTGGGGAGATCACCATGGACCTTACCTTTGACAAAAAGGACTTTCATGAAAGATGACATACCGCAATCAAGCCTTTGGACAACTCAAAGAGGTACAGGCTAAACACGAAAGATGGCTAAGGCATCACCGCATGAAATTACTAAAATTTCAATGTAGCAACTGTAGAGTTACAAAAGAAATTACTTTGATGCCACGAACAGATCGTGGTATTTTCCGTGAAAGCACCAATGCCGAATGGAGGAACAGATTATGCCTGAATAGAACCCAAAAGTATCAGATGATATTTGTGCAGAAAAAGGTAATAGATATATCTGCACAAGTAAGAAACTTACGGCATAACCATAGCCCCGAGCAATGATATTGCAAGACCTGTTGCGCCATTTCCTTTTAGTTGGGGAACAAAAAGTCCATCAAGAACTTCACTAGCAACCGGTTTTGCATACCCAAGCTCCCCAAAAAAGCAGGCCGCAATTGTAAATACAAGAAAAGCAATAAAGAACTCAAGTTTCCTGACCTGTAAAATGTAAGCCCGGTGAACGGTAAACCCAAAATAAAGTTCAACCTTTTTTAATCTATGTTCTCACAACATACACCTGCATTAACGTGTCTGCTTCTGTACTTTTTCCTATCATATAAATATCGAGAATCAACGAAATAATCTCTAGCCTGAAATGAGATAGACATGAGAAATTGTCAACATACCCCATACTGCTGCAATGCTAGAAGCATCAATGTGCTGAGCCCTGTCAATAGAACACCGCACCATACTGGAATCTTGAAGAGCATGTTTAATGCGAAGGCAGTTCCGATCACTGAAAACGTATAAAAAGACACTTAATAGTCCAGTTCATCAGCTGCATATCCTGAAATAGGCGATGAATGTTGAACATGCAATGCGCGTAGGTGTGCAGCGTGGTAATTGCAACTATCAAAGCCTTTGACTAGTGCCTCAAATTAGATCCACTGAAATCTGTCAGGACCAACAGAGAATATTACCTTCAGGAATGTCACAGGCAACTATAGAAATTTCAGCAAGAACCCATAATATGAAATTCGGCACCTTAGGATAATCCATCCTGAAATGTTCTGCCAGATGCTTCCCTGTGGCGAACAGTTTAAAAATCAGAATTTTCTGAATTCGCGTACGGGGCCATGAAAGAAGAGCATGCCAGCATTCGTAACGATGCAGAAAATGATTTAGCTAGAAATCCTACCTGTAACAACCCCTAGTTTGGCTGCAAGAGACTGAATAATTAGAGCAGCACAAGAAGCCACTAAAATGATCCAGAGTAGCTGCATAGAATGAATTAAATTAACTACATATCGAATACAGATGAACCTTACAGCAAGCTCCCTGTAATTCTCTGCTGGAAACATCGTTGTTTGATGAACCAGGCCATCTTATGTCTCATCAATGGTGAAACTTAAGACAGCCATTCAATCATCAGTCAGCGTGAAGTATAGCAAGGACTTCATGCTCACAAACTACTCTAGCAATATGTTTATTGCTAAGGATCCTGCTCTTAGTTTAGAAAGACTGCGCTACAAGAAGTTCTAAAGTCTCTGAATCTTGTAGTCAGTTGAACAAAAAGAGGGTTCATGAATTGATAAGTCACACATACCCCATACTTGAATTGCGCTCCAGCCTGCAGATCCGTTTCAACTGCATCATTGGACACAAAAAGCTACTCTAAGTACCACCGCAGGAGTTTGTGAGTTGTGACATAACAAGATTTTCTTGAATGATAATCTTACAGTTTCCAGGATCAATATAAGCTATCGATACGAGAAATCCTGGACCGATATATGCAAATATGTTCTTCCAGCTCTTCCTCTGCATCGAATAATTGCATATGGAGCAGTTAAGTGACATCAAATTTATTGTTTCTATAAGTTGCGAGGAATAAATCGTCGATTGGGCAGGAAGAAAGTGACAACACTCTGGTATTGGTTCTCACATCAGGTACGACGATCTGATCCTCGTTGTTTTGGATCAAAGGGGCATTGTAGAAGTTGTGATTCCCCGTGCTCGCGATGAACTGCGGCCGCCCAGACGCCGAAGCCATTAAAGACGTCCTCTTGTTGCTTTATTCTGTAAGCCCAGGATGACAAATGAAGTCCAGAGAAGCGAGTGTAATTAATCCCCCAATAGACGCGAGGCCATACGGTAGGGCCAGTTTTAGCCAATAACTCATTGTTCTATCAAAAGCAGAAATGCGAACAGACTCGCTCATCAATCGCTATCCTATCATCGTTCGCAGTTCAACACATATGACGCGCAAGACTAAGACCGCAAACAATTCTCTTCTTGCGAGTTGTTGCGACTCGATTGACATGGACTTGCAAATTTTTATTGCAAAAACCCCCCGGCAACTGAACCGGCATTGATGGACGAAAACCAAAAAAGAAAGGAAGAGGAAAAAGAAAAAGGAAAAAAGGTCGAGATCAGAAAGCGGTGATTACTCCAGACAGAAAACATCGGAAGGGGACACGGACCTCGATTCTGCGAATGGAGGAAGAGACCGCGACGCTCAATCGACGGAAGAGCACCAAGTCATGTTTTTCTTAGTCGTCGTCGTCGTCGTCTCAGCTTCGTACTTGAGAGCTCTGTGACTCTCTCTCTCTCTCTCTCTCTCGCTACCTCTCTAGTCTCTAAGTATATATAGAGAGAGATCTGCTTCGCTCACTCTGTTTGGGTGAACTCGAACTCGGGATGGAGGAGTCCATGTCCAATGCGCACAGGAGCCGGAGATCGCTGCCCCACTCTCACGCGCATCCTCCCCGGTGCTCCGGGGTCACGGGGCTCCACGGGCTGCGCTCGCCTGCGGCCAGCCACTAAGAATCCGCCACGTCAGAGAATCCGCCACGTGAGCAAAGAGGGGTCGCCCCAGCCACGCGATCCCGTGGCAGCATGTCAGGGAGGGTTTCTCAGCTCTCTTTCACCATCCACCTCTGATGTTGCGCATCCGATCCTCTGCTGCACTGTACTTTTCCGTCCCATATTCCCGCGGGGTCCCACTCGACTGTAATTCAGCGGACGGACCAGATTGGCTGGACTTGCGCACCGCGGATCAACGGAGGACATCGCGCGTGAAGAGCAGTCCCGCACCGTGCGATCAGAATCGAGGGCAAATTGATGAGCGGTGGTGATTGGGTCTCTGGATTTGATTGGCCTGGGGTTGCATTAATGGTCTTGTCAGTGTCTGTGTCACTACGTTGTTTCATGTGCAGACGAAATATTCCTTTTGATCGTGTCTCTCTATTTTGGGTCGTGAGGCTAAATGACAAAATCGCGAGTGCACTTAGGACTGCCGAGGCGAGATTCTCTGATCACTTTAAGTAGTGGGTGGTGCCACGTTCATTGTGGACTACACTTTTCTTTTTTGGTAAAGATTTAGGAGATCAAAGAGATAAGAACGTCCAAAAATGATCAACTTTTTTTACATGGTAGCAGAATTTGGTATCCATCCGTATCGGCAAACCTAAATTTTGGCGACCTGGTTTTGTATTATTGCATAGAAAATTGGGGATCAATTTCGGTCTCTAGCAAAAAGAAGAAGAAAATTGAATGTTTATTTAACACATTTAATTGGACCGACGGCCGGCGAAATATTTTGAGCTTAGTTGAAATTGTTTGGACCGATACACACGTGAGGTATTGGACTTAGTTATTTTATATAGGCTTCGTTGAAGTAAACACTTGGCCTTCCACATTCCTTACTGAGATCCATCAGATCAGAGTCCTGTTTTCATGGTGTTTCTCCTCATGGGTAGGGGTGTGCATGGTCCGGGCTGGTCCGATCCTAGTATGGAACCGGGAACCGGACCAGTAGTCTCGATCCCCATATTTTCGGGATCACGGATCAGACCAGGACCGGCAGTCCGGGCCGATCTTGGTCCTGGCCTGTCTCGATCCAGGTCCAGTAGGACCGCTAACTCTAACTACTTATAAAAATCGGCATAATTCAAAAAAAGACCTCAAACTTTGACGTTTGTCCCAAAAATATCCATAACTTTTTTTTGTCTCCTAAAAAACCTTCAACTTTTGGTTTTGTCCCAAAAAAAAAATCTCAAACTTTGGTTTTTGTCCCAAATATACCCACAACTTTTTTTATCTCATAAAAAACCTCCAACTTTTGATTTTGTCCCAAATTTACCACAGTTATTAAAAAAAAAAGGAGTGTTTCGCGCCCAGTTGAACAGAACCCATGATTGTTCGACAAAGATCAAAATGTACTTCCAATTGTTTCAAGGAAGAATGTTTGACACATTGCAGTCGCATTAATTCATTTCTAGACATAATTGAGTTACCCGAGATTCACATACAAATTTCAGTGGGAACAAGATATTAACAAATCTTCTTCTTATACTTCAAATTTTTACCGAAATGATGATCACAAGAAAGCATTGGGGGGCACCAGTTTTTCGTCACAGAGGCAGGGTCGGCAGCAGCTTGTTGTCACAGATGCAGGGTCGGCAACAGCTTGTTGTCACAAATGCAGGGTCGGCACGATGGTCCTCGGTGGAAGGCTCGATTGGCATCGATGACTATCAACGGGTAAGAAGTCGATGACGAGGGTTGCTATTGTCTCGGGATAAGGCCACACCATCGGGCGACGGTTGAGAATCACTTGGAGTTTCGACAGAAGCTAAACGGTCGACGTCGGGTCGTCGGGAATTCTACGAGATGGGTTTTGAGGGTTTTTTTGTGATTAGACTAGTAGATTTGGGACAAATTCAAAAGTTGAAGGTTTTTTAGGAGACAAAAAAAAAGTTATGGATATTTTTGGGACAAATGCCAAAGTTTGAGGTATTTTTGGGATTGGATTGGTAGATTTGGGAAAAAATCAAAAAGTTGGAGGTTTTTTATGAGACAAAAAAAAGTTGTGGATATTTTTGGGACAAAGGCTAAAGTTTGGGGTTTTTTTTGGGATTGGGCCTATAAAAATCTAGCCATTAGAAATTACAATATAATATTAATTTACAATCTATAATCAACCTACCACGGCAAGACAACCACGTAAATGCTAAAGCCACCCAATGTGTGTTCGATCCAGCCTTGAAGACTCCACGTGATCTTTTCTCCTCGTAATCGACGCTCACATGTGGGCCGCTGAACTCAGGTGGGCGATGGAACCGAACTCGGATTTTATTTATTTCTTTTTTATTTGTGGTTGTGAAAACAAAAATAGATTTCTCAAATCTGCATAATGACTCGAGTTTCTGTCCTCATGCATGTGCGTGCTTATTCTTCGTGCACGTGGCCATTATAAGGAACAGATCTTATCATCAATTAAGATTTGGCTTGTCCCAAAGTAATACTAAAATCCAAATTGTTAAATAATAAGTACAATGACACCACTAAGCTTAAGAGGCGTGAGATGAGATTCACAGGGCTTCTCAAAATGTTAAAATTAGGTTAACTCTAGATATAGATTAATTTTTTTTTAAAAAAAATATTGGCGGTCCGGTCCGGACCGGGCCGGTCCGGTCCCAAACCATAGAACCGGGGACCGGTCCACCAACCTCAAGGACCGGACTAACCCGGCCGGTTCGGGCCGGTCCTGGGCCGATCCGATCTAGTTTCCACACCCCTACACATAAGGCACTCGATGATCTGTGTCTAGGCGTGAATTGCTTCCCTTGTTTTCTCATCACACCGAATCCAATGGAAGGCTATAAAGCATCCCACGCATCCAGCAAGAATCTTCCCAGAAGATAACAAACGCAAGTCATTCACGCGAGATTTTGGTCAGAATAAGACAAGAACAAAAAAATCAATCAATGGAGTGCCGCCAATCAAGATAAGAATTTCTTCAGTGTATAGGAATTTTTTTCTTCTGGAAAAGGGAAGAGGATCGGACAAAAATCCATATGCTTATTTCACCTTCGAGATTGAATATCGCATTGGAATAGATAGTTCAGCAGCATGATTGATTGATTCGGAAGATGATTTGTTTCTTTCGTGTACTCGTACAACACGAAGAAGAAAAGATTAAAATACATGATGGAACGAATCTCATTATGGAGAAAGAGGATATTCATGGAGGCCCACACAATTCTCGACGACAATTCAAGCCCATGATTCAGCAATCGACTCCATGTATCTAGACTTGCCATGGAAATGTAAGAGATTTTACTATGAAACGTGGACTTCACTCTCGACGCTGAAACATTTGATTCGCACGATCAGGAAAGCAATATCCAAATTAGGTTATTATTCAGTCTAATTTTAAAGTTCCATATCTTGCTTCCTGACTTGGATTGATCTGATTTGATATGATTTCAAGCATTATCTGATTAAAAGTTACCGCATGAAATTCAAATCAAAATATTAGTTTGAATCGAAAGATGGCGGATCATTTTTCTAATTATTTTTGAATTTATCGTTAGTTGCGATTATGACATTCATTGGTCAAATATCGCAAGATGATCAATTAGTTTAAAATATCGTAATCTTGTGTTTGAACCCTCGATTTGTATCTTGCTGCGGATCATATTGGTCTCGATTCTTGAAGAATTGGTAGCCACACAGACATGGAGACTCCACGGCATGATGAGTTGACAAAGCTGTCTCACGCATTCTCAATTACGATTTCTTTCTTTTTGAGCTTTCTGCCTATGCAATTTTATTTTATTTTTTCCATTTTCATTCTATGTGTCGTTAAGGCCCTGCATGATAACTTGCCAATTTCTCAATTTCCCTTCATTCTGGCAGGGAAATGCGTTTGATAAAATACTGCCAGAAGTAGAAAGCCGTTTGGTAAAAAAATTGACTTATGGTAGGATTTTCTACTTCTGGCAAGATTTTTTATTTCTGATAAGATTTTTGGTTGATTTTGAGAAGTAAAAAAACCTAGCTTCTCGGGCAGAGAAGCACTATTTGAAAAAATGTTCGATGACGGCGATCGACGGCGATAGCCGCGGCCGCAGCCGTCACGGTCGCCGGCCATCGCCGCCTCAATCGCCGACCGACGCCCCCGCCGCCGCCGCCGCAACCGTCGGCCGCCACCGTCCACCGGCTGGCCCCCTCCACCGCCGCCGCTATCGCCGGCCGGCTGGCAGGGGCCGCCGTCGCCGCAACCGTCGGCCCGCCGCCGCCGGTCGGCCCCTTCCGCCGCCGTCGCCCGCCGGCCGCGGCCGCGGCCACCGCCGTCGATCGCCGTCATCGAACATTTTTTCAAATAGTGTTTCGAATAATATCTTTTTTAATCGTTATCAAACGCATTTTTTTTTTTTTATCAAAAATCAACTCCTGAAGAAGAAGCTGAAAATTTCACTTCTACTTCAAAGCAAAAGTTGAAAAAACCATTTTCCTGCCAAAAGCCATTCTTGGGCAAGAAGTGTTATCATGCACGCCCTAAACCAGTCATTGTGTTTCCTTACAAAAAAAAAAAATGTTCATTGTGTAACTGCGTAGATTTTTTCTTTTTCTTTTTTCTCTTTTTTGTTAAGAGTTAAGTTAAGAAAACAATCAAAACCTGCCCGCAAAACATCATTTTTTTAATTTAAAAAATGAAAAAGAAAGGTATCGAAAGGGCATTAGTATAAGTTAGTGTAATCAAGTCCTCGAGATTGTAATCTCTAGTTCGCATGAATAAAGCATTTTTCTTAATGCCTTATTTAGGTGTCTAATCCACCTACACTAAACAGATTAGTGGAAACTCCAAATAAAAATCTTTTGCATGAAATGATTGGGATTTATGGACTTGGGAGAGTCCGAGCTAGGTCTAATAGCTTAGCAATCCATTAGCCCGAAAAATCTTAATTTTTTAGGGTCGCGACAGCATCTAACTGATTACGACTTGACAATAGTTTCGATCTCGTTTAGATAAGTGTCGCCGTATATCGGTTATTTGGGGATGAAGTCATCGATATCGACGTTGACGAGTAACTGATGAGTGGAGATATTTTCGAGCTCAAGTATTGGTAAATAATAGGAGATTAGGAAGTTATTCATTTTATTTGAATCGTCTCACCTACTAGGCAGGCTTTGAACAGACTCATAGTGCATGGCTATTCAATCCAACGACGAAGCATATATGTATTCATTGAGACTCGTGTCCTTTATCCCAATAATCAGCCATCCGTTCCTTATGAATGATAATTATGTCAGTTGAGGTTCAATGTCGTCCGGTCCGGTAAGAGGAATGGGCCATCGGCCCAGATTATGAGGTTTCGGCCACTTTGCTTCGTACGTGGCCCAACCCATTTACGGCGATGAGTCCGTTGGGTAAATCGCTCAATCGAAAAGCTCGTGAGGCGGTCATATGTTTGATGGTTGCTACAGCGAAAATTATCAAAAAAAAAAAAAGTCACAAATTTATTGTAATTATGTCAGTTCAGTCCTAAACCTTTCTTTTATGCCATTTTAGTTCTGAACATTTTGTGTTTGTGTCAATTCAGTCATTTCGATCAACTCTGGCTAGTCGATGCTGACGTAGATGTCGATCCGTGCTGATGTGGATAATTTTTAATTACATTTTGTTTTATTCTCCTCCTTCCTCCGGTCAAAGGCTAGAGTCGGCGAGGGGGAGGACAGCCTCGCCCAGGTCGAGCCTTGCCACAGTCGCTAGGCGAGCTCCCCAACGACGGCAAGGCGAGCTCAGCCTCCATAGCTGCCCGAGCCCAACCTCACCCAGAGACGACAGATTGATTTCATGTCCCCATCCGAATGTAATCTATCGCTCTGTCGCTTCCCCTCTTTCCTCTTTTTTTTTTTTAATATATGCAATTGCGATCAACTCGTAAATAAGAAAAGATGATAAGCCAATAATCAAATTGTTCAGTGCAAATTGCAATCATGCATGTTTGTCATGATGCATAACTGATTGACCCTTTAATTTGCATCTTTCGCTCAAAGCTCCACAAAGTACCGCCATGTCTTGTAGGGTCCCCGGCACTCGAAGAGGAAAAGAATGTTACCGACACGGCATATCCGAATATGACACAAGCAATATACGACTTTACTCGAAACTGACACGAATCGACTCGTTTCGGCTCGTTCTTAATCAAGATACGGGTGTCCCTGTCGGTTTCTCCTGATGATATTGGCCCTACTCATTCGTTATCGGTTCATTTACGTCAACCGCCATTATAATCAAGCAAATGGAAGAGATTGTGGACTCACATTGAAATAATTATGCAACGACAAGGCATATCCGACACGAGCATGACCGGCAAAAACCAATCGTAGGCTCTCAGGTGTCGCGGTGTGATCTCGCCAAGTGTTTGCTCTTGCAGTTCCATGATTAAAATTTTGAGAACGATGGTTACAAACTTACAATAATACAAGTGGTGCCCACGTTGGAAAGGCACCTCCGTCCACTTGCCAACCTTTGGCCAGTGAAATCTTTGTGTGTTAATTTGTACTATTTTGAAACTCGTTTTGTTGTATTTCTGCCCATTACAAGGTTTCCGAAAAAGTATAAAAATAATAATTCGAACCTTATTACATTATTATCAATTCAGTCCTAAACTTTTCAATTTGACTAATTTAATCATAAATTCTTTCGCATTGATATCAACAACTCAATCCATTACGACCAATTTTAACTGAACATCACCGATGTGGATGTCGGCCTTCCTACGTGGCGTGGCTGGCTGGGGTGGATGATTTTATGTTTTTTTAGTAAAAAATTGAGTGTTTAATATTTTTCTTTGTTTTGTTATTTCATTTTTGCTAACGAGGGCTTGCTGGTTCTCGCCCAGTGGTCGACAAGTATGGCTGACAAACTTTCCTAGCCAAAATAAAAAGGAAAAAAGTAGAAAATAAAGAAAGGAAAAGAAAATAAAGAATCAAAGAATTATTAAAATATTATGAAAAAAATATCCACATCGGCACCAATAGAGACATGTAGGGAAGCCTGAGTCCACGTCAGCGATTTTCGGTCAAATTGACTGAATGAACTGAATTGATACCAATATGAAACTGAATTGATACAAATGCAATACCATATAATGAGTTTATGAATTTTCTGTACTTTTCTCACGGTTTTCATTGGTTAAATATCAGGTAGAATTTACACAAAGCAATATGATCATTAAACTTCGACCAAAAAAAAAAACTATGATCATTAAACAATCAGAGTCTATGTGCTTAAATTTTTTACTTACCCTCATAAAAACTTTAAAAAGAAAAAAAAAGAATTTTACATATTGATATTTGTATGTTTCGAAAAACTTCAAGTTGTTTTTCCAATAAAAATTAAATGGTGCCAGTCGTAACATTCGAAATAAATATGAAAATTAATACCACAAGTCACTTTCAATAGACGCTTAACTTTAAGTATAATTTGACAAGATGACTCAACTACCATAGAGCATATTTTAACATTCTTATAATCTGAAAGTCATCATTTTATTGCTTTAGTTCCCGATCCAAATAAATCAGTGATTAGGTCATTGTGTTAATTATGTTGTTAAAATGAAAGGATATCGACCCCGAAATAAAATATAACTAAAATTTTTCTTATTGACATTTATGGTTGAAAGTGATATTCATGCTTCATTTTTTTTTTTGCGAAAAAAATAATTCAGGAAACACTTCTCTCAAAATGATTGCTTGTATTAATAAAATGGTTAATACCATGAAAAATCTCAAACCGGTATAACTGTAACAAATTTACCCTAAATTACTTTTTTTATCACGAAAAAACTCAAATTGGTACAGTTATGACAAATTTATCTCAAACTATTCTTTTGACCACCAAAAATCCTAAACTGGTACACCTGTAACAAATTTATCATAAGATAATTTTTTTATCATGAAAAATACCAAACTAGTATGCCTATGACAAATTTACCCTCCATTAAATTGAGTTAATACCATGAAACATTTCAAACCGATACACATGTGATAAATAGAGGGTAAAAAATTAAAGCTGATACGCCGGTCAATTACTTTTTGTCATAGAACTTGGTATATTTGTTACAGATGTACCAGTTTGGGGTAAAATTATCATAAGTATATTAGTTTAGGACTTTTTATGGTTAGAAAATAGTTTGATGTAAATTTATCATAGGTGTACCAATTTAAGATTTTATGTGATATTAACCCTTAATAAAATGAATGAACAAAAAAAATATTTTTATTGTTCACGAAAAAAAATTAAACATAAGCATTATCGAATAAGAAAATATTTTTTTTATTGAATAATTCTTTCAAGCGACACGAACAATCATTTTAGCGCAAATGTTTTCCAAATCAAGCGCATAGATTTTATAAAATCACCATCGACTATTATAAAAGCTTAAACTGTTTAGCGAAGGCGCTATTTGATATTTAATTCTTCTTTCACTCCTCGTCTAAAAGCTTACATAGTTTGACGAAGGTGTGAGGACAATATTTAATTTTCCAATCACTCATCACAGTGCTTAATCTGGTCTTCTTGCCTAGCCTTAATCATGAACATATTTAATTGGAGCAACAAATAAAATCAGCCTGAAAAGATTATAACTCAGGGTCTCTTATTATAATATCATGTGATATTTTACGAGATCACTATTATTAATTTGCGTAAAAATTAAATTATTGGATAAATACGTAATTTAATATTTATTCATTCAATCGACATAAAGGCTACCACGATGCTTACCCCCATCCCTACTCTTATTATGCTCTCTCTCCTATATAAAGGGTGAAGATTCTCATACCTTGGAAAAATCAAGGTAGGTGATCCGGATTCGAAGAAGAGGATCCGAATCCCCTGACCCCGGAGGTTAGGGGAATCCCACCCTTCATTAATCCTATTAATGAAGGGTGGGATTCCCCTATCCTCCGGAGATTAGGCGATTCGGACCCCGAAGAAGAAGGATCGTGCAAACTGACAAGGAGAAGTTCCAAGAAGCAGCTGTGGCTGGCAAAGCTGGGCGCCACTTGTCTTGAGGATAAGTAAAGAAGGGGAGGCCAACGAGGCTTTCACCCTGAATTTCTTTGGGGTGGGTCCTACGGGAGTCGAGGGACCGCAGAGGGCCCGACAAGTGAAACACCACCCTTTCTACTTTCTAGTGCAGGGTCCAAGGCGTCCGGATCCCTGCCAATCTTCCCCCTGTCAAGGTATGCCCGGGTCAATCGTGGCCGTCCGTTCAATCACGGACGGCCATGATTTGACGTTGAAAAAGTAAAAAAAAAAAGTGAACAGTGCATGTGAACAGTGTAGCCGTAATTTGATGTGATCGTGACCGTCCGTGATTGAACGGACGGCCACGATTGACCCGGGCATACCTTGACAGGGAGAAAGCTTGGCAGGGGATCCGGATCCGGGTCCAAGACGCCTATAAGGCTTTTGGTACAGCAACCACCACATAAGATGGATAAGGAACGATTATGGAGGAAAACGAAAGAGAAACCTTAAACCACCGGTCAATCCTTCAGACCCACAGCTGTTAGTACAGCAACTACCAGTCATGGAGACCCACTTTCTGTCTCCCCCTGTTTGGAAGGGAACAGGAGGAGAGACCAGACCACAGATTGATTGCTTCACCTTACACTCTTGTTCAGGCTCTTCCTGGGTTGTTACTGCTTGTTAAAACAAAGTGTTTTGGAGAACATGGCCACTCAAGAATTGCAATAAGCTGTAAATGATGTCTAAGCAGAGAAGAAGAAGAGAACAGCAATAAAACGAAGCAGGTATAGCAGAAAAACACAAGTCATGAACGATGCGATCAGCAGCACCCTTGTGATTCTGAGATAGTATGATTAGCTAATTAACTAGTAAGAGCAAGGTTTAGTGAAGACAGATGGTTTCACCGTTTGTCTTATATTCTTTCTAATTTCATATCAGCTGCCACCCAAGATATTGGATGATATTCCCATGACTTAGGAGCGGGCGAACATACACGGAAAGAGAGCTATCACCCACAACTCAATTTCCAAAAACTAGCAGATTACAAGGAAGATCACCCCAAAAGATATGTTCCCGTCGTCCCAGGAAATCTGTGCCGGCTTACTAACCGCACGAGTTCGATATGAACAAATACCTGATCGCACGGACCGGCATAAGACCAATATTTACATAGAACAAAATCACTGCATGACCATGGATAAACATGAAAGTGGATATTCCCAAGAAATGGAATTTGAACTGGTCATATCCGGTCTACCTTAAGCTCCTACTCTAATGGATGGATGGCCCCCTTGGCCTCACCGTTAGTTAGTGACAGACTCACAGTCATTCTCCCCCTGCCAACTCCACACGATGTCCTTGAGCGCAGGCCTCACATCCTCCTCGCAGAACTTCTTGTACTCGAAAGTGTCGCCGGCACACTTTGAGAACTCGACCACCACGACCTCCGGCGCCACCTCGAAGACTTCCGCTGTCACTGCCAGCTTCCCTTTCCTCCCTTCCTTCTTGCCCTGCAGCTTCAGCTTGAAGTCCTTCAGGCTCACCACCCCGAAATTCAGCCTCCTGGCCAGCGCCTCTAGCTTCCCAACTATCGCCGACGCGGAGCACTTGGAAGTGAACATCGAGCCCGACTTGCGTTGGCTCTCAAACATGCTGGACAAGTCGAACCCGGACGACATGGACGATATGAACTCGAACGCGTTGTAAAAAGGCGGCTTTGAGTTTGATCTCACCAGCTCCAACTCGCAACTGCAGTTCTCATCATTTTTCTCCAATTCCTGCTCCTCAATAGAGAAAGCCACTGGCTTAGTGAACCCCTTTTGAAACCACGGGTTGCTCATAATCTCTGGAATCGAAATTCTCTTTTCAGGGTCTGCAACGAGAAGCTTGGAAACTAGTTTCTTAGCTTCAGGCGAGAACCAAGGTGGGTACTCATACTCAGCCTTGAACACCTTCCTGTACATTCTCATCACATTCTCGTCCTGAAACGGCAAATACCCTGCAAGCAGCACATACAGCACCACCCCACAAGACCACAAATCCGCCTTCGCTCCGTCGTACCCCTTCTTCCGCAGGACCTCCGGCGCAACATACGCCGGAGTCCCACACTGCGTGTGCAACAACCCGTCATTCCTGAGCTGCTCCGGCAAAGCCGACAGGCCAAAGTCGGAGACCTTAAGGTCCTCATTCTCGTCCAGCAGGAGATTTTCGGGCTTCAAGTCGCGGTGCGACACGCCGCGGCTATGGCAGAAATCCACGGCGCTAACCAATTGCTGAAAGTACTTCCTGGCCAAATCCTCCTTCAATTTTCCTTTAGCAACTTTGGCAAACAATTCGCCGCCCTTCACATACTCCATGACAAAGAAGATCTTTTGCTTGGTGGCCATGACCTCCTTGAGCTCCACTATGTTGGGGTGACGCACCAGGCGCATCACGGAGATCTCGCGCTTGATCTGCTCCATCAGGCCTTCCTTCTTGACCTGGTCCTTGCTGATGACCTTGATGGCCACGCTCTCTTGGGTCAACAGGTTCTTCCCATGGTAGACCTTAGCGAAAGTGCCCTTACCCAACATCCTCCCCATGTCATACTTCCCAAACAGAACGTGTCTCGGAGACCCTGTTTTGCCATTTGGTGCCCCATCGTGCTCTGTCCGGTCATCCATCTGGGTCTTAAGGAGGGGACGGAAGCTCGAGAACTAATGGAGTCTCACTGAAAACAAGCAGAAAGATGATGGGTTTTCAGTCTCCAGCACAGAACTCAACACGGAGTTCAATGACGGCGGATTCAGATCATCTTTTGGTGTAGGAGTGGATATAGAGGGAAAGGAACGCAGCGATTGTTGTCCTGTATCCATTGGAGGACATGGTTTTTAGAGCAGCGGGTGAATCTGGAGGGTAGCGGCGAGCACACAGAAATATCGCGTAGTTTATATTATAATTAGTTGCAGGAGAAAGATGACATTTTGCCAATTGTGAGGTGGACACTTGGCGGCGGTTGGGTGGGACACGAATGATTTGCGACATTCTTGGGACTCTGTTCAGCCAATTTGAGGTATTATTCGGCTGTGGCGAAGCTTCCCATCCAGTGAAGTGAAGTTGCATTTGGGTGCCATATCACCGTCATCATAAACAACCAAAAATTTCTATTTCATGGGACCTTGTTATTCCTCGGCTCTGATTCTGAAGTACTTGGGGGTTTACTACAACGGTTTACTCCAAGTCAATTAGTACCAAAAATTTCTATCGTTCGGCTCTCACTTGTTTAAATTATCACCCTCTTTACGCACTCGATTAGAAACAATCGGCCCTTGAGATATCGAATCATGATTTAGATGCAAAGCTAATTACGCGACTCGAATCAGGCGAAAGTTCGGCTTCGTCCATGATTTCTGTTTTCCTCTCTCCCATTTTTTTCAGAAGGTGTGGTATCTGATGTATCGGTTGGATCACTTTCATTTAGCTAGGTTTAAAAAAAAAAAAAAAACCCATTGGGGCCCATTCACGTAAAGAGGTCGATAAGCTTTATAATATAGCCGGAGTTTTGAGTCAGCATAATGAAGGGCCCTGTACGTACGTTTAGTAAAGGCTCTCGTTCGAATGGTGAACTTGGACGTCGTTGTACTTGTATCCCAATCTGATGCCAAGCACCCACTGAACTTCCGCCTTTAGAGGTGAGGTTGGACTTAAGAATGGTGGATGCCAATCAAAATCGTGGCTATTGAGGGCAACATGCCCTTAGGGCGTCAACTGGGGCAGACAGATCCACGACATGTTTAGGTGAGCGAGACAATAGTATGGACCGTGCCAATGGACTTTACTCACCGGCCGGCGCATCCGTTAACCCGCCGCCGGGGTCTCAATTCGGGTGGTGGGGTCTCTCTGGATCTTGACTAGTTGTCTGAAACTCAAGCCAATTGCTTAGGGGCTAAGGCTGCATGCCAATTGATTGGGAACTTGGGTCCCCCACGTCGGGACCCAACTCGGCACAGCCAGAGAGGGTCAACGACATATGACAGTGGTAGAGAAAGAAGCTAATTTGAGAAATTGATTTTCACTCTATATAAACAATTTCCTAGAAATCAATTGTGATCTTTTTAGCAACAATACGTTTTCCATCGGTGTCCTATCTTAAGAGGCGTTAAGTAGCAAAAATTAAGGAAGACAACTTTTTTTTTTATTTTTTTTTTGGGCAAATGCTTCTGAGTGAAACGAACCGATCTTAAAAATGAACATTTTGTATAGTCGATGGACGTGATCAAATTACTAAAAGGAAAAGGCTTATGACACTATTGGCATATGCATACTTTGCTTATTTAGATGCCCACGTCAAGTTACGATAAATTACCATAAAAACTTTTTATGCTGCCATTTACTCAATTGTTTATATGCGATTTTAGCCTCATCTAATATAAGAATTCGAATTCAATTAACGTGAGGTGGAATATGGTTCTTGGAGTGGGACACAATATGATATCCATGGATTAGATGCAAAAAAAAAAAAAAATGTAGAGAAAAGAAAAACATCATCTGAAAATGAATTGGGCTGGGCTTACCAGGTTCTCCTCCTTGGGGGGGTTTGGTAAAGCCCATTAACGAGAAAAGGGCCCATCCATCGTTCCCAGTAGAGCACCAAACGTTAGAAATTCAGATCCTTTCTGCCTTTATTTCTCTAGCTCGTTATGTTGGTGACTCTTTATTTCTAGCTATGTCGCTCTGCAACCTTCACATAAGAGCACAGGAAGATCAAACTCCAGTCCTATCTCTCGTGAGCAGTGAGAGCAGGCACTCTATTGAGCGATACGGCATGTCCCTGCATGGCCCTCCCGGTCTTCACTTAATTGTGGAAGATGGTGTAATTCAGATTGAAGCAGCAGCTCTCGCGAAAACCCTAAATTACCCGCAAGTATGAAGTGGAGAGTGACGGGAGCAGGAGTCTGATAACTCTGAATTGATAAGTGTGGTTGTAAGCGCGGACAAAGTGAGATGGGATGCAAGTGTGCTTTGTCAATGAGGCCCCCGGCTCTTTTAAAACTTATCTATGATCAGTTACAGATCACTGGCGCTCCTCAGACCACAAGTGCTATTGTAGCTAGCACTGTCGATGCCTTGGAACGTGATATGTAGGGTTAACACCTTCTAGCTGCCCATTGCAATCATCATGCCAGCCAATTACCAGATTGGGTCGCCAAAGTCCAATAACGACACTTTCTTTCTTCAAGTCAGGTTTTTCATTGGGTTTTTTTAACTGTTCTAAAGCTTCTAGCTTGTTTAATGAGAATTATCTTTGTGACAAAAAAAAAATTACTGGGTGCAATATTTCCGGAATCTTTATTATAAATTTCAAGAATATCAGTATGCAGAATGGTACATATCTTCCACAATTTTTATTTTTGTAATTATGTAAGGGAAGGGAAGGGAAGGGAAGAAAACAGAATTTTCTTCTAGGGTAGACAAACAGAAGAGATAGCTGGCTGGCTGGCTGGTGAGACCTTATCCATATTCAAAAGAGTGATGCTGAATTCTGCCGAGGTTTGATTTTTTTAATGAAACTTTTCTGTTTTTTTTAGACCACGGAGTTTGAATGGGGAGCCACTTGTTTTTAACTCCAATGCTGTCCTCTCCCTCTCCCTCTCCCATCGACGGTGGTGGACCGGCCACCAACTTGGCCACTTGTTGGTGTGGTGGGTGCCACTGTTCGCTCAATTTGGGTCGATCTGGTCTTCCTACGACTTTCTACTTCGCCAGCGATCGGGATGGATGGTTTGACTCGGGATGCGGGACCATGGATCAATTCAAGACCAAATGGTGACCTCACTCCCCACGTCACACAACACCGGCACCACCGCCCATTTTGGTTATCCGACACAAATCGCGGATCTAGAATAATCAAACGAACCATGGATGGGTGCGTTTGTTTCGCGAAAAATAGATAGTTCGAGAAATATTTTTATAAAATTCATATGTCCTCAGCACATGAGACAAAAGGTGGAGAGGCCGACATAAGCAATTAGACACGTTCAATGAGAACTACGTCGGTCAAATCGAGTATAAATAAACTAACTAACTATAAGAATTTCATACCTTCTTTTCTTTTTCTATTCAACTTCATTTCTTGGACAGACGAAAAATTCCCAATTTTGGAGGGATCAAAGAAGTCAAGACGCAATCCCATGCGACCTTGGCTGGGGAGAAAAGGGCAAAAACAAAGAAGGAGGTAACGTGAAAAACGTTGTCGAAAAAGAACGTGCGACGAACGGCAAGCCAAAGCCCAACCGGTTCCTGGTCGTCGCCTTCCCCATGCCATCCCCGTGCGACAGGTCAACGCTGAATTCCCACGGGCGGGTGGGGGGAGGGTGGTCCAGCTGCAGAGCTGAGCGCATACTTGTCTCCCATGTCGTGCTTGACTTTGACCTTTCTCCCATGTACCGAGAATTGACTCCCACCGACTCGTCGTTTTGAATCCCAAAGTGAAAATGATCTTTGAGATTTTCACGACAATCTAGTTGATACGTTTAAGATCCCTTTTCTTCAAATTACAATCTGAATATATAAAGTAATAAAATCAAGACCCCTTTATGAAATTTATAAATGGAATATTACAAGACGAAAATTTTATTATATCGGCGGGCCATATTTAGCTCCGACCAGCATTGATATATTTACTTGAATTTAATCGAAGAATGTTTCAAGACATCTGTGCTGGAATATTTGACTAGTGGCCATAAGAAAGATTTATCGACAAAATCTTGTTAATTTCGTATGTATATGTGTATATGTGTGTATATACGTAGCATGTAGCATGGGAAGCAATCTCATTTAGATATGTTTTGTGATTTACTAAATTGGATTCCTCCTAAGATCACATGGGAATTAAAGCGTTGACAGCTCTTTAACAGCTCTCATCTTATCGGTCTCCCTCTGCTTCCACCCTCGTTCGTCAAAAAGCAAGCCAAAGACTTTTTGGTTTGAGCTCTATAAAAGCGCGCCTTCCCACTTCAGCTCCGCACTTGGTCAATTTGAGACAAATTCGGCGCTTCGGCATTCGGGAGGATTGTCCCTGAAGAACTTGCTACTTTTGAGAGAGCTTTCTGCAAAGAACAAGAACACCGACACTCGTCTCCGGCGTCTGTGCGGCTCCATGGGTTCTTCTTCCTGGATTACTTCTTCTTTGGATCTCAGCATCAGGACGCTGCAAGACCCAGATGAGGCTCCCGTAAGTTGCTTGCGCCGTCTCCCACTCAATAGCACCTTGGCAATTGCGAAAGCTTCCGCCTTTCTCGTGTACAGGTGTCTGATATATTTTCTCTTTTCCCTTCTGGGTTCTTGGTTTTCAGACCAAAGCGGTGGAGAGCGACTTTATGGAGTTGGGAAGGACTTGTTCTGGGAACAAAGATCAGGTTAGCTCCTTCTCTTGCCGCATTTGTTTTGTCATACTCGGGTATTGGTCCCTGATCTATATGTATGTCGTGCAAGTGCTTAAGTTAAGCATAAGGCTCTTATTATGATCCTCTGAAGCTTCTTAATCACTGGCTTTCCCTGACATAATATTTGCAAAAACCTAGTAACTAGGTTCATGTTCTTACTCAAACCTTCTTTGAATTAATGATGGTGCGCACTCTCTGTTTGACGTTATTTCCAAACGCCTGTTGCGTTAACGATTTCTACTGTTCTTCAAAGCAGCTACTTTTGTCGCTTCATTGCTTTTGTAATTTCGCATACTGGTCGACATCGCTAATTTTGTGTCGTGCTTTATTTCCATATTCCAGAGTGGTGCTTTACTAGGGGAACTGAATCGGCTGGCTGCTGAAAACAAGAAGCTCACTCAGATGCTGATGGTGGTGTGTGAGAACTACAATGCCTTGAGAAACCAGGTGATTGGAATTATGAGCAAGAATGCTGAGACAGAGATCAGCCCGTTATCCAAGAAAAGAAAGTCCGAGAGCAGCACTAACGACAGCGGCAATGAGGTAGTAGTTAATAGAGCCTCGGAGAGCAGCTCAACCGATGATGATGACTTGTACAAGAAACCAAGGGAAGAAACAATCAAGGCTAAGATCACGAAGGTTTATTACAGGACCGAAGCATCGGATACTAGCCTTGTAAGTCAAAAGTGCATGCATTCAGTCTTGCTCCAGAGTTGAGCTCTAGCTTCTCAAGTTTTTGCTCATTGAGCTATCTCGTGGGTGTTGCAGATTGTGAAAGATGGACACCAGTGGAGGAAGTATGGACAAAAGATCACCAGGGACAACCCTTGTCCCAGAGCTTACTTCAAATGCGCTCACGCTCCAAGCTGCCCTGTCAAGAAGAAGGTCAGCCAAGAACATTCCCACTTTGTTCTTTTTGTGAAATTTCAGATCATGACAGCACTACCATTTGCTAGCTGCTTGCTTTTTTTTTTTTTTTTCTAATTTAACTTGCAGACCATGTGTCACTAAGAAGAATGCTTAAACAATCACTCTTGGGATTTCAGGTTCAACGAAGTGCGGAAGACCAATCGGTCGTAGTCGCGACTTATGAAGGCGAGCACAAC
This sequence comes from Rhodomyrtus psidioides, assembly GCA_021437785.1. Taxonomy (NCBI): domain Eukaryota; kingdom Viridiplantae; phylum Streptophyta; class Magnoliopsida; order Myrtales; family Myrtaceae; genus Rhodomyrtus; species Rhodomyrtus psidioides. Next base: position 1,090,293 of record JAILYB010000005.1, on the reverse strand, counting down.
CATCCCAGATCATCTCTACCTGAGGCAACATCTGGGTCAAATGCCCGTGCTACCCTTGGTTCAGTTCCCCGCCCAGCCACTCTTAGTTCATCTGGACCCACTGCAACTCTTGACTTGATGAAACCCAAGCTGGAAAATGATGTCAAAAGTCTGCAACCGAAAGTAGATTCACCTGAACTGAGGCAGTTTTTGATAGAACAAATGGCATCTTCCTTGACAAAAGACCCGAGCTTTACGACCGCTCTCGCCGCCGCTATATCGGGGAAAATCGTCGGCCCATATCCATCCGAAAAATGGTTATAGGAACGGGCGATACTAGGATGAGTTTTCTCATTGTTTCTAGAAATGATTTCCAGGATGTCTTTGTACATACAACATTAGCAGGGGAAAAAGTCGACAGGAAAAGTCCCAAGCGTCAGCTTGTGTCCAAGTCGACCATTGACTGCTGCTTGGGTTGAACATTTTGAATTGGAAGTAGTTGAAGTTGTAATTCAGGCCAGAAGCCAAAACGGTTCTTGCCTATGTTGGATGTTGAATTATTACCAATTGGGTGGATATATTTATTCATCACGAGGAAGATTGAAACTTGAAAGCACCAGCTCCCTTTGACACTTCTCCAATTTTGTTTTGGCTGCGCGAACTCTGTTTGACATTTCTGTTGTTTGCTAAATGTTTTGCTCGGTCTGGAAAGTTGAAAAATCGTTGCATGAAGATGACAAGTACGACTACTAGACCAACGGTTCAGCTTGTTTTTCTCCTTTGATTTCATCAGTCTTGTCCTGAAATTAAACCATCATAATTTAGTTTCCGTGAATCCGCCGCTGCAATCATGGATGAGTTAGCTCTAATTAGATCGAGAATAGTGGATAGTGGCAAGAAGAATGTTACCAATTTATGTAGATCGAAGTTATAATTCAGGACAGAAGTCGAATGGTTCTTGCCATCGTTGGATGTTTGAATTTCCAATTCGGTGGATATGTTTATTCATATCACGAGGAGGATTGAAACTTGAAAGTACCACTTTCGCCTACTCCCTTTGACATTTCTCCAAATATTTACGACTAAGCGTACTCTTTTTGACATTTCTGTTGTCCTGCAATGTTTTACTCGGTGTGAAAAGTTGAAAAGTCGTTGCATGACGATGACAAGTACGACTTCTAGACTAACAGTTCAACTTGTTTTTCCTCTTTGATTTCATCGGCCGACTCTTGAAATTCAACCATTATAAATTAGTTTCCGCGAATCACTACTCACTGGTTGCAATCATGGATGAGTTACCTCTATTTAGATCGGGACACACGAAGTTCACCATGAAGATGAACCATTCGCCAAGGATGAAAAAAACTTTGGGATAGAAAAGCTCATCACCAAGGCCTAAAGGATAACCATCAATCAAAGATAAAAGGGATTTTTGGCTCACTGCTAAGTTGTAATCCACTCTCCAAGGATAAAAGAGAACAACTCTAAAGGTATTCACTCATATAATGGAGAATCTCATATGTTTTCATTAATTAAAATCGCCTCTCCTTTACAACTGAGATTTCGCCTCTTTTTATAGAGGGGCTATTACATTGGAAATAGACAAAGTAATAAAGACTCGGGCACTACCCAATTAACCATAACATGGGAACTAGAAGACACATTAAAGTAAAATGGGAATTAGAAAGCTATTAAACTCTTAGTAACTAGAAAAAATATCTAAAAACTTAGGAACTTCATTTAAAGACATAAAAACTTGATCTTGACTCTTCCAAATACACCTAGACCAGCAAATATCCATCGCTGAAGATCAGCATATAGCCAAAGAAATATCTCATAAAAGCCTCCCATTGATATGTTGTTCGTCCGAGCAGTGTTATTCGGCAACTATTTTTGGTGAAATAAAGCTTAATCGGTCAAGTCAAGAATCGGTAACTTGTCACTCACCATCTTGGTCGTCGGCAACTCTATTATTGTCCCATAAAAAAAAAAAAATACTCTCTTGCATGGATTGGCATCTTCAAACTCAGGCCCAACAGTTCAGATTGTATCTAAACTTATCCTTGTGCTTCCGAAAGTAAGGATTGAGCAAAGATTAATCAGTGAGGTCTGAGTTGAATTTGAGAGCGGATCGATGAAGCTCGATGCTCCCGCATCAGGATAGTAGATTATTGAGCAAGAAGAATGTTACCAATTTATGTAGATCCATAGGTAAGGTATTGAAATTTGTCATCGATATAGTAGATCCATATAGTGTAAGGAAAGGCATTTTGATTTCTATAGAGGCCCCAAGGGCAGTAAAGTGTACAAATCGTAAATGAATTACTGTGTTGTCATTCATGTTAGCTAACATTTCGATCAGAAAGTTTGGAGAGCAAATTGATAAAAAGCTTAGGAACGTTACATAGAATATCAAGTAAAAATTCGAAAGATTAACGACGGCAGCACTTCTTGGTAAAACATAATAAATGTCGGAGAAAAATTATGAGATACTAACATAATAAACATATGGAGAAATGGTCACCCTGCTGCATATAGTACGAACAGTATTAGAGTTCCCCTTGTATATTTGAAAGGTAATACTCTCCACTACATTGACCGATTGCTTCCTCGTTTAGGGCTAGAGTGGATTTGGTTCGACGTTTTCAAGAAGCTTTCTGCTCCCAAAGCTCATTGGGAGAAAGGAAAATTTCAAATAAGGGCCCGAAGTCATCACATTTTCTCAATTAAGGGCCTGAAGTAAATTTCGTCTCAAATAAGGGCCTAAAGTCCTCTTTTTGTTTCGAAAGAGCGCCTGACCGGGTTATTTTGTCATTTTCCTTTTTTGTCCTTTTTATTTTTTTTTCCTTTGTTTCGCAAGCTTCATCGTCTTAGCGAAGAGCAATCACACCAGCACCGCTACACCACCGCTACCCACACCACCATCTCCTTCGTTGTTGTCGTCCAGCAGCCACCGAGCCTATCGAACTGCCGCCGACCATCCAAGATCATCTCGAGGACCCCCGACCCGCTACCCTCTCCCCTTTCCCTATGCATCCGAGAGCCCTCAGCCGCTCGAGCTCGCCAAGCCATCCCTCGGATTGTAGATTGCGATTCTTGCTGTTGCGATTGTGAGGTTGATGGACCCAAACGGTGAAAAGGACTACGTAATCTGAAAAGAAGTCTGAGGAAGAAGATGATTAAGAATCGGGTCAAGCAAAGGAATCGGAATCTACGCGCTCGCGTCATAGGACAAGGTCAAAGGACTATAAGGAAGGAGACCTGGGGTTTCCTCACGAGATCGTGGGTTTTCGGAGCTCCGAGGTCTGCCGCTATAGATCTGTGAGCAACCGAGATCCATCGAACCCGCGAGATCCCGGAGCCGAGAGCCCAGCCGAGACCTGACAGCCAATTGTGAGCCCCAACCGCGGCACCTCAGTCCAGTCCCGGTGCCGCTGATCCGCTGGCCTACCACTTCCGAGCTGCCACTGGACCGTCCTTGAAGCCGAATGCCGAATACAGTGCTATGGCATGGGTTGAAGATGAACAGTGCCTTGGTGGCCTGGGTTGAAGATGAATCGTGCCTTGGAGAGAGTAAGGCTGCGTATGGAAGCGTTTCTGTTCCGGGAGCATTTTTTGAACAGAAACACTTTTTTTTGTTTTTGTTCAAAATTACGATTTTTGGGAACAGAAACGCGTTTGGTAAATGGGAAAAAATTCTGTTTCTAGAACAAAAAAGAACAGAAACGCGTTTGTTAACTGCAAAAAAAATTATGTTCCTAATTTTTTATTTAATTAAAGGGACTATATATATATAAAAATTAATATGTCTTTATCTTTTTAACCTAATAAATCAAATTAAGTCTCATTTGTTCAATTTACTAAATAAAATTAGACTAATATATATATATATATAAGTAATTTATCCACGATTTATCAAATTACAATATATACGAAATCAATTAAGATAACAAATTGAAAGAGAATGAGCTAATTGGAATTGAATAATAAGAACATGAAATATGTTTTTCATATATAGGAAAACTACAATTACGAGTCATACACAAATATTCCCAAGTAGTTAGAAATATGATTACATCATTGAAAAATACAATGTCATGGAATTTCAGGCATATTGTAATCCCTTGCCATTTTATTTGCAATACTTTTCCTAAGTACGTTCATCTCATTTGCCTGCACATCCAATACGCCATCAGCAACATCTTCTTCTGTAGACACATGTGCGTAGTTAGGATCACCATAAACAGAAAAGTTTCTGTCCATCCTATCTTGGTCGCGAATATAATTGTGAAGAGCGCAACAAGCAATGATGATGAACGCTTACTTCCGAATTGGAAAGGAAGGCATGTGTTGTAATATAAAGAACAGTTTCTTGAGTGCCCCAAATGTTCTCTCAATTACGTTCTGAAGTGAAGAATGCCTATGGTTGAACAATTCTCTCGTTGTTGTAGGCCGTCTCCCTCTACCTCTATAATCATTCAAATGATACCGTTCACCTTTAAATGGCTTCAAAAATCCTGAAAGTGCTGCATAACTAGAATCTACTACGTAATATTTGCCTACAATAAGGTACAATATAAAATTGTTATGAAATGCACCGCAATATGACCATAAGTAAATTACTAGTAATAGACAAAGAAAATACCCATTGGTGGTCGAGGAACATTTTGTCGAGGATCTTCGAGTGCGGCCGAGAGCACCCGATAATCGTTGGCTGATCCTTCCCATCCAGCATACACGAACGTAAATTTCATATCAAAGGAACAAACACATAGCACATTCTGGGTGGTGGTACATTTCCTATTTCTATATGGGATTTGCTTCGACCTAGGCACAACAGCACTAATGTGCGTACCATCAATAGCACCTATGCAATCCTATGATTTTATAAAATTATAGTGTTACATAAGATAGTCAATTACAACTCTTTTTTTATGATGCAAACTTAATATGAAAACATACCTTAAAGTAGCGTGAATGATTAGGATCCAGCATAATCTCCTCCGGGACTATATCAAAGGAAGGTGCTTTGATGACTTCCTCTGAAAGTTTGATCATCGCTATCAACACTTTATTAAAATACCTGCTAACTGTTTCTGGGGAATGTTGGAATCTCTCGGACAAAATTCTCATAGAGCTCTTGTGACCAACCATCAATAAAAAGATACCCACTTGTTCATCCACCTTAATATGCGGACTATCTTTCAACCAACCCCTTTCAATCATTAAATCACATAGATTCAGAAAAACATGTCTTTCTAATCTAAATGCCTCGTATATTCTATCCGAGTGTCCATGAAGAATTTCGCTTACCCATTCAGCTCCTGTTTATTTACAATACAAATCCAAACTTCTACTAAAGATTGCGAAGAAGTGCATTCCTCTTTTCGGAGGTGCTTGTGATAAAAGCCTCCCTCCATTCAGCATTAGCACATGCTTTGTCCACTGTCGCGACCCGTTTTTTTTTACGGGCTAATGGATTGTCGAATCGGGCCCCCACTCTGCGATGTGGATCACGGGCTTCCTCGACGCGGGCCCTCCCAGGCCGATACCAAATCGCGACGGGAGTTGAATTTTACGCGGGGTTTTCGACGATAAGAGTCGATTGCTTTCGACCTTGGTGTGGTCTGGGTGGCATGTGCTATATGTGCATGCATTTGGAGTCGCCACCGGTCCTTCTTGGAAGGTGGACCAGACACCTCACTAATCGATTGTGAGAGATCGATCAGTTCTGCGGAACCAGAGATTTTGGGTTCCGGGACTTGATTACGTTGGTGTTATTATCAACGCCCTTTCGGTACCTAACGCGAGTGATTTTCCTAACTAAGATTTCATACAGGCGCGATTTTGGGTGAGGTAAGTCTGATTCGGGAGATTCATACAGATTGGAAGACTAGTCCTATCAAATCACAATCAATATAAGGAAAGCGCAATCAAGTACATAAATGAACCACGTCAATGCACATCAATTCAAATCAATGACTTCCTAGTATAGCCTTAAGGGCTTAAGGAATGTGTGATTTAGGATCAAGGGTAGACTGGGAAGATTTGGGGACGATTTGCTCGAAGGGCGAAATCGTCAATTTTAGGGAGCTTTGGGTGTTGAAATAAACAAAATAGGTCATGGCCAGTTGATCGTGGCCATTTCCTCATGACCTATTTTGGAGATTTTTTTTCTTGAATTTTTTGAAATTCTTGAGAAATGATATGCCTAAAGGGCAAAATCGTCGTTTTTGAAAAGATCGGGATTCGAAAGACCAAAGATAGGTCTAGACCAGTTGGTTGTGGTCATTTCTCATTTTCTGAATTTTTTTGGAATTTTCAGGATTTCTTCAGGAACGATATGCCAAAAGGGAGAAATCGTCATTTTTAAAAGGATCAGGATTCAAAAGACTAGAAATAGGTCATGGCCAGTTGATTGTGGCAATTTCCTATTTTCTGGAATTTTTGGAATTTTCTGAATTTCCTCGATTTTTTGGAGACGATTTGCCTAAAGGGCAAAATCGTCATTTTTGAAAAGGGTCGAGTTTCAGAAGACCAAGAATAGGTCATGGCCAGTTGACTATGGTCATTTCCCATTTTCTGGAATTTTTCTGGAATTTTATGAATTTCTTCAATTTTTGGAAGACGATTTGCCTAAAGGGCAGGGGTTTCAGAAAACCAAAAATAGGTCATGGCCAGTTGATTGTGACTATTTCCTAATTTCTGGAATTTTTTGAAATTATCTGAAATTTTTCCGAAATTTTCATGATTCTCTCATATTTTTTATTGAATTTTTTAATTTTCAATTATTATTTTATTTTATTTTATTTATTTATTTATTAAATAAAACTATTTTCCGGACCGGGTCGGATCCGGCCCACGCCTCTCGGGCGCCCGGCCCGACCATAAGGGTCGAAAACCGGCCTAAAAAACGACGCCGTTTTTATTTTTTAGAGATTTTTCCTATTTTTTAAACGTTTTTTTTATCATTTATTTAATCACTCCCGAAAACCCCCGATCGGACGGTCCAGAACACCCCACGTGGCGAAATATTGTCCGTTCGATCGGAACCGATTTTTTTTTTATAATTTCCGAAAATTAGACCCTCATCCGAAGGCCCAAAACGTGCCAGGTGGCCTCATCTGGCGCGTCCGATCTTGGACTAGATCGGACAATCCTCAGAGTGCCACTTGGCACAGTATCATCCGTTCGATCAATTTTTTTTTTTCGAAAATCATTTATTAATTCTGAAAATCATTTTTTTAAATTTTCCAAAAATCCCAGATCGCGATATCTGGCCAAATCACGACCGTCCGATCTGGGTTTTATTTTTGCTCTCGGCCCGGTCCCACACGCTGACGTGGCTGCTGACGTGGCACGCCACGTCAGCACTTTCACCGTTGACCGATCCAGTGCCGCCGGAGAAGATGACCGGCGACTCGCCGGAACAGTAATTATTCCGGTAAAGTCGCCGGAATGCACAAACCGGCCCCGAAACTTCGAATTTTTTACTCATTTTTTCAGCATTCGACTCCTTACGCTACCAGCATCATCATACAACCAAAATAAGGCAATGGATACGTCGGAAATCGATTGAACCGGACCCCCACAGAACCGACGCCGGCAAGCCCATTTGCAGAAAATTTTTCTTGGTTTAAACTCGGTTTCGTTCGTTCACATAGCATCCAAGGGAGGTTTAGAAGCTTACCTGAGGCCATTTCAGGCCCGACGACGACTGTGCTCTTCCGTGGAACTCTCGGTCCGAACCGAGTCCGGCGAGATACCGAACCGACGTTTTCGGCGCAAACCGATGCAAAACAGAGAGTAAGCGGCGCTTAGAGTCGGATCTAAACAAGATTTAACATGGGACTCGAACAATAAACGGCCATGGAAGACGCAACCGAGAGCCACGAACAAAATGAAAGGTTTGGCATTTCGTCAAACACATGATGGGCATGCGAAATATGAGCATTTAGGCTAGATCCATTGTTGACACCTGATTTTTGACCATCTATTATTGTGATTTTTATTCTTTAAAATTAATTAAAAATATCAAAAAAAGGTCATAAAATCACAAAGTCAACTTTGGAAGCCTTGGCTTAGCCTCAGGAACTAATTTTGAACAAAAAATATTTTTTTGGTATTTTATTTATATATATATTTCAAATTTATTTAATTATAAAAATACCCAAAAAATCAGAAAAATACCATTAGTGGTCAGAAAAATACACAAAAATATTCAATAATTTTGTTTTAATTTCCTCTTTAAGTGTGTCACTTTAAATCTTGAAAATTCGGCTAGGGTCATTATGTTCCTTCACAAACATAAACCCGAACCGAGCCTAAAAAAAATCCTTTTCGAATGGGGACTGCGATTGAGAGAATCACCAAACCGCCATACGATAAATCCCAAGACTATCAAGCTATCCAGAGACAGATAAAAATGATCAAGTACCTTGGCAATCAAGATAGATGACTGGAGTCGACACAAACCCATGGGAGCAAGTTCCCCCCATTTTCTTCGAAGAGCCAAGCCGGGGGCAAACTCTCATGATCCCCCATGAAAGCGCATCGGACCAGGGTTATCAAACCCAGAGATGACAAACATCAAGACAAGCCTCACTGGGCAAAATACTTGAAAAACACAGTTCCTTCAAATGTTGGAAGGACAAAACCTCGAAGGGAGTATCTCCTTCTTGAAATTTCAAATGAAGTCAGATAAAAACCTACGCTTGTCTCTCCATGTGCAGGTGCATGGACGTCTTCAAATTGGATTGAAAATTGCCAACAAACACAGAAGTGTTAAGGCATGTTACCAGGACGAACGACAAAGCAATTGTTGACGTGATTGAGGGTCATCTCACGAACAACACCTACAAATACAGACGAGAGGAAGTGACATTCATCGTCCACATCAGTACGCGATACAGACATGACCCCCACCCAGCATGACGCGTCAACAATCGACAAAAGAGAGGGATACGTCACCATGGATCCCAGGAGAGAAGACATCCCCAAAGAGGATGTGGATTGCAGCAAAATGCAAAAATAAAGTTAGCTGGGGCAAGCATCACCTAGCTATGACAAATCACGCCCAACTAGGGCAAGTGAATCATTTGTGCGCCGGATAAAGAAGGACGTTTCTTCTCTGGCAAAATCAATGGACGCAATTGCAGAGTCGTCCACATCAGAATTAAACCCTGGGATACCAACCTGGGTGAACCGTAATTTTGTATCGTTCCAATTTGATCTCTAAAAGATCCCACATTTAACATGAGTTTTTCCTCATTTAACAGGAAGTCGTTGGCGCCAAAAGCCACAAAAGAGAATAACTCGCCGACGGGGAGGCGGATAAAATTATCAACCTCGAAAAATAATTGGAACCCTGGAAAATGACGTAGAATACGTCCAAAAGCATGAATTGATCTAATCCAGTGCAAATCCTTGAGAAAGATTCGTCGCCCAACCAGGTGGATAGCATGGCCACAAGCTAGATGGCCAACTCCTGCGAACCTTACATCTTTGACCGGAGCGAGAGTAAAGCAGTATCGTTTCGATTTATCTTGAATTTCGGAACTCAAACTAACTCTTAATGTTTATCGTTGACAGGGATTCGCCGTCTAGATGGATAGGAAATTGTAGGCACCAGAAAGCCTCAAAAGAAAAGAACTCGCCGATAGGGAGACGAATAGAATTATTGACCTTGGAAGTCAGGACTCCAAGAAATTATCTTTGATTATAAGACCCAGTGGAGGGTAAAAAAGTATCGCTTCCACACTTCATGCTTTGACATGCATTCTGATAAAAATTTCCTTTTTCCATGAATAAAAGGAACTATGAAGAGTGGCACTGGAATGCGTTCAAAATCACAAATGGATCTCCTCTAGGGCAAATCCTTGAGAAGGATTTATCGCCAACCAAACGGAGGGATCAATGCCATAAGATAGAGGGCCAAATTCTGCAAGCCGCGCGTTTGTGTTCAAATGGAAACACAAAGCAAGAACAAGGTTGTATCGTTCCAATTTGCCTTGAATTTTGGAACGCAAACTGACACCTAATTCCCGTCTTTGATAGGGGATCGCCATCAAGGCGAAACAGGTTTTCACATCCCATGTATTACCCGTTGGAGTACACGATAAAAGGATAAGATGTATCGTTCCATTTTTTTGAAAAATTCGTGAACATACAATGACAAGATTCTTTTGCATTTTCAAGGATTTCCAGCCACGGTGGATAGGTAAGTATCCCTTTTCCCAATCCATTGAAGATGTTAAATAAAAAACAGAGAGAAAAAGAAAAGCTTTCAGAATCTGATGTCTAGAAAAGACATAGAATTCTAACTTCATTGGCATTCATGTTTTGAAACAGGAGGTTGTCTGAACATGAATAAGAACATGCATGGTGCATCATAAAATCCCCTTGACGGGAAAAATTTTTGAAGAAAAAGAAAGAGATTTTTCCAATCAAAAGTTGTTCAAAACTTTCAAAAGGACGTTTTCTCAAAAGACGAGAGGCAAAGCCTAATCCAAACACGTCCTATACACACTTGAGAGAGAAGTGGAGCGGATCAGATAGCAAAATCTGGACCTACGGAAGTAGGGATTATTCGCAGCAATTACATGGATTGGGATGACGGAGGCATTCGTTTCATATCCCCAAATACTACAGGTGACCATTGATAACCCCTTCGAACGGCGGTTTTCATTCTCAACCCTGTCAAGAACCACCCCACGTCGGGGCAAAAAGGGAGCAAGTCCAGCGGCATCGGGAGAAAATGGTTAGAAATTTTCTTGCTCGGACTAACATTAATCTTTGTGTGTTGTTTATATGGTAATCCAAATGCCATAGGATGACGAGAAGCATTCATTTCTCTATCCCACACACCATATCCTTTGCATAGCCAAGTTAAGCCTGCAAATTCATTTCATGAACCCATTGGTGATCATTCCAAGACAGATGCAGCACCACTTTAAAAATGGAAGAGTTCAAGACTCAAGGATTACGAAGAGGATTCCCGGGCTGATATTTAAAGCATGTTTAGACTTTCAGACATATGTCTAACATGATCCCATCGAGGATGAGAAGAATCGGGTTTCAAAGAAAAAAATAATAATAATCCCTAGCATCAAGAAAAAGCAAAGTGCCTGGTAAAAGCAAGGCCGATGCTCGTGAAAACTGTTTGATTGATCCCCAATAAAGCCTAGTTGTGAAGAGAGAAAAACCCCTAAAGGAGTCAGATCAAGAAGACTGCTCCCCAAATGATGTCAGCCGTGGTGCAAAAACACAGACAGAATTGTCAATCTCTTAATACCACAAGAGACGTTCTCTAAAGGACTTGTGCACACCTCAAAAGCGGTTGCACACCTCAAAAATTAAAGATGCAGAATGGAAAAGACATGTGACAAGTTTGCAATGATCACCAATGTCAACCCCCTCATAAATTCTGGGCCAAAAACGTTTTCTTGGTGAAGAAAAATCTTTCAGGCTCAAACTTCTGCAGGATCCATTGGAGACCCCAAATACCCAGAAGAATGTCTCGCTCTAATGAAAGGAGCACGCATGTTTAAACCTTCTGCAGGATTCTTGGAAACCCCAAATCCCAGAAAAACATTTGCTCCGTGGAGTGGAGCACACAGGTTTGAACTTTCTGCAGGATGCATGGAGAACCCATCTCCCAAAATGTCGCCTCAACAGACCCAAGTGAAGCTTTGTCAAAATAAAATCTTTCACTGCTTCAAAACTGAATTCCCGGCAAATTTCGGGATCTTTCAAAAGAAGGGGTGAGGATAGAACCCTTTTTTTTTCAAAAGAAGTCAGCAAACTGTCCTAGCATGACGTGAAGAACCCTCGTCCTAGGACACCCTTTTCAAAAAATCAAGCAGTCCTAGCTTGACGTGGAGAACCCTCGTCCTAGGACACCCTTTCCAAAAATCAATCAAGCAACCCCATCGGACGTGGAAGACCTCCGTCATGGGAAAACCCTTTTCAAAAAAACAGGTAATCCCATCGGACGTGGAAAACCTCCGTCTTGGGAACCCTTTTCAAAAGATTAAGCAGTCCTATCAGACGTGGAGAACCCTCGTCTCGGGACCCCTCTTTCAAAAAATCAGGTAATCCCATCAGACTTGGAGAACCCTCGTCTCGGGACCCCTTTTCAAAAAATCAAGCAACCCCATCGGACGTGGAAAACCTCCGTCATGGGAAAACCCTTTTCAAAAAACAGGTAATCCCATCGGACGTAGAAAACCTCCGTCTTGGGAACCCTTTTCAAAAGATTAAGCAGTCCTATCAGACGTGGAGAACCCTCGTCTCGGGACCCCTCTTTCAAAAAATCAGGTAATCCCATCAGACTTGGAGAACCCTCGTCTCGGGAACCCTTTTCAAAAATCAGGCAGTCTCATCGGACGTGGAGAACCCTCGTCATGAGACCCCTTTTCAAAGCAAAACCATGGTAGAAACCGCATAAAGGGTCAATTCAAGGTAGAAGCCGCCTAAAGGGTCAAACCAAGGTAGAAATCGCCCAAAGGGTCAAAACCATGGTAGAAACCGCCTAAAGGGTCAATTCAAGGTAGAAACCGCCTAAAGGGTCAAACCAAGGTAGAAACCGACTGAAGGGTCAAAACCAAGGTAGAAACCGCCTGAAGGGTCAAATCAAGGTAGAAACCGCCTGAAGGGTCAAACCAAGGTAGAAACCGCCTGAAGGGTCAAAACCAAGGTAGAAACCGTCTGAAGGGTCAAATCATGGTAGAAACCGCCTGAAGGGTCAAATCAAGGTATAAACCGCCTGAAGGGTCAAATCAAGGTAGAAACCGCCTGAAGGGTCAAAACCAAGGTAGAAACCGCCTGAAGGGTCAAACCATGGTAGAAACCGCCTGAAGGGTCAACTCAAGGTAGAAACCGCCTAAATGGTCAATTCAAGGTAGAAACCGCCTGATGGGTCAAACCATGGTAGAAACCGCCTGAAGGGTCAACTCAAGGTAGAAACCGCATGAAGGGTCAACTCAAGGTAGAAACCGCCTAAAGTGTCAATTCAAGGTAGAAACCGCCTGAAGGGTCAAACCATGGTAGAAACCGCCTAAATGGTCAACTCAAGGTAGAAACCGCTTGAAGGGTCAAACCAAGGTAGAAACCGCCCGAAGGGTCAATTCAAAGTAGAAACCGCCTGAAGGGTCAACTCATGATAGATACCGCCTGAAGGGTCAATTCAAGGTAGAAACCGCCTGAAGGGTCAACACAAGATCAGAGCTTAATCTCCCTAGGATATTCTGAATGACGAGTCCTAGGTATCTTCTTGAAAGTTATCGCAACCGGCAGCATCCGACAGGTGAGCTTCAGGTAAGCCTCTCTCACTCCGGCCCATGTTCAAATTGTTAGAGCAAATCGGGGATTAATTTGAGCTTTTATCAAGAGCCTTAAGGATCCGATGTCATAGCATTTCTTCTTTCATTTTCCCAGTTGAGTCGGTTACGAATCAGATGCCATCTTATCTTTGAGAAAAACCTCTAACGAGATTCCTCTCAAAGAGGGGCAGCTGTTGACACCTGATTTTTGACCATCTATTATTGTGATTTTTATTCTTTAAAATTAATTAAAAATATCAAAAAAATGTCATAAAATCACAAAGTCAACTTTGGAAGCCTTGGCTTAGCCTCAGGAACCAATTTTGAACAAAAAATATTTTTTTGGTATTTTATTTATATATATATTTCGAATTTATTTAATTATAAAAATACCCAAAAAAATCAGAAAAATACCATTAGTGGTCAGAAAAATACACAAAAATATTCAATAATTTTGTTTTAATTTCCTCTTTAAGTGTGTCACTTTAAATCTTGAAAATTCGGCTAGGGTTATTATGTTCCATCACAAACATAAACCCGAACCGAGCCTAAAAAAAATCCTTTTCGAGTCTCTCAATTTTCAATTCTCACTTTTATAAGCTATGACATTGGATTCTGAAGTCTAGAAGTGTAATTGGGTCAATTTGCCCTCCAATTTGATCAATTTTAACCAAAAGGGTTTAATTGCATAATTTTCTTTCAATTTAGTCCCCGATTTCACAAATTATGAAATTAAATTTCATACGGGCATACCCATTCAAATTAAACACCCCGATCCTATAGTTTTCATCATGCTGAATCCATTGGTGGTCTCAATTGAGACTAATTTGGTCGTTGGTATTGTCAATTAAGCAAAAATCAATTTCGGATCCTAAGGACAATTTGGGGTTTTCACTAAATTTCAATCAATTGATTCACGAAAATACCCCTATTTGATAGAAAACATGTCAAGGAATCCGATTTTGGTATCAATTTCATGAAAATGGGTCGATTTGGTGCCCAATTTGGCAAAATTGTTCGAACCGGGCCGGTCGGGTCAGACCCGACCCGACCCGGTCCGACCGGGTCTGCAACTTGCAGACCACCATGGCTGAACGACAAGAAAACAGGGGGTGGGGATGGAACGCACCGCGGCATTTTTTTACAAAAAAGAAGACGTCGTGAGTGGAAGACGATCGATGGTGGACGTTGGGTGGACGTTCCACGACCTAAAGGCGGTCGGCGACGCACGGAAAGGTGAAGATTCTCGGTTAAAAGCCGAGCTCGGCCATGAGAGAGAGAGGGAGATTCAGAGTGAGTTTTTGGGCAAAAATCGACGGACAACCGGCAACCCCGGACCTTCAGCGACGCTCATCGATCATCATCGGAACTTACTGGGCGTCGGCGAGCTCCAAACAGGTCGGTTTCTTCGCTCGACCTCCATTTTCTTCATGCACGCCATGTGTTCGACGAAATGTCCGAAAGGGCTTTGATTTCCTTGGCTCTCGGCCGCGCCTTCCCGGGCCTTATTCAATGCGAGTCATGCCCTAAACATCCCCTAGAACTTGTTATACCCCCGGCTTGATGTTTATTTTGCATTAAAACTCCATAAAAATCGAGGGCCGGAGCTTCGCCGGCCACGGCTCAGACCGGGAGCTCGGCAGGAAGGTTCACGTTGTCGCCGACCATCAAGGGACCTTAGGTAAGCTCCCCTAACCCCATTGGATGCTGCGTGATGGATTGAAACCGAGCTTTGAGCGAAAAAATTTTTCTGTAAATCTCTCGCCGGCGCCGGTTCGGCCGCCGCCTTCGGAGGGCTTTCCAACGTGGATGCTGCCTTATTTTTGCTGAATGCTAATGCTAGGTTGCTGAGGGTTCGAATGGCACCAAAACAGGTGAAAAATCAGCGAGTTTTTACGTCGGTTCGCGATTTTCCGGCTACCTCGCCGGAATTTTTACTGTTCCGGCGAGGCGCCGGTCGTCTTCTACGGCCAGCCGGGGGACCGCTGACTGGTCAACACTGACGTGGCATCCCACGTCGGCAGCCACGTCAGCCAGGTGGGGACCATGCCACGATAATAAAAGAAATAGAACGGACGGTCCTGATCGCGACACGTGTCGCGATCCTGGAATTTTGGAAAATTAATAAATGATTTTTGGATAATAAATTAAAAATCGATCGGACGGTTTAGATTGTGCAAAGTAGCTTTCTGTGGATCGTCCGATCTTGTCCAAGATCGGACGCACCAGAATTAGCCACGTGGCACAATATGGAGCGTCTGATTCAAAAGTTTTTCTTAAAAAAGGAAAATAAATTGATTTTGATCCGACGGTTACAACTGAACCCCGTGGCTCTCTGTGGGTCGCCCGATCTAGCGGAGGATCGGGCGCACGAGAGGAAGCCACGTGGCACAACGTGGACCGTTAGATCCAGGTGATTTTCGTATAATTGAAGAAAATGATAAAAAAAATCAAAAAATTTGTTAAAAAAATAGAAAAATGTTTAAAAATACAAAACGGTGTCGTTTTAGGCCGGCTTTCGACCCGTAGGGTCGGGCCGGGCGCTCGAGAGGCGCGGACCGGGTCTGGCCCGGCCCGGAAAATAATTTTAAATATTAAAAAAATTCAGAAAATAATAAAAATTCAAAAAATTCAAAAAATCAATAAAAAAAAAATAGAAAATCATAAAAAAATTCAAAAAATTCGAAAAATTCAGAAAAATTATAAAAAATTTCAGAAAATAGGAAATGGCCACATTCAACTGACCACGACCTATTTCGGGTCTTTCGACCCCCGATCTTTTCAGAAATGATGGTTTTGCCCTTCCGGCAAACCATCTTCCAAAAAAAATTCTAAAAAAATCCAGGAAAATCCCAAAAAATAGGAAATGGCCACAAACAATTGGCCAAGTCTCATCCCGCGTGTTTTAAACCCCGACCCTTCTTAAAATGACGATTTCGCCTTTTGGACGAATCGTCTTCCAAAAATTGAAGAAAAATCAAGAAATTCCAAAAAATTCTCAAAATTGGGAAATGGCCACAATCAACTGGCCATGGAATATTTTGGGTAATTCGGTATCCAAATCTTCCAAAAATTGATGATTTTGTCCTTCGGGCTAAATCGCCTCCAAATCTTCCCATTTTACCGCGGTCCGAAATCACACCTTCCCTAAGCCCTTATGGCTATGCTAGGAAGCCATTGACTTGAATTGATGTGCATCGATGTGGTTTATTTATGCACTTGATCGCGCTTTCATTAAATTGATCGTGATTGATAGGATTAGTCCTCCAATCTGCATGAAACCCTGAATCAAAACTGCCTCACCCAAAATTGCGCCTGCATGAAATCTTAATTAGGAGAATCACTCGCGTTAGGTACCGAAAGGGCGTTGGTAATGACACCAGCGTAACCAAGTCCCCGAACCCAAAATCTCTGGTTCCACAGAACTGATCGATCTCTCCCAATTGGTCAGTAAGGTTTCCGGTCTACCCTCCAAGAAAGACCGGTGGCGACTCCAAATGCATGCACAATTTGCACATGCCACCACGACCACACTGAAGGTCGAAAGCGATCGACTCTTATCGTCGAATCCTTTGAAAAATACTCCCGCCGCGATTTGGTATGGGCCTGGGAGGGCTCGCGCCGATCCAAGACCCGCGATCGGTAATCCATTAGCCGCGTCCGCTTTCGGACGGATCGCGACAGCTGGCGACTCCACTGGGGAGTGTGTTCTAGAACCTATGGTTCTAAACCTCAAGTGGACTTAGGCCGTAATTAAAACGCTGAGTGATTTTTTTTCTAACCCCGCAGGCGCTCTTGAAGGTGAGGTAAGTCCGCTCATGGTAGGTGTTATGTGTTTTTGCAGATTGGAGAGATAAGGGGTGTAGTCTGTGATTAACATTGTCTTATGCAGGTTGTCGTAGGAATGTATGTTGTGTGGATGATTTGAAGCGCTGATTGATAAACTGTTGTGCATAACTTACATTGTGATGATCACGACACATGGACACGCACAACCGCGCCTAAAACCCCGGGCACCGCCTATAGGAAATCAATAGAAGGGATTGAAAATGGAATCTCCGTGAGGAAAAACACGGGGTAATCCACTTTTCAATTTCGCTCATTTTGAACTATGGATCGAGCCCCAATGCAACGATAGTTGTGCAATGGAATCTGCTCTTTCTAGAACTCGAGATGGGAGCCTTGGCCTTAGGTTCCAAACCCTTTTGATTTTTAGAGTCAAGCCTCACTTGTCTCATGCGCATGTATATGGATGGTTGGTATACCTAAAACCAAAAAATCATTGGGTACCTCTCATGGTAAGGTCCTGCCGTTTCTATTTAAATTACCTTGCAGCCTTTTATTTTGTACAACATGCTGCATTCATCAAATCCGAGGGTTGAGTCCAATTCCATTAGAGAGTATGGATAGAGTAGAGATGATCTCTCCAAGTCGGTCCCACATCCCGGACGTATTCAAGTATGAACGACGTGTCATCCGCCATCGGACTGTCGGGACATTCAACGGAGTTTACCCTTTTCAAGCTGTCCAAGGAATGGTCCAGTAACCATACCGGAAGTTGAAGGACAGGCGATAACAGCAAATTCAAGACACCTACCGGACATTATCAAAATGGCATCTGATGAAAACGAAGACCCGAAATAGCCGAACCGAAGACACCAAGTGCCGTCCTCTGAAGACTCGACTTGGGGCATCTCTTTAGGTTCTTAAGGGCCACGTTCCAATCGTCCCTTTCCTTTTATCAGGATCATCGAGTCTGTAAGGAACACCCGTCTGTGGGTCTCCCATTTATCTTCTACACCTCGATTTCTAATTATTGTCTAAGTGTCTTGACATTGGAACGCGACACTAGAATTTCTCTCAACCATTCGGATTTTCCGGTTCAATTGTGTGTCTCGCCCAGATGAAATTTTCATTAGAACTCACACTTGGTATTTAACCCAAGTAGGAGAATCTAACATTCATTTCATGGTGCGCCGGACATGGAATTGAACCGGTCTATAGCATGCATCATTGGTAATCCTTGGTAATTAACTAAAGTCGTCAATGTTTCCTGAATTCAAGAGGAGACATGATATCCAAATTACCTTCGGAAAATCATTTCAATTTGGATGTCCTATCTCTCACCGAATTTAGGACACATTGGAATTGTATTTTTATCTTCTTGGAAATTCCACAGATTTTCTAGGGATTTGCCAAAAGTAATAACCAGGGATTACGCTCCTTTTAGTTTTATGTTTTCTCTTGAAAAACATCGATAAGAATTTTTCACATGAGGTTAAGGCTTGTGTAAAAGTCCTTATCTTCGTTAATCACAAGAAAGCATAAAATTGAAAGGATTTATGCTTTACTTCCCTTTCTGACATATTCCTGTCATTCGAACAGGTAATTTCCAGAATCAAAATTCGAGGACTTGTGTAAAGAATCAGTCGCAAGTTAAAATGGACCAGGATGGCATAGAAAAGCGCTTGACTACCCTGGAGAGTCAGTTGGCTTAGGTGTTCGCAATGATGACAGAGATGAAGACACTCACCTCACCACACAGGGGGGTACCCCGACAGCCTTAAATTCTAACCTGACTGTCCGACCAAGGAATCATCAAGAAAAATAGTCAGCTGAAAAGGGCGTATTTCCTATTGCCATCTTTCAAGACATGGAACAACATGTAATCTAATCTCTTTAAATTTGAAAATTTGCTGACTATGTTTTATTGATCCTCAGGAGTGGTGCTTCAAGAAGATTGAAACTGGCTGACAACTCGAGCCACTAGGATGGATATTTGAAGTCAGACAAAGAAGTCGACTTCTCACCAAGACAGCATACTAGGGCAAAGCCCACCAAGATGAAAAGGGACGGGAAACTCTAAACAGCAGATATCCCCAAATTGAAAAGAGAATCGCAAAAATTGTGAAGTGGATCAAAGCAGTCAACTGGGGCAAATCCCACTTAACTAGGGCAAACACCACCTAACCGGGGCAGCCGGGTCAGCTGTAAAGACGTGTCGTTCCTAATTGATTTTCAATCAGATACCGGCATAATATTTCCTATCTGTTCCTCTCAGGTGAAAAACAAGATAAGATGGTCAAAGATAAACGAAGGAAAATTTGTCTTCCCTATAAGACGAAAAGAAATGTACCTTCAGCAGATGTCACCCATTGGGATTGCAATGACAAAATGAATCAAATTATGAAAAAGGAGCAACCTAATTAGGATTGGTCTCCCTAAGTCGAAAAGTTGTATCCGTTCCAAATCGGATTGATTGGTTCACAAGTTGATATGGTTTCCCATTCTTGCAGGTGATGACGAGAATGAACGAGCCCACGAAGAATTTCCATCGTCTTGGATGCTCAAAGTGACAGGAGCTGTGAAAATGCTTCCTTGGGATAGTAAATTTGGAAGCATACAAAGGAGGAACAACCTCCAAATAAGGAATGTCTCCTTGGATTGAGCATTTGAGGAGTTTTGAGTGATGAGCACGAGATATAAAGAAGTCCTCGGCACCACCGTTTGTTTTAAAAGCGGCGACCGTAGTACTATTAGTGAAATGTTCCTTAATGAGCTACTTGAAGATCGAAAATGCTCATTCCCGCACACTCCCCGGAGCGATTCCCGGCGAAATCAGACTATGTGGTAGATGTACACAAGGGAACCATGCTTCCGAAATCAGTACCAACGCCTGTTGAAAGGTGGGACACACATCATCATGAGAAGCTGGCTATCAGCCCGAAGTAAATGGAGTCGAGAAGTCGATAATTTCCAAATCTTGTCAAGCCGAAAGCGAGAAGAAAGCTTGGCACTTAGCTTTGGCGTTTTGTTGTTGTGATCATCCGCCTAGCCACCGAACTCCAATCTTCAACAACACTCGAAGGCTACCTACACCAAAGCATTATAGGTTGTCTCTACCGAAAGCTTCAAGGACGCCATCATGGGCAGCTACGTCCGTGATCGATGGATTGCCAAGGGGAATCCCACTATGGGAAAAGAAGGAAGAAGACAGATTAAGTGTGGCGGACAAGACGCAATGCGGATAAGTTGGAAACATGTCCAAAAAAGAGAAAACGATGTACCCTCGCCTTTAGAAAGAAAATATTTACGGGCATGCATCAGAGAGAAAAGGAAGGGTTCTGCACTTAAAGAACCAGAAGCTTACGCCTCCAAAGCTTTTCTTTGAAACATTCAAACAATCCCCAGAGTCCACTATAATGAGTCACCACTAGTTTCGGGAGGAGACTCATTTATTTGGGGCAACCTCAAAACTTGTCGAGGCATTTCCTTCGTCAATCCTCTCTCCTTAGGTCACCCTTGACCTGTGAATATGCTGAAGATTGGTAAGGAAGACACGTTTTCAGCCCAGACGTTAACAGAAGCTCCCTGCCCTGAAAGTCTGCGAGTCATGGCCATCGATGGCAATCCAGTCTCTCTCTCGGTTCTCATGGTCGTGCTGAAAAAATGCCGGTATAAGGTATAGGCCGAACGAGAGCAACTGAAGCCTTAAAAGCGCTGAAGCGGAATAGGGGCAGGTTTAACATCGTCGTCACTGCCACGACGGTGTTCGACATGCACATCTTTGATCTTGTAAAAGTCATCAACTCTGAAATGGACGTGCCGATTATCATCGTGTCAGCAAGTGATGATCAGTCGATTATAACGAAAGCTGTACTGCATGGGGCTCAGGGTTTCATATCGAAGCCGGCTCAGGTCCGAGTGCTTCAAAATCTGTGGCAACATGTGATAAGAAAGCAGTTACACGATCGAGACGGCCATAATCAAGGTGACGACGCCGTTGTGGGACGCAAGAAGACAAGGTTCGATTGGTCCCCGGATCTTCATCGCAAGTTTGTTGATACAGTCCAACAGCTAGGGGTCAATTCAGCACGCCCGAAGCGTATAATGGAGGTCATGGATGTATCAGGACTCACTAGAACTAGCATTGCGAGTCACCTTCAGAAATACAGAAAAGAACTGAGAGAGCACGATGCAGCTCTAAGTCAAGAAGGTCGAAACGAAGCTGATTCAAGCCTGAACGATGGGCAGCCAACATAGACTCCCTGGCTCGAACATCTACCTTTCGCTGGTGCCCCTTCTATGGTCAATCAGGTCATCATGCCACATATTCAAGAACCAAATTTTTCAATTGCGCAGTTCGAACATATGACTCTCGACGAACATATGTGGAGTAGCTCTCAACATACCCTCTTCTCCAGTTTTCAAATGGAGGGCGCTGGCCGTGGTAGGCTAGCCTGCCATCCCCATTTACACCCAGATAATGACGGAAGCTCCAGCTCCAAGAATCAGGTTGCCCTTAGCAAAAACAGAAGGAGAAATCCATCGCCAGTAGTCAATGCTGCCCAATTCGAACATCGATTGCTTGAAGAGTCAGGAGATTATCTGGATGATGAGCTTGCCATCATGATCAATCGATTTACTACTGATGGGCCTCCGAAGATGTGATCCGAGGCCAGCGACTATGTACCAGGCTCAAAGCGCAGTCGCTCAATCAATGAGAATTCTCAAGAGAAGCAAGCCCATCGCTACCCGCGAGCATCATCATGCTCAAGTTCGGCAATCCCATTTTAGATTAGATTCGAAGCAATCGATTCAACGCCGTGAAGAGAAGCGTCGAAAATACTTCACGTTTGGAAATACGAGTAAAGCCCAAGCAAGCTCGAAAATGGGTAGCACTGTATCGTTCCGATTCGCCTTTAAACCTTTCGATTGTTGAGTCGAACTTATTTCATTCTTGACAGGAGATCGTGAACTGCCTCATGAATTTTAGAATAAAAATAAATCCTCATGAACCCCGGCAACACCACAGCCTAGTGATTCGAGGAATGACAGTGAGCCGAAGCATCTTGGATTCGATCCTTGGATTGACATCAATGTACAAATATAAAAAAAGTGTTGCGAGGTGGTCCGATGCCTTTTGAAGATCAACCTAGACGGTTACAGAACCTGAAGCAATCTTAATGCTCAATTATTTTTACCAAGCAGTGAAGTCGGTGAAATGAAAATACAAAATGCCCGATTGGCTAAGTGAAGGGTAAACTCTGTATCAATCCAATTTATCCTTTCTGATCTCATATTTGACATGATTTCTTTCTTTTTGACAGAAGATAAGAAAAGAATAAAATGATAACCCCCTACCCGAGTCCAAAGATCCAATCCTTGACTCAAGCCCAATCTGGAGGGCAATTACGGATGTTGCCTACTGAGCATGGCCCATCTCATTTGGAAACAGGGCGAAGACAAATGTTGGATCACTAGCTTGAAAAAGCAATCTGATCCAAAGGAAGGAACCTCTTTAATTTGATTTTGCAAGGAGTGCAAATCAAGTGTAAAATGACGTATCGTTCTAAAGTGATTGTCCTCTAGATATGGGAATAATGTCTCCTTTCTTTTCCCTCTCAGGTGGTGATCAAAAGCAAAGGACCCAAGATGCAGTGCCTTCAAATGACCAAACAAGGAGTACTCTTTTCATGGCATCTCACACATGCACTCTAATTAAATATTTTCAAGAGCATTCTAATGACTCAATTTGTGAACAAAACCTTTGAGAAAGCCTAAAGAAGTTTCTCATCATTTAGAAATCTCTGTGAAAAGAACACGTGAAAAGAAAAATTCAAGGTTTACAGATTGACGTGCCGGATAAAAATGTTTTCTCTGAATAGAGTGGGAAGCACGAATTCATTTTTCGTTGCTAGCATAGATAACATGCATCATGCATATCATGCACATATCCCGCATACGGAGAACCCAAAGGGAGAAATGCCAGCTCCTGCAGGATAAATTTCAAGGGTAAAATGTATCGACTCCAACAGTTAATTATACATGCCCTTTACTCATGAGGTTTCTTCTCTTCATTAGGGAAACATCAAATACCTCGAATGGGGACTGCGATTGAGAGAATCACCAAACCGCCATACGATAAATCCCAAGACTATCAAGCTATCCAGAGACAGATAAAAATGATCAAGTACCTTGGAAATCAAGATAGATGACTGGAGTCGACACAAACCCATGGGAGCAAGTTCCCCCCATTTTCTTCGAAGAGCCAAGCCGGGGGCAAACTCTCATGATCCCCCATGAAAGCGCATCGAACCAGGGTTATCAAACCCAGAGATGACAAACATCAAGACAAGCCTCACTGGGCAAAATACTTGAAAAACACAGTTCCTTCAAATGTTGGAAGGACAAAACCTCGAAGGGAGTATCTCCTTCTTGAAATTTCAAATGAAGTCAGATAAAAACCTACGCCTGTCTCTTCATGTGCAGGTGCATGGACGTCTTCAAATTGGATTGAAAATTGCCAACAAACACAGAAGTGTTAAGGCATGTTACCAGGACGAACGGCAAAACAATTGTTGACGTGATTGAGGGTCATCTCACGAACAACACTTACAAATACAGACGAGAGGAAGTGACATTCATCGTCCACATCAGTACGCGATACAGACATGACCCCCACCCAGCATGACGCGTCAACAATCGACAAAAGAGAGGGATACGTCACCATGGATCCCAAGAGAGAAGACATCCCCAAAGAGGATGTGGATTGCAACAAAATGCAAAAATAAAATTAGCTGGGGCAAGCGTCACCTAGCTATGACAAATCACGCCCAACTAGGGCAAGTGAATCATTTGTGCGCCGGATAAAGAAGGACGTTTCTTCTCTGGCAAAATCAATGGACGCAATTGCAGAGTCGTCCACATCAGAATTAAACCCTAGGATACCAACCTGGGTGAACCGTAATTTTGTATCGTTCCAATTTGATCTCTAAAAGATCCCACATTTAACATGAGTTTTTCCTCATTTAACAGGAAGTCGTTGGCGCCAAAAGCCACAAAAGAGAATAACTCGCCGACGGGGAGGCGGATAAAATTATCAACCTCGAAAAATAATTGGAACCCTGGAAAATGACGTAGAATACGTCCAAAAGCATGAATTGATCTAATCCAGTGCAAATCCTTGAGAAAGATTCGTCGCCCAACCAGGTGGATAGCATGGCCACAAGCTAGATGGCCAACTCCTGCGAACCTTACATCTTTGACCGGAGCGAGAGTAAAGCAGTATCGTTTCGATTTATCTTGAATTTCGGAACTCAAACTAACTCTTAATGTTTATCGTTGACAGGGATTCGCCGTCTAGATGGATAGAAAATTGTAGGCACCAGAAAGCCTCAAAAGAAAAGAACTCGCCGATAGGGAGACGAATAGAATTATTGACCTTGGAAATCAGGACTCCAAGAAATTATCTTTGATTATAAGACCCAGTGGAGGGTAAAAAAGTATCGCTTCCACACTTCATGCTTTGACATGCATTCTGATAAAAATTTCCTTTTTCCATGAATAAAAGGAACTATGAAGAGTGGCACTGGAATGCGTCCAAAATCACAAATGGATCTCCTCTAGGGCAAATCCTTGAGAAGGATTTATCGCCAACCAAACGGAGGGATCAATGCCATAAGATAGAGGGCCAAATTCTGCAAGCCGCGCGTTTGTGTTCAAATGGAAACACAAAGCAAGAACAAAGTTGTATCGTTCCAATTTGCATTGAATTTTGGAACGCAAACTGACACCTAATTCCCGTCTTTGACAGAGGATCGCCATCAAGGCGAAACAAGTTTTCACATCCCATGTATTACCCGTTGGAGTACACGATAAAAGGATAAGATGTATCGTTCCATTTTTTTGAAAAATTCGTCAACATACAATGACAAGATTCTTTTGCATTTTCAGGGATCTTCAGTCACGGTGGATAGGTAAGTATCCCTTTTCCCAATCCATTGAAGATGTTAAATAAAAAACAGAGAGAAAAAGAAAAGCTTTCAGAATCTGATGTCTAGAAAAGACATAGAATTCTAACTTCATTGGCATTCATGTTTTGAAACATGAGGTTGTCTGAACATGAATAAGAACATGCATGGTGCATCATAAAATCCCCTTGACGGGTAAAATTTTTGAAGAAAAAGAAAGAGATTTTTCCAATCAAAAGTTGTTCAAAACTTTCAAAAGGACGTTTTCTCAAAAGACGAGAGGCAAAGCCTAATCCAAACACGTCCTATACACACTTGAGAGAGAAGTGGAGCGGATCAGATAGCAAAATCTGGACCTACGGAAGTAGGGATTATTCGCAGCAATTACATGGATTGGGATGACGGAGGCATTCGTTTCATATCCCCAAATACTACAGGTGACCATTGATAACCCCTTCGAACGGTGATTTTCATTCTCAACCCTGTCAAGAACCACCCCACGTCGGGGCAAAAAGGGAGCAAGTCCAGCGGCATCGGGAGAAAATGGTTAGAAATTTTCTTGCTCGGACTAACATTAATCTTTGTGTGTTGTTTATATGGTAATCCAAATGCCATAGGATGACGAGAAGCATTCATTTCTCTATCCCAAACACCATATCCTTTGCATAGCCAAGTTGAGCCAGCAAATTCATTTCATGAACCCATTGGTGATCATTCCAAGACAGATGCAGCACCACTTTAAAAATGGAAGAGTTCAAGACTCAAGGATTACGAAGAGGATTCCCGGGCTGATATTTAAAGCATGTTTAGACTTTCAGACATATGTCTAACATGATCCCATCGAGGATGAGAAGAATCGGGTTTCAAAGAAAAAAATAATAATAATCCCTAGCATCAAGAAAAAGCAAAGTGCTTGGTAAAAGCAAGGCCGATGCTCGTGAAAACTGTTTGATTGATCCCCAATAAAGCCTAGTTGGGAAGAGAGAAAAACCCCTAAAGGAGTCAGATCAAGAAGACTGCTCCCCAAATGATGTCAGCCGTGGTGCAAAAACACAGACAGAATTGTCAATCTCTTAATACCACAAGAGACGTTCTCTAAAGGACTTGTGCACACCTCAAAAGCGGTTGCACACCTCAAAAATTAAAGATGCAGAATGGAAAAGACATGTGACAAGTTTGCAATGATCACCAATGTCAATCCCCTCATAAATTCTGGGCCAAAAACGTTTTCTTGGTGAAGAAAAATCTTTCAGGCTCAAACTTCTGCAGGATCCATTGGAGACCCCAAATACCCAGAAGAATGTCTCGCTCTAATGAAAGGAGCACGCATGTTTAAACCTTCTGCAGGATTCTTGGAAACCCCAAATCCCAGAAAAACATTTGCTCCGTGGAGTGGAGCACACAGGTTTGAACTTTCTGCAGGATGCATGGAGAACCCATCTCCCAGAATGTCGCCTCAACAGACCCAAGTGAAGCTTTGTCAAAATAAAATCTTTCACTGCTTCAAAACTGAATTCCCGGCAAATTTCGGGATCTTTCAAAAGAAGGGGTGAGGATAGAACCCTTTTTTTTTTTCAAAAGAAGTCAGCAAACTGTCCTAGCATGACGTGGAGAACCCTCGTCCTAGGACACCCTTTTCAAAAAATCAAGCAGTCCTAGCTTGACGTGGAGAACCCTCGTCCTAGGACACCCTTTCCAAAAATCAATCAAGCAACCCCATCGGACATGGAAGACCTCCGTCATGGGAAAACCCTTTTCAAAAAAACAGGTAATCCCATCGGACGTGGAATCCGTCTTGGGAACCCTTTTCAAAAGATTAAGCAGTCCTATCAGACGTGGAGAACCCTCGTCTCGGGACCCCTCT
Source organism: Rhodomyrtus psidioides (assembly GCA_021437785.1). Classification (NCBI taxonomy): domain Eukaryota; kingdom Viridiplantae; phylum Streptophyta; class Magnoliopsida; order Myrtales; family Myrtaceae; genus Rhodomyrtus; species Rhodomyrtus psidioides. The sequence continues at coordinate 1,063,375 of JAILYB010000005.1, read as the reverse complement.
TTCAAAAAATCAGGTAATCCCATCAGACTTGGAGAACCCTCGTCTCGGGACCCCTTTTCAAAAAATCAAGCAACCCCATCGGACGTGGAAAACCTCCGTCATGGGAAAACCCTTTTCAAAAAACAGGTAATCCCATCGGACGTGGAAAACCTCCGTCTTGGGAACCCTTTTCAAAAGATTAAGCAGTCCTATCAGACGTGGAGAACCCTCGTCTCGGGACCCCTCTTTCAAAAAATCAGGTAATCCCATCAGACTTGGAGAACCCTCGTCTCGGGACCCCTTTTCAAAAATCAGGCAGTCTCATCGGACGTGGAGAACCCTCGTCATGAGACCCATTTTCAAAGCAAAACCATGGTAGAAACCGCATAAATGGTCAATTCAAGGTAAAAGCCGCCTAAAGGGTCAAACCAAGGTAGAAACCGCCCAAAGGGTCAAAACCATGGTAGAAACCGCCTAAAGGGTCAATTCAAGGTAGAAACCGCCTAAAGGGTCAAACCAAGGTAGAAACCGACTGAAGGGTCAAAACCAAGGTAGAAACCGCCTGAAGGGTCAAATCAAGGTAGAAACCGCCTGAAGGGTCAAACCAAGGTAGAAACCGCCTGAAGGGTCAAAACCAAGGTAGAAACCGCCTGAAGGGTCAAATCATGGTAGAAACCGCCTAAAGGGTCAAATCAAGGTATAAACCGCCTGAATGGTCAAATCAAGGTAGAAACCGCCTGAAGGGTCACAACCAAGGTAGAAACCGCCTGAAGGGTCAAACCATGGTAGAAACCGCCTGAAGGGTCAAACCATGGTAGAAACCGCCTGAAGGGTCAACTCAAGGTAGAAACCGCCTGAAGGGTCAATTCAAGGTAGAAACCGCCTGAAGGGTCAAACCATGGTAGAAACCGCCTGAAGGGACAACTCAAGGTGGAAACCGCCTAAAGTGTCAATTCAAGGTAGAAACCGCCTGAAGGGTCAAACCATGGTAGAAACCGCCTGAAGGGTCAACTCAAGGTAGAAACCGCCTGAAGGGTCAAACCAAGGTAGAAACCGCCCGAAGGGTCAATTCAAGGTAGAAACCGCCTGAAGGGTCAACTCATGATAGATACCGCCTGAAGGGTCAATTCAAGGTAGAAACCGCCTGAAGGGTCAACACAAGATCAGAGCTTAATCTCCCTAGGATATTCTGAATGACGAGTCCTAGGTATCTTCTTGAAAGTTATCGCAACCGGCAGCATCCGACAGGTGAGCTTCAGGTAAGCCTCTCTCACTCCGGCCCATGTTCAAATTGTTAGAGCAAACCGGGGATTAATTTGAGCTTTTATCAAGAGCCTTAAGGATCCGATGTCATAGCATTTCTTCTTTCATTTTCCCAGTTGAGTCGGTTACGAATCAGGTGCCATCTTATCTTTGAGAAAAACCTCTAACGAGATTCCTCTCAAAGAGGGGCAGCTGTTGACACCTGATTTTTGACCATCTATTATTGTGATTTTTATTCTTTAAAATTAATTAAAAATATCAAAAAAAGGTCATAAAATCACAAAGTCAACTTTGGAAGCCTTGGCTTAGCCTCAGGAACCAATTTTGAACAAAAAATATTTTTTTGGTATTTTTTTTATCTATATTTTTCGAATTTATTTAATTATAAAAATACCCAAAAAATCAGAAAAATACCAATAGTGGTCAGAAAAATACACAAAAATATTCAATAATTTTGTTTTAATTTCCTCTTTAAGTGTGTCACTTTAAATCTTGAAAATTCGGCTAGGGTCATTATGTTCCTTCACAAACATAAACCCGAACCGGGCCTAAAAAAATCATTTTCGAGTCTCTCAATTTTCAATTCTCACTTTTATAAGCTATGACATTGGATTCTGAAGTCTAAAAGTGTAATTGGGTCAATTTGCCCTCCAATTTGATCAATTTTAACCAAAAGGGTTTAATTGCATAATTTTCTTTCAATTTAGTCCCCGATTTCACAAATTATGAAATTAAATTTCATACGGGCATACCCATTCAAATTAAACACCCCGATCCTATAGTTTTCATCATGCTGAATTCATTGGTGGTCTCAATTGAGACTAATTTGGTCGTTGGTATTGTCAATTAAGTAAAAATCAATTTCGGATCCTAAGGACAATTTGGGGTTTTCACTAAATTTCAATCAATTGATTCACGAAAATACCCCTATTTGATAGAAAACATGTCAAGGAATCCGATTTTGGTATCAATTTCATGAAAATGGGTCGATTTGGTGCCCAATTTGGCAAAATTGTTCGAACCGGGCCGGTCGGGTCAGACCCGACCCGACCCGGTCCGACCGGGTCTGCAACTTGCAGACCCACCATGGCTGAACGACAAGAAAACAGGGGGTGGGGATGGAACGCACCGCGGCATTTTTTTACAAAAAATAAGACGTCGCGAGTGGAAGACGATCGATGGTGGACGTTGGGTGGACGTTCCACGACCTAAAGGCGATCGGCGACGCACGGAAAGGTGAAGATTCTCGATTAAAAGCCGAGCTCGGCCATGAGAGAGAGAGGGAGATTCAGAGTGAGTTTTTGGGCAAAAATCGACGGACAACCGGCAACCCCGGACCTTCAGCGACGCTCATCGATCATCATCGGAACTTACTGGGCGTCGGCGAGCTCCAAACAGGTCGGTTTCTTCGCTCGACCTCCATTTTCTTCATGCACGCCATGTGTTCGACGAAATGTCCGAAAGGGCTTTGATTTCCTTGGCTCTCGGCCGCGCCTTCCCGGGCCTTATTCAATGCGAGTCATGCCCTAAACATCCCCTAGAACTTGTTATACCCCCGGCTTGATGTTTATTTTGCATTAAAACTCCATAAAAATCGAGGGCCGGAGCTTCGCCGGCCACGGCTCGGACCGGGAGCTCGGCAGGAAGGTTCACGTTGTCGCCGACCATCAAGGGACCTCAGGTAAGCTCCCCTAACCCCATTGGATGCTGCGTGATAGATTGAAACCGAGCTTTGAGCGAAAAATTTTTCTGTAAATCTCTCGTCGGCGCCGGTTCGGCCGCCGCGCCTTCGGAGGGCTTTCCAACGTGGATGCTGCCTTATTTTTGCTGAATGCTAATGCTAGGTTGCTGAGGGTTCGAATGGCACCAAAACAGGTGAAAAATCAGCGAGTTTTTACGTCGGTTCGCGATTTTCCGGCTACCTCGCCGGAATTTTTACTGTTCCGGCGAGGCGCCGGTCGTCTTCTACGGCCAGCCGGGGGACCGCTGACTGGTCAACACTGACGTGGCATCCCACGTATAAGAGATCGTTTGATTCTACTCTGATGGAGAGCCATGGTACTATGACATCAGGAATTACCTCTTGAAAGGGGAATTCCCTGAAGGATACCAGTCAGGAGACCGAAAATACATAACCAAGATGGCCAGCAAGTTCTTCCTCAATGGACAAATCATGTATAAGAGATCGTTTGATTATACTCTATTAAGATGTGTAGATGCCAAAGAAGCAAATGTCCTCATAAAAGAGATCCATGAAGGTGTGTGTGGGCCTCACATGAACGGCCACCTCTTCGCCCGGAAGATCATGCGGCTTGGCTATTATTGGATGACCATCGAATTAGGGGTGTGCAAACTGGACCGGACTGGCCTGGACCGGCCCGGGACCGGCCCGGACCGGGCGAGTTGGTCCGGTCCTTGAGGTGGATGGGTTGGTCCCCGGTCCCAATAAATGGGACCGGTGACTGGGCGGTCCGGTCCTCGGGTTCTTATGTTGGGACTGGACCGGCCCGGACCGGACCACCAATAATATATAATTATTTATATATATAAATATATATAATTACAAAAGAAATTGAAAACAAAACGAAATCTCTTAAGAGTAAGAAGAATTCGGACCGGCCCAACAATTTATATGTATAACTCTCGGACCGGCCCATCATTCATATGTTATTCAATATGCTATCCTGGTGGTGTTTTGGCATTCGGTGACTCAAGTTGTTGAGCCCCAATGTGGAATACAATAGTCGTTTAATATATTTTAATATTTTATGGGATTTGTTTTCCTTTTTTTTTTCTCTTTGTTCTTTTATTTTCATCTTCTTCTAGCCAAGATGAGGGCCAACGAAGCTCGCCCCCACCTCTGGTTGATCGCTGGGCTTGGAGATCAGCTGAAGGAAGAATAAAAATGTAGCAATATGTTTTGTAGCGGTTGGGCCGGGACCAGGACCGGACCGGGACCGGACCGGACCGACGGTCCTGGTCCTGTTCGGTCCCGGTCCGGTCCATGGTCCCGAAAATATGGGGACCGGACTATTGGTCCGGTCCTCGGGTTCATGCCGGGACCGGACCGGCCCGGACCATGCACACCTCTACATCGAATCAGACTGTTGTCAGCACGTCCGGTCATGCCACCAATGCCAAATATACGGGGATAAGATCAATGCACCCCCAAGCGAACTGCACCAAATGTATGAAGTTTGGCCTTTCTCTATGTGGGGCATAGACATGATAGGGCCTATTAATCCTGTGGCTTCGAATGGTCATCGCTTCATCTTGGTAGCGATTGATTACTTCACAAAGTGGGTAGAAGCCAGCTCTTACAAGAATGTCACTGCAAGAAATGTGGCAAGATTCGCCAAAAGAGATATCATATCTCGGTATGGTACCCCTCAAGCGATCATCACAGATAATGGGTCCAACCTGAACAACAAGATTGTCGATTATCTGCTGGATCACTTTAGCATTCGACATCTGAACTCATCTCCTTACCGTCCACAAATGAATGGGGCAGTGGAAGCAGCCAACAAAAACATCAAGAGAATCTTGGCTAAAACAGCAGAAAACTACAGGGACTGGCACGAAAGGCTGCCCTTCGCCTTGATGGCTTACCGAACGTCAATCAGGACTTCTACAGGGGCAACTCCCTATAGTCTGGTGTATGGGACAGAAGTAGTTCTACCAGTAGAAGTTAAGATTCCCTCTTTGAGAATCCTATCCGAAGATAAACTCTCTGAGTTAGAGTATTTCAAGCACAGATATGAACAGCTGAATTTAATAGACGAGAAACGTCTTAAAGCCATTTGCCATGGACAAATTTACCAGAAGAGAGTAGCCAGGACGTTCAATCGAAAGGTCAAGACCAGAAACTTCGAAGTAAATGACTTGGTAATTAGAAAAGTTTTGCCGAGTACTACCCATCCCGGGGGAAAATTCACTCCGAATTACGAAGGCCCCTACATTGTTAAGAAGATCTTCACGGGAGGAGCATTAATTCTTGTAAACTCCGAGGGAGAAGAACTGGGGCACCCTGTGAATTCAGATGCTGTGAAGAAATATTACCCTTGAAATAAAATCAGATTCCGGTCATATGCCCTGCCTCGAATTGAGCCTACTCTTCATGATAGTCTTTGCATAAGCATGTCACGCATCCATGCATACATTAGCATGTGTTCAATATTGCAGGACCCAAGGGAACAGGTTCGCGATAGATTGGAATGCATGATCAAGAAGACTTACTGTTATGATGGTCAGGTGCACGTCCTTTCTTTTTAAAGACTGAAAATTTCAAGAAATTTTAGAACACTTAATCATCTTGTATTGTTAAGAAAAATGCAGATTTTCACGAATCTATCCACTTTCATTGGAGTGCATGATCAAGGGTAAGATGTATCATTCTAATTTTCTGAAATTCGAGAGCATACACCGACATATTCCTTTTATGTTTTTCAGGGATCCCTAGCCGCGCGGGGCAGGTAAGTATTCCTTTCCCAATCTTTTAGGTTTACAAGACTGTCAGAATCCTTATTGATAGAATTTGAAGGCTTCTTGGAATCCAGCATGCATTCAAATCTCATGTCTAGAAAGACGCAAAATTCTCACAGTCATATCATTGGCATTCATGTTTAAACTTGGAGGTTATCTGAACATGATTGAAATATGCATTGTGCATCATAAATCTCCTTGGAGGGTAAGTTTTGGAGAAAAGAGAAATGAACTTTCCCAACAAAAGTTGTTTAGACCGTTCAAAAGGATGTTTCCTCAGACAAGAGGCTAGCCTGGTCCAAACACGTCCCATATACACTTGAGAGATAAGTGGAGTGGTAAGGATAGCGAGACCTTGACCTACGGACGTAGGGGTTATTCACGGTGATTACATGGATTGAGACGACGGATGCATTCGTTTCTCTATCATAAACACTACAGGTGGCCATTGATAACCCTTTGAACGGCGGTTTCATTCTTTACCCCTGTCAAGAACCACCCCACACTGGGGCAAACTGGAGGTACGTCTAGCGGTATCAGGAGATAAATGGTTAGAAATTCTCTTACTCAAACTTGCATCAATCTTCGTGTGTTGCTTGTCATTTTAACTTCTATGGTAATTCAGGTGCTTTAGGATGACGAAAAGCATTCGTTTCTCTATCCTATACACTTTTACCCTTTGCACGGCCCAGTTGAGCCTATACGTTCGTTTCGCAAACCCGTTGGTGATCATTGCATATTCCAAGACAGAAGCGACGTCACTTCAAGAGCGGAAAAGTTCAAAACACGGGATTTGTGAAAAATTCCTAGATTAATGTTTGAGTGCTGAGATTCAAGTTGTACATCTAGCACACTCATTTGAAAATTCTGATCCCCAAAAAAAAAGAAAAGGTGGGATCTCGACAAAAGATGAGAAAAAGAAAAAAAAGAGAAAAAAATCCGATCCTAGGCATCAAGAAAAAGCAAAGTGCCTGGTAAAAGCAAGGCCAATGCCCATCCAAATATTTGTACACTTGTGAATCAAGTGTTTGATCTTGTAAATGCCAAAAGATGGCATAATACCTTTGTATAAGTCACTAGTGAGATCTGATTGTAAAAGAAAATCCCAAGGGATCTGGACAGCAAATGATACTCCCAGATTATGTCACGTTCAGATGATGAAAGCGTAGACAAGATGTTGACGCCGTCTCAACACAAAAGAGATATTCTCTAAAGACAAATATGCACTTCAAATACTGAAGACGCTCTTTGAACCAGAAGGGACAAGATCGGCGGCAAACCGGCAGTGATCACCAATGTTAGACCCTTCGCATATTCTGAGCCAAAAACAAGCCTTTTTTGGTCCCCAATCCTACCTACGTTACAACCCTGAAAAGCCTTTTCTGATTAAGGCACTTGGATTGACATAGGGTTTAATGTCTAAGCTTAGCTCGAAGAAGTTCGAGCAAGATTATTTCTTTCTCATTTTGCAGGTTTCTTGACTTGTAAACCTGGAGCAGATATTGAAGACTTCTCTTCGAAAGCCTTGACTTGCACGCAAGTCCCCTTTGAAAACCGTTGACCAAGCCCAACATTATGGTCCCTTGGAAGTCCTCCTGATCGATCGAGGTGTATTCACTGCGAATGATCCTGAACCCTAGGCACAGGTTTGATAGGAAGTTCGAGCGCATTCTTGGTAAAAGACCATTATCTCAAAGCGGTGAGAAGTCCTCTTTGATGAGAATACTCCGTTGGACATTTGAACCAAACTCTTTTGGTAATTTCAGATTGTTTGTTTCAAACTTTCCCCACAAGGAATTTTTGATCACTTCCGTATGTTACAAGGTGTTTTGGATAACCTCCAGCATCATAATGCATTCATTGAAATTTTTCATGACCATAGTATAAGTCGTAAAGTGCTCAAAGACCATTGATGTGCCTTTGGTAAGAAAACTTTCAGGTTGGAGCTTCTGCAAGATTTCTGATGACTTCGGCTCCTAAAACAGCTTGTATCACTCTTGGTGAGAAACGATTCACATGTCTAAGCTTCTGCAGAATTCCTGGCGAGTCCAGATCTCAGAAGAACACAACCTCTCTTGGACACCTGGAGCTCCCAGATCCCAGAATGTCACCTTCAATGTCGAAAGGACAACATTCAAGACAGTCTTTCTGCGAGATCTCAGGTAGCCCCTAGATCCCAGAAGAATCTTATCAAAATTTTTGCAGGTTTAAGTTCTCTGCAGGATACTTGGAATCCCCAAATCCCAGAATAACGCCTTGCGTGTCGAAAAGACAATTTTCAGAATCAGCTTTCTATGAGGTTCTAGGTAACCCCTAAACCCAGAATAGCCCATTTGGTAAAGCCTCAAGGTCAGGCACACCTCATTTGTATAAATCATAGTTAATTCCTTAGAATATAGGATCAAAATATTCGACAATCCCTAAGAGACTGGGTGCGTCATCCATAGGTTCCTAGCAGAAAGGAATCCTATTCTCGGCCTGATCCCCCTGACGGATTAAAATGTTCGACAATCCCTAAGAGACTGGGTGCGTCATCCATAGGTTCCTAGCAGAAAGGAATCATATTCTCTGCCTGATTCCCCTGACGGATTAAAATGTTCGACAATCCCTAAGAGACTGGGTGCGTCATCCATAGGTTCCTAACAGAAAGGAGTCCTATTCATGGTCTGATCCACCATACGGATCAAAACCCCGACAATCCCTAAGAGACTGGGTGCGTCATCCATAGGTTCCTAACAGAAAGGAGTCCTATTCATGGTCTGATCCACCATACGGATCAAAACCCCGACAATCCCTAAGAGACTGGGTGCGTCATCCATAGGTTCCTAGCAGAAAGGAGTCCTATTCATGGTCTGATCCACCATACGGATCAAAACCCCGACAATCCCTAAGAGACTGGGTGCGTCATCCATAGGTTCCTAACAGAAAGGAGTCATATTCATGGTCTGATCCACCATACGGATCAAAACCCCGACAATCCCTAAGAGACTGGGTGCGTCATCCATAGGTTCCTAACAGAAAGGAGTCCTATTCATGGTCTGATCCACCATACGGATCAAAACCCCGACAATCCCTAAGAGACTGGGTGCGTCATCTATAGGTTCCTAACAGAAAGGAGTCCTATTCATGGTCTGATCCACCATACGGATCAAAATCCCTGACAATCCCTAAAAGACTGGGTGCGTCATCCATAGGTTCCTAGCAGAAAGGAGTCCTATTCATGGTCTGATCCACCATACGGATCAAAATCCCTGACAATCCCTAAGAGACTGGGTGCGTCATCCATAGGTTCCTAGCAGAAAGGAGTCCTATTCATGGTCTGATCCACCATACGGATCAAAATCCCTGACAATCCCTAAGAGACTGGGTGCGTCATCCATAGGTTCCTAGCAGAGAGGAGTCCTATTCATGGTCTGATCCACCATACGGATCAAAACCCCGACAATCCCTAAGAGACTGGGTGCGTCATTCACAGGTTCTTGTCAAGTATAGGAATCCCATTCTGGTACGGCCTACCATACATGCTAGAGTTTAACCGCCCTAGGATACTCAAAAGACGAGTCCCTAGGTATTCACTTGAACCCGCTATACACCGCGCATGCCGTACGAGCATCAGGCAGGTGATCAACAGGTAAGTAACAGGTGGGTCCATCTACTTTTTCTCTCACGTCAGCAAAGGAATGAGAAGCAGAGCATTCATTAGTGGGACAAGAAAGATTGAGTGTCAAGATTCGTTTCCCCAGTCGAGTCGGTCTAGACTCAGGTGTCACCTGTCCTTGAGCGAAACCTCTCACGAGATTCCTCTCAAAGAGGGGCAGCTGTTGACACCTGATTTTTGACCAAGTCTTTTTCAGTTTTATTTTTGAAAAATCATAAAAAAAATTCATAAAAAGTCAAAAAATTACAAAATCAACTTTGGTGGCCTTGACCAGGCCCAAGGAACCATTCTTGACCAAAAAATAATTTTTCATATTTTTCATATTTTTTAGTATTTTTAGAAAATAGGAAAATACTAGAAAAATCAACAAAAATAGAATTTGAGGTCACAAAAATATAGGAAAATAGTCAATATTTTTCTTTTAAATCGCTTGCCATTTTGACCTCATCAAGAGTCGAAATTCAAGTTTAATTTTGTGTGTTTCTTTGTAACGCACAGGGTTAAATTTGTCAAAAAATATGTTTTGAGTCTTTTTATTTGCGATCTTTTGCGTTTTCCGAATCTTGACATTCGAATTGATTGCCCCACATTTCAATTTGGTTCAATTATGCGCTAATTTGATCAATTTTTTGCCTTAAGGACCTAATCGCATAAAAATGTTTTAATTTTAGTCCCTATAGTGCTAATTCTGAAATTAAAATTTTCTGAGGGACACCCATAGAACTCCAATGCTTCCTCCTTATAGTTTTTGACCCACTGAATCTAGCGGTCAGTTCAATTGGGGCCGATTCGTCCATTAGGACCCTCAATTTGGCAAAATATCAAATTCGGATCATACTCTACATTTGGGGTTTTCAATCAATTCAAAAGGAACTTGTCACGAAAATCACATTTCTAGGTGGAGTCTGTGCCATAGAGTCTAATTTTGATGTCAATTTTGTGATATTGGTACATCAGGGTATCCAATTTGAACAGAAAATTTAAAACCGGGTCAACTGGGTCGGGTTGACCGACCCAGTCAACCCGTTGACCAGTCTTGGTCATAAGCAGAATACCCTCTGCTCCTTCGCGCAAGAACAAAAAGAGAATGGGAGAAGTCAGTCAGTTGGAGAGGGGGTGTTGGCCAACAGAACGAACAGAACGAAGAGGGCGAGAATCAGTTGGGGCTGGGGGAAATCAGTTGGCAAAGGAGTTAGTGGGCGCAACAAAAAGGAAACAGAGCGAAAAGAAAGAGAGAGTTTTCTTCGCGCAACAGAAGGCAGAGGAAGAGAGGGAGAAGGAGCTCAGAGAGAGCGAGCGAGAGAGAGAGCGAGCTCGAGCAGGCGGTAGAGAGAGTAAGCGAGAGGCAGAGCGCTCGCGGTGGAGAAACAGAGAAAGAGAGAGCGAGAGAGAGAGAGAGAGAGACAGAGAGAGAGAGAGAGAGACAGAGAGAGAGAGAGAGGAATAGAGTTAGAGAGAGCCTGTACGACGCCATTGTCAAAGCGTCGTCAGAGAATTGAGCATCACTGGTTAGGCCAATCCAGGCCAAACCGAACTTGACGATCATCACCGAAAGCTCACCTGAGTCTGTAGGAAGCGATCGCGCCTGCTCGCACCACCGGAGACCCCGAAAATAGGTGAGTTGCAGAGTCAAATTCCTTACTGTGCGTTCATGGCAAATTGCCTATCTCATGATCGTTTGTGAAATTCGAGTATGCGTTTTACTCCTGGAGCATTAGTGACCCTCCTCGGTTCTTTTTTTTGCATCAATTTCGCCTGAAAACCCCGAGTCGAACCCCCAACTCAGCTTGGTCTGGTCGATCACTGGCCAGGCTATTCTCGCCATTGCGAGCTCAATCAGAGCTCGAGGTAAGCTTCCTAAACTCTTTTTGGTGCTTCAGTGCAAAGGAATTGCCATGAAATTCCATAAATCGTATGATCGAAGTCACCATGGCCGTACTGGTACGAGCTCGCCTGTGTTTGATTCCATAGATAATCTTGCCTGATTTCCATATATACGAAACTGCAAGTCGAGCCGAGTTGAATGGTTTAGGTCTTGAGTCTTTTGGACGAAGTTTCGCTGCTGATCAACGGCGGAGAAACCTCGGTCGTCCGTTCAGTCATGTTCTCGGGAAGAAGATGAAGTTGACGTGGAGTGGTCAACGAGTCAACGGCCACGTGGCGCTGACGTGGCGCCCACGTGGCAGCCACGTCAGCCATTCGCGAATAACCGAATAACAAATATTGATCCGACGGTGGTTATTATGCCACGTGTCGAGATCTTGCTTTTTTCGGAAATAAAAAATAGTTTTCGAAAATTAAAAATCCCTTAGATCGGACGGCTGTAGTTCGATCGGGTGTTTCAATCTAGGCCGTTGGTTCATTATGAAGATCAGACCGTCCATCAGTGGCCACATGGCGCAATCAAGAGCGTTGGTTCGTTTGGGCGGGAATTTAAAAAAATCCGAGCGGGAGAAGGTGAAGCGGCGTCGTTTCGGGTCGCGCGGGCCCGGATCCGGGCCGGGTCGGTCGCCGTGGGCCGTGGGCCGGGTTCCGACCCGAGTGGGTCGGGTCGACCCGGCCCGAATAACATTCTTTTTTAAATAAAAAAAATCAGAAAATGATTTAAAAAAAATCGAAAAATTTCAGAAAATCCTAAAAAATGCTAGAAAATTCCAGAAAATTCCAAAAAAATGTGGAAAAATTAGGGAAAAATCCTAGACATTCAGAAATTCCCAAAAATCGAGGATTGACCACAGACAACTGGTCAACTCTATTTTTGGGGTTTCTTATCCGATTTTCCAAGACTCGACGACATTACCTTTTAAGGGTAAGTCGCCTCTGCTGTGTATGCAAGATAAAACCGACAATGCCAAGGTAAGAATCAGGGTCGATTAGGCGACCAATTCTTAGGTTGAGATTTTCGAACTCCGTCCCTTTTCTCGAAATGACGATTTTTCCCTTCAATGGGAAAATCGTCTTTCTTGTCTCAATCGAGTTCTGAAAATTGCTTAAAATTAGGGTTTGGGTCAGGTGGACGACCAACCCTAATATTTGAGATTTTCAGTTCTCATCTTTGTCTAAAATGACGATTTTACCCTTCTGAGGGTAAAATCACTTTTAAATTTCAGAAAAATTCTGGAAAATCCCGAAAAATAGGAAATGGATTGGATTGATGGCCAATCCTATTTCCACTGTCTTTTGACTTCCCAATTTGTCTAAAATGACAGATTTACCCTTTTAAAGGTAAATTTTCCCCGAATTGTTCAAAATTACGATTCTGTCCCTCATGGGCGAATCATGCCAAAATCATTCTTGAGCCTTGATTGATATTTCTCTTGGCTAATAGGGCCTCATTAGGGATGCCATGCTGATTTCATGTGTTTTATCCGCATGTACTGGATCCTCGATTTGCGCACTTATTTCTATTGATTGTGAGTGATAAGGTAGTAATTCCCATCTGCATGAACTCCTAGATTTAGGATCTGTACCTCACTCATCTGTATGAAATCCTAAGATCAGATAAACCATTCAGCTTAGGTACCGAAAGGGCGTCAACTCTGATAGTTGGCGTAACTAAGTCCCCGAACCCACTTCTCTGGTTTCCGCAGAATCGAATAGACCACTCCCAGCTATTCGATAGGGTTTCCGATCGTACCCTCCGCAAAACGATTGGTGGCGACTCCTTGACATGTACACTCATCACATGTCACTAGACCACACTGAAGGTCGACCACGTACATCCAGCAGTTGCGATTTGGGCAATGGGCCTTGGAAGAGGCCCGCGTCCGATCAAGCGAGCGATCGGGCGGCCCATTAGCCCGCTCCCCGCCTCCGCGCCGCGAGAGGGTCGCGACATTTATATGGTAATCCAAATGCCATAGGATGACGAGAAGCATTCATTTCTCTATCCCACACACCATATCCTTTGCATAGCCAAGTTGAGCCTGCAAATTCATTTCATGAGCCCATTGGTGATCATTCCGAGACAGATGCAGCACAACTTTAAAAATGGAAGAGTTCAAGACTCAGAGATTACGAAGAGGATTCCCGGGCTGATATTTAAAGCATGTTTAGACTTTCAGACATATGTCTAACATGATCCCATCGAGGATGAGAAGAATCGGGTTTCAAAGAAAAAAATAATAATAATCCCTAGCATCAAGAAAAAGCAAAGTGCCTGGTAAAAGCAAGGCCGATGCTCGTGAAAACTGTTTGATTGATCCCCAATAAAGCCTAGTTGGGAAGAGAGAAAAACCCCTAAAGGAGTCAGATCAAGAAGACTGCTCCCCAAATGATGTCAGCCGTGGTGCAAAAACACAGACAGAATTGTCAATCTCTTAATACCACAAGAGACGTTCTCTAAAGGACTTGTGCACACCTCAAAAGCGGTTGCACACCTCAAAAATTAAAGATGCAGAATGGAAAAGACATGTGACAAGTTTGCAATGATCACCAATGTCAATCCCCTCATAAATTCTGGGCCAAAAACGTTTTCTTGGTGAAGAAAAATCTTTCAGGCTCAAACTTCTGTAGGATCCATTGGAGACCCCAAATACCCAGAAGAATGTCTCGCTCTAATGAAAGGAGCACGCATGTTTAAACCTTATGCAGGATTCTTGGAAACCCCGAATCCCAGAAAAACATTTGCTCCGTGGAGTGGAGCACACAGGTTTGAACTTTCTGCAGGATGCATGGAGAACCCATCTCCCAGAATGTCGCCTCAACAGACCCAAGTGAAGCTTTGTCAAAATAAAATCTTTCACTGCTTCAAAACTGAATTCCCGGCAAATTTCGAAATCTTTCAAAAGAAGGGGTGAGGATAGAACCCTTTTTTTTTCAAAAGAAGTCAGCAAACTGTCCTAGCATGACGTGGAGAACCCTCGTCCTAGGACACCCTTTTCAAAAAATCAAGTAGTCCTAGCTTGACGTGGAGAACCCTCGTCCTAGGACACCCTTTCCAAAAATCAATCAAGCAACCCCATCGGACGTAGAAGACCTCCGTCATGGGAAAACCCTTTTCAAAAAAACAGGTAATCCCATCGGACGTGGAAAACCTCCGTCTTGGGAACCCTTTTCAAAAGATTAAGCAGTCCTATCAGACGTGGAGAACCCTCGTCTCGGGACCCCTCTTTCAAAAAATCAGGTAATCCCATCAGACTTGGAGAACCCTCGTCTCGGGACCCCTTTTCAAAAAATCAAGCAACCCCATCGGACGCGGAAAACCTCCGTCATGGGAAAACCATTTTCAAAAAAGAGGTAATCCCATCGGACGTGGAAAACCTCCGTCTGGGAACCCTTTTCAAAAGATTAAGCAGTCCTATCGGACGTGGAGAACCCTCCTCTCGGGACCCCTCTTTCAAAAAATCAGGTAATCCCATCAGACTTGGAGAACCCTCGTCTCGGGACCCCTTTTCAAAAATCAGGCAGTCTCATCGGACGTAGAGAACCCTCGTCATGAGACCCCTTTTTAAAGCAAAACCATGGTAGAAACCGCATAAAGGGTCAATTCAAGGTAGAAGCCGCCTAAAGGGTCAAACGAAGGAAGAAACCGCCTGAAGGGTCAAAACCATGGTAGAAACCGCCTAAAGGGTCAATTCAAGGTAGAAACCGCCTAAAGGGTCAAACCAAGTTAGAAACCGCCTGAAGGGTCAAACCAAGGTAGAAACCGCCTGAAGGGTCAAATCATGGTAGAAACCGCCTAAAGGGTCAAATCAAGGTAGAAACCGCCTGAAGGGTCAAATCAAGGTAAAAACCGTCTGAATGGTCAAAACCAAGGTAGAAACCGCCTGAAGGGTCAAACCATGGTAGAAACCGCCTGAAGGGTCAACTCAAGGTAGAAACCGCCTAAAGGGTCAATTCAAGGTAGAAATCGTCTGAAGGGTCAAACCATGGTAGAAACCGCCTGAAGGTTCAACTCAAGGTAGAAACCGCCTGAAGGGTCAACTCAAGGTAGAAACCGCCTGAAGGGTCAATTCAAGGTAGAAACCGCCTGAAGGGTCAAACCATGGTAGAAACCGCCTGAAGGGTTAACTCAAGGTAGAAACCGCCTGAAGGGTCAAACCAAGGTAGAAACCGCCCGAAGGGTCAATTCAAGGTAGAAACCGCCTGAAGGGTCAACTCATTGTAGATACCGCCTGAATGGTCAATTCAAGGTAGAAACCGCCTGAAGGGTCAACACAAGATCAGAGCTTAATCTCCCTAGGATATTCTGAATGACGAGTCCTAGGCATCTTCTTGAAAGTTATCGCAACCGGCAGCATCCGACAGGTGAGCTTCAGGTAAGCCTCTCTCACTCCGGCCCATGTTCAAATTGTTAGAGCAAACCGGGGATTAATTTGAGCTTTTATCAAGAGCCTTAAGGATCCGATGTCATAGCATTTCTTCTTTCATTTTCCCAGTTGAGTCGGTTACGAATCAGGTGCCATCTTATCTTTGAGAAAAACCCCTAACGAGATTCCTCTCAAAGAGGGGCAGCTGTTGACACCTGATTTTTGACCATCTATTATTGTGATTTTTATTCTTTAAAATTAATTAAAAATATCAAAAAAAGGTCATAAAATCACAAAGTCAACTTTGGAAGCCTTGGCTTAGCCTCAGGAACCAATTTTGAACAAAAAATATTTTTTTGGTATTTTTTTTATATATATTTTTCGAATTTATTTAATTATAAAAATACCCCAAAAAATTAGAAAAATACCATTAGTGGTCAGAAAAATACACAAAAATATTCAATAATTTTGTTTTAATTTCCTCTTTAAGTGTGTCACTTTAAATCTTGAAAATTCGGCTAGGGTCATTATGTTCCTTCACAAACATAAACCCGAACCGAGCCTAAAAAAAATCCTTTTCGAGTCTTTCAATTTTCAATTCTCACTTTTATAAGCTATGACATTAGATTCTGAAGTCTAGAAGTGTAATTGGGTCAATTTGCCCTCCAATTTGATCAATTTTAACCAAAAGGGTTTAATTGCATAATTTTCTTTCAATTTAGTCCCCGATTTCAAAAATTATGAAATTAAATTTCATACGGGCATACCCATTCAAATTAAACACCCCTATCCTATAGTTTTCATCATGCTGAATCCATTGGTGGTCTCAATTGAGACAAATTTGGTCGTTGGTATTGTCAATTAAGCAAAAATCAATTTCGGATCCTAAGGACAATTTGGGGTTTTCACTAAATTTCAATCAATTGATTCACGAAAATACCCCTATTTGATAGAAAACATGTCAAGGAATCCGATTTTGGTATCAATTTCATGAAAATGGATCGATTTGGGGCCCAATTTGGCAAAATTGTTCGAACCGGGCCGGTCGGGTCAGACCCGACCCGACCCGGTCCGACCGGGTCTGCAACTTGCAGACCCTCCATGGCCGAATGACAAGAAAACAGGGGGTGGGGAAGGAACGCACCGCGGCATTTTTTTACAAAAAAGAAGACGTCGTGAGTGGAAGACGATCGATGGTGGACGTTGGGTGGACGTTCCACGACCTAAAGGCGATCGGCGACGCACGGAAAGGTGAAGATTCTCGGTTAAAAGCCGAGCTCGGCCATGAGAGAGAGAGGGAGATTCAGAGTGAGTTTTTGGGCAAAAATCGACGGACAACCGGCAACCCCGGACCTTCAGCGACGCTCATCGATCATCATCGGAACTTACTGGGCGTCGGCGAGCTCCAAACAGGTCGGTTTCTTCGCTCGACCTCCATTTTCTTCATGCACGCCATGTGTTCGACGAAATGTCCAAAAGGGCTTTGATTTCCTTGGCTCTCGGCCGCGCCTTCCCGGGCCTTATTCAATGCGAGTCATGCCCTAAACATCCCCTAGAACTTGTTATACCCCCCGGCTTGATGTTTATTTTGCATTAAAACTCCATAAAAATCGAGGGCCGGAGCTTCGCCGGCCACGGCTCGAACCGGGAGCTCGGCAGGAAGGTTCACGTTGTCGCCGACCATCAAGGGACCTCAGGTAAGCTCCCCTAACCCCATTGGATGCTGCGTGATGGATTGAAACCGAGCTTTGAGCGAAAAAAATTTTCTGTAAATCTCTCGCCGGCGCCGGTTCGGCCGCCGCGCCTTCGGAGGGCTTTTCGACGTGGATGCTGCCTTATTTTTGCTGAATGCTAATGCTAGGTTGCTGAGGGTTCGAATGGCACCAAAACAGGTGAAAAATCAGCGAGTTTTTACGTCGGTTCGCGATTTTCCGGCTACCTCGCCGGAATTTTTACTGTTCCGGCGAGGCGCCGGTCGTCTTCTACGGCCAGCCGGGGGACCGCTGACTGGTCAACGCTGACGTGGCATCCCACGTCGGCAGCCACGTCAGCCAGGTGGGTGTCGCGACCCTCTTGAGGTTGTCGGGCTCTCGAGGGCTAATGGGCCGTCCTGTCTGGTCGGACGCGGGCCTCTCCCAAGGCCCATTACCCAAATCGCAACGGAGGTATGCGTGATCGACTTTCAGTGTGGTCTAGTGACATGTGCTAAGTGTGCATGCCATGGAGTCGCCACCAATCATTTTTTTAGGGTATGATTGGACCACCCAATCGAATAGTTGGGAGTTTCTATTCAATTCTGCGAGAACCAGAGAAATGGTTTCGGGGACTTAGTTACACCAACTGTCAGAGTTGACGCCCTTTCGGTACCTAAGTTGACTGAATTTTCTAGCCTGAGATTCATGCGGATGAGTAAGGTATGAACACTAAATCTATAAATTCATGTAGATAAGAGTGATTATCCTAGCAATCACAATCAGTAATAAAATGCCCAACTCAAGGAATCTAGATATGCAAATAAATCACATGGCATTCCTAGTAAGGTCCTATTTATCAATCACAGCTCAAGAATGATTTAGCTGTCCTAGCCATTCTACACACGATCTAACCTAAGAAAAGCATTAGGAAGCATCGAAGGAGTTCGAGAGTACTCACATGGGGTTCGCCGTGCCCTGGTTTGGTCTTGGACGAGCTATCGAGCTCATGCCGACCCGATTATATTTGGGGATCCACTCGGCGTTTTACACCATGAAATCATGTGAAACAAAAACGAAAATATTCAGCAAGGGGCATTTATTGTAGATGGTGGTCGATCTAATTGGACGTCAAGACTAAAAAAGATGTAGAAATTTACAAATTAAAATACTCGAATGACATTTTTTTGCCAAATTCAACTCTATGCGTCGTGAAGAAACACATGCAATTGAACTTAAATTTTGACTATTTATGAGTTCAAAATGTAAAAGAAATTAAAATAAAAATATTGACTATTTTTCTATATTTTTAAGACATCGAACGCTATTTTTCTTCATTTTTCAAGTATTTTTCTATTTTTAAAAAATATTAAAAAATATGAAAAATTATTTTTTTATCAAAAATGGTTCCTTTAGCTTGGTCAAGGCTACCAAAGATGATTTTTTAATTTTTATAACTTTTTATAGATTTTTTATGAATTTTTTAAAAATAAACTATGAAAGACTAATCAAAAATCAGGTGTCAACAGCTGCCCCTCTTTGAGAGGAATTTCGTCAGAGGTTTCTCTCAAAGACAAGGTGACACCTGTGTTCCGATCAACTCGACTGGGAAAAGAAAAGAAATCATGACATCCAATTTTCATGCCCATCAATGTGTGATTTTCCTTAAAAAGAGATGTGCTCATTCAATTCCCTGATATGATGTAAGAAAGTTAAGGAGTAGATAGACTTCCCTGCCCCTTACCTGCCGAATGCTTGCGGCATTTGCTGTGTCTGATGGGTTCAAGTAGATTCCTAAAGACTTGTCATCGGAGTGTCCTGGGGATGTTAAGCTCTGACCTGTATGGTAGGTCAAACCATAATGGGATTCCTAACTGATAGGAACCTAAGGAAGACGCATCCCACATTTGGGAATTTGCCAAGGGTTTTGATCCGTGTGGTGGACTAAACTAGAAATGGCTTGCCTAATGTAAGGCTTATTAGGGAAAACGACTCCTCCCGCGTTCGGGATTCATCAAGGTTTTGATCCGTATGGTGGATCGGACCATTGGGTTGATCCTTCAAGCGGTCTCTACCAGTCCTTTGACCCTTCAGGCGGTTTCTACCATTCATTGACCCTTCATGCGGTTTCTACCATTGAGTTGACCCTTCAGGCGGTTTCTACCATTGGTTGACCCTTCAGGCGGTTTCTCCCATACATTGACCCTTCAGGCGGTTTCTACCATTGTTTTGACCCTTCAGGCGGTTTCTACCATTGGTTGACCCTTCAGGCGGTTTCTACCATACATTGACCCTTCAGGCGGTTTCTACAATTGTGTTGACCCTTCAGGCGGTTTCTACCATTGATTGACCCTTCAGGCGGTTTCTACCATTGAGTTGACCCTTCAGGCGGTTTCTACCATTTATGAGATTCCAAATTGATATGAATCAAAGGATGACGTACCCGCTCTTCGGGGCTAGTCGGAGACTCGATCATTCTGTGGATCGGTCTTAGAAAAGATTTGCCTACTAAAAGGCTTCACCTAAGGATGACGCACCCAGTCTTTGGGGTGGCCAAAAGTCCTGCAGAAAGCTTAGACCTGAAAAAATTTTCCTCGCCAAGAAGATATTAGTAATCTTTGGGAAGACAATAATTGTCTAACTGACAAAATTCTACGACTTAAGTTTTAGTCATGAAATGTGCATTTTGATTGTTGGAGGTTATCCAAAACATTCCTGCCCTATACAGATGTGATCATAAATTCCTTGCACGGAAACTCTAGATTAAACAATTTGAAAATTTCAAAAAGAGTTTGCTCAAAACATCCATTGGAGTATTTCTCACCCAAGAAGGCTCCTCACTGCTCTGTGATAATGATCTTTAATAGGGAAAGTGCTCAATTTCCTACCGACCTGTGCCTGGGTTTCAGGATCATTCGCAACGCATACATTTCGACCGATCAGGAGGTCTTTCACGGGACCGTAGTGTTAGGCTTGGATATCGGTTTCCAAGGGGGACTCACTTTTGAGTCAAGGCCGTTGAACGAAATTTTTCACTATCTGATCCGGGTTTACAAGTCAAGAACTCTGCAAAATGAGAAAGAAATAGTCTTGCTCGTACTTCTTTGAGCTAAGTTATACATTAACCCAAGTGTCTTAGTCAGATAAGACTACTTCAGGGTTGTAACATTGGAAGGATTGGGGACCGAAAAAGGCTTATTTTTTGCCCAGAAATTGTGGAGGGTTTGACATTGGTGATCATTGCAAATTTGCCACATGTCCTTCGAAGAACATCTCCATTTCTTGAAGTGTACACTCCTCTTTTAGAGCGCACAAGGATGTTTAAAAGCGTCTCTTGTTACATTAAGAGACCGTCTGTTTGTGTGTTTGCAATTTGAGCACGACAACATTTGGAGAGTAGTCATCTTGATCTAACTCCTTTGCAGGGTCTTTTCATCGTCTCTCTAGACTTTACTGGGGATATTTTGAATAGACATCAGCCTTGCTTTTTACCAGGCACTTTGCTTTTTCTTGATGTCTAGGGATTTTTCTTTTCCCCCTTTTTTTAATCCCGTGTTTTTCTTTTCTTTTGGAGCTAGGATTTTCGGCAATCATGCTAGATATGTAACTTAAACTTTGGCACGCTTCCATTCCTAGAGTGATGTTGCCTTTGCTTTGGAATATGCAATGATCACCAATAGGTTGATGAAATGAATTTGCTGGCTCAACTTGGTTGTGCAAAGGATAACAGTGTGTAGGATAGAGAAATGAATCATTCTCGTCATCCTATGACACTTGGATTATCATATAAACAACACACAAAGATTTATGTTAGTCCGAGCAAGAAAATTTCTAACCGTTTACTTTCTGATACTGTTGGACTAACCTTCATTTGCCCCAATGTGGGGTGGTTCTTGACAGGGTTGAGAATGAAAATCGCCGTTCAATGGGGTTCTCAATGGGCATCTGTAGTGTTTGGAATGAAGAAATAAATGCCTCTGTCATCTCGATCCATGTAATCGTTGCGAATGACCCTTATATCCATAGGTTAAGGTTTCGCTATCATTTCCAATCTCCTCATCTCTCAAGTGTGTATGGGACGTGTTTGGATTAGGCTCGCTTCTCTTATGAGAAAATACCCTTTTGAACAGTTCAAACGACTCTTATTGGAAAAATTCATTTCATTTCATCAAGATTTATCCTTCAAAGGGATTTTATGATGCACCATACATGTGTAATCCATGTTCAGACAATCTCATGTTTTAAAACATGAATGTCAATGAAGTAAGAATTCTATGTCTTTTTAGATGTGAGAATCGAATTAATTCTGAAAGTTTTTAATCTCCAATGAATTGGGAAAAGGGATACTTACCTGCCCATCGAGGCTGGAGATCCTGGAGATATAAAAGGGATATGTCATTGTATATTCTAAAACTTTACAAAAATTGGAACGATACATCTTACCCTTGGTCATATGCTCCAACGAGTGTACAAGGGTTGTGAAAATCTGCACTTCACATAGTAACACAAGATTGTTGGGTGTTCTAAAGTTCTTTCGACTTCTTGGTTTTTGGAGAAAAATGAAACTTACATGTGTGCCCTGATGGCGAGCTCCTTCCAAGGATAAATATTAAGCATTATTTTGGGTTTCCAAATTCAAAACAAATTGGGACGATACTACTTTACTCTTGATTTGAATTCCATTCTGCATGCCAATGTGCGGATTGTAGAAGCCGGCCCTCAAGCTTGTGGCCATGATTTCTTCGTCTGGTTGGGCAACGAATCCACCTCGAGGATTTACGTCGGAGGAGATTCATTCATCTTTTTGGGCGTGTTTCATGCACTGTTTTGTTATTTGAATGCATGGCTTCTTGGGTGCCTCATCTCTGTTCATCACCTGAGAGGAAAATGAGAGAACATTATCCCCGCATCTGATTGAAAATCATTTAGGAACGATACGTTCTTTTTACCAAATGGGTGGCTCCGCGGCCAAATGTGTTTTACATTGAAAGGATGGATTCCATTATGCTCTGCGGATGATAACTATTGCTTCGGGGACTTGCCCCACGGATCAAACGATGAATTTGATGTCTTCGGCTTCGACATGCTTTCCAGATGTAGGAATGGTTTGCCCCCATTTTCAGTGGAGATGGGTTTTGTCGAGTGGGCAAGATCAAAAACTCATCCTAGATTTGGCTTTAGTCGAAGGTTGAAATCCCGACCTTGGATAAGCGAATCATGATTCATCTCCTTCTGCTTCGGATTTGTCATTTGCGTGCTTCACATTTTACAATACCAACTTCGCCGCTTGATGAAAATGAATCGATGATTTTCGAATTGCCCCAAGTTCTATAGTCATCTGCGTCGAATCTCTTTGAACTTCATCGGGTGATAGACAAACTGATAAAATGATTTTTCAATCCTGAGATCGAACTCCTGACGTTTCGTACCACTTCCAGTTCACTGACTACCAGGACAAAGCACTATTGGCGTCCCTAACTGGTTCGTTTTTTGTTATAAAATTCTTGAAGCAGTTAGCGACCCCCATCGAGAATGAAACAAGCTCAATTTAGAGTTCATAACGACTAAAGGTCCCTTAGAACGATACAGAGCTAACCGTCTTTGAGCTCGCTCGGGCTTTTGCTCGCATTTTCCTATGTGAAGCCTTTCAATGTTTTTCTTCGTGGCGTTCAATTGATTCGCCTCGACTCTAATCTAACAAGGGATTGTCGTACTCAAGCATGATGATGCTCGCAGGTAGTACTGATCGCTGCCCCAGATTAACTCTAGGCATTAAGGAAGATTATCTTGCATGGCAGACTTTATGACAGAAAGATTAATGATACATCCATTCACATGTGCCTAGTTCCCTTGAGGATTCTCGGTGATCAGCCAGCTACACCATGAATCAGACATATAATCGTCATTTTGGATCATAACTTCATAAGTCCATCAGTTTTAAACTGATCGATCCAGATATGGAGCTCCTCATCAAGGAAATCTTTTGATTCTTCGAGCAACTGATATTCGGGTTGACCATCATCGCTTGGCGTTGAAGGATTCCTGTTTCTGTTGTGAGCGATCTGATTCTTCGAGCTAGAACCTTCGTCGTTGCTCGAGATTATAAGAGGATGATTGATCGGTTCACTATCAAAAGCACATTCCATTTGGGAATGGGAGAAACAAAAATCCTCAAAGCATCCGCCCGCTTGATCTTACGAAATCATATGCCCAAGCCGGGCAGATCTTTGAACACTAGGCGCAATATGTTGATCGGGGATAGGAAGAGCACTAGCGAAAAGTTGCTGCTCAAACCAAGGAGTTCGTACCTGCTGCACTTGTGGCATATACTCTTGAGGGGTGCTGAGATGATTCGGGGGAATATTCTGATTAGCGCCCAAGTAGTCGATGGTGCTGCTACCAGCTTGGTCGGTGCCTAGATTCGGCAGGGTATTTCTTACTTCAGGGGCATTGTAGTTATAGCCATGCCTAGTGTTTAGGCACAAGTTGAGTTCTTTCAGGTTCAGTGTTGTGTGGCGCTGTCTTAGCGCCCTTCTGTAGCTCTTGAGGTGACTCGCGACTCCATCTTTAGTGAGTCCTGGTATGTTCATGATCTCAAGTATGCGCGTTGGATATGCTGAGTTGATCCCTAGTTGCTGAACCGCACTAAGGAACTTGAGATGAAGCTCGGGGGACCAATTGACCCTCGTCTTCTTGCGACCCGGAACAGTGTTGACAACTTGGCTATTGCTCTCTGGCCTATTTCCAGTAGAATTTGATCGAGCCGGAAATTGTTGTGGAGGGAATTCATCAGCTTTGGATTGGTCGGTCGTGATAGTAAGCTCATCGTTAAGGAAACTCCAATCATGGTGACGCATATCACATCCTTTAGAAGGCATCGATATTGACTTCGTAGAATTGATTTGTTCATGCATATCTCCAACAAAATCCGATTGTATCGAAGATGGTTCGAGGGAGTGGGGTGGTGAATGAGCATTTTCAATCCTCATATAAGGCTTATCAAGGAACATTTCGCCGAGAGTGATAGGGCCACCGCAATTAAGGCAAGCGATAGTGCTGGGAGCTTTCTTATACCTCATGTTCTCCGCTCGAAGCTTTTCGTTTTCCTCCTTTAGAATCGCAAGTTCTTGACGTCTGTGTTGAGCCCTCAATTTGGCTCGCTTATTTTGAAACCAAAACTTGACCCTCAAAGGTTTCATCCCTAGCTTCTGGCCCAATTCATTTCTTTGTTTCATGTTCGGGAGAGGGCATTCACTAAAGAAAGCTTCAAGCTCTTGGATTTCATTCTGAGTGTGGCACTGGCGACGTTTCCTTTTCCGAGATTGACCATCGCTGCTGCTGTTGTCGTCGCTGCTGAGATCCTGAACTTCGTTGCCGAAAGGGTTGGGTTCTGTGGTTCTGGTACCAGACGCCATCCTGGAATCTTCGAGATCTCTCAGTAGTTCATTTTCTGAGATTTTTGGATCAGTCGCCTCTAGCAACTGATGGTAACCCTCAAACATGTTGGATCGAAAAATGTTCGATCAATTTTTGCTCACTCAGGGTTCTCTACTCTCTCATGTATGCTCACTCTCTCTAAATTTTCTTTTGAGTGGTTCTGTATGCCCATGAAACGTTCTTTAAACATGGATGAAGATCGTCAGGCAAGCGTTGCTCCCAAGATTTCGTATTTCCCGCTTTGTCGTCTTCTTTCTTCTTTTCAACGTGGAGGGACACCAAATCGATTTTCTTTTCTCGATATCCATGTCTGTCTCCCACTTATTTTCAAAAAGGTGGAACTACGCTCGCCTCCTGCTCAGTTTTTTAATATGATGGGACCGCCAAATCCTTTCGCAACTTTTTTCGATAGTTGCGCTTAACTCCCGCTCAATTTTAATATGGTGACACCGACATATCTTTTTACAACTTTTTTAGGTTTATCAAGCCTGAAATCGCGGACTGGGACAGATCTGATGGTTCACTGAAAGAGCCACCACTGCTTTACCCAATTAACTTGGCTCCACGAGCATTATTGCTGTGCCTTTCTTCATTCTCGAGTTGCTATAAAAGGAGGAGTTAATGCAGAGAAGATTAACACTCTTACATAATTTCCTTTTCTTATTTTAATCACTCTACCACACTCATCTTCTTCTCCCTCACTCCAACGAAAATGACCTCCTCTCCTATTCGCGCTTTCTCGGCCGAAATTTTGGCCCAGTGGGAAAAACTCTATAACCTCCTCGGTCGAGGCTATGCTCATATAGCCGATCACCCAGAAACTGAAGATGAAATCCGCATTTTGCTCGTGGAAATAGACACCACCTCCATCGAGGGCACTAATTTAGAGAGGGAATATAGAATCTTCCCAACCCTCTTTATAAACTTTTTAGAGACTTACCGTGTCGCTCATCGAAAAGCTACCGTGGCTCACGTTTTGCGAGCTCGCTATGAGGATCGGTCCAACTGCTTGGTGTTGGCCAACCTTGTGGCCGATAGTCACAGAAAGGCTGTTGAGTTCGCCAACAAGCGAGTCTCGATGTTGCTTCGCGAGAGGGGAAATTTGGTGGAGCGCTTGGCCTTATCCCTGACCACCTATGAGCACGACCGTCGTAATGTCGTGTTGAAGTTTCAATGTGAGTGGCAGGAAGAAAGGCTTGACAGCATTACCGCGGATATAGCCCATGGGAGAGGACTAGTTCGGGACCTGGAAATAGCCGCCGAAGATCACGGGACCAAGGTTGCCGAGCTTAAAGGGGAATGTAAACGCCTTCTTCTTAAGCTTGCAGATCTCGAGTCTCGAGGTGGTGAGTATAAGCAAAGCATCAATAATATGGAGGGCCAACTTGGTTCCTTTGTGATGCTAATTAGGGCTCATTGCGGTTTTATGTTTCCACCCCGATGATTTGTATGATCTGCTTTTAAGGTCCCTCGATTGAGCGAAATGAATGAAAGCTCTAATGTGTGTGTCTCAACTTCTGTATGGCTGACTTTCTCGAACACCTGACCACTCTCAACCTAGGCAAGCTGCGCTTTGACATTGATGATTCGAGCGTGTACATCTTGATTTTTTAATCTTGCTTATGATCGGATAAAGGAACCTCCCACCGCGATTATCCACAAAAAGACTTCTCTTCTCTACTTGTTTTTAACCTATTCCAAATCGTCATCTTCATTAGATGATACCTCAATGATGTCCATAGCAGGCTCTTCTTGTCCACTTGGCGCTCGTAATGGGATGACACCATCTTCATCTTCCATTAAGAACATTGGGAGGAAAACACACCTATCTATCCTCAAAATGGCATTTAATCCAATCACCGGAATTATGCAATGAATATAATGATTAAGAGTTGTAACAAGTTCGAGGGATAGAAAAGTCTTACCAACCAAACTTAAGAGAAAATCAAGCTTCTCTGTATTTTTAGCAGTGTTAGGTATACTAACCTTCCATAGACAAACGCATGAGACAAGTGAGGGAAAACTCCTAAAAATCAAAAGATAGGGCTTGGTACCTAAAGCCAAGGTTCTCACCTCGAATTCTGGGAAGAGCCGATTCCATTGCACAACTATCGTTGCATTGAGACTCAATCCATAGTTCGAAGTGAGCGGAATTGAAAAGTGGATTACCCCATGTTTTTCCTCACGGAGATTCCATTT
The DNA here is from genome assembly GCA_021437785.1 of Rhodomyrtus psidioides. Lineage (NCBI taxonomy): Eukaryota > Viridiplantae > Streptophyta > Magnoliopsida > Myrtales > Myrtaceae > Rhodomyrtus > Rhodomyrtus psidioides. The sequence goes on along the minus strand of JAILYB010000005.1, from coordinate 1,036,415 downwards.
TCAATTCCTTCTATTGTGTTCCTAAAGAGGGCGCCTGGGGTTTTAGGCGCAATTGTGTGTATTCATTGTGTCGTGCTAAAGCAAAAGACATGCATTTTATTTAACAATCACCGCTTCAATATAAACATCCACACAATCATACATCCAAAACTCTTGCCTGCATAAAACAAAGTTAACAAGCACTTCACCCCTTATTTCTCCCGTCTACAAAAACATCTAACACATTCGTTAGCATTACACCTCACTTTCGAGAGCATCTGCATAAAATTAGGTTAGAAGAATCAATCAACTTTTTAATCGACTCAAGTCCACTAAATGGTTAAGAACCAGTCCCCAGTGGAGTCGCCAGTCTGTCGCGACCCTCTTGAGGTTGTCGGGCTCTCGAGGGCTAATGGGCCGTCCTGTCTGGTCGGACGCGGGCCTCTCCCAAGGCCCATTACCCAAATCGCAACGGAGGTATGCGTGATCGACTTTCAGTGTGGTCTAGTGACATGTGCTAAGTGTGCATGCCATGGAGTCGCCACCAATCATTTTTTTAGGGTATGATTGGACCACCCAATCGAATAGTTGGGAGTTTCTATTCAATTCTGCGAGAACCAGAGAAATGGTTTCGGGGACTTAGTTACACCAACTGTCAGAGTTGACGCCCTTTCGGTACCTAAGTTGACTGAATTTTCTAGCCTGAGATTCATGCGGATGAGTAAGGTATGAACACTAAATCTATAAATTCATGTAGATAAGAGTGATTATCCTAGCAATCACAATCAGTAATAAAATGCCCAACTCAAGGAATCTAGATATGCAAATAAATCACATGGCATTCCTAGTAAGGTCCTATTTATCAATCACAGCTCAAGAATGATTTAGCTGTCCTAGCCATTCTACACACGATCTAACCTAAGAAAAGCATTAGGAAGCATCGAAGGAGTTCGAGAGTACTCACATGGGGTTCGCCGTGCCCTGGTTTGGTCTTGGACGAGCTATCGAGCTCATGCCGACCCGATTATATTTGGAGATCCACTCGGCGTTTTACACCATGAAATCATGTGAAACAAAAACGAAAATATTCAGCAAGGGGCATTTATTGTAGATGGTGGTCGATCTAATTGGACGTCAAGACTAAAAAAGATGTAGAAATTTACAAATTAAAATACTCGAATGACATTTTTTTGCCAAATTCAACTCTATGCGTCGTGAAGAAACACATGCAATTGAACTTAAATTTTGACTATTTATGAGTTCAAAATGTAAAAGAAATTAAAATAAAAATATTGACTATTTTTCTATATTTTTATGACATCGAACGCTATTTTTCTTCATTTTTCATGTATTTTTCTATTTTTAAAAAATATTAAAAAATATGAAAAATTATTTTTTTTATCAAAAATGGTTCCTTTAGCTTGGTCAAGGCTACCAAAGATGATTTTTTAATTTTTATAACTTTTTATAGATTTTTTATGAATTTTTTAAAAATAAACTATGAAAGACTAATCAAAAATCAGGTGTCAACAGTGGGGACCATGCCGCGATAATAAAAGAAATAGAACGGACGGTCCTGATCGCGACACGTGTCGCGATCCTGGAATTTTGGAAAATTAATAAATGATTTTTGGATAATAAATTAAAAATTGATCGGACGGTTTAGATTGTGCCAAGTAGCTTTCTGTGGATCGTCCGATCTTGTCCAAGATCGGACGCACCAGAATTAGCCACGTGGCACAATATGGAGCGTCTGATTCAAAAGTTTTTCGTAAAAAAGGAAGATAAATTGATTTTGATCCGACGGTTACAACTGAACCACGTGGCTCTCTGTGGGTCGCCCGATCTAGCGGAGGATCGGGCGCACGAGAGGAAGCCACGTGGCACAATGTGGACCGTTAGATCCGGGTGATTTTCGTATAATTGAAGAAAATGATAAAAAAAAATCAAAAAATTTGTTAAAAAAATAGAAAAATGTTTAAAAATACAAAACGGTGTCGTTTTAGGCCGGCTTTCGACCCGTAGGGTCGGGCCGGGTGCCCGAGAGGCGCGGGCCGGGTCTGGCCCGGCCCGGAAAATAATTTTAAATATTAAAAAAATTCAGAAAATAATAAAAAAATAATAATAATTCAAAAAATCAATAAAAAAATAGAAAATCATAAAAAAAATTCAAAAAATTTCGAAAATTCAGAAAAATTATAAAAAAATTCCAGAAAATAGGAAATGGCCACATTCAACTGACCACGACCTGTTTCGGGTCTTTCGACCCCCGATCTTTTCAGAAATGGCGGTTTTGCCCTTCCGGCAAACCATCTTCCAAAAAAAATTCTAAAAAAATCCAGGAAAATCCCAAAAAATAGAAAATGGCCACAAACAACTGGCCAAGTCTCATCCCGGGTGTTTTAAACCCCGACCCTTCTTAAAATGACGATTTCGCCTTTTGGGCGAATCGTCTTCCAAAAATTGAAGAAAAATCAAAAAATTCCAAAAAATTCTCAAAAATGGGAAATGGCCACAATCAACTGGCCATGGAATATTTTGGGTAATTCGGTATCCAAATCTTCCAAAAATTTACGATTTTGCCCTTCGGGCTAAATCGCCTCCAAATCTTCCCATTTTACCGCGGTCCGAAATCACACCTTCCCTAAGCCCTTATGGCTATGCTAGGAAGCCATTGACTTGAATTGATGTGCATCGATGTGGTTTATTTATGCACTTGATCGCGCTTTCATTAAATTGATCGTGATTGATAGGATTAGTCCTCTAATCTGCATGAAACCCTGAATCAAAACTGCCTCACCCAAAAGTGCGCCTGCATGAAATCTTAATTAAGAGAATCACTCGCGTTAGGTACCGAAATGGCGTTGGTAATGACACCAGCGTAACCAAGTCCCCGAACCCAAAATCTCTGGTTCCGCAGAACTGATCGATCTCTCCCAATTGGTCAGTAAGGTTTCCGGTCTACCCTCCAAGAAAGACCGGTGGCGACTCCAAATGCATGCACAATTTGCACATACCCCCACGACCACACTGAATGTCGAAAGCGATCGACTCTTATCGTCGAATCCTTTGAAAAATACTCCCGCCGCGATTTGGTATGGGCCTGGGAGGGCTCGCGCCGATCCAAGACCCGCGATCGGTAATCCATTAGCCGCGTCCGCTTTCGGACGGGTCGCGACATCCATGGGTGTCACTGTTGACACCTGATTTTTTACCATCTATTATTATAATTTTTATTTTTTTTAACAATTAATTAAAAATATCAAAAAATGTCATAAAATCACAAAATCAACTTTGGAAGCCTTGGCTTAGCCTTAGGAACCAATTTTGAACAAAAAATATTTTTTGGTTCTTTTTAATATTTTTCGAATTTAGTTAATTATTAAAAATACCCAAAAAATCATAAAAATACCATTCGTGGTCAGAAAAATACACAAAAATGTTCAATAATTTTTTTTTAATTTCCTCTTCAAGTGTGTCACTTTAAATCTCAAAAATTCGGCTCGGGTCACTATGTTCCTTAACAAATATAAACCCGAACCGAGCCCAAAAATTCCTTTTCGAGTCTTTTAATTTTCAATTTCCACTTTTTATAAACTATGACATTGGATTCTAAAGTCTTGAAGTGCAATTAGGTCAGTTGGCCCTCCAATTTGATCAATTTTAACCTAAAGGGCTTAATTGCATAAAAATCTTTCAATTTAGTCCCCGGTTTCTCAATTTTTGAAATTAAATTTCATGTGAGCATACCCATTCAAATTAAACATCCCTACCCTATAGTTTTCATCATGCTGAATCCACTGATGGCCTTAATTTGGACTAATTTGATCGTTTGGGCCTTCAATTTGGCGATAATTAATTTTCGGATCCTAGGGATAATTTGGGGTTTTCACTAAATTTCAATCAATTGATTCACAAAAATACTCATATTTGATAGAAAACATGTCAAGGAGTCCGAATTTGCCATCAATTTCATGAAAAGCGGTTGATTTGGGGCTCAATTAGGCGAGGGGAATCGTCCGGGCTGGTCGGGTCAGACCCGCCCGACCAGGTCCGAACCGGGTCTGCAACTCAGTTGCAGACCCGCGCAGGCACGCACCAAAAACAAAAAAAAAAGGAGAAAGCAGGGGGGGTCCCCAAGATGGATAAAGGCTCTCTCCACTTTCTCTATGGAGGACACATGCGACACAAAGAACTGAAGAAGAATAAAAAAAGAGGAGACAATAGTGATTAAAAAAAAGGGGGAGAGCACTAAGGAATAAAAAAAATGTAAAAAGAACAAAAAAGAGAGCCAAAGGAAGACAAAAGTGGGCAGACAAGATGAGATTAAAAAAGGAAAAAGAAGTTGATGAAAGAGCATTGAAGAAAAGAGATTCCACGCCTGGAAAAGAAGAGAACAAAAAAAATAATGATAAAAAAATAATAATAAAGGACAAATAGCTAATGAATTTTGGAGGAGGGAGCGACGGATGACCTCTTTGGGGGGTATTCTGCAAGTCCTTCTGGACAGAGAAAAAAGGGGGGAGTGTTCAGAAATGAGGGAATTCATTCGCTTGTCGACAGAAGAGAGAGAATACCAAGAACATGAGAGCTAGATCGTGAAAAGGGGAGGATTTCATTTTGCACAGAGAGCAATCACAAAAACTTGCGGCAACCACCGAAGGACCTTGCGAGCGGAGACTCACGGACATCGTTAATATGTTCCAGGCCACGCCAAGGCACACCATCAACCTCTGAAGCTTCATCTTGACAGAGCGAACGAGTTGAACTAGCTCGCTTGTGTTTTCATCGTCAAAAAAGTAAACGTCGCCAAAGCTCTTGAATTCGGCCTTTAATGGTGACTCACTGATTTGAGCATATTTCTTTGAGTTCTTTGTCCGATTTACATCTAGCCAGTCCTCTAAGCTAGAACTCACATCTCTTTTTTTTGCATTGACATCACTCGAAACCATGCGTTCGACCCTGATGAACTCGCGGACCATTTGTGAACTTGCGAGCTTGTTCTAACCAAAACCAAACCAATTAATTCTGCAGGTAAGTATCTTTGACCTATATTGATGTTGTTTGATGTGCTGATTGCAAGTTTGAACGTAGAAAATTGCTGCTCAGATCCCGTACAGAAATCGCGAATGGTCAAGTTCAGCTTAATTGGTTCCATAATTCATTCCAAGCCAAATATTAATTATCATGTACGTTAGATGAGGAGGATTGGAATAGTCTTGATGATAGGAGCAGTCATAGTAGAGTCTGCATGATGGAGCTTACAATGGAGAAGACCATGAAGAAGATGTCCTGCAAAGAACAGTCCCATGCACAATTAGTAAAAACAGAAAAAAAACAAAAAAAACAAAAATAAAACAAAAACAAAAAAAAGAAGAGGAGTAGTAAAACATAACATAGTTTTGGGTGCACAATTGGCTGGTTTCGGCAAATTTGGTTAAGCATTGGGTCGGCCGAGTGGGCTGCTGGCCTAGGTAGAGAGTGGGCTTGGAAAATGAGATTGGGCTTAAGAACAAAATTTGGGCTTTCCTTAAAAATTGAGGGGAAAAGAATGAGTTTAGGACTAGGCCCATTAAGTATCTTTTTTTCTTAAATCAACTTGGGCCCTTAAGGCCTTTGAAAGGGTTGGGCTTAGAAGTCCAATCTGGATCACTATTTTCGTAATTTAAAAAAAATAAAATAATAAAAAATTCAAAAATTCATTAAAAAATAAAAAAAATCATAAAAAAATTCGAAAAATTCAGAAAAATTCTAGAAAATTCCAGAAAATAGGAAATGGCCACTTTCAACTGGCCACGACCTGTTTCGGGTCTTTTGACCCCCGATCTTTCCAAAAATGACGATTTTGCCCTTCCGGCAAACCGTCTTTCAAAAAAAATTCTAAAGAATCCAGGAAAATCCCAAAAAAATAGGAAATGGCCACAATCAACTGGCCAAGGCTCATTCTGGGTGTTTTGAATCCCGACCCTTCTCAAAATGACGATTTCTCCCTTTGGGCGAATTGTCTTCCAAAAATTGAAGAAAAATCAAGAAATTCCAAAAAAATTCTCAAAAATGGGAAATGGCCACAAACAACTGACCATGGAATATTTTGGGTAATTCGATATCCGAGTCTTCCAAAAATTGACGATTTTGCCCTTCGGGCTAAATCGCCTCCAAATCTTCTCATTTTACCTCGGTCCTAAATCATGCCTTCCCTAAGCCCTTATGGCTATACTAGGAGGCCATGTGATGTGAATTGATGTGCATTGATGTGATTTATTTATGCCCTTGATTGCGCTTTCACTAAAATTGATTGTGATTGATAGGAATAGTCTTCCAATCTGCATGAAACCCTGAATCAACCTACCTCACCCAAAATTGCACCTGCATGAATTCTTAGCTAGGAAAATCACTCGCGTTAGGTACCGAAAGGGCGTTGGTAATGACACCAACGTAACCAAGTCCCCGAACCCAAAATCTCTGGTTCCGCAGAACTGATCGACCTCTCCCAATCGGTCAGTAAGGTTTCCGGTCTACCCTCCAAGAAAGACCGGTGGCGACTCCAAATGCATGCACAAGTTGCACATGCCACCACGACCACACTGAAGGTCGAAAGCGATCGACTCTTATCGTCGAATCCCTCAGAAAAATACTCCCGCCGCGATTTGGTATGGGCCTGGGAGGGCTCGCGCCGATCCAAGACCCGCTATCGGTAATCCATTAGCCGCGTCCGCTTTCGGACGGGTCATGACAGTCACATACAAAATCGAAGCCATAAAACATTCAGACATCGCTAGAAGCACTACAAAGGACGACGACATGCATTCGGTTCGGCTCGGTTTGGCCGAGAACCAAACCGAGCCGAACCCACAGGATGTTCGAAGGCGAAAATAGGGGAGATAATGGCCAGGAGGTAACCGACCTGTTTCACGAGTCGACGGCGGCTATAGCTTTGGAACAGATGCGTTCGGATGTCCAGAAGCTCGACGAAGTTCGCTCGAGGGTTGAACCCGCTCGAAGTTCCCTCCCCGCTCGGACTCTCGGCTCACTCTGTTCATGAACGTCCGAAGCTCGACAGCGATCCTCTCCCTCCGTTCTCTGTGTGTGTGAAACGACCCCTGACCTTCCTCTCGAAAAAATGTCTCCTCCTCCTCGAATGGCCGCCCTCCTTTTTCCAATTCGCGACCGCTCCTCTTTCCCTATTTTCTGTTTTTTCTTCTTCTTCTTTTTCGTCGCGATCACACCTCCCCACTGTACCTCCTCCCCGACGTCCCCTAACCGTTGTCCTTTTTTGCCAGCTCATCCACGCCTCTGTCATCTCGCATTAGAGGACAAACGAAGGAGCATCTGCCAATTTCTCACGAGTGGAGAGAAGAAAGCGTGCGAGGAAGTAAAGCTGGGAAACCTGTTGGTGCAGACCCGGATCCGTCGGGTCGGGTTGGGTCCGATCCGGTGGATCCGATTTCGACCATTTCACCAAATCTGGCCCCAATTCGACCATTTCTCGTGAAATTGAAATCAGAATTGGGTTTCCAGCATGATTTCTATGTAACATGGGTGTTTTCGTGAGTTTTGGCTTGGAATTTAATGAAAACCCCAATTTTCGCGGAAGATCCGAAATCCATTTTTGCACAATTGAAAACCCAAATGACCAAATTGACCTAAATCGAGGCCACCACTGGATTAGGCATGGTGTAATTCATAGGGTAGGAATGTTTAATTTTCATGGGTGCCCCTCGCAAAGATTTAATTTTAGGAATTGCAAAGCCGGGGATTAAATTGCAAGGAAATTTGTGCAATTAAGCCCTTTTGTCAAAATTGACCAAATTGAAGAGTAAATCGACACAATTTCACTTCAAGGCTCTAGATTTAAATGTCATGGCTTATTGGGAGTGAAAATTGAAAATTAAAATGTTCAAAAAGAAATTTTTATGGTCGACTCGGGTGTATGTTTGTGAAGGAACATAATGACCCAAGTCGAATTTTTGAGATTTATAAAAACCATTATGAAAAGGGAATTAAAATAAAATTATTGACTATTTTTATGCATTTTTATGACCACGAATGGTATTTTTTGATATTTGTTGGTTATTTTTAAAATTAAATAAATTCAAAAAAAAATTAAAAATTACGAAAATTATGTTTTTATTCAAAATTGGTTCCTAGGGCTAGACCAAGGCTTCCAAAGTTAATTTTGTAATTTTATGACTTTTTTGTTATTTTTAATTAATTTTAAAAATAAAATCAAAATAAAAGATGATTAAAAATCAGGTGTCAACATCCACTCATTTGGTGTAAAGACCATCATCCAACCCAGGTATCTCAAGTAAACAAGTAACCACAGCAGCCACAGAATAGGGGTTCACAGGTGGCTGTGAGGTGGCTGATGAGGACTTGATCATATCTTCGATGGCTTTGCAAGTCGTGGTTAAGTTGTACTGGCTGCTCTTTCTTCTTTTCTTGGTATTTGGAGTCCTATCCAAGTTGTGCTTATCATGAACTGGAGTACCAGGATCGGCATGTGTGAAGCCTTCCTCATCAATGTGATGATCATCAAAACCCTCAGGCAAATCATTACCATCATTTTCATGGTTATCATCATCGTCCAACAGTAGCAAATTCTGGCCAGTTCCTATTGCTTGATCCCTAGTAGCATATGTATCACCAAATATAATGCACAACTCGGGATAAATAGGAAATCCATCCCTCTTGAATTTCGCCCACTCTTGATTATCCTGCAATTTTCACAAGAAATAGCCATCATAAATAAACATGTTAAGACTTATATGTACAAGATGTTTAATAATGATAAAATGATACCTTGACGTGAAGATCCCATATGCTTGGATCATCGACGGTCACTCTTTTATTGACATTATCCCAACCAAAACCTGTTTGCCCAATAAGCTTCTTGAAACTACCATATTGTGTTCTCAGCTTGTTGTGCTTATTTCTCAATTGGATTTGGCTATACTGGACTCCCACCTTGTTATTGAATGTGACTCTTATGTTTCTCCACCCTGCTTTATTGAGTGTACAAGAGGTGCGATTTCCCTTCTTCACCTCTTCTACCATTAAACTCACAAACAAGTTGATAGAAGTCTCCGTCCATTTTGCACTGAACGAGTCTTTTTGGGATGCCATGTAATCTTGACTAATTCAATGCAACCATCAAGCAGTGAACCCCAGTATTAATCAATTCTATCAAATTACCAAAGAAAAAGAAGAGAGAAGCATGCAGACTTCAAATGAATAGAATTAGAAGTTACTAGTAAATAGAAGAACTCACGTGTAACTTCTAAAGTAGAAGTCCCTCCAATCAACTACACTCTTCACCTGCATAAAATGGCAAAGTAGAATCAAAGGATGACAACTAACGGATAAGCTTGGACGGTAACATGCTTTTTTGGTTTAATATTGTAGCAGACATGCCTGCATAAATTCCCCAAGCACGAATCAAGTCAATCCCTCATCAAGTAACATCTAGTAAGAGACAGGTCTTCAGCAACAGTAAGTGAACAAAAGTTACAATCCAAATTATAGTCAGTGACTAAAGCAGCACCATACTTGAGGAAATGACTAAGTTGATTATTTTCTTCCCAAAATTTAGTTCGGAGCTAACAGCTTTAAGCTAAGTTAATGGAAATAGAAGAAAATTTTGTGAGCAGCTATAAAATGGCAAAGCTGTTAAGGTATAACTGAAGATCAATTCTTGGCTAAAGCAATTAGAGCTCTCAAGTATCATGGCTAAAGCAACAGAAACACCAATTCTTACAGGTGAATAGCATAGGTATTGTGCTAAGAACATGAGGACTTCCCTTGACTAGCCAGTCTGATTCAATGCGTGACAGAGAGAATCATACGCTATCGTTTACTTATTGAACTAACCCAGAAAATTTTCAACAAGAGATCATATTTGAGGTGTTCATTTGTGCAAATTCTTATGCTGAGAGCTTTATATCTCCATAAGGAGTTCCCTTGACCATTGGTATGAACAAACACTGTTTCTACTCATTAGCCTTTAAGACAATTATCGTAAGGCAATTAGATGATAATATATTCCAAAATGATGAAATCTGATTAACATATGCCAATAGATAAGAACCTTGACACACGAGGTGAGATTGTTCTTCCTTAATTTTTGTCTGGATAGCTCAATCCGACTACAATTAAGAACGTATTCAAAATAGGATCTTCAGTTGTACAGTTTTCAGGTAGAAATGAGATGGACTCCCCTCTTTTCCAAAGATACCAAAGTAAAACCATTTCGTGTTCGCCGCGCGAGGCCGAGCTCTGCCCAGATCTGAGCGGAGCTCGCCTGGGCGACCCACAGGTCGGCCGCGCGGCGAGCACGAAATCGACCAGCGCCGCGTGAGCTGGTCTACTTCGTGCTCGCGGTGCGAGGCCGAGCTCCGCCCAGATCTGAGCGGAGCTCGCCTGGGTGACCCACAGGTCGACCTCGCGCTCGCCGCCCTCACTCGGTGCCGAGAAGAAGAAGAAGAAGAAGAGGACGACGCAGTGGAGACTCACCGGAGAGCAGCGGCTTTGGCTGGTGGACGAACGGCGTCGGTGGTCGCGTAACAGGAAGGAGTTGCAGTAGAAGGCTTCAAACGAGAGTGAGAGAGTGAACGGCGTAGAGAGGTGTGTATCGTGGGAGCCCGGGAGGAGATCGCTTTAAACCGAAAGTGTTCCTGGTGCGTTCTCAAAAGTGTTTTTTTTCGCTCCTCGGTTTTGGAGCAAAAATGTTCTTTTTTTTTAAAGTGTTCCTATGAACACTATTGGAACAATACGCGTTTCTGTTCCAAAAGTGTTCCAGGAACACTTTTGGAACAGAAACAGTTTCCCCAGTCACCATCCATACAGGCCCTAAATAGGCGAGTGTTTCGGTGAGACAAAGTAAAAAAAAAATGGAAAAGAAAAAAAGAAAATCAAACAAGGAAAATGACAAAAATAACCTTCGATAAGCGCTCTTTTGAAACAAAAAGAGGACTTCAGGCCTTTATTTGAAACGAGATTTACTTCAAGCCCTTAATTGAGAAAATGTGATAACTTCGGACTCTAATTTCAAATTTTCCCTTAGAAGAATGCTAAAACATTTGGTTAGCATTTGATTCAGTTTTAAGCTATGTAGCACGGACACGCCGGTAGAGACAATTTTTGCGTGTCGGACACGGCGACGTGTCCGACACGGCTGGACACGGTAGGACACGGCCGGCCGCGTGTTCGAATAGGAGGAAAAAAGGAACAGCCGTGTCCGAGGGAAAAAAAAAAAGAACAGCCGTTGCTTACTGTTGACACCTGATTTTTTTTACCATTTATTATTGTGATTTTTATTCTTTAAAATTAATTAAAAATATCAAAAAAGGTCATAAAATCACAAAATCAACTTTGGAAGCCTTGGTTTAACCTTAGGAACCAATTTTGAACAAAAAATATTTTTCGGTATTTTTAATATTTTTCGAGTTTATTTAATTATAAAAATACCCAAAAAATCAGAAAAATACCATTCGTGGTCAGAAAAATACCCAAAAATATTCGATAATTTTGTTTTAATTTCCTCTTCAAGTGTGTCACTTTAAATCTCAAAAATTCGGCTCGGGTCACTATGTTCCTTCACAAACATAAACCCGAACCGAGCCTAAAAAAAAATCATTTTCGAGTTTTTTAGTTTTCACTTCTCACTTTTTATAAGCTATGACATTGGATTCTAAAGTCTTAAAGTGCAATTAGGTCAATTTGCCCTCCAATTTAATCAATTTTTACCAAAAGGGCTTAATTGCACATTTTTCTTTCAATTAGTCCCCGGTTTCACGGATGTATACGTATGCTCTACGTATTTATACATCATACGTATTTATACGTTATGCATATTTGTATTGTTTGGTAACCTCTTTAACTCTTGTAATAATAATAATGGTTATTATTTTTAACACCTTTGTTAGTGCCTTTTTTAGCATTTTTGTATTGTGAGTGCTATTTTTAAATAGCATTTTTTGTATTATAAATTATGAGTGCTATTGTTAGTGCTATTTTTAAATGACATTTATTTATCATAAATTGTGAGTGCTATTGTTAGTGCTATTTTTAAATGGCATTTATTTATCATAAATTGTGAGTGCTATTATTAGATAGAATTTATAATTGTTAGTGCTATTTTTAAATAGAATTTTTGTATTATAAATTGTGAGTGCTATTGTTAGTGCTATTTTTAAATAGCATTTTTGTATTATAAATTGTGAGTGCTATTGTTAGTGCTATTTTTAAATGTCATTTATTTGTGAGTGCTATTATTAGATAGAATTTATAATTGTTAGTGCTATTTTTAAATAGAATTTTTGTATTATAAATTGTGAGTGCTATTGTTAGTGCTATTTTTAAATGACATTTATTTATCATAAATTGTGAGTGCTATTGTTAGTGCTATTTTTAAATGTCATTTATTTGTGAGTGCTATTTTTAGATATAATTTATAATTGTTAGTGTTATTTTTAAATACAATTTATTGGAAGGTATTTTTGGCTATAAAAGGATGGCAAGAGTTTTGAGGTTGAAGGGGAGAGACATTTTGTAGAGTGTGCAAATTTTTGAGAGCTTAGAGAGAAGAACACAAACACTCTCTATATTCTCATAATCTTGAGCGAGCAAAATATACTAAGTTCGGAATATTGATTCCGCATATTGCTAGCACAATTGTTGTGGAGTTATTAGTCGTCTCCCCGTTCGTCAATTGGTGGTGCGTCCGAACTAGATGCCTAACACTTGTGGAGGCTGAGATCGAAGAACATCGAACCGACACCTCCGTTCAAGCACGCTACGAGAGGTAATCTATTTACTCCCTTTGAGACTTTGTGATTTTTTTCGATTGAAATGCACGAAGTACGCCTCTGGAGATACATGTGTGGGTTGTTATTTATTTCCGCTACGTGTTACGTGGATCCCAACAGTGGTATCAGAGCCAATCCTTAGGTGTTTTCGTGCATTTAATTGATTTTTTGCAATTTTTGCAATACTATGGCCAATATGTATTAACGAATTGTTCGTCTTACATGGCTAATGGAGATTGATTATTTTATATGATAAATTAATCAACGTAGCAAAAATTGAGACTAAATCAATTTTGAATCGAAAATTTATGGCTATATTATTTTACGTAAAAATTCTGAATATGATTCAACGTAGAATTTTTATTGTGCCTTCCTAAGTTTTAAATTGTGAATTTATTACTTACGTGAAAGGGTGGTGATCATGGAAAAATCCCTAATCAATGTGATTGATGTATATATGAATGTATGATGATTATTTATATATTTGGGGTTGTAATTATTAAATGGAGGCTGCGTACTCCTTTTATTTTTCATGTAATCTTTATTTTTAGCATAGTCAATTGTTGATGTAAATGCTACGAGGATTACGTGGAGGAGCCTTTTAAGTCGGCGAGCTCTTTGGGGCCCAATTCTTGAAGAGTTCAAGAAACCAAGAAGAAGCGAAGAGCGGCTCTCCGTTATTAAAATATTAAAATGATTATATGTGGTCTCATTGGCTCGAGACCCATTAAATCATAATTCCATGATCACCACGTAGGATAGATATTTATGTGATTGACATCTATTTATTTATTATGATTACGTGAGCATGTTAAACTGGTTAATGTGCAAAGTCAGACTTACCTCACCCAAAATTGTGCCTGCATGAAATCCTAGTTAGGAAAATCACTCGCATTAGGTACCGAAAGGGCGTTGGTAACGACACCAGCGTAACCAAGTCCCCGAACCCAAAATCTCTGGTTCCGTAGAACTGATCGATCTCTCCCAATCGATCGGTAAGGTTTCCGGTCTACCCTCCAAGAAAGACCGGTGGCGACTCCAAATGCATGCACAATTTGCACATGCCACCACGACCACACTGAAGGTCGAAAGCGATCGACTCTTATCGTCGAAGAATACTCCCGCCGCGATTTGGTATGGGCCTGGGAGGGCTCGCGCCGATCCAAGACCCGTGATCGGTAATCCATTAGCCGCGTCCGCTTCCGGACGGGTCGCGACAGCTGGCGACTCCGCTGGGGACTTGTTCTAGAAACTATGGTTCTAGACCTCAAGTGGACTTAGGCCGTAATAAAAATTGAGTGATTTTTCTAACCCTACAGGCGCTCTTGAAGGTGAGGTAAGTCCGCTCACGATAGGTGTTATATGTTTTTGCAGATTGGAGTAATAAGGGGTGTAGTCTGTGATTAACTTTATTTTACGCAGGTGTGGCGTAGGAATGTATGTTGTGTGGATGATTTGAAGTGCTGATTGATAAATTGTTGTGCATGACTTGCATTGTGATGATCACGACACATGGACACACACAACCGCGCCTAAAACCCCAGGCGCCGCCTTTAGGAACACAATAGAAGGAATTGAAAATGGAATCTCCGTGAGGAAAAACACGGGGTAATCCACTTCTCAATTCCGCTCGCTTCGAACTATGGATTGAGTCCCAATGCAACGATAGTTGTGCAATGGAATCGGCTCTTTCTAGAACTCGAGGTGGGAACCTTAACCTTAGGTGCCAAACCCTCTGATTTTTAGAAGTTCACCATCACTTGTCTCATGCGCATGTCTTTGGGCGGTTGGTACACCTAAAATCGCACATAAGTCGACGAGTTGGGTTGGTAAGACTCTCTATCCCTCAAAACTATTACAGTTCATATAAATATAGGCATTTCATTCATTGCATTCTGGTGATTAGATTAAATGCCATTTCAAGGATAGATGCATGTGTTTTTCCCAAACGTCCTTGATAGAAGACGAGGAGGATGATATCCCATGGCGAACACCGAGTGAGCAACAAAGGAGCCTATTATGAACATTATTGAGATATCGTCCAATGAAGATGACGAGTTGGGGCAAGTGATCCGGAAGTCACAGATCGAACTTGGGGCATCCTTAAACGTTAGGATCACATTCCTTGGTTTCATTTTCCATTACTAGTCCTCTTGTATAGGGTTTATTTTTATCGAGGCTTTCTCTATCTCACCCCTTAGAGTGATTGTATTAGGGATCTATTGGTGTATACATTCAGATGGAACTCGGTTGTATTTCTTTTGACAGGTCATGGGAATGTGATAGTGGCATTTTCTCTAATCATCCGAATACTCCCAAGTCAAGTTTATAATTCCTTTAGAGGAAACTAAAGTTGAAAATCTTACACGACCTTTTTGGTCGTACAGGGTAATCCAACCCCAATTTCGCTAGAAGGAATTATACACTTGAATTGGTCCATGCATGTCATACGTCACTAAGTAATCCACGATAATTGATCAAGAGTATTGACGTTATTTCGAATTTAATGACGAGATAGATGTCCAAATTGCTCTCGTTCTTAACAAAACGGCCTTGATTTGGATGCCGTATCTTCAATTAAATTTAAAAACACGTCGTTATGCCTTGCATTTTTGACTAATTCGCTCTTCTGAATATTGGTCAAAAGCAATTATCGTGAATTACATTCCTTTCAATAGTATGCTTTCTTTCGAGGAATATTGATAAAAACTTTTCGCACAAGATTAAAACCCTTGTAAAAGTTCTTGTCATTATTAATTACGAGCAAGCATAAGATTGAAAGGGGTCTATGCTTTCTTTTTCAGATTATTCCTTTTGACTCGGTCTTTTCATTTGCAGGTGAAAAACAAGTAGCATAAAGAAATCTTTTCTTGGATAAGTCTGAGGCTATTCTTTCATCTGACCATGAGTGAGTTAGAAAATCAGAACACATCTACTCGACTTATTATGGATCGGCTCATCCAAGTCTAAGATGTCCGGATGCTCGAAGAAATGGATCATATAAAAGCTAAAACAAACACAGGGGCTTTCATTCATTCTTGCCCAAACCAGATCATACAATTCATTGGGGTGGAAAAGTAAAGCAGAAGTGAGCCCTAATCAACGACACAAAGGAGCCCAGCTGGCCCTCCAGGTTATGGATGCTTTGTTTATACGCACCACTCCGCGTATCATGGTCCGCAAGCCTGAGGTGGAGGCGTTTGCGTTCATCATTGACTGCAACAACCTGAGTCTCGTGATCTTCGGCGACTGCTTCCAAGTCCCGAACAAGTCCATTCTCACGAGTTATATCCTCGTTTATGCCGTTGAGCCTTTCTTCCAGCCACTCGCTCCGATTCCTTAGCAGGGCATTACGTCGATCGCGCTCATAGGTAGCCAGAGATAGAGCTAAGTCCTCCACCAGATTCCTCCTCTCGCGTAGCAATGTCGAAACCCGCTCTTTGGCGAACTCAACAGCCTTTTTGTGACTATCGGCCAGGTAGTCAGCCAACGCTAGGCGGTCGGACTGATCCTCATAACGGGCTCGCAAGACACGAGCCACGGTAACTCCCCGATGAGCAGCGCGGTAGACCTCCAAGGAGTTCGTAAAGAGCGTTGGAAAAATATTGTATTCCCTCCCCAACGCGGTACCCTCGAGGGAGGTGATGTCCAGGTCCCCGAACATGACTCTGATCTCATCCTCGGTTTCGGGATGATCGGCTATGTGAGCGTAGCCTCGACCCAAGAGGTTATAGAACTCTTTCCATCGAGTCAAAGCTTCGGCTGAGAAAGTGTGAACTTGGGAAGAAGCCATTTTCGACGGAGATGTGTGTAGTGGAGCGATTAGAGGATGGAAGCAAATTATATGAGAGCGTTAATCTCCCAAACACCAACTCCGCATTTTATAGCGTCTCGAGAGTGGAGAAAAGTTGCAGCAATAATGCTTGTGGAGCCGGGTTAATTAATGTAAAGCGAGGGCTGCTCCTCCCGTGAATCATCAGACATGTCCTGATCCGCAATTTCAGGCCTGACAAATTCGGTCTCGCCATTATTAAAGCTGGGAGGGAGGCGAGCGCAACTATCGAAGAAGCCGCGAAAGGATTGTGTTGTTCCATCACGCATGAAGCTGGGCGGCGAGTGAACAGCTCTGCCACTTAAAAAGAGAAGACAATGCTGAACAGGCATGACTATTGAGGAAAAGTGAAAGGCGAGCGCAACTATCGAAGAAGCCGCGAAAGGATTGTGTTGTTCCATCACGCATGAAGCTGGGCGGCGAATGAACAGCTCTGCCACTTAAAAAGAGAAGACAGTGCTGAACATGCATGACTATTGAGGAAAAGTGAAAGGCGAGCGCAACTATCGAAGAAGCCGCGAAAGGATTGTGTTGTTCCATCACGCATAAAGCTGGGCGGCGAGTGAACAGCTCTGCCACTTAAAAAGAGAAGACAGTGCTGAACAGGCATGACTATCGAGGAAAAGTGAAAGGCGAGCGCTACTATCGAAGAAGCCGCGGAAGGATTTGGTTACCCCTTCGTGTCGAAAACCTGAGCAGGAGGTAAACAGTTCCGTCGTTTCAAAAACAGAACGCTGAACAGACCTAGCTTTCGAGGAAAAGGAGGCAACAAATCGAAAGAGCGAGTATACAAAAGAGAACAGAGAACCCCGAGTGACGAGTTCGTTGAAAGACCTCAAATTCTCTAGAATCAGATTCGACATCGAAGCCATGGAACTCAACATCGCCGGTGACGAACATCAAGATCGCAGTGGTGACGACGGCAGTGGCCACGACGCTCAACCCCGGAAAAGAAAAAGTCGCCAGCGCTACGCTCGGAAAGAAATCCAGGAGCTTGAAGCTTTCTTCGATGAATGCCCTTGCCCAAACGAGGAACAAAAGATTGAATTGGGCCAGAAGCTGGGAATGAATCCTATGAGAATCCATTTTTGGTTTCAGAATAGACGTTTCAGACTAGGTGTCCAACACAGGCGTAAGGAGATCACGGCCCTAAAAGAGCAGAACCAAAACCTTCAAATGGAAAACATGTGGTATGAGAAAATTCTCAGTACTATTACCTGCCCTGACTGCGGTGGCCCTACCACCCTCAGTAAATTGTTCCCCAGTAAGCCTTCTACGAAGATGGAAGGTGCTCATTTATCCCCCTGCTCCCTTGAGCCATCTCCGGTACAATCAGATCCTGCTAATGGCGCGCATGAGCAGATCGATCCTACAGAAATTATACCAGTGTCTTCGGAGGAAGAAGATACGTGTCGTTATGATCGGAGTCACCTCATCGAAGCCCATGAATCTCCTCCACAACAGCTTCCGGTAAGATCAGATACGGTTCAAGAGGAGTTCGAGGTTAGTCGGCAGGCTATCTACGCCACTCTGGACGACGAGAAGAAGAAATTCACTTGGCCCCCGGAGCTTCATCTCAAGTTCTTGGACGCAGTTCGACAGATAGGACTCGACTTCATAGGTCCGACAAGCATACTTAGGGTCATGAACGTACCGGGACTTACCAAGCAATTAGTCGCGAATCACCTTGGTTGCTACAGAAGGGCGTTAGGACAGCGTTATGCAGAACTGAATCCGAGCAATAGACTCGGCTGCGAACCCAGCACCCTTATGACAAATGAGGCCCGGTCGAATCTGGACGACTATTGGGGATTTGATCAGGATATCCTCGCGAGTCATTTCAATATTCCTCAAGAACACGCATCACAAGTGCAACGAGTAAGCACTCCTCCGTCCGAGCAGCAGCTAGTCAGTGTTCATCCTGTCGCAGATCAGCCCACCACGCCCAGTGCTCAAGGGTTTGCCCAATTAGAGCATATGGCTTCAGATGATCTAATGGGAGAAAGCTTGGAGCACTCTTATTTCCCTAATCCCCAAGTGGGAGATGCTTGTGGTAGTCAATCGATCAAATCTCCTCTTATAATCCCAGACAAAGATGGAGGTTCCAGTTCGAAGAACCCGTCGGGCGATGCAGCTCAACCTACACATCAATCGTTCGAGGGGTCGGGTGATTTCTTCGATGAAGGACTTGATACCTGGTTCGATCAGTTGGAAGCTATTAAAGGTTGGCAACCATGATCTGCACTTGGTAATGGCACACCTAAGCTGAGGCCAGACTGGTTAGTCATTGGACATGCCCCAAGAAAGAAGGGGATGTACGCGAGAAGGATGTATCTCCTATTGTAAAGTTCTCATCGGTGCATGCGTTTGTTTCTTCAATAGCTAGAGTTGATTCTGCATAATGTTTTTCGCAAACGTCATCTCGTGTGTATACAGTAATTCCTTGTTATTAAGTTCAAGGTAAAATCAGCCCCGACGCGTGAAGGCAGAATTGATAGCATGAGTTACTAGCAGAATGTGATCGAGCTCGAAAGTGAAAGATTACTAGCGGCCCCAAACGCAATGACCGCAAAATCAGGGGCAATCTTTAAGTTTCGAGCAACTACAAATCTATTTCTCACGAGGCATTCAGGTCAATCAAATATAAAGCGTCGGGCTGTGAGAATGATGCGTAGTCAATCTGTTGACACAGGCGAAAAAGGAGTCGCGTAGATCCGAAAGCAAAAACCTTTCTTGGCTAGTCAACAATGCAGAATGAAAGAGCATATATAAACAAACTCGCATTTATTTCATTCAGCAGGAAAGTTTACAAGAGGATCACTGAGGGGGAGCAGTAAACCCAAAATGAGTTCTGACAAGCATCACAAAAAAGCTTAACTGACTCTCCATGCTATCCATGCCTTGCTTACAACCCACACTCCGGGAATCGAGGTCTACAAGCTTGAAGAAAAGGAGACGACATTTCTCCTTAAGTTCGTTCACCTTGGTGTCATAGTACTCGAACTCAAGCTCTAAGTCATGAGCCAGCACCCTCCCGCGAGCTATATCCATGCTCAGGTCTTCAAGCCTTTCCTCCAACCAGGCACACTGGAACCTCAGCACGAAGTTGTGCTGGTCTTGCTCAAAGGCGGTGTCAAAAAGAGCCAGACGCTCCACCAAGATGTCCCTCTCACGGACCAGCATCGAAACCTGGGCGTGGGCGTATTCAACAGCCCTTTTATGGTTATCGGCCGTCAGCATGGCCAACATCAGAGACTCAGTTCGGTCCTGATAACGGGCTCGCACGATACCAGCCAAAGTGACCTCCCGGCTAGCAACTTCGTAAGCCTGCATGAAATTGTTAAAGAGAGTTGGGAAGATCACAAACTCCCTTTGCAGTTTCGTACCTTCAATACACGCAGTATCCAGGGCCGGAATCAGAGTACGAACTTCAACCTCAGCTTCAGGATGATTGTTTATGTAGCCATAACCCCTACCCAAGAGGTGGTAAAATCTCTCCCATTGGGTCGAAGCTTCAGGTAAGGCAACAGGCATAGAGGAGGAATCCATATGCGATGGAATGACGGAGAAGAGAGTGAGAATGTGAAGAGTGTTTGAGAGGCTGAGTCTGATAAGGCTAAAGTGTTAATCTTCTTGACATCAATCTATCACCTTATAAATGCTCGAGTACAGGGAGAAGTGGTAATAATATTTTATGTGCAGTAGAGCCAAGCGGGTTTCGTTAATGCATCCCCGATGAGTCACGAATCCACCACCGTCCTGTGATCTCGGGTTTTACGAAACATAATGGCGCCGAAAGGTGGGCAGGCTTGTTACTCTAGAGACTGGGCCAGGGGGACAAGCGTAGTGCTCGACAAAGCGAAATCAACGCAAGAGATCTTCAGGCTCCGTTCACGTAGAAAAGAGCAAAAAAGGACAAAGTGGGAATTACGAAGCCTTGAGAAAAACGCTCGTCAAGTAGCCATCACAAAAGGACGAAGTGGGAATCTCGAAACATTGAGAAGAGCGCTCATCGGGTAGCCATCACCTTTGATCGAAGAACGGTGATCCGGCTCCTTTAACCTCTCAGAATTTGCAGAGAAAGTGAAGATCCAAGGAGGAACAAAGAAAGCTGAGTTAACGGAAAATCAAACAGTGATATCCCGGTCAAAATGTTCAAGGGATTCTGTCATTTACTGGAAGCGCCAGACTTGGAGGTCTCCGAGCTTGAGCTGCTGGAAGAGTTTGAAGATCTCAGGACCGAACCTGACACGAGGGCCATGGAGACCGATCCTTCTAATGATGAAACCCGCGGCTTGGTTAACGAGAACAGTACCCGCGACGGTTATCAGCGTCAGAAAGGGGAATATCTCAAACGCAACACTTCAGGTCAAGTCCATAAACTCGAATTGTTTTTCAGGGAATACCCCTATCCGGACATGGAACAGAAAATCAAAATGGGCCAGGAGATAGGGTGGGAGCCTCGGAAGGTCAAGTGCTGGTTTGAAAACAAACGAACCCGGCTGAAGCAGCAACGCGATCGGCACGAGTTAGCGGTTGTAAGGGAGGAAAATGAAAAGCTTCGAATAAAAAACACTCAGTACAAAAAAGCTCTAAGCATCGCTATTTGCCTGGAGTGCGGTAACCCTGTTCCCACGGACGGAGTATTCACTGAAGAGCCAGATCTGGGGGTTTATAATGCTCATTTGTTGCAATGCCCTTCGCAACATCTTTCGGAACAGGCGGGTACCGCCGAGGATTTACAAGAGGAAACTAGTGCTATAAGGTCAAAGTCGACGCCCATTGTGGAAGGGAACATGCGTCATGACAAGTCGGGTCCGCTCGATGATGAACTCACCATCATGACCAGCCGATCTGAGACCACTAAATCCCCTCCAGAGCAACCTCCAACACGACCAGATTCCGAGAAGAGTAACCGCCAAGTTGCTGACACCACTTCGGCTAGCAAGAAAATAAGATTTCGTTGGACCCCGGAGTTTCATAGCAAATTTGTTGATGCAGTTCAACAGTTGGGGATCAGTTTTGCTTGCCCATTGCGCATACTCGAAATCATGAACGTGCCGGGACTGACTAAAAATATGGTCAAGAATCACCTTTGGCGCTACAAGAAACTACTGAGAGATGGACGAGCGTCGCTAGACCAAGATAGAGGCGGTTCAACACGACCAGATTCCACGAAGAGTAGCCGCCGAGTTGCCAACCCTACTTCGGCTAGCAAGAAAACAAGGTTTTATTGGACCTCGGAGCTTCATAGCAAATTTGTTGATGCAGTTCAACAGTTAGGGATCAGTTTGGCTCGCCCATCGCGCATACTCAAGATCATGAACATGCCGGAATTGGATAGAAATAAAGTCAGGAACCACCTTTGGTGCTACAAAAGACTACTGAGAGATGGACGAGTGGCGCTAGACCAAGAGAGAGGCAGTTCAAGTTTAAACGATGAGCATGGCTGTGATCGCAATCCTCATGAAGCAGGAAGCATCCAATCACCTCTTAACACCAATGGGACTGACAATTACACGGTCGATTGTTCAGGCATCAATCAGAGTACTCCCATGGGTTATCCCAGTACTCCTCAGGAGTATGTACCGCAATTTCAGCAAATCGGGACTCCCCAGTCTGAGCACCGACTGGCCGTTAATACTAGTCCTACAGCGGATCTAACACTGGCAGGAGATGCACATACAATCTTGCGAGACGATTACGGAGATTCCGGCTCGAAGAATCAGGTGGTCCATGACGAAAATGGCAAAAAGATTCCTTCTCCAGTAGTCGACAATACTCAACCTGAGTGTCAGTCGCTCGATGGTTCAGACGATCTCCTTGAAAACATCTATTCTTGGTTCGATCGGCTGAATTCCCCCCTGAGTTACCCTGGTACTCCCCAAGAGTATGTACAACAATTTCAGCAGGTATGGACTCCCCAATTTGAGCACCAACCGATCGTTAGTGTTATTCCTACGGCGAATCCAGCATCGGGTACAAACCTACTGGACAACGATGAAAATACCAACTCGAGAAGTGAGGTTGTTCATGTCGAAAGTAGTGTGAGGAACCCATCGCCAACGATTGAGGATGCCCGACTTGGGCGTCAATGGCTTGAAATTTCAAGCGAGTCCCTCAGTGAGCAACTCGGCGTGTGGATCACGCATAAACCGAGAAACCAGGTTGTTCATGCCGAAAATGGGAGAAGTCCGTCACCAGCAATTAAGGATGCTCAACTTGGACGACTCGAGCGGTCGGACGATCTCCTGAATGAGCAACTCAGCCTATGGGTCAAGCATTTTGGAACAAGTGCATCTTCGCAGTCGTGACCGGTACCGGCGACCGGACATCTGGTTCGAAGCTCGTGTGCTAAATCATTAGAAGGCTCAGGAGAGTGAGAGGTGAATACATCGAATGAATGTGTTACGGATTTCGTTGTAAAGTTCCCGCGGGAACATTGTAATTAACGCTGAAAACTAACCGCTCTGAGTGTCAACATTACCCTTTGAACGTCTTCGAGCCAAGGGCCATGGATTAATCACTTAATCCGTGGAGCAAATTCCATGAACGATGACTATCACCCGCGGAGCATAATGGGATCTACCCCCATTCAGCACGAAATACGTTTGGTCACGAAGCCTCCCATTTGGTAAAACGATGTATCGTTCCTAAACGATCTTCAACCGAATACCAAAGTAATGTCTCATTTCTTTCCCTTCTCAGGTGTTAAACGTGGATAAATCACCCAAGGAGCCATCTGTTCAAATAACAAAACAGACGTTGCCCAACCGGGGGCAGCTGAACCATTGATATTGCAAATATTCCAAGCATGGATAAGCGGATTTGATAGACGTGGTTCATATCAATACGCGACGTCAGAACGGGATGAGAACCAAGAGTAAAGTTGTATTGTCCCAATTTGTCTTCAATTTGGGAATATGAGTTAACACTTGCTATTTATCCTTGATAGGGACTCACCATCAAGGAGGACAAATTTTGACAACCTGTGTGCACTCGCAGGGGCACACGACCGAGGGTAAGATGTATCGTTCTAATTTTTTGAAAAATTCATGAACGAACAATAACATGTTTCTTCCGCATTTTCAGGGATCTCCAGCCGCGGGGGACAGGTAAGTATCCCTTTCCCCAATCCATTGAAAATGTTGAATAAAAAATAGAGAAGAAAAGAAAAGCTTTTAGAATCTGATGTCTAGAAAAGACATAGGATTCTAACTTCATTGGCATTCATGTTTTGAAACATGAGGTTATCTGAACATGCATTGGGCATCATAAAATCCCATTGACGGGTAAAATTTTTGGAGAAAACGAAAGAGATTTTTCCAATCAAAAGTTGTTCAAAACTTTCAAAAGGACGTTTTCTCAAAAGACGAGAGGCAAAGCCTAGTCCAAACACGTCCTATACACACTTAAGAGAGAAATGGAGCGGATAAGACAGCAGAATCTGGACCTACGGAAGTAGGGACCATTCGCAGCGATTACATGGGTTGGGACGACGGAGGCATTCGTTTCATATCCCCCAAACACTACAGGTGACCGTTGATAACCCCTTTGAACGGCGGTTTTCATTCTTAACCCTGTCAAGAACCACCCCACATCGGGGCAAAATGGAGGTGAGTCCAGCAGCATCAGGAGAAAATGGTTAGAAATTTTCTTACTCGGACTAACATTAATCTTTGTGTGTTGTTTATATGGTAATCCAAGTGCCATAGGATGATGAGAAGCATTCATTTCTCTATCCCACACACCGAATCCTTTGCATAGCCAAGTTGAGCCTGCAGAATCATTTCATAAACCCGTTGGTGATCATTGCACATTCCAAGACGGATGCAGCATCACTTCAGAAACGAAGAAGTTCAAGACTTAGGGTTTGCAAAAGAATTCCTAAGTTAATGTTTAACCTTGTTAGACCTTTGATCATAGGTCTAACGCGATCCTATGAAGATGAGAAAAAGTGGGATTTCAAAAATCAATGAGAAAAATCCACGGCATCGAGAAAAAGCAAAGTGCCTGGTAAAAGCAAGGCCGATGCTCATGAAAGCTGTTTGCTTGATCCCCAGTGAAACTTGGATGAAAAAAAAAAATTCTTAAAGGAGTCAAATAAAAAAGGCTGCTCCCCAAATGCTGCCAAGCACAGAACAAAGACATGGAGAGAGTCGGTCTCTGAATGCAACAAGGGACGCTCTCTAAAGAGCTGGTGCACACCTCAAAATCGGTTGTACACCTCAAAAACTAAAGATGCAGAAAGGAAAAGACAGGAGGTAAATCAGCAATGATCACCAATGTCAAACTCGTCATGAATTCTGGGCCAAAAACAAGCCTTTTTCGGTCCCCAATCCTACCAACATCATAACCCTGAAACAGTCTTCTCTGACTAAGACACTTGGGTTAACATACAGCTCAGCTCGAAGAAGTACGAGCAAGACTATTTCTTTCTCATTTTGCAGGGTTCTTGACTTGTAAACCCGGAGCAGATGGTGAAAACTTTCATTCAATGACCTTGACTCAAAAGTGAGTCCCCCTTGAAGACCAATATCCAAGCCCAACATTACGGTCCCGTGGAAGACCTCCCGACCGATCAAAATGTATGCGCTGCGAATGAGCCTAAAACCTAGGCACGGGTTAGTAGGGAATCGAGTGTATCCCCTATAAAAAAACACGATCGCAAAATAGGTGAGAAGACCTCATTGTCGAGAAATATTCCAATTGATGTTTTGAACAAACTCTTTTTGGAATTTTCAAACTGTTGATCCAGATTTTCCGTGCAAGGGATTTGTGATCACATTTGCATGTTGCAAGAATGCTTTGGATAACCCCCAGCATCAAAATGCACATTTCATGATTAAAACTTAAATCATACGGTTTTGTCAAAATGGACAGCCGTGGTCTTCCCAAAGATTACTAACGTTTTCTTGGTGAAGAAAAATCTTTCAGGCTCAAACTTATGCAGGATACTTGGAGAACCCAACTCCCAGAATGTCGCCTCAACAGACTCAAGTGAAGTTTTGTCAAAATAAAATCTTTCACTGCTTCAAAAAACTGAATTCCCGACAAACTTCGGGGTCTCAAAAAAAGGGGAAGAAAAATCCTTTTAAAAAAAAAAGTCCTATCAGACGTGGAGAACCCTCGTCCCAGGACCCATTTTCAAAATATCAAACAGTCTCATCGGACGTGGAGAACCCTCGTCATGATACCCCTTTTCAAACATGGTAGATACCGCCTGAAGGGTCAACACAAGGTAGAAACCGCCTGAAGGGTCAACTCATGGTAGATACCGCCTGAAGGGTCAAATCAAAGGTAGATACCGCCTGAATGGTCAAAATCAAAGGTAGATACCGCTTGAAGGGTCAACACAAGGTAGATACCGCCTGAAGGGTCAACACATGGTAGATACCGCCTGAAGGGTCAACACAAGGTAGAAACCGCCTGAAGGGTCAAATCAAAGGTAGAAACCGCCTGAAGGGTCAACTCAAGGTAGAAACCGCCTGAATGGTCAAACCAAGGTAGAAACCGCCTGAGGGATCACATTAATGGTAGAAACCGCCTGAAGGGTCACATATGGTAGAAACCGCCTGAAGGGTCACATATGGTAGAAACCGCATAAGGGTCCACTCATTGATAAATATCGCAGTAAGGATCAACACAAAGGTCTGATCCACCATACGGATCAAAATTCTTGGCAAATCCCAAAGCGTGGGATACGCCTTCCTTAGGTTCCTACAAGTTAGGAATCCCATCATGGTATGACCTACCATACAGGTCAGAGCTTAATCTCCCTGGGATATTCTGAATGACGAGTCCTAGGCATCTTCTTGAAAGTCGTCGCAACCGGCAGCATCCGACAGGTGAGCTTCAGGTAAGCCTCTCTCACTTCGGCCCATGTTCAAATTGTTAGAGCAAACCGGAGATTGATTTGAGCTTTTATCAATAGGCTTAAGGATCCGATGTCATAACATTTCTTCTCTTATTTTCCCAGTTGAGTCGGTTAGGAATCAGGTGCCACCTTATCTTTGAGAGAAACCTCTAACGAGATTCCTTTCAAAGAGGGGCAGCTGTTGACACCTGATTTTTTTTACCATTTATTATTGTGATTTTTATTCTTTAAAATTAATTAAAAATATCAAAAAAGGTCATAAAATCACAAAATCAACTTTGGAAGCCTTGGTTTAACCTTAGGAACCAATTTTGAACAAAAAATATTTTTCGGTATTTTTAATATTTTTCGAGTTTATTTAATTATAAAAATACCCAAAAAATCAGAAAAATACCATTCGTGGTCAGAAAAATACCCAAAAATATTCGATAATTTTGTTTTAATTTCCTCTTCAAGTGTGTCACTTTAAATCTCAAAAATTCGGCTCGGGTCACTATGTTCCTTCACAAACATAAACCCGGACCGAGCCTAAAAAAAAATCATTTTCGAGTTTTTTAGTTTTCACTTCTCACTTTTTATAAGCTATGACATTGGATTCTAAAGTCTTAAAGTGCAATTAGGTCAATTTGCCCTCCAATTTAATCAATTTTTACCAAAAGGGCTTAATTGCACATTTTTCTTTCAATTAGTCCCCGGTTTCACGGATGTATACGTATGCTCTACGTATTTATACATCATACGTATTTATACGTTATGCATATTTGTATTGTTTGGTAACCTCTTTAACTCTTGTAATAATAATAATGGTTATTATTTTTAACACCTTTGTTAGTGCCTTTTTTAGCATTTTTGTATTGTGAGTGCTATTTTTAAATAGCATTTTTTGTATTATAAATTATGAGTGCTATTGTTAGTGCTATTTTTAAATGACATTTATTTATCATAAATTGTGAGTGCTATTGTTAGTGCTATTTTTAAATGGCATTTATTTATCATAAATTGTGAGTGCTATTATTAGATAGAATTTATAATTGTTAGTGCTATTTTTAAATAGAATTTTTGTATTATAAATTGTGAGTGCTATTGTTAGTGCTATTTTTAAATAGCATTTTTGTATTATAAATTGTGAGTGCTATTGTTAGTGCTATTTTTAAATGTCATTTATTTGTGAGTGCTATTATTAGATAGAATTTATAATTGTTAGTGCTATTTTTAAATAGAATTTTTGTATTATAAATTGTGAGTGCTATTGTTAGTGCTATTTTTAAATGACATTTATTTATCATAAATTGTGAGTGCTATTGTTAGTGCTATTTTTAAATGTCATTTATTTGTGAGTGCTATTTTTAGATATAATTTATAATTGTTAGTGTTATTTTTAAATACAATTTATTGGAAGGTATTTTTGGCTATAAAAGGATGGCAAGAGTTTTGAGGTTGAAGGGGAGAGACATTTTGTAGAGTGTGCAAATTTTTGAGAGCTTAGAGAGAAGAACACAAACACTCTCTATATTCTCATAATCTTGAGCGAGCAAAATATACTAAGTTCGGAATATTGATTCCGCATATTGCTAGCACAATTGTTGTGGAGTTATTAGTCGTCTCCCCGTTCGTCAATTGGTGGTGCGTCCGAACTAGATGCCTAACACTTGTGGAGGCTGAGATCGAAGAACATCGAACCGACACCTCCGTTCAAGCACGCTACGAGAGGTAATCTATTTACTCCCTTTGAGACTTTGTGATTTTTTTCGATTGAAATGCACGAAGTACGCCTCTGGAGATACATGTGTGGGTTGTTATTTATTTCCGCTACGTGTTACGTGGATCCCAACAGTGGTATCAGAGCCAATCCTTAGGTGTTTTCGTGCATTTAATTGATTTTTTGCAATTTTTGCAATACTATGGCCAATATGTATTAACGAATTGTTCGTCTTACATGGCTAATGGAGATTGATTATTTTATATGATAAATTAATCAACGTAGCAAAAATTGAGACTAAATCAATTTTGAATCGAAAATTTATGGCTATATTATTTTACGTAAAAATTCTGAATATGATTCAACGTAGAATTTTTATTGTGCCTTCCTAAGTTTTAAATTGTGAATTTATTACTTACGTGAAAGGGTGGTGATCATGGAAAAATCCCTAATCAATGTGATTGATGTATATATGAATGTATGATGATTATTTATATATTTGGGGTTGTAATTATTAAATGGAGGCTGCGTACTCCTTTTATTTTTCATGTAATCTTTATTTTTAGCATAGTCAATTGTTGATGTAAATGCTACGAGGATTACGTGGAGGAGCCTTTTAAGTCGGCGAGCTCTTTGGGGCCCAATTCTTGAAGAGTTCAAGAAACCAAGAAGAAGCGAAGAGCGGCTCTCCGTTATTAAAATATTAAAATGATTATATGTGGTCTCATTGGCTCGAGACCCATTAAATCATAATTCCATGATCACCACGTAGGATAGATATTTATGTGATTGACATCTATTTATTTATTATGATTACGTGAGCATGTTAAACTGGTTAATGTGCAAAGTCAGACTTACCTCACCCAAAATTGTGCCTGCATGAAATCCTAGTTAGGAAAATCACTCGCATTAGGTACCGAAAGGGCGTTGGTAACGACACCAGCGTAACCAAGTCCCCGAACCCAAAATCTCTGGTTCCGTAGAACTGATCGATCTCTCCCAATCGATCGGTAAGGTTTCCGGTCTACCCTCCAAGAAAGACCGGTGGCGACTCCAAATGCATGCACAATTTGCACATGCCACCACGACCACACTGAAGGTCGAAAGCGATCGACTCTTATCGTCGAAGAATACTCCCGCCGCGATTTGGTATGGGCCTGGGAGGGCTCGCGCCGATCCAAGACCCGTGATCGGTAATCCATTAGCCGCGTCCGCTTCCGGACGGGTCGCGACACTTACTTCTGTCACAGGCTGCTCCGCAGCTTCAGAGCTGTCGGAGAGGCGGCGCGAGGGTCTAAGGCTGACAGAGGGCGACGATGTGGTGGCTGGTGGTGGCTGGTGGTGGTCGAAGGGCGTCGGGCTGCTGCAAGCCTGCAAATCGAAGTTGGGCAGGGGTTGAAGCGAAACAGAGTAGGGAGAGGGAAGCGGGGGCTGGTTCGGGCTCGGTGGTGGCGCGCGGCGATCGAGTGATCACCTAGGGGTCGGAGGGGAGTTGGTGAGGTGGTCGGTGGAGGTCGAGAGTGGCCAGAGGCGGTGGTTGGGGCTCGAGCAGGCCCGAACGCCAAAACGAGGCAGACCGGCGTCAGGGCTGTTTTGAGGCTATCCGGCGGCGAACGGCGATGGAGAGGCGACGGTGGTGATGACCAGAGGCGGACGGAAGTGGCGGTGGTCGGAGGAGTGGCGGTCGCGCAAAACAACCACAGGAGGAGGAGGAGGAACGGAGGTCTCGGTCAGACCGTCGGGGGTGTTCTAAAAAAAAGTAAGAGAGAGAGAGAGAGAGAGAGAGAGAGAGAGAGAGAGAGGTGGTCGGTGGAGGTCGAGAGCGGCCAGAGGCGGTGGTTGGGGCTCGAGCAGGCCCGAACGCCAAAACGAGGCAGACCGGCGTCGGGGCTGTTTTGAGGCTATCCGACGGCGAACGGCGATGGAGAGGCGACGGTGGTGATGACCAGAGACGGGAGGAAGTGGCGGTGGTCGGAGGAGTGGCGGTCGCGCAAAACAACCACAGGAGGAGGAGGAGGAACGGAGGTCTCGGTCGGACCGTCGGGGGTGTTCTAAAAAAAAGTAAAAGAGAGAGAGAGAGAGAGAGAGAGAGGTGGTCGGTGGAGGTCGAGAGCGGCCAGAGGCGGTGGTTGGGGCTCGAACAGGCTCGAACGCCAAAACGAGGCAGACCGGCGTCGGGGCTGTTTTGAGGCTATCCGGCGGCGAACGGCGATGGAGAGGCGACGGTGGTGATGACCAGAGGCGGACGGAAGTGGCGGTGGTCGGAGGAGTGGCGGTCGCGCAAAACAACCACAGGAGGAGGAGGAGGAACGGAGGTCTCGATAGGACCGTCGGGGGTGTTCTAAAAAAAAGTAAAAGAGAGAGAGAGAGAGAGAGAGAGAGGAGAGAGGGAGACGTTGACGAGAGAGATAGAGTGATCAGGAGAGAGGACAGGAGAGAGAAGAGTGGGTGAGATTTGATTGGTTGGTGAGATGGGAGGTTGCATGGGGGAAGGAGGAAGTGGGGCCCACAAGGTTTGAAAATTCAAGCTCTTTGTCTCGTAGTGCATTATTGAAGGGCTAAACAGTCATTTGATAATTCAAGATTGAAATGAAATTTGGTACACTGAACGGAGGGAAATTTTGATATTTTCGAAGGTCAGGCTCTGTGTATGTGTGTATAATATATATATATATATATATATATATATATATATATGTGTGTGTGTGTGTGTGTGTGTGTGTGTGTGTGTGCCGTGTCCCGCCGTGTCGAAATTCTCTATTTTTTGAGAACTGCCGTGTCGACGTGTCGTGTCGTATCGTGTCCTCGTGTCCGTGTTGTATCGGTGCTACATAGGTTTTAAGTCAGCATTTGAACAAATGTTGACCTTGGGAAAGCTGAAAGCCCTATGCTGATAGTGACCAGCATTGGGATTTCGACATTTGGCCAAATGTTAAGAGATTTTTTTTTTCTTTTCAAAACTAACCTAATCAATTTCCTATATTTTCGATTTTGCCCCCTCCCTTTTTACTATTTATCTTCTTCTTTGGTCCGACAAAGGGTAATTTTATAATTAAAAATTAAAAAATACATGTAAAGCCACTTTGGAATGTTGTTTTTACCAAACAACATTCATCCCAAAGCCCATTTTCAAATGAGATTTTACCAAATGTAATTATCATTTTTCTAAACCCCTTTAAGTTGAAGGAATTTGCATTTCCCCAACTTTAGGTCCAATAGTAATTATGTCTCAAACTTTTTTATCTAAAAAAGGGAGCAAAGAACACTATGAGTGCTAATATTTGTGTATGACAGTCACTTTAGTGCTTATATTTTTTTGGATCACTTAAATACCGATTTTTTTAAAAACGGTTATTTCAATGCCAACTAGGGGTGTGCATGTAGGGGTGTGCAACCGGACCGGGTTCACCCGGTACCCGGATCGGCCCACCCGAAAAACAGGGTCGGGAACCGGTTCCGGCTCAAACCGGTCCGGGTACCGGGTCCAAATTTTGGGAACCGGTTGAAACCGGTCCGGGTTCCGGGTCTAGGTAAATACCCACCCGGACCGATTTTTAGAATCGGTTTTTAGTTAATATTAAAAAAAGCGAAACCCCAATGTACTACCTTGAGGAGCCTTCGTCCTCGGCGTGCACAGAGAATTCCTACTCTTTCCCTGGCCAAGAATCAAGCTGACAGTACCAGGTCTCATCTGTGCATATGACAAGATCTTTCCTCGGAGTACGTTGATTCATACTCCAGCAATCGCCATCATCCATTTCAAGACCAAAGGAGACACTCAAAACTTCACAAGAGCATTGAGATTCTCCATTGCTGATTGCCTAGCTTTCTGTAAAAACATATGTGCATGTGGTTCTTCTCTGTGTCTTTGTTTAAGTTGCCTGGGAAACTTCCTCTTCAGCCCTCATCCTCTGGAAACCAGAGAGAGCTGAGCCAGAGTGACTGAAGCAAAGGGCAAGAATTGTGCCAAAGCAACGTGATCCCCCTATATTATATTCACCCCCACATGCTGTGTTGGTACCTCCAAAGCACCCGATTGATGTTATTTTAAAAGTGGATATCCCATGTGAAGAACTTAAGAACTTGATCTGACATTAAAAAATAAAAACAGCAGGTCTGACCCCCCACCTCCAGGGTCTTTTTCTATGCGCAGAACCCGGAAGTCTCTTGTTATGTCATCGATCGAACTCAGGAACTGCAAAGAGGAGGAAGATGGGATTGGTGGGAACCGGAGAAGAGGAGAGGGCGGATTCACGGAAGGGTATAAAGGAGTACAAGAGAATGGGCTCCGAGGTCGAGGACGACGACTTTGAGGACGATCTGGTTCATTACCAGCGTCAGTTCGAGAGGAGGAAAAGTACCAGAATATATGTGTTTGCCTGTGCGGTCTTTGTTTCTCTCAACAGTCCTCCTGGGCTATGGAAAAGCCCATGTCCTTGCACACTTGGGCGGAGACCCGCTCGAAGGTCTGGCCCGACGAAACGACGACGGGGTCTAAGAAAAACAGGGTAAACAGGGTGAACCCGGTACCCGGACCGAAAAATAGGGCCGGTTCCACAACAGGGTCTAAGATAAACAGGGTCGGGTATCGGTTCCAAAAAATGGGAACCTGTTATAACAGGGTCGGGTACAGGGTCTAGGCCTGGAACCGGCCCACCCGGCCCATGCTCACCCCTATGTGCATGATCCGAGCCGGTCCGGTCCCGACATGAACTCGAGGACCGGACCAATAATCCGGTCCCCATACTTTCAGGACCATGGACTGGACCGGGACCGAACAGGACCAAGACCGTCGGTCCGATCCGGTCCCGGCCCTGCCCCGGCCGCGGCCCAACCGCTACAAAGCCTACTATTACATTTTTATTCTTCCTTCAGCTAACCGCCAAGCCCAACGACCAACCAGAGGTGGGGGCGAGCTTCGTTGGCCCTCATCTTGGCTGGAAGAAGATGAAAATAAAAAAACAAAGAGAGAAAAAAAAAAGGAAAAACAAATCCCAAAAAATATTAAAATATATTAAACGACTATTGTATTCCACATTGGGGCTCGACAACTTGAGTCACCGAATGCCAAAACATCACCAGGATAGCATACTGAATGCCATATGAATGTTGGGTCGGTCCGAGAGTTATATATATAAATTGCTGGGCCGGTCCGGGATTCTTCTTACTCTTGAGAGCGATGGGGATTTCGTTTTGTTTTCAATTCTTTTGTAATTATATATATTTATATATATATAAATAATTATTTATTATTGGCGGTCCGGTCCGGTTCGGGTTGGGCCGGTCCGGTCCCAACACAAGAACCCGAGGACCGGACCGCCGAGTCACCGGTCCCATTTATTAGGACCGAGGACCAACCCATCCACCTCAAGGACCGGACCAACCCGACCGGTCTGGGGCGGTCCCGACCGATCCGGTCCAGTTTGCACACCCCTAATGCCAACTCTGGTGAGCCTCGCTGGCGTGACATCTACATGGCTTGCCAGAACTTTCAAGTCAGCAAATAAAAAAAAGTCAAAAATCTAAAACTAAATTTTTTATTAAAAAAAACTGTCTTGCGGCGGCTAGGGCTTCCAAGCCCTAGCCGTCGCTGCCCACCATTGTCGACGAAGCCTGGGGAGGGTGGAGGATGGCCGACGAGGGCCAATCCCTACCGGTCCCAAGCAAGGCCACGTCAGGGACGGCAGGGATTGGGCCTCGCAGAACTGGGCAAGGGTGGTGTTGACATCTAATTTTTTATCAACCCTTTTTGACAAAATAAATAAAATAGCATTCAAAGTTTGCAATCCATTATTCATTTTGTCAATCATGTGATATGCGTTGGGACGGTTCAAAGAACTGGCCAACAAATGGATAGGGAAATGGAGGGATAATGGAACGAGCGGCGCCATAAAAAAAAGAAAGAGAGGAGGAATCTGTGGAAAAAAGGGTTCCACGAGGAACCAAGCAAAAAAAGGAGAATAAAATAAGAGATGAAGGAGGGGAACAAAAGGGGAAAAAAAAAAAGAAAAGAGGGCTGGGGGACGAAAGGTGAGCGGGCAGGCCATGGTGGATCGGTCGTCGTCGTCATGGCCAGCCTTGCGGACCAGCGGCGATGCAAGCACGACGAGCAACGCAAGCTTGCACCAGTGCCAACGTCCATATGAGTGAAGGAGAGCAAGCAGTTGAACTCGAAGGAAGCCCTGAAAGAACAAGCACAGCCACTGGTTTTCGGAGGCTCGCCGGCGACTTCGTGCGTAAAGGTTTTGCATACCCTTCGTCGCTCTCGTCTAGCTTCTGCTTGAGAAATTCCTATGTCAGGATTCCGACCATGCCCATCAAACCACCTCCGCCTTCCCCATCTCCATGTCCATGTTGGAGTTTGCTCAATACGACTTTCATGAACTTCTTCACCTTAGGACCTGCATCGTCACCAAAGATATAAAAAACAGGGCTGGCTTCAACTTACCCACATCGATGTCATCTTTACCGGTCTTCTGCTTAAGTCTCTATTAGAGTAAAAAGTGGCAGCGATCTACTCTTCACATAGCCTCTGTCTCCATAAGCGCTTTCTACCTCTCGCTCCTCCTCTTCACCGTGATGCCGATGGTGACGGAGAGCTGAAGGGACATGAATCCCCCGAGACAACTGATCTTGCACGGTCTGCTTCAAGAAGGTTGTGAATCCAAAACCAGAGCCTGATGAGCCGTGCTCTCGATTCCTAGCGCTCTAGCCAATCTGCTCCTTAGCTTGCTCAATGAGACCACCGCTGTGGCAGGAATCAGATACAATTATCAAGCGGCAACCATCAGGGACTTGGTCGACAAACTCTATGAAATCATCATCGGTGATGAGATTCATGTCGCAGGGGACGATGCATTCGTCGTAGCCGGTGGGCTGGAGGTGGGAGCCGTCGCTGTCGATGAGGACGGCGACGTCGTCCTGGGAGAAGCCGTAGCGCTCGACGAGGCAGCGGTACATCCAGTTGACGTCGTTGATGCAGCCTTTGAGCTCAGCCTTGGTGCCCTGGTAGTTGCACCCGATCAGCACCGCTTTCCTCGCCATTTTCACGCTTGATTCCTCTTTGGCTTTCCGGCGGTCCTCACGTGCGAGAGATCTGGGACAACAAGCGTTCAGAATCGGAAGGATGGATGTCCGAAGGAAAGTGGCGTCGTTGGGTCTTGCATGAGGGGGATCTGCGACATAGAGAAGAAGCTAAGCACGGTGGGAGCGCACGCGATGCTTCTCGTTTCGTAGTCGACTTTGGCGGAGGCCGACGGTTTCGGCGGTGGCTGTCCTTGGCGAATACCAGTGGGCACGGACACGGGCAGAATCGGTCGGCACTCCGACGATGGTGCCGAGCGTGTCCCAACGGAAGGCGAAGGCTTGGTCATGGTTGCAGGCGTCGGTTTCTTTTTTTTGCATGCATGGAGAAGACGATGAACAGTAGAGGTAGGGCTGTTCCACGTTATTTTGGATTGTTTGGGTTTGAATGATTCGATTTGGTCGGCCCGAGAGAAGAGATGAGTTCGGGTATAGCTGGTTGGGCTTGTTGCTTCAAGCTGGAGCTGGGCCCGCGGTAGCTGCTGGGCTTGTTGCACCTGGGGCGCCCAATTCGGGCAAGGAAATGAAAGGTAGGCCTGATCTTTTTTCTTTATGCCGTTGGGGCCCAATTCGGGTCCCCTCACCCGGACCTGATCAAGGCCCGACGGGCCTGACCTAGGTCCGGGAAACCGACCCGGACCCGGCCCTTTTAAGTAATAAATAATAATTATAATTAAATTATTATTAATCAAAAAAATTAAAAAAAAAATTAAATTATTATAAAAAAATCCTCAAGCTTGATTGAAACTTATTTAGGCTAATAGAGCCTTATTAGGAGTGTCATGTTGATTTGGTGTGTTTATTTTGCATATTTGGATTCATCGATTTGCGCATTTTAAATTGATTGTGATTGATAGGAACAGTCTTCTAATCTGCATGAAGTCTTAGCTAGGAAAATCACTCGCGTTAGGTACCGAAAGGGCGTTGGTAAACACCAGCGTAACCAAGTCTCCGAACCTAAAATCTCTGGTTCCGCAGAACTGATCGATCTCTCCCAATCGGTCCGTAAGGTTTCCGGTCTACCCTCCAAGAAAGACCGGTGGCGACTCCAAATATATGCACAATTTGCACATGCCACCACGACCACACTGAAGGTCGAAAGCGATCGACTCTTATCGTCGAATCCCTTAAGAAATACTCCCGCCGCGATTTGGTATGGGCCTGGGAGGGCTCGCGCCGATCCAAGACCCGCGATCGGTAATCCATTAGCCGCGTCCGCTTCCGGACGGGTCGCGACAGCTGGCGACTCCGCTGGGGACCTTGTTCTAGAACCTATCGTTCTAGACCTCAAGTGGACTTAGGCCGTAATTAAATCGCTGAGTGATTCTTCTAACCATGCAGGCGCTCTTGAAGGTGAGGTAAGTCCGCTTATGGTAAGTGTTATATGTTTTTGCAGATTGGAGAAATAAGGGGTGTAGTCCGTGATTGACAGTGTCTTATGCAGGTTGGGCGTAGGAATGTATGTTGTGTGGATGATTTGAAGTGCTGATTGATAAACTGTTGTGCATGAATTGCATTATGATGATCACAACACGTGGGCACACACAACCGCGCCTAAAACCCCGGGTGCCGCCTTTAGGAACACAATAGAAGGAATTGAAAATGGAATCTCCGTGAGGAAAAACGCGGGGTAATCCACTTTTCAATTCCGCTCGCTTCGAACTATGGATCGGGTCCCAATGCAACGATAGCTGTGCAATGGAATCGGCTCTTTCTAGAACTCGAGGTGAGAACCTTGACCTTAGGTGCCAAACCCTCTAATTTTTAGAAGTTCACCATCACTTGTCTCATGCACATGTCTTTGGGCGGTTGGTACACCTAAAACCGCACATAAGTCGACGAGTTTGGTTGGTAAGACTATCTATACCTCGAATCTATTACAGTTCATATAAATATAGGCATTTCATTCATTGCATTCTGGTGATTAGATTAAATGCCATTTCAAGGATAGATGTGTGTGTTTTTCCCAAACGTCCTTGATAGAAGACGAAGAGGATGATATCCCATGACAAGCACCGAGTGAGCAACAAAGGAGCCTACTATGGATATTATTGAGATATCGTCCAATGAAGATGACGAGTTGGGGCAAGTGATCTGGAAGTCACAGATCGAACTTGGGGCATCCTTAAACGTTAGGATCACATTCCTTTGTTTCATTTTCCATTACTAGTCCTCTTGTATAGGGTTTATTTTTATCGAGGCTTTCTCTGTCTCACCCCTTAGAGTGATTGTATTAGGGATCTATTGGTGTATACATTTAGATGGAGCTTGGTTGTATTTCTTTTGACAGGTCATGGGAATGTGATAGTGGCATTTTCTCTAATCATCCGAATACTCCCAAGTCAAGTTTATAATTCCTTTAGAGGAAATTAAAATTGGAAATCTTGCACGACCTTTTTGGTCGTATAGGGTAATCCAACCCCAATTTCGCTAGAAGGAATTATACACTTGAATTGGTCCATGCATGTTTTACGTCGCTGGTAATCCACGATAATTGATCGAGAATATCGGCGTTGTTTTGAATTTAATGACGAGATAGATGTCCAAATTACTCTCGTTCTTAATAAAACGGCCTTGATTTGGATGCCGTATCTTCAATTAAATTTAAAACACGTTATTATGCCTCGCACTTTTGAGTAATTCGTTCCTCTCGAAATTGATCAAAAGCGATTATTGTGAATTACATTCCTTTCAATAGTATGCTTTCTTTCGAGGAATATTGATAAAAACTTTTCGCGCAAGATTAAAACCCTTGTAAAAGTTCTTGTCCTTATTAATCATGGGCAATCATAGGATTGAAAGGGGTTTTTGATTTCTTTTTCAAATTATTCCTTCTGATTCTGTCTTTTTATTTGCAGGTGAAAAACAAGTAGTATAGAGAAATCTTTTCTTGGACAAATCTGCAACTATTCTTCCATCTGATCATGAGCGAGTTATAAGATCAGGACGTATTTGCTCGGCTTATTGCTATTATGGTTCGGCTCACTCAAGTTGAAGATGTTTGGATGCTCGAAGAAATGAACCATACAGAAGTTAAAACACACACACACGAGAACTTTCATTTATTTTGCTCAACGGAGGGTTTTCAGAAGCAGGTCATACAAGTCGGGGTGGAAAAGTAAAGCCAAAGTGAGCCCTAATTAACGACACAAAGGATCCCAACTGACCCTCCATGTTATTAATGCTATGCTCATACTCCCAGCTCCGCATGTTGTGGTCGGCAAGTCTGAGGAGAAGACTTCTGCATTCTCCCTTAACTTCGGCGACCTTGGCCTCGTGTTCTTCGGTGACTACTTCCAGGTCCCGAACCAGTCCATTCCCGCGAGCTATGTCCTCGGTTATCTTGTCGAGCCGTTCTTCCTGCCAATCGCTCTGAAGCCTCAACAGGACGTTGCGGCGGTCATGCTCGCCGGTGGTCAGGGATATGGCCAATTGATCCACCAGATTTCTCCTCTCGCGAAGCAACGTCGCGACCCGCTCATTAGCAAACTCGACGGCCTTTTTGTAACTATCAACCAGATAGTTGGTCAGCACCAAATGATCAGATCGATCCTCATAACGAGCCCGCAAGACGCGAGCCACCAGAACCTCCCGATTAGCAACACGATAGGCCTCTAAGGAGTGTGCAAAGAGAGTCGGGAAAGTTCTATATTCCCTCCCCAGTGTAGTACCTTCGAGAGAAGTGGTATCAAGGTCCTCGAGCAGGACACAGATTGCATCCTCGGTTGCAGAATGATCGGCTATGTGCGCGTAACCGCGACCCAGTAGGTTATAAAGCTTTTCCCACTGGGCCAAGACATCAGTTGAAAAAGTGCGTACGGGAGAGGAGGCCATTTGCGTTGGGTTGGCTTGAGAATAAGACGAGTTTAACAGAGAGATTAGAAGGAAGAAGCTGATTATGCGAGAACGTTAACCTTCCATACATTAATTCCTCATTTTATAGCAACTCGAGGATGATGAAGGGTCTCAGTAATAATGCTGGTGGAGCCCAGTTAGGGGGTAAAGCAGGAGGTCCCCTCACGAGAACCATTGGATTCGTTTCGGTCCGCGATTTCCGGCTCATCAATTAAAAGATGTAAAAGATTTGTCGGGATCACCATTATTAGAGTTAGGTGGGAGGAAAGCGCAACTATCGAAGAGAGCCCTAACAGGGTTTGGCAGTCCCATCACGTTGAAAAGCTAAGCGAGAAATTCAAGGTCTTGAGGGGGAACGTTTGCCTAATGATGCTTGAAGAGCGTCTCCTGAACATGCAAAGTCACTCGAAGAAAACTTTATAGGGAGTGAGCATACATGAGAGAGTGGAGAACTCTGAGTGGGCAAGAACCAATCAAACATTTCTCAATCCAACATATTTAAGAGGTTATTGTCAGCTGCTAGAGGCGACTGACTCAAAAATCTCAGAAATTGAACTACAGAGGGATCTCGAAGATTCCAAGATCAAGTCTATCGCCAAAACCATGGAGCCCAACACTTCTGGCAACGAAAATCAAGATCACGGCGACGACGACAACGACATCCACGATGCTCAACTCGGGAAAAGAAGACGTCCTCACCAATACTCTCAGGAGGAAACCCAAATGCTGGAAACCCTTTTCAGTAAAAGCCATTACATGAAAAAGAAGTGGAGAATTGAATTGAGCCGGGAGTTGGGGATTAATCAGTCGAGGATCCAGTTTTGGTTTCAAAATAGGAGATCCAAATCGAAGGCTCAACGCAAACGTCAGGTGGTCGAGATTTTAAAGGAAGAAAACCAAAAGCTGCGAACAGAAAACATGAGGTATGAAAAAGCTCTCAATATTACCGTTTGCCCTCATTGCGATAACCTCGTCGCCCTCGGTAAGATATTCCCCGATAAGCCTCACGCGATGATTGAAGACGTTCATTTACCACCCTACTCCCTCGGGGCATCTCCTGCTCAACCAGATTTTGCCGGAGTCACGCATGAGCAGGAGGATCCTACGGAGATGATACAAATGCCTCCTGGGGGATGGGATTTGCATCGCTTTGATTGGAGTTACAGTTTCAAGGAGCTGGATGTTACCGCCGACCAGCTCAAAGCATATCAGCCTCATGCACAACAATTTTCGATAGGGTCGGGTCCTGCTGGAGATGAGTTAATCAGTCGTCAAGCCATCGATGCAATTTTGGGCCACGATAAGAGGAGGTTCGCTTGGCCCCCTGAACTGCATTCCAGATTCCTAGACGTGGTTCACCAAATGGGGATCGACTCAGCAACTCCGACGCGCATATTTAAGGCCATGAGTGTACCGGGGCTTAGTAAGGAGCTGGTCAGGAATCACCTTGCTGCCTACAGAAAGCTATTAAAACAACGTCGAGCGGAGCTAAACCGGGAGGAATCCGTCTCGAGCTCAAAAGCTAGGGGCGACCGCCATTGTAATGCTCAGGCATCAAGAGATACCCGGCCAAATCTAAGCATCAATCAAGCTAGCAACCCGACCACCGGCAAACTGAAAGCTGATCAGAATGTCCTCCCAGGCCATTTCAACACTTCTCAAGAGCGCGTGTCACAAGTACAGCGAGTACGCACTCCTCCATTCGAGCAGCAGTCGGCTGGTGCTCTGCCTGCCGCTGGTCAACCCACGACAGACGATTTCTTCGATGAGGGGCTCGATGCCTTGTTCAATCAGTGGGAAGCTGGCATGCTTGGACAGCCATGATCTAGCACCTGACTCGGGGCACGATGGGTCGGTCACTACGAACACCCATAGAAAGAAGAACATGTTCACGAGTAGATCAATCATTTTATCCGTTGTAAAGTTCCTACGGGAACATTTTTCTTTAATGACTATAGTTAATTCTATATTAAAACCAACGCTATCGACGAACATCGTCATGCTCAGTTGTGATGATCCCTTGTTAGATTAAGTCTGAAACCAGAGACGGTCTTTAAAATTTTGAGTGGCCACGAACTCATTCCTCACCAAGCGCCCGGGATGCTGAAATGAAGAGTAACAGCATGCACAGGGAAAATGCCACTTTCGTTTGAACGATGAAAAGGGGTTGAGAGAAGATCATAGCGTTAATTCCCATGGAGCTAAATGAATTAAACGGAGTCATTAATTGCGGGTCCACCGCTGCTCCCCACGTTCTCGGGCCTAGCAAATCATAAAAGGCGCCGAAAGATTATAGACCCACCACTTTGAAGACTGAACTAGGGGACGAGCGCAATACTCGATGAAACCGAATCAATGCAAGAGAGTTTGTGATCCTATCACGAGGAAAAAGAAAGGGGAATACAGACGATGAGTAATTGCAGGATCTCGGGAGGAGCGCTTGCTTGCTGGTCTTCATATGCAGCCTGAAGGATGGTTCCAGGACACGCACAATCACTTGAGAAAATTTCTAGAGTAAGCAAACACGTAAGAGCGAATTGAGAAAGCTGAGTGAACTAGATCAGCCCGAGATACCCCGATCCATCATGTTTAAAAGTTATTCCCATCTGCTAGAAACGCCCGACCTGGACATTTCTGAGCACGAACTGCTGGGAGACTTTGAAGATCCTGGAGCTGAATCCTGCTCGAAGGCCATAGAGACTGACTCCTCCAGCGATGAAATTCTAGGTTTCAGCTACGAAGAAGGAGTATACAATGATGACCGGAGTCGGAAAAGGAAGCAACTACAACGCCACACTCCAGGCCAAATCCGAGAGCTCGAAGCTTTCTTCAATGAATGCCCCACTCCAAGCAGACAACAGAAAATGGAGTTGAGCCGAAAGATAGGATTGGAGCTTTCGAAGGTCAAGTTTTGGTTCGCCAACAAACGAACCCGGGTGAAACAGCAATACGCAGACCATGAGTTACTGGTCCTGAAGGAGGAGAATGAGAAGCTTCAAGCTGAAAGCGCGAGATATAAGGAAGCTCTGACCAAGGCCACCTGCCTTAATTGTGGTAATCCTGTTGTCCTCGGCGAGGTGTTCCTCGATGAACCATCCCTGTTGACGAATAACGCTCAGCTGTTACCGTATTCTCCACAGCATTTTCCGACACAGCCAGATACCGCCGGAGATCTGCATGAGCAAGTCAACACCATAGGATCAACACCAACATCCTCTGAGAAATGGGATATGAATCATCACAGGGGGAATTCTCTCAATGACGAACTCGCTGTCGCAGCCAGCCAATCCAAAGTCGGTGAGTCCCTCCCTGGACAACTTTTGAAACGACTAGATCCCGTAGAGAATAGCTACCGAAGTATTGACGATATTTTGGGTGATAAGAGAACAAGGTTTTACTGGACCTATGAGCTTCACACCAAATTTGTTGATGCAATTCGAGAGCTGGGAGTTGATTCGGCTAGCCCACTACGCATACTCGAGATTATGAATGTGCCGGGGCTCTCTAGAATTAACGTTGAGTCTCATCTCAAGTACTATAGGAGATTGCTAAGGGATGGAAGGATAGCGTTGAACCATCATAAAGCCAGTTGGAGCTCAAGTGCTGGGCAGAGTTACAACCATGATGATTGGAGAGCCAAGAACACCCAACCGTGTTTCAGCAATGACGGGACTAGCAGTCGTGTCAGCGACTCCTCTAACCCAAATCAGAATGCTCCGCCGAGCTATCTCAATACTCCTCAGGAGTATATGCCACAGTTCCAGCACATAGAGATTCCTCAGTTTGAGCGCGAATCAGTCATTAATGCTGTCCCTGAAGTGGATCTGGCATTGGTAGAGAGTGCACATATGAACCTGCCGGTCATTGGAGGAAGTTCCAATTCGAGGGGTCAAATTGCTCACGGCAAGAGCAAAGAGAGGAATCCCTCGCCTGCAATCGACGACACCCAATCTGGGCACCAAGGGCTAGAAAGAACAGGTGATTTCCTTGATGAGGAGCTGGACACTTGGATCAATACTCTTCAGGAATGTATGTCTCAACCCCAACAGGGCAATGATGAAGGTTCCAGCTCAAAAACTCCAATCCCTCACAACGAAGGCAATGAAAAAAATCTGCCCCCAACAATCGTTGATACCCAACTTGAACATCAATGGCTCGAAGACCCGAGCAATTTCCTTGGCGATGAGTTCAATCTTTGGCTCGATCAATTTGGAGCCGGAGGACCATCGCAGTGGTGACGCGAGGCCGGTGATCAAACGTCTGATGCAAGGCATGGCTACTCGATGAAAAATGCTTCGAGAAAATGGGTTGAATACTCCTATTGCATATGTTGTTGATCGCACTGTAAGGTTCCCACGGGAACATCTTTCATTAATATCTAGAACTAATTGCGCGTGAGTGTCAACATCACCCTTTGAGCATCTTCAAG
This sequence comes from Rhodomyrtus psidioides, assembly GCA_021437785.1. Lineage (NCBI taxonomy): Eukaryota > Viridiplantae > Streptophyta > Magnoliopsida > Myrtales > Myrtaceae > Rhodomyrtus > Rhodomyrtus psidioides. The sequence continues at coordinate 992,855 of JAILYB010000005.1, read as the reverse complement.
CCGAAGGCCGTGGATTAATCACTTAATCCGTGGAGCAAGTTCCATGAACCATAATTATCACCCGCTGAGCGTAATGGGATCTACCCCTTCAATACGGAATACGTTTGGCCGCGAAGCCACCTATTTGGTAAAACGATGTATCGTTCCTAAACGATCTTCAATCGAATACCGAAGTAATGTATTCTTTCTTTTCCTTCTCAGATGATAAACATGGATAAATCACTCAATGAGTCATGCGTTCAAATAGCAGAACAGACGCTGCCCAGCTGGGGGCAGATGAACCATTGATGTTGCAAACACTCCAAGAATGGATAGGCGGATTTGATAGATGTTGTTCATATCAATACGCAACATCAGAATGTGATGAAAATCAAGAGTAAAGTTGTATCGTCCCAACTTGTCTCGAATTTGGGAATATGAATTGACACTTATTGTTTACCCTTGACAGGGGAGTCGCCTTGCAGACGAACAAGTTCTTACATCCCATGTACTACTCGTTAGAGTACATGACCAAGGGGATCCGCAGCTGCGACGGACAGGTAAGTATCCCTTTTCCCAGTTAGCTGGAGATAAAAAAATGTCAGAATCCTTTCAGCCGCCATAAAGATTTTCCAATGCGTCGATGTTCATGATTTAAATCGGGAGGTTACCTGAAGCATGAATAGAACATGCACGGTACATCACAAAATCCCCTCGATGGATAAATTTTGGGAAAGAAAGAAATGAATTTTTCCAAATATGATTATTTGTCAAATCATTCAAAAGGAAGTTTACTCAAAAGAGAGGCGAGCCCAGTCCAAACACATCCTACATACACTTGAGAGACGATGGAAGTGAATCGGATAGCAAAATCTGTACCTACGGAGGTAGGGACCATTCGCAGCGATTGCATGGGTTGGGACGACGGAGGCATTCGTTTCATATCCCCCAAACACTACAGGTGACCGTTGATAACCCCTTTGAACGGCGGTTTTCATTCTTAACCCTGTCAAGAACCACCCCACATCGGGGCAAAATGGAGGTGAGTCCAACAGCATCAGGAGAAAATGGTTAGAAATTTTCTTGCTCGGACTAACATTAATCTTTGTGTGTTGTTTATATGGTAATCCAAGTGCCATAGGATGACGAGAGGCATCCATTTCTCTATCCCACACACTGAATCCTTTGCACAGCCAACTTGAGCCTGCAAATTCATTTCATGAACCCATTGGTGATCATTCCAAGACGGATGCGCCACCACTTCAAAAATGGAAGAGTTCAAGACTCAGGGATTACGAAGAAGATTCCTGGGCTGATATTTAAAGATGTTTAGACTTTCAGACATATGTCTAACACGATTCCATGAAGATGAGAAAAGTGGGATTTCAAAAATAAAAAAATCCACGGCATCGAGAAAAAGCAAAGTGCCTGGTAAAAGCAAGGCCGATGCTCGTGTAAGTTGTTTGATTGATCCGCAATGAAGCTGGATGGGAAAAGAGGAAATCCCTAATGGAGTCAGATCAAAGAGACTACTCCTCTAAATGATGTCAGGCGTGGAAGACGCAGACAGAGTTGTCAAAAGCGGTTGCATGCCTCAGAAATTGAAGATGCAAAATGGAAAAGACATGTGACAAGTTTGCAATGATCACCAATGTCAATCCCCTCATAAATTCTGGGCCAAAAACAAGCCTTTTTCGGTCCCCAATCCTACCAACATCATAACCCTGAAACGGTCTTCTCTGACTAAGACACTTGGGTTAACATATTGCTTAGCTCGAAGAAGTACGAGCAAGACTATTTCTTTCTCATTTTGCAGGGTTCTTGACTTGTAAACCCGGAGCAGATGGTGAAGGATTTCATTCAGCGGCCTCGACTCCAAAGCGGGTCCCCTTGAAAACCAATATCCAAGCCCAACATTACGGTCCCGTGGAAGACCTCCCGACCGATCAAAATGTATGCGCTGCGAATAATCTCAAAACCTAGGCACAGGTTAGTAGGAGGTTGAGCGCATTCCTTACAAAAGACCATTATCACAGGGCGGTGAGGAGCCCTCTTGGATGAGAAATTCTCCAATAGATGTTTTGAATAAACACTTTTTGGAAATTTCAAATTGTTTGATCCAGATTTTCCGTGTAAGGGATTTGTGATCACATTTGCATGTTGCAAGAATGCTTTGGATAACCTCCAGCATCAAAACGCACATTTCATGATTAAGACTTAAATCGTACGATTTTGTCAGATGGACAACCGTCGTCTTCCCTAAGATTGCTAATGTTTTCTTGGTGAAGAAAAATTTTTCAGGCTCGAACTTCTGCAGGATCCGTTGGAAACACCAATCTCCCAGAATATCGCCTCAACAGACTTAAGTGAAACTTTGTCAAGATAAAATCTTTCACTGCTTCAAAATTGAATTCCCGACAAGTTTCGGGATCTTTCGAAAGAAGGGGTGAGGATAGAACCCCTTTTCAAAAAAATCAAACAGTCCTAGCTGGACGTGGAGAACCCTCGTCTCGGGACCCCTTTTAAACAAAGTCAAGCAGTCTCATCGGACGTGGAGAACCCTCGTCATGAGACCCCTTTTTCAAAACAAACAAAGGTAGAAACCGCCTGAAGGGTCAAAACAAAGGTAGAAACCGCCTGAAGGGTCAAATCAAGGTAGATACCGCCTGAAGGGTCAACTCAAGGTAGAAACCGCCTGAAGGGTCAAAACAAAGGTAGATACCGCCATAAGGATCAACCCAATGGTCCGATCCTCCATACGGATCAAAACTTTGACTAAATTCCAAATGTTGAAGAAGTTCTTTTCCTAGGTAAGCCTTACTGTAGGCGAACCGCTTATGGTCCGATCCACCATACGGATCAAAATCTTTGGCAAATCCCAAAGCATGGGGATGCGCCTTCCTAGGGTTCCTGCCAGTTAGGAATCCAATAATGGTATGACCTACCATACAGGTCAGAGCTTAATCTCCCTAGGATATTCTAAATGACGAGTCCTAGGCATCTTCTGGAAATTCGTCGCAACCGGCAGCATTCGACAGGTGAGCTTCAGGTAAGCCTCTCTCACTCCGGCCCATGTTCAAATAGTTAGAGCAATCCAGGGATTAATTTGAGCCTTTATCAAGAGCCTTGAGAATCCGATGTCATGGCATTTCTCCTTTCATTTTCCAGTTGAGTTGGGTAGGAATCAGGTGTCACCTCGTCTTTGAGAGAAACCTCTGAGGAATTCCTCTGACGAGATTCCTCTCAAAGAGGGGCAGCTGTTGACATCTAATTTTTTATCAACCCTTTTTGACAAAATAAATAAAATAGCATTCAAAGTTTGCAATCCATTATTCATTTTGTCAATCATGTGATATGCGTTGGGACGGTTCAAAGAACTGGCCGACAAATGGATAGGGAAATGGAGGGATAATGGAACGAGCGGCGCCATAAAAAAAAAGAAAGAGAGGAGGAATCTGTGGAAAAAAGGGTTCCACGAGGAACCAAGCAAAAAAAGGAGAATAAAATAAGAGATGAAGGAGGGGAACAAAAGGGGAAAAAAAAAAGAAAAGAGGGCTGGGGGACGAAAGGTGAGCGGGCAGGCCATGGTGGATCGGTCGTCGTCGTCATGGCCAGCCTTGCGGACCAGCGGCGATGCAAGCACGACGAGCAACGCAAGCTTGCACCAGTGCCAACGTCCATATGAGTGAAGGAGAGCAAGCAGTTGAACTCGAAGGAAGCCCTGAAAGAACAAGCACAGCCACTGGTTTTCGGAGGCTCGCCGGCGACTTCGTGCGTAAAGGTTTTGCATACCCTTCGTCGCTCTCGTCTAGCTTCTGCTTGAGAAATTCCTATGTCAGGATTCCGACCATGCCCATCAAACCACCTCCGCCTTCCCCATCTCCATGTCCATGTTGGAGTTTGCTCAATACGACTTTCATGAACTTCTTCACCTTAGGACCTGCATCGTCACCAAAGATATAAAAAACAGGGCTGGCTTCAACTTACCCACATCGATGTCATCTTTACCGGTCTTCTGCTTAAGTCTCTATTAGAGTAAAAAGTGGCAGCGATCTACTCTTCACATAGCCTCTGTCTCCATAAGCGCTTTCTACCTCTCGCTCCTCCTCTTCACCGTGATGCCGATGGTGACGGAGAGCTGAAGGGACATGAATCCCCCGAGACAACTGATCTTGCACGGTCTGCTTCAAGAAGGTTGTGAATCCAAAACCAGAGCCTGATGAGCCGTGCTCTCGATTCCTAGCACTCTAGCCAATCTGCTCCTTAGCTTGCTCAATGAGACCACCGCTGTGGCAGGAATCAGATACAATTATCAAGCGGCAACCATCAGGGACTTGGTCGACAAACTCTATGAAATCATCATCGGTGATGAGATTCATGTCGCAGGGGACGATGCATTCGTCGTAGCCGGTGGGCTGGAGGTGGGAGCCGTCGCTGTCGATGAGGACGGCGACGTCGTCCTGGGAGAAGCCGTAGCGCTCGACGAGGCAGCGGTACATCCAGTTGACGTCGTTGATGCAGCCTTTGAGCTCAGCCTTGGTGCCCTGGTAGTTGCACCCGATCAGCACCGCTTTCCTCGCCATTTTCACGCTTGATTCCTCTTTGGCTTTCCGGCGGTCCTCACGTGCGAGAGATCTGGGACAACAAGCGTTCAGAATCGGAAGGATGGATGTCCGAAGGAAAGTGGCGTCGTTGGGTCTTGCATGAGGGGGATCTGCGACATAGAGAAGAAGCTAAGCACGGTGGGAGCGCACGCGATGCTTCTCGTTTCGTAGTCGACTTTGGCGGAGGCCGACGGTTTCGGCGGTGGCTGTCCTTGGCGAATACCAGTGGGCTCGGACACGGGCAGAATCGGTCGGCACTCCGACGGTGGTGCCGAGCGTGTCCCAACGGAAGGCGAAGGCTTGGTCATGGTTGCAGGCGTCGGTTTCTTTTTTTTGCATGCATGGAGAAGACGATGAACAGTAGAGGTAGGGCTGTTCCACGTTATTTTGGATTGTTTGGGTTTGAATGATTCGATTTGGTCGGCCCGAGAGAAGAGATGAGTTCGGGTATAGCTGGTTGGGCTTGTTGCTTCAAGCTGGAGCTGGGCCCGCGGTAGCTGCTGGGCTTGTTGCACCTGGGGCGCCCAATTCGGGCAAGGAAATGAAAGGTAGGCCTGATCTTTTTTCTTTATGCCGTTGGGGCCCAATTCGGGTCCCCTCACCCGGACCTGATCAAGGCCCGACGGGCCTGACCTAGGTCCGGGAAACCGACCCGGACCCGGCCCTTTTAAGTAATAAATAATAATTATAATTAAATTATTATTAATCAAAAAAATTAAAAAAAATTAAATTATTATAAAAAAATCCTCAAGCTTGATTGAAACTTATTTAGGCTAATAGAGCCTTATTAGGAGTGTCATGTTGATTTGGTGTGTTTATTTTGCATATTTGGATTCATCGATTTGCGCATTTTAAATTGATTGTGATTGATAGGAACAGTCTTCTAATCTGCATGAAGTCTTAGCTAGGAAAATCACTCGCGTTAGGTACCGAAAGGGCGTTGGTAAACACCAGCGTAACCAAGTCCCCGAACCTAAAATCTCTGGTTCCGCAGAACTGATCGATCTCTCCCAATCGGTCCGTAAGGTTTCCGGTCTACCCTCCAAGAAAGACCGGTGGCGACTCCAAATATATGCACAATTTGCACATGCCACCACGACCACACTGAAGGTCGAAAGCGATCGACTCTTATCGTCGAATCCCTTAAGAAATACTCCCGCCGCGATTTGGTATGGGCCTGGGAGGGCTCGCGCCGATCCAAGACCCGCGATCGGTAATCCATTAGCCGCGTCCGCTTCCGGACGGGTCGCGACAGGTGGCTACACCTGGCCGTGGCCAGACCTCACCTGTAGCCGACGGGGGTTGTCGACCACTCAACGGCCCTCGCCGCTGCAATAGATCAACTTTATTTTTTTTTAGTTATTTAGCTAATTTTTAAATTAAATTAAATTTTTTAAAAATATTTTAGCTTATTTTTTAGAAAGATATTACATGTGGCATCCACATGGACTGATTTTTTTTTAATTGTCACATGGACGCCATGTGGATTGACTTTAAAAAAAATCCATATAATATTAAAATAATAATAATAATAATAAATGCCATGTGTACTGTTTAGCTAGAATTGACATTAAATTTATCTTTTTTTTTCTTACCATACCGGAATTGGCATTTAAGTAATCGATTTTTCTCCAATTTGATGCTTAAGTGATTTTAAAAAAATATTTGCACTAAAATGAGCGTTCTACACAAATAGTAATACTCCTAATGTCCTTTTGCCCTAAAAAAGTCATCAAATTTCATTCTAATCCCAAGCTTGGTTACGCGTCCAAAAATCTCCACTAATTTCTTGAAAAATATAATCATCTATGTCAATTAAAGATTCATCATCAAAATTTATGTCTTCATGAACAACATGCTTTCGATATTGATAATTTCAAAAAGATCGTAGTGATTTTTGGACATAGATTTGACACAAAAGTGGAAATTGAAAAAATTTGGCGAGACAATTTTTTTTTTATTAACAGAATTAGAATTTGACTTAAAGTCAAATTTTTTTAGGGTTTAAGCTCCATTTTAAGTGTGTTATCCCTTAAAAGCATTTCCTTGTCAACATTGATTTGATTTCTGTCATAATATCATCATCTATTACATTTAACGTCGTTTGATGTTTTATTGAGAAAACTTATATTCTTCTAAATACTTACAGAAATACAAATCAAAACAATCCCCGTCTTTTGTTTTTTTGTGTTTTTTTTTACCCCGTCGGGCCTCGAACTTCATATTTGGACGAGGTAGATTCTCTCTCTCTCTTGCGGGAGTGGGATTAACATTTTCACTTCCACCAGAAACCCCTGCTCAAGCGAGCGAAGGAAGAGAAGAGAAGAGAGTCAATGCCCAAAATGGCGGGCGAAGCCAATACCAACGGTGGAGGGGGAGCAGGTGGTTTCAGGGCGAGGATGGAACACTATTTGTACAGCGGCGACAAGAAGCACGTCCTGGCCGGCATCGCCGTCATCACCGTAGTCTTCGGTGCTCCCTGGTTCTTCATGAGTCGAGGTTTCGTTCCCCTTCTCTGTCTCTGTCTCTCAGTCTCTTACAGCTTCCTCTTACCAATTGGTTGCACGTGGGGCATAATAGTGGAAAAAGTCGAGACCTTTCGTGGTTTCTAATCCCTTGTCTTGTGTTTGGCCTCGATTGGCTTCTGGGGTTCCTGCTGCTCTACATAATTCTATCTGCAGCATTCAATTAAGGTGTTTTTTTGGAGAGAATGTTTGGTTGGATGGTCTGTGACGTGATCAATGATGGGAGCTTTAGAATATGCTTTTAAATGGATCGTATTGATATGGAGGAGGAACTGCAATTTGAATGTTCTGTATAGAATGATTGGAAGCTGAGGCAAAAAGCTACTACGTTGGCTTAGGGGACGAAACAGAAATGGAAGATTGTTCTCGATTTCTTCTTCAGCAGGATGTTTTCCATTGGCCTAGGTGCCCCGCATTTGTTGCTCATGGTGTTTACTATAGTTTGGGGAAGACAAATTTTTTTGTCATCGGTAGATTTTTATGTATTCATCAGGCTTCATCGTGGCCGTTCCTCAATAGTCTTGATTTGTATCAAAGCTTTCAGAGAGGAATTTGCAGGCAGGCGACTAGAGATGTAAAAGCTTTCTAAGAAGCAAAATGTGCTCAATGTTGGGCTGGGGAAATATATATAAAAGCAGTTAGGTTTGGAGTTCACGTAGCCGACGAAAATGGCACTACATTCTCTGAACTTCTGGATCCCTACTGTAATCCTAACAAGTCAAACACTTGTTTGTTCTGACCGAAAAAAAAAAAAAAAAAAACACTTGTTTGTCACGAATTTACCCTGAAATTCCATGTTGCTCATACTTCAGTCACTAGAAGTGAAATCAAAAAACACATTTAGGGATTCCATGCTCTCTCTTATGTATATCATAGATCACTATTCCTGCTTTTGTAATGTCAGGTGGATGAAACCTTTTCAGCTTGAATGCTATTCAACTCTATCATGCCTCGAATGTTTTATTGTTTTATGCGTTGAAATGTCCTTATGTTCTCGATATTTGCCATGCAATATTTGGATGATTTGACATGAACTTCATGTCCTCTCTGTAAATAGTTTGACATGGTTAGGTGTTTCTACCTGAAAGATTTACTAAGAAGGGTAATTTTCTCAGGTAGTTTGTGACGTCATTGATCCCGTAAACTTATGGCCATGTGTTAGTGTGATGGGAAGATATCAAGCTTTCATCCTTTCAGCTTCTAATCAGCCAGAGGAATAGGACCACTCATTTGTTGGAAAAAAAATTTGGCTGAGATCCACAAAAAGATTGCCCTTAATCATCCATTTGATGTGATGAAACTATGTTCAGAGTCTAATATTTGGACATGTGCAGAGTCTAATATTTGGACATGTAATCATATTGGAAACAAATAAAGGTTTAGGGCCGGTTGTGGTTGCTACTATTGGTTGGTAGACTGAGTATCCATACTGTTAATAACCTGGGGAGGAAACTGTGTAACATTGGGACTTGGCTTGTTTGTTTGCTTAATTTTTTCTAGATGAGTGTTATATTTTCCAGTCTAGTGGGAGAGAAGATGTGTGATCGATTGCATGGACATGTGTGCTGTTTTTTTCCTTATAGCAATGCTTTATGGCTTTGAATGAAGATAATAGACGTGTACATACAGAGTCTTCGATGCATACTTACCATTTTTTGTCATTGACGGGATGGTTTTCCCAGAACTGGGCTTTTAGTGCCATATAAAATGTCATTTCATGCATGTGGCATTATTATTTGCACATAGATGCTGTTCATTCCCATTGTGTTAGTACTCAGATATTATTGCGTTTAAGCAGATCCTTATGGAAATTTGAGACACTGACAGTGTCAAACTTAATATTTCGTTTGACAACTAATTGCAGGAAGACGCTGCTTAGGTTTTTGATAGATATTTGTAATATCAAGCTGACAATTCACTTTTTATTGTAGGGTCAAAGCACCAGTCTCATCAAGATTACATGGAGAAAGCGGACAAGGCTCGGAAAGAAAGGCTTTCATCTTCTAAATGACACTGAAACCAGTGATGTTTTACTGACCAGTTTTGATTGTTGAGGATGTAAAAGTATTTGTCGTTAGAACAAGATAAGAGTTGATAAAAATTTTCAAATAAGGTTGTTTTGGCATTGTATTTGTGAATTGCTAGTGAGGCTGGTAGCAAAGTTATCTTCTTTCGGGCCTTGGTGGTGCAACAATGTGAGTTCACCCCATTTTAGTGTTCTGCCATTCAACTTCGTGCCCCTTGCTGGTGTACGGTGTTGGCTGTTTCGATTTAGAATGTCTCAAATTATTTTCAAGAGTGGTCTTCTGGAAATCTTGACCATCAACTCGTGAACTTAACGGTGGGTTGTACATTCCTCGATCAGATTCACCATAGAAGTAATGAAGCACGGCAAACGCCATTGCACAACAACAGGAGTCAGGACGATCTCACTTGATGGCTCTGAAACAAGATGAGCTAAAACATAAAAAGCGAGTTTATGACACCCCCACTGGCAGGTTTAACGATCGTAAAACCAAAAATTGCCATCAATTTGCCTGTCTTTACAGCAGTTTTAAAAACTACTCACCATTACTGTAGGTCGAGTACCACTGAATATCTCACGGGTAACTACATAATCTCATATCTATATGGCAAACAAAACTAGTTCACATATCCTGAGACAAAGTACCAACAAGACTGCCACACATGAAACTTTACAACCGTGTGCGCTGCCTCAAAGTCCATCGGTCATCTGCTTCTCTCTGTTACTAGCAATTTGCTTTGCACGGTCCTGTCACAGTCTTTCGCTCCACTTATAGAGTTTCTCATAGGCCTAGTTGAAGAAATCATTATATGCATCAAGTTCAACTTCAAGAGCTTCACGAATGGTCATTCTCGTGCAGGCACAAATTTCCAATTGCACACTCATCAGCACTGTCGTTCATAAACAGAGGAAACTGCTTACTCAGCAGAAGTTTGACATCCCTCATTCAAGATGTGACTATATCAAAAGTTGACCGCAGTATGGTCACGACCAAGTTCACAGCATTTATGCTCGAGAATAAGGAAAACTACCCAAAAAGTTGCAGCCATTGTATAGATTGTCTCCACTGAGCAATCTAGTATAAACCATTTTTCAAGAATCTATGCACTTTCACTTCTCATGTTGTTTCACGACCCCACCTCCAAGGCACAACACGTTTGGTGATGGCAATTTGTCACCACAGTGTTGGAATGAAGTGCTTCTCTCCCCAAAAGTTAGATCCCAACGGTAATTTCTGATTAGGCATTCACATTGAATTTGGAAACTCCATGTAACGTCCTCCCATTCTCCGTGTTTGATCTTCCACAAATTTTCTTTGTTATCTCAACGTAGTTCCTTTCTTAACATTCACATCAGCCCCGTTCTCATCTTGCCCCGCATGCCATTCCCTTCTATCCTTCTTACGTCTTGCAGTTCTGTACAACAGGTTCTTCAACTTTGGATCATCTAAGAACCCTTTGGCTCTCATCTCAGAATAAATTTCCTTGGCTTTAATGAGATAACCAGACGTGGCCAATCCATGCACCACTCTAAGGTAATGTGCGGCAACCGGCACTATTTCATATTGCCTCATTTCAACCCAAATCCTCAAAGCATTCTCCACTTGGCTCAGTTTGAAAAACTTCTCAAGAATTAAGAGGAATGTATCTCCAGTAGGACCTACACCAGCTTTCCTCATCATAGAAAGAACTTCCAGCGTCCCTTCAAAACCGGTGACTTCAAGAAACGAATGGTAGGTTTCAATTGTTGGCAGAATGTTATCACCTATCATGGAAGATAGAACAGCTCTTGCCTCATCTAGCTTTTTGGCTTTGCATAGAGGACGTATCATGGAATCATAAGTGGCGTGATTAGGCTGCAAACCCTCTTCTTTCAGTTTCTCCAACATTTTTAGGGCCTCACTAAAGCAATTCTCCCTAGTAAGCACGTAAATTAGAGAGTTGTACACCTCAAGTCCAGGAACCCAACCTCTTTTCTTCATTTCATCATATAGTCGCAAACAGTCGAAAAGGTTACTAACCTTCGAGAAGCAGCAAATCATGTGAGTATACGAAGTCGCATTTGGTGTGATGCAGCATCTCGACATCTCTCTCCAAACTCTCTTGGCTTCGAGCACGTCCACAGTAACATTAGACCAACCATTCAAAATAATGTTGAAGCTCTCAGTTTCCAGGGGGAAGAGCTTTTTATTCAGAAGCATGAATTCTTCCGCTTCTTCAATGTTTCCGTTCTTACAGAGAGCAGTCAGGAGGGCGCAGTATGCTTCCTCATCCGGAGCAGCTCTGAATTTCTCCATTACGTGAAATGTCCAGATTGCCTTTGTCGGATTGTTTGCAGCTGCATACCTATAGAACAGCATAAGGGAAAGATCCATAATCAATTGTGAATCAGCAAGACTTGAATTTAAATTTCTAACGTTTAATTCAGACAAAAAGCAGTATACTGAAATTAAGTAACACATCATCATTGAAAGAAACAATTGCACAACGTTACAACTTCATGTTTGGTTCTTTTGCACTTGAGTTGTATGAATGAAATTCAAAGGTAATCGGAAGAAACCCATCTCACCGATCAATCATAACAAGCATAGCCTGCCTCGTATCCACTGAAGATCGATGCGAATCCCGTATCAAACACCAGGCAATACTGAACTTTCCATGACTTCCCAATACCCAAGTCATCAAATTGAGAACTTTCTCGTCAATGCAGCCCCACTTGTCGCCCCATTTGAAAGCCAAAACAGCCAGCCTCCACTCTTCCCTCAACGCCCACACCACCGAATATATCAAGTCTCCATTCGGGAGAATCCCAGAAGTCTTCAAAGATTCCATGGCCTCTGCTTCAGTGGGAAGTAGAGAGACTTGTTTGAGCAATTCGACCAAGGTTGACTCTTGGGAGTCGCTTCCAGCAGCTCGCCTCTCGGGGAAGACATCTGGGTCGCACCGAATCTGGGTGGAGAAAAACCTGAGGCAAGAAAGATGGGAACATTGGGAGTAATCACAAGGTTTTCGACGAAATGCCCCAGAGAGTGAATGCCCAAGTTGATCGAAGCCGGGATGGGAGAGGGGCGGCGAAACTGACGGAAGAGTGGAGATGTGGAAGATGGAGGGGGAACGGAAGACATGGGAACATAACGCTTGACGTAGTCTTCTTGTGAGGGCATGGAGTGCCATCAGCTACCAGTTGCAGCGACAAAGCTTCATCGCTTTTATTCGTCCCAAAAGCAGCAAACTGAGCAAAAGCCTTTGTGGACCTTAGGAAGGTCAACAGAAATGTGTGTGTGTGTGTGTGTAACATATTCAACGTTTTGAATAGAAAAATCCCGGCTCCTCTAACTAAGAGCGGTATCAGGTTGGGTTTGGATCCATGGACATAATCCAAACTCAATTGACACTACCCTCTGTAATATTGAACATGTTAAATATAACCAGATTAGATTAATTCTAATAGGAAGTTTTTGAGTACCCAAGGAAGTCATGAGGGATAATAGCACAAATTCGACTCCTTTAACGAAGAGTCGATATCGGACTTCTTGAAGGGGAGAGAGGGATGTCCCTCCTCTCTCTCTCTCTCTCTCTCTTCCCATCTTCAAGTTTTTATTTTTTTCGACATTTCTCTCCCACTCTTTTTTGGGAGTTTTTATGTGTGAATAAACTTCCGCAGCTGATTTTGGGTAAACATGAAGATCAATTCTGCCATTCGTACAATTGACAGCCATCGAGAAAGATGTTCGTGACGTGGCTATACAACCTCTTTGAAATTAGGTTGTTCTTCCCTCCCGATTTAAATTTAGATTTAGATCCGGGCTTTTACTCCCCCGAAACTAGATCGAGATATAGATCTAGACAGGAATTTAATATGTGTTCTTTCAACATATTGATATTTGTGTTACTGTTCGGCGATGGTGATGGGGACGTCGAACCTAGACGCGCATCACAAGCCGTTGTAAATGTCGTGAGAGATCTCGATATGTGCTCGTCACTAGATCTAGCGATCGATAACCAAATGTTTACGGTGATAGATCTGATCTTAAGGGAAGATAGTATGTTTTAAATGCAGAGTGTGTTTTGTTTGACGCTTTCTAATATTTGCTTTGTTTTGCAGTAGTTTGGGATTTTCTAGGCTTGAAATCCTTTGATGTAACTCTTGAATATTATTCTGCTTAATGAATGGGAATTTTCTTTCGACCCAAAAAAAAAAAAAAAAAGTCGATATCGGATTGAGTTTGGATCCATGGACATAACCCAAACTCAATTGACATTACTCTTTTGTAAAATGCAGTTTATTAGATCTCGCCAGATGAGATTAATTCTAATCGGAAGCTTCTCACTACCAAAGTGAGTCATGGGGTATAAATTATAATAGCACAAATTCGGCTCCTTTAACTGAGGGTCGGTATCGGAATGGGTCGATTGACATAACTCTTTGTAATATGGAATTTGTTAGGTCTCATCAAATGAGAATGACTCTTTATCAGAAGCTTCTGAGTACCGAACTGAGTCGCGAGAGATAATAGCACGAAAATGCGTAATTTCTCATCTGAACTATAGCGACATTAGTCTTCTATACTTGAAGAACCAATAAAATGATAGGAATATGGTGATCCCAGTCGCTCCTGTAATTATGAGGACCCACTTGAACGCCCCCAAATTGTTGAAAAATGGTATCTCAAAGTTCATGCCGAAGATCCCCGCCACCACGCCAAAGATGGCGACTACAAAAGTCGCGGTCGTCAGCAGCAGCTCGAATTGGATGAGCTGGTTCCGGACATTGTCCTGCAAAGGTTTTTCAAATGCAGTATGTGAAGTTGAAGAAGAGGAATTTCCAATATCAAATTATGTCCTTCCACGGGATATGCTATTCTACTTCTCTGAAGACTAGCGTGAGAGTGTCGAAGTCGATAAATGATCAGAATGATCCAAAGCCCACTTGTTTACTCTTACAAGGCTTGGATAATGTAAAGATGAGCAAATTACATATCATAAATACCATTGAACTACAAGTCCATGAGATGCAACTAGCAATGAGAAGAGCACAGAAACAATTACCAGCTGAATATTGATGAAATCTTCTGTGTCATCAATGTACTCCTTCAGCTGAAACAAGAGGGCAATAAGAAAGTTCTGTGAGTTCCATCCTTCGAAATCAAACGAAAGAGAATCCTTGAGTGAGGATGATGGCAAGACCATACCGAGGTCAACTTGTTTAATGTGCTATCGATCACAACAAAGTATGCTTCCAGCAACATCTCAAGTTCTTCTATGCTCTCCGTGCCACTTTCTGAACTCCTCGTGCTCTCGTGCCGGCTCCTGGCAATGCTCAAGCTCTTGTCCAGCTTCCGCCCATCTGGAGGGGAAGCAATGGGAGAAACTGGTGCAGAGACAGATAAAGCACCATCAGCTGATCTGTACCCCAACAAAGACTGATCACCATATAATGTTGACTCCATCCTTCGTTTCTTTTCAGTGAGGTACATCTCTGCCATGTCTCCATCATCATCCATCAGCTGCTCTATCTCATCTCTAACCTACATTAGGACATTTAATAAGAAAAAGTTAGAAACCATTTGTCTGATAAGGCTGAGAGAGAGAGAGAGAGAGAGAGAGAGAGAGAGAGAGAGTTTTGATATCAATCACCAGGACAAATTGTCACAAGAATAACATATATTTCCTGGTACCTTCTGCACTCTCCTAGTTAATGCAACGAGTCTGCTCTTCAATCGACGGACACGCTCCAAATTCAACGTGCTAATCTTTGAAGTAAGCTCATCTAGCAAAGGATAAGCTTCAATCTCAAGTTCCGCTGCCTATGGAATATGAACATGATGTGGTTACAACTTTGCCCAGCTAAGTTCGAATCAACCAGAACTGCTTAAAGTAGTGTCAAAATTAGGAGAAGCAGATCTTCAAATTCAAATACCGTATGAAAGTGCATGCAATTTTAATAATCAAAGCGAAGGCTTACATGACAGCTTTTAATGCAACTAAAAACAACAAAATCAGCTTAGAAGATATTGAGACATGAGTCATGATTCATTTAAAGCAACACAGTCCAGATACAATATTAACATTATCTTAACATAAAAACAAATCTGACTGAAGCTCTCAAAAGTGAAGTATGGATCTATGCTTCGATTCGATCGGCATCTTTCACAAACCTGAGAATCAAGAAAAGTACAGGCAGCTTCAAGCGCTACTTCGAGTGCCCGAAATTCAAAGGGAAGATAATCTGGGGATGTATTCCCAAAAATGTCATCGAAGTTTCTACTTCCCCTTCTCCGGCTCAAGTCAGCACATTCAGACTTCCAGACTTCGCCCACCCCAGCTCTGGTCAACCTGCGTTGTAGCTCAACAACATACTGTAAAACAGAGCTATCAAGGGAATTCAGTAGCAGAACCTCATCTGCCGTGATGATACACCGAATCTGCTCCAAGTTAACCACAATTGCCTTCTCTCGACCAAGAATGGTGGACGGGTACACAAACAATGGATCAAGCAAACGTAAATCACGGGCAGGAAGATCACACCGACGCATCATCGTAAACTTGTCCACCTCAATGACCTCTGAGTTACCAGAAGTGTCGACGCGAATCCAAGAGCGAAGGCCTTGGCCCCGCTTTTTTAGCCCTAGAACATCCACGCCTTGGAAAGGTTGGCGTCCAGATGTGGATGGTCTATAAGATGATTCTCTAAGGTTTATAGCAGATGCTGGTTTTGGTGGGAGGAGGCGCTCCTTCAGGTCTGCCATTGATTAGCTCCAGAGCTGAAATTAAGCAGCAAGCAAGAGGATAACTCGTCAAAATACAACAATACGCAAACAAACCACATATTGTGGGGCCGATGGAAGACCAACCATTTGGTCTTAAAATGCGCCTAGCCATTAGCATATAGCAAAGTGGAGGCTCGAGAATGAAATGCACAAAATAAGAACAGCAGTGTGCGCACAACCAAACAGGTATCCCTACTATGTAGAGTAAAGATAAGGGTTAGAAATGTGGATTACCAACTGACAACTAGCATCAAAGTGAAGAATTATCTGATTATCATTACACCTCAGATGATATATCTAGTCTTGGTGTCAGGGGCAAAATAGAAGGGCCAGTTATTATGGTCCAAGGTGTCCCAATTACCCATTCCAATTTAAGAGAGAAAACAATTGTTAACAGAAGGTTTGTTCTCAGAAGCCTGACCGGAAATATGAATCTCAATAGCCTCAAAATTTATTCAGACAAACTTCAGCCACATTGACCAGCTTCGGATAAAACTAGAGCATCAATCTAGAGCACAAGCTAACACATCGCCTCTTTTCTGACCAAACCAAACTCATTGTCTTCCAAATGTCCTTCCAATTCTTAGCCTGCAAAAGGATGGATTCGCTTTCACCCGTTCCCGAAAATGATTCCAAAATTTCCCCGCATCCCTCCTGGGCAAAGCAAACAGAATCAAAACGATTTATCCTTTCTTTTCTACGTGGTGATCTTTCTTCTCCGCGATCAAACCACACCGAATAAATGTGAGCTACACTTATCTTTGAATTGGATTTGTCGCCTTCTCATTGCTCATGTGAGTGATGCTGGCTATATGAGTCTCGGCAAAATTGGATCATACCAGGTCTACGCACACTGAGCGCCTTTTGGCCGAGGAAAGCACTTTAACTGAACAAGTCACATCCCAAGAGCTATAAAAACAGACAACTCGGATACACATCCATAGCAATCTACATCAATTCTTACCAACGGATATTTCAGACACCATTCAGCTCAAGCAAACTCAAGAACCAAACAATAATAAAACGAAAAACAAAAATCAACAGAACTGATTAGAAAAAGAACAGCACAGAGCACCGCCCACGAAGCAAAGAAGCCAAATCAAGTCTGCGAAACACAAAGATCGAATTTTTAACTGAAAGAACAGGACACCGACTCTGCAGGTACCTGAGAGAGATAGAGAGAGTTAAGGATGACGGAGCTATCGAGCGAGCACGAGGTGCGAAGGAGAGAGACGGACCAATTCCAGAACGTCGGAACGAGTACGTTGCCAACGTGATTGAATTTTCAGGAGCGGAACGGAGCTGAAATGAACCTACACCTTCGGGGACAAAAACAAAGTCGAAATTTCGATATCGGGGGGTCATTCAAATTTGAATGACGATCGGATTGAATAGAAGCGACGACACAGCCGCATCTATTAAGATTGAAAGACGGTGTCAAGACGACGGATGCAGAATTCGGCAAAGGGAAGAGCGTCACCCTCAAAAGACTCCAAAACAAACTATACAGCACAGCAAGCAATCATTCCTTTTCTGAGACTTTTATAGTTTAAACTAAGAATAACAAAAATCATTGTACTTAAAATATGGTAACCACGTTTGATCCCAACCAAAAAAAAAAAAAAGGTCTTCAGGAGAAGATCCAATTTGATATTCGAAGGTCAGTTTAAGTTAAAGAATCAGTCCACCTCATGAATTTATGTTTTTGGGCAAAAGTACTTTTTTGTGTCAAAAATTTCAATCGAATCACTTTAGTGCCAAGTCAGAAACAAAAGAATCATTTTGGTACCTCCGGCGAGAATTTTCGGCCAAAATTATCACCTGTCATTTATAAATTATGTTTTTAATGAAAAATAATTATTTAGAAAATAAATAAATCCACATGGGCTGCCATGTGGATTTTTGCACTTTAAAATAAATTAAAATAAAACAATTCAAATTTAAAAAATAGCTAAAAATTATCTTCATTTAAAATACAAACTTTATTTAAAAATTAAAAATAAGCAAAAAAAAAAAAAAACCTAGGTGGAGAACCAAGCGGGGAGGGCTTAAGCCCTCATCTTGGTGAGGGCCTACAGGCCCTCGCCTGCTGTCGGTGGGGGTTGCCGGCCCCTAGTCGGGGGTCGGCGACCCCCGCGGGCCATGCCCCACCACCGACGGCCATTATCGGCAATGTGGGGCGGCGGCGACGAGGGCTGTGCAAGGCCTCTCCGCTTGCAGATGTTTTTTTTTTATATGATTTTTTATTTTTTTGGTTAATTTTTAACATAATTTTTCAAATTATTCTGAAAAAAACAATTTGTATTTTTTTTATTTTTGTAAACTAATTAAGTTTTTGTTTTTGTTTTTAGTATTTTTTAAATTTTTACCTTTTTTTTAATTGCTGACTAGACCTCGCCGGTGCCACGTGAGCTTCAAATAATAATAAAATAATGCAACGTTAGCTTTCTGACCAATCAAATCAGACTTGGCACTAAACTAATCGTTTTTCAAAAAACTTGACATTAAAGTGATCTGTTTGAAACTTTTGGCAATAAAGTAATCTCCTTACACAACTTTTGGCACTAAAAGTCTACTTTTGCTTTTGTTGAGGAAACTTCTTCGGAATGAGCAAGCCCGCCTTAGAATCTTCTTCGGAGTTAAAGTACTTAGAAATGAATATGCTATTTTAGCAAGCTCATCTTAGAATTGGCTCATTTTCTCTTGAAAATTATCACATTTACTTCAAGAAAATACATAATATGTACAAACAATAGGGTATGTTTTCGTTTAATTCTCTTAAAAAGTACCAAGTTTAAAGAAAAGATTTCAACTCCTATCTAATTTTTTTTTTATCTCACAAAAAAACATCAACTTAAAAAAAAAATTGTCTCTAACTCTTCTTTTGCCTTGTTAAAAAAAGATATTTAGATCGGATCCCAATTCTAAATCAAATTTTTGATGTTTCGTAAAAGGGTACTCACTTTCATTCGTCGAATCAAGTCCGCTTCCGTCAAGCTTTTGTCTAATAATGAAGTGAAACGTTGAACATGCCATTTCAATGTGTGCTCAGCGTCACCGCGTGCTCAGCATCACCGCCCTAAAGCAAGAACTTCCTTGTAAGACAAGAAAAGTTGGTGTAAAAGAAGTTCTGATCCAAAATTCGGACGCGAAGCAAAGATGGGGCTTAAGTACGCCCCAAGTGCCATAAGTTGTGTATGGTGCTCATTTTAGTGCCAAAACTTTCAAATCGATTATTTTAATACTAAGTTTTCGTAATTTCGATCACTTAAGTGCCAACTTCTTTTAAAAACGATCACTTTAGTGTCAACTCCGATTTAAGCTGATGTGGCTCGCCAAAAATCCGACGCGTGTATTTTTTATTATTATTTGAGCTAACGTGGCTCATCGAACTTGGCACTGAAGTGATTATTTTTAAAAGAAGTTGGCACTTAAGTGATCGAAATTATAAAAACTTAGCACTAAAGTTTTGGCACCGAAGTTATCGAATTAACAAAAACTTAGCCGATCGATTTGAAGGTTTTAGCGCACCGTACCCAACTTATGACGCTTGAGATGTACTTAACCCCAAAGATAGTATTTCATAAAGGAATTGGGCCTTGGTTTTACCCTAATCAAACCTCATCTAAGAATTGAATATGCCTTTTCTTAAGCTTCCTTTTGCGTCCTGTTTGTTAGTCTTATAGTGCTTAATTTTGTCAAGCAATTGTACCTTGTGTCCCCCTTTAGGTTCTTGCTTGCCGCCTATCCCGAAACATTTCCTCAGCAACGAAGAACGATGAAGAAGCTAAAGCTATAACCTCTTCCACTGAAGTAGCAAGGTCAAAGCATGTGATTCGAAACAAGTTCAGTCAAAATGAACGAATCCCACTGGTGTCCAATCTTACTGAGGGAGGAATATGATGAGAAGTTCCCTACCAAAAAGGACAGTCTGAGCTTAACCAACGAAGAGATGGGCTGATGACAAGAGCATCAGAGTCTGATACACAGAAATACGAACAAGAATCTGATGATGGAGAGTTGGATATGGTCGATCGTAGCTCCAAATTTTATTTGACCATCTGGCTTGTACTCATAACTGATTGCCAATCTGTTAATCTAACCGAACGACTAACGACGGTTCGACTTCACTATTGTTAGCCACTGATCTAAGCCGAGCAGATCATCAAAAGAGCATATGAAATGAGGGCCAGGCCTGCCACTTCTTGAGATAAGATTAGGCTGAATATTTAACAGGCAATTTGGCAACGAACCTTCTAGCTTTAAAGTATGATTGGGGAACATGGATCGACTTGTATAATTGCCTCTGGCTTTTCTGAACTTCTTCTCATTGAAGCCCATTTTTTTCTGCATAAAATTGTTGAATATATTTGACCTAGATAACCATCAAAAGAGGTCCGTTTCATCCAGTAATTATAGACCTCTCACCCAGCAAAAGAAGAAAAGGTTCCTTTTTTGGCAGTCATCTTACCCTGCACTTTGCTTGAGATTGTTTCCAAATTCCAGCTGGGTTTGAAAATCCATGCATGACCATCCCACATTCTCTCTGGGTTGCATGGAATAGAATAGATCCAGGACTTACTCTTATGCCCAAGTTTCAAGCATCTTCTCACTTGCAATCAACTTTTAAGGCCGCAAATCATGGACAATTAGCGACTATGATGACTCAGAGAAAAGAACACACACACCAGCATGAGTCTCTCTTCAGAGCATCTGCAGTTTCATGAGCAGTCTTTTTGATGGATAATGCAGAAATGTAGATAGGAAGACATGAAACAAGTCTCTTTGATACAAGATAACCCCAAATCATTCTTATATTTGGGGACTTCTTCCAATGGAGATTGCATAATATGTACAATGAACAATTGACCCCATCACCCAACTTCTACTACATACACACAAGAAGAACCCATCTCTTTTTGTGGGGGGTGAAATGCGGGCCACCGTTTATGATTGAAAAACAAAACACAAGAAAGATGCAAATAATTTTTAGATGTAGGGATTGATGTGAGAGGAGTAATCACGAATTCCAGCACCCTCCCATCCCATCCACTCTTCCCACATGTCCCATTCAGGATCGTTCATCCCTCTGAACTCCTCATCCCCTCCTTGTTCATATGACGATGATTCATACATCTTTTGCTCACTTGATTCGCCCCTCAAACTGCTCATCACAACCTGCACACATTAACGTAGCAACATAAAATTCAGTCAGCCATTTCTCATCGACATAAAGCAAAATCCCCTCTCCCCCCGCCCCCCCAAAGAATAAAGTTCAGGAACAAACAGTTCTTGTGATTAGTTTCATTCTTTGGTCTTGTTCATTTTTCGGCTTGCTGTGCAAAAAACTGATCTCCAATTTAGGTATCAACCCCCTCGTCTGTTTACTTAGAGAACAGATATTCTTAGATGTCCTCCAGCTTAAAATCCTTTTCAGTGCTCATCCCATTATTTGTTAGAATCGTGATTAATCTATGAATACATCCAGTCAAGCCTACGTCTAGTGCAAGATACATAGTCAAATACCCATAGAACAGTTTTTTGGAACATGCTGTAATGTAATCATCAGACAAGCGGTGAAGTATATCCACTCTGCATGACTTAAAATGCCAATTGATCCAATTAGCAGTTACTAGAGGAAATATCACCCAAGTCCTCCCGACCCACCTTTTTCAGGGACTACTAAAACTTTAAAAGATGACAATGTTGGTTCATGACTTGAAGAATCCCTAACATCGAAAACCATTTCAGAAAAGTGGTTCGAGATTCATTGGGATAGAAAGAAAGCTGTCGGATGAATGTCCGACCCACCTCAATCCACATCCATCTATCAGCCTAAAGACAGAAAAGAAAGCCCAAAGAAACATGACAGGAAAATGGAAGTCTTACATCGTACGCCTCATTTATCCGATGAAACTGCACCCCGCAATTGCTTCCTCTGCAAACGTCTGGATGATACTGAAATTGAACCAGAAGAATAACCGAACATCAATCAAACCTCATAAAGTTCCAAATTTTAAGCCAGAGTTCTCCTAGAAAAAGATCCGGAAAATGAGGATGAAGGGTACGAGAAAATCAAACCTGCAGAGCGAGATGCCTGAAGGCCTTTTTGACCTCAGATTCAGAAGCGCCGGGTTGAATCCTTAGGGTCTTGTACGGATCCAGCACCGACGAATAAGAAGAGGAAACTTTAACCCCACTATTCCTACCGACTCTGTTCTCCATCTTCCGGTCTCCGACCCGAATCCACTGAGAACCGCTCTTGCCAATCACGCCAACGACAGAAGTAGCCATGCTGCAACGGCTTTTTCCTCCCCTCCCCTCCCCTCCCCAAAACGATCACAGTAACAATACAAAGACGACACCTTCAACTCCCAACAACAGACACACACGCACACAACAGGGGAGCTCCCCCAAAATCCGTCCTTTTAGATAGAACCGCAGGAACGAAGAGTCGTTCGTCTATGAAACGATGATGATGATGATGATGATGCAGAAGAAGAAGAAGGCGGACGCAGTTGGTCTGGAACTGGGTGATAACAGCAACGGGAAATGGAGAGATGGGTCTGATCGGACGAGGCGTGTCACTAAATATAAATATATAGAGAGAGAGAGATTGAAGGGTGGGGCGGTCGTGGTGCTTATCCAATGGCTGACGTGTGACGTCGTGTTTTGCGGAACAAAACAAAGGAAAGGGGAGGGGAGGGGAGGTGGTCCTCCTTTTGTTTCATTTTTCTCATTTTTCCTCGTCCCGGTGCTTTTGTTCTTGTCCGGTTGCCCGGGTCAAGCTTCGTATCAGAAAACGACTTTTCGTTTTGGTTTTTTGTTTTTTGTTTTTGTTTTTATTTTCCTGACCAAAAAATAGTGCTCGTTTTGCGCGTCATGATTGTTCACGAAAAAAATACGAAATTTGTGGGATACGGCACGGCTAACTATATGGCCACGTTTTTATTACTTTTATTCTGTTGAAATACAAGTTATAATATAATTGCTTCAAAATCTGGACGCGACTTAAAATTACCGTGAAATTGCAATCCTTGTATCTCGGGAAAAAACTACCGAAAAAGCAGTCAAACTATCGTATGACTGCCAATTCAGCCCTAAAACTTTTTCAATTTTATTAATTTAGTCTCAAACCTTCTAATGCTCTGCCAACACAGTCTTTTCCGGGTCAATCTCGATCGAAAATTACTGGTGTGGATGCCGATCATACCAACATACGGCCGAAGTCGACTATATTGCATCGTCAGCCATTTCCAATTGGCAAAGTGGTCGAAGACACTGCTTTGATAAAAAAAAAAATATGCTTGAAGATTTCCAGAAGCGACTGTATCTATTAGAAACCCAAGAGATTCCTCGAAGCCATCAAGATACCTCTAATACAAGGAATCTTTCTTCTTCTTCCGCCGTGCTCAGAACGATTATATCGACTAATCGCAAAAAAAAAAAAAGTTTTAGGATTAAAATTGAAAAGTTTAGGAATGAATAGCCCGTCATACGATAAAAGACTGTTTTCGGTAACTATTCCCATGGTCCCCTCATATCTCAACTTCGTGCTCTAAGCCTTGTGATCGGTATCCAAAGCTCTAATTATTCCCTTCCTCTCCTGTTTTTTTATATATTTTTATTTTTGGGCCGGTATGCCCCTACAGTCAAAAGATATTCCAGCTTTGGAGATAGTTGTGAATTTTCATATATTGTTTGTTTATTTATTCTTCTCCTTAAAAGTTAAAGAAACCAAGTAAAATGTGTCATTTTCGGACCCCAAATTTGAAAAAAACCGGGTCTGTCTATTCGGGCTTTATTAAAAAAATCAAAGAGAAAGAATAAGGATTCAACATTCAGGTTTCTGACTGGTAGACTACGATGTTTCTATAACAATTCGTACTGCTTTGTCAGCACACGCCCCGGTCACAATCTCACAAAGTAATTGTCAAGAGGTTTCTTTTTTGCAACTTCGGGGCCAAAATGTGTGTGTGTGTCTATATATGTGTGGGTCAGTTTTTTTTCAAAGAACACGTGAGGTGAGGGACGAAATGTCGTTTTAGTGTTAGAGCGAAGGCGTGACCCCCAAACAAAAAAAACAAAAGCGTTCCCATGCGGAAACGGTGGGCATCCTGTGTGTGTCGAGGATAAGAATCAAGAAGGGAAGGACAGAAGGACACGTGTTTCGCATGCGGAATGAGCTTCCATCTAATTATTGTCAGACCCAGCCAATGGTCATGGCTCTTGGCAACTTTTGTACGAGTTCATAATCACCTCTCGTCCTCGTCCTCGTCCTCGTCCTCGTCCTCAGATCAGAACCTCCAATAAATAAATCTCGCCATTCAATAAGACCAAAAAATCAGGATTAAAAAAAAAAAAAAAAAGGAGAGGAGAAAAGGGGAATCAGTGAATAGGGGATAAGAAGAAGAGATGAAAGCTCCCCGCCGCCGCGATTCACGGATTGTTTTCTTAGGTTTTCGGAAAGGTGGGGATGGATAAGAAGAAGGGAAAGGTAGAAATGACACGTGGATCCAATGAAGATCTTAGCCGTGGATAACCGAGACGGCTGCCACGTGTTGAAATTAAAGGCCAGTTAAAAGTGTTGGGTTGTATATTTACGTGATTAATTATGAAAACAGTGTTGGGTCGAAACTTCAACTATTGTCTAAGCGCAATATTATATGAAGAAGGAAACCTTACACCTTCTCAAAATGTAGCCCCTCCCCTTCGTGACTCTGCACAATAAAACGTGCGATCAATTTCTTTCTTTTCTTTTCTTTTCTTTTTACGGTCGCTTATTCTGTAGTAACTGTAAGTGTCCAGTGGTGAATATTCTCTAGGTGGAGACGTTTAAAATATTCGTTAACAGAAAGCAAAATACCTGGGTTTTTTTATTAGATTCCGAGTGTCCGTCCCACCGTTGAGGAGGCGGCACCCACCAGCCAACAAAAAAGAACCACACCTCACCTCACCTCACCTCACCTCACTATATATGTTTGTACTAACGTAAAAAAGCCTTCATCTTGTCCCCAAAATGGGTCAATGAGAAAGATCAAAGCCATCACCATCCACAGAAGATGCTCCTTTCCATCTGATACCGTTCAACTGGGCAGCCAACATTGATGCTTTGGTTTCATTAGGCTCCCTCTAACAAAAAGATAAAATGGATTGCTCACAAGACACAAAAGAAGCGCAACGCTGACGAGAAAACAGACTACCATGAACATCCGCAGTGTTTCTTCGAGGGAAGCATTGTCCTCTGAATATCACTTCAGTGATTTTGTCAATTATTTACATCATCTGTTTGCAGATTCTTTTGGATTTGACCAGCGTATTCGCAAAAGCTTAAACCCACCCACCCCCCCTCAAATGAATTTCCACACTAATTAGCCACTCTTATAGTGATGCACGAAGAAGATGCATCCACAGCAGGACTTCTCGCACGTGCACGTCAAACTCCTACACGAGAAAAGAAGAAACGGGGTTCACAAAAGTGCCGTAGTTCACTACCTGAAGGTGTCGGATCTAAAACCATTTTCTCCAACACCCTCTGGATAGGTGGCCCTTCCAGTCGTTAAAAGGGCTCAGGCCTTCACTTCCGACTTTTCCAAACACATGACAAGCTCGGAGAGTTGATCGGACGCCGCGGATTGCACTTCCACAGAACTACCGGATGTAGAGGATTTCTTAAACTGAACTAGAATCATGGTCATGTTGTCGCATCCTTCACCGCCAGCAGAGGGTGCCAAACATCTCTGGAAGACTCTCTCACAGATAGCTGAAAGTTTGCTTTCCTGCAGAGTTTTCCATTTAGCAAATATCTAAGTTCTTCTTCTCGAATTTTTCCTGCATTGCCCTCAGTTTGGGAGCCTAATGCCTCAAATGCTAAGAACGTACCGTGTGTAACTGTTCCCTAACATAGTCCACCAGCTGCTGGCTTGACATGCAATCCCTGGCGAACAAGATAATCTTCGTCAGACAGGATTCCCAAGAATTAGCAAACTACAGGCACCTTCAATTTAAAAATATGACAACAACTCATATAACTAGCTGATTAAATAATTAAACTAAGAACTCTAGATGGACAGGATAGATTTTGGAAAGGATACTCCAGGGTGGTCCCTTCACTTCTGAATTTAGCTGACAGGGAATTTCGGTTGCAAAAACACAAGCCATAAGGGGCGAAAATTGCAAGAGTAAGAGGTGACAGCTTTTGAGGTGACAAGGAGGTTTGCTGGAGTATAAGCTCATAGCATAAGCTTTTGAATTGGAATCAGTAATCAACAATGCATCAGCTACTAAGACAAAAATTCTCTTTGAAGTCATATGCTCGACAAAGAGAGCAAATCTATGCTCGACAAAGAGAGCCAATCACTCCTCATATCCACTATGCTGTAGCCATTGGTATTCAGTATTCACAACAAGTACACCCTCGTAACAAATGGAACTACGGGGCCCCACACAAGTCAAATGTTCGTCTGGTATTTCAACTCCCTACTAATTATTAATGCATAGTAGTCATGTCATGTGTAGCACTTCTGTTTCAAGTTCACTTCCTCAAGCTTATGGACACAAAAATAGTTGGCCTTCATATATCTGTTTGTAGAAAAGAAGATCAGCAAAAAGTCGTAATGAAGTACCATATTCCGTCGCATGCTAGTACAAGGAACTCATCATCTTCGCAGAGCTCAATCTACAAGGTTGGACAAAAAAGAGGAAAAAAGGATTAAAAACACAATAGAAGCAATTGTAAGTGTTAGAAAGTCCAACCCAAAAGCTTAAGCTAATAAGTGGAGAGAGACCACATGAGTATAAAAAGTATTTAGAATTCGTTGTCAAGCAATGTGGGACATACTTCAACACCCCCACTCACGTGCTAGCCGGATTACGAGCGGCACGTGAAGTTTTGACTACGCACATTCACGTGGAGTTTTTGAGGAATTTTTTTACCACGCACATTCGCGAAAGGGATAAAACTGGCTCTGATACCATGTTAGAAAGTCCAACCCAAAAGCTTAAGCTAATAGGTGGAGAGAGACCACATGAGTATAAAGAGTATTTAGAACCCGTTGTCAAGCAACGTGGGACATACTTCAACAGTAAGGGTAAGAAATAATGTCAATAAATGGACAAAGTCATCTAGAATTCCCGCATTAAATAAACAGGAGTTCAACCATCTTGATTGAAGAAATGTTATAACCTCACAAGATTGCAAGATTATATCTCGACTAGCTATCACATACAGTAGTTATGTCGGGATTTGCTGTTACAATCTGCCTTTCAGCTGGGAGTGATTTGTTCTGCTTGAATTCCACATCTCCTGCAGCCAATAGACATTACATCCCCAATTCACATTAGACGATGTGTACACAATAAAATCCACAAACACACATGCATACACGCGAGCTCTGAGAGAAAGAGAGAGAGTCTCCCTCCACTCTATCAACTGGTCATCGAGAATAAAATTTAGAAGTAGTACCAATAGCTCTTGCTAGATTCAAACTTCCATTGACCCGTCCAACTTGAATGAAACCCCCAGCTTGAAGAATTCTCTCTCTCTCAATCTCAAGGTCAGGCTTGTGATCTTTAGACAAATTGTATGCCTGCATAGAGCTAGAGACACTCGCCTTAGTTTCTGTTCTTTTTTTCCTAATGAAGGTAACAAGAGCATCATTATTCTAGTAGAATACGCTATAGATGATAACGCTGTCCACATACTACCGCCCAAAACCCAGGCATGTTTGGGAGAATCATGGTCGATGCATGAGTTCTCCTGGTGTCAAATTACCGCACAACAATCAATCACAGCATTCCCGAGCTTCCCAAGAAATCAAATTTTGTATGTAAAGCAAAGATACGGTGTTGGAATTAGGTACTCCCTCATAGCGGCTAACTAATTGAGTTCATGATCTTGGCATGGGACAATTGATCTCATCTTTATTCATCTCATTTTTTACAGTAGGCATCTCTTTTTTCCTGCGCTTATCAATGTTTTAAATCCACGTGTCTGGGTTTTCCCAGGGTTCGAACCCATGTCTTGCCTTGCCCCATCCCCTCACTTGCCAGCAGGCGTTTGGTAGGATTGACAGCAAGCATCCTGACTTCACTTGGCATTACCATGCTTTTCCGTCCGCAGATGAACAAGTGCCAATTGAATGTACAAATGAAAGACCTATCTTACATAGCAAATACATATGCACCATTTGGTCAACATGACTTCATACATAAAACCAAGTTAACACTTCTTTCCAGTCTACTCAAGTTGAGTAATAATTGAGGGAATTACATTTACTATTTGGTATCTTAGAGACAGTTCCCTGAACATGCTCAATTATTTCCAATCAAATGCACAACTCTCATGATTTAACGTATGCGAAAAGAATTACCAGACCCTTCCGAGATAGCACGCAACGAGAATCGCCAGCATTTACTACAGTTAATTGTTTGTCTCGAATGATCGCGACACAAGCGGTGCTTCCACAAGTGGGTCCAGGAAAATCAGAGTGAGGCCCCTAGTTTTAGACATGGAAAACGAATGATTAAACAAACAGGAAAATGAAATACTACAATAGCTTATAATAACCCATCAGGAGCTTTGGAAAATGCTCATTATCCAGACAATGTTCGTCTAATATTTACTCAAAAGAATAGAATCCTCCTTTCTCCTTACAGAAATTGATCATTTCTTGTCAATGAACAACACTAACACGGCAAAAATGAAGTTCAGCATTCCCAAGAACTTAAAGGCTCTTTATATAAACGTAGTCGACACTCAATGGCAAGTTCATTGATGAAATAGATATGATCCCAAAACAAAGAATGGATCATGTCACAGAAGAAAAAGTGCACACTGGTCCCACACTTAGGTCTCGGTCAAGCTCGGTAGAGCAGATGAAATCGTTGCCTCAGATGCAATAACTGAAGATAATGGACCAAGTGATGCAGTTAAAATGCAAGCATTTTTACATTATCAGAAAAATGACTCCGGAAACAGGTGGTAAATACGTTAAGAAGCAAGAAGCCTGTAGGGGTGTTCACGGCCGGGCTGGCGAGGCTCAGGTGAAAATTTTGTCCCAGCCTGAACAGCAGGCCCGGCCCGATGGAAGGGAAAATGGCCTAGCCCGAATAACCACAGTTTGATTGGTCCGATATGGGCCTAGCCCAAACTATTATGTGAAAGATCTGCAGGGGTGGCTAATAACTCAAATTAATCAAGATAAAACCTAAACAAAAAGATTAAGACCTGATGATTTTTGGGGCCAGATGCTAAGACCTGATTATACATCTTATTCATATAAAATAATGAATATTGGCATTTTAGTCACTAACAGATTAACCACATTCAACATTTGATGCACCAACAGCACAAAAGAATAAAACAAAAGCCAAGCTATGCATATCATGGCTTCATAAAACACCAAATCCTAAACTTGTTGATCAGAAGATGGAGGGTGAGGTGCTGTGCTTTTTGCGCCCACGAGATTCACTAATTTGCTCCTTGCATAAGGGTTAGTGGTGCTCTAGTAGGAGGCAAGGAGACGGCTGAGAGGTCAATTGACCAAGACAATAGGGAGTTGAGAGATCAGAGGGATTAAAGAGGGACGGCATCAGAGAGAGAGGAAGAGACATGCACGGGAATAAGAAGATTTGGGAGGAAGTGTTAAGTTCTGGTATTATACATATGTTATATTGTATCATGGCCGTTTTTTTCCCCCTTTTCAAGCCTATGTCCGAAGGGACCCAAAAAATCGAACCGGCCTGAGAGCAACCTGAAAGCCTGGACTGAGTTTGTCTTGGCCTGAAAAATTAGGCCAACTGAGTTTTCAGGCCAGCAGGCTTTTTTGAACGCCCCTGCTTTGAAGAACTTCTTTAAGATGATAGTGACATGACAGCAACCGACACCCTTTCAACATATAAATTGTACGAAATATGCAATTTTGGCAGGACA
Source organism: Rhodomyrtus psidioides (assembly GCA_021437785.1). Taxonomy (NCBI): domain Eukaryota; kingdom Viridiplantae; phylum Streptophyta; class Magnoliopsida; order Myrtales; family Myrtaceae; genus Rhodomyrtus; species Rhodomyrtus psidioides. The sequence continues at coordinate 963,019 of JAILYB010000005.1, read as the reverse complement.
GCACACTTGATGTGTAACATACCTCTTCGGAGCGCCATTCATCAGTCTGCTCATTGTTGTCAGTACTTCTGGGAGACCAAATGAATCCTTCTATCATTCCAGAAAACTTGTCTATCTTATCTCCCAATATTGCTAATTCCCTCCACCCTCTTTGCCCACGCATCATTTCATCCATTCTGTACCAATCATTTAGTCAGAAGCAAGAAATCAGTAAACAAGAAGACAGCATGAAATGATGCTTACAGTCCTAAAGAAGTCGCCAAAAAAATTTGAGAGAAACAGATTCTTAACAACTAACAATTTAGGAAATGATACAACATAGCACTCTTCCTAATGACTGAGCAATCCTAAAGACTCCAAAGAGACCTTCATTGTGAATATTTTACAATGGTCCAATTAAAGCTGGTGTTTCGAACCTGAGAAAAGCTCTCCGTGCAGGAGTGCTCAAATCTCCAGTAGCATAAGCTTCATGCTTGAGTACCTGCTGATGGAGATACTTCGCACAAAACTTAGCAACTGCTTTGCCTGTAAGCAAATTGCTTCCATGAGTATACAATATGGCCAATTATACCGAGAAAAGAGGAACGCAGGTTTCATCAAAAGCTTTTTCAGAAAAAGACTATTCGAATGTGCAATGCACAAAGATGGTGACATGATGGGGTTGAACGAAATCACACTTGGAAAGAAGCACAAAGCTTTTATGTGAACGTAATAGTTTGTGGGTGTTATGGGGACCAATCTGCAGAGTATACATTTTGTACTACACATGAGTTGTAAAGACCTCAATGTGGTAGACCTGATTGTTAATTCATAGAATGGCTTACTATTACTCACAAGAACATGGTTAAACAAGGCAGGGCAAATAGATCAATTCCCAACAAGGGAAGTAGAACATGCATGACCATTCCAAACCAATCTACTCCCAACACGTCGTCTTGTGGACATAAAAGATATCATGACCTGCCTGCATTTTGAGTAAGCCACCCTATTCGATATGGTCTTATATCGAGTAGAGCATTGGAAAACAACGGTGAAAGGTTTAGGTAAAAACTATGACAGGAAATGGCTTTGATCTGAAATTATCGTGCAAGTGCAGGAAGAAGATAAGAAATGTAGCTAGGCATTCTTTTTGGCCAGATAAATAGGCATATTTTGAATTAGACCCTCAAGCATATAAAAATAAGAACCAAGTGAAGTAGTTCTGACCTCCATGACCATCATAGACTCCAAAGAAAGACGTGGAATCATCAAGGTCTGGATAAGCTGCATGCTGAGAAGACTACATATCAATGCACTGTTGAGTGCCAAGATTGAGCAAGCTTGAGAGTGCATAACATAATGAGTTCATGAATAACTTAAAGTAAGCTCCTGCTTGGGAGTTGGGGGCACTAAAAAGGCCCAACCGTAGCTTCCAGCAAAAAAGGTGCAAGCAAAAAGTTACTTCGAAAGCTGAAAATTAAGGCCACAGCTGCAAACCACAGGCAACCAAAACACAAAATGAGCCGATCGTTGGAGGAACTACTTCACAAGTGGTATTGACAAATTTGGTCACCTCCCAATTGCAAATTCACCCCGTAAATTTTAAAAGCAGATTAAGAGCAGTCAAAAGCAGTTTCAATACTTTTATTGACCAAAACAAAGGTACCCCTACGATGCAGCATTTGAAATAACTTTAGAAAATTTTGAGCTACACAGAACCAACTACCAAGATTCACCAGGCTAATTCGAAAACCAGGACCATAGGTGTTCATGGAAGAGACTGTATAAAAAGAGCATAATTATATGAAAACAAAATGGAGCAACATAGAAAGAATATTAACTGCATCTTCCATGGTTGCGCGCCACCCTTGCATGGAGGACAGCCCATAAGAAAGCCTATCATTCCCACCATCTTCTGAGAACTTGTCAGTTTTCGGAGAGCTGAGGTATATGCCCATATCCAGCTGCAAAACAGATCTAAAAAAAAAAAAAACTCTGCAGCCTATGAAAATGCAAAACGAAGAAGAACTTGTAACCTGACTCTCTCTTGTTAATAAGGTAAAAGCCAATATACTTTCCACCGCCCGGAAACTATTACATATAGGTATAGGAATGGAGGAAAGCAAGCAGCTATTTCCCTCTTTTATTTAACCACGTGGACTGAAAGTAGAAATGGAAATCGCAATCAAAACAACTTATGGTGTAAATTTTCAGAATTTAGTAAGAACCACGTCAAGAGGAGTAATACTTAGTTGACTAACTCCCCGAGAATCTGCAACCAAGAGTTGAGTACAGCTCCATGTCCATCATCCGTACATATATACATGACAGCGAAAGCTGAGCACTTAACAAATGAACTCAATATCGCACTTCAGCTCAAATCAAGAGCCTCAAAGCTGCCGAATGCAGATCGAAAATTGTCCAACCAATCCAATCCGCGCCTTCAACCTATACGCTTAACATGTTCATGCAGTCACCGCAAACACACCGAAGCTAAGACCGAGTGATTTCTTAGACTGCAAATCGCCGTACAACGACTGAGGAAACTCGGACACACAACCGCGCAAGTCATCCAAAAAACATTGATACGAGTATCCGAGCCCGATTAAACGAGGTTGGCAGCAAAATCAAGGGCGCGAGGTGAAATCACATCAATAAAAGCAACAAGAGCAAGATTTTCAGGTTGAGGAACTCACTCGTCAGATTAAGGACACCGCACTTCTTCCTCGAGCACAGAGAGAGAGAGATCTTTCCGTTAGCAGAAGTGTAAAAATGACTGGCTTTGGCTGATTGGCGATTGTTCGTTACTGGCTGACCAGTGCGTAGCGGCTGCACCTCACGCGAGTTCCGATTTCGGGTCGATATCGGGCTTGACCTTTGAGGCCCAACGGGCTTGATCGTAAAGCCCGTTCCTTTTTTGGGCCTTTGGCTCATCATTTTCTGGAATAGAACCCTCGAGGAGGCCTTTTGCATTTTCGAACCTCTTTCGGCCCTCGAGCTCGTTCGTGCTCGACGACGCTGGAATTCTCCAGCGCGAGCTCCACTCGATCACCGGCACAAATTGAAACTACGGATCGCTTCTTCGACGATATTCCAGGGTTGTGGTTTATTTATGATGCTGGAAAACCCAGGCATTTCGTGCCTTCCAAATCAGCCACAACGTACTGGCCAAAATCCACGACGAAGGGGGGTCGTCTGGCGAGGAAAGTCTGTCTCGGATACACGGATTGTCCGCTACCCATTTGTCGATTCTTGAAATTTTGGTGGGTGAGGTTTCAAACTTCGGCTTGGTGTCTGACCATACTTGTTTCGTCCATTCGCACAGGATAAGGAGATGTTGGGGAGTTTACGGGCGCGCGATGGCACAGAGGGCAAAGAGGATCATGGACCATCTTCCTCCTATAGAGATTTTCTTTAGTCGGTAGAGCATTGTTACACACACTCCATAAGAAAAATCGAACCTTTTGGATAGGCCTAGATCTGCCATGTGTTAGTCCATAGGTCTCTTAGGGGCTAATATGAAGATGATGCTTGATTCGTATTTTCCTTCTCTTATCGTCTAGAATCTCTCTCCGTTACTTCATCATATAGATCAGTGATCAACTTGGCGTTCCAGTCATGTTTCTCCTGGTTGATCATTCCCGCGACAAGGTGAGGTTTAGTTTGGTTCGCTAGGCCCACAAATTTCCCTGAGGGAAGCCGCTTATCTTCTCCAATAGCTCAGTCTCGTGCCATTACCCACTAGCCATCTAGAGTCAGGTTCTATCGCGTCCCTCCCCACTAGTAGACTCTAACACCCCCATGAAGGAAGGTCGGTGGCCCTTTTTGCTTGCCAGAATTCTCCGTGAGGGTAGCAGACACCCTTCAAAACTTGACTCCAAAAGGAACCAGGTGCTTGTACAAGTCGCCAAGCTCGTTTCCCAAGCATTGCCTTATTAAAGATAATTAGATCCTTAAAGCCTTAAGTCACCTTGGTCTTTCCTGCTCTTCGAGTTCTCCCATTTCCTCCAATGGATGCTTGCTCTGTTTGCATTTTGCTTCCACCAAAAGGAGGCAATCTTCTGCTCAATCGATTTGCAAATCAAAATGAATAACTTGAAAATGAGCATCGCATACTGGGGTAGAGCTTAAACAACCGTTTTAATCATAATTTCTTTCCCCGCTTCAGAAATCAGCTTTTCCTTCCACCCCTTAAGCTTCGTATTAACTCTCGCAAGCACCCAGGCGAACAAGAAACAAGGCATAAGATGTGACAATCCTACCAGATCGATGGTCTCTACCAACACAAGGTAGCTTGAAAATGAACATAGACGCTAGGGATGTCAACGGGTCGGGTCTCGGCCCGGCCCGAAATTGAACAGTACCTAACTCGGCTCGGCCTGGCTCGAGCCCGAATTACATATGCCCCAACTCTTCAGGCCGGGTCGAGTCGGGTTGGTTTCTTTTTTTTTTTTCTTTTTTTGGAATCAAAATCACTTAACAAGCCTGTCGAATGAAAAAATATAAAAAAATAAATTTAAAAGAAAATGTGGGTGTCCAAAAAAAGCCGTTACCGACCCGGCCTGATCATTACACGAACAGTACCAAACTTGGCACGAAAATGCTCAAAAACTAGGTGGACATTTTCGGGCCGACATGGGCTTTTTTGACACCCCTAACTAGACATGGCATGGTGCAATGAATCGAGAGAGGCGGCAGCTGCTGGGTTTTGTCGAGACTCAAATGGACTTCTCACATCTGGCTTCGTAAAGAAATTCTCGAAGAAAGCCCGTGGACTATGAGCTCTATCGTGAGGGATTGTCGGGAACTACTGGCCCTATTAAAAGAAGTCTCTCGGGCCCATAAGCTCCCACTCGATCATGTCTTTAATTTGCTCAAGCTAGACTTACGTGATTGGAATCTCCGGCGATTGCGTTTTTTCGAGCCTCTCTTAGCCCTCCAGCCCCACTCGATCGTGTGTTTGAATTTGCTTGATCTAGACCTAAGCGATTGGTACATTTTCTCTAATCTAGGGAGAAGCTCGAGCTCATATTTCGCAAGCACGATGATGTCGCAAGATAATATCCCTTTTGATCTATTCACCGCTAATTGCGAACGAATTTATCTCGATCCGATTACGATAAAAGCACAATTTCATGATTAGGCTCTCTGGACCACGGGCCATGTATTTTCAATTTTATAGTTTAGACTCAATCACGATCAAGGTTTGTTATGGATGATACGTTGATTTCCTTCTTCATTTGCATGCCTCCACTTTATAATGCTCTTTCTTGTATAGCCACGTATAATAAGGTTTCAATAGGGAAAATTACCAAAAAGTGCTAAACCTTTTGACGAGTTGCCAATTCAGTCCTAAAAACATTTCAATCGTATCAATTTAGTCCTAAAACCTTTGGCGATTTGTCAATTTAGTCATAAACCTTTCAATGGTGTCGATTTAATTCTAAATCTTTTGAAAATGTGCCAATTTAGTCATAAACATATTATTTGGGTAATTGGCCGAAATGACTAAATTGGCTATTCATTAAAAGGTTTAAGACTAATTTGGCAAATTATTAAAATATTTAGGATTAAATTGACATAATTTTTAAAGGTTTATGACTGAATTGGCAAGCTGTCAATAGATCAATGACTGAATTGGCATAATTGAAAGGTTTATGACTGAATTGGCATAAACGCAATAGGTTTAAGATTTTTTGGACAATTTTCCCAAGTTTCGATCATGTAGCGCTCTACCTTATTAAATTCTTGCCGTCTAATCAAAGAGCTAATAGCACCTACAGTTGATTCTTGTTTACGGTTGGGCTTGCGGGGGTTGATATAATGGAAAAGTAGGGCCACGGCACGTGTTGGAGTAACGCAATGTCGTGGTTGCGATCGCTTCTTCAAATTCAGATCCACAACATCTTGGTTGGACGATCACCTTCCCCAATTAATTCATCTTCAATCCTCTGAAGCCCTCCCCACCCCCACACAAGTTTCTTATACTATTGTCTATTTAATGTTGCAGCGTGTACACGGAGTCATCTCTATTCACGGGGTTCTCTCGCTCGAATCGTCCGTCGTCGGCGAGCGGACGTCCCGCTCAAATCGACCATGGAACTCGATGCCGTTGCTCGAGGGAGTATCATCCTCGTATCGCGTTGTCTTGTTCACGCAGAGGTTGTTGAGTGAGGCTGAGAAGGGAGAGCAATGTTTGGTTTTGACTCCTTCAATGCCATGCCAATTCTCCCCTCGCTTCCAACTCGTGTAATCCTAAGTACACCTAAAGTCTTGTGTAGTAGGTGAGAGCTCTAATCGTTTTTCTACTCGATTGTTGACCGGGCTATTTGACGTCTATCAAAATCTTCATCCCAAGTGGATGCACGACGTGGGAATGCCCAATTCAATAAGATCGAATTAATTAAGGTTTTGTCAAGGTCGCCATGCCGGTATAAACTTTCGTTATATGTCCCATTTTTTGTTTTTTTTCTTTGCCCTCGTTTGGGTGTCAGTATAACTTCAATTTACGTGCAATCTCATTCTATAAAGCAAATTCACATGCGAAAGGTTTTGACTTTGAAATATTAATCATGATTAGCTACCACGTCTAGGTTGGAGGCGAGTATATTTTCGTGTTTAGTCCAAATTAAATAGTATTATTACCTGTCGAATTCTGCGCATCATGCTACATTCTGGAAGGGGAAAAAAAAATTGAAAGCGATTGCCATTTTGTAATCTTGAAAGTTCCGTGAAACTCCACCTGACTACAAGTATCGGGCAAATTGGGACATCGGAGATCTCACAAAAAAAAAAAAAAAAGGAAAAAGAGAAACCAGGGCCATGACTTGATGCCGTCACGATGACCTCGTGAAACGATCGCCGTTATGACGGATCCGACCCAAAGTGGGCCCGAACCCCCACAAGGATACCGACACGTGGCGGGGAATGGCGTGGGGGATAAGCCTAATTGGCCAGTTCAGCTCCTCCACCAAACCCCAAGTGGGCCCCGTACCCCCGCCCACCCGAAGACCCACGATCGGAGGGGGTTGGTCGTGGGTTTCCTCGACTTCCTCCTGTGACGATCGCGATGTGCCGTTTTGTCCTGGATTGATTATTTTCTTCCATTTGACTCTTGCCGGGATCCAGCACGTTAAACTTGGCCCCATATCCTCGGATAAATTTCTATCACGATGCGAATCGCTAGACATACACCGCGACGAAAAAGAAACGGGATCGATCCACTTTCAAACACCAGCAATGACATTATTTTTAAGTGTCCCGCCAGCATTGTTCGATCACTCGTTTAAGACATTACATCGAACAGGTCTAGACCATGGTCGCCTAGACCTAATGATAAGGCCGATCCACCAACATGTATTTCGAATTAGTTACGGTACAGCACAACATAAAGAAAATGATAGTTTTTGAGGTGGGTGGGTGGGTAGGGCCCGAGGTTTGTGTTCTTGCAAAGTTTGGGATTAGGTCGCTGTCTCACCAACTTCCATCTCTCCCTCGGCCTTGTTTCTCCCCCAGATGGATCGTCCATTCTTCTACCATCGTGACTGAAAACATGGGTGTCCATCTTATCTTATCTAGCGACCCCAACAAGTCAAATTCTCCATTGGGGGATCCATCTTTTTCGTCTCAACCACCCCCATAATCCCATCTTCGGTTTAACCCTTTTTTTTTTTAATCCTGTGAATTGTTCGAGTTCGAGTTCGATCGATCGATCAAGAAAGATAGCAATTTGAGCACCCTTCTCGAATGCACTTGTCATTCTATAACCATGCAAATAGATTATCATGCGATTGCAACGTGATTAATGTAAATTGAATTTTCAGCAGTTTAACGTAACATTCTTTTTAAGAACTTGAGGACAATGCAATTAGGAAGCGCTTTCGTTGAGCATTCCTGGCCTATGTTAGCTGTTGTAACCATATGACGTAACGGCTCGTATTTCTATTTCGAACTAATCTAGTCATGTCACTGAAGACATTCGGGATCATTGAACAGGCTGCTCGATCCTTTATTTTCTCATCCACACTAAAAAAAAAAAAATAGGAGGACTTATTTAGAGCCTCTTTATCCACACTCAAGAAAATAGAGTTCTTCTAGATTTTAGTGTCTTTTAGACAATTTCAAACAAAGAAAAAGTCCTTATCTTTAAAATTTATTTCAAGAAATGTATATCATAGTAGAATTCAATTTTTTTTTTTTTGTATTTTACGTGAAGTAAATGTTAGAGCTTGTTTGTTTGTGCGGTATAAAAAGTAAAAAGCCTTTGGAATTTCAAGTGTTATCGAAATTTCGAGAAATTATGAAGAAATTACACGTGAACTTATGAGTGAGTATTTCATATATTATAAAAAAAATTCAAGTTTTTCAAATTAAGAAAAAAAAATCAAAAGTGGGTTTGTCGTAAAATGTAGGTTAAATAAAAAAAGAAAAAGTATATCCACATGCGCCTTTCACCGGTGAGAGATACGGTGGTAAAATAAATGAACGATTAACGTAAATACATTCATAATATTGTATGTTCGACGTATGAGAACATCAATCCATTAGATTCTCCTTCGGGAAATGCAAAAGAATTTAGAGTGGGGGGAAGCCACGTCAAGAGCGCGGTCGATGACGTGGCAGCTGGGTAGTGGTCAACGTCAGTAGGCGCGGTAGGTGACCGTCACGGTGCGATTCGCCCTAAAATTCGATTCGGCTCTTCTTCTTCTCCGTTTAGTTTATATATTTACTCAGACCAGACATCTCCAACCTCTCCCTCTCCTTCTCTGTCTCTGCAACGTACTCTCACCAAATCAACAACCATCTCCGTCTTCCTCTCCATTCTTTGCTTCTTCTGCTGATCTCCGCCCATTACCCATCGGCTCCGCGGTGCGCATTCTCTCCCTCCTCCTCGTATCCTTACAGCTCGCGTCGTTCGCAGGTAATGCTGCTCTCTGGGTGATCCTCCTCCGTCTCTTTTCGCCTTACTTTACTCGGTGATTGCACGTTACTTGGAGACGCGCCCCCATGCGATCTTCGAGCTTTGCGTGAGCAGATTCTGCTCAATGGTTATCAAGAACCTTTTCTTTTTATTGTCTTTGGGTGAAATGAAATGGAAAACAAAGGTGGCGGGACTGCTTGACTAGAGCCTAATGCGTTGGTAACGATGTAACGATTTAATTAAGCTATTAGCATCAACGACTAGGGAAATAGTGGCTGGCAAATGGACATGTTGCTGATTTTTTAGGGGGGGGGGGGGGAACCGGCTACTTGCTCAGGTTAGCTTCACCTGCGAAGAAAAAAGAAGAAGCTTTGATCACGAGAAATAATCGAGGGAGATGGGCGAGCTAGTTGCATTAAATGTTGAATAGATATGACTTTAGGACAAGCTGTATCCAGTTCAATTGAGCTGTAATAAAGTTGGAATTTTTTGGCAGAGCTTTCTCCTTTGAGAATTCGCAGGAAAGCCGATCAATACCAGGGAAATCATCAGTCTGGTTCAATATGATTGTCAGCGTGAGAGAGTCGACGATGGTTTGCCCGGCCGGGGAGACACCGATGCATGCCCTTTGGAATTCCAATGTGGACCTGGTGGTGCCCAGCATGCACACCCCTAGCGTCTACTTCTATAGGCCGAACGGCTCCCCTGACTTCTTTGATCCAAAAGTGGTCAAGGAAGGACTCAGCAAGGCCCTTGTGCCTTTCTATCCCATGGCTGGGCGGTTGAGGCGCGATGAGGATGGTCGCATTGAGATCAACTGCAATGCTGAAGGTGTGCTGTTCGTGGAGGCTGAAACGAGCTCCACTGTCGATGATTTTGGCGATTTTGCCCCGACATTGGAGCTTCGGAAGCTGATTCCAGCTGTAAACTATTCGGCAGGGCTTTCCTCTTATCCTCTTTTGGTATTGCAGGTATTTTCCTTTTCCCGAATGTTGTCTTATGATATTGTTGTCTGGACATTTTGTTCCCCCTTTTCTCATGTCTGATTATCTGCAGCCGCAGCCATTGGTAGGTCTAATTTGGATATTTAATCAAATTGATTTGTAGGAAGTGATACATATTCTCATATAATTTTCTGAAATATTTGCGAAAGAGTTATGTACCATTGATCCAACTTACAGTTTAGGGAAAAGGTTATAACTGAAGATCCCGACTACCAAGTGGTGGATTGGAACGTAGAAAATCCTTCGCACGGTTCTTGCTTGCATTGATAGCACTTGTTGGTCGATGCGTAAAACTCGTAATAAATGCTGATATTCTAGTTGTGGAGATGTGATGTAATTATGTGGTTGGTCCGTCTGTTCGTATTATTCAAGCATGTTTTTGTCATTAGGAAAGCAAGACTTGAGAAGGGATGAGAAATCAAATTTTATATCACCAAAGTTCCTTTTATCTCAACAGCATCTCTAGAGATCATCAGTGAACTAGAGCTCCATCAGAGGGGAAAAACTGAAGGATAAGTTTCATTCTAGTTTCCCCAGGATCTTAAGGAAACATTTGGCTGAAGTAAGTGAGTTTTCTGACCAAAAAAAAAAAAAAAAACAGTAAGTGAGTTTTCTCATGACTACCCTATGGCCCGGGAGAAGTCTTTGCTGGTTCTTATTGCTTGAGCCAATGCCATGTGACGAGACAGCTATTGCGAGTAAATGGGAGCAAATGGGCGCTTGGAATCGCCATTCCTTTATTGGTTTTGCATTAATAGATTGGAGGCCAAGTTAGTTACTGATTTGGACCATTCAGTTGTTTGGACCGTTCAGTTGTTCCACATAAAGAAGTGGTCCAAGGAGAAATAAATGACCGAAAGAAGCCAAATGCATAGAAATTTTAGACTACTGCCAAAAGAAGTAAGGTCGCAGACTGTTGTGCCTGCCTTGAAAGTGACAGTTCGAGTTCCAATAAATTCACAACAATGAAGATCGACCATCTGCCTAAGTTAGCATAATTCTTCTGTACTGTATAAAATAACCTGGTTTTTTTTTTTTTTTTTTTTTGACCCAAGCTAAAATGTGATACATTGAATGGAATGTCCTGCTGGAGATTGTGAGCTTTGTGGTGCTTATTCACTGCAATGACAGCTATGACCTATGAACTAGTTGGTCACTATTCTTTATAGGGGTCATGTCATGCGCATTTACCAACTCATCGAGAGTAATTGTCCTAGTATGCTATTTCCGCATTGCATCTATTAGAAATGATTCTCTTGTACAAATGAACTCTAGGACCAATTTTATCATTGTGCTTGCTTATATTGGTTTACTTAGGTCTAACTAGTAAAAAAAGGCGCTCCACATACATTACTTGAGAGGACGGTATCCGGGCATCTTAGTACTTTTAATTTGCTCCCACCATCTTACCTTTTACAGTCAATTGCCCGAAACAGAATTTTCACAGCAAGAGCCTGTTAATCTGGTAACTGCTATGGTTTGCGAATGTGATGTGAATCTCAGCAAACTTAATGATATGTCGTTGCAGTTTTTCACTTGGGAAAACTTTTTGCTCTCAATTAGTCTTTACCACTGCGTTTTCTTCTTCAGTTAATCTTCTTCTCACAAATGTAGAAATTTATTGTACTATGTATGCAAACTTTCTTCGGTAGATATAAGCATTTTCCTTTGGAGGTATGAAACAGGCCACAACCGTAGTTTGAGTTTATAAACCATGCATCTGTTTAAATCTTGTTCTGCCGGTCATGCACTACATATAGACTTCTGGAAAGAGATCTTAAATTTTGCGGCTAAATGGTAATGACATGCGTGGATACGCAGTAATTGGGCTGTGTCGCATTTATCACTTGACTTGGTTGGTATGACAAACAAATAAAGAACCAAGAATTGAAAATTGACAACCCTTGCCCCTCCCCTTCTGTAATTATCTGTTTCCTTTCCCCATCTTTTCTCATGCAAAAAATATGAAGTCGTGTCAAGTTCGTGTGTAGGTATTATAATGTTCTATGTTTTTGTTTGCCTGCCATCTGCATTTCATTTTTTCATTGACCTGTCTTTACCTAGCTATAGAAAATCTCAAAAATACCTTTTTTAGTCGTCCCTTAGGCTTGATCCTCGCTTACAAGTACATATGACACGCATGAAAGACCAACCACTCGCAATAATAGCCTGTGCTTCATACTTGGTTTATTATATGATATTTCGCCTTCAGGAGACTGAAAATATGGAAGAAGCGACTACTGCAGATTTGAATTGGTTGATTCACAAAGCACTCCATAAGAATTTTTCTTATAACAGAAATATCTTGAAAATTTACGCAGGTCACATACTTCAAGTGCGGTGGAGTTTCACTTGGTGTTGGCATGCAACACCATGTAGCAGATGGATTTTCTGGCCTTCACTTCGTTAACACATGGTCAGACATGGCTCGTGGTCTTGATCTGACAACCCCGCCCTTCATTGACCGCACCCTATTGCGTGCCCGTGATCCGCCACAGCCTCAATTTAAGCACATTGAGTATCAGCCTCCACCAGCCCTTAAAGCGCCGTCGCCGCAAACTGCTAAATCCGGTGTCGAGAGCACAACCGTCTCCATCTTCAAAATGACTAGGGAGCAGCTTATTAAGCTCAAAGGCAAGTCAAAGGAAGATGGGAACACTGTCAACTATAGCTCTTATGAGATGTTGGCAGGTCATGTTTGGAGATGTGCATGCAAGGCGCGTGAGCTCCCGGATGATCAAGAAAGCAAATTGTATATTGCTACCGACGGAAGGTCCAGATTGAATCCACCTCTTCCGACAGGTTATTTCGGCAATGTGATCTTCACCGCGACGCCGCTCGCTGCTGCAGGTGACCTCCAATCCAAACCAACATGGTATGCGGCAAGCCGGATCCACGACGCTTTGGTTCGGATGGACAATGACTATCTCAGATCTGCCCTGGATTACCTGGAGCTCCAACCGGATCTGTCAGCGCTTGTTCGCGGGGCCCATACATTTAGGTGTCCAAATCTTGGCATAACTAGCTGGGTTAGGCTCCCGATCCATGACGCCGATTTCGGCTGGGGCAGGCCTATATTTATGGGGCCCGGTGGAATTGCATATGAAGGATTATCCTTCATATTGCCAAGTCCCAGCAATGATGGGAGCATGTCGGTGGCCATCTCCCTGCAAACCGAGCATATGAAGGTGTTCGAGAAGCTGTTTTATGAAATTTAATGAGGGTTTTTGAGAGAACCTTTCAGGTTTAGATGAATTGCAGCTGGTCTTATCAATCAAGTGCATCAAATTTTATTTTTTTATATATATATTTTTATCTTTTCCACACCCGGCAATTGTGTTTGTTTCCTAATACCTTAACAATGCAATCTTGACGTTAATTTTATGTGAGTACAAATGAAATGTTCCTGTGCGACAGGCTCTTTTATGTAGCAAAAATTGCACATTTAAGGACGCGTGAACCGATTGTGGTATCATTTAGGGGTGAGCATGGACCAGGTCAAGACCTAGATCTTGAAATCGATCCTTTTATAATCGGTTCTCAGTTTTTGAAATCGAGAACCGATCATATTTGTCATGAAATCTGTTTTGGAATCGATCTTGTTTTTCGGTCCGGTTCTAGGGTTTATCCAAGCACCTGTTTTTCTTTTTTTTTTCCTATCAAAATAATATGAGTATCGATGAAATAAGCAATAAAAATTACAATCCACAAAAAGCAACAATTCAAAATATAATAATAGATAATAGTATGATCTGCCAAAAGCAACAAACCTTGATATGAAAAATAAAAGTTACAATCCACCAAAAGCAACAATGATCCTCGTTAAATTAACAAAGTGCAAGTCTTCCTAACGCACTTCAATTTTCATTGTACCCACTAAAAAAGAACTGAAATTGTAAGATCCAAGTAACATGCTAGAAGACACCACATTAAGCACGCATGAACCAACACCAGAAAAACTCAACAACCACGGCACAAGCTTGACTCTTGTCGGATGAAAATTTCATTTTATTTCTTCAACAAGATCCCCCATTCAATGGGGACTTCTCAGCATGAATCGGGTTTTGCGTCAAAGTTACAAGAATCAAGGAAAACTCTAGCTAATACAAAGGGCATCTTAATGCCAACATTGGGAACTCGTGACTCGGGAGCAGAAGCTAAAGCAAACTTGGCACAAATAGGCCTGAAGAATGCGTCAATCGCCCACAACGGCTTAAGATGTACAGAGAGACAAATGAAACTGAACTAGCCTTGCTCTGGATAGCTACGTTGGTGTCAATGAGATGCAAAAGAGAGGCGACGACGAGCAGCGTTGCGTCCTCGCGGCGCCGATGATGGCGACAACGAGAGGCAAGCCGATGGTGGCAAGTTGACGACAACAGAGAGAGAGAGAGAGAGAGAGAGAGAGAGAGAGAGAGAGAGAGAGAGAGAGAGAGAGAGTACGACGAGATGGGAAGAAACAGAGGACTAAGAGGAGGTGAAGGCCATGAGGCAATCAAAGGGCAAGTGACACAAGGTTTTTTTTTTTTTTTTTTTTTTTTTAAATTGGTTCTAAAACCGGTCCGGATGGGTCTTCACCTAGAACTGGACCGATTTCAATCGGTTCCTGGATAGGTTTGAGTAAGAACCAATTCCCGACCTTATTTCTCGGATGGGCCGATCCGGGTTCCGAATAAACCCGATCCAGTCGCACACCTCTAGTATCATTTTACCTCGGCATGTTTGGTTAGTTCTTGTACTCGCTTTCTTTACCGGTTTGATTGATTCTTTCAGCACCTCTGATCACTTTTCCCTCTTATGCATACCCTGTTTATATATGGAAATCAGGGGGAGGATTGGGGGGGGGGGGGTGTGTGTGGAGTTGATCAAGAGTACAATTGTAGCCAGGAAAACGTTACTTTGATGATGTCTGAACGCATATCATTTCAAAATTGGAGATTTGTTATGGAGAATTAGGTAAGTAAATTATAATGACATCTTCACGGTTCACAGCCTTGGATGGATTTCTTGATAAGCCTTTTCCATTTTCCTTTCTTTCTCTGCTGTCTGCAAGATTCATGGGAATGACAAGCTTTGTGGAACTTAAACATGTTGTATGCTTAAGGACATGCGACCCTGCATGACCAATTAGAAACGGCACAGGAGATTGAAGAGTGGAGGGAACATTTTCATGAGTAGCATTGAATTGATGGTCGATATAGTAAAAGAACATGAAATTCCTATTCCGCACCTCAGCTGGTTTAAGTCGTTGGGAAGGATAACAGAGCAAGTGAAGTTACAAGTTTGTTCGAGGTCTGGCCAATATCTTGCAAAAGGGATGGCTTTAGTTTCAGCCTAACATCTGCAGCTGGATTGTGTTGGGCCTTGGCCCTTGTCTGCCTAAGAAGCCTCTTCCGAATGTTAACGCTCCGAGGAAAGCTGCTATTGTCCATTCCAATTCAATTGAAGGGACTTGGTTTAATTCCACAGGTGACAATGCCCGCATGGCTAGAGTGGCGAACCAAGTAATTAGGTGAAAACAAGAACTTGGGATTGGCCAAGTGAAGAGAAACTGACAAAACTAATTTGTGAATATCATATTCTCATGGAAAATTCTCGACAAGCAAAGGAGGGGCAGAGGAACCTCTTGGAAATTAGGATCAAAGACGACTTTATTCATTCAAGGTAAATCTTAAATTACATCAAAGGAAAAGAACAGAAAAAAAGGAAGGAAAACTCCTAGTAGCTCGCACCGCACTCCCATCTTTTCTTACATGTCACATTTAACCACTCCTGGTAACACGTATGTAACCAAGGTGCCAAAAGCCCAAAACAGAGCAATAGCGGCAACCCTTGGAAAAACAGAGCAGCAATCTCTAGACAAATGCTCAATCAACCTCTTCAATCTTTGGGCCAGCACCGCCGTCGCTGCCTCTGGATCCGGCCCTGCCAAAACCACCACCGGGAACGTCACCACCCATTGGCACATCGCCACCACCGGGTCCGCCCTGGTACATCTTGGCAATGATCGGATTGCACAGCCCCTCTAGCTCCTTCAATTTATCCTCCAGCTCATCCACCTCGGCCAGCTGGTTCCGGTCCAGCCACTCGATTGCCTCGTCGATCGCCTTCTCGATCTTCTGCTTGTCCGCCGGGTCTAGCTTCCCAGCGAACTTGTCGTCCTTCACCGTGTTCCTCATGTTGTACGCGTAATTCTCGAGCGCATTCTTGGCGTCCACCTTCTTCTTCACCTGCTCGTCCTCAGCTTTGTACTTCTCTGCCTCCTGCACCATCCTCTCAATGTCTTCCTTGCTCAATCGCCCTTTGTCGTTTGTGATCGTTATCTGGTTCTTCACTCCTGCCGTCTTATCCTCTGCTGATACATTGAGAATCCCATTCGCGTCGATGTCGAAGCACACATTGATCTGAGGCACGCCTCTTGGCGCCGGTGGGATGCCCTTGAGCTCGAACGTGCCCAAAAGGTTGTTGTCCTTAGTCCTGGCCCTCTCGCCTTCGTATACTTGGATCAGCACGCTGGTCTGATTGTCTGAGTATGTCGAGAACACCTGCTCCTTCTTGGTCGGGATCGTGGTGTTCCTCGGGATCAGGACCGTCATGACGCCACCTGCGGTCTCGATCCCGAGGCTCAGCGGGGGTGACGTCGAGGAGCAGCAAGTCCTGGACTTTCTCATTGCCCTCGCCGCTCAGGATTGCGGCCTGAACTGCAGCTCCATAGGCGACGGCCTCGTCAGGATTGATGCTCTTGCACAATTCTTTCCCATTAAAGAAGTCCTGCAGCAATTGCTGCACTTTCGGGATCCTGGTCGACCCGCCGACGAGGACGACATCGTGCACCTGGCTCTTGTCGATCTTGGCGTCCCTCAGGCACTTCTCGACGGGCTCCATGCACTTCCTGAACAGGTCCATGTTGAGCTCCTCGAACCGGGCCCTTGTGATGGTCGCATAGAAGTCGATCCCCTCGTAAAGGGAGTCTATCTCGATGGTGGTCTGCGTGGTCGAAGACAGCGTCCGCTTCGCCCGCTCGCAGGCAGTCCGGAGCCGCCGCAGGGCCCTGGCATTCCCGCTGATGTCCTTCTTGTGCTTCCTTTTGAACTCCTGCACAAAGTGGTTCACCAACCTGTTGTCGAAGTCCTCGCCGCCCAGGTGCGTGTCGCCGGCTGTGACCTTCACTTCGAAGATGCCTTCTTCGATCGTCAGCAGAGAGACGTCAAACGTCCCGCCGCCCAAATCAAAGATGAGCACGTTCTTCTCGCCCCTCCCCCCGGCTTTCTTGTCGAGTCCGTAGGCGATGGCAGCGGCGGTCGGCTCGTTGATGATCCTCAGCACGTTGAGTCCCGCGATCGCACCGGCGTCCTTGGTGGCCTGCCTCTGAGAGTCGTTGAAGTAGGCAGGGACGGTGACGACGGCGTTCTTGATTGGGTGACCCAAGAAAGCCTCGGCGATCTCCTTCATCTTGGTAAGCACCATGGAGGAAATCTCCTCGGGGGAGAACTGCTTTTCCTCGCCCTTGTAGGTGACGACGATCATGGGCTTGTCGCCAGGTCCGGGGACGACGCGGAAGGGCCAGTGCTTCATGTCGGCCTGGACGGAGGGGTCGGAGTAGCGGCGACCGATGAGGCGCTTGGCGTCGAAGACGGTGTTGTGGGGGTTCATGGCGACCTGGTTCTTGGCGGCGTCGCCGATGAGACGCTCGGTGTCGGTGAAGGCGACGTAGGAAGGGGTGGTGCGGTTGCCCTGATCATTGGCGATGATCTCGACGCGGTCGTTCTGCCAGACGCCGACACAGCTGTAGGTGGTGCCAAGGTCGATCCCTATGGCTTTGGAGGCGGCCATTTTTGCAGATGGAACAGAGCTTTGCTTGGTGGGGTGATTGCTTGCAGAGACAGAAGGTGTGGTGATTTGCAGTGATGAGGTTTCTTGCTTTCACGTTTGCTGGGAGGGGAACGAGGTAGGGTGTGTGTATATATACGTGAAGATAAAGAGAAGGAGGAGAAGGTTATGGAGAAATGGAGATGGTGAGAGAGACTTCCGGGGAGTGGTGGAGAAGGAGAGATCCTTTTGACTGTGGAGCTGAGACGAGAAGAGAGGAGTCGAGAGAGATGACAGCGAAGCGGGGACGAGAGCATTCGAGAGAGTGCCATGCCGTTGTTTTTGGGCCCAAGCGAGCATGCATTCTGGGCTGGGCTGGTCTGGGATGGGCTGGTCTGGTTGAACCGGCCCAAGTTATCGACTGGGCCTAGCTTTCAGTGTCCGAGCGTCCTACAACTCTATGGGATTCGACTTAACCTAAGATTTTACATTTAGATCGATCAATGCATCTGCTAGAGGTCGTAACAATCGGGCTTTTCTAAAAAATGGGTTTAGAAAAAAAAAATACTAAAAAGGGTCAACTTCTTTTTTATTTACTGAATTGGGCCCGCACGGGAATTCCGTATTTTTTTAAAAAATTATTAAGATATATGATTAATAAATAATTTTAGTATTTATGTAATTAATTAATTTAGTATGTAATTAATTAATAAAAAATATTCATAAAATAAGTGGCGTGCTACGCAGATTATACGCATTGTTGTTCTACTGACGGGTGTTTCTTACAGAAATGCTACAATGCTTTAGTTATCTCGCTATGTATGTTCTGGTAATGATGCATATGTGATTTCTCTTTAAGGTTTTTACATACTGTGAGCTACAACAATGGTTAAAAGAGCCAATTTTAGCCAAAAAATTTCAATGTATTTCAACTGGGGTTACACAGACATTGATGCTTTTCTAGCAATACACAAACATCTTCAAAGTAAATGGTAATTACGCTTATGGACGCTATCGAACTTTACTGATCTTGCGAGGATGATGTTGGGTTTTTTTCAAAAATGGGTCAAAAAAAATTACGAAAAAAGGTTAATTTTTTTAATTTACTGAATTGGGGCTCGTGCAGGAGTCATTTTATGAATATTTTTATTAATTATTTACATATTAAATAAATTAATTACATAAATACTAAATTATTTATTAATTATATATCTTAATAGAAATTTTAATTAAGTATTGTTAATTATTTACAAAGTTATATAAATATAAAATAATTAAAAAAGTGAAACCCAATTCAGTAAATAAAAAAGAATTTGACCCTTTTTGGTAATTTTTTTAGACCAATTTTTGAAAAAAGCCCGTAACAATCCAAATCACACCAGAACCCATTCAATCTTGTGCAAAAACCCATTACTTTATGTTCAAATAGAACTGAGTACCCTTATAAGTGCTCCAAATTGCCACCAAATGGTTCCCTTTCACTGCGCAAAAAACCAATGTATATTTTACACGGAACTCTCTTTCTGAATATAAGTTCTTTTAAATTTCTCGGGGAAGTACAATCAAATCAAATAGAAGGAGAATTAAATAATCTTTTGCATAGAAAATATCTTGTGAGACAGATTTAAGACTGATAGAGAGACTTAGTGCAGCAGTACGAGGATTAGTAGGAAAAATGACACAAAAATTGCCATAACTTTCGTACGGTGCTTACTTTGGTGTCATTACTTTTGATGGGATCACTTAAGTGCATGCCATTTAAAAAGAAAAAGACCGCTTAAGTGTCAACTCTAATTTGAGTGACTGGAATTATCAATTTCCTTGACAAAAAACATGGCTCTCCGGCACTCCCAATCAATAATAATAGCCCTAAACGACATCTTCTACATCTTCGTCCTAAATGCAAACCCTAAATTAGGTCGAACTAGTTTTTTTTTTTTTTCCTTCAATTTGCAAACAATCAAATAAGAAGAAAAGGTGGAAGATGATGAGGTGCTGATGAAGATGAGGAAGGTGACGAAGGTTGTCGCTTTAGTCAAAGCCTAATATGGGTCTCACAAACTCTCGGATCGGGCTCATCCCCAATTTTAACCCCATCGATTCTCGACTCCACGGCCACGAAGTGCTCCATCTCCATAACAGGAGGAACACATTGCTATTCCATCTTCAGATCTGCAGCCATGGCGATGGAGGTTCGACTAGGGCTTCCTTGCAACCATTGGCAATGGAATTTGGCAGACAGCAAGAGAACGGAAAGAAAAAAAAAAATACAAAACGAGACAGAGAATCGAAGACAAATCAGGATGGAATCGAAGTTCATGTCTAGATTTTATCGAGCTCCATGAAGAAAACGGACGAGTAACATTCAAAATTTATAATACGGTCGTATGGTTTATGGAGAGCCCAGCCATGCATATCATAGTTCCCATTGGACTTAATTTTTTTTTTAATAAAAATATTCTCGTATGACTTGTTTGTTTAATTGAAAAAGCCATACAGAACTTTTGGTCAGAACTTGTCGTCGCCGGAGGCATGTAAGTGATCCGTCGTAGTATGAAAGTTACGACACTTCTAGTATTGGTGCCGGATTCGCTCTTGCAAAAGCGATGGCCACAGGAGTGGTCAACTGTAACCCTGTGTTCGTTTATCAAATAGTTTATCCTTAAATTCATGAAACTTATGTTGTAGTTTTGTTTGCTACTTAAAAGAGATTTAATTTGGGGAGCTTTGTTCTTATTCTTGTTCGAATTTGCTACAGCCAAAACTGCTCGACACCCATGGTTTAGCACCCCTGGTTTTTCAGAAACTTTGAGCTAGAGTTGCTTGCTGCCTTACTTGACTTATGATAAGATTTTAATTCGTTTCCTACGCACAAGTTTCAACAAATTGTTTTTTTTTTAAATTGCTCAAAGTCGCAAATAGTCTTTACTTGGAGGGCTTCTCCAGCAAAAACTCTTTTTGACCACAAACTACATTCCTATGTCTTCTCCCCTCCGTGATTTAGACGGACCAAAGCGAGTTCTTCATTATGATCCTTTTGCCTTATCATGGCTCTCAAGAATACAACTTTAGGCGATAAAAGCATTGTTAAAGTTCTGATTCCGCGCTAATCACGATCGTTTATACGTCGATAGTAGATTTTTCGAAGGCGATACTAATTAAACCAGATTTCGGAAACTTAGGAAATGACAATATGTAAGTGATTTTAAATGGAAAAAGAGAAGGCCTAATCTACCCGTAAATGCTGGTATTGGGTAAGTGCCCCTATAGAATAATATTGAGTGGTTAGGTGAATGAACAACTTGTGATGACAAGAATATCCCAAAACCAAACCATTTCCTGATGTGCGTGCGCCTATAAG
The DNA here is from genome assembly GCA_021437785.1 of Rhodomyrtus psidioides. Taxonomy (NCBI): domain Eukaryota; kingdom Viridiplantae; phylum Streptophyta; class Magnoliopsida; order Myrtales; family Myrtaceae; genus Rhodomyrtus; species Rhodomyrtus psidioides. Next base: position 941,946 of record JAILYB010000005.1, on the reverse strand, counting down.
AAGGCGCCAACTTCAATTGAAAGACAAACTGAATTCTGCAGTGGAAAGTACGAATCTTCCTTGATCTCGGTTAATCCTGAGATGGCGTTAATATACATAGGTGGAGCAATCGTAGCTCTTTCGGTACTAGGATGCGTTTTCTCGTTGCGAATGTGGGGAAGGAAGAAGCGAAGCAAAGGCGGCTCCGTTGGGTTTCAGAAACATGGGAATGGAGAAGGACATCGGGACGTCGCTGCCAGGGACGACGTCGTCATTGTTGGTGCCGGGGTGGTTGGCTCTGCTCTTGCTTATGCACTTGGCAAGGTAATTTTCTAACAAAAGATAAGCGAGAAATTCCAAATTATGAAGATCAGGAGCTCGTTTCTTGACGACCCGGATTTGATATTAATCTAAATCACACAGTTTGTAGTGAAAAATACGTTACATGAACAGAGTTAGATGTCAATTTTCCGAAACTGTCTCATTTAGTCAAAATTCGGAAAACTTGAACGGCAATGGCGATTTGATACGCGTGCGCATTTCCTGCATTTCCAATTCCATTAATGACTTTTACCACTGGTTACAGGACGGGCGTCAGGTTCATGTGATCGAAAGAGACCTGTCCGAACCAGACAGGATTGTCGGCGAACTTCTTCAACCGGGAGGCTATTTGAAATTAGTGGAGTTGGGTCTAGAGGGTAAGCCGAAAATTTAAAGCACTCTCACGAAGTAACTATTAAACTTCCCATATCTACTTTCCAATGATGTCCAATACGGATGTTTCGCTCCAGATTGTGTAAAGGACATTGATGCACAACAAGTTTTCGGTTATGCTCTTTTCAAGGATGGAAAGAAGACGAGAATTCCGTATCCCTTGGGGAACTTTCGCGCGGATGTTGCCGGAAGAAGCTTCCACCATGGAAGATTTATCCAGAGATTGAGAGAGAAAGCGTCGTCCTTATCAAAGTACCTACTTTTCAATCGTCAATTCATTCAGTCTGCATTATTGCATTTCATTTGATCTTCCTCTTGTTCAAATTATCTGTCATGTGTGATCATCAAAACCTATAGTTTTGGCATTGGAATAGGTGGTTTTCTTGTCTCAGGCAACTGTCTGATCATTCCGTCTCCATTTCAGTGTGAGACTAGAACAAGGTACGGTAACATCTCTGCTGGAGGAAAATGGGATGATCAAAGGGGTGAATTACAGGACAAAGACTGGTGAAGAATCGAGTGCATATGCTTCCCTCACGGTTGTGTGTGACGGTTGTTACTCGAATCTCCGACGGTCACTTTGTAATCCTAAGGTCAGGGAATCTAGTTGATCTCTCAAGGATGACTTTTCCTTTTTACGAAAATGAAGGTCATTGATATGCCGACTTGCTCGTTAGTCCCCTGAAAATGGCGTTGTTTCCGTGCAGGTGGATGTGCCTTCGTGTTTTGTTGGTTTAGTCCTAGAGAACTGTCGACTTCCATTTGACAATCACGGGCATGTCGTTCTGGCAGACCCTTCGCCCATCCTGTTTTATCCTATAAGTAGTCACGAGATTCGCTGTTTGGTTGATGTACCTGGCCAAAGGGTCCCTTCCATGGCAAATGGTGAATTGGCGCAGTATTTGAAGACTGTCATGGCGCCACAGGTACTTTCTGATCACTAGCACATTTCAATGGCAATTACTGAGATTTGGACCTGATCAGCAATTGAGTTGGCAATTTTTCCTCCTATGATCTCTGAGCACTTGATCCTATTTGCATTTATGTAATAAGTATAGAGATCTTGTTCTTCAGGTGCCTCCTGAGCTGCACGATTCCTTCATGACTGCAATCGACACGGGGAATGTAAAACCGATGACCAACAGAAGCATGCCAGCCGATCCTTGTCCCACTCCTGGGGCTCTTTTGTTGGGAGACGCATTTAACATGCGTCATCCTTTAACAGGTGGAGGAATGACCGTGGCTTTATCAGACGTTGTTGTTCTACGAGATCTACTCAGACCATTAAGCGATTTCGACGATTCATCAACCCTGTGCCGGTATCTCGAATCTTTCTATACAATTCGTAAGGTGAGCAATGAGCAGCAGGCGTGATAAGAATAGTCTGTTCCTATTGTTTTGGTCTCTAATGACTGCATAGATTTCGCGTTCAAGCAACATTAAACCACCTTGTACGGCGTCATGGAAGGATTGAATCAACTTCGAAGCATTTTGTTTTTGCAGCCCATGGCATCAACAATAAATACACTAGCAGGCGCCCTATACAAGGTCTTCTGTGCATCTCCTGATCCTGCAAGAAAGGAAATGCGCCAAGCATGTTTCGACTATCTGAGCCTTGGAGGAATATTTTCTCTGGGACCGATTGCGATACTCTCTGGTCTCCATCCTCGCCCACACAGCTTGGTTCTCCACTTCTTTGCCGTGGCTGCATATGGCTTTTGGCGCTTGATGCTGCCTTTCCCGTCCCCAGACCGCATTTGTACCGGGGCAAGATTGATTTCAGTGAGTTATACAGTAATCCATGTTTGGACTTGAGCGAGAGTTTTCTCTGGAAATCATGTCAGGATTCTCATTTTTCTGTTTCTGGTTGCTTGTAACAAAATTATCAGGGCGCATCAGGCATCATCTCTCCCATACTCAAAGCTGAAGGCATTAGGCAGATGTTCTTTCCTTTCTTGGTGCCTGCGTACTGCAGAGCTCCCCTGTTGAGGCAAAGCATACAGAAGAAAAGGAGCAGGCATGTCGTTGACAAGACGCCCCGTTAGCGATTCTCCTATACATGTTTCCATCTGCGAAATCGGTAAAAGCAACAGCGTCATACTGCTTGAACAGAGTATTTAGCGGGGTCTAGTTACTTCATTCTTGTGCGGATTTAAATTCTCAGTTCTCAAATTCTAGGATCAAATCACAACAGAAATTTCCCCCTGTTTTGTCTGGCTTGTCAATGTTTCTCAGCACAAATGCAGAGAGGTTCCTGGTCATTTTATATCACCAAGAGTAGAAATACACAACATGGGATTTGGAATGGTGCATGCTCGCTAGTCAGCATTTCCTGTTAGTTAAAAAAGGGAAGCTCGTCTTCTAATCCCATCCGGAATTGTAAAGTTGCGAAGCTAAGGACGACTATGGAAATAACTACGCGGAGGAATACGACCAGTCGAAATCCAAGGATTTTCTTTATATTTTTAATAATTTTTTATTAATGAAAAAAAAAAGAAACCTAAGGATTTCTCGGTTGTGGTCAGCGAGGGTCGCCATCAGCCGGCCCAAGGGCCAGGGTCGGCTCGCCCTGGGCTGGCAAGGCCGCGGATGGTGCAGATGGGCGAGGGCCTCGTGTCTTCCACCGTTATCGAGGCTGCGACGGCTGTCGGCGGTCCTGCCGGCCCAGGGAGAGTCGACCTTAGCCCCTAGGCCGGCTGGTGGTGGCCGGCGGCGACCCTCGCCGGTCACCATCGAGAAACCCTTAGGTTTTTTTTTTAATTAATTTTTTTTTTGCCTTTCATTTTTTATTTGAATAAAAAATAAAAAAAATTACATAAACTATTAAAAAATGTAAAGAAAATCCACGCGACACTTAGAAAATAAATAAAATAATAGTAAACATTCAACGTCGCATTTTCCGGCAAAAATAGCACTCAGATGAATGATTTTGGCAGGAATTGGCATTTACCTGAACGTTTTTGCTTCGATGTGGCATTCAAATGAACGTTTTGAAAGTTATGGCACTCAAGTGAACGCCGTACAAAAGTTATGCAATTCTAATGTACTTATCTCGAGCATTCTAATAGAGACTGGTCCTGAGCATTAGTTAGTGTTCCTCTTGCATCCTTCGTTTGTACTTGTAGAAGTGTAATTAAATATCTCAATCAGACGCATAATACTCAGACAGAACATCTCTGCACTCGCGGGGGTTTCTCAAAATTCAAGGACAATGGAAGTTGTAGCAATGGCTTTGCATTCTGCCGAAACAAGTCATACTCCCCCTGCAGTAACGAGGAGATTCTGCCACTGCTTATATTCATAGGCAATTGATCGCAACTAGGGTGATTTATGACCTTTTTCACTTGAAGAAAGGTATGAAATCCGCCTTCAAATAATCATTGGCGCTGCGTGCATTTACATCCGGTTGATCCAGTGTCTATAACATCAGTGATTGGTAATTACCGACACTTACCAACCCTTATTTAAGTTGCTTACGTTTTTCTGATTTTTCTCATTTGCCAACGTTTTTTTAATTATTATTGTTGTATAGAAGCTTTCATTTGCATTTTTTAACTTTACCAACCTTAATTAGAGTAACTTACCATGTTTCCTTATGAGGAGTCACTACAAAAAAACACGGATTTAGCTACGAAATTTTGCGACGAAAAAAAATTCGTCGCTAATTGCGATGAAAATAACGACGAAAAAAATGAATTTGTCGCTATTTGCGACGAAATTAGCGACGAAAAATATTCGTGGCTAATTAGCGACGAAAAAAGCGACCAAATAGTTTCATTGCTAATTAGCTACGAAATTAGCGACGAACAAAATTTTCGTAGCTAATTAGCTACGAAATTAGCGACGAAACTTGTTTCGTAGCTAATTATCCACGAATTTAGCGACAAAAAAACTATCTGTGGAAAATTTGCCACGAAATTTGTAACGAAAGGTTGATTTCGTCGCAAATTTTCTTTTTTATCTAAACTATTTTAGGAATTTTGCGACGAAATCAATTTTTCGTGGCAAATTTTGCGACCAATTGTTAATTTTGTAGCAAAATTTGCGACGAATTTATGATTTCGTCGCAAAATATTGACAATTAATTTATTTTTCGGAAAATTTAGCGACGAAATCACTTTTTCATCGCTAAATATTTTTTATTATTTGAAATTTAGCGAGGAAAATTATTTCGTCGCAAATTTTTCATTCAAAATTTAGCGACAAAAGGTTAAATTCGTCGCTAATTTGTGACACATGTTACCCTTCGTTGCAAATTTGCGACACATTTTAACCTTCGTCGCAAATTATATTAAATATTTGTGGAAATTAGCGATGAATTCATTTTTTCGTCACTAATTTTTTTTTAACTTATATCCGCAATTTGCAACGAAAGTTGAAATTCGCCGCAAATGTTGCGACGAATTTAATTTTTCGTCGCAAAATTATTTAATTTTTTCTTGAAATTAGCAACGAAATCATTTTATCTTCGCCAATTATTTTTTTTATTTTTATTTTTTATTTGATTTATATCAGCAATTTGCGATGACAGGTGTAATTCATCTCAAATTTGGCGATGAATTTAACCTTTCGTCGCAAATTTATTAATTTTTTCTGTAAATTAGCGACGAAATCATTTTTTCGTCGCTAATTATTTTTTTTATTTTTTATTAATTTATATTAGAGAAAAAATTATTTAGCGACTAAAGTATTTATAAAGATTGAGTAATAGGGGGAAAACTTGAAATTTCTTGATGTTCAACTCTTGATATATTCGACAAAAAAACTCTTGATATAAGGAAATGAATTAATTTTTATTGTAGATTCAATTTAATATCAAGTGGATAAAAAATTTAAAATATGCTTAAAGCTGAAATTCGTCACAAAAGTATTTCGTCGCTAATATAATGTAAAAATTGACACAAAATGGCAAAGACTAATTTGTTAAAAGCATATTAAATTGTCGAACATACTTATATTCAGACATGTATTTACAAAGAATGAATAAATAGGGTGAAAAACATGAAATTTCTTGATGTTCAACTTTTGATACATTCGATAAAAAAAAGCTCATGATATAAGGAAATGAATTAATATCGATTGTAGATTCAATTTCATAGCAAGTGGATAAAAAAGTCTTTTTGACATTTATGTCTTAAATATCTTTTTGGTAAAAAAAAAGGATTCCATTCATAAGTTATAATAATCAATAGATATATAGAAAGCTTTCGGTTTTAACAAATCAATCATAAACATTTTAATATTAGTACTAATTTATATTATGAGTACTTTAGATTACAAATGATATCCTAATTTTAAAATATAGATATGCAATTTTTCTATAGTGACGAAAATAGTTGTTCGTTGCTAATTACTATCCTTAATTTATATTGTTTCTAGGTTTATTAGAACCTTTTTTTTTATATTTATTACATATGTAAAGTTGTGAACAAACAAAAAATAGAGGTCAATTTCTTTTTATAAAGTATAACATAGAAAAAAATTCGATTCTTTGAGATCCTAGTTTTGTTCAATCGGTGAGTGATTTAAATAAGAAATGCTTATAATATGTCGTTTAGCTTAGCTTATTTATGTTATGTCTTATATTCTATTTTATATTAATTTACATTAATTCTTTTTAATAGAAAATGAAATTAGAGCGAATATTCTTTAAAGTAAAAAATTGAATATATTATTAATTAAGTAAATATTACATTAATAAATATAAATGAAGAGCGATCCATTTATTTAATAAGCATACATGAAATTTCTTGATGTTCAACTCTTGAACAATTAAAGAGAGAGTCAACAACTAAAAAAAAGTTCAATTTTTAGGATCCTTCCTTTCTTCAAATGGTGAATAATTTAAATAAGAAATGATTATATACATCGTTTAGCTTAGCTTATTTATGTTCTTTTTTATATTCTATTTTCTATTAATTTATATTCATTCTTTTTAATAGAAAATGTAAATAGAGCAAATATTATTTAAATTAAAAACTGAATATATTATTAATTAAGTAAAGATTACATTAATAAAGCAAAAATGAAGAGCGATCAATTTATTTATTTCTATTATCCTTGTTCCTAAAGTAGAAAGCGTCATTCTGTTCCTAGATAGCCTGTTTCAAAAGGGCTTTTACTTCCTTAGTGAATGCTTTAGTAGAAGATATAATTTATTGAAATTGAGATTTATTTATTTTTAATACCATTCGTTCCTGCTAATTAGCGATGATACGGATAAAAATATTATAAATTTCATCATTAATTGTAAAAATTAATGAAGAAAAGACGTTGCTAGACTTTAGTGACAAAAAGGGATTTGGCAATTCGTCGCTGGTTTAGTGATGAAAATATATTTCGCCGCTATTTTAGCCACAAATTTTATTCGAACGCTAAATTAGCGAGGAAAATTTGGCGACGAATCATATTTTTTTTTTCGCTAAATGTTTTTGTCAGTAATTTAGCGATGAAAAAATATATGTTCGTTTGTTCGTCGCTAATTATTTATTTTCATTTAAAGTAATTTAGTGACGAAAATACAATTTCGTCACTAATTAATCCTTTATTATTCTAATTTTTTTATTAGCGACGAGTATACGTTTCGCTCTCACTAATTAATCCTTTATTATTCTAATTTAGTGACGCAAATATTTCCTTCCCGCTCCTAAAATTTTCCCTTCCCGCTAAAGACGAAAACACAATTTCACACTCGCTCTCACCTCCTCCTCTTCTTCTAGGGCTTCCTTCTTCCGCAGCCTTTCCTCCTCTTCTTCCTCCACCTCCTCCTCCTCGTCTGCGCTCGCCGCCGGCTCTCTCTCCTTGGGCCACCTCACCCGTCCCGATCTCTGCATCCTCTACCAGGTTCTCTTCTCCTTTCTCTTCTTTGTCGTTTAATCGCGTGTGCTGCGACTCAGATGCATCCTCTGCTTCTTAGCTCTATAGACTTCTCATTTGCGCTATCACCTCGCCGTTGTCTTGTTTCGTCAATCGAATCAGATTCTGTTTGTTTTACTCGACTCTTTGGTAGGTTCATGTATGGAATTGCCATTTTGATTGCCGCGACTTTGCGCCCCTCAGGAGGTGAATGGCTCGAAGCTTGTCTGCTTGGACAACGCGGCCATGTCGCAGAAGCCTAACTCTGTCTTGACGGCTGTTCAAAAGTATTACCAGGCTCACAATTCCAACGTGCATCGAGGGATTCATTTCTTAAGGTAGCTCATTGTATTGTTTCTGCGCTGACTATGTGCTTACTTGAAATTTCTTCTTTAGGATGAAGCCTTGCGCAAGGAAAACGAAAATGGTCAATTTCGCACTGAAGTGGTATTCAGAATGTATGGTCTTTTGGATCTTTTGCACATTTGTGACTTTGGGGATCCATTAGATCTATTTATATTCCCTCCAAAACTTAGTGACCCAATTTTTTAGTAAATGCCTTCATTGAGCTACCAAAAGTATCATGCTGTAGGAATGCCAACACTGTTTTTCACACAGTATTTGACTAAAATGTAGCCAATGATGTATGGCGAAGCTTTCTAAAGAGTTAGGTGGCTACAAGCAAAGATAAACTGCAGCTCTCCGTTGTCAATGCAGTCCCAAAAAAGTTGATTAGTTGCTTTTCTCCGGGATTGACATTTTTCTTGTCCATATTCTATGGCTAAGGAAGATGATGTGCCATAATTCTTACAAGCGTTGGATTGAACTGAAACACGTGCACTGTTGACTAAAATCAATTTATTTTTCCTCTCAATTCCTCTAATTATTGCTGAGTTCAAAGGATATTATGTATTTAGCATACAAAACTGTCATCAATGCTTTATCTACTTACGTGGTGTATTTGTGGTTCACAAGTTCGTGGATGTTGAATTGACTTATTTTGCAGGTCTTCGCCACACCGGAGACTCTTATTGGGTTCCACCCTGATGCTGGGGCCTCCTTTTACCTCTCACATTTACCTGGTCATTTAGGTATGTGGCTGTAGCTTCCATTCGTCTTGCAACTTCAACCCTTATGCAGACAATTCTCGACATTGTGTAGCACTGTATATATGTGTCCTTCGAGAAAAGCCAGTGTTTTTACTTACTGAGTGTTCCGTGGAAGCATCTTTCCTTTGGTCAGTTAATAATTTGGTAGGTGGCTACCGTTGTTTACCAACTATCCTCAAATGTAATGCCCTCATTTTCTGTAGGAGAGTATTTGGCTCTAACAAGAGAGAAACTCACTGGTGCTGAAATGATTGCTTGCGGCCTTGCTACGCACTACACCCTTGATGCAGTTATTCACCTTTACCCTGTATTACTCATTGGTGGTTCCTCACTTTAGCACCTGTTACAGTATTGAGTTCTGTTCTCCATGTCATGCTGCAGAGACTTTCCTTAATAGATAAGCTTCTGTTTGGTAAATGTTTCTGTTTCTCAGCCAGTGCAAAGGAGACAGATGAGTACGAGTTGGCCTGAGGTGAGGTGAGGAACCGTTATCAGCTTGCTCCTTTTTCGATTTGTCCTGATTCATACAGACAAGATTGTCAGCCACGGCTGAACTAACGAGATTCTTTGGGTTTGGCTTCGCATTGTTCCTTCCTTTCCAGATTCGCCAAAGTACAGCAGCTAGGAGATCGAAGTTCGTTGAGGTGTGACTGGATTTTAGTAGCCATTCCTCCATTCGACGGAAGCCAACGAGTGAGACTTGAATCTGTATTGCAGGGTCCAACCAAATTTGATGGGTCCATGGACAGAGCAAAAAGAGATGTTCCACTTATTCTGACTACTGCTTGTATATGTTGCAGGTGCAGAGAAAAAATTGTGTCACTTGTCGTTTAGGGCAGAGAGCAAAAAGAGATGTTCCACTTATTCTGGCTCGCTGTCAGTCTCTCGGCTCGCTCTCGTTGTCTCTTTCGTTAGCATATACTTTTGTATACTGAGTTGAAAGAGGAAATTCATGCTAATAATGCTTTACTTGTTAGGAATTTGTTGGCATCATGCTTGTTGGAGTTCCCTATGTCCGTAATTCGCTTGTTTCATAGTTGTAAGTACCATACATGATCAAGATTTATGTCACAATTGTAAATGTTCTCCTTGACTGAAATTTGCTGGAACAACATTGGAATTTGCTGCCCGTGACTTTGGAGCTTCAACTTAACCTCCATTTGATCCTAATTTGTAACTGTACTGATCATAAGAGCTTGCATACACGTGAGAAAATATTGCATCAATCCTGGGTTGGTTTCTTGCCAAATGCTTGTGATTTTGGGGGTCTTGTATACTCCGTTTCAGTTCTAGAGGCTGGCTAATGGTGTTAATTTTATGTGATTCTAGGTCCTTTAGGCTTGATTTCATCATTCGTTTACTCATTTGTGATTAAGGGTCAACATGTGGTCAATTCCATAGGCTTCTTATCAAGATTCAAGAATACACACTGGTTCCTTTTTCATTGGTCATTTGCTGGACATTCTCTGCAGTTCTTCCCAACTGCTGAGGAGTCAATTGCCTACAACCAGAAAAGATGTGTAGATGGAAAAGGGCTTGTCTTGCCCAGTCATATATTGAGTTGCTTTTTGAATAACAATTAGTGATACACTTTGGTCAACGGCCTCAACCTTTTTCGTTCTATTTGATAACATCATTGTATTTTCTTTTCAAAGATATGTCAAGTACTTTGAACGTGTTTTGACATACTTCAATGGAGAAAACTAGCCTGAGCGAAGGTATGTTGCAAATGTGCGAGAACTTGAAGATTTTCTTATCAACCCGTGCATGTATGCGGTTAGTTCTCCATCGACTTCATATATCCTTGCACCACCATGATTTAGATCTTGTTGTTTGAACTTTGGCTTTCCTTGTCATTGAGATATGAGACCATTTTTAGTCTTTTTCTTGAGCTGACCCAAATTGAGCTCATACACTTTGGTCAACGGCCTCATACCTTAAATGACATTGCTGCTGAATTTTGAATCTTTTAGACATGTCTCTTCAACCTGGCATGAAATTTTCACTACTGTTGTACTGTACTAAAAACCATTTAAAGAGCAGGGAAGAGAAGAATCTAGTCTTGATTTTTGCATATACAATTACGGATGAGAATTACTCTTCATTTTTTCCATCTTGTTCCAGCTCTATCTGAGATTCGACTTTGGATCTATGATAATTAACTTTGATTGTAGGATTGTCTATTCTTCGACCTAACTTAGTTGCAAGGCTACTGCTAAAAGTGGATTGCGTTTGGCTGGATATACAGTATATGAAATAGTAGTCTTTATTCAACAATCCAATGCACAAAGCACTTGGAAGTACTTTTCCTTTGACACTTAAGACTGTCATTCTTTACACTGCTGGCGAAGATATTAATAGAATATCTTATAAATTTTTCTAATTGATATGCATACTTGTATGAGCTCTGTAATTTAACTTTTGCAATTTTCCTGTTCTTTGTAGGTTAAGTTGATGATTATGATTGAGGATCCGAGGGACGTTGAGCGAAGAAGACTTTTTGGGATCGAAGACCCTCATGCCCCCACCTTTTGCTTTTTGCCTCGTCAAGACTTCTTTTGATTTATCACCATGCACTTGTATGGTTAGAGCACTAGGAGATCTCTCAGTTTCCTGTAATTGAAACAGATAAATGTATTTTATTTATATTATTATAATATTTAGAGCTTATTACTTGCTTATTTATGGTAACTATAAATTTTAGAAATTAATTTTGCTTTTAGATTTTTAAAATAAAAAAAATTTAAAAAAAATTCGCCGTGAAATAGTGACGAAAATTCCATTTCGTTGCTAAATTTGGCGACGAAACATCATTTTCGTCGCAAATGTTACGATGCCATATTATTAGCTACGAAAAATCAATTTCGTCGCAAATTTGCTACGAATGAGATTCATCGCAAAATTCGTCGTAAATTTGCTGCGAATCGTCGAATTTTCGTCGTAAAATTTGCGATGCCGTATTAGCGAGGAAATTTTATTTCGTCGCAAAATTTTGCGACGAATCACCATTTCGTCACAAATTTGCTACGAATCTGGATTCGTCGCAAATTTGCTACGATTATGGATTCGTCGCAAATTTGCTACGAACCATGATTCGTAGCAAAATTCGTCGCAAATTTGCGACGTATAGCCAAATTTCCGTCGCAAACTTTGCGACGCAGAGTTAGCTACGAATTTTTCTTGCGTCGCAAAATTCGTCGCAAAACCCTTTTGCTACGAATTTTGGCGAAATTTTCGTCGCAAAAATCGTAGCAAAATGCTTGTTTTTTTGTAGTGAGTTTACACAATCGTTTTGAATTAACAATTTTCATTTGAGTTATCTTTTTTTATATTATCAATTTCTTCTATCTTATACTCCTTTTGATGTTTTAGTTTAATTTTAGTTGATGAATATTTTGGTTAAAGAAAGTAATTTAGGCCAAAATCACGTCGTTTTAGCCTTTTTTTTTATATGTTTTAGCCACGTCATCACCACATAGGCGAGAGAAACTATTAAAAAAAGGCCACGTCAGTATTTTTAGTTAGCCTAAATGGACTGAGTTAATGGAAGGATTCGATTGCACCAATTTTACAAATTTTAGGATTTGATTGCACTTTTTTGTAAATTTTAAGACTCAATTGAACTTTCGTGGGATGCTTTAGGACTTCCAATGCACATATCTAAAAAAAAATAATTAACTGAAGAGACAGAAGGGTATTTTTAAAATTGGTAAATTATAGATAAGTCTTTTCGTTGTTAGAGATGCAAGATATTTATGTTGAAACATATAAACATTGGTAATAAGTCAAACAGGAGTTAATAGTGCAAAATTAGTTGGCAACCTAATTAGAGAAGCTAGCAATCGCTCAAATTGAGTCTGGAAAATTCTAAGCAGAGTAAAAAAATATTTAAAAATTTGGAAAGTTAGACAAATAATGGGACAATTCAATAGAGAACTTTTTGACCAAAATAATAATAATAGAGAACTTGATAAATTAAAAAAATAAAATAAAAAGTACAATTGGCAATAAGTAAATCAAATGAGAGTTGGTAATCCAAGTAGCTTAATAGGAGAAAAGCGATAAGTCACTCATTTGAAGGTTGGTAATTTTATACTACAATAGTTAATTTTAAGGCCTCTGTAAGAAGGGTAAATAAAGATTGTCATTGAAAAGTAAAAAAAAAAATTCTGTCAGGCATAAGAGAAGTTGAAAATATGTAAATTTTTTTTTCTCAGTAACTAATTCAAATGGCGCGGTGGTAATGCAAAACCTGCTGGTTTGTAAGGCAACCAAAGAGTTGGTAAATGTAAGGAGTTGGCAAGTAAGACATGTAAAAGTTGATAATAGAAAATTTGGTAAACTTAAAAAAAATTGTAAAATTGGTAAGCAATACAAATGAGACTAGTTGCTAAAAAAAAAGAAAAAGAAAATGGTGAGTCGCACAAATAAAGATGACTACATTTATATAAGAGTTGATAAATTTGTGACAAATACAAGTCGACAAGGCTTCAGTAAGTTATCAACGAGTTCCCCAAAAATCAATTTGTCAGTAACTTTTTTTTTTTGTACAACGATATTTTAAAACTTGCCAGTTCTGTCGGACACGCACTTGCATTTGTCCTTTTTTTTTTTTTAAATGGTGAAACCATACAATAGTCCACATTCATGACCTAGTAAGGCTCCACTTTCTACATCTCTTGGTGTCATAATTTAAGGTTTCACTCCTGATTGGACCGATGTTCCTATGATATTTTTATGGCCCAAGAGCATTCACGTGGCCAACATGGGAACAACCTTTTCCGGAACTGAGGCAGGCACCCACGTTCTGAATGAAATCTCAATCCCACATGCGCCGTGCAAGATTGAATAGGAGAAATCATATGATTAGGTCCGACTCCATCAGCCAGCAAACGTTCCTACTTCCTTTGCATCCGTTAGTCTCAAGATTGGGTGCGCCTTGTATGGGGCGACGAATTTACTTAAACCGGCCTATCATGACCATTCGATTTCGTGAGTTTCGGATGAAATCGAACAAAGTCAAAGTCGAGCATATGCGTCGTGCATGCATATAAGTGATGTGTTATAGCGGTCGATCACTTAAGAGTCCATCGTACAGATCCTGTTAACGATTTTTTCGAGATTATGTTCAAGTAATTGATGTAACCACAACCGTAGGTTGACCATGAGTGCATGGTCATCATTCGACTGCAATGAGGGTAAAATTGCGATATGATGATTCATCAAGTCAGATGCCTAAAAGATCTCATGCACACCGAGCATTACTCAAAGCAAAATTATGCACCACCTACGAATTTTGAACGACTACTTTAGCCAAAAAGACATAATGTGTCAGAATTAGTAAATCGAAGATGCAAATGTTGGAATATATAAATATTAAGCCACACCTTCTTCTAACAGCTTAAGCTTTTAGAGCAGTTGGCAAGTGGTCCCACAAAATCTAATATGGTATTAGAGCAGGAGGTCCTGAGTTCAAATCTTTCCAGGCTCCTATTTGCCTCCCCAATGAATTTGTCCACGCTTAATACTAAGCAAAAGACCAGACTAAGCGTGAGGGGGAGTGTTGAAATATATAAATATTAAGCCACACCTAAATATCAAATCACTGCAGACATACACATCCTGCTTAGTGTTCTAGTTCGGTCCCACAAAATCTAATAGCAAATATCAAGCAGTTGGCAAGTGGTCCCACAAAATCTAATAGCAAATATCAAATCACTGCAGACATACACATCCTGCTTAGTGTTCTAGTTCGAATGTCTTAATTGAAGTATCTATATTAGTACTATGTAAACATTGTAAAGTAAGCACTTGAGTTTTAATTACACATCCCAAGAAGACATTTAATGACCTTGCGAATTATCTAATTTTCGATTAAGATACTTACGATTTTACATTTGGAAAAAGGTGATAGCCGAATTATTCTCCTCGAGCTTTCACAGCAAACCCTCTTTCCTTGAGCGTCTCTTACAGAAATTTCATGTGCTTGGCAATATAGCTCAGGCAACTGCGGATTTGAACGTATAGATAATATTTGTATTTTGGCTACAAATTCATCAATAAGTAATCTCTTTTTCGCTGAGAGAAGCTAAAGAAAGAAAGTAAATCCCAATGGTCTGTTTGGTAACGCTCATGTTTCTCTAATTCTTATTATTTTGCTCTCGGGAGCAGAAAAACAACACAAATCTGTTTGGTAATGTCAGTTAGTGGCTAGGGAATAGAAAGAAGAAGAAAGAAAAAAAAATTATCTTCTCTGTTCCCGAGAACATAATTAGGAAAAATCGTATATGCTCAGAAATTAATCCTGAGAACACAAACAGACCCTAACTCTCCAGCGTGATATAGTATGCGGATACATGCACAAGTGGTGACCTACTCACTTGCAAAAATGCATGTGCACTTCATGCAAGCACAAGGAAAAGGAAAAAGGGGAGGCTGTGCTTAGGAGCATTGGGATGTGCTATTTTCTTATTTAATTTTCAGCAAAAAAGAAAAAAATGGATTTATTAATTTGTGACATGTGATTAAGGAAAGGTTGGTGACCTGAGTGACTTTCTGGTGATGTGTACTTCCCTGGAGCTTGAGCGGGAGTAACCTACCGGCCACCATGCACAAATATATGAATTTGCAAGCTCTGTCAACTCAACTAGTCACGTGAGATGCATTTGTTCCTAAAAAACGAATCAGATATCTTTATCCGGAGAGATAAGCCAATGAGTTACCGCTCAAGACCACATCAATGTGAATTCTTGTTGGGAGTGTGCAGCGAAAGTCCGATACTTTTTCACTGGGGAGATCGCCAAGAGGGAGCCCAAGTCCGAGCCCGTCAATATATTCAGTTGGACCCACATTTACTAAAAAACTTAAGCTAATTAGTTATTAGCCAATTTTGGTATATTAACTGTTCAGTACCACATCAACTCTCCTATGTGGGACTTCTCTAACACAACTCATACATGCATCCTAACAATCTCCCCCTCATGTGTGAGCTCCAGTGTTAGGTTTGCTCCCTCTTAATCCAAGTATCCTTCCGCACCAACATATCTCAACTTGAATCTCCATCAACGCCCATCGGGCCCGTTGTTGCACCCCAACGTCCATCGGCTCGGAAATCGCGTTGGCACCATCTCAATCTGAATCTCCATCAACGTCCGATTCAATCAACGTCCATCGGGCCCGCATTGCTACACCACAGCGTCCATCGGCCCGGAAACCGCGTTGGCACCAGATTCTTTCTTGAGACGCGATCACTAGATTCATTCTTGAGATATTCACCGGAACAGATTGGAGGCCCACCAATCAACCATTGGCTTTGATACTAGTTGTTAGGAGCGTGCGGCGAAAGTCCGATACTTTTTTACTGGGGAGATCACCAAGAGGGAGTCCAAGTCTGAACCCGTCAATATATTCAGTTGGACCCACATTTACTCAAAAGTTTAAGCTAATGAGTTATGAGCCAACTTGGGTATATTAACTGCTCAGTACCACATCAACTCTCCTATGTGGGCCTTCTCTAACATAACTCACACATGCATCCTAACAATTCTAACAATCTCTCCCTCACGAGTGAGGTCCAGAAGCCAATGAGTTATGGGCCAATTAAGACATATTAACTGCTCAAGATTAAATCAATTCTTCGATGTGAGTCTCTTTTAACACAACTCACATGCGCATTCTAACAAGGATAACATTTTTCACAAAATGATCGATTAAATTGCTTACAAAAATGAACGAACGTAAAATATTCTCATCATCCACGAAATTATTTCGATATAAATTATTATCGATAATATAAATATCTTTTGCTGATTGATTATTCTAAGCGATGCAATTAATTATATTTTGAAAAATATTTTTCAAATCATTCTTTTTTCGAGAACCAAACGAGCCAATAATCCAGACTTACATAACATGGATCAGTAGTGAAGAAGTTTGATGGGGCATGCATGTTTATTACGAGCTTATCATGATCTATAATGAATCCTTACAAAAATCATTAAAAAGTTGTTATTATTTTTGTCCAAAACAGTTGTGATATTTGTATTTCGAGAAACCTAATTATTGTGAAAATGTCCTTAAAAACGAGATAAAGAAAAAGCTTACAGTAGAGACGGAATATTTACGTACCTTTACATTATCTTTTTTCCTATGATGCGAGAATTGGGACCCTTGTCCAATCTAGGGTTTCGTTCCTTCTTTTTCCTTTCACTTTGTTCTTACTTTTTTTATTGTAGTGTCTATGTAAGAAAGAAACCTACTGAGTGATTAACAAGTGACTGACTTCACATCCATGTCCTGATGCATGTAGCCCGGTGCAAATGGGAGAAGATGCCAACACAAAAAAGTATCAGTAGAATCACACCAATAAGCTTCAAATGTTTGAAATAAAAATAATTGGGGGAAAAATTAATTTCTTAGCTAATTAGGTGACTGTGTGGTCCATAAATCCCACTTTAATGGCTAAGGAGGAGTAGATAGATTTGGTCCTAGATTCATTAGCTATCTGTCGACCTCATCAACCCTGATCTCTGTTGTTTTGGACCTTCTGACACTTGGAGACGATGGATATGTTATTGTTCCAGCCTATGAGAGAGTTCTTGATGCAACTTGCTAGAAAAAAAAAATTGTATTCTAAGGTTGATTAGACTGTACCTTGTTTGCTTGATGCGAATTAAGTATTTTGAGAAGTGGGTCCGAAGTAAAGGATGTTGGGACTCACTCCTTCGTATCACGCCGTATCATTTAGTATTGTCACGCTTCGATCCTTGAGCATGCCACAACCCTACCAAATGCCATGGGTCATTAAAGGACGATGTCTCAAGCACTTCATCGACCCATTCTTTTTATCTTTATTAAGTGCATGCAGAACATGCTACTTCTCCAGATAATATTTTAAATAATAGGGATATAACAGTAGGCAATCAAATCACCACATCAGCAAAAGATCATTTTTATTTATATATATTTATTTGTTAACCCTGGGAAGTGTTTCTCTACAAGCCCTACCTCAGGGCCATTTCTTACATGTTAAAAAGTCCAACTCAAAAACTTAAGGTAATAGGTGGAGGGAGATTACATGAATATAAATAGCATAAGGCGATGTGGGATAATAACTTTAACGCTCCGTCTCATGTGCAAGCTGGGTTACGAGCGGCATGTGAAATTTGACTAAATGGATGGTGTATATATGCACATTTGCGGAAAGGATAGCACTGGCTCTGATACCAAATTAGAAAGTCTAACCCAAAACCTTAAGCTAATAGGTGGATGGAGATCACATGAATATAAAGAGTATATAAGACCAATTATTAGGTGATGTGGGATAATAACTTCAACACTACAACCAAATAAAAGATACCAGGTCTAGGTCGGGTTTAACACTACTCCAACCTACTCCAAAGGGAGACCAACGTCCACGTCATCTACTCAGATATAATATGTCGCTATTCCATAGCTAAAGACCTAAAAAATGGTTAACAACAATGGGTGAGATATTAAATCTCCGTGAGTTAACGCTTAAATCCGAGCAGGGCGCTAATTCGCTTAGGGCAGTCAA
The DNA here is from genome assembly GCA_021437785.1 of Rhodomyrtus psidioides. Taxonomy (NCBI): domain Eukaryota; kingdom Viridiplantae; phylum Streptophyta; class Magnoliopsida; order Myrtales; family Myrtaceae; genus Rhodomyrtus; species Rhodomyrtus psidioides. The sequence goes on along the minus strand of JAILYB010000005.1, from coordinate 923,733 downwards.
AACATGCAAGACACCTGCCAATAACATATCAGTAGTATGCGATTAGCGCCACGCTCTAACTATCACAAGATTAGTCACAACCCAATAAATCAATTGTCAATCGCATGCAATCTAACCCCGCCTTGGTCCACACATTGAAAAATTTATATGACATGCAATCCACTGCTTATAACCAAGGTTCATAATCAGAACACTCATTACAATTTGCATGCACAGTGCACCACACATATTTCAATTATTAAAAACCTTTCCCGGTCATAGCAAAACCATGCTCTTCCGGTAGGACCGGGCTTCGTCCCATTCTTTTGGAGATGGCAATTGACAAGCTATGTGGTTCCAAGTACCCTCAGCATGGACTAACAGTCAGGCATTCCTATAGGGAGCGTCGGTCCGCATCTTGCCGTAATTGGCAATCGATAAGACATGTGGTTCCAAGTACCTTCGGCACGAGTTTACCAGGCTCGACCCCAAGTGCCCAAGGGTGTCAGCTTCGTCCCTAAGTACCCAACGGTGACGGTAACCATCATATGACCACACGAGCACGTTAGTCAACCAGCTAGTTTTTATCTTTGTATTTAGTTCAATGCTCACACAATCGTGCTCAAAACTTGGCTCATGGCCATTTTTCATGCTCAAACTTACAATTTGACTCCACACGTGGTCATATGAACATGCTTTATCTAACAGACTTTGCATCTATATGAGGGTGATTGAACTCTCAGCCATACATATATACACAACCAATGTATATAGCAATCATCAAACAATCATCAGACAATCACCCAGTAATAACCCAGTAATAATTGATCAAGTCCATCTTAATTAATTAACCAACTTTAATTAATCAATCTACCTCGATGAATTATCTCAACTGTAGCTAACTAGGTCCACATCAGTTAATTAACCTCCCAATAATTAGTTAACTCGGTCTCAATTAAATAGCCTAATTATAATTAATTAAGTCCATCTTAATTAATTAAACTGACTGCAATTAATTAGGTACACATAAGTTAATTAGTCCCACAATAATTAATTAACTAGACATAAGTTAATTAAATCGATTTCGGTTAATTAGCACATCAATATTCAGTTAACTCGACTTCAGGTAAGTAAGCTGACCAAGATTAATTAAAGTACTAGAGTTAAAAAAAAAAACTAACCATGGTTGGTCATAAAGTAACTACGCTACAGTAAATTAAAAGTAACTACGGTTAACGAAAAGTAACTATAATTAACTAAAAGTAATTATAGTTAACTAAAAGTAACTATGGTTACTTTAACTAACCAGGATTGGCTTAAACTAATCGTGGTCAATTAACTTAACCATAGTCTCTAATCTAACCCGACCAAAGTTAACTAAACTAATCCATCATTAACGCTAATTAATCTATTCTCTAAACGTAATTAACGTCATGATCCGAGTTTAGGAGTTAACTCACAAACTAAGGATTCGACGGCGGCACGGGCGCGGCCGGTGCTCTCACAGGTCTCGGCTCTTGGGTCGGTGGATGACACGGCGCGGTGTGAGTCACGAGGCTCGCGGGTCACGAGCAGCAGACGGCAACTTGGCGGTCGCGGAGCTTGGGCTGGCGACTTGCGGGCGGTGGCTAGACAATGTGGCGGCGACATGAGCTCGACATGTGGCTGTGGCTTAGATCAAACGGAGGAGAGGAGGAAATGGAGGAGGCTTCGATAAAAGGAGAGAGAGAGAGAGAGAGAGAGAGAGAGAGAGTAATGGGGGTGGGCCCCGGGTTAAATCGCACTAATCACTATTCCGTTATATATGGATAATATCTAAAGGCATTCTGGTAATTTGGCTCGCCGGGGGGTGAAATAGTCTACTGGTATTGAAACTGAGGGCATTATTGAAAATTTCGCAATTAAGATTCAGTTAGGGCTAGGCTCGGACGCGAATGATCTCAGTATTACGATCTGACGGCTCGACCACCCGGTCTTGACTTTTCTCTAATCGACGTCTTAGGACAATCCAATTATTGTCTCTTAATTTCTCAAAAAATCCAATATTATTTACCAGGCTCGAATTCATGATTAAAATTCATTGAATCCAGTTATCTTACAGACGTCAAAATTTCAAGATGTCACAAGTATTCAATTCTTATGTACCATTCGTATATATGAACGTGTCTGTGGCTTGGACCAAACGGAGGAGAGGAGGAAATGGAGGGGGGCTTTGGAAAGAAGAAGAAGAAGAAGAAGGAGAGAGAGAGAGAGAGAGAGAGAGAGAGAGAGAGAGAGAGAGAGAGAGAGAGAGAGAGAGAGAGAGAGAGAGAGAGAGAGAGAGAGAGTAATGGGGTGGGCCCATGGATTAAATCGCACTATTCACTATTTCGTCATATATGGATAATATTTAAGGGCACTTTGGTAATTTGGCTCGCCGGGGGTAAAATAGTCTACCGTTATTGAAACTGAGAGCATTATTGAAAATCTCACAACTAGGATTTGGTCAGGCTCGGTCGCGAATGATCTTAGTATTACGATCTGACGGCTTGACTATCCAGTCTTGACTTTCTCTGACCGACGTCTCAGGACAATCCAATTATTGTCTCTTAATTCCTCAGAAAATCCAATATTATTTACCAGGCTCGAATTCATGATTAAAAATTCATCGAATCCAGTCATTTTTCAGACGTCGAAATTTTAGGATGTCACAATTATTCAACTCTTATGTACTATCCGTATATATGAACATTCTCAATCGAAAAATCAATTTTGGTCCTATCTGAAAAACATGGCGCGTGGGACGAAAAGTACATTAATATTACGTAAGCGTTTGGCTTTCGAAGCATATGTTGGTGGAATGTCCAATTCGAAATTTTAAACCACCAGTAGAAGGGACACTACAGATGTGCAAAAGGCATTGTAATCAAGTGTTTGAGCGACGTGACATCATACTTATTGAATTTTTAAATAAGTGAGACTTCATAAAGTGATTGGATTTTCAAGACACATACCACTGTAAGTCACGCAAAGTGAATTCTAATAAAAGATTTAACTCTCTTTTTTGGTCAGAAGTAAAAGATTTAACTTTTTAGCAATTGTAGATGAGAGTTTTTACTTCGTCACTGTTTGCGTATGTACTATTTTATACCAGTAGTATACTATATATAAGTCCTTTTTAATTTTTTTTTGTCGGAATATAAATCCTTAATATAGTTATGTGTCTTTTGTGCATGCTTGTTTTGGAAAGAAATGGTAATGACGACGGGGATGACATGTTTCAATTAACAAAGGTAATGCCAATTGGCAATTGATTGAGATACATACTTAGTCAAGAGCATCACTAAAAGTGCTGGAGCCATCATTACAGATTAGCAAATAATGTATAGCTGGACAATAAATAATACATTGAAAAGTGACTATCTAACAGCTACTAAAATATAAATCGTAACAAAAAAAAGTATAATTATGTCGATTCAGTTAAATCATACGTTAGAATTTTTTTTTGAAAATCCAAGGATACGTGATTGTTGAAGCTTGTTTATAAAACAAATAAAAAAATTGTCGTTTCCAATCCCACATAGAATGATAAAAATAGTACAAGTCTCTTTATTAATTAGAAGGCTACTATGGTATTTCAAAATAAATAAATGGGCAAGTGGGTAAGACCTCACTATACCCGCGTGCGATTCCTCAATTATAAGGTGCACTTAGCACTTTTAATCAGCATTAATCAAAATTCATATTCATATTTTTTATTTTTGAAATTAAATTTAATAAAAACTATTTTCGAAAAATGAAAAAGGTGTGATCGAATAAACTGTTTTAGACACGAAGACTTGCAAGAGAATTAATTACTTTGAATTAACTACTTTTCGGACGAGAAAAAATGTGTGCTTATTTCTCGTTATATATTTAAGTATTCTAATCATTTTCATTCTTCTTCAATTTTTGTTCTCTTCAAACAAGAGAAATACAGTCTTTATTTCCGATTATTTCCTAGAGAGTTTGGGGGAAATATTAGAATTGCTATCTAATATTTTTGCTTGAGACTTTGTTGTATGTTGGAGGATTTTTGCTGATAATATCATTAGCAACATTATGGGCAAATAATTTCATAAGAGAGTACGATCACACCTCAGAATCTGATTCCTTTATTAATTTCATTCGACCGTATTTTACCAACTGTGGTCAATCAAATTGACATGTACCCCCATGTTTCCTATGTTGTAATTAATCTGCTAATGAAGTTTCCTATAAATCACATACAGATCATGAGATGTATCGACGAATCGATAATGGGTTTCTCCCTAAATCAGTTCGCTCTTTACGCTGTATTAGTGATTTAATGTTGTCAAAATTGAACAGAAACTTTAGTTCGCAATGGTTATAATTTAAGACCAACAGATGACGCAAGTGAAATGCACCACGTGCTGCTACGACTGGCTATTAGTTTCACACGTGGTGCGGCGACTACCTAACTTCAACTCTGTCAACTCGTTCTCCTTTTCGACCAAAAAAAAAAAAAACACTCGTTCTCCTTCTATGACAAAAAAAAAAACAAAAAAACCTCGTTCTCCTTCCTGCATGCCAAGGGGAAATCAACCAACACGCACAAACCCCGAAAACCAAACCACAACTAGTCAAAGAAAACAGAAGCGTTGACCTTGACAATCCGGGGGCTACTCTTTTCTTTTTTTCTTTTTTGGTAATCGAGCTGGAATGGGCTATTTCTCGGGATGGTGGGGATATGAGTGCCAATGATATCGGTTAAGTCCCTCAAGATGCAGTCAGGGAAATTTCTTATCTAGGTCCTCATCGGTTTAATTGCGAGAAGCTATTCTTCATCTTCAAAAGCGCTTAAAAAACTGAAACCCTAAGATGTGAATGGAGGAAGACAATGCACAGAGAACAGATCATTTGTAATTACCAAAACACAGTAGACGAACCGCAGAAAACGGGGAAGAAGACGACGTTGTCTCCTGTCCTGTGGCTACTCTTCTTAAAACTGAGGAAATGGTTGTTTTACAGCTTTGACGTCAACATTTACCTACTCAGATGAACGTTTTCGTCCTATATATAGCCACTTGAGTTAACCTTAGAGGTACAATTAATGAGGAGCAAGAGCAACCCCGTTGGGACGTAAGGGTTCCCATCATGAGGGCTTCTCATTATTTTTTTGCTCACTCTCTCTCTACTCTCCTCGTCATTTTAGCCATTGCTGCTCAAGTTCGAGCAAGACCTCTTCTACTTGCAGGTAGCCCTTCCCACTTTGTCCATTTTGCTAGCTACAACTCGATTTTCCACTCGCCACACAACTCGCGTTTGATGTTTTCGGACCGCACTCTCATCTTATTTGGAGTCCTTTCATTTATATTAGATGAGACGATTGCAGTCTAGCTGATGATATGGTCATTTCACTTGGTATTAGCATAAGAATTTTTGCTGCATGTAGTTTTTCGGGAAAGAAAAAAAATCATCTTTCATATATGATTGACAAGAAAGAAGATCAAAAGCCGGCTCGGCCGCTGCTAAACCGCTTTTCATTTCCTAGGACTATCTTGATTTTCACTGGAAAAGCTGAAACTGGTAACTGAAGATTTATATTGCGTGTGAGCTGCAGAGAGGTTGATGATGACAGTTGAAGACTATGGACGGTCATTGAGGCCACTGCCTCTGCGACATGCGGCATCGCTGCCTGTAATGAGGCCATACAAAGAGATGCCTGCGACAGCAGCGCCGGCCATGGCGACAAGTAACGATAATTACGACGAAGTTGTAGGAGCGACATACTCTCCACCACCACCACCTCCAAAACCAGCTCCACCGACCCACCAAATCACATGCTTAAACTCTCCTCCTTCAGACGATGATTTGATCATATCAATGGTTACTGACCTCGATTTCGAGGCACCATCAAAATCACCATCTCCACCTCCAAAAGTAGCACCCCCACAAAAACCAGAGACTGACGATCCTGAGGCGCCGTCAAGATCGCCACCTCCACCTCCAAGAGTAGCACCCCCAAGGAAACCAGGGACCAACGATTTCGAGGCGCCATCAAGATCACCACCTCCACCCCCAGCAATATCACCACCATCCCAGCAAACCAACAATTCCAAGAGGACATACAAATCACCACCGCCATCTCGGAATTCATCGCCTTCGACCCACCACTTAACCGAAGAATTTGGCCAACTTAATGTGATTAATTCAGAAAGATCCCCGCCCTCTGCCTAGTCTTACTATTCAGCTTATTAATTCCCTTCGTAGTCCTGAGTTCTAAGAGCTGCCTTTGATTTTTGGGTGTGTTGATTCTGTAGCTGCTGAATTTTTTTGTATCGAGCGTGATGTGAATATGAAATGCTTTCACGGTATAATATTTAAAATAGCAGCTAGCTAGTGTACTTTTTAATCAGATGGAAGTTCAACTGGATCGGTTCATATCTGTATGAAGCTCCAAATTACAGTTAGTTGGATAGATATCTCAGAGTTGACTAAGAATCAAAGTTTATTTATCCAGCTAAGCTGCGTGGCTCATGTCATTACATATAAAAGAAAAAAACAAACTTCAAGGATTCAGAACAAGCTATCGCTCTCTTGGTTACACCAAGAAGAAGTCCATCATCTTCAAGATATTGACTTGCTCGCGGTTTGGACTTTCAAGTACCTCACTAGACTTGGAGTTGGGGAGCTCTCATTGAATATCGTCAATCAACTAAACTCGTATTTTGAAATACAATCACGTGTTTGCATCATAATGTTCTACTTGGCGTATATACATGCTCTAGTTCACATAAAAAAGTATTAATAGTGATCGACCATTCATCTTTTGGCCCGCGCTCGCCGACAAAGGAGGCGCAAATTATGAATAGGATGATTTTTGCATGTGTAAATTTTCTAGTACCATGAAGTTTATGGTATTTACTTCATTTTCTGTGTTAAGATTATAAGCTTGCTATTTATAGCCTTCTAGATTAGTTTTATGGCAAGCCGACGGAGTGTACAAATACTTCTGTTCCGTTCTATTTAGCATGCACCGAAGTATCATTTTTCGATCAAATGGAACTTTTCAAATCTTACCTTGAATAAATTGGCTTCTATAGTTACTAAAATTGCATTTCATCTAGTATTGAGGACTTAATACTTTGGAACTTTGCTAGTAACAACAATAATTAATTTGATATTGAAAAAGTCATTAACAACTTACCGGAATCACTAACTACTGTAAGGCGAAAACTTGCATTTAAGAGAAATGACAAATCAATGTGAAGGATTACGAAATGTGATATACTTGAATTTACTTAGGAATGTTCAAAGGACACATTCAGTAAGTTTCTTGACGAACTAGCAAATTTTCAGTCAAGTAACTAAACGTAATTTATGAAATTACATCATTCACAACTTTTAATAAAAAAAAAATTGGGAAGTCGCTGAAATTGATTTTTTATAATATATGAAGAATTACTTTTTAAATGCAAAATTACTAACCATTGGACAAGCAACTTGATTACTTTTTAAGTAACTTCTTAGTAACTTTCAAAGTCAGTTAATGCTTTTGCATTTGAAAGCTAAGTTTTTATCTTATGAAGTAACCGAATTGTAATGTCAAATAGATCTATAAAAGCATCATATCAAATAAATTAGACAATGGCTATTTAATACTTTTTTCATAATTTAATACTTTTATTCTTCTTTTTCTTTATATAAAATCACTTGTATTCTCATAACTCAAGCTGAGTAACTCTAAAATTACAAAAAAGAAAAACCTTAGGCATTTGATTTTTTTGAGCAACCCCTTTTTTCTTTTTCTTTTTCTTTTTTGTTTTCTTCAGATTTTTTAGTAAGTTGTACCTTCAAAGAAGTATATTTGGATCTATTAAATTATTTGTACTATTCCATGTTTGCAGTAATTTGTCAAACTCAAAAGTTGTCCACCAGTCATTAGTTAGATAGCAAATTTTCTTATCCAAAAGGAAGTAATCAACAATTCAAAATAAGTTTTTCACTTAGGTAGTAACTTCATAAAATTTGAAAGTAATTTCTCTCCCACCGGTGAAAATTAATAGTAACTTTACAACTTACTTAAAAGCTAATATGTATAACTCCTTTCTTCATTGATACACTTAAAAGAAATTCTCTATTCATAAGCAAAAAGTTAGTATGCACGTGTGAGTGAATTGTGTTAAAAAAAATCCCCCATTGGAAAATAGAAGTGTATAGATCAATTAATATATCTATGTTGGCCCATAACTCATTAAGTTAAGCTTTTGAGTAAAGATGAGTTTGACTGCACATGTTAACGGACTCGGACTTGGGCTCTCTTTTGGTGAACTTCCTAGGCGAAGGTATTAGGTTTCTGCTGCAAACTTCCAATAAATAGTATCAAAGCCGATAGTTGGTGTCCTATACGGTTACTGAGCGGGCCCACATGTGAGTGAAATGTGTTAAAGAATCGAACGATGTATTGCAGCAGTTAATATATTCATGTAGGCCATAACTCATTAGCTTAAGAAGTTGGGTTTTGATGGACATTCAACTTGAGATAAGTTAATGCAAAAAGATTCCTGATTTAAGGGGGTAGTGGACTTAACATTGAGCTCACACGTGAAGGGGAGAATGTTAGGATGCATGTGTGAGTAAATATGCACATTGAATTATGTTAAAGAATCGAATGGTGTAAGGCAGGAGTTTGATTGGATATGTTAACGGGCTTAGATTTAGGCTCCCTTTTGGCGATCACTCTAGGCGAAGGAAAATATATCGAACTTTGCTGCGAACTCCCAACACAATATGTATGTCTATTTTTATTGCACCACACTAGGTTGAAGAGATAATAAAGAAAATCTAAAATATTTTTTCCGTAGTTCACACAAACACATTTTAATTCAATTAACTTTTTACTTAAAAAAAAGAAAAGTTGGATCTCTCTTTATTTTCTTGTGATGGGTGTTGTGGGTGGGCCGCCCATGTTGGGCTAACTTAGTCCATAGCCTACACAAGGCAGTTACTTGTGTTTCAAACGTGAAGTAATTGCCTTCGGCAGTTACCTTCTTTCTCACCTTTTGAAGCAAGAAGAAAGAAGAAGAAGAAACGCTCTCTTCTTCACCTAATGAAATCGAACAGAAGACACATACTCTCTCTCAAGGCTGTAATCGAGGTGTTTAACATGTAAAAAATGTTATCTCATATCGCTTAACAACGAGTCATAAACATTCTTTATATTCGATCACGTGATTTCACTTACCTATAAGCTTAAGTTTTTGGTTACATTTTCGAACAATTTTTTAATTGAGTTATTATTCCTAAGTGTAGTTGCAATAAGGAGCATCACTTTCACAAGTAAAAGAAATGTCATTTAGTTACAAATCCGTGCTCGTTCAATTTCACTCAAGTTAGTGAAAAATGTAATGTCATGTACTCGAATAATTTTCCGATTTTAAGTTGAGTTTATACTGTCTAAATGAAAAAGTGATGAGGGGAAAAAAAATTAAAGAAAAATAGAGTGAGGCAAGCAGTGCTATTACGGCGTGTTAGAACTTCTCAATTTTGCAATTGTTCACTAGGGGATTACTTTTGTTCAGCAATGTCAAAATGAAAAATACTTTGATTTTTGGAATTGATGCGAGTCAATAACTAGAATAAGGGTTACCCACCCATGGGTAGCTCAGTTGGTTAGGGCGCACTTGGGATTGAGTGGGTAGGCGCACTGGTCTCAGGTTCGATTCCCCAACCGAGCACCTGTGATTTAAGTGGGGGGCCATGGCGGTGGGTTGCTGTGCTAGTCTCCCCAGAGGAATAGTCGAGGTGCGCGCAAGCTGGCCCGGACACCTTGGTTATAAAAAAAAAAACTATAATAAGGGAAAGAGCGCAAGCTGGCCCGGACACCTTGGTTATAAAAAAAAAAAACTATAATAAGGGAAAGATCGGCGAGGCGAGCTTAAGGATATCATGATTTTTTTTTTAAGAAAAATTTATATGGATATCTAAGATTTCGATGCTATTAATTTCAAAATAGCACGCAAACCGCTCCATTTAGATATGCATTCTACTCGAAGGCGGCCAATCGATCATGGGTATAAACCCTTACCTTCCAAGCTAAAAAAGAACAGAAAAATGTGGATGACCACTTATATATGGCACTTATTATCTACCGTCTATAATTGGTTAAGATTGTATACGTTGATCATGTATTACATGTTGATATTTGTTTGAAAAACAAAACAAAATAGTGCCTTTTTTGCGTCCCACATACGATGGAAGATAGAGAGAAAATGTTTCTTTATTAGTTAGAAGGCTACTATAGTCTTTCAAATAAAGAGAAGTGGGCAAGTGAGCTAGACCCTACCATACCCGCTTGTGGGTGCGTGATTATTAGGCGCACTAATCAACGATCAATTTATTATTATTATTTTTTATTTTTTGAAATTATAATTAAAATAAAAATTTTGATTCCAATCGAATGGTGTGACGGTTCACATAGGGGTTGCAGTTATTTTATTAAATTTATTCTTGAATTGTAATTATTTGTTTATGCCCAAGAGATGTAATCTTTCAGATGAGGCAGTTTTCAAACAATGGAGAGTTGCGTTTGAATAAACAGTTTTTCGGACAACGAAGAATTGCATCTGAATTAACTACTCTTTAGACATGAAGTGGTGTGTCCGAATTAACTATTCTTCATACATGAAGTAGTGTGTCCGAAATTAACTGTTCCTTTGACAGGAATAGATATGATTGAATGACACTTTTTGAGACATGAAGAGTTGTTTTCTTTCAAATTTTATATATCGAGTGACTTTGTTTATTTCTAGTCTCTTCTGAACTTCAATTTTCATTTTTCTCAAAAGATACACTTCCATTATTTGCAATTGTTTCCATTGAGAGATTCTGGAGAAATATTAGAATTACTTTATATTATTCTCATTGAGACTATGTTGTATTATATATGATATTTGTCGAAACCATTAGCAACGTTGTGAGATAAATAAATCCTTAAAGAGATTATGTTGCTCATTCCATTCGATCGGCATTTTTTGACATTACAAATATCAGAATATTATAATAAACAAATAGGGTGGGGAGCGTGGCTCTTAATATTATTATTAGCATGAGAAGCATGATTCAGACATAAGATCTGTAATATGATAATCAAATATATGACTACTAATACTCGCTACCTTATTATCTATGATTGAATATTTTTGTACACTTTGCCGAATATAATGCTTTAGAAACATATAAATACTAAAATTAGCGCCTGCGCACTCATATATATATAAAGCTATTTTAGGCCCGGGCTATCATTAATTTTTTTTATGATGAAGTAAAGATCCTAAATAAAAAAACCAGTTAGTATATGATGTGCGAGGGCATGGGTGAATATTCGTGAAAGCCTCATGACTCATGCGCTTCGTTTGTTTCTCGCAAAATAAATAAAATTAAAAAATATTTCCCTAAATATATCATTTGAAATAGCAAATTCACAAAAATATCTTTCTTATTGACAATAATCTACATCTAAACATTTCTGTGGACGGGAAAATATTTTTTAGTTTACTCGTTTTTATAAAAGATACAGTTGATCAAAATTAGAAAAATATTTTCTAAATTATTTAATTTCCTGCTAAAAAACTATACCCTTAAGAACCCAAAAAAAAACACACACCCTTAAAATTTGCCGTTGATTCAACCCCGCTGTCACTGTGCCTGGTCCCTCCTACTCTGGAGACTTGAAATGGACTTGACGCGACAACATCGTCAATCGTCGTCCTCTCTCTCTCTCTCTGGGGTTTCGGTGAGAGCAGCTGAAAGCCTGAAACTCCAAGAAAGCTGATGTGGAGGCAGTCTGCTGCAACAATAAAAATCAATTCTTTTGGCGCTTTCGTATGATCTATTTCCCGCAGAGCAGGAGGGAGGGGTTCTTTGATTTTGATGCTCTGATCTCTTCAAATGGGGCAAACGTCTCATAACAGTTCGAATGGGACCCTGCAAGGCTTTTCTCATGTGACCGATGCTCCAATTCTTTGGAAATCTCGAAAGAGATCAGGTATCGACTGCCTAAGCAATTCAATTACTTGTCTCTGTTTTTTCTCTGTTTCTAGATATGGGGTTGATGTTGAAGAAGACTGATGCATGCATGATGGGATGATTTCATTTAGGAACTAACTGTAGCAGAACATATCTGGGTTTTCAAATGGGGCTATGCATGATCGCGGAAGATCGGGTCTTGTGGAGGATTCTATTGTAGTTTTACTTGTTTTCCTACTTGTTATTTGCTGAATTATGTTAAGACCGTTTTGAGTAGTGCATTGTATTGCACCTTCATTTGCTTCCTCTATGAAGGGTATGGTCTTACTCAGTACATAAAATTCCATCCACCAGGAAAGTGGAAAAACGAAGAAGAACCTCTCCTCTCGCTGAAATTTTTTCTAGTTCACCTCGAGTAGTTAAGACCGTTTGAGTAGTGCATTGTATTGATCCTTTCTGAAATGCTGGTGCTTGAAAATGTGCATGTCTAGGACTCTGTCTGTTCTGCTGTGCGACTTTTGTTTCATTAGTGCATTTTCACTGATTCGATCTGCTGTGTAATAGCAGATACCGTTAAATCACTAACGACCTTGTCGTTTGAGTCATCCCAACGACTCAAGTGCTATTTCACATATGATGCAATTCTCCTTTTACTTTATGCAGCAACAAATTTTCGTCATGGCTATAGATTATGAGAGTTTTGCAGTTGCAGCTGCCCTGCTACTTCGTTCGCTTCTCTGATGGAAGGATGGATCGATTTGCTAGGAGTTGAATATTTAATAACTTATTGATGCCCCTCCAATTTCTTAGCGATGACTTCAGTATGATGTTACTTGGAGTTCTTTTATTAAAATTAGGCTATCAGAAGGCAGGATGAGATTGACATGTTGCAGAATTGGCTACTCATCACTTGCACTTTTTATTTTTCTCCTTTTACGTGATTCCTTCATCTGATGATCGCGAAAAGTTTGCCCAACTTTAAAACTAGAGCTCTGGCGTTCCTAATGATACGGATCCTTCTCTTTTTTCGCGAGTCTTAGTGAAGCGTGACCTCTCATGTCATTACATCACGAGCTGCACAAACTTCCATTCTGAGCTTCAATATTTTCCTAAGATTCTTTGAAATCTAAAGCAAGAAAAGTCCATTTGTTTTAAAATATCTGCAAGTGAAAGAAGACATTTTTCATTGATGTTCACATGTTCTCAGTGGGATCATTTGTAATCGTTAGCTACGGCATGAATGGTTTGCCCAAGCGTCATATCTGCGATGATGCCTCTGATGAAATATCTGCTTACTTTTGCCACAAACAGAAGGACATATGGTATTAATACTTGGTACCCTGAAGTACCTGTAACAAATATTATGGGCACTCTATATGTTGCTTGATTCTAGTTAGCATTGATACTCAATTAATCAGGACTATAATGCTATAATTGGATTTCCACAGCAAATGCCTGGAATTCAGACAAGACCATGGCAGGCACTGCTGGTAATACACCTACTAAACAAGAAGAGATGACAATGGATGAGAAGATGCAGGATTCGACACCACTCTCCGTACTTTCTGTGAAGCGCAAGGCTCTGTTTGAGCCATTAGAACCGATAAACGATATCAACAGTCGAATACCATCTGCTGAATCCCTGCTGCCACCACCAGATTTCGATGCTGCAAGCTATCCACGCGGCTGGCTTGTTGGAAAGAAGCGCAAACTAGTCAATGTGGATGTTGTCGAAAGCATGAGAAGAATTGCCGTTCAAGAGATGAACAGAAAGGTGCAACTCCTCTTTATCTCATAAGTTATCCTCAGTCTTGCTTGTTCATTATATTAGAAAGCCTGAAACAGGGAACTGAGGATCACATGCTTGCAATTTCTGCGTGCAGGACCGGGAAATTGATGGTCTAAATGAGCAGCTGGAAGAGGACTCTCGGGTATTGGAACATCTTCAGCTACAGCTCCTAGAGGAAAAGAGGAAACGCGTGGAAGTAGAGAGGGAAAATACAATGCTGCAGGATCAAATATCCATGCTGATGAATATGATGCAGGAGAATGACACGATAGACGAAGAAAGGCAAGGCGAGCCATAATCACCGAGTCGTTGTTGATAAATAGTTTTCTCAATTCTGGGTAAATCTTGTTCAGTATTCATCTCATTTTGCTAAAATCGACCATCCCTATTTTAGTAGCATCATCAATGGATCCTCGTGCATGTCATATCTCTAGGGAGCGTGAATATGCTTAATTCTGGTAGTAGTCCAAACCTACATCTATCGTGCTGTTAATGTGTGTATTCTGTACCTGGTTTCATTGAATCCCACGTAAATATTCAAAGCATAAGTTGAGTTGTTAGTTTCGTATGGATTGTTTTATCGTACTTCTCTGGAGCAACAAGCAAGAGAGATCAAATAGCATTTTCTTCCACTTCAGGACTTACATTGAGATTAGAAGGTCAGGAACGAAGACCTTTCATTGGTTGGTTTCTGAGACTGCCTGTGATATGAGCGACTTATCGGGACGCCTTCCTCGACTTCATCTGTGCTATCCGTGACTAGTGATTCTTGTTTTGAGACCTCATGTTCTATGCAAAAGAGAGAACGTACGGTGCTGCAATGGTAACAGAATCTTGGTTTGGGATTCCATCCACTGTGCACAATCATAAAACATGGGGAAAATTACAGAAATGGTTCCTAAATTTTAGCCTAACCCTAATGTGCAATATTGTCCCTGAACTTTTCATTTGACCAATATGGTCTTTGAACTTTAGTCCAATGTGCAATGTGATATCTATGCTTTCAATTTGTGGCCTTCGAATTATTAGAACATGTTTAATTTAGTTCCTGAATTATAAAGAAAATGTCCAATGTCTTCCTTAAACTTGAATTAATTGGAGGACTTCATTGAATATCTTTTTATTGCTCAAGAACTAAGTTGAACTTGTTCCAAAAGTTAGGGATCATATTGGTTAAACTAAAAATTCAAGGACTATATTGCACAATGGGTTAAAGTTTAGGGACTAAATTGATCAACTTAAAAGTTAAGGGATCATGTTGTACATCGGGTCGAAGTTCAGCTGCGATTTGTGTCATTATTCCTAAAATATGCAACAATGATGCAACAGTGAATGGATATATAAATAGCTTTATCAACGTGAAGTTATTTTATAAGAGATTCATTTATGGAGTAAATGCATTTTTACCTTTCTCTCTTTTGGCTTAAGGATTCTTAGACATATGTCACTTTTTCTCTTCTTTTTATCCATTTTCCTGAATCTCAACCCTCCCTCTGCATTCGTTTACTAGGAGTTCCAAGAACGCATCTCACTCTCTTAAGCACTTGGGCTTTTAAGATAAGAACGGTGAGCTGCTGCTTATGATCTCTTCGTTGTGTAGCAAGACCGAACATCATTTCGTAACAAGATCAGATCTCTTTCTAGGGAAGCAGGTTGCCCATGTTCTATGCCTAGATTCGGAAAGATCACTTTCAGTCGCCAGGGAAGCTCTGAAGGCAAGGTAGCCCAACCAACTTCTCTTGAGCCGCTTTCACAGTCTAAGAGAGAGAGAGAGAGAGAGAGCTCGGCGAGGCCTATCAATTATAGTTGGAATTTCATGCTAATTTGAATATGTAGTTGACAAGGCCTCTGCCTAAGCAGGAAAATCAGGAGTTTCCCATCTTTCAAGGCTACCGCAGGAGGCTTAAAACCATTAAATCAAATGACTATTAGTCTATTGTATCTTCACAAAAATTTTGCTGAGAGAAAGTTGCATGGAAAAACGTTGGTTCGATTCTAAGTCGTATAAACGAAAATTTACAATACATTTATGGTCTAAGTAGATCAGATCCGGCTATGAACGCTACGGATAGACAAGATTCATAGTTGCTTCGATAATTGGTCCATTTCCTAGCTTTATCGCTTTGAAGTCTAATTTTTTATACAAGGTCTTCCTTTTGACTACATCTGATTCCCCCCATCTCCTGGGGCTAAATGCTTACTCAAATTTCCAATTTTGACATGATACGAAAGATACTTTTCAACTCTTAACTAAACCTTTAAAGTTTGGGAGAGTTTTTGGCTATGGTAGAAGAGCCATACCTCCTGGTCCTACCCAAAGAAGCTGTTACGTTACTTTTAGGGTTTATTTACATGGCTTATTTCTTTTAACTTAAATAAAGCTATTATGGTTAAGTATGTTTTATAGTCTTATGACGATATATAGGGTTTCTGTAATATAAACACAGAGAACTGTCTACTGAATATATCGATCTTTTTTTTTTCTCCTCCTCTCTCGTTCTCCTCTCTCCTTCGCCTCTCTTCTTCTCTTCTCTCATCTCTATTTCTTCTTCTCTTTTGACTATATACTGTAGATTCTTTAATCAGCCCCGCAACATGGTATCAAAGCAGATCTGATCACGTAATTCTTCCATCCAATTGCTGGTTTGAGAGTCCCCAAATAAGCGTTTTTGCTACTCTGGTGTGCAGCCACCTAAAGCTGTAATTCTACTTGTTCTCTCTCCTAGTCTTGATACGTTAAGGCCAGCAGATATCGGATCTACCAAAATCTGGTTATGGTTATGGATTACAACACTTACTGATCGCGAAATCAAAAATCAGAATGTTTCGTTGATTATACAGCTTGAGATTTTAGCATTCGGTATATCGATTTCAGCACCATTCTTTTCTTTTTGCTTCATGAAATCGATGGAACAAATTGCTTTGATTATACGTCGGTATTGATTATGTGAAACCTAGAGCTGTTTGTTTCCTTGCACTAAAGTTTCAGTCTTCTTGATTTGTGGTATATACTTATGTCGAGATTATCACCATGAGTTATGTGAAGTCTTCTACAGATGGTGTCAATGTTCAGATTACCATGATTAAGTTAAATGGGGCCTCGAATTACATGTTATGGGCTCAGGCTGTCAAGGTCTATATAAATGCGAAAGGGAAGCTTACGTATATTACGACAGACCCTGCTAATGTAGATGCTAAAGACTATGATAACTGGATGAGAGAGAATGATACGCTTTTAGTATGGTTATGGAATAGCATGGAACCACACATTGCCGCTAATATTATATTTCACAAAACTGCCAAGGGAGTGTGGGATGATCTTAGAGAGAGCTACTCACAAGATAAAAATATGTCTAGAGTTTATGAATTGTATGAGAAAATATTCAATTTTAAACAAGGGGACAAATCTCTTGGAGAGTATTATAGTGCTTTGAAAGGCATGTGGGAAGAGCTCAATCTTTATTAGCCCATCACTACTGATCTTGAGAGATTAAAGACACAGAGAGATGAATTTCAAGTGGCTAAGTTTCTATCTGGGCTGAGTACTGACTTGCAGCCTGTGAAGAGCCAGCTTCTTGCTGGAGAGCAAGTTCCTTCTATGAATATTTTGTCGGATTCAACCCATTGGTTCACCATCTTCTACATCGTCTAGAGACAGTTCGACACTTTTGGCTACTAGTGGTGGTCGTGGTCGTGGTGGATTTTCTAATAGATGCCGTGGTTCATGGGGAGGTTGCGGTCGTGTTGGTGGACGTAGTGGACAGAATTATGATTGAGACAACCGTCAGTGTACATACTGTGGCAAATCTGGTCATAGTGTTGACTCTTGTTGGGCTAAGCATAGCAAGCCTGAGTGGGCTTAGCGGTTAGCTGCTGCATCTGAAGGAAGTGCTGGAAGTGTGTCTTTTGGCGACATGAATCCATCTATCCCAACTGGGAGTAGTTTATTTGAGTCTTCATCTCGAGATGATCTGGTTACACAACTTATGAAGCGGGTTCAGTAATTAGAGGTTTCCAATTCCTCATCCACTGCTACTCTTGCACGTACAGGTAACATGGCCCATTCTCTCTACTTTTTGTCTCCTAGCACTTGGGTCATTGACTCGAGAGCTTCTAGTCATATGACGGAGCAAGAACTATTCTCTTCCCACCATAACTCTAGTTCTGTATCTGAAGTAATTTTAGCTAATAGTGCCTCTACTCAGGTGGTTGGATCAGGGGCTGTTTCACTCACACCTTTCTTGTCATTGTCCTCTGTCTTACATGTTCCCCAACTTCCACTGAATTTGTTATATGTTAGTCAGTTAACTAAAGCTCTTGGTTGTTCTGTTACATTTTACCCATCTTCTTGCACTTTTCAGGACCTTCAGACAAAGAAGATGATTGGTGGAGGGTATGAACGTCATGGACTCTACTATCTGGACGGTGTCTCTACTGCTGACGCCAATGGTCTATCGGCTAGTTCTACTACTCCTATATTATGGCATTCTCGTTTAGGACATTTATCTTTATTTAAGTTACAACAAATAATTCCTGAGTGTAAATCAGTTTATTAAGTGTGAGGTTTGTGAACTTGGGAAACATCATCACAGTTCTTTTCCTAGATGTAGTGATTCTCGTGCATCTACTTTACTTGAACTTGTTCATTCAGACATTTGGGGACCTTCACGTGTTGCTAGTAGGAATGGCTTTAAGTATTTTGTTACTTTTGTGGATGATTATTCTCGTCTAACATGGCTCTATATGCTTCACGATCATTCCGAATTTTTATCTGTTTTTCATTTATTTCATCGTGAAGTTACTAATCAGTTTAATACCTCCATTAAAATTTTGCGAACTGATAATGCTCTAGAATATTCATAGAAATTAATTTCTTTGTTTTGTTCTAATTTTGGCATTATACATCAAACAAGTTGTACTTATACCCCTCAGCAGAATAGTGTGGCCGAGAGAAAGTACCGTCAACTTCTAGAAGTTGCTCGTTCACTCTTAATTTGTATGAATGTCCCAAAATCTTTTTGGAGTGATGATGTTCTTACTGCGTGTTACCTCATAAATTGTATGCCTTCTACTGTCCTTGACAATCAGACACTGATTAGTGTTGTGTTCCCCAACAAGCCATTATTCCCTCTTACCTCTCGCGTCTTTGGGTGTGTCTATTTTGTCCATAATTTATGTTCCGGTGCTGATAAATTATCCCCTCGTGCCACTAAATGTGTTTTTCTTGGGTATTCACGTACTCAAAAAGGATATCGATGTTACGATCCTATGACTTGTACCCAATATGTTAGTGCTGATGTTACTTTCTTCGATGGCACACCATACTATTCTGCTGAGGGTAAAGAGTATACAACTGACATTGTGGCCAATCCTCCTATCCCACAACTTATTCCCTTAGACTCGGTTAGTCCTTCTCTTGTATCTCCTCCCTTGCAGGTGTATCAACGGCGTAAGAAGTCTACGGCATTGCCAGTCTCCAGCTCTTGTATGCCCTCTATCCAATCTTCCTCCTTGTCTTCTGGTCCAGACGATCTTCCAGTTGCCCTTCGTAAAGGTACTCGTTCTTGTACACAGAAATCCTCTTTCGCTTACCCTATCGAGCGTTATGTTTCTCTCTCACATCTTCATTCCTCATTACATAATTTTGATTTATCATTACACACTCACACAATTCCCACTTCTACCACTGAGGCCTTATCTCATCTTGAGTGGAAGAAAGCTATGGATGTGGAAATGGAAGCTTTGATTTCTCGCCAAACATGATCTTTGGTTGATCCTCTTCCCGGGAAAGATGTGGTGAAGTGTCGGTGGGTGTACATTATCAACTACAACCCAGATGGCTCAGTTGAGCGTTTTAAGGCACGGCTTGTTGCTAAAGGTTTCACTCAAACTTATAAGTGGATTATTTTGAGACATTTTCTCCGGTGACGCATCTTAATTCTGTTCGTGTTATTATTTCCATTGCTGTGAATTTTGATTGGCCATTATATCAATTGGATGTGAAGAATGCTTTTCTTTACGGTGATTTATCTGAGGAAGTATATATGGAGCAACATCTAGGGTATGTTGCTCAGGGGGAGAGTCATAGTAAAGTATATCGGCTGCATAAGATTATTTATGGGTTGAAATAGTCCCCAAGAGCATGGTTTGAAAAATTCAGTTCAGTGATTTCTAGGTGTGGTTTTCATCAGTGTTTTTCTGACCATTCGGTTTTTGTTTGCAAGAAGGAGTCGGGGGTGGTCATTCTTGTTGTGTATGTGGATGATATAATTATCTCTGGTAGTGATGTAACTGGCATTTCTGAGGTCAAGTCGTTTCTTCAGCAACAGTTTCAAATTAAAGACTTGGGACCTCTTAGGTATTTTCTGGGCATTGAGATCTTACGAAGTAAGAAAGGTATTAATTTGTCTCAATGAAAGTATGTTCTTGACCTTTTATGTGAGACTAGTACACTAGCTTCCAAGCCAGTTGATACTCCTATGGATCCAAATCAAAAGTTTGGAGTTGATGATGGAGATGATATTGAAGGTAAGCATCAATATCAACGTCTAGTTGGGAAATTAATTTATCTTACTGTGACACGTCCTAATATTTTCTTTGTTGTTGGTGTAGTGAGTCAGTTTATGGAGTCACCCAAGAAGGCTCATTGGGATGCTGTTTGTCAAATTCTTCGATACCTTAAAAACTCTCTTGGTAAGGGACTAGTTTATAAGCCGAACGGTTCTTCCACTCTGATTGGCTATTCTGATGCTGATTAGGTTGGGTCAGCATGTGATCGGCGGTTTACAACTGGTTATTGCACATTCCTTAGTGGTAATTTGGTTACTTGGAGAAGGAAGAAGCAGACTACCGTTGCTAGATCTAGTGCGGAGGCTGAATATCGTGCTATGGTACATACTGTGGCTGAATTGTTGTGGTTGAAATTCCTTCTTCAAGAGCTTGGATTTTTTATTAATCAACCTATTGATATGATGTGTGATAATCAGGCAGCTATTTATATTGCTGGAAATCCTATTTTTCATGAGCACACCAAGCATATAGAAGTTGACTGCCATTTTGTTCGTGATGCTGTGAAGCGAGAGTTGATTGCTACTTCTTACGTTGCCTCTAGAGATCAGTTTGCCGATATCTTCACTAAAGCGCTATTTCGTCCTGCATTTGTTGCTGGCTGTTCCAAGCTGGGCATGGGTGACCTATATGCTCCAGCTTGAGGGGGAGTGTTACATTACTTTTAGGGTTTATTTACGTAGCTTATTTCTTTTAACTTAAATAAGGGTATTATGGTCAAGTGGGTTTTATAGTCTTATAATGATATATAGGGTTTCTGTAATATAAACACAGAAAACTCTCTACTGAATATATCGATTTTTTTTTCTTCTCCTCCTCTCTCGTTCTTCTCTCTTCTTCTCTTCTCTCCTTTCTATTTCTTCTTCTCTTTTGACTATATACTATAGATTCTTTAATCAGCCTCGCAACAGAAGCAAAACCTTATTTGGTTTTAAGGCTGTCTTGCACTTGTTGTTTAGTGGTGGTACTGGTGGTGCCACATACACCCAATCCCAACCCCAACAAAAAATCAATGGCAAACATCATTCGCCAACCTTTATCACTAAAACTGCAAACCCTAGAAGTTGTGCCTAGCTTTTATCCTCCACATCAAGATATGGTCCATCACAAATGCAGCACCTCCAAAAGTATTGTGTAGCCATCATAAAAGAAAAAGAAAATATACCAGATGGTATTGGTATTGGTATTGTTATTGTTATTCTCTTGTGAAATTGTTCTTTTGTGGGGGTCAATCAACACTTGGTAAGGAAATCTGGGTCGTTCACTTTCTCCCTCTGATTGGATTCAACTCGTAGCAATATATATGCCCGTAAATCTAACAACAGTGACGACCACCTGAGGAACAATGGCTACTATGTTGCAATAAGGAAAGGAGAATTGCTTCAAGTAGAACCGTCGAGAAATATGCAATGGAGACCTTCGGAGTTTGATTTCACAGCCCATCGTAAATAGGATTCGCTCACAACTTTTGGAAATGGGACGTCGTTAGAGCGACGGTGTGGTGTTCCCGACATAGTAGCCGTGTCTCAATATGCTTTACAATGTGAAGAGCATGATATAGAAACGGACATCTCACATCTCCCATGGTTAAAATGCAAACTAGATTTGCTTGTTTCCCACTCCCATGAGAAATCTGCTTGCTGTGCTGCACATTTCTTTTCATGAGTTACAACTCTAGAATTTTGTAAGGGAGGAAACATCATTTGACAAGGAACGCTTTAAAGCTCATTGCAGACAACTTCCTCCATGAAAGGTGGAGAGAGAAATCATTGTCCCTGCATCATTACGATGAAGAAATGAGAAGAAAGCCAGCACAAGGTCAAATTTTTCACTCTTGATGGAGAATAAAATGACCAATTCTTAAGTTCCAATCAGGGTGAATCACGAGTAGATCGATCTCTCATTTCGCAACCAAGAGACAAATTTGACACAGGACAAGAAACTCATTTCATGGGTTAGAGAAAAGATTGTGCTCCCACTCCCTTATCTTATCTTTAACAGTAAACTAGATTCTTTCTAAGGTCAGGTTTGAATGCATTAGTTGGATTGTTGCGTGATGAAATGCAAATATTAAACTCAAGCAAACAGTGCTTAAGTAGACTAATTAATTACAAATATTCTCCTCATGCCTGTCAAGGGAATATAAGGACCAACATGGGTCTAGAGCTGCAGCCTGCATGCAAGTCAAGTTGAAGAAAAGGGACAGCTCAAAATGCTCTCGCCGAGTGGAAGTTGTGACAGTTGATTCCGTGAAGAGAGAGAGAGGAAGAGCCCTTATCTTTTGAAAGCTCAGCAAGAACCATAAAAATCTATTTGAAATCCCAAGCTCTCAATCCCACCTCACAATAACAACAAAAACAAAAGCAGCGTCCTGAGTTTTTTTTTTTAGATCAACGGTGGAGGACGCAGAAATTAGATTGAGAGGGGGCAAGATAGGTTTGGGAGGAGGCGAGATTACAATTTTTTCGTCGCAAATACCTTGGAAAATATGCAAAATCACGAGGTAAACTATAGTGCAAAACCGCTATTAAGTATTAACCCCGTGCCCGTCATTTGTTGGGGGGTAGAAAACGATGTTTTCAGTGGCGACGTAACATTTGAAAGAGAAAATTAGTCGCAAACAAGACAATGTGTGGTATGCCATGCACGTGTAAACTCAAATGTCATCAGTAATGGTTGTTATTAAGTGTTTTTTTTTTTTTATTACTAAATTTTCCTTCTTTGTTTCTTGCAAAGAACGTGCACGTGAAACCCCAATAATTTCTCATGCACCCGTGGGTCCTCAAGCCAGCCCTTCTTTTGTTCTCGTCCCAAACTCCCAACTCCTAAGAATCTCCCCCTCTCTCTCTCCCTCACAAACACATACAAACACTCACACACACACACACACACAAAAACACAGAGGGAAGAGCTGTTTCTTCTTTTGCTTTTGAATGCATATCTGCACATTGTGAACTCTTGCACTGCTCTGAACAATGGCACGAGCAACAGCTGCAACACGACGACCTCACCTTGAACTTTCTCTCCTCCTTCTCGTGCTCCTTCTTGGCGCTGCTCATGAGGTTCACAGTCTTGAAGACAAGAAAGCTCTCCGCTTGAGAAACTCGCTCTGGGATCAGATGGCCAGCACTCCAAACTGCTTCTATCAGAAATCAAGTGAGTTTGAATTTCGAAAAAGAAGGCTCTAAGAAGAATTGAGCATAATGAAATGGTATTCTATGATCGCGGACATGGCTTTTCTTTCTCTTTTTCTTATTTTATTATTCCGCTTGGGGATTCGCAACTTAGAACTGCTTCTTTTTGTTAGAATGTGAGCTTTGTTCATCATTGCTTGCTTTTACTGCTCTCTCTCTCTCTCTCTCTGTGCAATTTTAGGTTATTGCTTTGCTTTACCATTTCTTTAGCAAAGTACTGGCTGTTCTCTGTTTCCGCCATTTACATTTCCTGTCTTGCATTCACAAAACATCAGAATGACATGCTTTTTCCATAAATTCACCCTGTCTGACTCATGTTTGGTAACAAAATGTCAATGGTTTCAAGTAAGAAATTGAAGATATGTGCAGTTCAACCTTTTGCTACTATATTCCACATCATGCAACTCATAGTCCTCACACTCAAGAAGCCTTCTCAGAAACTCTTGTTTGATTGTTTGGAATCGTAGTACAAAAGAATGGTGCAACCATACTGGAAATAGTACACCAGGATCACTGCTCAGGGAAGACCGTGAACTCGAACCAGAAGCTGCAAAAGCGCTTAATTGTGGATGATGCCCGGGTCCGAATGCTCCAACATCATATAAAAAATGCAAACGCCAACAACATTAAAGATGTGGCGAAAACTCAACTTCCATTAACTTCTGGCGTACATCTTCAGACTCTAAATTACATAGTCACTATGGAACTGGGTGGTAGAAATATGAGTGTGATTTTAGACACGGGGAGTGATCTCACATGGGTCCAGTGCCAACCTTGCAGAGTATGCTATAACCAACAAGACCCTCTGTTCAATCCTTCAGCTTCTCCTTCCTACAAATCCATTCTCTGCAATTCATCGACTTGTCAGTCCCTAGAATATGCCACTGGGAACTTAGGAGTGTGTGGTCCCAGAACACCAACATGTAACTATTTTGTTAGCTATGGAGATGGTTCCTACACTCGTGGCGAGCTTGGTGTGGAACATCTAAAACTTGGAGCGACTCCTGTGGACAATTTCGTATTTGGGTGTGGGAGAAATAACAAAGGCCTTTTTGGAGGTGCTTCTGGTCTTATGGGTCTGGGGAGAAGCTCACTTTCAATGGTCTCTCAAACTTCAAACCTCTTTGGTGGTGTTTTCTCATATTGTTTGCCATCTGCAGAAGTTGCAGAGTCAGGGTCTTTAGCTTTTGGTGGTGACTTTTCAGTCTACAAGAACTCCACTCCCATTTCTTACACTGCTATGATCCCGAACCCACAGCTGCCTACCTTCTACTTCCTTAATCTTACAGGTATTAATGTTGGTGGAACAGCGATACAGTCTCTGAGTTTTGGTAAAGCTGGAATTCTAATCGATTCTGGTACAGTGATTTCAAGACTTCCTCCCTCAATATACAGGGCTCTCAAGGAAGAATTCCTGATGAAATTTACTGGGTATCCTCCAGCGCCAGGCTTCTCGATCTTGGATACATGCTTTAATCTGAGTGCATATCAAGAAGTGGAGATCCCTACAATAGACATGCACTTTGATGGTGATACCGACTTGAAAGTTGATGTGAATGGGATATTTTATTTTGCAAAGACTGATGCATCTCAGGTGTGCCTGGCCCTGGCGAGCCTCACATATGAAGACGAGATCGGCATCATTGGTAATTATCAGCAGAAGAACCAAAGGGTTGTATATGACACCATGGGATCTAAATTGGGATTTGCAGGGGAAACTTGTAGCTTCATATAAAAGGACCTCGAAAGCAGATAAGTATGTGGTTGTGAATATATTCAAGAGGAAAAGCCAAGAAGTCTGTTGGCCGAAAAAGAACAGGTAGTGGTTTTTTCCTATTCCACAGTAAACTGAAGTGGTATTGATTACCACCTGATAAAGTATAAGAAACTCGAGTGGAGTGTGGTTTCCATGTGATGTCTTTGGCATGCAATATTACTGTTGAAGTATGTCCCACATTGCTTGACAACGGGTTCTAAATACTCTTTATACTCATGTGGTCTCTCTCCACCTATTAGCTTAACTTTTGGGTTGAACTTTCTAACATGGTATCAGAGCCAGTTTTATCCCTTTCGCGAATGTGCGTGGTAAAAAAATTTCTCAAAAACTCCACGTGAATGTGCGTAGTCAAAATTTCATGTGCCGCTCGTAATCCGGCTAGCACGTGAGTGGGGGTGTTGAAGTATGTCCCACATTGCTTGACAACGGGTTCTAAATACTCTTTATACTCATGTGGTCTCTCTCCACCTATTAGTTTAAGCTTTTGGGTTGGACTTTCTAACAATTACTTTCCAAAGCAGAGAGGAAGTTATCAACATGGAATAGATAAAATGGTGGTGCAATTCTTCTTCTGCATATCAGACAGCTTTACAGAGGTACTTGGTTAAAGCTAGAAAGAATAAAGGCATATTCTGTGATCATGAAAATAAGAAGGTTTCGACACCTATATTTTAGCAAACAATGTGCAATAAAAAACTTTATGGTAGATATCTACATTTTGTAAGGTAACAAGGATTGCAGGATCACCAATCGTTATGCAGGATGTGAAATTTTTCATCTACAAGAGATCATGCAAAAGTAAAAAAGGCGAAAAAAAATCTCCTTTGCAATGCTTTCACATCAAGAGTATGCTAACCAGCTTAGAGCTTCTTGGAAAATTGCAATCACTTGAAGAAGCAATCCTCCAATACTGAGAAACAAGCATTAGGACATCCTCTTTACACGTATTATGCAGAAAATGGCCCTGCCATTAGTGGTTTTCTTTCAGTGAGGAGATGAATAAATTGACAAAGTAATTCTGCGTTTCTTTCCTACTCCCAGAAGATACTGTTGAATCTAACACTGGTTGTAGGAAAAAATTTCGATCCTAACTCAACCGGAGTTGTGTTCCAAGTATCGTCAGCTCATTTCAACACAAAAGGGGAAGCCATCCTGCCATTCTTTGTTCCCAAAGCTCCTCGTTGACATTGCAAATTACAACATTGACCTAATAAGGCGTTTCAATGATTTCACTTTTAAGCCAGTCATGCCCACTGAAATTCCTTGATGTTCTCCCAGAAAAGGATGGTCAATTCCTGATCACTTCTGTGAGTAAGCAAGTGAAATGGAATTACTTCAACTCAATGTTGCTAGAGCCAGGTCTCTTTGGGACCCTAAACTCAATCATTTCACCTCTCAACAATTCCACATCGCCCCACCTTCGCGCTTCAGAGTAAATGTTTGATAAAAGTACATAATCACCATCCCGAAAAGGTTCCAAATATGTAAGCTCTTGGAAGGATAACTCCGCCAATTCAACATTGCCATGTACCCTACAAGCACCAAGTAATGTTCTCCACAAGACAGAGTTTGCTTTGAAGGGCATACTCTTGATCATCTCATAAGCTTCACTTAACAACCCCCATCTGCTTAGTAGATCAACCATGCACCCATAGTGTTTCATTTCAGGCTCTATCTTGTACTCCTTCCTCATGCGGCCAAAGAACTCACGACCCTTATCCACCAAGCCCTTATGGCTGCAAGCAATGAGCACTCCAATAAAGGTGACCCGATTTGGTCTAACTTCATCAATCCGCCTCTCCATCTCTGCAAACAACTCCAAAGCTTCATCAGAATTACCATGGACAGCCAAACCCACAATCATTGCATTCCAGCAACTAACAGGTTTCATTTTCACTTCACTGAATACTTCCCAAGCAAAACTCAAGTTTCCGCATTTGGAGTACATGTCAACAAGTGCAATACCTAAGTAACCTTCAATCTTACATCCCTTGGCTTCTAAGGACTCATGGATCATCCTGCCTACTTTCAGAGCACCCGTCTCCGCACAAGCACCCAGAACAGAGATAAGCGTTATCTCTGTTGCTTCAATATTGGCATTTGACATTTCTTGAAACAAACTTAATGCGCCGTTATAATCTTTAACTTGAATGTAACCTGCAATCATTGAGTTCCACGAAACCGCATCCCTCTCGGGCATCTCCAGGAACACCTTCTTTGCCGCCGCAAGATCGCCCATCCTGATGTACCGTCCCATCAAGGTATTCCAAGAAACCACATTCTTTGCAGGCATCAACTCGAGCAGACGATTTGCGGATGCGAAATCACCCGACCGATCATAGGCCAATATAATTATGTTCCATGAAGCGACAGTCCTTTGCGTCATTTCATCAAAAAGGCAGCGGGCATGACTCACCAATCCACACTGAGAATACACATGGAGCAGAGAATTCTGAACATACTGATCCTGATTGAACCCCGCCTTCCAGACTCTGCAATGAATCTCAGCTCCCTTGGAAGCAATATCGATACGCTCAACAGCCTTCGCATCATCTTTAGTGCACCAGATTATTCTACCACAGGCCTTGAGCACGAAATTGTAGGTGAAGTGATCACATTCAACGTGCGCGGTATGCATGTAGTTGTAAATGAGTACTGCTTTAATGGGAAACACGCTCTTTGAGTAAGCCCGAATCATAGTATTACAAACAAAGGGATTGTCCATGCTGGTTTCTTGAAAAATTGCTTGGGCATGCGAGAGGCTGCCCGATGGAGAGAGACAAGCGAAGGACACGAGTTTGGGAACGATACCAGAGTGGTCCCAAAGGGCTGTTTTGATGATGGAAGCTTGGGCTTGTTCTGCTTCCTTCAAAGATTGAAGCTTTGAGACCATCTGTATTAACCTACTCCTCACCATCGCCCATTGACGTAACTCCGACTTTGAAGCAATGGTGCATTGCTTGCCCTCGCAGACACGAGTCAAAAGAAGGGTCCAACTTTTGGGATCTGGACCAACGGTCGAACGATGAACCTCCAACGAGGGACAATTTCGCTTTTGCTTGCGTCATTAGTTAAACAGAATTACCTCAGTTTCACTTTTTTTTCTTCTTTTGCTTAAAAGAAATATTGAAAGATTTCCAAAGTGCTAAAACAGCTCCTTGTTTAACACAAAATACCTCGTAAATTGATTTAACAGGCAAATCAAAATACAGTGTAACTGCAAGTTCAGGCATTGTCAAAATTGATCATCTTCGCCCGAATGCTTAAGCCTTTGTGGTAGTGGTCTGGTCAGAGGCCAATATTGAAGAATAGGCTTGCAAACGAGTGGTCATACCGGCATTTGATACCCATAGACCTCTCTCGGTCCACTTAAAAGGCTTGTTCCATTCTTTACAGCATCTGACTCCAAAAGAGAATTTGCAAATTGTAGGCTCATTTGATCGGCAAACATGTAGAAAAATGCATAGTAAACAACAAAAAGGGCAAAAAGAAGGAAATGCCCTTTTTGATTTTACGACAAGAGATACATGTGCTTTGCCTCTAAAACGGCCCGTAATTGTCATCTCGACATGTTTGCCTCTACAAAAATGGTGCCATTCTACTTCTGTATGAAGTACTAGTAAAGCACCCAAAACATGAAGATACAACATCCGACATCTGTATTCAGAGATTGAACTACAAATTCAGGAGGGCAAGCACAGTGTCATCACACTGTGCAGCATAGCTTTGAATCTATGGAGGCCAAACAAATGCAGAATGCCTGATAACCTGTCAAAGGGTACCTGCATGACAAGAGATAAACTACTAAAATTTTGATTTCTTGGTTGCAAAACATGGTCTAAGTCAAAGTACCTGAAAATGCAATTTATACCTGTAGTCCATGACATATTTAGATTTTCCCACCCGTCCGAGCTGCAGGATTGTCTGCTTACCGTTCTCCTGAAGAAAATGTGTAAATATCAGTCACCTACTTGGGAGCATCTCATTGCATATTCTTTTTGCATTATAGACCGCAGATGAAGTGAGAGCAGGTGTATAAAAATCCACAAGCAAGGGTTGGGTAAATTCATTGTTGGAGGTAAGGCATAACATTGATTAGTGTTCTTCGCTCACTTTCGACTTTATATGAATTAAACTGTGGAGTTAAATATACCTCCAACTTAAGCTGGAAATTCTTGACAGATCGTTGGATTTTAAGTCCAGCTCTTCCCCTGTCTCTGAAATCTAACTCGTATTGCTTAGAAATCTGGGATTGCAAAAAACAACAGAAGAATTTTAGCTAAGAGAATGAAAACTTTGATCCAAGCAGATCGCTTCGATAAACCATCCCCTACACGTGCAACCCTATGTTATACTACCTTATTGTACTGTGGAACCCTTGAGACTAGCTGATGGACTCTATCTGTTCTTTCCTCCCAGTTGTTCGGGAGTCCACTGATGTGTGGAACCTGACAGCAGAAAAAAGGTCAACACTTTTCATTGGAGACTTAGGAAAATAGAAACAAGCAGCAGATTATTGGCTGAATTTTTGTCAAAAGAATTCCACGAAGCTCACATGAGTTGCATTCTTCAGCTGCATTGATTGGTGCTTCGGTATGTAAGCTCTCATTGTCCTGTGGCTTCCTGTCCAAGTGGCTATGGTAGGTACAAATCTGCATAAACAGAGGAAATCCGAATCTCATACAGTTCAGTTTTGCATTTTGAGTGCGTGATTTTGTGTGTGTGTGTGTGTGTGTGTGTGTGTGTGTGGGAGAGAGAGAGAGAGATTGCTCACGTTACAACTGCTAAAAGAGCCTTAGCTCGTCTAGC
The DNA here is from genome assembly GCA_021437785.1 of Rhodomyrtus psidioides. NCBI lineage: Eukaryota > Viridiplantae > Streptophyta > Magnoliopsida > Myrtales > Myrtaceae > Rhodomyrtus > Rhodomyrtus psidioides. Next base: position 893,609 of record JAILYB010000005.1, on the reverse strand, counting down.
TACAGATTTCAAAGATACCCCCTGAAAAAAGGACCAAATTAATCCGAGTTGTCTGATTAATTCCAAACATATATGGTACTTTCAACCTATGAGGGAGTCCACTGAGCTTGGATTATCGGTGTTTTGTTGGCTAAAGTTTCAAGAAGATGAACCTGATCCCATATATGGTACTTTGAACCCATGACATTGGCTGTCACCGCCCCAATGTAACTATCATCGCCATTGGATAATAAACCTTTTACGGACTGAGCTATGGTGAAGATGGATTTTCCATTGCGTCGCTTGCAGAAGGCAATAGCTAGTTTTCGATCTTGTCGTCCCTTACCTTCCTGCAAATGTAAGATGCTCAGCAAACCGTACCGACTCACCCACTCTAAAAACTGTTTAGTCTTTCATACCTAGAGATTCTGAAGCAAACGCATGCCTCCCCACTAATAGTTAGCAAGAGAAGTTGACAGTGAAAATCTAGAATGAAGCAAATGGTGGACATGCACCATCACTGAGACAATCATCTGATCCACCTCAAGAGAAGCTATATATATTCACGGTTCTTTTACTTAGCAAAAGTTGCATTTGCATTAGATCTTCAGATTCTATCAAGAAGGATTGGTATCTGTCCTATAACCATTAATACTGCTACCTTATGAAATCTTTGTTTGGATGTTCTTCCGCTGGTCATCAGTGCAATTTTCAAAATACAACTAAGAAATTATAATAAAATGGAACATCCAAGACGTGATGAAAGTATGCTCAATTCAGCAGAATCTGACCTACGCAATAAGAAAAGCAATACAGTACCAATTAAGAAACCCATGGTGATGCAGATGCAGCCAATCTGGCAGTGTCATTATGAGAAAAGCACAAGGTTTACTTACATAAAAAGGATATATTGATTATCCTGACAAGGAAAATATAGATCCACTCATGAATGTGATGGATCAATTGTGCCCTGTCCGCGATTGTAAATGGGACAAACCTATGTGTGAAATTTTCGGAAGCTTGTGAAAAATACCCAAGGTACGAAATCATCGACCATCAGAAAATTGTAGCTTATCATGCTTCATCTAGGAACACTGAACTCAAGTATATGAGGAATTCTATGAGGCCAACTGCATTGAGCTACCTTAAACTTCTCGTAGGCTGTGTACACTATGGTCCTAACAGTATTTCATTAGTCTCAACTGATTTTCAATTTGATTTAACCATGTCTATACTTCCAAATATTAAGCTTCATCCAACAAACTGATTATAAAAAACAAAACAGAAAAAGGAACAGGAATCTAAAACAGAATGAAGTACATCCAAAAAATTGACTTACGTTGGTATATAGAGAATACAGAGAACCGCCACTAACTCCGTCTATAGAAGTTTCCCTCACAATGACACAAGTGCATCTCCCAATGTCCACAGGCAATGGTCGGCACAACAAAGTCCTGAAACCACACCAAACATCGCATTATACATCAACCCAGAATTTCTTACTGTAACATGAGCAAACACATCAGTCAAATTCGAGACTTCAAGGAATAAAAAAATGGTACTTTTATCTGAGCCGAAACTCACCTATTTGGCAGTGTAGACCAAGACGAAGCTGGAGCTGCCTCTGAATCAGAGTAATCCCAGATATTCACAGAATGGGAGTTCTCTGACCCAATTGGGTCCCTTAATTTGGACACCAAATCCGAATCTTTCTCTTGCATTTGCATGCAGAACTGAAGAGAAGACGGCTTCAAGTTCAAAGCTTTTCCCGTCGACAAAGACTTCAGATTCGAGGAATGCTTGGAAACAGCCGAAGACCAAGTTTTCGGAGCGGCATTTTCTTTATCATCTCCAAACGCTGCATCTTGTTGTTGGTTGGGATGGGCATTCTCCTTGTTGTCACTGAGCTTGACAGGGCTCTGATTCGAGCGGCCTTCGAGGGCGATTCCTTCGCTGCAACTCCGGACGTGCTTGGTGTCGTTTAGGGGGTTCACGTAGAGAGTGTTGTACGAGAATTGGCGTGGGATACTCTTGGTGACAGACATCCTCTTGAAAGAGAACGAAAGAAACAGAGTATTTGTGTGTGTGTGTGGCGAGTGTTGGAAGGCGAAAGAGAACGAAAGGAACGGAGTGTCTGCGCCTGTGTGGTGACGAACGATCAACACTTCGATTGTTGGCTTGTTTTGGGGAAAGAAAGAGCTCAGTCACGGTGACGTTGTGTGTTGGAAATGAGGAGATTTTTGGACGGGTCTTCAGATATCTGCCCAAGAACAAGAAGCCATTTTGAACATTGCAAGCACACACTTTGAAACAAAAGGTGAAGACTTTGCTGCAACCACTTACTTTATATATGAAGTGAAATTTCAAGCGTGACGTTACAGGAAGTTACTTTATGGTTTTATAATCTATATAGAATAACATCATATAAATCATTAATTATGGGAAATTTTACTATAAAATCTATAAACCATGCAATATTTTTTCAACAAATTAAGTAACTGCATGATTTAAAATCACGTAAATCGATATGTTTATAAAGAAGAATTCAATGTAAGTAGTTACTTCACCCCTTAGAAGGGCAAGCACCTGTCCTTGCGATCTGGGCCATCCGTTTTTAAACGAACGGCCCAGATCTATTATTTTTAGGGGGCAACTTTTTGAATTTTTGGATTTTTATTTTTTTAGTAATGATCTGGGCCATCCATGCATAACACGAATGGTCCGAATTCAAAGGGCAATGCCTGCCCTTCTAAGGGAAGGGCAAATACAAGCGTGATAGAGAAAATTGGGGGCAGAGGCAGGGCCAATCATCTTTTGCCACGTCAGAAGCCTCTCTGGTGGGTCCCGCACCTCAGTCTGACGTGGCCCTCTTGAGGCGTTTTTGGGTCTGATGTGTTTATTTATTTGGAGGAGGGAGGGAGGGAGGGAGGGAGGGAGGGGGGTTGGGTTTTATATTTGAATGGTGTTTAAATTTGAAAATGCATGGGAAACTGTGCATATTTATAGATAATGGGAAGGCAGCTTTTGGATGCGGGCGGGGTTTGGTGAAGAGTTAACGGTAACGAGCGGAAGTCGCCGTCGTTTCGTGCGCTTTTGGAGACCGAAACGACGGGGCTTTTCTGTCTTTTGACTTGGCGCATCTCGTGGAAGTTCGCAGGATGAAAAAGCGGGAGTACTGTTTGAATGTTGATGTCTCTCTTGCTGAAGTAAAGCTGTGGAAAGTTGGTAACAATTATTGGGGTACGATAATTTTGGCATGTAGACTCCGTAGAGTGTTTGATAGTCGCACTTTATTGTTATGCAATTATTCGAATCGCTGCTAACACTAAAAAGGGGTGCATGGTAACATTTCAAAAATAGGTTTGGAGCAGAAACTCGTTTGGTAACGTAATTCTATTTTTCTATTTTTGAAACAAAAAGTTGTTCTAGAAATAGATTTGATTAATAAATGAGAAACAACAATTTTCTACTTCTCCTAGAAATAAAAATAGAAATCTCACTTTTTCTCAAATACCCGCCGTAGCTGACCACCACCCGCCGGCCATCCCTCGTCGGCCCCTGCTCGGCCGGTCGTCACATTTTCTAGAAATAAAATTTTTCAACTGTTGTCAAACAAATTTCTATTCTAGGATCAGAAATTCTATGTCGTTATCAAACACATTTTTTTTCCTCAAAAACTCGTCCAGAAACAGAAATAGAAAAAAATTATTTCTAGCCATAAATCTATTTCCGGAACAAAATGGTTATCATGTGAATATGTCACTTGAGCAGCACCCATTACGCTTGTCCTAAGTGCAAAGTTTTGAAAGATAAGGATGAGAATCAGTTTGTCTACATTTTTCGTAATATTGTTTTTTTTTTCGATAAATGCATTGGACTTGAGTAATAATAATGCCTTTCTCTGCTGATAAGCGTGCATGTGTGATTTGCCTGATAATTTATTGCAACGCGTCTTGCCAAAAGGGAGGTCGAGTTCATACACCTTTTTTTTTTTGTTTGCCTCCTCCTTCTCTCGAAGAGCTCATAGACTTTGTATCTCGTGAAATGTAAAATATCAACTTCAAGTTTATTATTACGAGGAAATTTTCAAGTTCATTGAAACCTACTTGGAAACTTTACCATGATTAACTATTAATCAGTTGAGGATAAAATTTTGAAAATTACTTTCCTCGTGAAAGGGATAGCGAGTCCTCTGCATGTATAAGATTAATTACTAATACAGGGGGGGTTCCATACCAGCAGTAAGAATGAACCATTTGAAGTTCATATTCTTTACCATAGTCATTTTATCCTCTACTATTAGGCTATAAGAAATTTTACTACTTGTAAAATTCCTCTCAGCGACATAGCATTAGTAGTTCTAGGCCACATTACATTAATAGTTCGGGTCATGTAAGTGCTGAATACTAGGGTGCATTTCATGAAAGGCTCAATCAAAGACCTATGTCTGCAGTTGCACCATCTGTTCACTTTTTTCGAAAACAGCTCGCGACAAAATCCTCGGATACTTGCTAAGCTTACTTAATTTCAAACAATTCACTTTTCAAAGGAGTGATTGTGTTTGGCAGAGGACGCCTAGAAAGCTCTCTAATGAAATCCTTAAAATAACACCAAATCGATTATCAGTTTGGAGCGTTACCTCAGGGTTTTTTCCTATGTAACATGTAGTGTAAAGACATTTCCCCACTCCTATATACTTATCCCTAATCCCTGTATTAAGCATAAAGAGTTTTGCCAATTTAACTGGGAAGACGCCACAAAGTCATTTGAAGGGACTCTTCCGGTTATTTCTTCATTTCTGTGGGGAATAAGCACGATTCTCATGAGTCGATAGAGAATGTCACGACGGCTGCAAAGACTCCTTTCCTTTCACCCCTTTATCAAATCAGCTATTGGAAACACGGGAGAAATGTCCACAGGGACCTGAAACCATTAGGCAAAAACCCGTGAGAAATACACCGGCATACTGAAACATAGTCTCAACTCATCCAATGGCGGACTGGTTTAGAAATGGGGAAGTTTCAAATCGTCGGTTATCATCGTTAGGACAGAGCATCACTTAGAAATCGTATTATGATAGATTCTATGAGGACTTGTTTTTTTTTTTTTTTTATTGCTCTGTACGGGGTATCGGCTGATCTAGTGCTGCTCGGTAACATCTAAGGATGTCCATATTAAACCCAACGAAAATTATGATGAAGTTCGTAGATGCAAAAGTCAAGAGAATTCTACCTGACTGTTTTCTAGTCTCTGCAAAGCAGCTTTGAGTGGATCTGTCATTTTGCAATATCTATCCATGAGGGACCTTGCAGTCGGCTTGTCACCTTTTGCTTGTATGGTGAGTATCTCCCGGCTCAAGCTTTCTACAGCACCTTCGACCTTACAAAAGATTCGTAGGAATCAATAGGTTATTCTAAACAGTAAATGAAATATTATGTTGGCAATGCCAACGGTAGTACCTTTGTAAAATCAACACTGAATGTTTCACCATGATGCAAAACGAATGCTCCTTTCTCAAATAACCAGTTGAACTGCAACGCCTGACCTTTTCTGGTAATAGAACAGGACACCATAAACAGCTCAATGGGTGTTGTCCACATGATAGAACAAGGATCCATGTATAGATAGCTTGCTTACCCATGAGCTTCCTCTAAACCAAAACGAACTGAGCGAAAGCATCCGGCCAGAAAAGAGACATACATTGACTTGACCAAATCCTTTGGAAGCAAGTCCTGAATGTCATTGCAAATCTTAAGAGTAAGAATATCAGCCTTAGTTTAGATATTTCCAATACTTGAAACATCATTACCTGGTCAATGAAAAACTTTAATGCCCAAAGACCAACTATATCAGCTTTTGCTTCTTCCAAAGCTGAGTGAAGTTCTTGAAGCTCCTGCATTGGTAGATAGAAGAACGTCATTGAAGCTGAGAGAGAATAATACTGGAATTCTTACATGAAGTTCCTACATGGAAGGGTCTGTCTACACTTCCATGTCGATAAGCACACGATAGTATCATATGGAGTAACTTTACTCCATATGAGCAATTTTTTTGACATTAGTCAGTATCTTTGTACTAGTACCGTTATTATCAAGCGGACCAAGTAATTGTCTCCGGTTGACAGACAGAATATATATAGAGATAGAATCAAATGAGTCTTAAGATATATTGCCGAAAAAGAAAGGAGAGTCAAGTAGCTCTTGAAGTCTATACTTTCACTTTTATGGGTGTACATTGTGAATAAAAGAGGTTTCATTAAATCAAGCCTACTCAAAATTGCCCAGGCATTTTGGAGCTGCCGTGCTGGACCCTGTACTGGGATTCTCTCACCCTCTTTGGCAATGTGTCAGTATCAAAGCACAATCTTCATTATCTATTAACATGTGTTAGCCAAAAAACACAAATTGCCATCTAAAATTATATTAAACCGAGGACATATGATAACAACAGTGAGAAGGAAACGGGAAAAAAAGTATGACAAGGTAAAGTTGAGGGGACTAACTAGTCTCACTGTAGACTTCTGACCATTTGGGAGAGTTATGGTATGGGGGCCAATTCCATGGCAGCATTCATGGCAAATCGTGTGAGTAAAGAAAGAATCAAAATCTACTAGCCCACTTTGTTCCCTTGAGATGCATCCAGCCGCTATGGGCTGGAGAATATGCTTGAACCTGGTTTTAATAAGAAGAGAGTTGAGAAGCATAACAAGAGATTTCAGGGCATCGGCATAGAAAATCAGATGCAGAAATTATGCTGTAATCTAAAGGGAATAGAACAATCACAAAGAAGATAAGGATGTCGTACTTTGCTTCTGAAATATTCTTGAGCATAACCATTGAGGTTCCTCGATCCTTCACGATGCGCTCATCATTTGGTAAATTAAAAGCAACAGTTTGAGGGCCCTTGACATCCTGGATTTCAATCCATTAATCAGTTTTCAGAAAATGAAAGCATCAGGGTGTCTAACATAAGATAACTATTAGTATAACCGTCTCATGATGAGTAGAAAATTGTTTCTATTGAATTGGCAAAGGCAAATACGTGATCACAATCTTAAGCCAGAAAGAGGTTATCATTAGCGGGAATTTAAGACAATTACATGAAAAAAGACCAGAGGCAAGTGTAACGATTCACGTTCTGAGGATCAACCAAAAACTCACCCCTGCATTGTAAACAAGCTGAATGACACGTATTGGTGCAGCTATCACATCTTGTGATTTGTATATAGTGTCCAGTGGGAGATTTTGTTCCAATACCTGGTGCAATGTTACAAAAAATAAGAAAGTGGACTCCATCAGTAAAGTTGGACTACATTTGTTGAGTCACTGTGGAATATGATTTGACAAGGGTACCTGAAGATTATCTCCAAAGAGTTTCAATTGAGCGGTTGCCTTATCATCTCGAATACCAATAAATGCTTCAAACGTCGCCTAGTGCAATTGCGAATTGATCGCAGCATTGCCAAACAAGAAGAGACAAATGTTAGTACAAGACCATGGACATGTTAAAGAGCGTAGTGATCTATTAGATTGAGGACAGATGCATAAAGTAGAAAGCTTTTGGAGAAAATAAATAATAAGTAAAAAGTAGTCAGTCAAAAGCAAATCACCAGTAACATCATAACTTTTGCTTCTGTTTCCATACTTCTCTCACTCTCACATTTTTTTGCACCATTTACTAGTAGTCACATATAATATTCTTTCATCTTTAACATTTCAATCATGGATGTACCTTTTTCTATGAAGGTCTTTTAAGTGCATGGCGTTGGGCATATCTCAAGGCTACTGAGGAATTAAATAACAGGACCAGTGGAGTTATTACAATGCATGAGTACCAAGTTCAGAACTTCAAGGAAGAGGAAGGAACCAAGAATTTTATCAGAACGTCATAAAGTATTGAGACATCATTGTGAATGTTATGCACATAGATTTCTAGTGGATGTCTGGTGCTGTCCAATGAAGGAATTTCAACAATTTTATCAGCTACACCAACTACAAAACCGTACATGATAGGTAAAATACTGTTGAGAGTATTTAGCCGATGAGGGCTTATTTGTCTATTTTCTTTATTATTTTATGAATAGCTGCAATAAGGGCAATATTATAATTTTTGGCCTTTTGGCTTTATTATAAATAGATAGCTTGGGGTCACATTGACCTAACCAAGCATTCAGTTCAGTTTTTTCTCTCAACATGATATCAGAGCAAGGGCTGAACTGAAATCCTAACCCTAATTTCTTCTACCCCAATCGTTCTTCTCTCTCTCTCTCTCCCCACCGCAGCTCTTTCTTACCTTCTTCTTTGCTCTCTTTCACAGCATAGGGCGGCACTAAAGAGGTGATTCTTTGAATCTAGGGTCTGCCCTAAATCTCACCTCTATGAGATAATTTCTTTACAATTTGCGATAGGTGGTTCAACCCCTTCTGCGATTTTTTGGATCTTCTTGTTTGAGATTGTTTCTGCCTTGCCGCTGGCCTTTCCTCTCACGTGTGAAGACCAAAGTACTGCAGTTCGTGGACCACCATATTTATTTTTTCAGATTCTTTGGGAAAAAATCAGAATCGACGGAATTTTTTTTAGGGTTTTCAAAACCCTAGAAAAATCGTTTTTTGCCTTCCCTTAGATCTGATTTGGCTGCTTTTTGGAGGACAACTTCAGCCAACTATCAGAGGACTTCTACCCAATTTTTTGGGCTTTTTTCGAGTTGATTTTTGAGACACGATGTCTGAGGACTCAACTGTTAACTCTGGGCCTACAGGAGATGGCCGTATAGATTATATTAATTTTGCTGCGATCCCTGTGAAGCTTGACGGCACAAATTATTTGATATGGTCTCGATCGACATTCTTGACCATCGCAGGCCGGGGGCTTACAGGACATATCAACGGCACTTCTGTGAGGCCGGCTACATCAGGTACTACTCAGGAAAAGTGGATCTCGAATGACTCTTTGATAATGTCTTTTTTGCTTAACTCGATGTAGTCACATATTGCAAAAGGATATTTGCTTCTTGATACTGCGACACAGATTTGGTCAGCTGCAAGGGATACTTATGGTCAAGTTGGGAATGATGCACATGTGTATGAACTTCGAAAACGAGTTCATGACACCACTCAGAAAGAGATGACTATACCCCAATATTATGCTGAGCTTCGGAGTTTGTGGCAAGAGCTAGATCATTATACCGATTATCACCCAACCAATGTTGTGGACGTTGCTGCCTACAAGAGACATGTGGACAAGATCAGAGTTTGATTTCTTGGCGGGATTAAACATTGAATATGATCAGATACGTGTTCAAGTCCTTAGCCGGTCTCCATTCCCTTCTCTGGAACAGTCCTATGCCCTAGTTCACTCTGAAGAAAGCCGTAGGACAGCAATGCTTCATCCCTCTACTGTTGATCGATCTGCTTTACAAACCAGTGCTGGTACTATTGCCAAATCTGGTTCGCCCTTTGGATCTGATACCTCTAAAGAGGTTGTGAAGTGTGAACATTGTCATAGGCCGTACCACACTAAGGCTACCTGTTGGAAGTTACATGGAAAACCTGCAGATTTTGAGGCAAAAAGGGCACAAAAGAAGGGAAAAAACATGGCAAACCATTCTGAAATTGTTCCTGCTGCACCTACTACTAATATCGGTTTATCCCAGGAAGAACTTCAGGCATTTCGACGCCTATTGAAAGCTTCTGCTGTTGCTGCCTCTCCCACGGTTGCCAATTCATCTTCTTTTGCTTCAAACCTAGCCACTTCAGGTATTTTCTTTGGGGGGTTTAATACCTCTGTTGTTTCCAACCCCTGGATCATTGATACAGGGGCTACAGATCACATGACAGGTTCTTCTAATCTCTTTCAGCAATATACCCCTACTTCCGGTAGAGACAAAGTTCGCGTAGCTGATGGAACCCTCTGTTCCATTGTTGGAAAAGGGTCTATCCATTGCTCTCCTACTCTTCCATTATCAAATGTTTTACATATTCCATCATTCTCTACTAATCTCCTTTCTATCAGTAGTCTGACTCGAGATTTAAACTGCAAAGTAACCTTTTTCCCTTCTTATTGTGTTTTCCAGGATCTGGTAACGGAGAAGGAGATTGGACATGGTAGATTGGATGGTGGTCATTATCTGCTCGAGGGTAGTGGTGTTTCTACTTCAACTTTGTCTTCTACGCCTCATCAAGTTAATTCGGCATTGACAGATCTTCATCAGTGGCGTTGCAGATTAGGTCATCCCTCTTTAGGGACTTTAGAAAAAGTTTTTCCTAGTCTCGTTTCAGCTTGTAATAAAGATGATTTTTTTTTGTGAAGCCTGTGTTTTGGCTAAACAAACTCGTTCAATTTATTCATCTTCAAATAATAAAAGTCGTTTCCATTTTCATGTGATTCATACTGATGCGTGGGGTCCTTCACGGCATACTTCTATTTCCGGTCACCGATGGTTTGTCACTTTTATCGATTGTCATTCTCGTACAACATGGGTTTATTTGTTGAAACATAAGAGTGACGTTTTTCAATGTTTTCAAAATTTTCACAAAATGGTCCAAACTCAGTTTAATGCTACTTTGAAAATTCTTCGCAGTGACAATGGCACTGAATACACTGAGTGTCAGTTTCAACAGTATCTCTCTGATCATGGCATTATTCATCAGACCAGTTGTGTTGATACTCCTACACAAAATGGTGTTGCCGAAAGAAAGAACCGACATTTGTTAGAGGTCGCTAGGTCTCTTATGTTTGCCCGCCATGTCCCAGCTCAGTATTGGAGTGATGCTATCTTAACTGCTGCCTATTTAATAAATCGGATGCCTACGAGAATTCTTGATTTTCGCACACCTATTGATTCTTTGCAAGGATCCTCGACTTTTATTCTTCCCCAAAAATTTTTGGTTGTGTTTGTTATGCTCGTAACACCACCTCTAAGAGTAAGTTGGAACCCCGTGGTCTCCGCTGCATTTTTCTTGGGTATTCACCTACTCAAAAGGGTTATAAGTGTTATCATCCTCCTTCTAGGCGCACCATTGTATCTATGGATGTGGTTTTTCACGAGTCTAATTCCTATTATTCAGCTCCACCTCTTCAGGGGGAGTGTCCTAGTGTAGAGGTGTCCCTACTTTGGATATTACTTACCCCTTTTCTACAATACTCTCTGATGATTCTCCTCATTCCCAAGAGTGTTCTCCTTCTTCTCAAGAGGAGAACACAGGTTCTACTCCTTCCCCAGAGGAGAATAATGCAACACAAGAGAAGGATAATACAATACCACAAGAGGAGATAACAAAACAACCACTTCAGGGGGAGTCTACTCCTACTCCTGTTAGGCAATCTGTCGATAGAAGCAAGACAATGAAGACATATCGCCGTAGAGAGCTCACTACCAACAAGCAGGTTAAGACCACTGATACATTGCCTGTTCAATCATCACTTCCGGATCCGGATTCCACTACTCCTGGTATGGTTTCTTCTTCTGATCTTCCTATTGCACTTCGAAAGGGTACTAGAACTTGTACACAACACCCTATATCCCAGTTTGTCTCATATGACTCTTTGTCTAGCTCTTATCGTACTTTTGTGTCTTCTCTATCTTCTGTTTCTACCGCAAAATTGGCGGGAAGCTTTTGCAGATGAGAAGTGGAAGGCAGCAATGGTGGAGGAGATGTATACATTGAAGAAAAATGACACGTGGGATCTTGTTGTTCTTCCTCCTGGGAAACAATCGGTAGGATGTAAGTGGGTGTTTGTAGTCAAACAAAATATGGATGGTACTGTAGACAGATATAAAGCACGGTTAGTGGCAAAGGGATTTACTCAGACTTTTGGGATTGACTATCAAGAAACCTTTGCTCCTGTTGCCAAGTTAAATACTGTTCGAGTATTACTTTCATGTGCTGTTAATCAGGGGTGGGATCTTCAACAGTTAGATGTGAATAATGCCTTTCTTCATGGAGAATTAAAAGAAGAGGTTGTTGAGTTGTAAAGTTGTTTGAAACTTTGTAATTTTATACCTAACTTAGGTGAGTCTATACCTAACTTAGGTTTCTTACCTAAACTTAGGTGAGTCAATACCTAAATTAGGTTTCTTGCCTAACTAGGGTATCCTTTCTCTTGTATATATATTGACCTTGTAATTACTCAAGAAGAAGTAAGGAAATACAGATTTTTTCCTTCATGGTATCAGAGCTTTAGGCTTAATTTTTCTGGGATAGTGTTACAGTCCAGCCTTCATTGCTGGTTCTGTTTTTCCGCAACCTTCATTGCTGCATTTTCAAGGCTGGTTCTGTTTTTTTGCAGCTTTCATTGCTGCATTTTCAAACCTTTATAGCTGCAGTACGGCTCGTATTCTTGCTAATATTCTCTTGGTACAATGACCACATCCGAAACCACATCCAAAGTCATAAATTTTCCCTCTCCAACCACAAACCAATCGGAGGAGGTCGCCTCGTCAAACATGATCGGCGACCTTCAGAATATTAGGCCAGCCTATAGACTAAATGAGAAAAATTATCTCAAATGGTCACAATTCGTCAAGACGTACCTGAAGGGCAAAGGAAAACTCAGCCATCTACTGGGGACAGGACCCAAGCAAGGAGACCCCAATTTCGATGCGTGGGATGAAGCGGATTCCATGATCATGTCATGGCTATGGAATTCCATGGAATCGGCCATAAGCGATACTTGCATGTTTCTACCAACCGCAAAGGGGATTTGGGATTCCATCCAACGGACGTACTCTAAGGCCCGTGATGCAGCCCAGGTGTACGAAATTAAGGTGAAAACCAGTGGGACAAAACAGGGAGGTAAGACTGTTACTGAGTATGCTAACTCTTTGCAGAACTTATGGCACGAACTCGATCATTATCGGGTATTCCACATGCGGTGTCCAGAAGATGCAGCCATTTTGAAGAATTTTATTGAAAAAGATCGAGTCTACGACTTCTTAGCTGGGCTTAATTCTGAATTTGACCAAGTTAGAATTCAAATACTTGGCAAGGAAGATGTTCCATCATTGGAGGAGACGATTTCCTTGATCCGGGCAGAAGAAAGTCGTCGATCCGTCATGCTTGAACCACGAGCAATAGAAGGGTCAGCCTTGACAGTCGGAAAGGTTGATGAGAAGGGTGCTCTACCAAGAAGAGACCACCGGGACAACTTGTGGTGTACTTATTGCAGGAAGCCGAGACATACAAAGGAGAAATGTTGGAAATTGAATGGAAAACCAACCACTTCAAGTCAAGAGTGGGTGAACCGGGAAATGCAATCGAGGCCCCGGGCCCACCTAATTGAGCAAGCTGATTATGAAGCAGAACAAGGGAAAGCGACATTCAATAGTGAAGAAATTGAGAAAATAAGAGGTTTGTTAGGGTCTCTTAATAAACCCTCTGGTGCATGCTCAATGGCACTCTCAGGTAATTCTTGGGTTATTGATTCAGGGGCGACTGATCATATGACTCATATCTCATCACATTTCAGGACCTATACACCTTGTCCTAGTAATAGGAAGATTATTGTGGCAAATGGGTCTCTTGCTACTGTTGCAGGGGTTGGAGATGTCCCTATCACACCAAACCTTGTCCTTAAAAATGTCCTACATGTCCCTAAACTGTCTTCCAATCTTATCTCCATACAAAAACTCACTAAAGACCTCAATTGTCAAGCTGTTTTTTACTCATCTTACTGTGTTTTTCAGGATCGGGGCTCGGAGAGGAGGATTGGACTCGCTAAGGAACAAGGTGGACTGTACTATCTTGAGACACCCCTCACCACGAGAAGAATCATGAATAATTCATCTTCATCCTTTCTTAGTATTTCAAATAAAGAAGCTATTTGGCTTCATCATTTTCGTTTTGGTCATCCATCCTTTCAAGTCTTGAGTGTGATGTTTCCAACCCTGTTCAATGGTTTGAATATTCAAGATCTCCATTGTGATGTTTGCGAGTTAGCCAAGCATAACCGTGTATCATTTCCAATTAGCAATCATCGTAGCTCTAATCCTTTTGATTTGGTACACAGTGACATTTGGGGCCCTTCCACGGTTCCAAACATCTCTGGAGATCGTTGGTTTGTCACTTTAATTGATGATTGCTCTCGGGCCACTTGGACCTTCTTACTCAAACATAAATCTGATGTGAGTAGCATTATTCCTTCTTTTCATTCCATGATTCAAACACAATTTGGGGTCAAAATCAAGGTCTTTAGATCAGATAATGCTAGAGATTACTTCAATCAAACATTGTCCTCTTATTTTCAAAAGGAAGGTGTTATCCACGAGTCATCTTATGTGAATACACCCCAACAAAATGGGATTGCTGAAAGGAAAAATGGTCATCTTCTTAAAACAACTCGTGCTTTGTTGTTTCACGGAAATGTTCCTAAAACGTATTGGGGGGAAGCTGTTCTTACAGCTACATATCTGATCAATAGGCTACCATCACGTACATTAGACCACAAGACCCCTATGGAAATTCTTTCTCAGTTCTATCCTCACTTTCGTACATCTAACGGCCTTACGCCTCGAGTCTTTGGTTGTAGTTCCTTTGTCCACATTCATCATCATCAACGAGGAAAACTAGATCCTCGTGCCATCAAATGCATCTTTCTTGGTTACTCACAAACACAAAAGGGCTATAAATGTTATCACCCACCTTCAAAAAAATTCTATCTCTCTGCAGATGTCACTTTTGTTGAGAATAAACCATATTTTTCAAAACCTTATCTTCAGGGGGAGATTTCACTCATGGAAGATAAGGAAGATGATGCTCTTGGTGTTATTGATAAACTGGATATATCATCCAATGTTCTCGCGAATCCAAACCTGACCACCGTAACTCATGAACCTACCTTGACTCCTACCTCTAGTCCACCATCTGTTGTTATTCCCACTAGTCCTACTCCCACTTGTCCAACTCACTTTCATGATTCTATGAGATATTCTCAGGTGTACTCAAGGAGGACAGCCGTTCCAACAATCGAGCAAGTCCAATCTACCACTCCGGGTACTGCTAATGAGAGCATGGTAAGTCCTGAACTTTCTGTGAATGAGCAGCCCAGTGATATACCAGAGACGGATCTTGATCGGCCTATTGCTATTAGAAAAGGGATAAGAGAATGTACCAAGAAACCAATTTATCCACTTTCAAATTATGTGTCCCTTGATAGATTATCATCACCATTCCGAAACTTTATTGTGAGTTTAAACACTATTGCCATCCCTAACACCTTCTCTGAAGCGATGTCAAAAGAGGAATGGAGAAATGCCATGAAAGAAGAAATGACGGCACTAGAAAAGAATAAAACGTGGGAAATTGTTGACAGACCAAGAGGGAAAAATCTAGTAGGCTGCAAGTGGGTATTCACTGTGAAGTACAAGACTGATGGCTCCTTGGAGAGGTACAAAGCGAGATTGGTTGCAAAGGGTTACACTCAAACATATGGAGTGGATTACCAAGAGACTTTTGCACCGGTGGCTAAAATGAACACTGTAAGAATTTTGCTATCTTTAGCTGCTCATTTTGATTGGGAACTTCAACAGTATGACGTGAAGAACGCATTTTTACATGGAGAGTTGAAAGAGGAAATCTACATGAACATGCCACCTGGTTTCGAAGGAAAAGAAACAACCGAAAAGGTTTGTAGACTAAAAAAGGCGTTATACGGACTCAAGCAATCACCTAGAGCTTGGTTTGGACGATTTGCTAGAGTCATGAAGGCATCTGGGTATAAACAGAGTCAGGGAGATCATACTCTGTTCATAAAACACTCGGATGCAGGGGAAGTTACAGCATTGTTGGTTTATGTTGATGACATAATAGTTACGGGCAATGATGAAAGGGAGAAACAACGGCTAAAACAGAACTTGATCAGAGAGTTTGAGATAAAGGAGTTAGGAAAGCTACGGTATTTTCTAGGAATTGAGGTTTCATACTCAAAACAAGGGATCTTTATTTCACAACGGAAGTATGTGACGGATCTTTTGGAGGAAACTGGGAAGCTTGGTTGCAAACCAGCAGTCACTCCGATTGAGCCGAACCAAAGACTAGCAGAAGCCAAAGAAGAGGCGGCAGTGGATCGAGAAATGTATCAACGATTGGTAGGAAAGCTGATTTATCTTGCTCATACTCGACCCGATATCTCCTATGCAGTAAATTTGATTAGCCAATTCATGCATAATCCAAAGGAATCACATCTACAAGCTGCTTTTCGAGTCTTACATTACTTGAAAGGGAACCCAGGAAAAGGAATATTATTCAGAAAGAGTCCAGACCTCAAGATTGAAGCTTATACAGATGCAGATTATGCTGGATCAGTGGTTGATAGGAGGTCTACAACTGGTTATTGTACCTTCATTGGAGGTAACTTGGTAACTTGGAGAAGTAAAAAACAGAATGTGGTGGCAAGATCTAGTGCAGAATCTGAGTTTCGGGCAGCAGCTCAAGGAATATGTGAGCTGTTATGGCTCAAGATCATTCTTGATGACTTGAAGGTTAAGTGGCAGAGTCCTATGAAGTTGTACTGTGATAATAAATCTGCAATTAATATTGCCCACAATCCTGTGCAGCATGACAGGACAAAGCATATTGAGATTGATAGACACTTCATCAAGGAGAAACTTGAGGAAGGACTAATTTGCTTATCGTATGTCCCCTCAGGACAGCAAGTGGCAGATGTCTTAACCAAAGGGCTCAATGGTGGAAATTTTCACGAGCTAACTACCAAGCTGGGAATGGAAGATATCTATTCACCAGCTTGAGGGGGAGTGTTGAGTTGTAAAGTTGTTTGAAACTTTGTAATTTTATACCTAACTTAGGTGAGTCTATACCTAACTTAGGTTTCTTACCTAAACTTAGGTGAGTCAATACCTAAATTAGGTTTCTTGCCTAACTAGGGTATCCTTTCTCTTGTATATATATTGACCTTGTAATTACTCAAGAAGAAGTAAGGAAATACAGATTTTTTCCTTCAGAGGTGTATATGGAGATTCCTCCAGGTTTTTCTTGTGACAAAACTCAAGATAAAGTGTGCAAGCTAAAACGTGCACTTTATGGTTTAAAGCAGTCACCTCGAGCCCGGTTCGGTAGGTTTCAGAGAGCTATGGTCTATGTTGGGTATAAACAGAGCAACGCTGATCACACCTTGTTTGTAAAGAAATCAGGTACTAAAATCACTATTCTCATTGTCTATGTAGATGACATCGTTGTCACAGGAAATGATAATGATGAGATTAGCCAGTTGAAGAAATTTCTCAGCCAAGAGTTCGAGATAAAAGATCTTGGAAAGCTTCGGTACTTTCTTGGGATTGAAGTTGCCCGATCTTCAAAGGGTATCTTTCTATCCCAAAGGAAGTATGTCCTTGATCTTTTGACGGAAGTTGGGTTATTGGGATGTCATCCCTCTGATACGCCTATTGAGGCCAATACTCGACTTCGAGAAAAAGATGGTGATCCAGTGGATAAGGGTCGTTATCAACGGTTAGTAGGCAAGTTGATTTATTTGTCCCACATCCGACCTGATATTGCTTTTGCTGTGAGCATAGTGAGTCAATTTATGCATGATCCATACTCTACTCATATGAATGCTGTTCTTCGGATTCTTCGGTATTTGAAATCTACTCCTGGGAAAGGGATTCTTTTATCTCCTCATGATGGCTTGAAGATTGAAGCTTATACAGATGCTGATTGGGCTGGATCTCCAGACCGGAAGTCCATTTCTGGGTATTGTACTTTCTTAGGAGGAAATCTTGTGACTTGGCATAGCAAAAAACAGAATGTGGTTGCTCGATCTAGTGCTGAAGCAGAGTTTCATGCAATGGCACAGGGAGTTTGTGAGCTGTTATGGCTTAAACGATTACTTGAAGATCTTAGTGTATCCATTCATCTTCCTATGATGCTATATTGTGATAATAAGGCTGCCATCAGTATTGCTCACAATCCTGTACAACATGACCGTACAAAACATGTGGAGACTAACGGACACTTTATCAAGCAGAAATTGGAGAGTGGATTAATTTGTATGCCCTTTGTTCAGTCCGGTGATCAACTTGCTGATGTGTTAACTAAAGGATTAGGAAGTAAATCGTTTCATCCTATTTTAGTCAAGTTGGGCATGTGTGATATTTATGCTCCAACTTGAGGGGGAGTGTTGAGAGTATTTAGCCGATGAGGGCTTATTTGTCTATTTTCTTTATTATTTTATGAATAGTTGCAATAAGGGCAATATTGTAATTTTTGGCGTTTTGGCTTTATTATAAATAGATAGCTTGGGGTCACATTGACCTAACCAAGCATTCAGTTCAGTTTTTTCTCTCAACAAATACAGACTTCAGGAGTCCAGGCTCTGTAGGTATTGTAGATATGATCTTTCTAGTCTGCCTTGTAGAAGGATGAAAATCAGAAGATCGAGTTCTTCTTTGCTCAGAATCATATACCTGAGACCTATCAATGATATGAATGTCATGGTCTACTATCCATCTCTGAAGACAACCTTCTCATTCATTGCTGTTCCATGAAGAAATAGGACATCTTTAGACTGCTAATGCAATTACACAGTCTTCTTCCGAGGTCAGTAGCCAAAAATGATATAGGTTAAACAACCTTTATGACAGTGAATCTCATGTAGGCTCTATGACATACACGCACGATGAACCTTCAATGCATGGATGAAAATGCAGGAAGAAAGATTTTGGGTGAATAATACCTTGTAACCAAATAGTGTATCTTCATAAGTCTCATAAGGACCAATAGTCACATCCAACTTGGAGTCCTTCAAATTGGGAAAGAATGAGAGTATCAATACATTAGTAATGTAGTAATACTTCCAGAACTTGATTTTAAAAGATAAGCATCTTCATCTCCTTCCCAGCAATTTTAGAACATGAGATACCCAACTTCACAAATATAAAAATTAAACAAATCCTTGCATGCCATAACCAGGCTTGATATCAATGCTCAAGCTGAGTAAGAAGTCAGTATAGCTACAAGGCCAGTGACCTTCACTATCAATCCAACATTGCAGCACTAAACTACTCAGAACAGAACCAGCTCCAGACCCTTCAAAGCATTCACTTCTCAACACCAACAGGAGAAGTGACAAAATCTTCACTGGTTTGCAGCAAAAAGGTCTGAGAATGGGATTCAATTAGAAGTAAACTGACAACATTCTTAAGATGAGAATTTGTTAAAGAGAGTCACTCATCATAAATCTTCTATTTTAGAGGAAAAAGGTTACAGCAGCATTGTTTGCAACCAGTGGAAAGAAGCTCATCTTACACAGCTGCTGAAATTCTTACTCAAGGATTACGAGAAGTAATATAAACTCAGAATTCCACCCAAAACACTTTCTCAATTTTATCAAATTATCACCCCAATTCTAAACATGGTGGCAACCAGTCTTGGCAAACTTTATCTCTCTTAGTCGAGCTTCTACATTTTCTGGTCCAGATACCCAACTGCTAAGGTGAACTCTGTACAGCCTAGTTGAAGACTCTCTCTTCCTCCAGTAGATAATTCTCATAGGTATGCTAAAATGCCGTCAGAATACTTGTCCAGCTAGAGTTACATCTTTCACTTGCTAGGTCCACTCTCCCATTGTGTATATACTATGGCCATCTACTGCAAAATTTCAATCTCAGAAGTAACTCGTCTATTCACGATGAGAATTACAACATTAAAGACGAAACAAAGGGCGACATATACTTACCAACTCCATCCAGGCAATGTCCGAGTCATAATAGTCATTGGACAAAAAGGCTTCAGCCTTGCTTTGCAATAGTTTCTTCAAGCTACACAAATCAAGAAAGTACAGGCGTTTAAGAACAGCTTAGCCAGTATTGGCATATTCATGTATAAAGAATGACCTGACCACAGTAAATGGTAATACTTCAATCAACAATACCTTGGGGAGCTAGTTAAATTTCCAGCTTTATGTAACAGTTCAGCAGCTTTTGTAAGCAAAGCTCTGTACTCTTGTGAATAGGGCACAATAAAAAGGTCATGAACCGGTTTGACTGCATTACTATTACTTTCGTCAGAAGCTATAGACAATGCTTCGTCCAAACTAAATTGACTTTTCCTCTTAATAACATTGAAAAAGCCAGTTGCCTCCTCTTTTTCATCTTTTGATAAGCTGCTCTTCCATAAATCAAATTCCTGTTTCCACACAAGCAGTTAAAATTACTTCTAGCAGATATGTAAGGAATAGACAGCTTCAGTGATTACAAAATCCGATTTTGAATGGATGTTAGTAGGCATAGGTCATTCTTGAATTTGGGTTGATTTAAAGAGATACCTTTTTGTCCATGTCAGGAGGATAAAAGTTTGCACCAGGTGGTTTTTGCATAGGGAATGCAGCCTTATATTCGATACCCTTCCACCCATTTACTTGCTTTGCGGGTTTAGATAGCAACTTTACGGCGGAATCTGCAGTTGTCAAAAATGCCTCATTCTCATCAAGGCAAGACCTGTGGACATAAAATAACTGTACTAAGTTGAAACAATTATTCTTTGACAATTCTAGACATCATAAAGGACATCAAAATATAAAAAGGTGACCCCCAATGCAAAATCAACAGTGCTAAAAGGATACAATAAACATCACGTGAGTCCCCTAACTAACACTCCGAAATGTCCACTTAAGAAAATTATTCATGGCAATAACCTTTTCCAAAACCAACAAAAATACTATAAAGATCATCTAATGTTTCGATAAATCAACAGAGTATGATGCCTGCACTGGATGATTGTCTCTCAACTGATCACTAGTCTTGACTGGTTCTTATCCCTCTATATCATCAAGCAAACTCAAAGGCAACTTCCATCTCAAATTTTCACTCAAAAATTCCATGAAAGATAATATGAATGATAGCTGTATATTACTGAAAAGTGGGCAAAATAAAAATTTCAAAGGGTTAACAAACTATTATTTTATTTCATAAATCTGTCACGAACTCTAAATTTAAATTAGTCTTCACATCCGACAAGCATTTCAATGAATTTCCTAAAATAACTCAAATCACAATCTCTTTGCTTGTCAAAGTTTGCACACATGTATGAGAGTGCCATTTTTGTTAGCCAACAAAGAAAGACGAGAGACGTGAATAAAAGAAATGAGAGACATGTCTAGTTAGAGCTTTCCATCTTGGTTTACCATGGACTTTTGTTTATTGAATAGTATATCCATTTAAGCTTGTCCAGCTCTGACAAAGCAGCATGCTCCTTCAACCAATCTCTCAGAGCGGGATTGTTGTACCATACCTAAAATAATCAACAAAAAGTCACCCACCAAAATCAAATCAAGCAGAAAGCTGCTTAAGTAGGAGTATAGAATGATACTCAACCCTCTTATAATTTAGGAATTAATACGTCTGTCTACTACAATAAGTTTGACTAGAAGAAAAAAAATGGTTAATAGCCTAAAAAGAATTAAAAAAGGCATAATCGAAGAAGGCATATAATCCTACTGCTATCTTCTCAAAGTGTTTGAAATTTTTATAGAAATTTTTTTCTCCATTTGAATTAGATAAGCAATTAAATTACAACTGCATCAAAGTTTTTTTAATGATAAAAGCAACAAAGCTTTTCCCCGTAGCGGCATCAACTATATGGATCATCTCATGCCATTGAACGTCTTATCTATTATTATATTCTCATTCTCTGACTATCGGACCACCCTTTCATGTTGCAGTCAAGATAGGTTAGTTCCTTCAGTCCAAGGGTCCATCTTATAGGAAAGAATTACCAATTGATAGGTAGAACACATGTACATATCTAAATACATACCAATCATAGGTAGACATAAAGTATGCTTCCCTTAAGATAGTTCAGTATCAATTTAGAAATAGTTATGGATATACATGTCCAGTTTTACCAACCTGCAGGTAGAAGATTTCATCAATAACTTTTGCAGCCTTAATTACTAAAAGCAGGGCTTCCCTGTCTCCATTTGAAAGCCCTGACAGCTGCAGAAGAAAATGTGAAAGTGAAATAAAAAGGTGATTTCTTCTTTTTTATAAGTAAATAAGTCAACATTGATTCTTATGCATGCGAAGAAAAAAAAAGTGAAAAAGCACCCTGAAGAATAAGAAGTACATTCCACTACTACTTTTGAGCAAGCCAGTGCTAAGGAAATCTTGGATGACATCACATAACCAAGACTGAACTTCTCCTAGCAAGATTTTTTCCACGTATAAGATACATAGATATGAAAAAAAGGTCACCTAGACCACTGCACATCGCACATTGCACTTGTTCTAAATCCTATCACGTAGAAGATCAGCTTCTTTGTGTAATGCCTAGGAGCACTACAATCATCTTCTTATGCTGGGACTGGGGTGGCAAGTAATTAGTCCTCTTTAATGAACATTGTTGGAAAAAGGAAATATAAACAAAACCTAATCAAGGCAATAAGCAAAAACAAATTGAACTTACAAAAAGTAGCAATTATGTCTACAATTAGTGCAATGAGTTAGAACAATAAAAAAATTAAAAGAATTGCAAGCGGCTTCTGTGGCACTTTATCCCCTTCGGTGGAAAGAATAAGAAAACCGAGAATCATATATAACAATGAGATCCAAGACTAACTGCCACAAATTTGACAGATATGAAAAAAGAGATCTACATGGATTCCACCAAAGGGATTACAACCTCTGCATTGAGCGGAACAGAAGCATAGCGACGGATTTTCTTTTGTAGAGCCAAGCTGCGGTCCATGGTCTTCTGGTTGTACCTTTAACAGATTTAGATAAAATAGACTATATAAGTGGTAAACATTGCAAATGACCATAAGGAAGAGATTACCCAATATTCCTTCAATTACTTCTCAAGTTAATAATTGGAGTTAATAAACTAAATGCCAGGATGTCTAGCCAAAACTAGAACTTCTCCAAATGAAATAACAAACGTTCTTTAGGCTTTCTCATAGCAAGCATCTATTCCAAAGCTTACCTTTGTGCAACTATGTCAAATAGTTGCCCGTACTGTCCATTTACATCATAAGGGACGTACTCGGGATCTTCTTTAGCAAGGAAACTTCTATACTCATCATAAGATAAGTATTTAACAGCAGATACTTCACTTTCCTATGCAACAAAAAGTTCTCAGATGGAATAGTCGTTTAAAACGTCTTCTATAGTAGATAATAAGAAGGATTTTATTAAGGGCGTGTGTCAAACATCTCAAATAAGAAATAAAATGTCATTCCAATGTCTTTTAATTGTCGTGTTATGGGTAAGCAATGCATTGGAAATGAAAAATATTTTCTTATCAAGCATGCCTAAGAAGTGCCCAAGACCCTAATAAGATATATGTCGTGAAGTTAAAGTAAACAAGTACTCGAATAAAAGAAGAAATTAATATGAAAGATCGCAATCCTGGAAATGCCAGTGACCATTTAATATGAAGCTCTGTTTTGGGGATAAACAAATTCTCAGTTCTCCATGAAACTGAATAACCCTGAACAACTTAACATGCAAACAAATGAGAAATTGACAAAGAATATCTTCCCATCTATATTTGTATGTTTCCATGAGAATGTTCATGCACATACCTGCCTGGATGCATATTGATTACAGTTCATATGTAGCTTTATCTTAATGAACCCCAATTTATACATAAACACCACTATAAGGAAGACCATCTTCTGAGTGGGCAAGAACAAACATCACTTTATGCAAGAGCAAGTTACCTGCAGCGTAAAGGCCTCCAATGGAATTGGATTAAGAGTGGTCACCAGATAGACATCATTAAATTCATTATTGATGAAATTACCATCATTAGTAACACTGCATTGGAAAGAACTATAAGAAGTCAATGAATTGAGAATACCCTGAACTTCTGATGAATAAACAAAAAGACAACATAAAGTGTTGAGAGTATTTAGCCGATGAGGGCTTATTTGTCTATTTTCTTTATTATTTTATGAATAGCTGCAATAAGGGCAATATTGTAATTTTTGGCCTTTTGGCTTTATTATAAATAGATAGCTTGGGGTCACATTGACCTAACCAAGCATTCAGTTCAGTTTTTTCTCTCAACATGGTATCAGAGCAAGCGCTGAACTGAATCCTAACCCTAATTTCTTCTACCCCAATAGTTCTTCTCTCTCTCTCTCTCTCCCACTTCCCACCGCAGCTCCTTCTCACCTTCTTCTTTGCTCTCTTTCACAGCATAGGGCGGCACTAATGAGGTGATTCTTTAAATCTAGTGTCTACCCTAAATCTCACCTCTATGATATAATTTCTTTACAATTTGCGATAGGTGGTTCAACCCCTTCTGCGATTTTTTGGATCTTCTTATTTGAGATTGTTTCTGCCTTGCCGCTGGCCTTTCCTCTCGCGTGTGAAGACCAAAGTACTGCAGTTCGTGGACCACCATATTTATTTTTTCAGATTCTTTGGGAAAAAAATCAGAATCGACGGAATTTTTTTAGGGTTTTCAAAACCCTAAAAAAAATCGTTTTTTTGCCTTCCCTTAGATCTGATTTGGCTGCTTTTTGGAGGACAACTTTAGCCAACTATCAGAGGACTTCTACCCAATTTTTTGGGCTTTTTTCGAGTTGATTTTTGAGACACAATGTCTGAGGACTCAACTGTGAACTCTGGACCTACAGGAGATGGTCGTATATATTATATTAATTTTGCTGTGATCCCTGTGAAAGCTTCACGGCACAAATTATTTGATATGGTCTCGATCGACATTCTTGACCATCGCAGGCCGAGGGCTTACAGGACATATCAACGGCACTTCTGTGAGGCCGGCTACATCAGGTACTACTCAGGAAAAGTGGATCTCGAATGACTCTTTGATAATGTCTTTTTTGCTTAACTCGATGCAGTCACATATTGCAAAAGGATATTTGCTTCTTGATACTGCGGCACAGATTTGGTCAGCTGCAATGGATACTTATGGTCAAGTTGGGAATGATGCACAAGTGTATGAACTTCGAAAACGAGTTCATGACACCACTCAGAAAGAGATGATTATACCCCAATATTATGCTAAGCTTCGGAGTTTGTGGCAAGAGCTAGATCATTATACCGATTATCACCCAACCAATCATGTGGACATTGCTGCCTACAAGAGACATGTGGACAAGATCAGAGTTTATGATTTATTGGCGGGATTAAACATTGAATATGATCAGATACGTGTTCAAGTCCTTAGCCGGTCTCCATTCCCCTCTCTGGAACAGTCCTATGCCCTAGTTCACTCTGAAGAAAGCCGTAGGATAGCAATGCTTCATCCCTCTACTGTTGATCGATCTGCTTTACAAACCAGTGCTGGCACTATTGCCAAATCCGGTTCGCCCTTTCGGTCTGATACCTCTAAAGAGGTTGTGAAGTGTGAACATTGTCATAGGCCGTATCGCACTAAGGCTACCTGTTGGAAGTTACATGGAAAACCTGCAGATTTTGAGACAAAAAGGGCACAAAAGAAGGGAAAAAACATGGCAAACCATTCTGAAATTGTTCCTGCTGCACCAACTACTGATATCGGTTTATCCCAGGAAGAACTTCAGGCATTTCGACGCCTATTTAAAGCTTCTGCTGTTGCTGCCTCTCCCACGGTTGCCAATTCATCTTCTTTTGCTTCAAACCTAGCCACTTCAGGTATTTTCTTTGGGGGGTTTAATACCTCTGTTGTTTCCAACCCCTGGATCATTGATACAGGGGCTACAGATCACATAACAGGTTCTTCTAATCTCTTTCAGTAATATACCCCTACTTCCGGTAGAGACAAAGTTCGCGTAGCTGATGGAACCCTCTGTTCCATTGCTGGAAAAGGGTCTATCCATTGCTCTCCTACTCTTCCATTATCAAATGTTTTGCATATTCCATCATTCTCTACTAATCTCCTTTCTATCAGTAGTCTGACTCGAGATTTAAACTGCAAAGTAACCTTTTTCCCTTCTTATTGTGTTTTCCAGGATCTGGTAACGGAGAAGGAGATTGGACATGGTAGATTGGATGGTGGTCTTTTTCTGCTCGAGGGTAGTGGTGTTTCTACTTCAACTTTGTCTTCTACGCCTCATCAAGTTAATTCGGCATTGACAGATCATCATCAGTGGCTTTGCAGATTAGGTCATCCCCCTTTAGGAACTTTAGAAAAAGTTTTTCCTAGTCTCGTTTCAGCTTGTAATAAAGATGATTTTTTTTGTGAAGCCTGTGTTTTGGCTAAACAAACTCGTTCAATTTATTCATCTTCAAATAATAAAAGCCGTTTCCATTTTCATGTGATTCATACTGATGTGTGGGGTCCTTCACGGCATACTTCTATTTCCGGTCACCGATGGTTTGTCACTTTTATCGATTGTCATTCTCGTACAACATGGGTTTATTTGTTGAAACATAAGAGTGACGTTTTTCAATGTTTTCAAAATTTTCACAAAATGGTCCAAACTCAGTTTAATGCTTCTTTGAAAATTCTTCGCAGTGACGATGGCACTGAATACACTGAGTGTCAATTTCAACGGTATCTCTCTGATCATGGCATTATTCATCAGACCAATTGTGTTGATACTCCTGCACAAAATGGTGTTGCCGAAAGAAAGAACCGACATTTGTTAGAGGTCGCTAGGTCTCTTATGTTTGCCCGCCATGTCCCAGCTCAGTATTGGAGTGATGCTATCTTAACTGCTGCCTATTTAATAAATCGGATGCCTACGAGAATTCTTGATTTTCGCACACCTATTGATGCTTTGCAGGGATCCTCGACTTTTATTCTTTCCCCAAAAATTTTTGATTGTGTTTGTTATGCTCATAACACCACCTCTAAGAGTAAGTTGGAACCCCGTGGTCTCCGCTGCATTTTTCTTGGGTATTCACCTACTCAAAAGGGTTATAAGTGTTATCATCCTCCTTCTAGGCGCACCATTGTATTTATGGATGTGGTTTTTCACGAGTCTAATTCCTATTATCCAGCTCCACCTCTTTAGGGGGAGTGTCCTAGTGTAGAGGTGTTCCCTACTTTGGATATTACTTACCCCTTTTCTCCAATACTCTCTGATGATTCTCCTCATTCCCAAGAGTGTTCTCCTTCTTCTCAAGAGGAGAAGACAGGTTCTACTCCTTCCTCAGAGGAGAATAATGCAACACAAGAGAAGGATAATACAGTACCACAAGAGGAGATAACAAAACAACGACTTCAGGGGGAGTCTACTCCTACACCTGTTAGGCAAACTGTCGATAGAAGCAAGACAATGAAGACATATCGTCGTAGAGAGCCCACTACCAACAAGCAGGTTAAGACCACTGATACATTGCCTGTTCAATCATTATTTCCGGATCCGGATTCTACTACTCCTGGTATGGTTTCTTCTTCTGATCTTCCTATTGCACTTCGAAATGGTACTAGAACTTGTACACAACACCCTATATCCCAGTTTGTCTCATATGACTCTTTGTCCAGCTCTTATCGTACTTTTCTGTCTTCTCTATCATCTGTTTCTATTCCGGAAAATTGGCGGGAAGCTTTTGCAGATGAGAAGTGGAAGGCAGCAATGGTGGAGGAGATGTATGCATTGAAGAAAAATGACACGTGGGATCTTGTTGTTCTTCCTCCTGGGAAACAATCGGTAGGATGTAAGTGGGTGTTTGTAGTCAAACAAAATATGGATGGTACTGTAGACAGATATAAAGCACGGTTAGTGGCAAAGGGATTTACTCAGACTTTTGGGATTGACTATCAAGAAACCTTTGCTCCTGTTGCCAAGTTAAATACTGTTCGAGTATTACTTTCATGTGCTGTTAATCAGGGATGGGATCTTCAACAGTTAGATGTGAATAATGCCTTTCTTCATGGAGAATTAAAAGAAGAGGTGTATATGGAGATTCCTCCAGGTTTTTCTTGTGACAAAACTCAAGGTAAAGTGTGCAAGCTGAAACGTGCACTTTATGGTTTAAAGCAGTCACCTCGAGCCCGGTTCGGTAGGTTTCAGAGAGCTATGGTCTATGTTGGGTATAAACAGAGCAACGCTGATCACACCTTGTTTGTAAAGAAATCAGGTACTAAAATCACTATTCTCATTGTCTATGTAGATGACATCGTTGTCACAGGAAATGATAATGATGAGATTAGCCAGTTGAAGAAATTTCTCAGCCAAGAGTTCGAGATAAAAGATCTTGGAAAGCTTCGGTACTTTCTTGGGATTGAAGTTGCCCGATCTTCAAAGGGTATCTTTCTATCCCAAAGGAAGTATGTCCTTGATCTTTTGACGGAAGTTGGGTTATTGGGATGTCATCCCTCTGATACGCCTATTGAGGCCAATACTCGACTTCGAGAAAAAGATGGTGATCCAATGGATAAGGGTCGTTATCAATGGTTAGTAGGCAAGTTGATTTATTTGTCCCACACCCGACCTGATATTGCTTTTGCTGTGAGCATAGTGAGTCAATTTATGCATGATCCATACTCTACTCATATGAATGCTGTTCTTCGGATTCTTCGGTATTTGAAATCTACTCCTGGGAAAGGGATTCTTTTATCTCCTCATGATGGCTTGAAGATTGAAGCTTATACAGATGCTGATTGGGCTGGATCTCCAGACCGGAAGTCTATTTCTGGGTATTGTACTTTCTTAGGAGGAAATCTTGTGACTTGGCGTAGCAAAAAGCAGAATGTGGTTGCTCGATCTAGTGCTGAAGCAGAGTTTCGTGCAATGGCACAAGGAGTTTGTGAGCTGTTATGGCTTAAACGATTACTTGAAGATCTTAGTGTATCCATTCATCTTCCTATGATGCTATATTGTGATAATAAGACTGCCATCAGTATTGCTCACAATCCTGTACAACATGACCGTACAAAACATGTGGAGATTGACAGACACTTTATCAAGCAGAAGTTGGAGAGTGGATTAATTTGTATGCCCTTTGTTCAGTCCGGTGATCAACTTGCTGATGTGTTCACTAAAGGATTAGGAAGTAAATCGTTTCATCCTATTTTAGTCAAGTTGGGCATGTGTGATATTTATGCTCCAACTTGAGGGGGAGTGTTGAGAGTATTTAGCCGATGAGGGCTTATTTGTCTATTTTCTGTATTATTTTATGAATAGATGCAATAAGGGTAATATTGTAATTTTTGGCTTTTTGGCTTTATTATAAATAGATAGCTTGGGGTCACATTGACCTAACCAAGCATTCAGTTCAGTTTTTTCTCTCAACATAAAGAAATATTAAAGTTGGCCGAAACTTCAAAAATCATTTGTCAATGAAGATCTGGAGAAAATTGTCTTTTCACACTAAAAACTTCATGAAGATATCATATAGGTGCGCAGTGCTCACTAAGCAGAAACGATGCCTTCTACTTATTCGGTTATTGCCGATGCAACTTCTGGATCCCATGCTTCTCATGCTATGTAACCAGATTTCTTCACTCTAGGTAATGAAAACTAAAATTTCACTAATATCTAGTTCAAAATTGATTCTTTGAAATCTTCACATAAGCATATTCAATTTCAATTGACCAAATTCCAGAAGCAAGATCTTGTACAAGTACAATGGAGGAAGACAGTCAGAGCTCGAAGGCCAAAAGCACTTAAGAAAGGTTGTGGAAGTATGAATTGTGTCATTTTCAAATAAATTCCAGAGCTTTTTTCTGGTCGAAAAAGTTTAGAACTTAAAACAACATGATATCCTATCTTGGAACTTCCATTACACATGCACCAGTCAAAACTAAGTAACCCCTAGTTTATGCACAATGTTTCGAGGGTATGCTAAAGTTTATAACTTGAAACATGAGAGAACGCTTCCATCCATTGACATGAATAGGAACAAATACAGAATTTTCAAATTGTCTAGCCTGGTTGATGCATCTTCGGAGGGAAAGGAAACAGTTGCAGAAATGGAGGTAAGGGTCACTAACCACTCTTGAAGAAAAATAAATAAAAACTCAAACGCGTCTTTCGGAAGGACTATCCCTAGCTCCTCTTCAAGTTCCCTCCTGAAATATACAAAGTTCATCTCAGAATAAGCATGATTGAGCAAGCAGGTAATTCTTTCTTTGGGTGGCCAGTGCAAGCATGTAATTTAAAGACCATAAAACATGAAGCCAGGAACATATACATTCAGCAAATGTACAGGAAATGAAATGAATTTCTTTGTGTATTTAGTTTCTGTTCTAGATCTAAATATTAAATAGATTCCGGACTGATAGAATTGTAAAAAGTTTCTTCACAAACAGGTCTGCAACTCACAGAAGCCTTTATAAACAATTATGAGCCAGCTCTCCAAAACCAGTTTCTACAGTTATATATGAAGCATCTTCTTTCCACGATGGACATTATCGCTTCATTGAAGGAAGAAAGTACTCTACCTCCTGAATTCTCATTATATTTCTAAGACATGGACTTATACATAAATAAAGCATTCATGGTCATAATGTCCTTGGACTACGTGCATCCTCTTATTCTTTCCTT
Source organism: Rhodomyrtus psidioides (assembly GCA_021437785.1). Lineage (NCBI taxonomy): Eukaryota > Viridiplantae > Streptophyta > Magnoliopsida > Myrtales > Myrtaceae > Rhodomyrtus > Rhodomyrtus psidioides. Next base: position 863,235 of record JAILYB010000005.1, on the reverse strand, counting down.
TCCCACCAGGCAAAGTCAGAATTATGAGCTCAGTGGGTGTAGAACTGCACTTTGAGACTCGAAGACATATCATTTTGCTTGGGCATCAGGATAAGAAGAGAAATCATGCATATGTTTTAAATTGCGACTAGCTAACAGCCAAATTAGTTTCTAGAGTGGCAGGAGTACTTTAGTCAGATATTACAATTTACAGATGTTATCATGGGCACCGCAAGATGAACAGAAACTGCAAATACTCTCAAGAGAAAAAGCTACTGCATGAAAATTACAAATACACATGCAAAGTAAGGTAAAAAATTCCAATGGTGATCATCTACATCAAAAGCAGTTCTATCAGAATCGTCGCCATTACAAAAACATGATTACAGGAACTTCGTAAAGTACGGATCAAACTGGTGGTTTTAAGGCTAATTAACTTTCTCTCAAGGTAACCTGTAATTGCTAGATAACAAACTACAGCCTTACTTCTTTCTAGGTAACAGTACTGTGGGAAGCATTGCCGTTAAGAAACGACCCAGTCCCCCAGGTAACAACAAAAAATGACTTACTAGAAGCCATTGATAAAACTTGAACGACAACAAAATGTAAGGCCCAAATCTTAGTGTAGATGCCACAAAGATGAAAAATCCTGATAGGAGTTCCTTCAGAGCAAAGAATTGCTCTGAACCTAGAAGCAGAGAATGAAGCATATTTTAAGGATTGAGTTTGTTAACTGCGCTGACACAAGTGATGAATCGCCAGCAGATATATGGCCAGCACTCGAAGTATCCCATTGGCCTGGCCACGAGTCCTTGCAGTCAGCGCGCTTCTGGAGGAGGAGTTCCTGTGTACTCTCTGAAAATATCCACACATGAACTGCTCGATGGTAGTCCCCATCACGATGAACATCGCCCCTGCACACAATAACAGCAATATTAAGCAAATAAGGGGAAGGGAAAAGGGTCAAAAAGACTAGTCAATGAATATGTTTGAAGCTAAAAACGAGTTCTTCAATATATGTCTTGACGTTTATGAGCAAACAATGATAATTAAGATGAAAGATATTTGCTTCCAGTGAAAAGAACGGTACCAGACAGATAAATTAGTAAAATGATTGAATATGTAAAGTTGGTAGAGACGAGCATAGACCGAACCTATTCTAGCAGTTCAACTACCCGCTTGATCGCCCAACATAAATCAGTGCCATGATGAGGAATAACAAAGAAAGATAGCATAGTTTCACCATCTATGATATTACGACTAGAGAGAAACTTCGCTTAGTCAGGACTCGTGATACACCCAAAGCTGAGTACTTTTTATAATCCTCCCGTTTTCCAGCCAACCAAAGAAGTGAGCCAATTAACATTCATAACAATTACATCATCAAGAACCCACGATTGAACGGAAGAATCACATCCGTGTTTCCTCATCAAGTTCCTTTTTTTTCCTCAATCAATTTTCAAGGCAGCAAACAAAAAACTAAAGAAAGGGTGGATGCGGGGAGAGAGAGAGGTGCGTGCGTGCCTGGGTTTGCAAATGCCGGTTTTTTCGCTGGTCCTGGTGAGGACGTCAAGGTACTCAATATCAGAATGAGCTGAAGCTTCCGCCATACTTCAGTATCTCAGGTTCACCACTCAAATCGAGAGCCACGAGAGAGGGAGAGAGATATAGAATGGCACGGCGTGGAATCTCGGCACAGTATTGATCTTCTCGGGGAAAAAAGGTGTCCGGTTGCAATCAGTGACTTTCATGTTTTCAAATTGGTTTTTTTACTTGGCATGTAAAAAAATGTTCATAAATACTTGTACGTGAAAATCTGCAAACACAAAATAATCATCGCGTACGTTTTCCATGCCTCGTACTACAGGTCCGCATATTACTTTAAGGCTGCGTATGGATGATACGAAGAGAAAATATTTCTGTTTCAAAAGTATTTCGAGAACATATTTGAAATAAAAACGCGTATGGTTCAAAAATATTTCGAAAGTGTTCCACGGAACACTTTTGCGTCAGGGAACACTTTTGAATGAACAAAAAAAAACTTACTTTTGGGTTTTGGAACACTTTTGGAATCACCGTCCATCGTCGCCGACGCGGCCACCACCGCCGCCTCGCTAGTCGTCGGCCGCCGCCACCGTCGGCCGCCAGTAGCCGTCGCCGGCTGTTTGTCCCCGCCGCCGCCGCCGGCCTCCGTCGCCCGCTACTGAAAAAATTATTTTTTTTTTACTTATCAAACTCGTTTTTTCTCCAAAAATTGTAGCCGGGAATAAAAACACAAAAAAATGTTTCTGTTCAAAAAATACTCCTGGGAACAGAAACACTACCATACGCAGCCTAAAATTCTATTTGCCTAAATTTGAATCTAAAATATCGTAGGCACGTAAAAATTAATCGATAACTTACTAGTATGGTCAATTATTAATTAAAAAAATTAGTAAAATAATAATTTTTTCCATCTTTAAATCCGACTTCTCAAGAAAGGACGAGATCAATGGTAAAAGAAATGGAACTTCTTTCCCAAAGCCTATAAGAACTATTAATTAAGCCAAAAGGCTAGACATAAAGAATACCCCCATTATTTTGAATTTGACGAGCGATGCCCCTGTTAGTTAGTAGATTACGAATTGCTTAGATAACTTGCTAGTAATGTCGGTTAACGATTGTAACTTACGAACAAAATAACTAATTTACCATTATGAATTTTCACTATATTAGTAATAATGTTCAGATCTTACCAGCGGGTACCGATGCTCATTTCTCGATTACATACTATTGAAATAATTGATTTATCATGATGAAATAGTCTTGTAGCTAATAAGACGTTAGCTAAGTTGGTGAGGTCAATGGACTTTAGACAGTTAAACTGATGAGGTCACAAGTTCGAATCTCCCCGATTGCGTCTTGGAGATTTAACCGGTGACATTGGCGCTCATACCCCCATCATCTCGAGGAACAGTCCATTGCACGTGAAAAACCTCGATTACCAAAAAAAAAAAAGTCGTGTAGATCATAGACAGACCCGTTTTTACCATCGGTTCTCACCACCTTGTCCAATGTCAAAATGTCAAATCCACACAAGAACGAACATCCAAAGAAAAATCTATCCTTGGCCAGGCATGTCAAATTCTACTTGGTCATGAACTGCTGACAAAATTCTCTGAGCATCAGCCTCATGGCACCGAATTACTATGCTCAGGTTAAAAAAAAAAATTACTAGTCCAACCAATTTAGCGAGCTAGCCATGGCAACGGCCTGGGAGAGCATGACGGTCAGGACTGCCTCCATGCAACATCACTGAAGTATGCAGTTATGCCCTTGAAATTGCCATCCACGTAATTTTCTTCAACCTGCGGATCTTTCCTATCATGTTATACAGGGAAGAATTAAGTCCATCGAAAAGGGTTATAATCTAACAAGGCAGTACCTCAACAAGTAAAGGAGGAGAAGAAAGCCAAGAGAGCTCTTCCACTTGGCTTAAGTCCATGTTGCGTGGAAGAAACATGATGATGTTTGGTGTTATCCTCTGAGCAGATTGAAATACTGAATAGCTGTCATTAGATGGATATTAGATACAATTTTTTTTTTCCTGGAAAGAAGGGTTATAATTTTTTGCCTAGCCACAACAATCGAAGTCTCAGAACTAGGAGACGACGGAATCGTTCAGCCTACGGACCATATTCATCTTGATCGAGTTTTGCGGTAACACTCAGGCCACGCACACATGAGAGAACTATTGATATGCAAAGAATGCATCTGTAAAAGTCAGTTCAGAGGAAATATTGTTTGACCTCCTTTCTCCCTTTGGTTATTCATAGCATTGACCTATGACACTACTACAAAGGAAATAACTCCTCTTTGTTTAGCTAAAGAAAGAGACATTTGCATTAATGTTCATATTATTATCAAATAAAAATTGATTTAGGTAATTTTACTCCTCTAATATAATAAGTTACACACAACCAGTAACCTTATCGTCATGTGAAAAGGCCTTTCACTTAGAATTGAACAAGAATGTGCATGAAAAAATTCTGCATACCCGTCTTTTGGCTTGAGCAGATCAAGATTAAATTGCTGAATCATTTTGTATGATGGGCCACCCCATGGAGGTGAAAGGTAAACAATATCACCCTGACGAAACCAAATCAAGGGGCATTACTTACAGTTGAGCAGAATGCAGCATAAAGTTTTGACCCTGAATGATAAAGAAACCAAGCAACACGCTGGTACCTTGAGCACAAAGAAAGGATTTTAACTGAATAATTACGCCAGACAAGTGATTGCAAAGCGATTGGAGGACAAGCATCAAAGGCACCTACCAAGCATTTTATGATGCATTCATAAAACAAAAGCAAGGCTCGAATCTGAAGCACCAAATCATTACCAGAAGCCACGTGCCAAATGGTTGGCATTACTTGCACTATTCATCTTATATTGCATAACCATAAATAAATAAATAAAAACCGCATAAATGTCTCCCACTCAACCAAATGTAACGATTGAACTGTAACAGCTTATTCTAACTGCAAATGGCATGTAAGCAGCACAATAAAACCAGACTTCCTCCACCTACCTTCGCAACATGAATAAACATGTGAAAACTGATCATGATTAGAATGAAGTAGCATCTCTTGCATATTATATCATTACCTTCAGTGATGGAGCGAGTTGGAAGAAGTCCCCAACAATGAAATCAATTCGGTCTGCTACCCCATATACTTTGGCATTATGAAAAGCCAGTGCAATTTTTTGTGGATCAATATCAATTGCAACAACATGGTGACACCTACAGCAAGTAAAAGTCATAAATCTAAACTAATTCGCTTAAAAGTCAGAATATCAGAAACTTTCTCAGCAGACATTCGAGAAAGGGCTGTTATGTAAGTATCTCAAGCATGTAACCATTATCAAGATCACTGAAACTCCCATTGAGGATTCCTAAGCAATTAACAAAGGTAGGTATGTAATTCTCTCAACTTTACCACCAAAACATTTCGCACAATTGCATTCCGCAAGCAGTACATAGAATGCGTAGCGGAATAGTGGACGTAGGACTTACAGTACAGCAAACTGAATGGCATTGCCACCAACACCAGCAAAGCAATCAATCACGGTTCTTCCGCGACACATCTCTGCATGTCTGATAGCAATCTCCTCTGGAGTAACAGAATACCAACCTTCCTCATCCAATTTGACCCCTTCATCATACCTCGAGAACAGGTTATATCTTTGTAACCAGTACTTCTTGACTAGAGGACTGACAATGGCATGTTCCCTACGCTTTCCTCTACTTCGCTTCAGCTTAACTGAAAGAACATGGAATGAATTGATGTCAACCCGATTGATTAAAAATCAACAACAGTCGGGACAGCGAGAGCGACAGAACAAGAAGAAGACATCTGTTTTTCCTGGGGTCACCACTGAGAGAGAGAAAGGCCATTGCTTTGAGGTTTAGCCTGTAGCAACTAGCAACCGAGTCTGTCAAATCATTTGGGTGTCCACGAAAGGGAGCATTTTCGACATTTTCTGCTCGATCAACTGAGTAACCCAACTCAGAAGAGGGGGGCAGAGGGAAAAAAAAAAGCGGAATAGCTTTACTTGAAAATACACTCCTGGGAAAGCTGAAATAGAGATGAGCAGAAATTAAACGCGGGGCAAAACAAATAGAAGTACCACGCTTGCGTTTCTTGAAACGACGAGAATGAGAAGCTTGAACGGCAACTCTCTCGTTCCCCGTCATCGATAGCTTCCCGCTCTCGCTCGATCGTGCCAAGTGGGGAGGGTGGCTTTCCGGGTCGGATGGGGAGGGGAGGGGAGGGGAGAGAGAGAGAGAGAGAGAGAGAGAGAGAGCGCGACCTGGTATCGTTCGTTTGCGCAAGAACGATGTGTAATTTTTCATCGAGAATCCACCTTTTTTTGTATTTTACGGCGTATGCATTTGATGATTTTTTGTTCTATCACACAGCCGGGTTGACTTCGGTCTAAGATGAGACCCGTCATGACCGGATCAGCCAACCGCGCTGATCACAGAGTAAAGTGAGGTGGGTGTCTCGTCAAAAGCTCCAAAGACTACCCTCCCTGAAAGGCAAAATTATCGTCTTGCCTTGCCTTCGCCTTCCATTATTCCCTCGTTCTGCTATTTGCCTTCTTGCTTCAACCTTGTAGCTGTTGGTACCATTTTCTTTCTAGCTTTCTCTGCTTTCCGTTTTCTTCTTCCCTGTGTTTTGTTTCAGAATACAATGTCATGAATTTAATCAAATTCTTCGTATAATTTCCCTCCGTCTCAGTCCCGTCGTTTCGTTTCCCAAAAAATAAAAATAAAAAAATGCTATGGATTCAAGGGAAAACTCAAGCTTTGATGCCTTTGCCCGATCGTAGCTTATAATTTCAGTGGAAAGCATGATGGTTCGATTGCCCCCAATTAGCTTCTCCATGTAAATGTGATTAATTTTATCCCGCTCTTTGCATTAAGGTTTGGTCAATCGTCCTTCCTAGTATGCTTACACTGTGGACTTCACAGTTCACGCCATTATTTTATTTGTTTTTGGGATTCATTTTTAGCAGTGATCACCAATTGCACTACTTGCTTTGCACCAGACAATGTACTGACATTTTGCCTTGTTTTGCTTCCCCCCTGTCAAAGTGTAGATTGCACTGGTCGTGAGCGAGGATCAGGGCGGTTTCATTCCTCATATCATGCTGCGCTGCATGTGCATGCGACGTGTGCCCGAACTGTGGTCTCAGGAATTAGAGGGAGTCGGCTCGGATTGAATATTCTGGCCTCTTTGAGGTTTCTCTGATGGTGTCATTGATTTTCCATGAGGTCGTTGCCCCTCTAATGAAGAAGCTCCCTAGTTAGTCCTTGAGGTTGCTTCCTGTGTTATCATGTGCATCACTTTTCATGTAATTTGTTGAAGCAGATACTGCAGTAAGGTATACATGATGGAATCTTGTTCTTTTGGATTTATTGTTCCATGTTTGGGACATCAGCACATATCTTTAATCGAGTCTAATGGTTCGAAGAAGTATAGGAGGTTTTAAGATGCTCTAATTCTTCTGCAGAGGTAATTTATTTTGTTGCTATGGGGGTGCAGGGATAAACCATGTCTGGTGACACCAAACAGGAAGTGGTTTGAAACAGATGCTGTCCTGCTAGTTAGCTTGGGGAATTTTCTCTTTTTAACTCTTCTGGCCCTTAGTATAACAGGCGTGAAAAATCAGATGGGTTCCCAGGACGGTATCCACCATGGTGGATGGATGCAGAATATCATATGCTGCACATTTCTGTGATTCTCATGTTCTTCATTCTGAATGGGATCATCAGTTTTTATGGTCAGCCCAATCTCATCACTGTGATATCATATTTCCTGTGAAAATGTGTTGCTTATGGTGTTCTACTTAAAGAAATGAGGAAAGATGTGAACAGATTGTCAAGCATGAGAGCCACCACATTTATCCTGTTATTTTTACTGGTTACAGCGTCATATCAAAATTTGGCCTCTTTCTTGTTGCTCGAGTTGTTCTTTTGCATGACTTTGTTCATGGATGGAATGACAAATGGGTGGGAACATGATGAGCATTTCTGGTTGATATTGCCATCGCATTTACGTTTAATATACTATATCTACCCTTAAGTTTTGTTTTGTACTTCAACCAGATCTCATTTTGGTGTATAGGTACATCGCCTTGTTCATATTTTCAGTTGTTTCTTACGTGGCCATGTTTGTACTCTCCGGGCTCCTCTTTCATTGGTTCACACCATCCGGACAGGACTGCCGAGTCACAACACATTCTTCATTGTCATGACATTGATTCTTGTGTTTGTGTTTGCCATTTTCGTGTTGCGCCCTGCAGTAAGTTTCTCATGTGTCCTGTCCCTGCTACAGTTAGTTTCCTTGTCCTCTTTTGCCCACGTGGACACTTCTGCACTAATTGGGTAGCTTTGTAGACGAGAGTGATTCTCAACTAATGCAAACAGCCCTTTTTCATTTTCCGGTTCTAAGTGTGACTTGAATTCCCATTAACCTCGCTATGCATCAATCTTCCATTCTATTCTTGCTGCTTGGTCTGGATAAACTCTGTTTATGCCACTTTTGTCTTTTTCAGCCACATGTTCCTGACACTTGTTGTAAGTCCTTAATTTACCCAGTGATTGTAGCCAAGGCAAGGCTTATAAAAAATATTCAGTCTATCCGCAACTAATATATATACACTTTTAATCAAATAGTTTCCAAAGAAGTTCTCATACTTGATTCAATGGAAACAGGTGAATGGGAACATTCTACTGGCTTCCGTTATATCTCTGCATTGTATTTACCTCCAGTGGGCTTGCCGGTGAACCAAGGGAACACGGGTACAATAGTCTTCAAAGGCATACTAAAGCTGTTTCCACTGGCACCGTGACTGTTGGACTGCATACACTATTCTTTTGGTAGTTCATTCGGCCGTTCATGTAGGGTTTTCCACTACTCTACTCTCGCCACCAAGTTCTCCTTGCACAGGTTCTTTCGCCCGGGAGGAGGGGTAAGAGATGAAGATGAAATTTCCGGGAGTTGGCTAAGCCAGTCACGCACTCGTGCTCTCTCGCGCACCTTACTGCCTCTCTTGCCAGCAGGTACACCACAATGCTTCTGACTGGGTGGTCAACATCGGTTGGAGAGAGCGGGAAGTCGGTTGATGGTGGTTGGCCTTCTGTGGGTGCAGATTCGAGCTGGCTGGGCCACCGCAGGTCGTACATATGTTCTCTTGCGGCTCCAATCTTGTTTCCAGATAGGGAATTCTGAGCCAACCTGTCGACCTTCAGAAAAAGCTTGATGAGGCTTTGTATGTAAGCTATGACTTCTAGTCTTGCTCGGAATTTCCCTTATAATTACTGCAAAGTGACTGACCACAATTATGTCCAAACATGGTGACGTATAGAGATGCGGTCTTCATATTGCATGTCACTTTTCCCTATATTTTGGAACAAAAATCTGTCCTTCAAGCTTCATCGATGTTGTTACTGCTTGATAAAATGGATTGGTTTACAGCTCCGAAGCAGCATGAACTACTTAATTAAAATTTGACGGGTTGTCATAACTAGCTTCGGTTTGTAGTTGTTCGATCTGTACGACCACAACAAACAAGTAAAACTTCTCTTCCTGCTGCTGTTTTCAACCCAGGTCCTTCACCATGTTTCTGACTTCGCTTAATTAATGCATCTCGCGTTTATAAAGTATTGGAACTTTTTGTCTTGTAAGGTCGTCCAGAGCCCTTAATCACATGAGCTGAGTTCCAACGCACAAAAGCGCATGTCTTAGTCTTGTAAATTCATTTGAGAGACTACTTCTCTAGCTTCAACTTCACTGACATACTTCCTTGTAACATAAGTAGAAGAGGGCAGCCGAGAAAAATCACTCCCAAAGACTAACGAGCTGCACCGAAAATAAGTGCCCAATCACTATCTAGATGTTAATATGAATGTTGAGATTCAGGAAGTTAATCATATATCACTCCTTGTAGGCCGAATAGTGCCTATCAACATCCAGGGCTTATTCAGCAGGAGAAAACTGACAGATCAGGCAGAGGCATCATGATTCAGGAACAAGGCAATTTCTTATCCAGATGAAAAAACAGAATTCATTGATTCAATGTACTCTCCAGAATTCTCATATTTAGCATTCATGCAGACGCAAACAAGTCCAACCCAACGATGTCAAGTTGACAGCATTCGTTCACCCTTTAACAGGGCCCAGCAAAGATGAGTCTTCCATCCTTTATGTTGTCATTCAGCCTGGAAGTAAGGACATGAATACTCAGCCTCATGTGGCCTTTTCCATGTTTCCTTCATCAAAAGAACTCCATAGAATCATTCCATACATACCCAACTAAATCTTCCAATGCCAAGAACAATTTGAGAGCCAAAAAAGAAATTCAAATTGCCTTTGCCCTCCCCAAAAACCGAAGAAGAAGGAAGATCATTCAGACTACCAATGAAATGCCAAGCAGTCAACATGTCAGACCCAAAAAGAAAAAAAAAAATCGAGGATATAATTACTCTAAGAAAAAACTATGAGCCTGAAGGAAAATAGTCGCTGCTCAATCCTCAAAATCTCCAGCATGCTCCAATAGATAGTTTGCTGCCAATTCCTCGTTCCGGTCACAAGCCAAAAATGCCTCAATGACAAGGGCTCTGTCAAATCCCATTGCTTCAAGCTGTGAACAAACAAAATTAGTACAATGCTACGACGGAGGTGCGTTAAGCAAAACTGACCAACCGAATCCAAATTGGGAGCATACTCGCTCTATGGCCTCCTGCTCAGCTGGTGTTACATTTATAGCATGAGGCATATCTTGCTCAGGCTGATCAAATATATCCCTACAGGGAAGTCAAACCATCAGAATGCTCCTAGTGAGATCCTCGATTGAATATCTTCAAAAATAGGTAGTCTTTTCTCGAAAACAAAGGGCAGTCCATAGAATTCTCCATCAGCAAATGAAATCAAACAAGCTTCACAATGCTTCACAATTAAGAGTGACTGAATACAAATTAGTCCACTCCATGCAGATTTTATTGACCCAACTCCCAAACAACATAAGAATGAGAAGCAAAGTCACTTTTTAACTGCAGGTGAGCAAGGTGAGAGTGCATTCTAATCTCAGAAATCAGGGTATCATCTGGACTCCCAGCATTTGGTGCATTCTAATCTCACAAAAGAAGACCTACACGAACCCTGTCACTTGGACATCTATAACTTACCCTTCGGACCCATCAAGAGGTTCATTTATCAACTGAAGAAACTCTGCATGGTGCTCTTGTATCAATCGTAAAAGCTGAGGATTTTGCTTTCCAAGTTCCTGAAGCATGGGCTGTTACCAAGCACGAAAGTAGATCACATTCAGCATGATTACCTTACAAGAATTACTTTATTAGAGCTGTGCCCAATAAGGATGAAGAAAACAAGAAAATAGCTAATTCAGACCTGCAAAATCTGCGGATTTGCTTGCACCATAGAACGCAATGCTTGGAACTAAAATGCAAAAGGAAAAGAAAGAATCACATCAGACCACTTCAAAGATCCTAACACTTAATCCTTAGCTACCCGTAAGTATTATACACATGTCTACCTATAGAAACCCCCCCCCCTTTTTTTTTTTTTTTGGGGGGGGGGGGGGGGGGGGGGGGGGAAGATGACCTCCATATGACCAACCTTCGATGTTTGATATATGTATAAATGCACAAATCTTACACACGACGCCGACCTAAATTTTATTTTTCTTAGGCTCCCCCCACCGGACAAAATATAGACAAGTAGCAAAGAAAATCCTAAAGCTTCAGCTCTTCAAACTAAAACTACAAGTACTTTTTTATTCATTAGGAAATGCTCAATTGTAACGCTACCTGTTGATTGTTTCGAAGAAAATCGAGTGTTCCAAGTCCACCACCACCAGCACTTGAGAGTGCTTCCTGGAAAACAATTTACTTTGGGAAACTATTGTGCTTCCAAACCTAAATTGTCCAGGCACACAAAGAAAATGAAATTTACCTGGGGAAACAAATTTAAAGGAGATGTATTAGGTGCACCAGATGCAGGTGCAGGTGGTGCTGCACCTGCTTCATTTGCCTGACTAGCAGGATAATGAGCCCCAGGTACAGCGATTTCAGCTGATTCCGGTATACCCTGAAAATAGGAAGTCATTAGAAACGATTGAAGACTAAACATAGAGCAAAACCATCATCAGCCTGATCGACATACAGAATATAGATAATCCACTGCTCGCTCTGGATTATTGTATGCAGCTCGGAGAGCACGCACAACCGTCTCTCTGTCCCAAGTCCCACCACCCATGTCCATTATTTGCTGGATGCTTTCCTCCAGATTATTGCCAGCAACTAAATGGGAAGCAGCTTGACTGTAGGCGTCAGCAGGGACACTGCAACAAAGAGATAACAGAGTGATTTACAAGTAATCAGGTAGTCCTATGATGAGGCAATCGTGAGTTAACTATGACACCGATCACTGTCTCCGCAAATTCTCTCACCAGTATGAATTTACCACCCTATTGCCTTCCCCATTATCATTCCACCTATTATAACATACTTTGCTTGGCCAAAACGGACGGAAACTTGATTATTTAAATCCATATTTCAAGGATATGCTAAAATCATTCACATTCGGCTTCTTTTCCATTGAATTTAACGTGAAACCACTTTAAACTATCTAGCAGTCTCTCAGCCGTGTTGTCTTGCAACAATCTTCAACAAGGATCTGGACATTAACTCATCTTAATGATTGCACCAACATTAACCAGCTTCACAGGAATTAATCTCTGGAAGTCCTTAATAATGCTAGAATACCAACTGGTATCGCCACCAATATCATGAAAGCTGCTCATTCACAAGTATATTTAATTTTGCATGTCACCGATCACAATGTATACGAGTTTGCAATATTAAAGGAATCAGGGTTTAAAACGGAGAGAGATCTCCCATACTTAGCTGTTGACCCTTCTGAAGTGGATGCGCTCTTTGAAGGACTGTAAACACAAACAAGGTATGAGACTGATTCAAAAGCTGAACAAAAAACATTACCGTCAAGCAAATGTTAGCAAATGTTATCTTACGGTGCTTGTGCAGGGGCTTCAGATGCTGGAGAAGGGTTAGAAGTTGGTGCAATGGTTGGTGCAGTGGTTGGTGCAGAGGTTGCTGAAGTGGTTGCTGCAGTGGTAGAAGCAGGCTGTTTTGACAAAAAAGAAAAAAAAATCCTTTTATACATCAAGACCTGAATCACAACACTATCTGAAGAAAAGAAAGACAGTCAAGAGTATACCTGTGTGGACGAAGTGCCAACTGAGCCTGAAATCTTGCTCTGTTAAACAAAATGGCGAAAAAAAGAAGGATGTTATAGGTTAGCTTCAGGCTGGAGCTAGGAAATGACAAAACTAGTGCCAATATTGCTCATCGGCATAACAAATCAGATAAGTCAAAAAGTAAGATAATGTTCCGATTAAGTAGAATGAAAGCAAAGAGCGCATAAGACAACATGCAAATATATCTATAGATATTTAATTCATCCCAAGTCAGGGAGGAAAGAAAAGAAATCAAGATTTAACGTATAGCACAAATTACGCTGCAGCAACAAGTACGATCCAACATAGCTATGGCTAGCAGCTTCCTACATAAAAGAACCAAGATCATTATCTAAGTCGTATCGCAACAGGGGACCCTTATGGTGCAAATTTGCAGCAGAAATGACTACCCCACCCAAAATAAATTGGTCATTATCTCATTCACAGTTTAGAAATCAAGCTCAGCTGATATAAGTTCAGAGCCGGAAATCGTGATATAAACACGCTAACCACCCTCCAGGAAATCGATCCATGGAAATCTTCCTCGATGCATGTGATGTGAACATCAGATACATGAACTGGGCAGACACCTCACTCAATAAAACAAAAAGAAAATTTAGCCAATTCCATCATATCCCGATAACTTAAACGGAGCCGTTATCTTGGACTTCACTAAAATCACGTTTGATGGACTACAATTACCCCGTGTCATCCTTAGGTAAAACAGTAATCGAACTTTCGTTCAAACAAAAGGAAAAGGAATCAAACCAAGAAAATTGGCCAGATTATAGTCGCAACCACACCAACATTATGTAATTGAATACTATGGGACTTACAAATGCTATCTTATAGTACGCACTGAAACATAAAAAATACAAATTGCTCCATGTACTTAAACTTAAGGCAGGTATGAATTACCTTGCTAAGCATGACCACGAGAAATCCATCTTCAGAGACCTTGTTGTCAGCCAATGAGGTCTCGTCCTTCAATACCTTACCATTGTGAATCAGTAACTGCTGCCCACACGGGTAGTTGTCCTTTCCCTGTATATCTTCAATGTTCTTCTTGACAGCCATTATCTATATTAGCCGCGAAAGAAAAAAAGGGGGCTCTCAATCAGAACACCAACAACATCAATCACAAGTCAAAACTACCCTTCTGGCAAATCCACGTGCATCAAGGTAATACTAGCAAAAACATCAATTAGCCATCGTCCCCACCCAGCAATTGCACTGATTCGGGGGAAAAAACGATCTTTTTGGCATCCCCTAAGCAAAAACTGATAATCCCAGTGGACGTCCGAGGATTCTGGATTACGAACAACCTCAATCTTATTGTAGCTCGCATTTTCCAATAGAAATCAACGGAACTAAGAAGACCTCGCGTTCCGGCAGCACGAATGGGAAATCTAGCGAACGAATGTGTGGGAGAGAAGGGAACTCACGGTGTCGGTGGGCTGCACTTTAATTTCAAAGTTAGTGCCTTTGAGTGTCTTCACGGTGAGCTTCATTGCGGCGAATTAGCTGGAGAGGGATCCGACCAAAATGACCGCAATTCCGTTTCAGCTTGGCTTGCTATTGAAGTAAGTAGAGAACCCTAGAAACTCTCAGTAGTACCACAGAGAGGGAGAGGGAGAGAGAGAGGGAGGGAGCGAGAAGGGGCGCGTGTATGTGTTTGTATGTATGTATGTATGAATGTAAGTCCTTGTCATGCGTGACTTCGCGTGTGACAAAGAAGTAGAGAAGGCTCTGCACGTGTCGTGCACGTGCACATCACTGTACGTTCGTAGGTATTTTCGTGTTCTGCCTTTCGGTCTTTCTGGCAAGTGGCTATAAATGTTTTATGTGTAGCACTTATAAAACTAAATAAGTAAATATATTTTTATATTTCACGAAAGACTATTAAAAAAAAACTATAGTTAATGACCAAAAATAGCAGCATACACAAGTAAAGAAATCGATCAACTATCTTATTTAATTCCAGTTTTTTCTATGCAAGGGAAGAAATGTTCTTGATGGATTTTTTTTTTAAGGTTAATATCATGAAAAACTTTAAATTGAATGGAGAGATTCCAATTTTTCAATCGAGATGATGTCTCGAAAATTGCATTCTTTTCGGGAAAAATAAAACATGGAAATTTCTCATTGCATTCTCAATCCTTAACGTAAAACGATAATAATTGTTGATTTCATTTCTTGAAAGAGCAGAATTAAAATTCACTCTTCTTTTTATCTTTTTTTTAATGCCAGTTGCTCGTGGGCAATTTTCCAAATTATTTTAAAAAAAAAATATCAATTTAATATTAGAAAAATATTTACCAAATTGGGTGCCAATCGGAGGCTCAATCGCCGATTGGGGGGCTCCAATCCCCCAATCGGCGGCCCAACTGTCGATTGGGGCCGAAATTTATTTTTTATTTATTTATTTTCAATGGATTCATCTCAAAAAATTATGCGAAATAAAAAAAAATCGTTCCAAATGGACATCCGAGCAATGAGATATGCCCTTTCAAAGTATTATTGCATTGAATTTTTAAAACTTTGCTAATTTAGGCATCCATTTAAACGAATAAATTATAAAAGTATCAATTAGATAATAAATTATATTGAAATTATGTAAACTTTGAGAAAAAAAAAGCACTACACAATTCATATTTCACCATTAAAATTGACTTTTAATTTATATTTTTTTATAAAAATTTTAATTAAATAATAAATTATATTGAAATTACGTAAAATTTGAGGAAAATAAGGCACTACATAATTCATATTCCACCATTAAAATTTACTTTTAATTTATATTTTTTTAAAAAAATAATTAAATAATAAATTATATTGAAATTACGAAAACTTTGAGGGAAAAAAAGCACTACATAATTCATATTCCACCATTAAAATTGACTTTTAAATTTATATTTTTTTTTATAAAAGTATCAATTAAATAATAAATTATAATTGAAATTTTATTAATAATTTAGGCATCAATTATAATTTATTATTTAATTGATACTTTTATAAAAAATATATATAAATTTAAAGTCAATTTTAATGGTGGAATATGAATTATGTAGTGCTTTTTTTCCTCAAAGTTTACGTAATTTCAATATAATTTATTATCTAATTGATACTTTTATAATTTACTCGTTTAAATGGAAGCCTAAATTAGCAAAGTTTTAAAAATCTGATGGAATAATACTTTGAAATGGCATATCTCATCGCTCGGGTGTCCGTTTGGAACGAATATTTTTTTTATTTCTCATAATTTTTCGAGACGAATCCATTGAAAAAAAAAGAAAATAAAAAAAATGCGGCCTCAATCGGCGTCCCAATTGCCAATTGGCACCCAATTTGATAAATATTTTTTTAATATTAAATTGGTAAATATTTTTTTTAAAAAAAATTAATTTGAAAAATTACCCGTTGCTCGTTCTATCACTTGACCAATTAGTTTACAAACATTTCACCATACAAATCATCACCCTCTTCCTAAAATGTTTGCATACAGTAAATTAGTAATCAACGAGTTTTAGTTCGGCTTTTGTAAAATGTACTTGGGAAGACGCAAAAGCCTTTAGGCTAAAAGGCTTTTTTGTTTAGTAAATTGCAATTTAAAAGTGCATTGGTAAACAACTTTGGTTCAAATAGTATTTGAAAATAAAAATCATATTTTGCAAAGCCTTTTCTTAATTCTTTTGGCCAAAAAAAAAAATCTTAAAACCGGTGAAGGAATTAGCGACCGACAAGCCAGATTTGGCGTCGACAGTCTCGCTTGGGTCGCGCAACTATTGCCTAGGTTCGAGGGGCCTCAGGTCAGGGCTGGTCATTGCCAAATCTAACCTCACTAGCCCGTCATTAAGTCAGTTTCACACAACTCTCAACAGAGCTTCACCAAAGAAGATGAACAATTTTTATGAGGGCAAAAATCTAAAAACGAAAATAATTGGCGACGATAGATTCGAAAGAAAGAAAGAAAAATTATTACGTACTTCTTACAATTCAGGAAATAAAGCTCTTCTTCATATTTTCGAAGAGTTAAGTATCGTATAGACCAAAGAACTGTCTTGTGCCGATAGTCAAACTCCGGTGTGTCAGTTTAGTTATCCTTATCAAGCGGCTTACTTGATGTGTAGCTTCCAATCACCTGGATGATTTCTATTTCCCGCCCGCCCGGATCATAGCTTGCATCCACTTGCCGAAAGCTGCACGTAACATTACATCGGATTGGTTATCATAGTATTGCATCGTATGGTGTGGTGACATGGTGCTAAAACTAGAAGATGAACGTGTGCCCAAGGTCAAGATGGCCTCTAATTTTAGGTGGTCGTTGCAAATGCATTGCTGAATGGCCACCTGTCTTAACTGCCTAAATAATCTCCACATCTGCTCATTCTAATCCGGACAAACTCCCTCCATATTCGCCACCAAGGACAAAGGAGCTCGTCTGAATCCACCACTTCTGATATAAAAGCTTGCCTAGACTTCTCCCATGCTCTATCTATCTCCTTCCCTTCCCCCGCAACGTCCAAGCATGTCTCTCAACTCCTTGTGTTCTCTGCTCTTCCTCTTCTCCCTTCTCCTCTCATCTTCTACTACTGCTTTTAACATCACCAACATCCTAAGCAACTACCCTGATTTCAGCACCTTCAACAATGACCTCACTCAATCCCAGGTCGCCGCTGCCATCAATGCACGGCAGACCATTACCGTCCTGGTGGTGGACAACGGCGCCATGTCGGGATTGTCGGGGCAGCCGGCGGAAGCCGTCAAGGACATCTTGAGTCTCCTTGTGGTGCTCGACTATTTCGATCCGGCAAAACTTAAACAAATACCTGATAAATCGGCAGTTCTGACCACGCTTTTCCAGACAACTGGACGGGCTGTCGGCTTACAGGGCTTTCTCAATGTGACCGTCTCAAGCAGCGGTGGGATTGCATTTGGCTCGGCCGTGCCAGGATCGAGCCCTGGTGCTACCTTAGTGAAATCTGTCGCATCTGAACCATACAACATATCTATCTTGCAAATAAGCAGTGCAATAGTGCCTCCCAAAACAGGGGGGACTAATTCTAGTTCTGGCTCAAACTCAACTTACTCACCGCCATCCCCATCGCCAGCAAATCCTAGCCCAGGTAAGTCCCCCGTGATGCCTATGCCTTCAACCCCAACAATGTCTCCTGGTGCCGGACCACCAAAGTCTGGAAAGGCACCATCTCCGCCGGCGGCAGCAACGCCCCCATCTAATGGGAGTGTAACAACCCCACCAGCCGCCGCCTCACCCGCCACCTCACCACCGGGTGCGGCTGGTGGGTCACCAACAAGTGGTAATGCTCCAGCATCACATGCTCCGGGCGGTTCACCTCCCATGCCTGCGGGTGCCAATGGGCCTTCGGGTGCTAATGGGCCTTCGGGAGCCAATGGGCATGCTGGTGCCAATGGGCCTGCGGCAGCCAATGGACCTGCTGGAGCCAATGGGCCTTCGGGAGCCAATGGGCATGCTGGTGCCAATGGGCCTGCTGGTGCCAAGGGGCCTGCGGCTCCAGCAGCAGATGCTCCGGGCGGTTCACCTCCCATGCCTGCAGGTGCCGGTTCGCCTCCCATGTCCGCAGGCGCGAATGGGCCCGCTGGCGCGAATGGGCCTGCGGCTCAAGCAGCAGATGCTCCGGGCGGTGCCAATGGGCCTGCGGCGGATGATCCGGTCGCTGATGCACCGGGAGGACACAAATCTGGCGCCCCTAGAGGTTATGATGTTGACCTTACAGGAGGTGTAGGACTGTTTGCCACAATGACTTGGTATCTGGCTTTGACAATGTGGTAGAACATGTAAGGAAGATATATTAGAAGATCACTGTTGTCTCCTGTAGTAGATATGGAGCTTAGTTGCTTGCCTTTTTTTGACATTTCAAAGTGATGTAGAAGAACTGGCCAGCTGTTACAGATACCATTATTAAATCTTACAAAATTACTTGCTTTTCCTGACAATTCTTCATCTTTTTTTTTTTTGGTAAAGAACAATTCTTCATCTTAGCAGTAACAGTTCCTGCAAAAACTGCTACCGCTAAGTCGACATCTTTTTTACCCTCGCCATGTGCTTATTCTATTGCCTAATGGCGTCTCTTATACTTCGAGGGGAATGTCAAGATCCATGTCATACTTGAAGTGACTGCTAGCGCTAATTGCAATCGCTTATCTACTTTTATAAACACCCAAATTAGTATCTAAGAATAGTATGGAACGCATCCTAATTGTCTAAGGCTACAATTCATCATTGCGCAGAAACCAGAAAGGACCAAAAGACTGGGGCTAGAAAATGAATGCCGTAAACTATTCGAACCCGACTTTTAACACGGATCTTAATGATCTCCAATTATTGCAATCAAACTAAAAGTTCGGTAACAAGCGGACATGTGGATTGAACACTAATGTGCAGCAGCAATGGTCATGTTTTTAGGCTTGCTCGTCAGCACATGTCTATGTATGCAGCTTGGTCGAGTCTCTGCTCTCTGCAGAACCTTTGGCCCATTTGTGGCTCTGTGCTCTCAGCCTGCAGCTGTTCTTTGGAAGTGCTCCAGTGCTGGTATTAAGAACTCAATAGGACAAGCTGCAGGCTACGGTGCATTGGACTTCGGAAGGTATACAACTTCCGACCAAGTTATTGGCTTCAAAACTTCTAATGAAAACTTTCCACAAGCAAGCCTGGCTTGGTTGCATATTATATTGTCTGCTCTTTTCGTTCATAAATTTCTTTCTCCTCTGATCAAGTCAAAATAACAGATTGCTGAGTTTGAGCGCTAATGCTGATTGCTGCCAAAAAAATTGAAAGATTTAAGCTAAGTGGAAGCAGAGCCAGTGATGGTAAGCTAGTTGTCTGTATGTACTTGCCGTTGCCTCTATTCTGTAATTTTCAGTGTATGGCGCTAAAAGGGTTAAGTATATAACAGATCACTTCACATATATTTACAAAACTTGATCCTGGAAACAGTGTACACATATCTCAATTCTCTCTCCTCTGTCAAATGGTGATGTTGCCATGCCGAAACTCGCTTTTGTATTTGTCATAGCTGAAGTTCCATGCCTATTAGGCGTGATCTGCAGGTAATGTTAATGATGAGCTGTGGCTAGACCATACAAAGACTCTCCAGAAAGGGCGCTGCTTTCCTTTGGAATTATGCGCAATCTGCTCCAGCTCCGATCTTTGTAGCATTTCCCACATGACCTGCACGTCCTCGTACTCGCATGTTTGGATGTCATGGTGAAGCTTCAAAAGTCCATCACCTGATTTGAACCAAAAGAAGGAAGTCTGCTTATGTGCTTGAACTTGAAGCCAGAAAGAGCAAAACTTTTAGTAACCCAGAAAAAGGGGCAGAACTCGTCCTTGTGGTTGAGAAACAACTTCTGTCCACATTTATTCAGTGCGCTGTTAATCGATCGTAACAAAAGATTGGTCCTGATGCACAATATATGTTCTTCGGAAAAGTGCACAAGAAAAAATCTGGGAATAGCAGCTGGTCTAGGAATTATGCCAATGCTCGTCTCAGAGTCATCACTTTCGGCACAATCAAGCTAAGTTCCTTCATCTTTTTCTTTTTGTTAAAGTGGCATATGTTCAAAGGATTTAGGATAGATTCTACAAACCCACAATATGCTAAGTCCGAAATAATGGAAGCTACTAACATGGAATTTACGAATTCTTACGAAGAAAATTACGGTAACGTATCAAAGAATATCAGTGAAGGACAAAGATATTGGCGACTTCCGCTCACGGATTAGTAGTAATTTCCAGGAATTTAGTCAAATACCAGAGGGGCACAGACGTACACGGTGTAAATGGTCATCACAAGAGTTTCGGTGACACAACACGAAGCTTGATAGAAACAACCAAGTTTGTAAGTCTAATTCCATGGATAACACTTGGAGTTCAGCTTACTGGCATTTTGACCCAACTGGTCCTTTTTCTACAATGTCGAGTTTGGAGCTAAGCTGGAGTTGCTCACCTTACGCTACTCATGTTAAGTCAACATGAAGGTCCTTTTAGATCTTCAACATTTGTTTCCAGAACAGAAAAATGAATCTTTACTTTCTGAGGAGTAAAATGATTGAAAAAAGAAGTGTTTTTCCAAATTTAACAGAGTTGAAAAGACTTGGCAGCAGATGAAGTTAGAAGAACAAGATCAGCATGATTTTGAGCTTGTCTGTGATCATATCACCACACCCAAAAACAGCGGCGGAGAGAGAGAGAGCCAGAGAGAGGACTCACGGTGACGGCGACGCTTGAGACGAGCGGAAAGAGCGAGCCAAGCCCTTCGGACAGGGGAGAGGAGCTTGTTCCACCACTCCATCCACCTTTCTGGTCTCCTTCTCCTTCTCCTCTTATATTGATCTCCACCACAACACCATCGAGCCCACAACTTCAGTTCATCAACTACCACCAACTGTTTTCTTCATCCTTACAAAAGACATGCTCTCTCTCTCTCTCTCTCTCTCTCTCTCTCTCTCTCTCTCT
Organism: Rhodomyrtus psidioides; assembly: GCA_021437785.1. NCBI lineage: Eukaryota > Viridiplantae > Streptophyta > Magnoliopsida > Myrtales > Myrtaceae > Rhodomyrtus > Rhodomyrtus psidioides. The sequence goes on along the minus strand of JAILYB010000005.1, from coordinate 841,934 downwards.
CAGCTAAATTAAAACCTGGAGAGACATGTATATATATAACTCCAACCCCAGGATAGCTAGCCAATGAGCTGAAAAAGAAGTTGGCATCTAGAGAGAGAGATTGCCTATCACTTTCTAAGGAGCTAACCTTGCCCTCCTGTTATAACCGAATTTCCCTCACCAGGGACATGTCATCTATTTTCCAATCTGGCCCTTGAACTTTTTGCTCTATCTCATTTGAGCCCCTACATCTTCAATTCCCTCCGCAAGCACCATGCCACCATCTTGTCCTCTTCTAATTCTAGCTATCTGTCTCCATGAAGTTGAATTGCTTGATGAAACTTTAAGATTAAGTCATAATGGAAAACGGAATGCTCTCCAGACCATTGGCGTCCTGATAGTAGGGTTATGATAGGAACTTCGATCATGAATAAGTTTGATAACAAGTTGTATTTCCACCCTTTTAACTCTCTGATATGACTCGTTTTGGTTACCCGGTGTCAATGACGCATTGATCTCCTCATGCCTTAATCAGTTTGGACTTGATTGAGATCGATTAGCAGAGCACGCGGGGCATGTAGGGGCACAAACAGATTTTGTGATTGTGCCTTGTTATGGATATATGTAGAGCGAATTGTACCCTTACATGGACCATGAACATAGTTGGGAGCATTTTGCTTGTATTTCAAGCTGAAACGTTCGCAATTTCAAGAGTTACGAGAAATAAGCGTACAACTTGTTTCGCTATGAATCGGAGGACAATATCGAATGCATATTCTCCTTGTGATGGATTGATCGAGCCCTCTCCTCTAAGTTCAACTCTATATGAAAAGACAAGTTAGCTGCTTGAGGCATAATCAAAACAAGTCGAGCAGTTCCAAACTTAATCAAATCAAGTCATCACAACTTGTCTTGTCGATGCAGCTTCCTCCGGGATATTTTTATATTGACAAGCCACACGTGGAACAATTTAAGTGGACAACCTCCTCCTTTGGACTTCCTTTTTAATGTCTTAAGGGTTAATTAAAGCTAAAACTATCGATGAGAGCTCAAAGCATGTCTTTGTATTCTATGGAAAGTTCACCTAGATGGTCAGTAAAGGGCGGTTTGGCTCCTTATTTTAAAATTCGGACGTCAAAATAGTCAAGTTTTCTCATTATTAATTTATACATAAGGTGCAATTCAAAGTGTCGGCAACAGCCGGGTTCAAGGAATGGTTCAGTAAAAATACAAAAAAAAAAAAGGATCAGTTAAATAAAGAGAGATTTTTTTTTTCTTTTGCGGCAAAAAATAAAAATCGCGTTAACCAATTACATGGCGACATGATGCAGTCATCTAGCATGCTTTAGCACTCTTTTTGAGTGTTGACCTTACCCCATCTTTCCTTCTTTCTTGCTTTTGTATCACATCATGACTTTGTAACCGTTATCTATGATCCTTGGGACAGAGTACATCTGAAATGAAAGTTACAAGGTGAACAAGCATCTAGTGTTAAAAAAGTTGATAGGGGAGAGATCTTGAAAGTTGAAATCCCACCGAATCAAACTTGGAATCAGTAGAAAATGTTTGTTCTCTGAGGAATGTTCAAGTTTCTTGACATGGGGGTGTTGGCAAGCTAGTCAGAACTACAGCAATAGAGCCACGCCCATTTCTTTTATTGATCTTTTCTGCTCGATTACTAGTTTGAAAAGCCGGCCGATTTCGATATGGATTCAGAAGCTCGGTGCACATGAAATGGTGGGCGGTTGAGTGATGAAAACATCAGGGCACTGAATCAGATGATGCAATGTGGACCGTGTGGTGCGAGGTTTCAAGTTATTCAAAACAGAAAAGGGACGTAATGGTGGAAATGTGAAGTTAGTGTGACTTGGGAGAAAAGGCAGAAGAGCTTCGCAAGGACGGGAAGATGGGTTATAGCCTTATAGGTGGCGGAGGCTCGGTGGAGGCTTAATCAACTTTTCAAACCTTCATGCCTCTATACAACGGCATAATCATCAGATTCCAGAAGACGTGTGCATTTTTTCTAAAAAAAAAAATTGAATGCAAGTCAGTTCGGGCCGTGTCTTTGATGAGCATAATCCGAGTCTCACGTCTGCATATGAGCTCCCCATTTTTGTCGATTAGCCCTAATAATAAATTCAAAGTAAAAGAAACTTATGTCCGAATATTCGTGAAGAACATACAAGAGTTTCCATTACATCATCCAGCCTGCTTGAGATTGAGATAGAAAACAAGAGAGTTGTGGATTTCAGTTACAGATGAAACATCATCCTCCTATTCATCTCTCTCTCTCTCTCTCTCTCTCCCCCACAACCGCAATTGGGAAGTTTAAAATAGCCTTAAAGGTGGGATGACCACTAAGAGTAATAGAACTCAAATTAGACCTACCACAAAGTAAAGACCAGTGGATATTAGAGGTGCATTAAGAAGATATGCCACTTTGACCAGTCACTTCATTTAGAGGTCAGAACTGAACAATATCAATAATCCATGCCTCCACTATCCCAAATCTGACGGCCTCAGATACTGGGAATCAAATTCTCGCAAGCACCCTCTCTTTTTTTGTCAACCAGAATCTTCCGTCTAACTTTAACAAGCACCCTATTCATCCTTTAATCCAATTCCAGCTTAAAGTAAAAAGAACGAGATAAGAACCATCATTAGTGCTTCCTCTTTCCTTCTTGTTTTGGCATCCGATCAAGTAATGCTATTCTTCCTCCCAACCCTTTTTATCTCTAAGCCAATCAGTGATACAACAGTCAATAGTCGCAACTCATGAGGAGCAGATAGAGATATTGCATTCTGCAAGTGACTGAGAAAGAGGCCTTTGCTCATTCTCAAGTACTCTTCCATTTTGGTCATTCCAGCATCAGGTTAAACTAATTGAGTGGTCAACCTTCAGCAGTTACCCAAAAGAATCTTTGTTTGCTGAAACTACGCACCTGAATCATTAACCCGAATTGAATTTTAAAATTGAACTCCATCTTTTCATTTCCGTGCACATGAATCAACGAGGAATAATACATCAACAAGAATGAGAAGTGGAACATTAAAACGAAATGATAATAGTAAAATCACAGATGGATGTGCAGCCCATGCAGACAAACCAAAAAATGGTACTGTGCAGGTGGATTTCTGCAGCGGTCCCTTGAATTTTGGCAAGTAATTTTCGCACCAACAAAGAGAGGATACTGGGAAGAAAGAGGGAAGGATCCTAAACGATGAGGGAAGACATCATGAACACCAGATCCTAATATATAGCAAAATCTATTCATGGACCGTGTGCAGGTCTGGCTACCCTTCAAGACTATCATCATTGCGAAAGATGTATACTCGAGTGGTAATATCAAAACCATAAGGCCTCTTGCTTTCATAAGCAAGCGCTCATCTGCTATTTCCATTACCAACATCATGGAGCTTCCGATTTCTGGTGCAATATTTGCAATACTGGATGCATGTATTGAGGTTATGAGCAATATAAATGAACTTTATTGACAAATGCAAGAATACTCGTAAGGACAGGAACTTTCTCAATGGCTAAATATGAATAAGATGCATGGAAATTGCAATTGCTGCTTATCTGCTAATCATCTATGTTCTTCATATACTCCCTAGAGAGTTTGGTCTCCATTATCAGCTGCTGCTCTTTGAGAAGTGAATACCCAGACTCAAGTAACGCCTCCAGTGTTTGCTGCTCAAACATGCAAATAAACCCATTTAGGCAATGATGAATACCAAGTTGTATGCATTAACACATTCACTCCCTTAAACAACATATTACTTTAAGTTTAGTGAAGTAAACTGCAACCAAGACCAACAATAACTCCCTACCCTCGGTGGTGTAAACACTGGAAGCTTCTCCTCTTTTCTTCGTTTTAGGAGTTTCTTTCCAAGATCTTCAATTCCACCATTATCTTCAACCCACTGTGATCCAAAAGGAGTTACAATTAACAACTATTAGGCAAGAACTTTTATGTGGAAAAAGAATTTTCCCTTCAGAAGTATATAGTTTCAATCCTAAGCATTAGTCATGCCCATGAGAAACTACGACAAAAAAACTTGATGTTTACTGAATTACCAGCTGTTTAAAAACAACAGCCAACACTCTCTGTGCAAGTGATGGGTCTGCTGTCCGAATAGAAAATACACAGAAATCAATTACCTCAATCATCAAATCACTATGAAAACAAATTGTTGCCGTCTAAAGTATGAGAGGTTCATCATGCATGCGAAAATCAACCAAAGCTGGTTTATACATGTCTAGAGCATTATATGTCTCATAAAGATAAGAAAATAGAAAATAGCAACTTCAAGATCCACTTGAGCTAACTGGCCAGGTTGTCAGAGAATTTCCCAGTTCATAGCACAGTACATAGTTCGCACACAAAATTCACACCTGAATGTCCTGGTAATTGGTTTATTTGGAATATAACAGCAATTCAAAGCATATTTGCCACATAGATCAAAATTCCTCCATCAATCAATTGATATGTACTGGGTAAAGAGCAACGGAACTTGCTCATCGTTGTTCATCTATCAAATTCAGAATTCAAAATATGATTGTTCAGTCTCCTCAACTGGACTTGGATTATTTTATACCTTCAAGATCGACCTGTCATAAGTCCGGGACCTAAGAGCTCCATAGAAGTCCAAGGCTGCACGAACAGATAAGAAATTTGAGAGGAATATGGTGATATCATGGTGTCACATTTATACCAGCTTAATTAACCAAGCTAAAGGACAAAAATAATGGCAAGAAAGGATAGCATACTGTAAGATTGTTACCTTGATTAGGAAAGGTATCGACAACATGTACAACCTCCTTCCTTGAGATGCCGTCTTTCTCATACATTCTTTGAACAATATTCACGATATCTTCATGCGTAGGTTGCCTGTTCATGAAAGAGACATAATCACTTATGTGCCCACTGATAAAGCAATCACCACCAGCATGCAAATATGTAAATGTAACCAGAGGAAGAGCTGCACACTAGCTTGCAAAAATAAAGTACCAGTAAAACTTTTCCATCCTTCCATCACGAATCAAAGGAGCATATATTGTTGAAAAGTCATTCCCAGTAACAATAACAGGGATTCTGTTTGTGACATCTGATTCTCGCCAATCTTGCCCAATGCTTACTCTTGTTGGATTGTCCGACAAATTCATGAGTGTGCCAACTACAATCTGATTATTCACAGTCATTTGAGTATTTCCTGGATGAGGGCACAGCATGTGAGGTTCATATGGAAGAACCAAGACTAGAAAAAAGTATTTTCTTTGTTTATAAGATGAGAGTCGGGGGACTTAGGATATAGGCCCATCATAAGGCTTAGAGGTAAGCTGAATTTAACCTGCCTAAATGAACTGTAGCTTACCAAATCTACCAAGGCCGGCATCAATGTCATTGATCATTAAACAGCTCATTTTACCCTGCATCCACCAAGGAAATCAAATTAGACTTCCTTGACAACTTATTTTAGGGCTTTGCAAACACCGGTGATGGAATTTCAGAAACGGGAGGCTGGAGTAAATATCCAAGAAAAAGGTATGAAAAATACCAACTAGAAGGTTGCGTTCCAGTATAGTGGATTGTAAGATTTGATGGGACCACTACCAACTACTCTAAAAGCTTAAGCTATTAGAAGAAGGCGTGGTTTAGTATTTATATATTTCAACACCCTCCCTCACGTTTAGTCTGGTCTTTGCCTAGTACTAAGCGTAGACATATTCATTAGGGATGCAAATAGGGGCCTAGAAAGATTTGAACTCAGGACCTCCTGCTCTGATACCATGAAAGATTTTGTGGGACCACAACCAACTGCTCTAAAATCTTAAGCTATTAGAAGAAGGCGTGGTTTAGTATTTATATATTCCAACATGGATTAACGATCCATAGTAAACTTCTTGAACTTCAAAGTGCATTTGTACAGCGCAATTAAGTGCAACCAGGCAGGAAGAACTCTTCTATTATTTGAAGTTTCTCTTACGAAATGAGTTATTATCTGGGCCGTCATCTTAAATTGAAGTGTCATACTTTGTTGGATACGATGTTGCGAGAACGACACTTGCTGGTCCTCACCGAACACAGCTATTATGCTATCCCGGAGTAGGATGGCATTCGAATTTTGAAAGTCAAATGCAGCAGTAAATAAAAACTGACAGGATGTCAGTGAGTAATAGACTAGGTAGCAGGCAGAGAAAAATGAGCAAATAAATAAACCAATCATTTAGCATGGAAGTAACATGTAAAAGATGCTGCAAAACAGGTACACAATGACAATTAACGAATAGCAGAAAGGCATTAATCTCCACATGCAAAATTGTCATGCCACATACATAAATGGACAGTGAAAGGGAAAAGCTTCTAACTTGGTTCTGAACCACTTGAGAAGCTGCTCTATAGCGTTCACGTATCAATTTTCCCGGTTCTCCTGTTGAGTCAAAGGTAGTCATGAAGCCATAGAAAGAGCAAAGCTTGAGAAATCAGCGAAGGAACAACAAGAAGTAACAGTCCTAGTTCACATGCTAGAACACTAAAGGTTGGAAGAAAGCATCTCACCAGCTCTCTCTGATTCTAGTTCCCCAGCAGACATGATAATGGGCTCAAGTCCCATCGCCTGAAATATAAGTTCTGTCTGGAATGATTTTCCTTGACCTTTTCCTCCCCAAACACCTGGGACATAGAATCGTGATGCTTAGAAAAACAGAGAATGAAAGTCAAATTATCCAGCATTGTAGAAGGTCCGCTTCTATATCATCTGAAAAAGAATCATTAATCACCAATGCACATTTTTTTTTTAATTCTATATCAGAAACAATGACATTTTTGTACAAAAATCTGATTAGATAAATTGATAAATAAGCAAGTTTAGATTAATGATGGTGATCAAATCATTTATTTGTAACTGTACATACCAAGGATTAGGGGAACTTTTACATTGAGAAGATGCGCAATGTAGTTCTTGACAATGTGACACACTGCAATATCAGCAGAACATGTATGAAGAAGATAGAAAGGAAGACAAGAATGAGGAACACTAGAACGTCAATTAGCATTAATCATTTTTATCCAGGTCAAAGAATGCATTGTTCGTATTTGCTAAAGTGCAACAGACAAATGAAGGACAGGATGGTCACCAGGGGTATTCATTTCCACGTGTTGTTCTTACACCACAAAATCAAGTTTCATGGAACTTACCAACTTTATCCTGTGAAAAAGAGGCGAAACATGTCACAACAAGCAATCTATATTCACGAACAGGATACATAACTTGGAGAGCGGAAGACATGAAGCAAAACATAACATGAATGACCAAGACAGCAAGTTGAGAAACCATTGATAGACTTAGGCTAAAGTAAATGGTCATAATCCAGTGGTCTCAGAAAATGCAAATATGAATCCATGGCCATGTCGAATGCCTCTCCACATAGCCTTATCAATGAGAAGTTAGGAACTAGCATTGGCCGAAACATTTAGCAAGTAGCATGCACAGGAGTACACAATAGCACAAGCCTTTACATTAACAGCAAGTAAACTCAGGGAATGTTGTAAGTAACTCAATTAAACTTTATCAGAGAGCAAAAAAAACCAACAACGGGGGACAATAAGTTACCATGAATAGAGGAGCGATGTAATAATCTCCCTGAAGGTACTCAAATGACCTTGTGACCTTCTGCCGGTAATCGAACACAATGTCAGCTGCAACAATCATTGAAAAATTGCTGGACTGATTATTATATAAGAAGAGGAGCAAAATTCAGCTGACAGCTACAACTAACTCACTGTGCGACACTTTCTTATCAACTTTATTTATCACCCATGGATTGCAGACTCTCTTCTTTAAAAATCTACCAAATGTGATCATTTCCTGTATAATTCTTTGCTTCCCCCTCCCCGGAATTCTCTGGACCAGTCAAAAAATTCTAAATATATGACATGAATTAATATATATATTGTAATCCCATGGATACAGAGCGATCTTAATCGGACACAAAAAAGGAAAAAGATGACAACCTGCCCAGGCGACAGATGCTAGTATATATGACCTCGACAAGCATGATGCCCTAGCGCTAAAGTCAAAACATTACATCGCCTGTTGCGGCTGCAATCCAATCTGGAGCAAAATTGTAGGGAGAGCGACACATACAGTCTTCGCCGAGAAAATCGCCAGCGAAGAGGTCGTCGATGACACCAGCCCTCGCACCAACGGCGATGTTCATGTTGTCGGCCTCCTGCCCCAGCCGGTACAGGTAATCCCTGCCCTCCGCGTCCTTGGCTTCCCACGACGACTGCTCCGACAGTCTCGTAGGCTTCACTTCGCCGGACTTGTCGCCGTCGTCGATGCTCTGCGGCTGTGGAGAAGAAGATTTGGAACAGGAGAGGGCGAATGGAGATGGCGATGACGGTGGAGCTTTGATCGGAGGCAGTGACAAGGGACTGCAATGGAAGAGGGATGGTTTGTTGACGACGATGTTGCAGAGCGCCATTTCGGTGGCCACTGACACTGAGCCGAGCTGAGAAGCGAGGGCGGACGTCGGAGCAAAAACGCCGCCTTTTTTTATCGTTAAGCTTCGGTGTATTTGGCGCCACAAGTTAGGCACTAGTTTTTCTTTTCTTTTTTTCTTTTTTTCCCCTTCAGGGTTGAATTTCGGTTTTATTTGAAAGTCATAATAAATCATGCATATAAATGATTAAATGAATTTAGGCATGTGCAAAAAAAAAAGAGAACTTCCCAATATTTTGTCGGGCAATTAATCTTATCAAAACTCTAAAATAAGTCGATTTACTTTTGAAGGTTGTTTTTATTTTATTTTTTGCGCTAGGAAAGAGAGATGAATAAACATAAGACGAAAAATCCATTATGTTGGGAAAGAAAATGTCGAATAATCTAAAGAATATATCGCCAAGGTCGACTCCATGTCATCTTCGTATGGTTATCGCTGGTGAGCTCGTATAGTAACGACCCGTGTGAGCCATCGGAGTTTCGGCTCGTGCGTTGGCAGTTTGTTGTTTTTGAAAAGTGAAGTTAGAATGGTTCGGACCAAATTAATTTCGCTCGGATTTCGTTGGATACAAGGTAAGTTTCTAGGAGGTGAAGAGCTCAACAAGTCTCAAACTTAAAAAAGCCATGACGCTGGAAAATGCAAACGAGACATTGTCTGATCGACCCACGCATTCAAACGCAGCAGTGCTTCTCAAAGGACGTAGCAACTCCATCACAGAAGTTTCCTTCCATGTCTTGTTTTTGGAAACTTCGCAATGGCAACGAAGGCCGATTCATCCTCTCTATTAAGTTTGAATCTCGGCCGAAGTCCATTCGACTTAGGAATGTGATGATAAACCGATAGCGCAATGTTGCGCCTTCAATTAGAAAGGGACACCGACCCCTACCGTGCAAGTAGTCGAATTATTTTTAAGTTACGTTCATGATGAAGCGAGGCGAAAGGAAGCGTGAAGGCAGTAATCCAGGACACCGATCTCAATTCTATTCATATTAGCTATATTGAAAGCATGATGAGGGTGTTGTTGATGCTTAAATCAGATCATTCTCGTTGTAGGAAATCCAGTTTATGCCGACATCCTTCACCGCGCCGGGAGGGATGTCCTCAATCACCTTCTCTTGGCCTTTGGGACAGTATATGCCGGTCCGTCCATGGGGAACCCAGCATCCACCATCACTGCTCCCGGCGTGGCTTTTGCTCTTCACTTCCTCGCCTTCTAGTTTCCCCACGTCTCGCACCGCGTCGGCTGAACTCTTCCTGTGGTAGGCTTTTCGGATCAGGGGCCTGCCATTTCGAAAGTTTTATGGTCAACAACAGGAGAGGGACACCTAGTGAAAGAAAGCTTCATTTGCATTCAGATCTAGCTCATCACAAAGGCTCTGCCGGCTGAAAAAGGATCAAAGCTGTTAACACGCGCAACGTTTGTACAATGAGCAAAGATTGAGGGACTTGCTTGAAGAACATGGAGTTCATGGTCTGTGCTCCTCTGGAGAATGTCCCTGACATTTCTGAATCTCTTTCAACGGAGAAGGATGAAATCCCCAGAGAATCATCAGCTGATATAGAAAGGACGAAGAAATGGGAAATGGGTAATGGGTCATGGGGTTTATCCATTTCTCTCTTTCCAAGGAAGAATCAGTTTTGGTGGGGTTCCATGTCTGCCTTTTGAGTCATCATTTTTATGGTTCAAAATGCAGTTTTTTCAAGAGATTACAAAGAGGGATGTATGCCCATACTCCTTCAATCATGCCCATATGGACTGTTGCCCCTATGTCCTTGGGGCAACTTGTGGCATTAAATATGTAATGATGGGTATCCACATTTGGCGGCCCAATCCCAAAAAAAACCCCAAACTTTAGCCTTTGTCCCAAAAATATCCATAACTTTTTTTGTCTCATAAAAAACCTTCAACTTTTGATTTTGTCCCAAGTCTACCAATCCAATCCCAAAAATACCTCAAACTTTGGCATTTGTCCCAAAAAATATCCACAACTTTTTTTTTGTCTCCCAAAAAATCTTCAACTTTGAATTTGTCCCAAATCTACTAGTCCAATCACAAAAAAAACCCTCAAAACCCATGTCGTAGAATTCCCGACGACCCGACGTCGGCCGTTTAGCTTCTGTCGAAACTCCAAGTGATTCTCAACCGTCGCCCGATGATGTGGCCTTATCCCGAGACAATAGCAACCCTCGTCATCGACTTCTTACCCGTTGATAGTCATCGATGCCAATCGAGCCTTCCACCGAGGACCATCGTGCCGACCCTGCATTTGTGACAACAAGCTGTTGCCGACCCTGCATCTATGACAACAAGCTGCTGCCGACCGTGCCTCTGTGACGAAAAACTGCTGCCCCCAATGCTTTCTTGTGATCATCATTTCGGTAAAAATTTGAAGTATAAGAAGAAGATTTGTTAATATCTTGTTCCCACTTAAATTTGTATGTGAATCTCGGGTAACTCAATTATGTCTAGAAATGAATTAATACGGCTGCAATGTGTCAAACATTCTTCCTTGAAACAATTAGAAGTACATTTTGATCTTTGTCGAACAATCATGGGTTCTGTTCAACTGGGCGCGAAACACTCCTTTTTTTTAATAACTGTGGTAAATTTGGGACAAAATCAAAAGTTGGAGGTTTTTTATGAGATAAAAAAAGTTGTGGGTATATTTGGGACAAAGACCAAAGTTTGAGGATTTTTTGGGACAAAACCAAAAGTTGAAGGTTTTTTAGGAGACAAAAAAAAGTTATGGATATTTTTGGGACAAACGTCAAAAATTGAGGTTTTTTTTGGAATTAGGCCCACATTTGGCCATGTAGACACACAAACCCCTTCTGTTTTACCCTGGCTAACCTTCTCGTTTTGCAAACTTAGGTCTTGTCACTAAGTAGATGCAGCTCACTTGATGCTTAGGATGACTGCATAAGAGGCTAAACGTCTCTAACTTCCCAAATAGCAAGCACACAGTGTTGGGGTTCCATCTACATGAAAGGACCGATCCCTCGGTGTATGAGTGTTTCGCTTTCGCTTTATATGAGTTAAAGATGCTCACGATAATCTTTGAGCAATGATCATGACAAATTCTCATTGATTGTTGCGATCCTCATCCAATGCAGAACAGGTAATAATAGTGTGGTATGCATTTAGCAACTGGCTATGACAAATTCTCATTGATTGTTGCGATCCTCATACAATGCAGAACAGTTAATAATAGCGTAGTATGCATTTGGCAACTGGCTATGACAAATTCTCATTGATTGTTGTGATCCTCATCCAACGCAGAACAGATAATAATAGAGCACATAGGCAAGTGAGGTACACATTTTGCAACTTGAGCGAACCTCTTGGGTCAAAATAACCCTCATTCTGCAGCATATCAAGAACAGACTGCAGTTTAGAATTTGATTTAGCAGTGAGATTGTTCCTTGACTGCGTAATACCAATCATCTGTTTGCAAAGACGATGCCGCTCTCGTGCACTAAATATGGATGTCTCCCCCCTCAAAATAAGATACCGAACTTTATAATTTCTCCAGAAAGTAGGCTTAGATATGGTATATTGACATTTCAAGCCGACAGGCCAATACAACTGTGACAGCCAAAAACCAAGGGTATGGACATTGTATGCTCCAGCACTCATTTGGAAACAGTTTGACACATAAAGTTACAGTTCACTGCTGTAGCAGTTTCGTAGAAGCTTATTCCTCTACATTTTCAGTTTACGCTCTGCATACATATCATCCTAGTGCGTGAACAGAATGAAAAATGTAACTATAATGGACCCATAATCAGTGTCGAACAGAATGATCGATGCATCCCATTCGTACTACGTGGTACAATGGCTCAAAAACTCGCCTCCTCGGTTGTTGGACGTCTCAAGAAGTACCGCAGACTATTTGCAAGGACCTGTAAAATCACCAAATGAGGAGATCCCCATTCATGAAATGAGACGAAAACACAATGTGTGGGGGATAAAGAAAATACTTAATGTGGTTTGAACAGTCTCACTTTAATTGTACAAAGAAATCTATACTCACTATGGTAGCATAACTCAAAGTCAACTTCCTTTTTTCTGTCCCCACCTAGTAACTCAAATCAACCCATATCTACCCTGGCAGTTCAACTCAAGTAAACTTCGAAGACTAGAACACTATTTTCATGTGAAAATCATACACACACCGTGGGATACACATTCTTATGCACACACTAGCATGTAGTAATAAGCAAGCACACGCACATTTGTCATTAGGCCCAAACATACATTCATGCATTCATGGACTTGACACATACACGTGAAGATGCCCATGTGACACCCAAAATCCACTAGTCTCAAATGCTTTTCAATATAGGCACAGCTTCTACATTAGTATCATCATACCTGCTGGAGAGGCTTGATGATGGCTTTGCCCTTGTAGCTGACATGAAATTTTGCCTTAGCCAGCAACCCCTGGTCACAACACCAAAAGAAATTGTGAGTTTGCATTAGTTATGATCACTCAAGGAAATAAAAGGTCAGTGATGATGTGAATGGTGACCTCAGTATCAAACTCTCCTGATTCCACTGCAATATTGATGTCAGTTATGATCTTCACAAGATCCACCAGTAAGCCAGGACGATCAGCCGACTCCACCAACAGTAAACTGTGACGAGATATACTTTAGGGGTCAACAGACATTTCAATGTCCTCACTTGCAACTTGCAAGACATTGCCTAACTTGGGATAAATAAATGAGACGCAACTAGCAAAAAAAAGAAAAAGGAGAAAAGCCTTACCTTCGATCGGGACCATCGTCGACAACATTTATGCGCGTGGCTATGTCTACATCAACCTGAGGAACACAAGACAACGTCCTTATAGTTGGGTTACAAGCTTGTGACATAGGCTTCACTTAAATAAATGATGAGCAGTGAGTGTGTATGATTAGTTTTCTCGGACCCATGAAAAGTATTATAAAGGATGGAAGAACACACTGTATCCTCACAAAACCTCTGACTTATCTTCCCCTTAAAAGGAGAATAGGTCCAGGACCATTGACGCTGAGTGCAATTGTGTCAGGGATCAATCGCTATCAATTAAAAACAGCATTCAATGCAGTGCAATGGAACCTAACAGACATCCCTTTTTCACATGCCTGCTGTGTGGGTGGTACGGCTCCGAATGCGACTCCCATTGCTAATTGTGTACTTGACTCCTGGAGCAGCAATATAACTCCGTCAAAAGCTCATAATATAGGTCCAAAGCTAAATATTAAACTAGGATGGTGGAAAAGGGAGTTACCGGGTGATACTGTATGAGATTATTGATAACTGTCAATCGAATAGCCTCTAGCAACTCCGGCTCCTCAACCTTTCTTCCAGTATCACTGCAAGCAAACTCAAGACAAAACCAGTTCACGGAGGGAAAGTAAATACAAGGTAATAGGAGCTAAGAAGCAAGCGCAATTGTTCTAATTGAGTTAAGAGAACATAGAAATTCCATTCAAATGCATCATATCAGCAATAAAAGATTTTCCCACCTCTCCAGGTAGTAGGTGCCTTGCAAAATGCAATCAAACTCGATTCAAGTACATTTTGATTGACATGGAGTAGAGACTATATGTAAGGTGATTCTAAAGAATGGCTAACCAACAATACCATAATAGGAGCAAATAAAATGGCTATAAGCAGAAGCAGAACACAAAGAGACTATGTAAGGTGATTCTAAAAAACAGACCGAGGGCTTCCATTGTAACTTACGTCAGTCACTAAATGATAGCAGGGATTGACACTGATGCAAGTATAAAAGAAGATCAAAGTATGACAGTCCAAAAAATTGCCAAGAACTTACGCTTTGGTTATGGCAAACTTGTTGTGCTTCCCTGAAGAATCCAAATATACATTTGCCTTGACAACATTCAGGCCAAGGTTCTTTAATGCACTCATCTACAAGCCAAATACAAAATTTCAATGTTCGAAACATGGAGTTGAGACTAGATAAACAGGATTAAGCAATTTCCAGCAAACGATCATTCCACTAAGAAAAAGGCAGTTGATGGTGCTTCACCGTGTCAAGGAGAGCACCGAGGCGGTCCCCGAATGTGATCTCGAGAACAGTGGCATCTGGGTCGGAGTCCTGATCTATGATAACTTTAGGGGTTGGAACAGTGTCAGTTTCACTCTGACTTCCATCCTGCCAGTAGCATCGAAATTCCCATCAACAATAAAGCACCGATACCGGTCGATAATAATAAAGCACCGACACGGATTGACAGCATGATGTGGTCAATACCTCCAGAGTAGTAGGAGCTGATGCTTGTCTAATGACTGTTCTTGAAGACGACAATCTATGAGAAAGCAGATAGAGCTAAAACTAAGAAAAATAGGAAATCAATGGCACAATAACTATTCCTACTGGGATAGAATTAGAGCGTGGTTTGCGTAATAATGAAGTTGCCCATATCGATCCTACAACGATAAGCGAGAGAACCTAGTGACATCCAAAAGATGGAGGAATCAAATCAAAGCAGAACACACTCACCCAAAAAAGAGGATAAAAAGAGAGAGAGAGAGAGAGAGAGAGAGATAAAGATCAACATAGAACAGTTGAAGTCAATTTCCACAGAGTAGTCCAATACAGTCAAATCACTAGAACCCAACATACGTCAAGAAAAGAAGAAAAAAAAAAACGGGTAGTCAAAATATGATAGAACGGCGCTGGCAAAAATCAGTAATTGAGTGCTTCAAGCATTGCGAAATTCACACAACATAAACTACAACAAGAAGATAAACTAAACCATTTGGCAGAAAACCAAAATCTAGAAGCTCGATAAAAGATAAGCTTAGAACAAAAAACAAGATTTCAAAGGCACAAAAACACAAAAGAAACCATACCTTTGGCCATGACGAGGGCAAGAACGCGTGTCCTTCAACCCAGAAGAGGAAAACCCAGCAACCGAAGCGACACTTGATCTGGTGATTTCAAATGCTTTATGAAGACCAGAGAAGGTCGTGGCGAGGGTAGCAGAGGCCATAGCAACAGCCATTTCCACTCACCCAACCCAAGAGAAAGAAGAGATTTTTACTAGAGAAAACTACGCAAAAGATCAAAGGGCGTCACGGTTCCCGAGAGAAAATGAGAATGCGATCCGTTGGTGGAGGAGTAGTATAGAGCTCTTGCAATATCCGCCATGGGATGGAGATAGAAAGAGAGCATCTCCCTATCTATAGGGGAACTGGGCGAGTGCGTCCGCCCCATAAATAATTCCCCTCGCATTTTTAATTGCTCAAACGGAAAATTGTAGATTGGAAAGAACAAGAGACAACGATTGCAATTTCTCTCCCACTGCCTGAAAATTTATCTTCTCTCCCCCCACTGTCTGAAAATTTATCTACCCTCGATTTAATGAGTTGGTGATGGTGTCTGACAGCGACGCGCTTGGCTGCGATTGGACGCTGCAACCTGTTAATTGCGCACATAATTCCCCTCGCCCTCGCTTTTTTAATTCCGCAAACGGAAAAATTGTAGATTGAAAACAACAAGAGGCAAAACTCTCACGACCATTGCAATTTTTCTCCCACTGTCTCAAAGTTTATCTACGCTCGATTTACTCAGTTGGTGTTCGATCGTACGTGTGCCATCCATCCTTGAAGTTGACGTTCACTCGTGTTGGTATAGAAACATCATGAACTCTCGTTAACCATCCTACAATCTGCAATAATTTCATATAGGAGTAATAGATTGTTACAAATTTAAGACAGAGGTGGATGAACCACTGATTTACTGGACATTCACGAGTACGATTATGAACCGATAGCTATGTCATATTTTTGTAATAGCTTCATAACGACAATACTAGTAATTTGATGGCCATTCAACAAAATTCAAACATTTTTTTTTTAAAACAGGAACTCAATTTCGAATGTCGGATCTAAACTGATAATTTTGACATACAAGCAAGACTAATAAATCTTGACAAGCAATTCCGAATGTAAGTTCGTAACTGGATGAGTTACTAATAACCCTAATCACTCGACGAATCTGCCAATTATCTTATATTTGTCAACAAAGAATTAGGAGACTTCTTGAGTTAGCATAAGACTCCGAGTCCTAGATGCCCGCAAAAATGGATCAAAAACTCATATTTGACCATAAATAGATTCTTCAAGTTTTAAAAGTGGGTCATAAAAGGGTTATTTAAAAACTTAATGTGTCACAAATGAATTTTAAATAGGTCATCAAAGGATTAGCTAATATATATTCTTTAAAAATGTGAAACAATTTTCTTTAAAGTAGATTAACTGGATTTATATAACATGAAAAACATATCAAAACGAGTTAAATGGATCAATATAGATCGAACCATATTCGCAAGCGATTGCAAATGATATAACTCGTCATGTCAACATATTTTATTGTCTAGGAGGATGTTCTATCGGCCAGATCTAAGATACTATTTTTTTTTTCATTGGGTCATTTACGTTAGAGAGCCCCTTTCCACTTAATAAGTAAATTTTAATTTAAAGGAATTCAATTCAATGTACAATATTTCATTGAAAGATCTTGGCCCTACCCAAATCCGACCCGATTCACCCGTTTGACACCTCTACTGAGTCCTTGAAAAAAGCTTTCTAATCCACAAAATGACAGGTAATTATTACCTCAAAGAAGCATGACTACGAGGAAAATCACACTGCCTAAGGTAGAACCATAGAAACGTGATTGGTTTCTTTACATGGGTCCCGCGTCAAACGATCAGTTTTGCATGTTCTAACGTTCTGTCAACTCGGAGTTATGCTATCGCAAATGCAGATTTCCAACTTAATAATGAGTACCAGAAAGACTGGGAAAGAGGACAGGACTCGAATCAATTCGCCGACCAAGATGAAATGCCATCCGACGCAGATACCATTCCATTCTGCTTGGCTCATCAACTCTGTCTAATCTTTACTCAGCAGTGATTCAATACAAGCGGCCAAATCCCTTCAACTCAATTCCACCATCTAAATAATCATCGTGTTGAAAGTCTGCAGATTACAAAAATCAAGCAAACCACCTTGGATTTGTGCTTAAGGCTGTAGTGGCCGTGCAACAGCCTGGCGCGAAGCGTAGGTTACTACAAAAGGAATGGATGACAAATTAACAAGCATTGAGAAGGACGGAATACAATTTTCCCTATCCTTGCTCAAGTACGGGATCCACTTGAATGTACAAAAGCCTGAGGTTCCTTTCCAGCCCGGTATTTGCCGCTGCAATTATCGGAGGTAGGAGTTGGAAGGTGGAAGAATATCCGGCGAACACGGAAGCTGTTGAATACGTTGTGGGCAATACTATCATCCATTAATTAATTATCATCTGCACATAAGTAATGGAGAACAACCATTATAAGGGCATCGGATCTATGCGGAAGATATAAATTGAAGAGTTATGTTGGAAAGGACATCCAACACTCTAGGAACTGCTCAGGCGCTCATTTCTGAGGACACCAGATTTATTTCCAAAAGAAGCATTCAGTGCGGTGCCACATTTTCACTCCAATTCAATGAGAAAACATATCTTATTTGATGCACGAGGGATAGAAAAACACATTATACTCACCATTTGAAGGGTCCACATGCACAAAAAAGCTCGCTGCAACAATGAGATAGCACAGGATAAGCATCAAGCCTTTCAGATAATTTGATTTCCCCTCCTGCAGGAAAGAACGCAACTGTGGAGTCACAAATCATGATAACCCTATTATCAAGCTGCATGGCCTTACATGCAAATGTCAATTGCGCATTTATGTCCCGGACTAAGAATTCAATTATATCAGTAAACCATTTAAATTTAAGTCACCATTTCATCTGACCAATAGGTCAGGTAGCAATGATCTTCACGAAGTTGTACATAGGAACAGCACAGGAGGTCCTTCATGTGTATCTCTCTAGACTCTTATTTTAGGTCCCCAATTATCAATCTCAATGCTTTAATCTTAGGCCAAATTTCAGCCTTAGGGTGGACACTGGACAGAGGTCAGGGCATTAAACAATTAAGGCACGCTTAATTTTTTAGGTGAATTAGCAATGGCCACACAAAATTATACTAATATAACGAGAAATAGAGAATGGGTTTCATAAAAAAAAACACTCGCATTAGTGGAGAGAAGAAAACAAGGGAACTGAATAACTAACCTGCAGCATAAATGTCACTACTAGTACAGCTATGAATAGTGTGGCAGTCTCAAATAATTGAAAGTTCAAGTCCATTGGTTTCCCCATCAACCACCCAACAACAACACAGAAGGGTATCTGTAATTATGAACAAAGAAAGATGTTATGGGGACAAACCATAAACCACGGCAAGTCCTGCAAATATAAAATATAGAAGCTTAATAATGAGGACCAAGATACACATCAGTATTAAGGAGGTACCATAAACATTGATATTTGCGTAGATGATCCAATTGCCACTGCAAGTGTAATGTCCTGTAAAAAGTCAGCTGGAATCAATAGGCAGCAAAATAATATAAAACAAACATTTTTCAAGCAGTGTGATGTCCTGTAAAAAGTTAGAAGGTGGAATCAATAGGCAACAAAATAAAATAACAACAAACATTTTTCAAGCAAACTTACGAGCTTATCCTTCACTGCAAACATTATAGCGCTTGCATGCTCTGCCGCGTTTCCCACAATTGGAAGAAGGATGACACTAATGAACGCAACAGAAATGTTCAATGAATCAGATGCTCCCTGGAAAGAGGAAGAAAAGCTTTCAAATTGATGACTGAATCTTCTGGCAAACAAAAACATCACGCCAGACTCCACATGACTGTGGTCAATGACTTCCTCTGGTCCAATAAGCACTGACTGAGTCTCCACGAGGGAATAAACAGAAGGTGAAAGCCCAAAGCCTAAAATCAAATCAACATCAACAACACCTTTATCCCAAACTAGTTAGGGTCGACGGTAAATGAACCCCAAGGATACATAAAATAAAAACAAGACCGATCGAGGGAAAAGAGATAAATATGTAAAAAATAAATAAACAAAAATAAAAATATAGATATATATATAGGGGGAAAGGACTAAAAAGGACAGTCAAGAACATGGGAATTCCACCCCTCCACAATTCTAATAGCCTTCCTCCACTCCGTTCTGAGACAAACCGTACGCCAATCTATTTCCCACACCATTAAATCTTGTTTTACTACTTTCCCCCAAGTAAGTTAAAGCCTAAAATCAAATGCAAAGACAAAATGCTAATCCAAAAGGATAAGTTTAGCTACACAGCCTTTTAGCACTGTAATAGTAACTAGACGGCTTTGTGAGCTCAGGCTAACTTGTCCTTCCTCCTAGTCTAGTTTATGCAATGATTTAATCCCTAGTGTCAGATTGAGTGATGATCTAAATATCCTACTGCCAGATATAAAAATAATCCACCTCCTCGGCAAAATAAATGAGATGGCACACTAATTGTGAGCAGCATTAGAGGCCCCTCGGAAGACAATACCTCTATTGCATCTACTAGGTAGCCAGACAATACAGATATCCACAGGGTCAAAACAGCTAGCCAACCAATTGCTTCCCACATGGTTATTTCAGGAGCCTCTTTTTCCTCAGAACCTTCTTCACTGATTCCTTCCTCCTGTCACAAAGGCAAAGAACAATGACAATTAGGTTTTCTTTCACTTGAAAGTTCAGTAGAAAGCTATTTAAGTTAATAACACTACAAAAACCACAACAGTCAATTACATGCCAGATTATCCTGAAAGATTAGAAAAGACACTGACCTCATAAACATTGCAATTGGGGTTGTGTAAACTGTGTTGATGTTTTAGCTGGAAAAAAATATAGCTTGCATATGCAACAAGCATCACGCAGCTGCTAAACCTTGACAGAGCAAGCTCTGACTTTCCAAAATGAATCTCAGTGTGTGTGAAGTGGAGAACAGCTGGAAACATTATTCCCATTACTGCCATCAAGAGCAATCCAGAGTTCACCAAGGCAGTGGCCTGTTGCAAAGATAATCCCCTTAACTTCAAACTTAGAGAGTCCTACCAACAAGGAATCTATTCTCAATTTCGACATAGATAAATGGAGCAACACCTGAGATGTACCTCATTGAACACCTGAACCTTGTTATAGTGTACGATCCCACCAGTGAAGAAGGCACATCCAAGTACTAAAAGCATGTTAGACAAAATAGAGCCGAGCAATGATTGTTGAACGATCCGTATCATTCCATTCTTCAATGCATAAATTGATATTATCAATTCTGTGGCGTTTCCAAACGTGGCGTTCAAAAGACCTCCAACTGCAAAATTACAAGAATTTTCATAAAGATCTAGGAAAAGGATGAAGGTCAATCACACTACAGGTTATGTAAATGCTGAAATATCAGTCTGAAGTCACGCATATAATAGCCCTTCATCTGAAATGTTTAATGGCTCATTATCCTTTATACTTTCTATATCCTTATATTTACATTCATATGTAAGCATTACTAAACATATGCAAAATGTGCATGTACATGTATTTCACGCACACATACACATCTGTGTGAGAATCAAAGATATTGCTCACCCACATATTGACAACCTAATTCGGGATCATTTCCGACACAAGCAACTTTAAATGGAAATATCACAAAAGTACTGTAACAAAAGATAAAGACAGCTCTATTACCTGTAGGCCCCGTGTAGAAGGCAAGCTGCCTGCACAAATGACAGCGAACAGCTTATAAGCATCACCAAAAGCTAGGAGTGGCCAAAGAGCCATTCAGTGCTATTTACTATTTCATGTAATTAGTTATCCATACTCAGTTACATAGCCCAACCGCTCTGCCAGAGGTGTGATGCCTAGCATACTTAAGAAGAAGACCAGAACCTACATCAAATGAAGTAACTTGAGATCCAAATTCAAGACTGCGACCATCTTGGGTTAAACCATGAAGAGCGTTTTGCTTTTAAAAGAGATAAAAGGCATCTATCAACAAGCATCAGAAGCTTAGGACAAATTAAAGATAGTCAGAGCTCTACTTACATGGTTTCTGGTAAGGTAATGAAGCAGTATGGCCAGAGGGCCAAAAGGTAGCAATATATTTATCTTGGCTTTCAGCAACACAATATAGATACTTCTGAGTGGTCTGATACTTGATTGCTTATGAATCCATGAGTTCACGACACTTGTGTGCGGTGCTAAATGTGCCGTCTCAAAATCAAAGGGGTGAACTTTCCTGGCATTTGGAGATGAACTAAAAGGGATTTCCTCATCAGAATCAAGGTCAGTTCTCCCCTCCATGGGTCCCATCTGCAAGCCAAAAATAATGATCAGAATTCTTGAAAATTAAGCTCATGCACTGAAGTTAAAGATTTCAGCTATACATTCAAGGGAATCTGAATCATGTTCAATCTAATAATGAATTCCTCACGATATGGCATCATCAAGGTGCATTTAAGCCAATTTTTCTAAAGTTCCTGCAATGGTATGTCAAAATACATAACAGCTACAAATAGGAGAAAGCACTCGATAAATATAAAACTGTAGGCCGTCATATGTCATTGTTCAAGCCAATGCTTCAAAATTTGCTTGCTACCAAATGCCACTGGATCCACAGGAATATAAGATGCCACAACAAAAGAGGCCTGCGATGACTCCTTGTTGCAAAAACGAACTGATTACTCTTCTCCTGACTATACATGCGTCCTGCCAGAACTATTATTAGAGGTCCCACGATGGAGCGTTGGCTGTTGATATAAGTATGTCGGGCACCGGGCAAGACTTTTCACCATTATCAATCCCCATCTTTGCTGTTTTGAAGGCCGAACCTCCTCTTGAACTTGACATCAATCTCTTTTGAAGGACAGTAATATAAACAAGCAGATGTGAGATGTGTAAATCCCACTCACACCATCTTAGCCGAGATGTGCAAATATACCACCATAATAGCTGCCTGTTTTTCCTACCACTCTGCTGAGGTCTCAAGAACCCCACGAAGAAGTGGAATTAGCTAAAAGCTTAGATCGGCACGACTTGAGCTCTTCATCATCCAAATCAGACGTTCAACCTCTGGGCAAATCGATGCCTCATTTAAAGATCCTTACAGTGGCCACACAGAGAGAACATGAGGAAGCTCATTAAACTCACAGGACGTGCATCAACAGTTGCAAGACAAGTCATACGACACCATAACTGAAAGGGAAACGAAAGGCCTTTCACGTGAAGATACGGACAACAAATCAAGAAGCAGCCGGAAACTGCAAGTTCGCGCTTAAGGGTGCGCTCCAAATCGACCGAAAGCAGACAAAAGAACACACACAGATGAGCCAACGAGTAATTTCTCTAGAGAGAGACCGACCTTTTGTGTTTAAAGAAGGAAGAGAGAGAAAGAGAGACTGGGAGATCAAAAAGCAAATCCACAAGGCATCAAACTGGTTGTCCCCGGTGACTGAAGAAGAAGAAGAAGAAGAAGAAGAAGAAGAAGAAGAGGATGGGGTTTCTCCAAAGGGCAGTTTCAGTTTGCGAGATTGACAATGCTGCAATAGCTGCATCAATCGGACCCCAGACATTCGACTGATTTTTCCATTTTTCTTTGTCCGACTGTTGCAGGGGAGAGACTGCCTGGTCTCGAGCTCAAAGAGGAAGCTTCCACGAAGCATCCTCCGTCTTCTCCACTCTCTCCCCATCCCAATAATTTTCTTTTCTATAATGTGTCCTGTAAAAAGTCGCACGCAAACACCAAAAACTGTGACCGCGATTGTTCCACCACTCAATAGCTGAAGTCACAGGTCCTAAATTCACGAAAATCTCCCAATTCCATTGGACTTTGGATTCACAGGACGTGCATCAACAGTTGCAAGACAAGTCATACGACACCATAACTGAAAGGGAAAGGAAAGGCCTTTCACGTGAAGATACGGACAACAAATCAAGAAGCAGCCGGAAACTGCAAGTTCCCGCTTAAGGGTGCGCTCCAAATCGACCGAAAGCAGACAAAAGAACACACACAGATGAGCCAACGAGTAATTTCTCTAGAGAGAGAGACCGACCTTTTGTGTTTGCACAAGGAAGAGAGAGAAAGAGAGACTGGAAGATCAAAAAGGGAATCCACAAGGCATCAAGCTGGTTGTCCCCGGTGACTGAAGAAGAAGAAGAAGAAGAAGAAGAAGAAGATGGGGTTTCTACAAAGGGCAGTTTCAGTTTGCGAGATTGACAATGCTGCAATATCTGCATCAATCGGACCCCAGACATTCGACTGATTTTTCCATTTTTCTTTTTCCGACCGTTGCAGGCGAGAGACTGTCAGGTCTCGAGCTCAAAGAGGAAGCTTCCACGAAGCATCCTCCGTCTTCTGCACTCTCTCCCTATCCCAATAATTTTCTTTCCTATAATGTGTCCTTTAAAAAGTCGCACGCAAACACCAAAAACTGTGACCGCGATTGGGGCTCCACCGCTCTCAATAGCTGAAGTCAAAGCTCCTAAATTCACGAAAATCTCCCAATTCCATTGGGACTTTTGATTCGGGGTTCGGTTCAATTCGCACAGGCTTAGGCATGCGATGCCAAAAAAGGATAGCCCGACGAAAGAGAGAATAATCATCCGGGGGGGAGGGGGGTGTTTCATTCGGACAAGGTGAATCGCGTCGAGAATTCCGTCAATTCGAAAGTGGCGTCAAAGTTGGTGAGTTTTCAAAAGCCGTAACCATGGACTTGTCTGAGCCGCCTTCTACTTTCGTCAAACCGTCGCCGATTTTGCACAAAGAACTCAAGAAGGATTCCGAATGACGCGCAAAGATGTCCCACGAGAAAAAAATAGACAATACAGCGAATCATTTCGAGAGGGGACAAGCCGAAAATGTCAAAGCCTTAGAAAAGATATTCTGGTTTTGGGGATGGAGAGTGGCCACACATCATCCAAGCAAATGGTCCAGGCTTGGGCTTTTCGCGACTGGGCCCTTCCCATATTCGATTGCACTGTACTTGGGCTTATGGCCCAAAACTTTGATACTAGGATATAGACATGGCTGAATAAACCGTGGGCTCGGAACCGACCCGTTGACCGGCGTCACTTAAAAAAACATAAAAGAAAAAAAATGAAGAAAATGACATTTGCTTGACGTGAAATTCAAACCTATATTCTTTTGATTGAAAAAGAGCCCTAAATCACTCAACTGCCTTTATTTTAGTTGTCCATGTTGTAGACAAATTCAAAAAGAAAAAAAAAAGATATAAGCAAATTGAACCGGTTGGCCTGGTTTCGATTCCAGCTTTTTTAGGAACAGGAACCGCCCACGTCTACTTGGATGTCATTGTGGACCCCAGTCTAAATCATCTTTCAGATTCAATCCTCTGCCAGTGGGATCATCATCATCTTTCCCGATGTTTCGTGCCATGTTTTCACCAAACGGACGCGAACGCTTTATGTGAAACTTCAATTCTTCATATGTAATTCTACCCATTGACACCATGAAAAAGTCACAAACAGCTTTGTAAAACATCGACCGTGGCCATAAAATCCAAGTGGGCAGCACATGCTTTGTGACCTTTTTGCACTAAAGTAAGCTGAAAGTGAGAATTACTCCCTCGTTTTCTCGCTTCGCCATATATGTCAGCACTGCATATCAAGAGGGAGGTTTTGAAGAAGCGATTCCTCTCTAAATTGACCATCTAGCACCCGACCCTTATCTCTTTGAGTTCCCCTTTGGTCATGCATCTTCCATAAAAGTGGTTCTCGGTGCATTTATCTCTTTACCGTCTAAATTTTTCCCTAATGACCGTTCGCACGGGCATACGGAGTGAATATTAAACTTTGCATCGGAGTTGTTTTTCTCCTGGTCGAATACAAAGGTCTCGACATGAATTAACATTGCGTGATCCGTAGTCTCATGCCCCGGACAAACCTACTTCCAAGGTCCACACACACACACGCGCGCGCGAGCATCTGGTATCAGCGCCTAACGGAGGGTGCGGTTGCCGTGGAGCTCGAGCCCCACCCAACAGCAGCACGCTGGATCAGACACCGGACGCAAGTTGCACGACCGGGAATCTCTGCGACTTTCCCATCAAAACGAGATGGACTGATTGATGCTTCGAGCTAAGTAATGCGGAACTGATGGAGGAAAAAGAAAAGTAAAAAAAAGAAAAAAAAAGGAAAAAACTGAACATTTCATGAATCTTGTATCTGACAAATGAGCATTGCCTCTTATAGCAATGTCGCCGGATATGTCGTCTCAGATTAAGTTGCCTATTGATTCTGATTCCCAATGATTCTTCCCCCAACTAAAAGTAGAAACTCTACAATCTACACTGAAAAAACCCAAATCCGAGACTTTTTATAATAGAAACCAAGCGAATTCTGACATTTTCATGTCCCAAAGAAGAAAAGGGAGAGAAGACAGACAGACAGCCCTCCAAAGTCTGATATCAGAGCGTGCGGGGGGGTGGAGGCAGAAGCCGATGCAGATTGGGAGGGTCGTTGCCGTTCCGCGAGACGAACGGGTGCTTCAGCAGCTTCTCCGCCGTCCACCTCCTCGCCGGGTCCCTCTGCAAGCAGCACGCCACGAAATGCCTTAACTCCGGCGACGCGGAAGGCGGCGCCTGCGGCGGCTCCGCCATGCATATGGCGCAGAAGAGGCTGGACCAGTCGCCGGCGACCCCGAAGGGGAACCTCCCCAGGTAGACCTCGAGCACGCTGACCCCGAGGCTCCATATGTCCCCAGCGTACCCGTCGTAGGAGCCCTTGTTTATGTCGGTGTCGATCCTCTCGGGGCTCATGTACGCGATGGTGCCCACCGAGGAATTGCAGTCCATGGTCTGGGAGAGCAATCGGCTGACCCCGAAATCGGCGATCTTGACCTGGTTCTTGGAGTTGATCAACAAATTGGAGGGCTTGATGTCTCGATGGACGATCTTGCGGGCGTGGAGGTAATGGAGGCCCTTGAGGATTTGGTGGGCGATGCGGGAGAGGCGGTGCTCGTCGCGTATGTGGGCACCGTGGAGGGAGCCGCCGTCCATGTACTCGAGGAGCAGGAGGATCTCGCCGGCGGAGGTGCCGTGGCGGTCGGACATGTCGTGGCAGCGGACGACGTTGGCGTCGTCGACGTCGCGGAGGATCTGGACCTCGCGGCGGATCTGGCGGAGGACGTCCTCCTCGTGGTGATTGCCGTGGATGACCTTGAGGGCGTAGAGGCGGCCGGTGGGGCGGTGGGCCACCTTGTAGACGGTGCCGCCGTTGCCGCTGCCGATCCGGCTGAGGCGGTCGAGGTCGGAGAAGTCGAGCAGGCTGGGGCGGGAGGCGGGAGGGGGAGGTAGGGGGAGGGGGAGGGGGAGGGGGAGGGGGACGGCGAGGTTGGCGTTGCGCTGGGGGAGAGGGAGGGTGAGGTCGGACCGCCGGCGAGAGCGGTTGTTAGCGGCAGAGGCGTTGGAGGGGCCAGGTGGGGATTGGACCGGTCTCATGACTCAGTAAGTAACAGGGATCAAAAGAAAACCTTCCTTCCGTGTCTGGGCTCTTCTGGTTTGAGCTTTTATATTCATAAAACACACGCACACCCGGTGCCTTCCTCCTCCGTATATACAAGAACAAGAGTAAAGTAAAAGCACAAGTTTGTCGGAAAAGTCAAAGCGCGACGTATTTCCCATTTCCCATTTTTCGTTTTTGAGGATCGAATAACAGGAACAGGAAGAAGAAGAGGAGGAGGTGAGTTTGATCTGATGTCTGCCATGAATTTGTGTCCTCTGTGTGTATATATACATTCGACAAACAAGTAGAATAAGGGGGGGAAGCGACGCGGTTCAACGGTGGGGTGGCGTGATTGAACCGGTGCGAGTCTTCTCCTCTCTTCGGTTTGCGTCTGCGTTTGCGTCAGTAAAAGCCAAACCACCCTCCTCCTCCTCCTCCTCCTCCCAAATCCCACATCTGCCTCCTTCCTTCCCTATTTCTCTAGGCATCTTTCTAAACTTGCCCCTCCGGATTTTCATTCTAAGATAAATAATTTTTAACGTATCCTGGCTGGTTGCTCAACTGCAGATTTAAAGTCGAGTAAGCATATCCAATGCGTGGCTGATATCGACCATCCGAATTCGAGCATAACATCTTCGTAAAACCGATGGTCTTGATCTGGAGTCGAATCATTTGAGAACGACCCATTAGTCTTGCTCATTATCTTGTAGAGTAGTAAGTAAACAAATACCGAACAATCTAATTATTCGGGTCTCTTTTCACAAGTTGAAGATGCACTCATGCAGATCATCCAAGAGAGCTACCTTGAAGATAGACGATCAATTTCGAATGTTGAAAAGTTTCAAGCGAGCGCGTCAAACAATCGATTAGAGAACGAGGTTGTGGAGATACCCGGCTTCGTGGTCGGAAATCCCAACCTGGCGCTGCCGGAGAGACGGTCACCGCCACCGCCACGGAGGAGAGGCGGTGGTTGTAGAAAAAATCTTAATCCCCGTTATTTCTGTTCTCTTTAAAAATCCTATCTCGATCTATCTCATCCCATTCTTTATGAATTTTTTTTTTTTTAATAATCCATGCTATGGCCCTTATATCGCAATTTAACATATCCTAGACAGCAGCTAAAACACAGAATATGATAAAAACATATTATGCTATCTTGAGTTATATTCTGACGATCAAAACGCAAACCTTAAAGTCTTAATGCTCGGTAAAATTCTATTTCGATATGGTAACATCGGAGGGATCAAATTTTACAGCGACCCGACACGGGATACATCTTCAAAGGGTGTAGTTAGTTTTCATTCGGGTAAACGGTAGATTTTGTGAGAAATTTTTTAACCCCGTTTTCTCCCCCCAAAAACGACAAAGCTCCCAATAATTGGAGGACCGTAAAAAGCATGACGTCGTCAAATTCAGCAGAGAGAGAAAGAGAGACGGGGTCATTTCCCAAATTCAATGCGTGTGTTTTCCACAGCGTAAAAAAAGCCCAAAAGGTCTCCTAGTCAGATGCGCCTTTTGGTCCGTAGGCCCAATTCTGTCCTAATATTTATTATTAATAAGAGGAGGGGAATTACAACGTTGGAGTTGGAGTTGGAGTTGGAGTTGGAGTTGTCGTTGATTTGGTCGTGCACCACTACTTCCTTGGTTATGGAAAATTGACATGGTCTCTCTCTCTCTCTCTCATGCCCTAAAATATTATGTACCCACTCGATCTTCGTTCGTTCGTTCGCCCTCTTAATTTCATTATCCCTCCGAACTTGATTTTCGGAATTGAACCCAAGTTCGACTAAGATGAAACTCCATTCATTTGCCATCCGAGGACGTCCCCGCCCCAATGCTAGATTCTAGGATTCGCAAAGCCGTTTGAAGCATCCACATAAATGATGAGTTGATCTATTGTTCATAAAATAGGATGAACGTATAATATAATGCTACGGTCTCGTGTTAGCGACTAATAATAAAGAGCCCGTTTGGGAGAAGGAGATATTAACTAGGGTGGAGATGGGAGTGGCTTTCGGGACCGTTTAGTGTTGATGATGATGATAAGACCTTGGCCACGCCGACGAAGTAGGAACCGAGATGGCTTTGTACTTGTAGTAGATGGCAAGAAGACGAAGGCTCGGTAGGATTTGATCGTGTCGTCGGCCCGCGGCGTGAAGGCCAAGGCGTTGTTGACCGGTGTGTTTTGAGAGCGGCACATTTCTCCCTCCATAGAGCTATCACCAAATCATATTCTATCCGATCTTTATCATGTCGGACCGATATGACATGGCTTGTCAACTTCCTTATTTCTCCATAAAAGTTTGTGCCCCCCCCCCCCCCCCCCCCCCCCCAAAAGTTGAAATGAACAAATCGCATTTGGAACCATAAGCGACGAGGCTCCTAGAAATCTTTCCAATGAAGAAGAAAAGAACGGAGAGGTTAGCTCCGAGAGAGGACGAAGACCGCTGGGTCCAGATCTCGTGTTGCGTGTCGAGCACGACATTGTTCGTGTCGGGTGGATTCTCATCAATCGGGCACGCATACAAATCAACTTAATTATCGAATCGATTGGTGCGGGTGAATCCGATAAAGATAACGTGTAAAAGCGTGGACGAGATCACGAGGGATTATTAACGAGGCGTCTTGAATTTCACGTCAAACAGGAGTCCTCCTCCTTCCTCGCACCTTCACGATCCACACCATCCTCATCCTGGAAGTCAAGAAGTCAGCTCCATTTGCCCTTCTTCTTCTTCTTCTTCTTCTTCTTCTTCTTCTTCTTCTTCTTCTTCTACTACAGTTGAAAAACCAAAAACGCGTATCCGTCGGTCGAAGTCGAACGAACACCATATTACGTCGAATCAAAATCGGGGTCAGACATCAAATTTTTATATTATCCCAAGCCCAAGGAGAGTAGACTATTTTATCCCATAACACGTCCGGGACCGTGACTCATTCCCGACCCACGCCAACATTTCTACGCTAATCTCATGCAATCATCTCCTCCTCCTTTTTTATATTAGTTTTTCCAAGTATCCTTTTCCCCGGAATTTTTTTTTTTTTTATATATTGTGTTGATATCAATTCAGTCTTAAGTTATTCAATTAGATTGGATCAATTTATTCCTCAACATTTTGTATCGGTACCAATTCAATTTATCCAGTCAATTTTGACCGAAAATCGCCAACGTGGATGTCTGTCGTCTACCCGGCGCCAACGTAGATAGATATATATATTTTTAAAGAATGATTTTCTAGTTTTTTTTTTCATTTTTTTCTTCACTTTGCCTTTGGCCAACGAAAGAAAAAACAAAAATAATAATTTAACATTATATTTATAAAAAAAAAGTTATTAAAAATGGCCACATCATCACCGGTTACGTAGGACTGCAGCATCTACGTCCGCAATTTTCAGTCATGGAAGAATAGATTGAATTGATGATAATGCAAAGGGTTTAGTAATAAATTGATCGCTTGAAAAATTTAGGACTAAATTGGTATCAATACAATAGATTCATAGTTTCTTTTTTTGGTACTTTTCCCCCTTTTGACGTAACATCTATACACACCCGTGGATGCATCCAAATGCATATGGTTGCAAGCATGTGCGTATGTGAATATTGTACCTGGACTTCGTATTGTCGGGCTAATCATTGGAAAAATTACCAAAAAATCCCAAATTTATTGCAGCTATGCCAATTCAATCTTAAATCTTTCTTTTTGTCAATTCAATTTATTTGGTCTGACGACATTGACGTGGATAATTGTTATAATACTTTACTATTTTTTGAATTTTTTAATTAATTTTTGCATTTTGTAATTATTGTTTTCCTGTCTTTTTTTAATTTTTTTTTGTTAGGATTAGCGACCTTTGTTAGTCATTGGGTGAGGGCTCGCGACCTTTGACCAAATCTGAGTGAGGGTCACTAGGCAAGGGTTTGCAATCCTAGCTCGCATGTGGGTAGCTCGATGAGGACTCGCAGCCTTCACTCAGATCTAGGCGAGGGCTCCTAAGCCGGCGGCCTCCTATTGGCCCTATCAAAAAAAGAACAAATGCTATTAAAAAAGATGAAGGATAGTTAAAAATTTTAAAAATTATTTTAAAGCATTATGAAAAATTGTCCACATCAGTCTCAACCGACTAAATGGATTGAATTAGCAAAAATGAAAAAGTTTTAAAATTGGATTGACAAAGAAAAGATCTAGAACTGAATTGATACAATTGCATTATGTTTGAGACTTTTTTTATATATAATTTTCTTTCTAATCATCTAAAGTTTTCCACGAGCAGAAAATGACAAGATTAAAGTGGGAGGAAATGACTTTCCCGTCCGACATGAGAGAAATAACTTTCCCTAAACCACAAAACGAATGAAAACTAATCAATTTCCTTGAAGGAAGATTTATAGAAAATATTTTCCTGCAAAATTTTCAGTGAAACAACTGCAGATCTTGCTGCTTAGGCTATCAAGCTAAAGAAAATGCTTCTTTATAGGATGCACGTGTGTTAGAGAAGTTTTACATTAGAGAATTATTGGTATGTGTGGAGTAGGTAAAACACTTAGTTGGCCCATAACTCCTTAACTTAAAATTTCGGCTGAAGGTGTGTCTAAGTTCATATGTTGACGGGCTCAGATTTTAACCTATGAGTGCTATTCTATAGGTCACAATGCATAATTAATTTAGCATAACTACCCAATTAGTGTCACGCCTCGACTCTCGAGCCCGCAACATCCCTTGCCAAATCGCCACGAGGTCACGAAAGATAGTGTCCCAGGCACACTATTGACCTATTACTTATACGCATGCGGAAGACGTGTTAACTCCCTAATATCAAATAAACATGGGATAGAGAAGTAGGAAGCCACAACAGTCATTCACAAAAAACAATCACAAAATATTAGTCATAAGTAGATCAGTCTTAACCCTACTTAGCTGCAACTATCAAATACAACCCCACACTTCGGGGTGGCTAGATAAGACCTCAAAATGTCACTTTGTCAGGTAAGGTTAACTTCCCATCTACTTCAAAAGACTAATCCAATAGCCAATTCTTGGTGTCCACGAGACTTCATCACTTGGGACCTGAAAATGTTATCCCACGACGGGATGAGAATAAATCTCAGCGAATCAAGCCTAAGCTCGGTTAGAAAACTGATTCGCCTAGGGCATCCTAACAGAAAACTCGCAAGAAAACATATACACGTATAACAGTCAATCACAATCATAGTATGATAATCATCCACATGCACACTTATCAGCCTTCAGCCACACATAATGCTATGCTTGACTCGACTCAGCAGTCAACATCAGTCACAAACTCAAACAAGCATCACGTCCACAAGTATGCACGGGACATCACACACGTCCATTTGTTAACAATGATCGTGCCCACGGCACATGAGAGGATCTACGTGAAAGATGGCATGATTCGACTCTCACAAATAACGTGATCTAGCACATCAGTACAATCCACCGTTCTACCGGCAGGACTGGGCTACGTTCCTTTACTCTCGGCAACGGCTACTACTAGCGGTGTATCCAGTGCACCCATTACACGACACGGTGGTAGGCATCCCTAAACAAGGCGTCGGTCCAACACCAGTTGTGATCGGCATCCGACCAACTCTGCATCCGTACTAGTTAACACCGGATCAGAATTGCCGTGCTTTTGGCAAGTCGTCTGGTTCCATCAGATTAGTACGGTACGAACTTGTCAAGAATGCATCATCGTTTTCCTCATATGACCATACAATACACATCCAGCAATCAACCCATTTCATTATCTTTGGTTAAGGCCGGATGCTCACACAAGCATGTAAAAGTCTTGACCGAAAGCCATTTTCATGTTAAAATATGTCTTTTAACTTCACACACGGTTATATGCATATGCAGACTATCCACTAGTCACCACAACCACACACATGACGATTAATCCCTAATCATCGATCAAACAGCTAATGGACATTCAATCACTCAATTAGCCATTCCAAGAGACGATCAACCCAATAAAGGTCATCACATCAATTACGAGCATTCAATTCCGAATAAACAATATAAGGCTCGATTCGTACAATAGTACCTTATTAACCAAACCAATCGATTTAAATCGTCGATCGCTCGCTCGTCTCTAGCCTATCGCTCGCTCGCGATTAAACAACAGCAATCCATTTCCCAAACAATCAATCAATTCAATCTAACAATCAATTAGTCACAGACGATTTAATCACTCCGACTAACCAAATCGATCGGCTATTTAACCTAATCCCAATTTCTGTCTAAACCAGCCCCGATCGTGTACCTAAATTCCATAACTAACTAAACGACTAATCCTAGGTGCAATTATCGCCCTAACCAAGGATTAGGGTAAACTCACAACTAAATAAATTCGGGCGGTCTCAACGGCGATGGCACGGGCGGCGACGACGACGGCGGCGGCGGTTCTCGGCGAACCTAGGGTTTAACGTGCGGCGACTCGACCCAACACTTCAAGGATGTCTCGGGAAGGTCCGGCAAGGTCATCGGGACAGGTGGCCAGCGACAGAGCTCCGACGAACAGCGGCCAGCAGCTCCAACAGAACTGATCAGCTGCGAAAAATAGGGGAAACAAGCTGTTCGGTGGAGGTTCTCGGCCTCAAGAGCCGAGACGAGGCCAGCCAAGGCTAGGGGACTCACCGAGGGGTTGAGGACGACCTTCGGGACCGGCTAGGGGCGGTGGACGGCTGCTGGAAGCCGTTGAACAGCAGCCGAAAAGAACCGGGCGAAACAAGATTCTCGCGGCACCGAAACATGGGAGGGAACCGGGGCTGTTTTCGAGCTCCACGAGCAGCGACGAGCTCCCACGAGCTCAGGATCACTAGAGAGGAGTCCTAGGAGGTCGACAAAAGTGGCGGTGAGCGGCGGTGACTGTTGGCTTGGCCGGATCGAAGAAAAACCTAACCTAACTCAAAAACAGAGCACCAGGGACTACGAGGCTGACCGTGACGGCTCCGTCGGCTGACGGGCGACGAGGATGGGTCGGGGTGGTGCTTAAGAGACTGATGGATGTCGGTGAGGTGGCTGGAGGCCTCGATTGTGCCACAAACAGCCAGAGGAAGGGCTGGCGTTCACTGGTCAGGGGAGAGCAGAACATGGCACCGATTTTCGTGGCTGTTTCGCGGCCATCCGGCGGCTGATGGCGGCGGCAAGGTCCGGATGAAAGTGATGACGGTGGTGGATGGTGGTGGTGGCACACAAGACCGACGGCAGGAGGAGGAATGGAGGAGGAGTCGGTCGGGGGAGGGGAAGGCAGAGAAAGAGAGAGAGATCGAGAGAGAGAGAGAGAGAGAGAGAGAGAGAGAGAGAGAGCAGATGGGGAAGAGAGAGCTCACGTGGGAGAGAGAGAGAAGAGGGCCCACAAAGACTTTTGTGGCCATTTTTATCATTTAGTGCAAATATCCAAGGGCAAAACGGTCATTTGACATTTTAGGACTGAAATGAAATTCGATACATTGAACGAAGGGTAATTTTGGTAATTTCACAAGTTATGCTTGGTCAGGATTAGGCGCGGGTCGCGAGGATTGAAATCCTAATTCGCGGCGACTAAGAATTTCGAACCTAATCTAAACCGACTAAAGCTTCGGAATTCGTTCAACCATTGTCTCTTCAGTCCTTACGATCCAACATAAATTTTATCGACCGAAATTCAATTTTAATTCATTTTATTGAATTCAGGGACTTTACAGAAGTCGAATTTTCAGGGCGTCACAACTAGCATACTAAAAAGCGGGCATAAGTACAACAGAAGTGCCGATATTTGTGAACGGCGCTCACTTTAGTACCAATATATTTTTTAGATTATTTAAGTGCCATGTCGGATAAAAAATAATCACCGAAGTGCCAATTCCAACAAAAAAAATGATTATTTTAGAGCCAAATCCGGCCAAACAGTTCACGTGGTATTTTTTTTTATTAATTTTTTAATATTATGTGTCAATTTAAAAAAAAAACACACACACACGTGAATGCCACGTGGACTTTTCAACATTAAAATATTTAATTTTTTAAAATTAAAATTAAATAGAAAATAGCAAAAAAAATGAAAAAAAAGTTATCGTCTCACCCCTCGCCGCTGCAAAGGCTCCATTTTGTTTTTTTAATTATTTTTTGCTTTTTTTAAACTATTTTTTTTTTCATTTTTAGATTATTTGGTGGTTTTTTTTTTTTTTTTGCTATTGCTGATTAAGATCTTCGGTAAGCCATGTGTGCGCCACGCATGATTTCTGGCAAGCCATGTCGGACTTAGCACTGAAATAATCTTTTTTCAAAAAAATTAGCATTTAAGTGATCCAAAGAAAAAAAATAATGATACTAAAGTAAGCGTCGTCTACAAATATTGACACGTCAAGCGATGTTTTCCCCTAAAAAGCGTGATGGCCATTGGCTATATAATCACTCCATGGATTGCCAGGCCACGCATAAATAAGTGCCATTAGGATAAGGATAGAGAATGATCTCTCTCTCTCTCTCTCTCTCTCTCTCTCTCTCTCAATTACGTTTATTTTAACTGGACGGGAGGCCGTTGCAACCGCCATTAACTCTTCCCGGGCTACCTCCATGCTCCATAGGCGTATATAACGTCCTTTCAACTATTATCTTCAAGAATGCGCACCCACTGACTACAGCCGAATTCAGAGCCAAAGAAGATTCCAGGGAAAGCTCTCTCTCGAGCGAGACTCGAAACTTCAAGAATCTCCATCCATGGCGAGACCCCCGGGGCTTTGCTTCCTCCACGTCGTCTTCTTTTGGGTGCTCTTGAGGGCAACCCTCTCATCTCCCGGGCCACATACCCAAGAAGGTCGGTCTTATATTTCCATCTAATTTCTAACTCGACGATGCACTCGAATTCGTTCCCGTCGTATCTTGCTGTTCCTCTGTTTGATTGCTCAAGAGCATTGCATTGCATTGCATGTAGTGGAAGTGGACGCGATCGAAGTGATGGGAAGAAGTTTGTGTCTTTCTCTTTCTTCGTCCGGTGAACCGATGATTGTCGTCTTCAGTTTCCTGCTTGCGAAACATCTTGGAGTCTTGAGCGTTTGATGGATTTGTGGAATCCACAAATTTAACCCTGAAATATTTGAGTCCGTTGCTCTGTTCAAGTGTTTTTTATGATGCTACTCTGAATATGCGAGTTGTCAAGAAAACCTTTCTGGACCAATTTTTGTCGCTTTCGTTTTGGCATTATTGCTGGCAAATTGTTTCGAAGAAACGGCAAAACAGATATTTCCGCTTGTGTTTGTTCATCATCACAATCTGCTGCTTCTGTGCATGTTTCATTTCGTTCAAACATCATTGGTGACCAGGTAGGTATTAGTTTCTCCTTTTTTCTTTAGTCCTTGAAGTTCCTTCTCTCAATCTTTGCTGTAAATGTAAATTCTCTGCTCTTTTTGTGGGCAGAGCCACCGTATCTCAAGTTTGTGTTGAATGCCACGGACTTCCCTATGGAGGACTACTACGACTACATCATAGTAGGAGGCGGCACTGCAGGCTGCCCCTTGGCGGCAACGCTATCCCAATCCTACAGAGTCCTCGTGCTTGAGCGCGGTGGCGTCGGCTATGGCAATCCCAACCTCATGTCGCAAGAAGGCTTCATCAGGACTTTGATGGAAGTCGACACGTTCCGTTCGCCAGCTCAAGCGTTCACATCTGAAGAAGGAGTCCCCAATGCCAGAGGCCGTGTTCTTGGCGGCAGCAGCGCGATAAACGCCGGGTTCTACAGCCGTGCCGACCCCTACTTTTTTCACCACTCGGGGTTGGATTGGGATATTGGAGCCGTCAACGCGTCTTATGCTTGGGTCGAGAAGGCCGTGGTGTTTCGGCCTAAGTTGAGGACTTGGCAATCCGCCATCAGGGATGGACTGCTGGAGGCAGGGGTTAATCCATCCACCGGGTTCACTTTCAATCACGTGGTTGGGACCAAGATCGGTGGTTCCATGTTTGACAAGTTTGGCAGAAGACATACCTCCGCTGATCTGTTAAGCTACGCCAAACCTTCCAACATTAGAGTGGGAGTACATGCTAGTGTCGAAAGGGTGCTGCTAGCTTCAACTTCGGCGAATTCAGGACCAAAGCTATCTACAACCGGAGTCGTTTATCGCGACCAAGTGGGTCGCTACCATCATGCGATGGTGCGTAACCACGGAGAAGTGATCCTCTCTGCTGGCACGATAGGCAGTCCACAGCTGCTGCTGCTCAGCGGTGTCGGACCTCGGCCCTATCTTTCCTACTGGGGAATACCAGTGGCTCACCACCTTCCATTCGTCGGGCAGTTCCTCTATGACAATCCAAGGAATGGGATTTCAATCGTGCCTCCCATGCCGTTGGAGCATTCTCTCATTCAGGTTGTTGGGATCACAAAATCAGGAGCCTACATCGAAGGAGCGTCGAATGTGATCCCTTTCGCGTCCCCTGCTCGC
Organism: Rhodomyrtus psidioides; assembly: GCA_021437785.1. Classification (NCBI taxonomy): domain Eukaryota; kingdom Viridiplantae; phylum Streptophyta; class Magnoliopsida; order Myrtales; family Myrtaceae; genus Rhodomyrtus; species Rhodomyrtus psidioides. Next base: position 804,605 of record JAILYB010000005.1, on the reverse strand, counting down.
GCCATTTTCCTGCACACTCCGTCTTCAATGCTGAATGTGACCGTGGCCACTCTAATGGGGAAGATAGCTGGCCCGCTGTCCAGTGGCTCGCTGAGGCTCGCTTCCACGGACGTGAGGATAAATCCGATTGTCCGGTTCAATTACTTCAGCAAACTGGTAGATCTCGAACGCTGCATCAGCGGCACACGCAAGATCGGTGAAGTGCTGAGGAGTCATTCCTTGGATTATTTCAAGTTCAGGGATTGGTATGGGAATAGAGAATTCATGTACGTGGGGTCTCCCCTCCCTGCTGATTTGTCAAACAACACAGAAATGGCGGAGCATTGCCGGCGGACGGTGACTACCATATGGCACTACCACGGCGGCTGTGTGGTAGGGAAGGTGGTCGATAAAGAGTTCCGGGTGCTTGGCGTTAATGCACTCCGTATCGTGGATGGTTCTACGTTGAATGTGTCTCCAGGGACTAACCCTCAGGCGACGTTGATGATGCTTGGAAGATATGTTGGGTTGAAGATGAGGAAGGAGAGGTCGCGACCAAGGTGATTCCAGAAGATTAGTGTCAAAATGCTTGTTGGCTCTCATGCCGCGTCACCCTAAATGCACGTGTATCTTCAGAGCAGAGAACTGTCCTCTGGCGTTTGATTTCACCGATTCGTTCTTTCAAAATATGGAATAGAGATGTTTGCACTAATGGTAAGTAGGAACTCCTCCATTCTTGTTGATTCTCATCAGATAATTGAAATCTATCTCAGTAATGCTCTTTTGGGTCCTTTTTTTTTTTGGGTGGTCGTAGCTCTTTTGGTCCGTCTCGTTCACTTCCTTCGGTCACGTTTTCACACAAGTTATCCGAAACAGCACCCACAGGAACCCTTTAGAATGTTGACATGGGTAAGGCTTATCTCCAAGTGACGAGTGAGCCTCCCATCTAAAATGGTCTGATGAAGAAGTAACACGATTTGAAATACACTTCCGAACACCCTAATGGTCATATGTGTGTGTCTGTCAATTGCCAATAGCTACGACATGCATAATAAGAGTCCAAGTAACGAGGACGACACCCATTGGACAGAGCTCTAGCCTCATATTCATGGTGAAGTGATGCTATTCACTCGGAACTATTTAAGTGAGGCAATGCACAGATAGACTTGCTTGTTACTTGACAAAGCCACTGCTTTCCCATTTAACTACAAAATCCGAGCTGAAGTTTAGCCACCACTTTCATCCGCAAAAGAGCACTAAAGAGCAACAGATGCAGATACATGTACAAACTAATACAAGTTTGACTTTCAGGAGATCGACATGATCGAAATCGAAACTATTTAAAGATAAGAAATCCCACATATTCTGGGTCCACCGCCTCAACAGCTCCACCCAAGTGGCTGCCCCTTGTCGATCATTTGCCGCTGGAATACGTCAGGCAGGAAGTAAATTAGAACTGAACTCACAGTCGCACACATGCAGAAATCACATATTCGAACAAATGCACATCTCCATACACATGAGAAACAGAGAGTTCACTTACGTATTCATCATCAGCGTTATGTTGTCCCCTTTCAATAAGATCCTCCCTGTGGAAAATATATAGCTCGGGCATGAGAATGGAAAAACTCAGCAAGCATAAGACAAATTTATATGATCTCTCCATGACCAACCTAAAGTCTTTCTGGTCTTCTTTTTTACGTTGACTTCTTCAGCGTCATCCAAAACCAGATTCATGTACTCATCAAACCCCTGCAAATAGAATTTAATACTCTGGTATCACTACATGTGAAGAGGATAAAAATAAGAAAATATAAAGAATGTTCAAAATAATCGATCCGTAATGTTCTTAGGGAAATGAATGCCATCAGTAAGTGCAAGAGCAATTAAATAAACTGGTAGCATCTCTATTTGATGTGAACAAACGGTTGTGGGTTCTATGCCGTAATGCATCTTTCATAGCATCAGAATTGACCCTCCTTTTCTATTATGAGTACCATGTTTCCTATTAGATAGTCAAACAAGACAACAGATTCATTTTTGTTCTCCTCAAATAATCAAATTTAGCTGATTTTCAACAAAAGAAAACCTAGGTTAATCTCTGAGGAATGCTCATAGAATCCCCATGCCAAGAAATGTTAGGCTGCTTGTTGCTTCATCTTTCTCACCATTATCTTCTCAATTTAATGGACTTCACAATATACAGATGATCATTATATCGGACTAGCAACTAATTAGGTTTCCTCGGCATAAATTAGATCTGCACTATTCTCCACTCTACACATATTTCACTCTGCAATTCTTACAAGCAGATGTATCTCGATTTACTCAGCTTTGCAAAAGGCCCAGCAACCATAAAACTACTCTCAAGCACTTTGTAAGAGACTATTTCCCGAGGTACAGGAGCCCCAGCATCGAAAGGTCTAATGTGCTAGCTCAAGCTAATCCCCTTTCCCCCCTAAGTAGGTGAAGCCATCAAAATACATCTATAAAATAATTGAACTGGTCATTACCAATTTACTTCACTAACTAAACTCGAAGATCGCATTAGCAGTCACCAAACCCCCCCGCTAGATCCCCATCAATGCAGATAAACAAGGATATATCGTTTCCCAACAGATGCTTTGCGACGAGCAAAGTAATAACTCCTCAACTTTATAGCTAAACATCTCATCTCATCTAGTAAACAAAGGCAAGGACCAAATGCAAAGTGAACACTCACAATTATACGGCCTTCGATTCTCAAATCCTTCTGCTCAAACAGCCAAATCTGAATCCGCGCTTTCTGCATCAGCACAATCAGCGAAATCGAATGCGTATCAGCAAATTCACTTCCTGTATTACATTATCCCTTCGAAGTAGAGGACAAAAAAAAAAAAAAAAACAAACGATCGTGATGAGGACCAGAGCAGCGACAGGATACTTACACTCTGAAGAAACCTGAAGATCAGATTCTGAAACGAAGAAAAAAAAACAACATAAGTCATTGCTTCGGACAAACGAAGACCGGAGAGCTCAAAACACCTGAAAAAGCTGAGAGAGAGAGAGAGAGAGAGAGAGGTTATGGGTAAGTTAAGAGCTAGTACAATGGGTTGGGTCATGATTCTCTGCACTTTCGACGACGCCATGGCTACGGATTGCTCTTGACCTTCACCTCCTCCTCCTCCTCTTCAATTGAACGACGATGCAAGGAACTGAGACCGGTCGCAATGAAGAAGGAGAAGGAGAAGCACGATAAACCCTAGCCTAGCGGATGGTAAGTAGTATGGATTAGGGCCGAGCCCATGATGGAATATTTATAAAATGCAGGCCCAGCCCATGTTCGCAAAAAGCGATTCGTCTCATTAGTCATTACACAATATTTCAATGACTAGGTAATGCAAAAATTATAATGGCGCACCATACAATTTTGTACATATATGGGAGAAGAGAAAATATTTCAAGATCTAAAATTTATTTGTAAGTTGAATGCTAAAATACATTAGAAATACAACAGAATTACTAGTTGACGTGCTTGTCTTGTTATTACATTGTTTATGAAAATACTAACGGAGGATGTTTTCTTAAAAGTAATTAAGCGGTTAATGGGGACTGACTCTAAATTCGTTGGTAATTTGTCTACCCCGGTCCAAATCCAATTCGGCTCATCTGTCTGGTATTTGCTACATTATTCTGCATCAGTGACACAAAATTTTCAGTCACGCTCGGCCGGTGATCGTTCCTGCTCCTCGGATGGCCATTCGGAATGTTCCAACTGATGCCTAAACGACTATTCTCTTTAACAGGTGAAGGAAGGGACGTGTTCCGGTCCACGTCGCTGCGAATGTTTGATTTTTAGATACTCTTTGTTCTTGCCAAACTGAAACATGCAGGAGATCGTTTTAGCATGGAGGTGCGAGACGTGATCAGGATGTTATGTGAACAAGACAAGCGACGTGCAAAGTTTTTAGATGCAGGATGATGGCATGGCAAGTAGCTTCTCCAGAGGCTTCTCATCAATCAGTCTGGATTTTCCACCTCTACTGTCCTGAGAACGCTCCAACAGTAACTGCAATACGCATGAACGAATATGGCTTGTATATTTACTTACATTTCTGAAGAATAAAGAATACCCTGCTTATGAAGCATGACTATGGACAATGCTATCGAGGTTAGTCTACTTAGATTTTATTATACAAGAAAGCATCGGAGTTGGAGTGAAAAGAATGCTTCCTATGTCTATCTTCATTGATCCCTATAGCAGTCCACGCGTGATACAGAGTTTCCGGTTCCGGGGATGATGAGTTCTCATCCGGTGAGAACAGCCCGTCTTCGGGAATGGAAAAGCTGGTTGCCCCTGGGGTGGGATGGATTTCTCCTCTGGCAGCCATTTCGATTTCTTCTTCTTTGCTCTTTTCCTTCTTTGCCGCCTCATGGGCGTCTTCCTTCTTCTCGTCGAATGTCTTCGCAATGGCAGCGACTTTATGCTTCACCGGTTCCTGGGAGGCTAAGATGTGTCTGTTCTCATAGAAGAAGTTGATCAAGAAAATGAAGAGCGCAGAGGTTGAGGCAAGCGCTGCGATGAGGAAAAGGCCTTTGAAACTGTCCAGCGTGAGGCTGTTGGAGTCTACAGTTGTCTCGTCTTCCTCTGAACACTTGTCCTGATCCCCAAACCATGCTTTTGTAATTAAATTCATCTTGGGCGATTCCATGACTTTCAGGATTGCCCTTGACACGTCAGGAACTAGTGGCGAGCCCTTTGGAAATGCCTGAAGACATAGAGGGAAAATACAGATCAGAGGATTGCCTTGTATCTATCAATAAAGAGAGAATGAACTAACTTTGTTAGGAAAAGATTTCTGCCTGAAAGTGTAGTCTGCTTTGAAATGTGGAAGAGTAGTTATAATCATAACATTTTCAAGTGGCCATAGGACTAGATTAGTGTTATGGCAGCTATTCGTACCAGCAAATTATGATAGAGCATACTTTGGTCCAATGCCATCAAAAAATTCAATGCGTCGGTAATCTTTCAACAGTTGTGCAAGTAGGCAATTATGTGCGCATATTGGGCGAGAGAGGGAGAACACTTACAAATCCAAAACCTCCAGTTTTGTAGGTTGGACCGACCAACTTATATTTTGAACAATACTTCGAGAGAACAAGCCTGAGATAAGGGAGTTCATCCACAATCGCAGATACCCCATCATTATTACTGCCTTTAGAGAGTTTCTCATCAAATTCCTCTGGAGTAGACAGCAATTTGAGATTTGACTCCCGTACCCCTAAGCTTTTCAAAAGATCCGGAACAAAAGAACCATCCTGGTACCCAATGTGCTCTCCATTCCTTATGAGAGTACTGATATCTGTGACTGTCGGTTGGAGCTGTTTTACAGTTAATAGAGAGGTCAAGCTAGCCGTGTAACTCGACGACAGTACTAGGACCGCAAAGATCCATATGATCAACACAAATCTCGATAAGTTGCTGACTACCCTTTCCTCTGCAAAAATTAAGAATCTACAGTTAGAGAGCCATTCTTTGTACATGCAGCATCCATTGGTGTTTCTGTTTCATTTATCACAAGACAAAAGTAGCAATCTTTCCTATTTTTCAGTGATTGAGTATAAGCTAGCTCGATCTTGAAGTTCTGCAATCATTAGAGAAGAAATTGCTTCCTACAATAATATCACCAAGTTTTATTGATTTTCTCGTTACCAAACGTTCTTTTTCACGACTCATTTGACTATGTATCTTGAAGGAAGATGGATGAGGTGACTTACTGTGGGCATAGACCATTGTAGAGAAGGAGAACCACAAGATCATTCCAATCTGCTTGGATGGAGCTCCTCTAAATTCTTTGTTCACCCGGTGCTCAAGAACCCATATTACAATGCCAGTGTATACAAAGAAGGCTCCTATGGTTATCCATAGTTCTGTCTTCAGCGGTTCCAAGAAGATCCATGCACTTTTTTTATCGTCACCTTTGAGTGGAACAATCATGGAGACACCTGACTCTGTGTAAGGAAGGGTGAAATCCACAAACTTGGCTCGGGCCGCCCTGATGGTTATGTCACCAATGACAGCATCGTAACCCTGCATGTTGGCATAAAAAACAGAAGTGTTTTAGTTAAGAATGTAAGCGAGAAGTTGGAAACTGAGATAGGGGTCAGGAAGCAAACTGTTCCACTAAAACTTGCAGCTTTGATTTAATCATGTCAAATCTGACTTCAGAATTTATTACCTCAGCAGAGACGTTTTCAATAAGATCATCGTAGCTTCCCGCACTCTTTCCACTGCCTTCACTAATCTCGAAGGGTTCATACTCATACGGAACAGCATACGGCAATGATTTCATGACAGCGTCGAACACATCTACGCAATAACCGGTAACATTGGGAACATTTGTCAGAGTATCTGTTTCCACATTTATGAATTGGCTAAATCCGGCTTTTACTGGGACTCCAACCCTCAACTTCTTCTCATTTGCTGGAATATCCCAACCTTTTGGAATTCTTCTTGATTTACCAGGCCAAACAATGTTCTTCAGATAATTCTGCTCGCTGGTTGATTTCCCATTACCGGCAGGATGTTGGTCTATTATGCCACTCTCCGTCCATTGTCCAATTGGTATTGTATCATTTCCAACCAAGTTTACTAACTGAAAGGCAGATGTTGGTAATTGTCCATTTGTGAAATAAACGCTGCCGCATAATCCAGCAAAGTTAGTTTTCAAAACTGACTGGAGGAGCTTCGGTCCCGACTCTGCGACACCAATAGTTTCCAGGTCAGTCATGTTGTCCTGGATGACTGGTTTGCTAAACTGTGAGTTCGCTATATCAGCCTTTTCTACTGCCATTGCTAAAGCAAATATGCTATCATAAGCACCTAGGCCAAAGGCATTTAGCTGAGCATGGTTGGTTCCTGGATATTCCTCATGAAATTGCTTTTCCCATCTCTTTGTGAATTGGTCTAGCTCTTTGGTTTGAGGAAGGTAAGTCTTCACCCCTATAACTCCTTGCATAGAATTGATGACATTGGAATCCATGGAGCCGAGAAGGCTTGCAATCCCATCTGTGACTATCCAGGCGTATCCTCTGCTCATCATTCCAGCTTCATTTGCCTTGAGAAAAAGTCGGTATGCAAGATTCGGCAACATATGCACGATAAAAACCCTTGTTTGCATAGTCATTAACTTGTAGAGCTCTTTAAGGATCTGATCATCAGTAGCTGAAGGAGAGATTCCACACCGGTACGGTATCCTTGTACCGATTCCTTGCATGGCATCAGCAAGATAAGACATGATTCCACTTCCGTAATGAGAGCGTTCATAAATAGGTACAATTTCCCTCCACTCGACATCTTTGACAATGGCAGCTATGGCTCTCAGCTGAGAGGTGTCTACTTGTGCCATTCGGATGAAGTAGGGAGTTTCAAGGTGCGAAAGCAAAGGGCTTGTCGCGGTGAAGGAAATTATGGGGACCTGAGTTGTGTTCCCGATATCAGCTATAAAATCTGCTTCTCTTGATTGTTGAGGCCCCAGAATGGCCTTGACTTGATAATTCTTTAACAATTCTATTGCTGCAAAATCAGAACATATTGATCTTCAGGTTCTATATTGGCTTTTGAAAATCAGGGACAGTTATCCTCGATTCCTCATATACATGCACTTTGCTAGCGTCTTAAGATAGTAATATAAGAAGAGCTGTTTCACATACTTTACCTGAAAATGAAAAAACCTATCGCCATGAAAATTTCACACTGACTTTTAGGATGGAAGAACATAAATAAATTAGATTTTCAGAGATGATGAATGATTTCTAAGTTATTGCATTAGCGGGAAATCTCATTGCTGCAGTTCATTGTATTTTTGTTTCTTTATAAGTCATATTACCAAATAACAACTCGGAACGCAATCAGGGGTCAAAGAGAAGAAAACTTCATATCCCGTACCTGCAGATGTAGCCACGACCGCATCGCTTGTTGCGTTTCTCGTGTGAAGGACTAATCTTGTAGTGTAATCATCATGAGCAGAGTAGAAATCGCCGATTGCCATCTCAAGGCATGTCTTGCTCATCTTTCCGACATATGTATCCAAATCTAGAATGACTCCGACATCTATCGTTGTTGCTGTAGCATTCTGACACTTTGATGGCGTTATGAACAAGCATAATAGGATGTACAAGAAAGGAATGGAAAACAACGATCTCGGGTTCATGTTTTCTGCAGTTTGAGGTTCGGAGTAATCGGTGTATTGACTAGAGGAATTGAAAGCATCAAGAACGAAATAATGTAGGGAGAGATCATTATTCAGCCATATATATGAAGAGAAGTCGGGGGAAGATGTCAACCTCAACTTCCTTGAATAAGTAAGTTTGGACGTTGGAAAAATCAATATGTCCTGTGGATGTGTTCAGCTTAGCCATGCTCTTGCCCATCTCTTGACTATTCCATAGGTTGACCCCTATGTTACCGGACACGCAGAATCCATTCCCTAATCTGGATTAACACCTTTGAATTGTATGCAGGAAATGATTAAAACGTACACTAGACTAACAAGACAAAGGCCGGAAAAATATTGATGGGTGGTCTTGGATCTCTCGTCTCAGAAACTAGCTTAAAAAAAAAAAAAGAAGAAGAGATTTTCCCTCACATAAATAGAGTAACCACTGTGGAATAACCCAGAAAATACTACATGAAGGCCTACGCACTATGTTCAGATTCAAGTTTCATCATCCCACCATTTTGCTTTACAGAAAATGCAATGATGAAGAGAGGCAAGACGAAGATAGAAAGGCTAAGATCTCAACCATGCATTATACCAGCAGATTGGGACCAATGTCATTGTACTGTGTCTCATGGAACTTCATTTTGCCATAGATTCTTGTGTAATCTACTCAGTACCATTCCATCAAATTGAAAAGTTAAGCTAAGAAAGCAGTGGATGCCATGCCCAGAAAATGCCATGGATAATTAATCTCTGGGATTACGACTCATAAGATCCGGCAAAGCCCGGAAAATCATACAGCTGTGATTCAAACGATAGAAGTATGATTCAACTTTTCTGGGTCCATATCTGCAGAATCCAGTCCTTTTCCTAAATCATTACTTGCTCGGTTGGTCCTCCAAAGACGGTCGAAATAGCTGACTATGACACTTTAGAGTTTATTGGACCGAGTCATGCACACAATAACGAGGAAATTGATGGGCAGATTCGCACTTTATCCCAGGAAAAGTCAGAGCCTCTGGAATCAACTGTTTAGGGCTACCAAAGGACAAAACCTTGCCATCGCTAGAGACAAGAAAAAAAAAAAAAAACAAGGTATTCTCTTCACACGGCACGGCTTTGGCTTCTTGGTGAATCGATTATGACTTTACCCACGTTGGCTTCACATTAAAAGTACTCGAACTTTCGGGGAAAACAAGAGTTTTCCACGTTCAACATCTCTGGTCTTTGTGCACGACATAGTTGACGCTCTTACACGGTAAGTTGCCGAGAAATGCCACCGAATGATACCTGGTCAGGGCTACGCCAGCAAGGTCAATGGCATGTGTTCTTCTTCACTTGAGGACTCTCTTTCTGGAGTTGGGTCGCTCCCGAATTTCTACATGACGGATGCAAACGGCCTGCTTGAACCGGCTCCTTCTGAACTTTCCTGATTCAGTCTGGAGACAAAAAGAATTCTGTCTGAATCTGAAAGTTCGTTCTCCTTTCTGTGATACTCAGGGTGGGTCCTAAAAAATCACAAAAGGGGAGCATCTGGGCTCTATATGATGATGTTTCCACTCTTATTACGAAATCTTGAAGCAGAGCCACTAAGGGCCCGTATGGATTGTAACTAGAGAAACTGTTTATGTTCCAAAAGTGTTCCGAGAACACTTTCGGAACAGAAACGCGTATGGTTAAAAAATATTTCAAAACGAACACTTTTGTGCTAGAGAATACTTTTGAAAAAATAAAAAAAAAACGTGCTTCTGAGTTTTGAAACACTTTTCGAACCACCACCCATTGCCGTCGACGCGGCCATTGCCCACCGATCGCCGGTGGAAAAAACTTTTTTTTTATACTTACCAAACGCGTTTTTTTCTCAAAAATCGTAACCGGGAACAGAAACACAAAAAAATATTTCTGTTCAAAAAATGCTCCAAGAAACAGAAACGTTACCATACGCAGCCTAAGGACCTACATGACAACTATTATGATCCGAAAAAGTAATTTCGATTAAAATGACTTTTTTCTGATTCTGTTCGCTGAATGAGTTTTAGAGAATCAGAACGTATTTGGTACATGCCCAAAATTCTGTTACTGGAATAGAAACGCGTCTGATAACTACACAAAATTTCTGTTCCGAAAATAAATACTCTTCACAATTTTTGTCATTTAAGTCAAATAATTACGAAGTTACTTTGTGAAATTTCATCTTACATTTCGAATTAATAGAAGATTAATTCATATTGATTCTCTTATATAACATATTGCATATTAAAATGTAAAAATAAATATCAAGAATCACGAGTCATTTTCACCATTTATTGTGGGATTTCATTGAACTCTTTTAAGCGAGCGTACGACACGAGCGATTTTTACAAGGAAAAGGCACTGCACTGCACTGCCATGAATTTAGTGCTTTTTTTGTTCTTGAAAATCAAATCTCAGTCTTAATTTATCAAAAACTTAAGAACGAAAGCTTGCTAAATGCTCATGATGGTTATTTTTGTCTTTTTTTAAAAAAAATTAAGACTAGACTAAGTCTAAAGTACATAAACCTAGGCAAAATCATAACCAATGAAATCAAGTGTGCAATCAAGGAATCATGAAATTGATAAATCACATCATAAAACCCTAATAAAGCCCTAAATGTTTAGAGAATTGTGGTTCAAGTTTAATTAAAAGGCATTTATGATTTTTCTAAAAAATAAAATCTAAGGAATCTAGGCCCAAATTTATGAAAATAAGGTCAAACTAGCCTAATATAAGCTTCTTACATTTTTAGGGGTTTTCTGAAATTTTTCTTATTTTTAAGATTTTATCCAAATTTTTTAGATTATTTATTTTTTTATGTATTATTTTATTATCTTATATATTTTTCTTTGAAAATGAGACCTTGTTCTGCTTTAGGTCTAGGAAAATTTAAGAGAACTGAAAATAAAAAGTGAGAGATGCGAAACTTCATTCTACTTTGTGATTTGATTCTTTTTTCCAGACTTCATTCTGCTTTGTGATCTGATTCTTTTTTCCAGAACTAACTTTTTTTTGTTCTTGTTTTTGTTCTCAAACTGTTTTCAGGAACATAATCAGAATCATTTACGTTACCAAATAGGATTCTCATTTTTTTTTTTTTTGGTTATGGAGAAAAGAATCAGAGAATCATAATGGTTACCATGTAGATCTAAATGGCTTCAATCAAGTGTTCATGAATCTCTTAACAGTTTCTTTCATAGTGTTTGCCGATTGCGGCATTACATTCTTTTGGGAGGCTAGATGCCTATGGATTATGCTGATTTGTGAGATCTGAATTAACTTTTTTTACTTGTTTGTCGCTATCTATCAAATTTTGTTTCCAGAGTCATCTTTGATTCTTGCATGACTGTAACATACTAATATCACGTGGATCAGATCAGATCAGATCAGATCAGGATATAACCTATAAGTGGAAGAACAAAATGAGACTCTCGGTTCAACAATGGGTGAGCGTTTGGTGCTGCTCTATTGCTGCCTGACCGAAGAATGTGCTGTTCTCAGTATTACTTGAATTCAATGATAAGGAGTGAACATCATTCATATGCATGACACTTTAAGCTGGTTTTCCATCTCTGTACATGTAGCCTACATAAGTTAATCCTTTGACTTTAACAAGTGGGATCAACTTACTCTCAGATTACTTGTCCAGGCCTGAGTAGTGATGATGTTCCGACATTGAGTGACTTGTTGATTCCTCATGCTAATTGGCTGCCAAAGAGGCAGATTCTTTATATGCTTGCTAGTTTCGGACTAATAGAGTCTGCTGTTAGTGATGTAGATCACTCTAGAAGTTACATGAAATTATTTAGAGAAGTCCTCAGCATTAGAGTCTGTCACTGCTACATGTACTGTACATTCCTAGTCTCTATGCTAGTGAGTGAAGATGACGAAGAACCGAAAACAAAATTCAAAGTGGAGTTCAAGTTACAGCAACTGTAATATAGCCCAAGGAAGACAATGATCTTACTTGGGTACCATCTTGTACCCCTGACCCAGTTCCAGGTCTATATTTGCTCCCCATGATTCTGCCGGCATTCATACGAGAAAGTGAAAACCACAAAGGAGAAAAGTTTTGGCAAGCAGAAGAGAAGTGTCGTAGCAGCTCCAAAGGCAAACTGAGCAACGAAGCCGAGCTTATCATCATCATCTGCCGGCATCACATTGATCACAATGTAGATTGGAATGCTCATTAGCTCCGGCATCGACATTAGCCCGAAAGCTTCCCTTTTTTCGCAATTCATCAGTTTTTCCGCTCTTAAAAAGGCTGTTGGTTCTGAAACATCATCTTCCAAGATAGAAATGACCAAACCAAAACTCCAAAGGGCTGCCAGGAACAGATACAAAGCTGCAGCAAGGATTCCCACTGTCCAACTCCATGCATCGAGATTAGCACATCTAATTATTGCCAAAGCTCAAGATTGCCAAAACACAAACAAAAAACCATATGATGAATGGCTTCTTCCTTGTGGACTTTATCCTTGACACTAGCTTCCGGGGAAAATAATTATGCAGGAAGATAGCAAGAATACCAACTCTATTCCCACGAATGATCTTAAATCAAGCGGATCTAGCTCGGAGCGCTCGTAGCCATCCTTCACTTTCTCCATGAGTGGCCCTGCTAGAACAAAATGAAGGAGTAGAAAAGAAAAGGGAGAGAATATCAGGAGCATTGTTTGTATCATGAGCTTGGGATATCTTGCGGGTAGCTCAGTGGCTTCTCTAATCGCACCGATGACACCCGACCGAGGAGCGGTCCCTTCAGTGGATGGTGGATGCAGGAGGTGAAGTAATGGAATGGTCGGTCATGAAAGAGCTTCATATGCCTTGGATTGAAATGGACACTGTTGCCATTGGAGGTTTAGCTGGATCAAGTGTGGGAGACGATAATACACACGTGTTGTGATATTTGTGCGAGTAGAAGAACAAAAGTAGATCCTTTCAACTTTTGATGTACAGTACATGGAATTCCTCCTTACTTTGTCCATGCGCCTGACAATTACCAACAACCCATTTTTCTAGTGGTGATATGCTCTCCCTTGGTTTTGCTACATTATTTTGGCATCAGTAATACCAAAGTTTTTGTCACAGTTGGCTTATGATCGTTCCTACTGCTGGGATGGCCATTTGAAAGGTGCCAACTCAGGCTTAATCAACTATTCTCTTTAACCGGTGAAGGAAAGGATGTGTTTGGTCCTAGTAGCTGCGAATGTTTGGTGTTTAGATACTCGCGTTCTTGCTAAACTAAAACATGAAGGAGATGATTTTCGCATGAAGGTGCGAGATGTGATCGGGATATTAAATGATCAAGATAAGTGATGATGTAAAGTTTTAGATGCAAGATGATGGCATGGCAAGGAACTTCTCCAGAGGTTTCTCTTCAGGCAGTTTGGATTATCCACCTCAATTGTCCTGAGAGCATTCTAAGTGTGAAGACAAATGAACGAATATGCCAACTGTACATCCTTACATCTCTGAAGAATGAAAAATGGAAGATCGAAAAAAGAAACTGCTGTCTCTGATTATGAAGCATTACTATGGACAATGCTACCAAGGTTAGTCCACTTAGATTTTATTATACAAGTAAGAATCGGAGTTGGAGTGAAAAGAATATTTTCTATGCCTATCTTCATTGATCCCTATAGCAGTCAATGCGTGATACAGATTTCCAGGTTCCGGGGATGATGAGCCCTCATCTGGTGAGAACAGCCCTTCTTCATGATTGGAAAAGCTGGTTGCACCTGGGATGAGATGGATTCCTCCAGCAGCCATTTCGATTTCTTCTTCTTCTTTGCTCTTTTCCTTCTTTGCTGCTTCATGGGCGTCTTCCTTCATCTCGTCAAATGTCTTCGCAATGGCTGCAACTTTTTGCTTCACCGGTTGGTGGGAGGCTAAGATGTGTCTGTTCTCGTAAAAGAAGTTGATCAAGAAGATGAAGAGCGCCGAGGTTGAGGAAAGCGCTGCGATGAGGAAAAGGCCCCTGAAACCGTCCAGCCTGAGACTGTTGGAGGTTAAAGTTGTCTCCGAACACTTGTCCTGATCCCGAAAATATTTATTTCTTATTAACATTAGGTCGCCGGACTCAGTGACATTCAGGACTGCCCTCGATATGTCAGGAACTAGTGGTGAGCCCTTCGGAAATGCCTGAAGACAGAGGGAAAACACAGATCAGAGGAGTGCCTTTTATCTATCAATATAGAAAGAGAATAAACGAACTTTTTTCGGACAAGATTTCTGTCTGAAAGTGTTGTCTGCTTTGAATTGGAGAAGAGTAACTATCAATGCTAGTAACTTTAAGAGGCCAGACGATTAGATCATAGTTAGGGCAACTATCCATGAGAGACTAATATGACAGAGCACACTTTGGTTCAATGCCACCAAAACAGCTTAACCGAGAAACCGTTTGCGTTGGTAACCTTTCAGAAGTTGCACGAGTACTTAATTTTGTGTGCATGTGTGCACATTTAGTGAGAGAGTGAGAAACGCTTACAAATCCAAAACCTGCAGCTTTGTAGGTTGGACCAACCAACTGATATTTTGAACAATGTTTAGCGAGAACAAGCCTGAGATAAGGTAGTTCGTCCACAATCGCAGATACCCCATCAGTATTATTGCCTTTAGAAAGTTTCTCATCAAATTCCTCTGAATTCTTCAGCACTATGAGCTTTGACTCTTGTACCCCTAAGCTTTTCAAAAGATCTGGAACAAAAGAACCATCCTGGTAACCGATGTTCCCTCCATTCTTTATGAGAGCACTGATATCTGTGACTGTCGGTTGGAGCCGTTGTACAGTTAATAGAGAGGTCAAGTTTGCCGTGTAACTCGACGACAGTACTAGGACAGCGAAGATCCATATGATCAACACAAATCTCGACAAGTTGCTGACTACCTTTTCCCCTGCAAAATTTTATGGAGCTACAGTTAGAGAGCCACTCTTTGTATATGAGGTACCCATCAGTGCTTCTGTTTCATTCACCACAAGACAAAAACTAGTGATCTTTCCTATTTTTTTAATGATTCAGTATAAGCTCCCTCGACCTATGACTTATTACCTTGCAGTTTTGCAATTATTAGAGAAAACATTGCTTCCTACAACAACATATATCACCAAGCCTTGCTGATTTTTCGTTACCAAGCTTAATCTTTCCACGACTTATTTGATTGTGTCTCTTGAAGAAAGGAGGATGACGCGACTTACTGTGGGCATAGACCATTGTGGAGAAGGAGAACCACAAGATCGTTCCAACTTGTTTGTATGGAGGTCCTCTAAATTCTTTGTTCACCCGGTGCTCAAGAACCCATATCACAATGCCAGTGTACACAAAGAAGGCTCCTATGGTTATCCATAGTTCTGTCTTCAGCGGTTTCAAGAAGATCCATGCGCTTTTTTTACCGTCACCCTTGATTGGAACAATCATGGAGACACCTGACTCTGTGTAAGGAAGGGTAAAATCCACATAATCGGCTCGGTCTGCCCTAATGGTTATGTCGCCGATGGCAGCATCAAAACCCTGCATGTTGGTCTGAAAAACAGAAGCGCTTTAGGCGAAGAATACAAGCGAGAGGTTGGAAACTGAGATAGGGGTCAGGAAGGAAACTGTTCAAGTAAAACACAGAGCTTTGACTTAATCATGTGAGATCCGAGTTCAGAATTCATTACCTCAGTGGAAACGTTTCTAATAAGATCATCGTAACTTCCAGAACTCCCTTCACTAGTCTCGAAGGGTTCGTACTCATACGGAACAGCATACGGCAATGATTTCATGACAGCGTCGAACACATCTATGCAATAACCGGCTGCAATGGGAGCATTTGTCCCAGGATCAACTTTCCAGTTGATGAATTCACTAAATACAGCTTTTGACGGGACTCCAACCCTCAACGTCTTCCTGTTTGATGGAATATCCCAACCTTTTGGGAGTATTTTCGTTTTACCAGGCCAAACAATTTTCCTCAGATAATTCTGCTCGCTGGTTGATTTCTCATTACTGGCAGGATGTTGGTCTGTTATGCCATTCTCCGTCCATTGTCCAATTGGTATTGTATCATTTCCGACCAAGTTTACTATCTGAAAGGCAGATGTCGATAATTGTCCATTTAGGAAATAAACGCTGCCGCATAATCCAGCAAAGTTAGTTTTCAAAACTGATTGGAGGAGCTTCGGTCCCGACTCTGAGACACCAATAGTTTCCAGGTCAGTCATGTTGTCCTGGATGACTGGTTTGCTAAACTGTGAGTTCGCTATATCAGCCTTTTCTACTGCCATTGCTAAAGCAAATATGCTATCATAAGCACCTAGGCCAAAGGCATTTAGCTGAACATGGTTGGTTCTTGGATATTCCTCATGAAATCGCTGTTCCCATCTCTTCGTGAATTGGTCTAGCTCCTTGGTTTGAGGAAAATAAGCGTTCACACCTATAACTCCTTGCATAGAATTGATGACATTGGAATCCATGGAGGTGGGAAGGCTTGCAATCCCATCCGTGACTATCCAGGCGTATCCTTCGCTTATCATTCCAGCTTCCTTTGCCTTGAGAAAAAGTCGGTATGCAAGATTCGGCAACATATGCACGATGAAAACTCTTGTTTGCATGGTCATTAACTTGCGGAGCTCTTTCAGGATCTGATCATCTGTAGCTGAAGGAGAGATTCCACACCGGTACGGCATCCTTGTACCTATTCCTTGCATGGAATCAGCAAGATAAGAGATTATACTGCTTCCGTAATGTGAGCGCTCATAAATAGGTACGACTTCCCTCCACTTGGCGGCTTTGACAATGGCAGCTATGGCTCTCAGCTGAGAGGTGTCTACTTGTGCCATTCGGATGAAGTAGGGAGTTTCAAGGTGCGAAAGCAAAGGGCTTGTAGCGGTGAAGGAAATTATGGGGACCTGAGTTGTGTTTCCGATATCAGCTATAAAATCTGCTTGTCTTGATTGTTGAGGCCCCAGAATGGCCTTGACTTGATAATTCTTTAACAATTCTATTGCTGCGAAATCAGAACATATTGAACTTCAGTCTCAAATGTTGGCACTTGAAAATTAGTCCCAGTTTCTCTCATATAAAGACTCTTTACTAGCATCTTTAGACAGTGATCTAAGGAGTTATTTCACAAAATTTACCTGAAAAAGGAAAACCTTTGGCCATGAAAATTTCAGACTTCTATGAATGGAAGAATAGAAATATATGCAAATTTCCAGAGACGATTGAACGAGGTCTGCGTTATTGCATTAGCTGGAAATATCATTGCAGCACTTGATTGGATTTTGTTTCTTTATAAGTTATACCCCCAAGTAACAACTTGGAACACAATAAGGAGTCACAGAGCTTCAAAAGAAAACTTTGCGTTCCGTACCTGCAGATGTAGCCACGACTGCATCACTCGATGCGTTTCTCATGTGAAGGACTAATCTTGTAGTGTAATCATCATGAGCAGTGTAGAAATCGTCGATCGCCATCTCAAGGCACGTCTTGCTCATTTTTCCAACATTTGTATCCATATCTAGAATGACTCCAACATCTATCGTTGTTGCTGTAACATTCTGACACGTTGAAGGCGTTATGAACAAGCATATGAGGATGTACAATAAAGGAAAGGAAAACGAGGATCTCGTGGTCATGTTGAACATAGGGATGAAGGCATCAAGAACAAGGTAATATCGGGAGAGATCATTGTTCATCCATATATATATATATGAAGAGAAGTCCGGGGAAGATGTCAACCTCAATAAGTTGGGACGTTGGAAAAATCAATAGACAAGGTTCTGTGGTTGTGTTTCGCTTAGTCATGCTCTTGCCCATGCATCGACTATTCCATAGGTTGACTGGACTAACACTACTTTGAATTGTATGCAGAGAATGATGGAAATGTGCGGTAGACCGACAGGACGAAGGCGGGAAAACTACTACGGAAAGTCCTATCTTGGACATGCTCGATAACAAGAAGGACGAAGGACGAGGTAAAAGAGACTAGGCAAACATGATAAAAGGTTGGCCAAGCTAGTAGGAACGGGGTCTTTGGGGACGCGCCAAGTTCAGATTGAAGTTACATCGTCCTACTATTCTGCTTTAGGAGAAATGCAATAATGAAGAAGAGGAAAGATGAAGATAGAAAAGACAGAGATGGGGACAAATTGCTATCGTTCTGAGTTTCAATTCTCATTGGAACTTCAAAACAAGCTGTAATGTTTCCGTAGATTCTTGTGTAATCTATGCTTACCATTCCACCAAAATTAAAGCTCAAGCAAAGTTTGCAGCGGATGCCAAGCCCAAAAAGGGTCAAGGATTATTCCTAGATGCTCGGATTTCGACTCATAATGGCGGCAGATGATTCAACTGAATAACGCCATTGCTAAGGACAAAAGCAAGCGATTCTCTTCACACGGCGCGAGATGACGAATCGATCACGACCTCAGGCTCAGCCATGTTGCCTTCACATTAGTACTTGAAATTTCGGGGAATGACAACCGTTTCCTCACGTTTTACATCTCTGGTCTTTGCGCACGACATAGTTGACGCCCTTACACGGCAAGGTAAAGTTGCCGATAAATGCTGCCGAATGATACCTGGTCAGGCGTTTATGGGGTTGGGTCGCGTGAATTGGGCCGAGTCTGTACATGATGATGGATGCGAACGGCCTGCTTACAACATTCATGTGCTTGATATAGAAGCTGGTTTACCACCTCACATGGGCAAAAGGACAAATTTAGTGGCAAAAATTATTTACGGAGATTATTTTGACGTCAAAAGTTTCAATCGGCTTACTTTAGTATCAAGTCGGAGATAAAATGATCATTTTAGTGCCTCCGTCGCAAATTTCTGGTCAAAATTACCACTTGTCATTAAAAATTATTTTATAATGAAAAATGACATTTAAAAATAATAATAAGTGGAGTTCTACACTTTAAAATAAATGAAAAAAATCAAATTCAAATTTAAAAATGAGCTAAAACTACATTTTTACATATTTTATTTAAAATAAAAATATGATTAAAATTTAATTTTTAGCCAAAAAAATTAATTTTTTTATTATAAAAAAAGCTTCTGGTTTACCAACAACGATGGTTTTCACAAGCCCTCCCCGCTGCCGCCCCCACTAGTGGGGCTCGGCGACCCCCGCTGGCCGTAGGGCCTCGCCTGTAGGCCCTTGCGTAAATTTGGGCGAGGGTGGCGACCCTCACCCAAATTGGGCGAGGGCTGCCACTATAGGCCGACCCTTGCTAGTGGCGACCCTCGCTTGTGACCGGCGGGGGTCGCCAGGCATCCCTCGTTGCCTGGTGTAACCTTTTTTTTTTAGTTTTTTTTTTTTTGTAATTTTAAGTTAATTTTCAATTTATTTTAAATAAATATGTATTTTTTTCCAATTTTGAGCTTTTTATTTTTTAAACTAATTAAGTTTATATTTTTTTTATTTTCTTTCAAATTTTACCCATTTTTTTATTGTTGACTAGACCTCGCCAGAGCCACATTAGCTTCACTTATGAATAAATATAAGGCCACATTAGAATTCCGGCGGACGAAATCGAACTTCGTACTAAAATGATCATTTTTTCAAAACTTAGCACTTAATGATCCGAATGAAACTTTTGGCATTAAAGTGATTTTCGCACACAATTTTTGCCACGAAAAGTGTCCTTTTCTCTCTCACATATGAATGGTAATCACTTATTCCATTTATAAGTTTAGCTAGTACCATTCATACGCTTTTAAGAGCCAAGCACACTCTCATCCCACACACTAATGGGAAGCCAAATGCTCGCACTTGCTCATTCTCACTCATGCGAACCAAGTTCTCGCACACCACACTTGCTCTAATGAGAGCTTTTGCTTGTTTATCATACGCATGTCAATGGTTGAATTCGATTTTCGGTTTGGTTTTTCAAGAAGGTTTTTTTTTTAAAGAAAATCGAGTCGAACTGAACCATTAGCGTGCAAGTTGGAATTTTACTGAACTTGCGAACCAAAAATTCAATTTTTTTTACAAATTTTTCTTTTTCGATTTTGATTTTTGTTTTTCCTTTTTTAGCCTAGGGACGGTGGGCCATTGGTCGAGGGCATTGCGCCCTAAGCCCCAAAAAAGGGAAAAAAAGTTATTTTGGAGGTCTTTAGTGCGATTTGCATAATTAATCGAATCGAAATAACCTGATTGAAAAAAAAGAACGGTTATTTTTCAATAAGTTGAACCGAAAATCGAACCGAACCAAAATGCACGAAATTTTCAGTTTGGTTTTATTTTTCAGTTCGATTTTGACACCCCTACATTTTTTTTTTTACAAGTTTACATGTGACGCCTTGGAAATTCTGTGCCTTGAAATTGAATTCCTAGGGATTAAGTATTGAAAATTTGATATTTCCTAATTTGTCGATCGAATTAAATTAGGTTTCGATCGATTAGTCGACGCCCTTTAGAATTAAAATTCTCGCGTCCGGGCCTAGCCTGGATTGAGCCGGACTTGAGTGAGGCCTAAAATACATTCAATTGGATGGTCAAATGTACAATTTACCCTTGGATGTCAAATTACCAAATTGCCCCTTTGGTTTTATGCATGTCAAGACAGGTGGCATCACGCAATGCGGGCCCCACCTCATCTCTAAGACCTTAAAGTAAAAAATGGCCGCCATTTTTTCTCTCTCCCTCGCCGCCATTTTCTCTCTCTCTTCTTCTCTACGTTTCCCCTGCTTCTTCTTTCTTCGTTCTTTTTCTTTTGTTTTGTCTGGTTCAAGCGCCTCACCGATCCACTCCAAGCCACCACCACTTTCCTTAACCACCACACCTCCTCCCTAACTCCCCTAGACCACCCCCGACCGCCTGCAACTTCCACAGACCCGCCGAAGAACCTTCAACAGTTCAAACCCGAAGCATTACCCTGTTTTCGTTTGTGTGCTGTCCAGGTTCACTTCGCCGCCTTCCTTAACCACCAGCGGCCACCATCGTGACACTCAGACTTCCTTAGACCTCTACCATCAATTCCACGAAGTTACATCGCCGTCGGAGCCCCGAAGAGTCCCGATTCAGCCTCTCCTGTCTCCGTTTCCTCTGTTTCTGTACACTGCTCGGCACCGCTTCGGTTCCAAGCTATTCCAGCGACTCCTCAGCCCAACGCCGGCCACCCCGAGCCACAACAGACCTCATTGGATGTTTTCTAGCGACCATCAAGCCAAGTCATCACCATAGCTCGCCGGAACAGCCGTGAACAGGCCCCAAATCGAACCTGCTTTGCCTCCCCTGCTCTACCCGACGCCTGTTCTGCTTCTGGGCTTGCTGTTTCGCCCTTGTCGCGACTGCTCCGGCCACCATGAACCACCAGCGACCTTCCCCGATACCCTTTTAGGTCCCCCAAGTCCGCCGCAAGCCGCCAGCTCTAAGACAGCCGCCTCAGCCGTGAAACAGCCGCCCCAGCCGTGCTCTGCCCTGTTTCTCGGGTGTGCCCTGTTTTGGGCCTGGTCCGTGGGCCAACGTGCTAGGCCGTGGGCCGTTTTGGCCTAGGCTGTGTCCTGAGAGGTGGGCCGAGTATCTGGGCCCTTGTGCCAGGTCCGTGGGCCTAGTTGGCCGAGAGTTTCGGCCCGTGGACCGGGGGATTGGGCCGTTGTCCGAGAATTTTGGGCTTGTGGTCTGATCGAGTCCGATGTTCGCGCCGAAGGTTTTCAAGTATCGCGGTCGCGCTCGTCTCGAGTAATTGACTGTGAGTTGACCTCTAATTCTTAATTAGATCGTTAATTACGTTCGGATTAATTAGCTAAATTAGGATGCCTAAATAGATTAATTGGGGACGATTTAGGCTAGAAACCCGGTCTAGGTTCAATGGCCTTAATCGGTTAAGTTAGTCTGATTGGAAAGGATGCTATAGCTAATTGATTGGATTGGATGCTTGTTCTTGTTAATCGTGAAAGATATGGGTGTCAATGGGCTGGGCCGGGTCTTGGCCCGGCCCGAGCCGACCCAAAAATAAACATTACCGAGCTCGGCCCGGCCCGAGCCCGAATGAAAAATATCCCAGCTCTCTGGGTCGGGTCGAGCCGGGCCGGGCCGGCCTTTTTTTTTAAAAATGAAATTTTGAACTCCAAAAAAGTGACTGGGCCACCATGTGGGGAGGGACTGGACGTGCTCGGCGAGGTCCACGGCGAGGTCGTCTCGGGCCGGAAGGCGACGAGGAAAAGGATGGGTCGGCTGAGGCCGCACTTGGAGACGTAAGGGCAAATGTCGGTGTACATGTTGAGGGAGCAACAGCGGAGGAGGAGGTCGGAGTTGAACTTGGGGGGGAGGGCGTGGACGTAGATGGCGGTGCGTGAGGGGGACGAAGGGGTTTGGGCAATGGTAAGAGTGAGGTTGACGGCGGGAGGTTGCGTACGGCGGGTGGGGAGGGGGTTGAACTTGAAGCGGAAGTAGAGGAGGAGGAACCAGAGAGCGAAGAAGGAAGAGAGGAAGAGAGCGGGCTTGAGTTTGGAGGTCGTCGTGTGATCTTTGTGGTGTTCGGAGGAGGATTTGGGTTTGTCTGCCGCCGTCCACGGCAGTGCATATCTCAGCTTCCTCAACATATATCCCAGTTCTCCGCAATTTGATCTCATCTTCAGTGAAGAGACTGACCTGCTAAGCTGCTTACGTGATAATTTTACATGTTCTGTTCTGGTGGGGTCACCAATGGCTGGGCCGACGAGGCAGAGGAACAACGGCGGCAGGGGGATAATGATTGAAGAGGCTGTGATCTGGTGGGCGACGGGAGGCAAAGGAGCTCAGGAAGGACAAGTTGCTGAGAATCCGACGGTCCCGACATTTTCTTCGAATTTATTAACAATAGAAGCAAAGCAAAGAAGAAATGAATATATTCTCTCCCCCCCCCTCTCTCTCTCTAAAAGCTCACTATTTTTTCCTCCCTTCCCCGATCCCCAACCCCAATCTGTGCAACAATCCTCCACCTCCTTCAATGGCGCTCGTTGACTCCCACTCCTTCACCGACTCCACTCCCCTCTCACCACCCACATTCACCTCTCCCTCTACTTCTACTTCCCTTCCTCCACCATCCACTCCTCCGCTCTCCTCTCCCTCTCCTCCCCCCACTCCGACCCTCTCTTCCTCGACACCCGCTCCCTCAATGTCCTCTCCGTCCTCGACCCGCAACCCGCTCCCTCAGCGTGAGATGCACGTGATGTGTGTGTGAGAGAGAGAGATGAAGGTTTGCTTCTGGAAGAATCTAATACGGTCTAGAGAGAGAGAGAGAGAGGCAGGAAAGAACACAACTTCGCTGGTCAGTCTTCACTAGGGGTGTGCAAACTGGATCGGACCGGCCCGAGACCGGCCTGAACCGGGCGGGTTGGTCCGGTCCTTGAGGTGGATGGGTTGGTCCCCGGTCCCAATAAATGGGACCGGTGACTGGGCGGTCCGGTCCTCGGGTTCTTGTGTTGGGACTGGACCGGCCCGGCCCGGCCCGGACCGGACCGTCAATAATATATAATTATTTATATATATAAATATATATAATTACAAAAGAAATTGAAAACAAAACGAAATCTCTCAAGAGTAAGAAGAATCCCGGACCGGCCCAACAATTTATATGTATAACTCTAGGACCGGACCATCATTCATATGGCATTCAGTATGCTATCCTGGTGGTGTTTTGGCATTCGGTGACTCAAGTTGTTGAGCCCCAATGTGAAATACAATAGTCGTTTAATATATTTTAATATTTTCTGGGATTTATTTTCCTTTTTTTTTTCTCTTTGTTCTTTTATTTTCATCTTCTTCTAGCCAAGATGAGGGCCAACGAAGCTCGCCCCCACCTCTAATTGATCGCTAGGCTTGGCGGTCAGCTGGAGGAAGAATAAAAATGTAGTAATAGGCTTTGTAGCGGTTGGGCCGGGACCAAGACAGGACTGGACCAACGGTCCTGGTCCTGTTCGGTCCCGGTCCGGTCCATGGTCCCGAAAATATGGGGACCGGACTATTGGTCCGGTCCTCGGGTTCATGCCGGGACCGGACCGGCCCGGACCATGCACACCCCTAGTCTTCACTCTTCAGTCCTGGGGCACAGAGGAATCAGTGCCGGTACTATACTGAAGCAGTACTAGCCCATTACTCAAACAATATCGATACTGTACATAAACAGTACCGAATTCGGCCCCAAAATTTCTCAATTTTTTGGGCCGGGCCGGGCTAGCGTGGGCCCATTTGATAGCCCTAGCGAAAGAGCGATAGGCTAGAGACGTGAGAACGATAGATAGACAAATTGAATTGGTTAAGGTTGATTTAACGTATCAATTGGGTTCAAATGTATATAATATGATTGAATGTTCATAATTCAGTTGACTGGCCTTCGTGATTGAATTGATTGGCTCTGTTTGATTGACAGTCTACGTCAATTGTCTATTCGAATGAGTCGATTGACTGTTGATTGATTTGGATGACGGATTTGAGGGTTAATAGCCTTGTAATAGATGTAGAGTCCATTAGACAATTCTATGCGTTCGTATGATCACGTCCGATATCAAATGCATGTTTTGGCATGAAATGTCCTCGGGCCGAGTTTTAAGTACGCTGTATGAGCATATGGCTAAATATAGGATTATGAATTGGTTGTTTGACGATGGTGCCTGAGTGGTCATATAAAGAGATTTCATGGTACCAGACGTGCCATGATTTGAATCGTGCCAGTCGTATGATTTCCTAGTAAGTTCATGCCGTACCAGACGTACGAATTGTCATGACTTATTAGACATCAATCGCAGCTTGTGAAGAACCAAAGCCCTATGTGGATTTCTGATAGTATCATGTCGTGCCAGACGTACGAATCTTATGGACTATTAGACGTCGTCGCTGGAGATAAGGGACAATACCTGGTTATGCCAGTAGACACTGCCAGACGTAGTGTCAAGTCAAACCAGACGTGTGCATAGGGCCAAGTGGTCGTTAATAATTGGACAACGTGTGATGTCTTGAGTATGCCAATTGATAGTGATGCTTTGTCTGTGATTGAGATATATATCTTGTGATATATACTTGGTGTTAGGATGTTTGAACGAATCATCGCCCTAGTCAAGGCTTGGGCATCGACTCGCTGAGATTTATATCTCACCCATTCGTGGGAATATTTTTCAGGATCGAAGTGATGAAGTTCGTAGGCTTGGAGTCGTTGGTTCTTTTGGAGTAGATTGACGTGATTTTACCCTGCCTCGAAGTATGAGGATGATTAGTGTATTATCCTAATCGGATTAAGATGAGTTCATTTTATGAAATGAGGTGTTATGAATTGAAATGCTTCCTACTTTTCTATCCTCGTTTCTATTACTGTTTTCCGCATGCGTAGTTAAATTTCGTGGATCTATGGCAAACCTGGACGCTATCCTTTATGACCCTCGGGGCGATTTGACTTGGATGCTGCGTACTCGGGGTTTGGAACGTGACATTACAGGCCTAAGGAGCCGTTTAGAATGTTGTGAGACAGTTCGATTCCTATCTACCGTTAAAGGGAGAATTGCGAGGAGCCAACCCTAGCATGAGAGAATTGGGTTGGGCTGGTTCTAAAGAAAATTTTCTCTTAGATATTTTCTCCCTACATTTTGTTAAACTTTTTTTTTTATGATCAAGGTTTCTCACGTGCAATGGACTATTCTTCGGGGTGATGGAGGTATGAGTGTCAATGTCACCGGTTAAGTACATTTTGTTAAAATTTTTTAAGATGTCTCCCAACAAAATATCCAATATATACGGAATCTAGGAATATCAAGAAGTCTTGCGAGAAGAGAGTAGGTGCAATTCTTAATTAGATTCTTCACACGCTTGCTAGTTTCGGACTAATAGCATTTGCTGTGACGCAGAAAGAATAAGCGGATCATGCAAACTGTTGAGAAAAGTCTGTCTTCATTAGAATCTGTCGCTGCTAACATGAACACACCTAGTCAGTAGTCTCTATGCTCGCGAGTGAAGATGATGAAGATCTAAAAGAAAATTGCAGATTGAAGTTCAGGCACGACAACTATATGATATATATAAGCCCATGGAAGAGAAGGATCTCATAGGTCTACTGTTGCAGGAACCATCTTGTTGTACCCCTGACCCAGCTCCAGGTCTATTTGCTCCCCATTATCTTGCCGACATTCGTAGTAGAACACGGTGAAAACCACGAAGCAGAAAAATTTCGCCGCGCAGAAGAGAAGCGTCGCAGCAGCTCCGAAAGCAAGCTGGGCGACCACGCCGAGCTTAACGTCATCATTTGCCAACGTGACGTAGAACACAATGTAGATCGGAAAACTCATTAGCTCCAGCATCGACATTAGCCAGAATGCTTCCGTTTTCTTTCGACTCATAAGCTTTTCCGCTCTTAGAAATGCCATCTTGGGTCCCGAAACATCATCTTCCAAGACAGAAGCGACCAAACCCAGATTCCAGATGGCGGCCAGGAACAGATAAAAAGCTGCAGCAAGGATTCCCGCTGTCCAACTCCATACGTAGAGATTAAAGGATCGAAGTATCACCAAAGCCAGAGCCCAGTACAAGATGGCCAAAATGCAAACGAAAAACCATGTCATGAATGGCTTCTTCCATGTGGACTTTATCCTCGACACCAGTTGCTTGAGGCTTATAGGCCTGTTACTGTAAAGGACTGCCGATCCGGAGACCATCAGTAGCATTCCCAGGAAAAAGATTGTGCAGGAAGATAGCAAGAATAGCGACTCGATTCCCACGAACGATCTGAAATCATGCGGGTCTAATTGGGAGCGCTCGTAGCCATCCTCGACTTTCTCCATGAGCGGCGCCGCTAGAACATAATGAAGGAGGACTAGGAAAGAGAAGGGAGAGAATATGAGGAGTATTATTTGGATTATGAGCTTGGGATTTCTCGACGGTAGCTCGATGGCTTCTCTGATTGTACCGATGACGCCCGGCCGCCGAGGAGCGGTCCCTTCAGCGGACGCCGGACTTGAAGCAATGGTCAGTGAGGAAAGAACTTCATTCGCCATGGATTGGATTGGACTCTGTTGCTGGACTAAGTGTGGGAGATGAGAATACACACAAGTTGTGATATTTATGGGAGCAGAAGCATAAAAAGTAGATTCTTTCGACAAAAGAAACAAGGGAAAGAAGAAGCATGGCCATGGGCCCACTGAAGTGACAAGGAGCAGAAAGACGCGTGTCTGTGTGGCTTTGGTCGGCTTTGCGGCTCTGACCTATATCTTAATCCACCGGCGTGATCGAGGTAAAAAGCCAAAAAAAAAGATGTATTCGTGATCGAGGGAAGACTCGACCGAGGGAGGCGTTCTCCGGGGATGAACATAAAAAACATATCGAATGCAGAAAAGAGAACGATGTTGATGAAAGCGACAC
The DNA here is from genome assembly GCA_021437785.1 of Rhodomyrtus psidioides. Taxonomy (NCBI): domain Eukaryota; kingdom Viridiplantae; phylum Streptophyta; class Magnoliopsida; order Myrtales; family Myrtaceae; genus Rhodomyrtus; species Rhodomyrtus psidioides. The sequence goes on along the minus strand of JAILYB010000005.1, from coordinate 777,099 downwards.
GCCGGGTCGGGTCGCACCAGCCCAGCCCGACCAAAATTGGACCAACCCGTCGACCTGAACGGGCGCGGCGTGGGCTTCCTCTCATCCCATGAAATCCATCTGCTCAGCTCCACCGGATTTGCTCTCGGTTCAACAAGTCATGTGTCACTCCAACGCATAGAGTCTCTGTCCATTCCATACCACATTTTCGCTCTACTGTTCCGTTTACTTCGCGAGAAATGAATTATTTAGATAATGTTTTCTTAAAGCTGATCACTTGTTCTCACTTTCAAAAATGAATAAACGAAAAATATATTCATCATCCGCGAAAATAGTTATACATTAACAAAAATATTTTTTACGAGCTAATTTTTTCGAGCGATAATGGCTATCACTTAGGATAAATTATTTTACGAGTTACTCGTCTTTTGCAGATTTTTGCACGTGGGCAGCTAATGAAATACTTACGTGCCAAATTAAGAGCAATTAATTGCCTCCATTCTAAACAAGCGAGACATATTTTACTTTTTGTGCTCCTTTCTGCGTTGACCATTACTTCCATTCTTAAATAAGAGTCGTGAAAAAGTCGTAGAAGTAACGGCAATCTCTGATCAACGCTATCTCCCAAAATAGACCTGCAATATTCGTGATTTGACTTTGAGGGGACGGGTCAGAACTGAAGTGTTCGACGGTGCCCGAAAGAAGTCCTTGCGAGACATATTTTCTGTCCTCTGCCCACGCGAAGGAGATAAGGAAGGAAATCCAGCTTGTATCCAATGGTGACTCGGTAGAGTCAGTACGTACGACCAACACGTTGGTGTTGGTGTGTGCCCGAAAGAAGTCCTTGTTGGTGTGGGTGTGGATGGGGATCCCACGTTGGTCCGGATCCGATGTTGGAGACCTGCTTCTGCTTCTTCTTGGTTTTTGATTGTTTCGACTCCCGATGCGACGGACGACTTCGTTTCGTTCGAGGTTCCACAGATGCCCATAAGATACTTATTGCTAAAACCCTTATTTTAGTGCGTAATCCAAACGTTAATCTCGAATAATAAGGCGATAAGATAATAATCTTTGACTTGATTAACTTGACTAATTCGTCAGATACATGGGGTCCATAGGGAGTAAATGCGGCTTGGCCATTGATACGCTGCCGTGTCGATGAATGTCTCTATATAAATGCGAGAGCTTCCGTTTGAAATGCCGAATTCGCAATCCTCTCCCAACTGTTTCCTCCTCCAATATTGTTCGTCTCGATCTTGACTGAATTTACGCAAAGCCATGACAGGGTTGGTCTCGCCGTCACCTTGTGCTCATGTGGTGGTGTTTCCTCACATGGCTCATGGACACACGCTCCCATTACTGGACATATGCAAGGCCCTCGCGAGCCTCGGTGTCCAAGTCATCATCGTCACTGATAAGAAAGAATGATTAAGAGAGAATGGTATTGTTCTCTAATAATGGTGTGTCAAACAATGTACATGAGAAGCCCTTATATAGGCTTAGAAGAGGTAAAGAGCTTAGTGCTCTTCCTATGTGGGACTAAAGAGAAAGAATGAATGTAAGAGAAAGCTATAAGACTACAAGGCTATACAAGTATGTCTAACACCCCCCCTCAAACTCAAGGTGGATCAAACAACGAGAGTTTGGAAAGAAGAAATTTAAAGCGTTGTGATGTAAGAGCCTTCGTAAAACAATCTGCAAGTTGATTCTCAGTTCCAACAAAAGGAAGAGAAATAGTGCGAGCTTGAAGATGATGACGAGTCAGATGACAATCGATCTCAATATGTTTTGTACGCTCATGAAAGACTGGATTTGCACAAATATGGATGGCACTCTTGTTGTCACAGTGTAGAGGAGTGGGATCCGGAAGTGAAACACCCATGTCAGCAAGTAAGCGGCGAAGCCAAACAATCTCAACGGTAGTGTCAGCCATAGCACGATACTCGGATTCTGTAGAGGAGCGTGAGACAATTTGTTGTTTCTTGGCACGCCAGGAAATAAGAGAATCGCCAAGAAAAATGCAATAGCCAGTGATAGATTTGCGATCAGACACATTGGAAGCCCAATCAGCATCAGAATAGGCACGCAACTTGAGAGCAGAAGAAGATGGCAGAAATAAGGAACGCGATAAAGTGCCTCGGAGATATCGCAAGATCCTCAGAACAGCAGCATAATGAACTGTGCGAGGAGCAGCAACAAACTGACTGACAACATGAACAGCATAAGCAATGTCGGGTCGGGAGATAGTAAGATATACAAGGCTGCCAACCAAAGTTCGATAGCGGGTCACATCAGAAAGAGGCTCCCCGTCATCCGAGCAGAGCTTCTGATTCAGCTCAATAGGAGTAGCAGCAGTGCGTGCATCCGAGAGAGCAGCCCTAGAGAGAATATCAGCAGTATATTTTTGTTGAGAAATAAGGATACCACGTGAACTGCGAGCAATTTCAAGCCCAAGAAAGTAGCGCAGTGGTCCAAGATCCTTCATGGCAAAATGTTGCTGAAGGTGCCGCTTGGTATGTTCAATATGGTCGCGATCATCTCCAGTGATAACCATATCATCAACGTAAAGAAGAAGAATAGTGCAACCAGCAGAAGAGGTATGAACAAACATAGCATGATCAGCCTCGCTTTGAGTAAAATCAGCAGATCGAATAGCATCACTGAACTTCTCAAACCAAGCACGAGGAGCCTGTTTAAGACCATAAATAGCCCGTCGCAAGCGGCAAACCTGTCCAGAAATATGACCAAGACCAGGTGGAGGTTGCATGAAGATATCCTCTTGAAGATCCCCATGAAGAAAAGCATTCTTGACATCAAGCTGAAAGAGGGGCCAATTACGAATTGAAGCAATAGCTAGTAAAGCTCGGACAGATGTCATCTTTGCTACGGGAGCAAACGTCTCCTCATAATCAATGCCATACTCCTGCGAGAAACCTCTGGCAACCAGACGTGCTTTGTAACGTTCAATACTGCCATCAGAACGTGTTTTAATCTTATATATCCATCGGCATGATACCAAGGAGCGGCCTGGAGGGAGAGACACAAGCTCCCAAGTACCAGTACTTTCCAATGCCCTGAGCTCCTCAGACATAGCTTGACGCCACTCAGTATGCTGAACTGCCTCACGATAACTAGTGGGTTCTTGTACAGCATGAACAGCAGCCAAAAAAGAGCTAAACTCAGTAGAATAAGAAGTAGAAGCAACATACCGAGTAGGCGGACGTCGATCCCGAGGAGGATTACGGCGTGGCTCTAGAACTGCAGAATCGTCGAGGGCAGGTAGAGTAGGAGGTACAGCAGAACGGGTAGGAGAAGATGGGGACGGTGGTGATATATCTGGTTCCGAGGTGAAAGCAGAATAAGGAGGATCAGGAAAAGGATCAACAGGGAAATCCATAAATGGAACATGGGTCGAGACAGGAGGTGTTACATTTGTAGGGAAGAAGGGAACGTGTTCATGAAAGGTAACATTGCGAGAAATACGTATACGTCGCGCATTTGGGTCATAACAGCGATAACCCTTGTGCTCGGTGCTGTAACCCAAGAATGCACACGAGATGGAGCGAGCGGTGAGCTTCGTACGTTCGGTGGGTGGAAGAATGACAAAACAAGTACACCCAAAAACTCGAAGATGATTATAGCTGGGAGATCGAGAATAGAGACGCTGGAAAGGGGTGTCTTGATGAAGAACAGACGAGGGTAGGCGGTTAATTAGATGAACAGCTGTGAGAAGTGCCTCAGCCCAGAACTCAGTAGGAACAGATGTCCCAAGTAAGAGAGCGCGAGTGGTATCTAAAATATGACGGTGCTTGCGTTCAGCAATCCCATTCTGAGCTGGAATCCCAGGACAAGATAGTTGAGGAAGTGTACCATCGCTGGCCAAGAGGGAACGAAAAACAGTAGAAATATATTCTCCTCCCGAGTCTGAACGAAAAACTTTGATTTTTGTATTAAATTGGGTGGAAATCATGGTAGTAAAAGACTGATAGATGGAAAAGAAATCACTGCGTTGACGCATAAGATAGACCCATGTGTAACGAGAGTAATCATCAATAAAAGAGACATAATATTTGAAACCACTCTTTGAACAAAGTGGGGCAGGACCCCATACATCAGAATGAATAAGATCGAAAATTGCACTAGATCTAGAGTTACTAATAGGAAAAGGCTTAGCAGATTGTTTGGCCAAGGGACATACAGAACATGGAGGAAGATTACCAGAAGAAACAGGACCTAAAGCACCTCGTTGATGAAGGACGGTGAGACGAGAAGAAGGAATATGTCCGAGACGTTGATGCCATCGGGCAAGATCAATGGTAGCCAACACAGGAGAAGGACAAGAAGTTGGAAGGTGGAGATGCTGCATAATATAGAGTCCGTCCCGTCTACTACCTCTCCCAATCATCCGACCACTCAAACGATCCTGCACAAAGCAAGAGCTATTTGTAAAGCTTACAGTACATCCAGCATCAGTAAGTTGTCCAACGGATAATAAATTGAGAGCTAGAGATGGAACATGTAACACGTTAGGGACATTGAAATCTTGAGAGATGGTGAGAGTACCCCGCCGGGTAGCTAGGAGAGGAGAGCCATCAGCAGTAAAGAAATGTGCTGGATGCTTGAGCTCAGAGAGCTGAGTGAGACAAGCAGCGGAACTAGACATATGTCTAGCAGCTCCTGAGTCAAGTATCCAGGTAATAGAAGTGTCACCTGAAGATGGAGTGGCTGCAACAGTGTTTCCTGTAGATGAAGAAGTTGTAGGAGTGTTGGAATCGGGAAAAGACCCAAGCAAAGAAGGGTTCAATCGAGCAAGCTGTGCTTCAAGGGCAGCAATCCGATTATCCGTAGAAGAAGAAACCAGAGTAATAGGTCGAGAGTGTGGAGATGTCACAGAATACTGAATAGAACGCGGTGTTACTGAAGGGCGTGAAGCTTCCTTCTTCTTTTGCCAACAGTGTGGCTCCTCATGTCCAAGACGGTGACAATAAGTACATAAAAGGCGGCGAGAGCCACGTGCAGAGGGAGGTCGTGGTGAAGCAGCCAAAACAGCAGGCGGAGCACGTGGTGGAGCAGCTAAAACAGCAGCGGAATCAGCAACTGCAGAGGAGGAAAGTAGACCCAGACGAGTTTCCTCAGACTGCAATTCTTTGATAGCGTCAAGGAGGGACGGTCTAGGAGAGCGATGGAGAAGCTGGCTGCGAACACCTTCATAAGGAGAGCCAAGCTTCATAAGGAAAGTATGTAGACGGTGTCTATCTTGAGTTTGAAGCCGAGTAGATGGACACCTAGTACAGTTCAAGCATGTCGAGCAAAGAACAGGAGCAAGAATATCTAATTGACTCCAAAGGGAATGCATATAATTGTAAAAGTCTCGAATAGAGCGAGACCCTTGCGTAGCACAGTAAATTTCTTGCTCCAACTGATAAACCCGAATGTCCCCGGTCTGAGTAAACATCTCGGCGAGCTGATCCCACAAACATTTCGCTCCAACAATATGAGAAAATTGTGGGCGAAGAGCAGGATCAATAGAGCCAAAAAGAATAGCCCATGCCTTCCGATCAGCAACTGTCCATGCTCGAATTTCAGCGGTACGCTTTACAACCGCCTCAGATGAGGCACTTTCCTTAAGAGCATCAGGACATAGACGGAAACCTTCAACATGCTCAAATAAATCGCGGTAAACAAGAGCCGCCATTGCCGATGGTTTCCAAAGTGAATAGTTTGAACCATCAAGCTTGACATCTATGCGGTCACTAGAATCGCCCATGACAACAGAAAAATCACTAGCGAAGCTAGAAAAGTGGGTTGAGGTGGGAAAGATGATCAAAAGGATCGAGAGACACAAATTAGAGACGCTAGCAAAGCTGGGTGATGGCTCAATAGCCCAAAACTCATTATCTTAATTTCTGATGCGGAAGATCCAATTTATGGCAACCGCAGAGCATACTTTTAAAAATAATGAGCTCATTATCTTAATTTCTGATGCGGAAGATCCAACTTGTGGCAACCGCAGAGCATACTTTTCAAGACAATGATCTTGGCTCTGATACCATGATAAGAAAGAATGATTAAGAGAGAATGGTATTGTTCTCTAATAATGGTGTGTCAAACAATGTACATGAGAAGCCCTTATATAGGCTTAGAAGAGGTAAAGAGCTTAGTGCTCTTCCTATGTGGGACTAAAGAGAAAGAATGAATGTAAGAGAAAGCTATAAGACTACAAGGCTATACAAGTATGTCTAACAGTCACCACCCCAAACAATGCCCCGCTCATCCTGTCCAAAGTGGGGGGCTGCTCTGAAATCTCCTTGCGCGCCATACAGTTTCCTAGGGTCCCAGAGCTTCCTGAAGGATGCGAGAACACTGCTGATCTCCCTTCCATGGCTTTGTTGGTGCCTTTCTTGAAAGCCACCAAGTCCATGAGACCCGCTTTTGAGTCTATTATCAGGGAAATGTCTGAAGCCGGGTCTCTCCCGCTCTGCTTGATTTCTGACTTTTTCCTAGGATGGACGCTCGACGTGTGCCGGTCTTTCGGAATTCCTAGGATTGTCTTCCATGGGATGGGGGTTTTGCCTATGGTCATCTCCAAAAATGCGTTTGGAAATGTCCAGTCCCTCTTGCCGATGCCCGACTCCGATCCAATCAGACTGCCTAAGTTGACCGTTCCTTTCGCAATCTATAAGCGTGACATCTCCGATTTGGAGCGTTGCAAAGACCCGGATGACACTTTCTTGCCTATCCTAGCGGAGATTGGAGAGGCGGATGTGAACAGCGCGAGGGTTATCGTCAACAGCTTCGAAGAGCTCGAAGGTGATTATGTTGGTGCCCTGGAGAGATTCTACTGCCGGGGGACGAGAGCTTGGTGCGTTGGGCCGGCTTTGCTCTACGACCAGAATCAAATAGAGAGGCCTGTCGGATCCAAACAGGCAGACCCATCTCAACCCTACATCAAGTGGCTGGACGAGCATGTTGGAACGAGGGGAGTGATATATGTGTCATTCGGAACACAAGCTCACTTGAGCGACATGCAAATGGACAACATAGCTCATGGACTGGAGATGGCAGGGCATCCATTCATATGGGCGGTGAAATCGGCAGATTGGGTGTTGCCGGACGACGGATGGGAGGATCGGTTGAAAGGGAGGGGCTTGGTCGTGCGCGAGTGGGTGGACCAGCGGCGTATCTTGTCGCACCCGGCGATAGGCGGGTTCTTGAGCCATTGTGGTTGGAACTCGGTGCTCGAAAGCCTGTCGGAGGAGGTGCCAATTCTGGCATGGCCAACGGGTGCTGATCAGCCACTGAATGCTAAGCTTGTGGTGACAGGGCTCGGGGCCGGGGTGATGGTGGCCGGAGAAGGTGGTGTTGGGGAGACAATTGCGAGGGAGGTGATAAGGGATGGAGTTGAGGAGTTGATGGGAGGGGAGAGAGGAAGGAAGGCTAGGGAGAGGGCCAGAGAGATTGCTAGATTGGTGTTGACACCTGATTTTCGACCATTTATTATTGTGATTTTTATTCTTTAAAATTAATTAAAAATATCAAAAAAAAGGTCATAAAATCACAAAATCAACTTTGGAAGCCTTGGCTTAGCCTCGGGGACCAATTTTGAACAAAAAAATATTTTTTGGTATTTTATAATATTTTTTGAATTTATTTAATTATAAAAACACAAAAAAAAAATCAGAAAAATAATATTTGAGGCCACAAAAATATATAAAAATAGCCGGTATATGAAAATTCAGGTTCAATTTTAGGTGTTCCTCGATCATCATAAAATTGAATTTGGGCAAAAAAATATTAATAATAATAAAAAGAAAAAAAAAAGAGAAAAACATAATCATTAAAAGAAAAAGCAAAAAAAAGAGATTTGACCAAATAATTCTGTCTTTGCCTTTTTACTGTTGCTTTTATATTTTTTTTTTATTTTTTTTTTATTTTTTTTATTACTATTATTATTATTATCCTTATTTTTATTATTACTTTTTATCTCTCTCTTTCCCGCTCACAGGCTCCGGCATTTTTTAACTCACTCTCTCTCCTCCTGTCTTGGCTCTAACACACGACCACTCTCTCCTCTGGCGGCAGTCTCTTCTTGCTTCATCGTGGAAGGCCCGCCTCCCACCACCGAACCCTCCTCTTCCTCCGCTCGACCACCAGGCCGCGCGACGCCATCTCCGCCTCCTCGCCGCCGCGCAGCCACCACCACTCCGTTGCTGCCAGCCGCAGCTATCCTCGTCGAGCAGCTCCGTGAGCCGAGCCCTGTTTTGCTCGTTGCTGCGACTTGTTTCAAGCCAAGCCTTAGGTCGCAAACCAGCCACCTCGAGTTGTCGTGTTTTGTCCGTCGGCCACCTCCTCACCGCGTCGTCGCCCGCCTCGAGTCGCGGAGCCCCGAGCAGCCGTGAATCCCGCCACCATAGGGGCCGTTGATGCCCTGCCCCTGTTTCGATTCCCTCTGATCCGACGACCTCCACATCCTCTTCCTCGGGTGTTCTTGTGCCACCCTAGTCCAGAACCACACCACCACCGCACATCCCCAGAACTTCCAGTGCGTTGTGCCGCCACCAGACCCGTGGGAGCTCGCGGGATCGGGAGCTACGCGGCTCGCGCCGCCATGCTCCGATCCCGTTCACTTCCGGTCACGCCACACCTAAGCCGACGAACCTGTGACCCCCCCCAGCTCAGCCATGGCAAGTTGTCGCCCTCGTAGCTAGTTGAGTTTCGCCGTCCCGACGCCATTTTCAGCCTCTTCAGCGTGTCGTTCAGCTTCCGGAGTCGGTCCCAGCTAGTATTCGGCTGCGGAATAGCCACCTGACAACACGACCTCTTCCTCCATCTGTCTCACCTCATCACTGCAATCATAGCTATCAGGAGTCCCCGGAAAATCGTCAGAGAACTAGCGGTCAGCCCTGCTCTGTTTCGAGCTCCGGCTGCTGACTCGGTGTTTTGCAGCTGCTGTGGCGCTCTGCCGCGGCCACAGCCGTCCACCATCATCATCCATCTCCCTTCGACCTCCAACTGTCGTCCCCGATCGTCTCGTGCCGACCAAACAGCCCCGAAAGCAACTGAACGACCCGCAGGCCCGACGCCCTCTGTTTCTGCGTCCTTGGGTTGCGACTTCTGTTCCGACGCCCTTCAACCTCCATCCACCCGTCTTCGACCACCACATGCATCCTTAAACCTCCATCGATCATCACCTGAAGTCTGGACGCTTTCAGATCCGAGGACAGCATCGACTACTTCCCCCCTGCATCTCAGTTTGCCATGTTTTGTTGCGAACAACTTCTGTTCGCTGCTGGTCGCAGCTGTCGCGACCCTTGCCGCCGCTGCTCCGGCCATCACTGGTCACCGGAACCTCCCTCAGACTCCCTTGCACCTCCATCGTCGATCCCGGAGTCGGTTACCATCCATGAACACCCGAAGCAGCCTCAACCAGCCTCGAATCCGCCATTTCCAGAAGCCATTCTAATATGTTTGGATTGGTTTAGTGGGCTGCCAAGTTGGGCCTTGGCCCAATTCGATTTGGATTGAGTCCTGAGTTGCTGAGTTGAGCTTGGGCCATGATTTAGGCCCGTGGGATAATTTAGTTGGAAGATTGGGCTTGTTGTTCGAGATTTAGATTCCGCGGCCCGTTGGAGTTCGAGATTCGAGTCGAAGGATTTTTGGATAATCATCGCCAATCCCGACCCGCGTATTTGTGACGCGCACGGAGATGGTCAACTGGGCGATTGAAGACTGGTGCCCAATCAGGTATATTTTGCGTACCTGATTCGTATATCAAAGTTATTTTTCTAAAGTATTGCCCTTATAGATTTGATTTGCATGTATTTGTTTCAGTCTAGTGGTTAGCTTATCTAGCTGGTCGAGTGTTATCTATTGTCAAAGACATCATTTTTTCTTTTTATTTATTTTTCGAAAATATTAAAAAAAATAATATTAATAAAAAATCAAAAAATCAATAAAAAATAGAAAATCATAAAAAATTTCTAGAAAAATCCCAAAAAAAAATAGAAAATGGCCACAATCAATTGGTCAAGGCTCATCCCGGGTGTTTTGAACCCGATCATTCTTAAAAATGACGATTTCGCCCTTTGGGCGAATCGTCTTCCAAAAATTGACGATTTTGCCCTCCAGGCTAAATCGCCTCCAAATCTTCCCGTTTTACCTCGGTCCTAAATCACGCCTTCCCTAAGCCCTTATGGCTATACTAGGAGGCCATGTGATGTCAATTGACGTGCATTGATGTGATTTATTTATGCACTTGATTGCGCTTCCATTTAAATTGATTGTGATTGATAGGAATAGTCTTCCCATCTGCATGAAACCCTGAATCAAACCTACCTCACCCAAAATTGCGCTTGCATGAATTCTTAGCTAGGAAAATCACTCGCGTTAGGTACCGAAAGGGCGTTGGTAATGACACCAGCGTAACCAAGTCCCCGAACCCAAAATCTCTGGTTCCGCAGAATTGATCGATCTCTCCCAATCGATCAGTAAGGTTTCCGGTCTACCCTCCAAGAAAGACCGGTGGCGACTCCAAATGCATACACAAGTTGCACATGCCACCACGACCACACTGAAGGTCGGAAGCGATCGATTCTTATCGTCGAATCCCTCTAAAAAATACTCCCGCCGCGATTTGGTATGGGCCTGGGAGGGCCCGCGCCGATCCAAAGCCCGCGATCCGCACTCCGGTGCTGGTGGAAAGGCCCGCGATCGGTAATCCATTAGCCGCGTCCGCTTTCGGACGGGTCGCGACAGCTGGCGACTCCGCTGGGGACCTTGTTCTAGAACCTATGGTTCTAGACCTCAAGTGGACTTAGGCCGTAATTAAAACGCTGAGTTATTTTTCTAACCTTGCAGGCGCTCTTGAAGGTGAGGTAAGTCCGCTTATGATAGGTGTTATATGTTTTTGCAGATTGGAGTGATAAGGGGGGTAGTCTGTGATTAACTTTGTTTTATGCAGGTTGGGCGTAGGAATGTATGTTGTGTGGATGATTTGAAGTGCTGATTGATAAACTGTTGTGCATGACTTGCATTGTGATGATCACGACACAAGGGCACACACAACCGCGCCTAAAACCCCAGGCGCCGCCTTTAGGAACACAATAGAAGGAATTGAAAATGGAATCTCCGTGAGGAAAAACACGGGGTAATCCACTTTTCAATTCCGCTCGCTTCGAACTATGGATCGAGTCCCAATGCAACGATAGCTGTGCAATGGAATCGGCTCTTTCTAGAACTCGAGGTGAGAACCTTAACCTTAGGTGCCAAACCCTCTGATTTTTAGAAGTTTACCATCACTTGTCTCATGCGCATGTCTTTGGGCGGTTGGTACACCTAAAACCGCACATAAGTCGACGAGTTTGATTGGTAAGACTCTCTATCCCTCAAATCTATTACAGTTCATATAAATATAGGCATTTCATTCATTGCATTCTGGTGATTAGATTAAATGCCATTTCAAGGATAGATGTGTGTGTTTTTCCCAAACGTCCTTGATAGAAGACGAGGAGGATGATATCCCATGGCAAACACCGAGTGAGCAACAAAGGAGCCTACTATGGACATTATTGAGATATCGTCCAATGAAGATGACGAGTTGGGGCAAGTGATCCGGAAGTCACAGATCGAAACTGGGGCATCCTTAAACGTTAGGATCACATTCCTTTGTTTCATTTTTCATTACTAGTCCTCTTGTATAGGGTTTATTTTTACCGAGGTTTTCTCTATCTCACCCCTTAGAGTAATTGTATTAGGGATCTATTGGTGTATACATTCAGATGGAACTTGGCTGTATTTCTTTTGACGGGTCATGAGAATGTGATGGCATTTTCTCTAATCATCCGAATACTCCCAAGTCAAGTTTATAATTCCTTTAGAGGAAATTAAAATTGGAAGTCTTACACGACCTTTTGGTCGTATAGAGTAATCCAATCTCAATTTCTCTAGAAGGAATTATACACTTGAATTGTTTCGTGCATGTTTTACGTCGCTGGTAATCCACGATAATTGACCGAGAATATCGGCGTTGTTTTGAATTTAATGACGAGATAGATGTCCAAATTACTCTCGTTCTTAAACGGCCTTGATTTGGATGCCGTATCTTCAATTAAATTTAAAACACGTTATTATGCCTCGCACTCTTGAGTAATTCGTTCCTCTCGAAATTGATCAAAAGCAATTATCGTGAATTACATTCGTTTCAATAGTATGCTTTCCTTCGAGGAATATTGATAAAAACTTTTCGCACAAGATTATCCTTGTAAAAGTTTTTGTCTTTATTAATCACGAGCAAGCATAAGATTGAAAGGGGTTTATGCTTTCTTTTTCAAATTATTCCTTCTGATTCGGTCGTTTCATTTGCAGGTAAAAAATAGGTAATAGAGAGAAATTTTTTCCTGGATAAGTCTGAGGCTATTCTTTCATCTGATCATGAGCGAGTTAGAAAAGCAGAACACATCTACTCGACTTATTATGGATCAGCTCATCCAAGTCTAAGATGTCCGGATGCTCGAAGAAATGGATCATATAAAAGCTAAAACAAACACGGGGGCTTTCATTCATTCTTGCCCAAACCAGATCATACAATTCATTGGGGTGGAAAAGTAAAGCAGAAGTGAGCCCTAATCAACGACACAAAGGAGCCCAGCTGGCCCTCCAGGTTATGGATGCTTTGTTTATACGCACCACTCCGCGTATCATGGTCCGCAAGCCTGAGGTGGAGGCGTTTGCGTTCATCATTGACTGCAACAACCTGAGTCTCGTGATCTTCGGCGACTGCTTCCAAGTCCCGAACAAGTCCATTCTCACGAGTTATATCCTCGTTTATGCCGTTGAGCCTTTCTTCCAGCCACTCGCTCCGATTCCTTAGCAGGGCATTACGTCGATCGCGCTCATAGGTAGCCAGAGATAGAGCTAAGTCCTCCACCAGATTCCTCCTCTCGCGTAGCAATGTCGAAACCCGCTCTTTGGCGAACTCAACAGCCTTTTTGTGACTATCGGCCAGGTAGTCAGCCAACGCTAGGCGGTCGGACTGATCCTCATAACGGGCTCGCAAGACACGAGCCACGGTAACTCCCCGATGAGCAGCGCGGTAGACCTCCAAGGAGTTCGTAAAGAGCGTTGGAAAAATATTGTATTCCCTCCCCAACGCGGGTACCCTCGAGGGAGGTGATGTCCAGGTCCCCGAACATGACTCTGATCTCATCCTCGGTTTCGGGATGATCGGCTATGTGAGCGTAGCCTCGACCCAAGAGGTTATAGAACTCTTTCCATCGAGTCAAAGCTTCGGCTGAGAAAGTGTGAACTTGGGAAGAAGCCATTTTCGACGGAGATGTGTGTAGTGGAGCGATTAGAGGATGGAAGCAAATTATATGAGAGCGTTAATCTCCCAAACACCAACTCCGCATTTTATAGCGTCTCGAGAGTGGAGAAAAGTTGCAGCAATAATGCTTGTGGAGCCGGGTTAATTAATGTAAAGCGAGGGCTGCTCCTCCCGTGAATCATCAGACATGTCCTGATCCGCAATTTCAGGCCTGACAAATTCGGTCTCGCCATTATTAAAGCTGGGAGGGAGGCGAGCGCAACTATCGAAGAAGCCGCGAAAGGATTGTGTTGTTCCATCACGCATGAAGCTGGGCGGCGAGTGAACAGCTCTGCCACTTAAAAAGAGAAGACAGTGCTGAACAGGCATGACTATTGAGGAAAAGTGAAAGGCGAGCGCAACTATCGAAGAAGCCGCGAAAGGATTGTGTTGTTCCATCAAGCATAAAGCTGGGCGGCGAGTGAACAGCTCTGCCACTTAAAAAGAGAAGACAGTGCTGAACAGGCATGACTATCGAGGAAAAGTGAAAGGCGAGCGCTACTATCGAAGAAGCCGCGGAAGGATTTGGTTACCCCTTCGTGTCGGAAAGCTGAGCAGGAGGTAAACAGTTCCGTCGTTTCAAAAACAGAACGCTGAACAGACCTAGCTTTCGAGGAAAAGGAGGCAACAAATCGAAAGAGCGAGTATACAAAAGAGAACAGAGAACCCCGAGTGACGAGTTCGTTGAAAGACCTCAAATTCTCTAGAATCAGATTCGACATCGAAGCCATGGAACTCAACATCGCCGGTGACGAACATCAAGATCGCAGTGGTGACGACGGCAGTGGCCACGACGCTCAACCCCGGAAAAGAAAAAGTCGCCAGCGCTACGCTCGGAAAGAAATCCAGGAGCTTGAAGCTTTCTTCGATGAATGCCCTTGCCCAAACGAGGAACAAAAGATTGAATTGGGCCAGAAGCTGGGAATGAATCCTATGAGAATCCATTTTTGGTTTCAGAATAGACGTTTCAGACTAGGTGTCCAACACAGGCGTAAGGAGATCACGGCCCTAAAAGAGCAGAACCAAAACCTTCAAATGGAAAACATGTGGTATGAGAAAATTCTCAGTACTATTACCTGCCCTGACTGCGGTAGCCCTACCACCCTCAGTAAATTGTTCCCCAGTAAGCCTTCTACGAAGATGGAAGGTGCTCATTTATCCCCCTGCTCCCTTGAGCCATCTCCGGTACAATCAGATCCTGCTAATGGCGCGCATGAGCAGATCGATCCTACAGAAATTATACCAGTGTCTTCGGAGGAAGAAGATACGTGTCGTTATGATCGGAGTCACCTCATCGAAGCCCATGAATCTCCTCCACAACAGCTTCCGGTAAGATCAGATACGGTTCAAGAGGAGTTAGAGGTTAGTCGGCAGGCTATCTACGCCACTCTGGACGACGAGAAGAAGAAATTCACTTGGCCCCCGGAGCTTCATCTCAAGTTCTTGGACGCAGTTCGACAGATAGGACTCGACTTCATAGGTCCGACAAGCATACTTAGGGTCATGAACGTACCGGGACTTACCAAGCAATTAGTCGCGAATCACCTTGGTTGCTACAGAAGGGCGTTAGGACAGCGTTATGCAGAACTGAATCCGAGCAATAGACTCGGCTGCGAACCCAGCACCCTTATGACAAATGAGGCCCGGTCGAATCTGGACGACTATTGGGGATTTGATCAGGATATCCTCGCGAGTCATTTCAATATTCCTCAAGAACACGCATCACAAGTGCAACGAGTAAGCACTCCTCCGTCCGAGCAGCAGCTAGTCAGTGTTCATCCTGTCGCAGATCAGCCCACCACGCCCAGTGCTCAAGGGTTTGCCCAATCAGAGCATATGGCTTCAGATGATCTAATGGGAGAAAGCTTGGAGCACTCTTATTTCCCTAATCCCCAAGTGGGAGATGCTTGTGGTAGTCAATCGATCAAATCTCCTCTTATAATCCCAGACAAAGATGGAGGTTCCAGTTCGAAGAACCCGTCGGGCGATGCAGCTCAACCTACACATCAATCGTTCGAGGGGTCGGGTGATTTCTTCGATGAAGGACTTGATACCTGGTTCGATCAGTTGGAAGCTATTAAAGGTTGGCAACCATGATCTGCACTTGGTAATGGCACACCTAAGCTGAGGCCAGACTGGTTAGTCATTGGACATGCCCCAAGAAAGAAGGGGATGTACGCGAGAAGGATGTATCTCCTATTGTAAAGTTCTCATCGGTGCATGCGTTTGTTTCTTCAATAGCTAGAGTTGATTCTGCATAATGTTTTTCGCAAACGTCATCTCGTGTGTATACGGTAATTCCTTGTTATTAAGTTCAAGGTAAAATCAGCCCCGACGCGTGAAGGCAGAATTGATAGCATGAGTTACTAGCAGAATGTGATCGAGCTCGAAAGTGAAAGATTACTAGCGGCCCCAAACGCAATGACCGCAAAATCAGGGGCAATCTTTAAGTTTCGAGCAACTACAAATCTATTTCTCACGAGGCATTCAGGTCAATCAAATATAAAGCGTCGGGCTGTGAGAATGATGCGTAGTCAATCTGTTGACACAGGCGAAAAAGGAGTCGCGTAGATCCGAAAGCAAAAACCTTTCTTGGCTAGTCAACAATGCAGAATGAAAGAGCATATATAAACAAACTCGCATTTATTTCATTCAGCAGGAAAGTTTACAAGTGGATCACTGAGGGGGAGCAGTAAACCCAAAATGAGTTCTGACAAGCATCACAAAAAAGCTTAACTGACTCTCCATGCTATCCATGCCTTGCTTACAACCCACACTCCGGGAATCGAGGTCTACAAGCTTGAAGAAAAGGAGACGACATTTCTCCTTAAGTTCGTTCACCTTGGTGTCATAGTACTCGAACTCAAGCTCTAAGTCATGAGCCAGCACCCTCCCGCGAGCTATATCCATGCTCAGGTCTTCAAGCCTTTCCTCCAACCAGGCACACTGGAACCTCAGCACGAAGTTGTGCTGGTCTTGCTCAAAGGCGGTGTCAAAAAGAGCCAGACGCTCCACCAAGTTGTCCCTCTCACGGACCAGCATCGAAACCTGGGCGTGGGCGTATTCAACAGCCCTTTTATGGTTATCGGCCGTCAGCATGGCCAACATCAGGGACTCAGTTCGGTCCTGATAACGGGCTCGCACGATACCAGCCAAAGTGACCTCCCGGCTAGCAACTTCGTAAGCCTGCATGAAATTGTTAAAGAGAGTTGGGAAGATCACAAACTCCCTTTGCAGTTTCGTACCTTCAATACACGCAGTATCCAGGGCCGGAATCAGAGTACGAACTTCAACCTCAGCTTCAGGATGATTGTTTATGTAGCCATAACCCCTACCCAAGAGGTGGTAAAATCTCTCTCATTGGGTCGAAGCTTCAGGTAAGGCAACATGCATAGAGGAGGAATCCATATGCGATGGAATGACGGAGAAGAGAGTGAGAATGTGAAGAGTGTTTGAGAGGCTGAGTCTGATAAGGCTAAAGTGTTAATCTTCTTGACATCAATCTATCACCTTATAAATGCTCGAGTACAGGGAGAAGTGGTAATAATATTTTATGTGCAGTAGAGCCAAGCGGGTTTCGTTAATGCATCCCCGATGAGTCACAAATCCACCACCGTCCTGTGATCTCGGGTTTTACGAAACATAATGGCGCCGAAAGGTGGGCATGCTTGTTACTCTAGAGACTGGGCCAGGGGGACAAGCATAGTGCTCGACAAAGCGAAATCAACGCAAGAGATCTTCAGGCTCCGTTCACGTAGAAAAGAGCAAAAAAGGACAAAGTGGGAATTACGAAGCCTTGAGAAAAACGCTCGTCAAGTAGCCATCACAAAAGGACGAAGTGGGAATCTCGAAACATTGAGAAGAGCGCTCGTCGGGTAGCCATCACCTTTGATCGAAGAACGGTGATCCGGCTCCTTTTAACCTCTCAGAATTTGCAGAGAAAGTGAAGATCCAAGGAGGAACAAAGAAAGCTGAGTTAACGGAAAATCAAACAGTGATATCCCGGTCAAAATGTTCAAGGGATTCTGTCATTTACTGGAAGCGCCAGACTTGGAGGTCTCCGAGCTTGAGCTGCTGGAAGAGTTTGAAGATCTCAGGACCGAACCTGACACGAGGGCCATGGAGACCGATCCTTCTAATGATGAAACCCGCGGCTTGGTTAACGAGAACAGTACCCGCGACGGTTATCAGCGTCAGAAAGGGGAATATCTCAAACGCAACACTTCAGGTCAAGTCCATAAACTCGAATTGTTTTTCAGGGAATACCCCTATCCGGACATGGAACAGAAAATCAAAATGGGCCAGGAGATAGGGTGGGAGCCTCGGAAGGTCAAGTGCTGGTTTGAAAACAAACGAACCCGGCTGAAGCAGCAACGCGATCGGCACGAGTTAGCGGTTGTAAGGGAGGAAAATGAAAAGCTTCGAATAAAAAACACTCAGTACAAAAAAGCTCTAAGCATCGCTATTTGCCTGGAGTGCGGTAACCCTGTTCCCACGGACGGAGTATTCACTGAAGAGCCAGATCTGGGGGTTTATAATGCTCATTTGTTGCAATGCCCTTCGCAACATCTTTCGGAACAGGCGGGTACCGCCGAGGATCTACAAGAGGAAACTAGTGCTATAAGGTCAAAGTCGACGCCCATTGTGGAAGGGAACATGCGTCATGACAAGTCGGGTCCGCTCGATGATGAACTCACCATCATGACCAGCCGATCTGAGACCACTAAATCCCCTCCAGAGCAACCTCCAACACGACCAGATTCCGAGAAGAGTAACCGCCAAGTTGCTGACACCACTTCGGCTAGCAAGAAAATAAGATTTCGTTGGACCCCGGAGTTTCATAGCAAATTTGTTGATGCAGTTCAACAGTTGGGGATCAGTTTTGCTTGCCCATTGCGCATACTCGAAATCATGAACGTGCCGGGACTGACTAAAAATATGGTCAAGAATCACCTTTGGCGCTACAAGAAACTACTGAGAGATGGACGAGCGTCGCTAGACCAAGATAGAGGCGGTTCAACACGACCAGATTCCACGAAGAGTAGCCGCCGAGTTGCTAACCCTACTTCGGCTAGCAAGAAAACAAGGTTTTATTGGACCTCGGAGCTTCATAGCAAATTTGTTGATGCAGTTCAACAGTTAGGGATCAGTTTGGCTCGCCCATCGCGCATACTCAAGATCATGAACATGCCGGAATTGGATAGAAATAAAGTCAGGAACCACCTTTGGTGCTACAAAAGACTACTGAGAGATGGACGAGTGGCGCTAGACCAAGAGAGAGGCAGTTCAAGTTTAAACGATGAGCATGGCTGTGATCGCAATCCTCATGAAGCAGGAAGCATCCAATCACCTCTTAACACCGATGGGACTGACAATTACACGGTCGATTGTTCAGGCATCAATCAGAGTACTCCCATGGGTTATCCCAGTACTCCTCAGGAGTATGTACCGCAATTTCAGCAAATCGGGACTCCCCAGTCTGAGCACCGACTGGCCGTTAATACTAGTCCTACAGCGGATCTAACACTGGCAGGAGATGCACATACAATCTTGCGAGACGATTACGGAGATTCCGGCTCGAAGAATCAGGTGGTCCATGACGAAAATGGCAAAAAGATTCCTTCTCCAGTAGTCGACAATACTCAACCTGAGTGTCAGTCGCTCGATGGTTCAGACGATCTCCTTGAAAACATCTATTCTTGGTTCGATCGGCTGAATTCCCCCCTGAGTTACCCTGGTACTCCCCAAGAGTATGTACAACAATTTCAGCAGGTATGGACTCCCCAATTTGAGCACCAACCGATCGTTAGTGTTATTCCTACGGCGAATCCAGCATCGGGTACAAACCTACTGGACAACGATGAAAATACCAACTCGAGAAGTGAGGTTGTTCATGTCGAAAGTAGTGTGAGGAACCCATCGCCAACGGTTGAGGATGCCCGACTTGGGCGTCAATGGCTTGAAATTTCAAGCGAGTCCCTCAGTGAGCAACTCGGCGTGTGGATCACGCATAAACCGAGAAACCAGGTTGTTCATGCCGAAAATGGGAGAAGTCCGTCACCAGCAATTAAGGATGCTCAACTTGGACGACTCGAGCGGTCGGACGATCTCCTGAATGAGCAACTCAGCCTATGGGTCAAGCATTTTGGAACAAGTGCATCTTCGCAGTCGTGACCGGTACCGGCGACCGGACATCTGGTTCGAAGCTCGTGTGCTAAATCATTAGAAGGCTCAGGAGAGTGAGAGGTGAATACATCGAATGAATGTGTTACGGATTTCGTTGTAAAGTTCCCGCGGGAACATTTTAATTAACGCTGAAAACTAACCGCTCTGAGTGTCAACATTACCCTTTGAACGTCTTCGAGCCAAGGGCCATGGATTAATCACTTAATCCGTAGAGCAAATTCCATGAACGATGACTATCACCCGCGGAGCATAATGGGATCTACCCCGTTCAGCACGAAATACGTTTGGTCACGAAGCCTCCCATGTGGTAAAACGATGTATCGTTCCTAAACGATCTTCAACCGAATACCAAAGTAATGCCTCATTTCTTTCCCTTCTCAGGTGATAAACGTGGATAAATCACTCAAGGAGCCATCTGTTCAAATAACAAAACAGACGTTGCCCAACCAGGGGCGGCTGAACCATTGATATTGCAAATATTCCAAGCATGGATAAGCGGACTTGATAGACGTGGTTCATATCAATACGCGACGTCAGAACGGGATGAGAACCAAGAGTAAAGTTGTATCGTCCCAATTTGTCTTCAATTTGGGAATATGAGTTAACACTTGTTATTTATCCTTGATAGGGACTCACCATCAAGGAGGACAGATTTTCACAACCTGTGTGCACTCGTAGGGGCACACGACCAAGGGTAAGATGTATCGTTCTAATTTTTTGAAAAATGCGTGAACGTACAATAACATGTTTCTTCCATATTTTCAGGGATCTCCAGCTGCGGGGGACAGGTAAGTATCCCTTTCCCCGATCCATTGAAGATGTTGAATAAAAACTGAGAAGAAAAGAAAAGCTTTCAGAATCTAATGTCTAGAAAAGACATAGAATTCAAAATTCATTGGCTTTCATGTTTTTAAAACAGGAGGTTGTCTGAACATGAATAAGAACATGCATGGTGCATCATAAAACCCCCTTGACAGGTAAAATTTTTGGAGAAAATGAAAGAGATTTTTTCCAATCAAGAGTTTAAAACTTTCAAAAGGACGTTTTCTCAAAAGACAAGAGGCAAAGCCTAGTCCAAACACGTCCTACACACACTGGAGAGAAGTGGAGCGGATTAGATAGCAAAATCTGGACCTACGGAAGTAGGGATTATTCGCAACAATTACATGGATTGGGATGACAGAGGCATTCGTTTCATATCCCCAAATACTACAGGTGACCATTGACAACCCCTTCGAACGGCGGTTTTCATTCTCAACCCTGTCAAGAGCCACCCCCACATCGGGGCAGAATAGAAGTAAGTCCAACAGCATCAGGAGAAATGGTTAGAAATTTTGTTGCTCAGACTAGCATTAATCTTCGTGTGTTGTTTATATGGTAATCCAAGTGCCATAGGATGATGAGAAGCATTCATTTCTCTATCCCACACACCGAATCCTTTGCACAGCCAACTTGAGCCTGCAAAATCGTTTCATGAACCCGTTGGTGATCATTGCACATTTCAAGATGGATGCAGCATCACTTTAGAAACGGAAGAGCTCAAGACTAAGGGATTACCAAGAAATTCCTGGGTTTATGATAAAAGCATGTTTAAACTTTCGATCATATGTCTAAAGTGATCTCCTGAAGATGAGAAAAATGGGGTTTCAAAAAAAAAAAAAAGAAAAAAGAAAAAAAAGAGATGAGAATGAGAAAAAATCCCCGGCATCAAGAAAAAGCAAAGTGCCTGGTAAAAGCAAGGCTGGTGCCCGTGCAAGCTGTTTGCTTGATCCCCAATGAAGCCTAGTTGGGAAGAGAGAAAGACCCCTAAAGGAGTCAGATCAAAAAGACTACTCCCCAAATGGTGTCAAGCGCAGAACAAAGACATAGAGAGAGTCAGTCTCTGAATGCAACAAGAGACGCTCTTTAAAAAGCTGGTACACACCTCAAAATCGGTTGCGCACCTCAAAGACTAAAGATGCAGAAAGGAAATGACAGGAGGCAAATCAGCAATGATCACCAATGTCAAACCCGTCACGAATTCTGGGCCAAAAACAAGCCTTTTTCGGTCCCCAATCCTACCAATGTTACAACCCCGAAACAGTCTTCTCCGACTAAGACACTTGGGTTAACATATAGCTTAGCTCGAAGAAGTACGAGCAAGACTATTTCTTTCTCATTTTGCAGGGTTCTTGACTTGTAAACCCGGAGTAGATGGTGAAGACTTTCATTCGATGTCCTCGACTCCAAAGCGGGTCCCCCTTGAAAACCAATATCCAAACCTAACATTACGATCCCGTGGAAGACCTCCCGATCGATCAAAATGTATGTGCTGCGAATGATCCTAAAACCTAGGCACAGGTTAGTAGGAAGTTGAGCGCATTCCTTACAAAAGACCATTATCACAGAGCGGTGAGGAGCCCTCTTGGATGAGAAATTCTCCAATAGATGTTTTGAACAAACTCTTTTTGGAAATTTCAAATTGTTTGATCCAGATTTTCCGTGTAAGGGATTTGTGATCACATTTGCATGTTGCAAGAATGCTTTGGATAACCTCCAGCATCAAAACGCACATTTCATGATTAAGACTTAAATCATACGGTTTTTTCAGATGGACAACCGTCGTCTTCCCTAAGATTGTTAATGTTTTCTTGAAAAAAAAAAAAAAAAATCAGGCTCGAACTTCTGCAAGATCCGTTGGAAACACCAATCTCCCAAAATGTCGCCTCAACAGACTCAAGTGAAGCTTTGTCAAGATAAAATCTTTCACTGCTTCGAAATTGAATTCCCGACAAATTTCGGGATCTTTCAAAAGAAGGGATGAGGATAGAACCCCTTTTCAAAAATATCAAACAGGCCCTATCGGACGTGGAGAACCCTCGTCTCGGGACCCCTTTTTAAACAAAATCAAACAGTCTCATCGGACGTGGAGAACCCTTGTCATGAGACCCCTTTTCAAAACAAACCAAAGGTAGATACCGCCTGAAGGGTCAAACAAAGGTAGAAACCGCCTGAAGGGTCAACTCAAAGGTAGATACCGCCTGAAGGGTCAACTCAAGGTAGATACCGCCTGAAGGGTCAAAATGAAGGTAGAAACCGCCTGAAGGGTCAAACAAAGGTAGAAACCGCTTGAAGGGTCAACCAAAGGTAGAAACCGTCTGAAGGGTCAAATCATGGTAGAAACCGCCATAAGGGTCAGCTCATGGTAGAAACCGCCATAAGGGTCAATACGAGGTAGATACCGCCTCAAAGATCGACACGAAGGTCCGATCCACCATACGGATTAAAATCTCTGGCAAATCCCAAAGCGTGGGAATGCGCCTTCCTTAGGTTCCTACCAATTAGGAATCTCATAATGGTATGACCTAGAACTTAATCTCCCTAGGATTTTCTGTGACGAGTCCTAGGCATCCTCTTGAAAGTTGTCGCAACCGGCAGCATCCGACAGGTAAGCTTCAGGTAAGCCTCACTCATCCCAGCCCATGTTCCAATGGTTAGAGCAAACCAGGGATTAATTTGAGTTTTTATCACGAGCCTTAAAGATTCAATGTCATAGCTTTTCTTCACTCATTTTCCCAGTCAAGTCGGTTAGGAATCAGGTGCCATCTTATCTTTGAGAGAAACCTCTAACGAGATTCCTCTCAAAGAGGGGCAGCTGTTGACACTTGATTTTCGACCATTTATTATTGTGATTTTTATTCTTTAAAATTAATTAAAAATATCAAAAAAAAAGGTCATAAAATCACAAAATCAACTTTGGAAGCCTTGGCTTAGCCTCGGGGACCAATTTTGAACAAAAAATATTTTTTGGTATTTTATAATATTTTTTGAATTTATTTAATTATAAAAACACAAAAAAAATCAGAAAAATAATATTTGAGGCCACAAAAATATATAAAAATAGCCGGTATATGAAAATTCAGGTTCAATTTTAGGTGTTCCTCGATCATCATAAAATTGAATTTGGGCAAAAAAATATTAATAATAATAAAAAGAAAAAAAAAAGAGAAAAACATAATCATTAAAAGAAAAAGCAAAAAAAAGAGATTTGACCAAATAATTCTGTCTTTGCCTTTTTACTGTTGCTTTTATATATTTTTTTTTATTATTATTTTTTATTTTTTTTATTACTATTATTATTATTATCCTTATTTTTATTATTACTTTTTATCTCTCTCTTTCCCGCTCACAGGCTCCGGCATTTTTTAACTCACTCTCTCTC
The DNA here is from genome assembly GCA_021437785.1 of Rhodomyrtus psidioides. Lineage (NCBI taxonomy): Eukaryota > Viridiplantae > Streptophyta > Magnoliopsida > Myrtales > Myrtaceae > Rhodomyrtus > Rhodomyrtus psidioides. The sequence continues at coordinate 753,373 of JAILYB010000005.1, read as the reverse complement.
CTCCTGTCTTGGCTCTAACACACGACCACTCTCTCCTCTGGCGGCGGTCTCTTCTTGCTTCATCGTGGAAGGCCCGCCTCCCACCACCGAACCCTCCTCTTCCTCCGCTCGACCACCAGGCCGCGCGACGCCATCTCCGCCTCCTCGCCGCCGCGCAGCCACCACCACTCCGTTGCTGCCAGCCGCAGCTATCCTCGTCGAGCAGCTCCGTGAGCCGAGCCCTGTTTTGCTCGTTGCTGCGACTTGTTTCAAGCCAAGCCTTAGGTCGCAAACCAGCCACCTCGAGTTGTCGTGTTTTGTCCGTCGGCCACCCCGCACCGCGTCGTCGCCCGCCTCGAGTCGCGGAGCCCCGAGCAGCCGTGAATCCCGCCACCATAGGGGCCGTTGATGCCCTGCCCCTGTTTCGATTCCCTCTGATCCGACGACCTCCACATCCTCTTCCTCGGGTGTTCTTGTGCCACCCTAGTCCAGAACCACACCACCACCGCACATCCCCAGAACTTCCAGTGCGTTGTGCCGCCACCAGACCCGTGGGAGCTCGCGGGATCGGGAGCTACGCGGCTCGCGCCGCCATGCTCCGATCCCGTTCACTTCCGGTCACGCCACACCTAAGCCGACGAACCTGTGACCCCCCCCAGCTCAGCCATGGCAAGTTGTCGCCCTCGTAGCTAGTTGAGTTTCGCCGTCCCGACGCCATTTTCAGCCTCTTCAGCGTGTCGTTCAGCTTCCGGAGTCGGTCCCAGCTAGTATTCGGCTGCGGAATAGCCACCTGACAACACGACCTCTTCCTCCATCTGTCTCACCTCATCACTGCAATCATAGCTATCAGGAGTCCCCCGGAAAATCGTCAGAGAACTAGCGGTCAGCCCTGCTCTGTTTCGAGCTCCGGCTGCTGACTCGGTGTTTTGCAGCTGCTGTGGCGCTCTGCCGCGGCCACAGCCGTCCACCATCATCATCCATCTCCCTTCGACCTCCAACTGTCGTCCCCGATCGTCTCGTGCCGACCAAACAGCCCCGAAAGCAACTGAACGACCCGCAGGCCCGACGCCCTCTGTTTCTGCGTCCTTGGGTTGCGGCTTCTGTTCCGACGCCCTTCAACCTCCATCCACCCGTCTTCGACCACCACATGCATCCTTAAACCTCCATCGATCATCACCTGAAGTCTGGACGCTTTCAGATCCGAGGACAGCATCGACTACTTCCCCCCTGCATCTCAGTTTGCCATGTTTTGTTGCGAACAACTTCTGTTCGCTGCTGGTCGCAGCTGTCGCGACCCTTGCCGCCGCTGCTCCGGCCATCACTGGTCACCGGAACCTCCCTCAGACTCCCTTGCACCTCCATCGTCGATCCCGGAGTCGGTTACCATCCATGAACACCCGAAGCAGCCTCAACCAGCCTCGAATCCGCCATTTCCAGAAGCCATTCTAATATGTTTGGATTGGTTTAGTGGGCTGCCAAGTTGGGCCTTGGCCCAATTCGATTTGGATTGAGTCCTGAGTTGTTGAGTTGAGCTTGGGCCATGATTTAGGCCCGTGGGATAATTTAGTTGGAAGATTGGGCTTGTTGTTCGAGATTTAGATTCCGCGGCCCGTTGGAGTTCGAGATTCGAGTCGAAGGATTTTTCGATAATCATCGCCAATCCCGACCTGCGTATTTGTGACGCGCACGGAGATGGTCAACTGGGCGATTGAAGACTGGTGCCCAATCAGGTATATTTTGCGTACCTGATTCGTATATCAAAGTTATTTTTCTAAAGTATTGCCCTTATAGATTTGATTTGCATGTATTTGTTTCAGTCTAGTGGTTAGCTTATCTAGCTGGTCGAGTGTTATCTATTGTCAAAGACATCATTTTTTCTTTTTATTTATTTTTCGAAAATATTAAAAAAAATAATATTAATAAAAAATCAAAAAATCAATAAAAAATAGAAAATCATAAAAAATTTCTAGAAAAATCCCAAAAAAATAGAAAATGGCCACAATCAATTGGTCAAGGCTCATCCCGGGTGTTTTGAACCCGATCATTCTTAAAAATGACGATTTCGCCCTTTGGGCGAATCGTCTTCCAAAAATTGACGATTTTGCCCTCCAGGCTAAATCGCCTCCAAATCTTCCCGTTTTACCTCGGTCCTAAATCACGCCTTCCCTAAGCCTTTATGGCTATACTAGGAGGCCATGTGATGTCAATTGACGTGCATTGATGTGATTTATTTATGCACTTGATTGCGCTTCCATTTAAATTGATTGTGATTGATAGGAATAGTCTTCCCATCTGCATGAAACCCTGAATCAAACCTACCTCACCCAAAATTGCGCTTGCATGAATTCTTAGCTAGGAAAATCACTCGCGTTAGGTACCGAAAGGGCGTTGGTAATGACACCAGCGTAACCAAGTCCCCGAACCCAAAATCTCTGGTTCCGCAGAATTGATCGATCTCTCTCAATCGATCAGTAAGGTTTCCGGTCTACCCTCCAAGAAAGACCGGTGGCGACTCCAAATGCATACACAAGTTGCACATGCCACCACGACCACACTGAAGGTCGGAAGCGATCGATTCTTATCGTCGAATCCCTCTAAAAAATACTCCCGCCGCGATTTGGTATGGGCCTGGGAGGGCCCGCGCCGATCCAAAGCCCGCGATCCGCACTCCGGTGCTGGTGGAAAGGCCCGCGATCGGTAATCCATTAGCCGCGTCCGCTTTCGGACGGGTCGCGACAATTGGCAAGGCAAGCTGTGGAGAAGAAGTGCGGATCATCCTACAAGAATCTGGGAGGCTTGATGGAATTCCTCAAAGAAAGAGTTCCAGAGAGAGTTTAGGTAGTTGGCTTCTTTTTCATTTGTTTCCAGGCAGGCATAGCAGGGCTTAGAATTAAATAAATGGAGGTGGTAACCAAAGTAAAAGCAAAACATACAACTGAGTCTCATGGAAATATTGTCTGTTCAACTGTTGCATGCTAAGCTTAACACAAAGTTTGCTGAAATGTAACAACAGAAAGTACTAAAAGTTGATCTTGGCTCCTAAGGTTACGTCTTATACGAACCGTGATATTGGGGTTTGTGAGGTATTAAGGGCGAATCCTTATAAACATAAGATGTATGGCGAGGGTTTGCATCTCTCGCTACTGCCGCCCCACCATTGTTAGGAAGGCGACCCCCGCTCACCGCAAGCAAGGTCCCCTCTCCAAATCTGGGGAGGGACGCGACCTCGCCAAGTCTGGCCTACCATTCCCCCACCATCTTTGGCCGTTCCGACGAGGATTGCAAAATCCTCACCGCCTGATTTTTAACTCCCTCTTATTCTTCTTTTTCTTAAAGTTCAGCTTAGTCTAATTCTTCAGATTTGGATCAAAATAACTTCGTTTTAACCTTTCATCTTCTAGCCACACCATCGCCATGTCAATAGGCTTTAGGATAGGTTCCAAGGTTTACCCGGGGCCAATTTCTTCTTCTTCTTTTCGTTTTTTTTTTTTTCCCGGAAGTGAATGTTACAACAAAAATCTCCAATGAAGGCTCATTTGGCAACTTCAGAACAATTGCTTTTGATGGTCCATATCGGGAGAATTTCAGTCCTCTGGGGCATCAATCTTGCTTCAGAGTTTGATTTTATTTTATTTTTTTGGGAGGGGCGTGTGCCGGTTCCGATTCATCAATTTCCGATTTAGTTCTTCGATTCCTGAAATTCGGATCTTATCCAAAAAAAAAGGGAAATTGAACTGCACAATACTGGTTCCAAAGTTTGGAGCCGGAAATCGGATCAGGAACCGCAGGAAATTGGAACCAGACCGGTTCCTACGGCCGATAGTTCCCAAATCTCGTCTAAAACCATCCTCACCACTGATTACCCGTACAACCGACTTTGTTTCGTTTTAAGTATGCGAAGCACGAGAACCCCACAGCTTTGAATACTACGAATTTTCTCATAGATTGATATTCATATGCAAAAAAAAATCCTTATTTTATTGCGAAAAAATAATAATAAAAAAATCTTTGACTTGATGAACTTGCCTAATTCAACAAAGTACGCGTCTAGATGGAATTATGCAGCAGAGCATTTTTTATATGCTGTCTTCTCGTTCAATGTCTCTAGCTATTCAATGCGAGCTTCTGTTGACATGCCAACTTGCAATTCTCTCCTAACTCTTACTTCTTCACGCACCGCACATCTTGATCTTCACTGAGTTTTAGAAGCCGTGATATATATGTGTCAAATAGGTGGATCGGGTCGGGGTCGAATATGGTCCAATCCATATTGACCCATTTGACCCATTTAACCCATTTTTATGCAGTACAAATTTCTCGACCCATACCCGACTTAACCCATACCTAACCCGTATTTCTTAAACATTTCTATATCTAGTCAAATAATCATGAAATACTTATTTTTTATAATTTAATAAACAAAATAATATCAATAAAAAAATTTAATGCATTATAAGTTTAATGAATTTTTTAATTTTTTAAAAGGTATTTTATTTTTATTTTTTTCTATTTTCTTTTAAAACATATAAAATTTCCAAACGATTCTTTAATAATAATTGTAGAAAAAAAAAGAACGTCTGCAAAATAAAATGGAAACCCTAGCTCTTTAAAATGCTTGGGTTTTGGGATCCCGAAGACGACTACCTCAGCCCCGACGGCGGTGGCGACCTCGGCCAAATCCTCCTCCTCCCTCTCTCTAGATGACTCGCGTCGCCATCTCCCTCCTCTCCCGTGTCGCCGACTACTGCCGCCGCCCCAACGACACCATCAACTGACACCTCCTCGGCTTCCTCGACTTCAAGTCTCCTCCCAACCCCATCCACGGCGTCGGGGCTGAGGTAGGGTTGAGATAATCCAGACACAACCGATCATCGATCCATCTCTGATCTGTGAAAGGTACGCCTTAAATCTATTTCGATTTCGATATACACATGGATCTTATATTAAGGTTTCGTTCCGCTGCAGTTTTGTGAATCTATGAAACCCTACAAGTGGGTCCAACTGAATATATTGACGGGCTCGGACTTGGGCTCCCTCTTGACGATCTTCCCAAGTGAAAAGTATCGGACTTCTGCTGCGCGCTTCCAACACCATTGACGCCTCCAGCCACGTCACTGGAGTCTTTCGCTCTCACCACCACCACCTTGACCTCGCCTGGCCGTCCGACGAGCCCCGGATCAGCCGCGCCTAACGACGTCCCTTGTTTTGGGGTTTTGTGTGGAGTGGCCGTATTCCTGCGAGTTCCGTCGCCTACGCCGCTCTTAGACAGTCCCCAGCAACCTCTCAACCGCTCTTAGGAAAACCTTCCCAGGTGAGCAGATTCTCTCACGCGTGCGCGCGCGCACATGATACAAGGTTGTACAAGAAGAGAGTATGATGAGGAAGCACGAATTTGTATTCTAAATAATGTGCGTTGCAAATGAGGAGATGACCCCTTTGTAGGCAAAAGTACACTTTTAGTGTCAAAAGTTGTGTACGGAGATCACTTTGGTGCAAAAAATTTCAATCGGATCACTTTAGTGCCAAATCGGAGAAAAAATGATCACTTTAGTGCCTTTGGCCAAAATTGCCACGTGGCATTTTTAATTAATTTTTAAATTTTAATTGGCATTAAAAAAATCCACATTGGTTCGACGTAGACTTCAAAATTTAAAAAAAAAACTAAAAATAGAATAAAAAACTAACATAAAAATTTAAAATAAAAACTTTATTTAAAATAAGTAGAAAAATAAGAAAAAAAACTTTTAAAAAAAGGGCTGCCGGCGAGGGCTGTTAGAACCTTCACCGCCGCCGCCCCACCATCAAACCCTCCCCCAAATCTGGCGGAGGGCCGTCACTAGCGGCCAACACTCGCGGCTCCGACTGCTCACGAGCAGAGGGCGGCGACGGCTTGGCTAAGGCTCGACAACGGTGCACGGGGCGAGCTCAGGGGGCTGGTTAGGTGACGGGACTCGCGGGAGTAAGGGTGAGGGGTGTTGACACCTGATTTTTGACCATCCGTTATTATAGTTTTTTATTTCTAAAATTAATTAAAAATAGCAAAAAAGGTCAAAAAATTGCAAAATAAACTTTGGGAGCCTTAACCTAGCCTTAGGAACCAATTTTAAACAAAAAATATTTTTTGAATTTTTTAATAATTTTTGGAATTTATTTAATTATAAAAATACCCAAAAAATCAGAAAAATACCATCCGTGGTCAGAAAATTACAAAAAATATTCAGAAATTTTATTTTAATTCTCTCTTTAATATTTTCAGTGGGTTCATTGGGTTCCTTCACAAACCTAATCACGAACCGGGCCTAAAAAATCCTTTTCGAGTCTTTTAATTTTCAATTCTCGGTTTTTATAAGCTATGACATTGGACTCTAAAGTATTGAAATGAAATTGGGTCAATTTGCCCTCCAATTTGATCAATTTTAACCAAAAGGGCTTAATTGCATAAAAATCTTTCAATTTAGTCCCCGGTTTCACAATTTTTGAAATTAAATTTCACACGGGCACACCCATTAAAATTAAACACCTCTACCCAACAGTTTTCATCATGATGAATCCATTGGTGGGCTCAATTTTGGCTAATTCGATCGTTTAGGCCTTCGATTTGGCGAAATTAAATTTCGGATCCTAGGGACAATTTGGGGTTTTCACAGAATTTCAATAAATTGATTCACGAAAATACCCATATTTGATGGAAAACATGTCAAGGAATCCGATTTTGCCATCAATTTCATGAAAAGAGGTCATTTAGGGGGTCAATTTGGCGATTTGGCCGAACCGGGCCGGTCGGGTCCGACCCGACCCGACCCGGCCCGACCCGGGTCTGCAAATGCACAGAATGTGCAGCAACGTGGGCAGTGAGGCAGGGGCAAAACAGGGCGTGATGGGCGCACGGTTTCGGGAAGAAAAAAGGCGACACAGCGTGGGGGACGATGGCAGGCGTCGGGGGTCGTGAGTTGCAGTGGCGTGGGGCATAAAAAATGGCCGGTCGGCCACCACGAACCGGCGAAGATCCTCGGTTTTTAAACCGAGCTCGGCCAAGGAAGGGGGAGGGGAGAGTTCGAGCGAGTAGGAAGCGAGGGCGAGGCATGACGGAGATCCCCAACCTTCAGCATGCCGCACTGAGGATCGCCGGAGCCTCAACCGCCGCCGACGTGCCGAAGACAGCTTGTGTTGACCTTTGTTTCGCATTAAACCGCGGCGAAAACACGGCTCGGAGCTTCGCCGGCAACGGTTCGGACCGGGAGCTCAACGGGGAACTTCCGGCGGTCTTCAAGCTCGAAATGAGCTCAGGTAAGCCTCTAGACCCTCCTTGGGTGTTGTTTGATGGATTAGAATCGAGTTTTGATAAGAAAAAAATTCGGAAAATACCTCGCCGGAGCCGGGTTCGGGGAGGCCCGGTTTGTTTATTTTTCGGCGTGTTCACGGCCTTCTTTTTGTTGTATGTTGATGCTGAGTGTCTAATGAGTCGAATGCCGCAAGAACGGGCGAAAAATACCAAGTTTCGGGCCCGTTTCGCAATTTTCCGGCGACCTCGCCGGAATTTTTACTATTCCCGCCGGATTTTTCACTGTTCATCGTCTTCTCCGGCGACCCTCCGGCCGGTCAACGGCCGACGTGACGTGCCACGTAGGCAGCCACGTCAGCCGGGTGGGGTCCGGTCCGCTTATTTTCAAATAAAACAAACGGACGGCCGCGATCGCGACACGTGTCGCGATCCTGGATTTTTGGAAAATTAAATAAATGATTTTCGAATAGTCGATCCGGCGGACGAGAATGTGCCACGTGGCTCGCTGAGGGACGTCCGATCTTGTACAAGATCGGACGCACCAGAGGAAGCCACGTGGCACGTTCTAGAGCGTTCGATCCGAAGGTTTTTCTAAAAAAAAGAAAATAATTGATTTTTGATCTAATGGCTACGATGTGGCCACGTGGCTCACTGAGGGACGTCCGATCTAGTCTTTGATCGGACGCACGAGACGAAGCCACGTGGCACGACGTGGACCGTCCGATCCGGGGAATTTTCGGATAATTAAATAAAATAGATAAAAAATCAAAAAAATTGTTAAAAAATGGAAAAATGTTTAAAAATATAAAACGGCGTCGTTTTAGGCCGGTTTCGACCCCTAAGGTCGGGCCGGGCGCCCGAGAGGCGCGGGCCGGGTTTGACCCGGCCCGGAAAATATTTTTAAATATTAAAAATTTTAAAAAAAATAATATAATAATCAAAAAATCAATAAAAAATAAAAAATCATGAAATATTCAAAAAATTCTAAAAAAATCAGAAAAATTCTAAAAAATTCCAGAAAATATGAAATGACCACATTCAACTGGCCATGACCTGTTCCGGGTCTTTTGACCCCCGATCTTTTCCGAAATGACGGTTTCGCCCTTCCGGCAAATCGTCTTCCAAAAAATTTCTAAAAAATCCAGAAAAATCTCAAAAAATAGGAAATGGCCATAAACAATTGGCCAAGACTCATTCCGGGTGTTTTGAACCCCGAACTTCCTTTAAAATGACGATTTCGCCCTTTGGGCGAATCGTCTTCCAAAAATCGAAGAAAAATCAAGAAATTCCAAAAAAATTCTCAGAAATGGGAAATGGCCACAATCAACTGGCCATGGAATATTTTGGGTAATTCGGTATCCAAACCTTCCAAAAATGACAATTTTGCCCTTCGGGCTAATTGTCCCCGAATCTTCCCATTTTACCCCTAACCCTAAATCACGTCTTCCCTAAGCCCTTATGGCTATACTAGGAGGCCTATGATTGAAATTGATGTGCATTGACATGATTTATTTATGCACTTGACCTGCGCTTTCATTATGTTGACTGTGATTTGGTAGGACCAGTCTTCCAATCTGCATGAAACCCTGACTCATACCTATATCACCCAAAGTTGCGCCTGCATGAATTCTTAGTCAGGAAAATCACTCGCGTTAGGTACCGAAAGGGCGTTGGTAATGACACCGACGTAACCAAGTCCCCGAACCCAAAATCTCTGGTTCCGCAGAACTGATCGATCTCTCCCAATCGGTCAGTAAGGTTTCCGGTCTACCCTCCAAGAAAGACCGCTGGCGACTCCAAATGCATGCACAAGTTGCACATGCCACCACGACCACACTGAAGGTCGAAAGCGATCGACTCTTATCGTCGAATCCTTAAAGAAATACACCCGCCGCGATTTGGTATGGGCCTGGGAGGGCCCGCGCCGATCCAAAGCCCGCGATCGGTAATCCATTAGCCGCGTCCGTTGATTTCGGACGGGTCGCGACAAGGGGAAGAGAGGTGCTCATGGCAGAGAGGGTAGAGTCGCGGGTCCCCGAACGACTGGAGCTCGGGTCTCGACTAGGGTTGGCGACGGGGCGGCTGCCGGGCTTGTGGATCTCTCTGTTAGTCACGGCTGTAGGCTCAAGGCTTATGGGTCGAGGTCGCAGGTGGCCGACGATGGGCTCGGACTAAAGAAGGAGGGAGTTTGCGACGGCGGCTCAGGCTTGCATAGATCTCGGGTCTCTCAGCGGGGCTTACGGGTGCAGAGGGCTGGAGACGGTGGGTTAGTGGCGACCGATTGCGCGGTGGTGGGTAGCGAGCGGCGCGGCGACGAGACGGCATAGCGATGGCTGGTGGTGGCGACGGGCGGCGAGCAGAGGGAGAGCTATCGCATGAGTTATAGAGGAAGGGCGTCGGAGGTGCAGGTGGGATAGAGGAAGGAGAGAGAAAGGGGCTGCAATTTTTTCTGAGTTTTTTTTTTTGCTAATTTTTAATCTAATTTTTCAAATTATTTTCAAAAACAAATTGTATTTTTTTTTATTTTTGTAAACTAATTAAGTTTTCATTTTATTTTTAGTATTTTTATTATTTTAATTGCTTTGACTAAAGAGCCTAGGTCTCACCAGAAGATAATGAACATTCTGATGAAGAGGAAGCAGAGGAAACAGAGTTCAGCATAAGGACTAATGATGAAGATGATTCTTTGTTTGAAAACTTTCGACACTTTGGTGGTTTCGCAAAAGATACAAACTTCAGACCAAAGTTGTTCAAATGTCAAGAACATTTTGATTCATTCAATAGCTTCTTAAAAAGAAATGTAATGCCACATAAGATTGTCGATTTTCAGTATCTTGATAGTCATGGCATTTTGGTTTTTGAGATGTTCGAGAAATTAGACTAGATCAATTTCAGCACTGATTCTGAAATTGTCTATCCTACATTGGTTGCTTTATTTTACTCAAACCTTCACTTCACAAAAAACCCTTACATAATGACTTTTATGGTTGAGGATTTCTGGTATGTCGTAACCGCTGAGTTTTTTGCTACTCTTATTGGTGTGAGTGCATCTGATTTTGTGAAAATAGATATTCAGCCTGATGAAGCTTATAAGTTGATCACTGAAGATAGCCACTACAAGAGAAGCATAGGAACACATGTCAACTATGCCACACTGCCTCTGCTATACATGATTATACATAAGATTCTTATTGGATGCATAAGGCCAAAGTAGACATGGCCAAATGAACCCGTGGGCCCGGAACCGGCCCGTTGACCGGGCCCACGGTTCCACAAATTTTGGAACCGGCGGTTCCGGGCCGGTTCCGAACCGTCATTAAAAAAAAATCATGTGAGGTTGAGAGGATTCGAACCCACAATCTTTCCTCTTCAATACAAACTCCTTTCCACTAGGCTATCTTCACTTTGTTGGTATATATTAGTCAAATAAAATATAATTTTTTAAGTTAAACCGGCGATCGGAACTGCCTAGGGGTGAGCGGTTCCAAGTTCCTTACAGGTTCCACCTGGAACTTGGAACCTACCCGTCAGGACAGGTTCCTCATTTTTTGGAACCTAGAACCTACCCGTCATATCCTAGAACCTAGAACCTACCCTCTCACAGGTTCTAGAGTCGGTTCCAAGGTACCCGAGAACCTATCAATTTCTTTTATTTTCTTTTATATTTTCATTTTTAGTTAAGCAAAATGAGAGTAAATACTATAACAGTTAAAGAGAAGTAGAAAGTGAGCGATTTTAGGTTCCACATTTAGAACTTGAAACTAACTCGTTGGAATAGGTTCTTCATTTTTTAGAACTTGGAACATAAAAATTTATTTGGCTCTAGATTATATACTCATCATTGAATGCCATAAAATATTGTAGGATCGTATGAAAATATATAATAAAAAAAACACAATCAAGATCCAAGGTCTAGGTTCCAGGTTCCAGGTAATTGAACATAGAACCTACCCGTTGGAACAGGTTCCTTGATTTTTGGAACCTGGGACCTACCCTATATACCTTGTCACCTGGAACCAGATTGGTTCCTACAGGTTCCGATTCCAGGTTCTTGGTTCTACCTTGGAACCATGCTCACCCCTAGAACCGCCTCTTCATCGGCCGGTTCCGGTTCCAGCTTTTTTAGGAACCGGAACTGCCGGTTCCTGAACCGGATCGGCGGTTCCATGGAACCGGCCACGTCTAGGCTAAAGGCTTCATCATAAACATATGTGTCACGATATGAGGCTAGGATGGTGGCATCCATTGTCCAAGGAAAACCTTTTTCTTTGGCTCACACAATAATTTTTCAAATGTACAGTACAGTGACCAAGAAAGTAGGACAACTTCCTTATGGTGCACTGATAACAATAATCTTTAGAGCCTTGGATGTCAAGCCTCCTCCAAAAGTGAAGTAGGAAATCTTGCCAGGTATGACAGTCGAATAAGATACTTTGTTTAAGATGCACTTTATTGTCACCCAGGATAGATGGATTGACAAAGAGGGAAATATCATCAAGATTGGGTGTAAACTTGATGAGAAAGCCAAAGAGATTATAGCTGTCACTCTCATAAGCATGAAGAGCAAACCTAAGAGAAAAGCATTGATCAAAGTGGCTGAGTCTCGCAAGAAAGGGAAGAAGACTAAAGATCGAGTATCTGGTAAGTCTTTTGACTCAAATACAAATTTATCTAGAGAGATTTCACCACTAAGAAAGAAGCCAGATCAAGCTGACATAGAGGAGAGACTTGTGGAATATTTGGAAAAAGGAGAATCCACACTCTTTGAAAGAAGATCGATGCTTAAGCAAAGTGAGAAAGTCATTGTAGAAGAATAGGAACATGCTATAGAGGACGCTGAAGACAGAATCAGAGAGATTGATGTTACGGTGAGAGAAGCAGCAAGAGCAGAAGCAGAAGAAAAAGCTAAGATGGAGGCAGAAGCGCATGCCAAAGCATTAGCAGAAGCTGCTGTTAAAGAAAGGGAAGAAACTGAAACTCTGTCAGAGCAAGAGAGAATTGCACAAGCACGAGTAGAAACTACAGCTGCAGTTTTGAAAGTGATCGAGGAAGAGAAAAGAAGAAAGAGTGAGGAATTACAAGCTGCAGAGATGGCAAGGTAGAAGAAAGAAGATCAACGAAGGAAGGACAGAGAAGAATACTTTGAAGCCTTGAAAAGAGAGAGAACAGAAAGCTCTAAATTGTATACTGCTATTGACAAAGAGGTTGACCTGACTGAACTTGTAAAAGAAGTTGGTACTCAGAAGGAGAATTTTGTTAAGGTACTTGATATCTTAATGAAGATTATGACGAATCTTCAGCAGGGCAGGAAAAAGCTCAAAAATAGGTTAATATATTCAGGGCTGAACTGTTAAGAGAGGTTCAAAGTCTGCAAGGAATGATGAAGAATTTGGAAGATTTTCTTAGAAATGAGGTCAAAAAGGCTCAAGATCAAGTCTCAGGAGATTTAGTTAAATTTGGGCAGAACCAGGTGATGTTGGCAAGGGAACTCAAGAATCTGACTGAAGTGTTTGATATGAGGTTGAATGATCTGGCAACCTTCAACCTAGTTCGTGCACCTTTCCATGTTGACACCACTCGAGCGTCATCTTCTACACAACCACCAAAATGAAGTTTTTTTTTTTTTCAAAAGAAACTTTTGCTGCTTTTCGAGTTGTTTGGTTTTGTGATAATGCTTGCTAGACAATGCAGTGTACTTCGATACTACATAAATCAGTTATTGCATCCTTCTGTTATTATTATCCATTTATGATGCCGACAAAAAAAAGGGAGAAAGAGTAAGAAATTCGATCATTGCAGTAAGAAATTCAATTACCTTATGCTCATGCTATGTTACTTGTGATTTTTATGCAGATCCTTCAAAAGTTTTTTTTGCACAAGTATCTATTCATCAAAATCTTTTTACATTTATATATGCTTCAAAGGTTTTGTTTCCATCAAAATAGGGAGAGATTATTGGGAAATTATGTTTAATTTTGAAGAAAACAAAACCTTCCATACTTTGTTGAAAAGACTTTGATTTATACTTTGAGGAATTACTACAAGTATATCTCTATGGCCTCTTGCATCAATATGCTTAATGTCATTGATTTGATAGAAGCATGCATGATTCGTGGCAGAAGTAGACAAATACGTTATCCTTATCGAGATATATTCTGATCCTTATTTTATCCTCATTATTTAATCAATCTTATTCTTTCTTATCTTAGCAGGTGATATATCCCCACTACTAGCCAATGATCTGGTTGGGATTTCGTTCTAAGTCTTTCGAAATTGATATTCAATCATAGAGATTTCATAGATTCTTCCCGGCAGAAGAATACTAGAAGTACCAATATTTGTGTACGGCGCTCACTTTAGTGTCAATTTTTTTTCGGATCACTTGAGTGCCAAATTTTTTGAAAAAAGTTTATTTTAGTGCCAAGTCTGACGTGGCTTTCCGGAAATCATGCGTGGTGCACACGTGGCTCGTCGGATATCCCTGTCAGCATTTAAAAAAACCCAAAAACTAATAAAAAAATTCCACCTAATAAGCTAAGAATTGAAATTTTAAAAAAAAAATAGTTACAAAATTAACTAAATAGCAAAAAAACTAAAAAAAAAGTTGCAGGAGTTTGCACCGACGAGGGCTTTAAACCCTCGCCACCACCGCCCACCGTCGCCGGCAGTGGCCGGCGACGGGCGGGGACTTGTGGGCCAGGGGTCGCCGACCCTTGACCACTGGCCGGCGGGGCGAAGGTCGCCCCGCCGAGCTCTGGCGAGGGGCCAGCAGCCCTTGCCCAGATCTGGGCGAGGGGTCGCAACCCTCACTTAGGTTGGGCGAGGGTCGCCAGCCCTCGCCCAGGCTTCTCGGCGAGCCTACGCCGGCGTATCTATCTTCACGTGCTGCCACACAGATTCTTGAAGTGAGTCCACCACCAAAGTCTCTCCTCTCCCGTGCCCCCCCTTCTTTCTCTACAGGAACAGAAGACTCGAAGCCATCCACCATCATCTCGCTCGAATCTCGCACAATACTAGCAACTGAATCTTCCGAAGCTCTGCCAGACCACGAGCAGTCGGTATTGAGCTTGAGGGAGCCCTGGGCTGGCGGTACCCACAATTTAGGTCAGATGATCGACGCGCCCCTCTCTTTCTTCAAATCTGGGTTCAATCTTGCAAAAAAAGAAAATATTAAGGCGAAAGCGGCAACAACACTTGCAGTTGGGCTGTATGGGAGTTTCGAGCTCTCCAGATCATCCACAGAATCGCCGACGTAGGCCGTGGTGAGGCCTGGACGAGGGCTGCTTGCCCTCGCCAGGGCTCAGCGGGGCGACCCCCGCCCCGCCGGCCAGTGGTCGGGGGTCGCCGACCCCCAGCCCCCAAGTCCCCACTCGTCGCCGGCCACTGCCGACGACGGTGGGCAGCGACGGCGAGGGTTTAAAGCCCTCGTCGCTGCAAACTCCTGCAGATTGCTTTTCCCCTTCTGATTTTTTTGTTTTTTTTTTAAATTTTAATTTTAATTTTTTAAAAAAATTAATCATTTTTTAAGTAGAACAGTCCACGTGGATGCCACATGGACGCCACGTAGACTGATTTTTAAACAAAATTACCACATAATATTAAAGAATTAATAAAAAAAAATGCCATGTGTGTGGTTTGGCCGGAATTGACACTTAAATGATTATCTTTTGGCTGGAATCGACATTAAAGTGATCGCCGAACACAAATATTGGCACTTAAGTGAGCCGGCGAAAAAAATTGGCACTAAAGTGAGCGCCGTACACAAATATTGGCACTCCAAGTGTTCTTCTGCCGATTCTTCCCAAACCTAGAAATCGTGATTATCAATCAAACCGTTAGACACTCACTTAATTTAGTTGCTTTCAGTACGGGTCTCAAGATTTATTTGTATGAGCGATTAGATGTTCTCAAAGTTATGGAGTATCTCTTCTCAAACAACTAGTGATCTTTTCCCAATCAACCAACGGCTAATTTTGGCTGATTGATTCTCTGAGTGGTTCTGTCCAGCGAGAAGCTTGGAAAACGAGGACTATAAAGAACACAAAGTCTGAAGACCAAAAGAGAGATCCAAGAAACTATCATCCTTATTCAAAGAGAGCTCTACTGTGTTGTCTACTTGCGCATTGTTCGAAGGATCTTGTGAAATGTGTTATACAGAGTAAGGTCTGTAGAGTGGGATAGCCTTGATAGAGGCAGAGCTTGTTTCTGTTGGAAGTGCATGTGTTCAAGCAATCACATCTTTCTGTAATTTCTTACTTGATTACTTAGTGGAATCCAGTCAGTAGGCTGTTAGTGTGGGAAAGTGGACGTAGGCTTTCTAAAACCGAATCACTATAATCTTTTGTGCATTGCCTTCTTCTCTAAACTCACATCTATTTACTGTCTGATAGAAGCACTGCGTGATTTTGTTAATACATGTGCCTCTATCAAACTCGATATTTTCAATTCCGTTTTATTTATCGAAGTTTGATTAAATACACCTAGCCACCCCCTCTAGGTGTGTAGCATAGCCGGAACAACATTAGCGTTCTATGTTCTCCTGGCATGTGATTTTATCTTGTTTATTAGCATATGCCAAAGGAATGATCGATAGTTATTCATTCACGTCAGTTCCAAATGTGTAGCAATTGATGAACTCCTGCTATAATAATCCAGTCACCACAAACATTGCACTAAAGTGGGAGATAAAATGGAAAGCCAACGATCGATTTTGGTCCCAAATCTTTGGGGTTGCTTTTTCCAATAAACATTGGTTACATTTCTTTATGTTATTTGTGCCAGTAACCGGTTTATGGATGAGTGCTCTTGGAGTAGTCAGTCTAGCTCTGATCCTACGTGCCTATGACTTTGTTTCCCAGGAGATCCGTGCAGCGGAAGATCCTGAATTTGAGACTTTCTACACCAAAAATACTCTTAAACCAAGGTATTCGTGCTTGGATGGCGGCTCAAGATCAGCCTCATGGTAGCAGAATATGTGGTCAAGGCCTACATTTCGGTGGTGATATCTGCTTCATGCATTCATGGCAATTGCTTCTTTCATTCTAGGAGGATGTCAAAAGGATGAGGCCTAATTCAGAATGGCAGAACCAAGGAATAAGAACCATTAACAGCATTTCATATTGTTCGAGAAGCTAGAGCTGCGTACTTTCCTATATAGGTGTATCATCTCCGGTTGATTAAAGCTGACATTTGAATGAGTAGCAGCGTACCCACAGGAAAAGTATAGCCACATTAATCCAGCTGCAAGTTTGATACACACATTATAACTGTCACCTGAGCAACTAAGAACAAGTCTTTTCATATTGAACTCGAAAGTCTCTTTATAGTTTCATGATATGAGTTTCGCCAGGCTACTGGCAATCTGAGATACTCAAGTCGGAAATACTCACCAGAGAAAACATAATGAGAATGGAACTTCACTGAGCAAGACAGCCAAGGAGAAGACCCTATAGATTTGTTACTTTTCTGGAATTAAAGGTAACAGATTCTGATTCACTGTCCACAAACAGATGTAACTTCAGCCATTCATGGGAGGGCTACCGCTTGTTCTTCTTCGAGGCTGGTTTTTGACCTTTGCATGAGATACTGGGCACGTGTGCTCTCCAATGACTCTATTCTTGTAGTTATATTCTCAAGTTCTTGCTTTAGCGCAACTTCTTCCCAATGGATTTCCTGTATCTTACCATTGAGATTTCCTAGAGTAACATCATTTGCTGAAAGATTGCCCTTTGCTTGAACTTGCTTCTCGTAATCTTCAATTATAGATGGCAGCATCTGTTCAGGGTAGGCATATTGCTTACAACTCAGAAATCATCAACAGCAGCAGTTTGAATAGTTCTCTCTGAATAGGAGGAAAGTTGAAGAACTTCCTTCCAGAAGAAAATCAACAGCATGCGAAAGCCAATTTTTGCAAATGATTTTGGCATAAAGACATGATGATTGCGCAAACAATGATCCGGCAAGAATCGAAACCACATTAGCTTCTTATTGAAGGATATGCAGCTCATCTATGTCAGCAGACCTGCTGAATATCACTTCAAGCAAAAAGGGAAAGAGAAAAAAGGAAGCCAAACCTCATATATGGCACAACTAACGTGACCCATATATTCACACTCGAGGCAGAGATAAACCGGATGCTTCGCGTTCCTCTCCGTCTCGCAGATTTCACAGTAATATTCACCCGAATCATCCTCCACGTATGATGCAGTAAGGTCTAGGGGATGATAATGACGTTTATGCTTGACAGTCTCTGGCAAAGAAAAAGGAGCACAACGAAAGTGAATAACGCGATGACACGCTGGAAGTACACACATGTATAGGTACATGTCATCATCAAATTCGTTGCAAACATCACAACTGTACTGAAACTTGGGCTCCGTCTTCCTGAGGGCAAATAGGTGACCGCCGTCTCGAAACATCCTAGCGGCATATTCTGGATCAGAATATGTGGAGGCGCAGCGAGCGTCCAGGTAGAAACCGCAGTCGTCGCAGCAGAAGTTGAATCCCCTGATAGGGGAGCAACAAATCAGGCAGAAGTGTTGTCCAGAAGTGATTTTAAGGAGGAGAGGGTGGTCTCGGTGATAAGGATGTTGGAACTCCCGGGGCAACTGGGCACATTTCTCGTGGAGGAAGAAGTTGCAGTCCTTGCAGCCATGGACAGAACCTTGGACAGGAAGATTGCAACCATAGCACTCGACTTCTTCATCACTATTCTCAACGCTGCACTCAATCAGCGGATGGTCATGGCTGAAATGTTCAATCTCCATAATCTTCTCTCCTCCTCTCTCTCCTTCCTCTGCACCTCCTAGTTTTCTGTCTCCATGGATGCTTTGAGATTGTCCTCGGTCTTGCCCGTTGACCTATCAGTCTCAGCTTCTACTTAGTGATAAAGATTTCGATGTCCGTGTAGTATGCTATAATATACCAATTACCAAGCAAGCAAACAAACGGAAGAAATATAGATCAATTTAACAGAACTGCGCAACCTGCTACTGCATGATGCCATAATATTCCTCGACTGGTAGGAAGCAGAGCACCCTTTCAGGGTTCTCATTATTAAAAAAGTGGGGGGAGCCTCGATTTTCTCTACTTCCAGCTGGACTAGCTCATTGAATAGGAACTTGGGAGGGTGAAAATGGTCTCGAGTTAATAAATTTCAGCCTAGATCAGATAAGTCTGACCTTAAGGAAGCAGCTCAGAACTTTCCTGCCACTTCCCTCCTCCAAACAAACAGCCATTCTAGGAGGGGAAGGAAACAAAGTGACAAGACTTAAGAGTAAGCCCACTTGGGTCAACATAAGCAATTAAACCAACCTACCAGTCATCTCATCATCCAGGAAAGATGATCAATGATAAAAACTTGGCGACACTGCCATTTCACCCATTGACCTACAAACTGCAAGCATGTCAAGGTCAAAGAATACTGATATAGATGCTCAGCAAGCCAATGCAGAAGTAGATCACAAAGAAGAACCCATGGAGATTCTACAGCACATACACAAGCACCCAATGATCCTGTATGATCTGGATAAAGAGAAGCTCACGTGTCACCAGTGCAATACGCCTTACGAACTTCCGAGCTACTACTGCCCCAAATGTCAATGCTGGCGCGGCGGTTGCTGCCCTGGATGTGGGAAATTCATCGGAGGCAAAACTTGGGTCTGCAGGGACTGCTATTTCGATGTCCACAAATCATGTGCCGACCGATGTCCCCCGGAAATCCACCACCCATTTCATCCGCTGCACCCTCTCAAACTCCACCACCGGTCTAGTGAATTCGAGCACATCCACGAATATACCTGCAGTGTCTGCAAAATCAGCAAACGTCGCTTCGCGTACCACTGCGCAGAGTGCCCGTTTGGCCTGTGCCTGCAGTGTGTCTCAACGGATCCTAAGATGAAGTTCGAGGATGGAAATCACATCCTCTACCTGTTTCAGGACACAAAGTTTGAGCGTCACTGCGATGTTTGCGATAATACCGATTGTTATGCATGGATTTTCATATGTGTGGTTCCAAACTGTGGTTATGCAGTTCATATCCACTGTACTTCGCTCGCTTTGCCGGCACAAGTTCAGCATACGCGTGACCCTCATCCACTCGTTCTTACCCGTGCTGTGGTGGGAGAAGATGGTACGGATGAGTACTATTGCGACTCTTGTGAGGACAGGAGAGCTTTAAAGCATCCGATCTATTACTGTGAGGAATGTGACTTCATTTCCCACATTGGTTGTGGCATCTCGGAGGTATGCTTTATCACTTTTCTGGAATCACGCACAATCATCTCTTCGAAACAAACTACTGGTCTCGGTTACTTGCTTCTGGTGAAATCCTCAATTGTTGAATCAAAAACCTATGGAAGTTAGTGAAACCATAGCTTGCATTTGACTGCACATAATTGACTACGTTGCATAGCTTGAAATTTTTCATATGGATCTTCAGGCCAAAATCCTATTTTGGCCAACTCAGCACAAAAGACACCAAACCGACATAATGTCGATTGTCAACCAACATTCCGGATAAAACAATGTCGATTGTTGTCGAGTATAAGTCTAAGTATTTTGCGTGATTAATCATCTGCTTTTGAAAGAAGAAGACACCGCAGAAAAACATAAATCCAACTGCAAAATTCACTAGTTTTTACTAGCTATCCATTTATCAATCTCACTCTGCCCTGATTTGGCTGTGTTTAACTGGTGACCCTTCAAATATCACGGCAAATTTTTTTTTTCACAGGTGTTACCTTCGCTGATCGCTGAGTACGAGAATGACGTGAAAATGAAAGGTCCTGTCTCAGATCCATACCTTGAAAAAATAGACGAGGAGCTCAAAAGCCTTCGAGCAAAGGAGGAGGAAGTGAGAGCAAAACTGGAGAGCTTGTCGCCGAAACTGAAGGCGCTCGAAGATGAACGTGCTCGGTATCTTGCCTCTAGCATAGAGAGCTCCTGCCTGGTCTGAGGTGAGCATGTCTGTTAATAGATTCCAGTTGCCAAGTCATTTGAAGTGGTGTCTCAACAGCGATCACTTCGACTCCATGTGATGTATTTGCGTACTTCTTCTTCGATGCCATAAAGAGGTGATCGATGTCTTTGAAGAAAATCTTTTTAACCGGATGACTTGCGGCGCAAGCGAGCAAAAACTAGCTGCGAAGTCGCAATTGCATCTCGAAGCCAAGCTAGCATAGAAAAAACAGAATGCTACAGAAGTCCTATAATCCTGGATAGAATGCTAATCTATCCCGTAAGGGAGATATGTAAGCGCAGAAACCAACAATTAATAGGATTGGCAGTCAAAACCCTGGTCAAGTTAAAAAAATTCATTACATGGCAAATGCAAACTTAGCAATGAAATTTAAGTGGGACGACCCAATATGATCAGATAATTAGGTAGTGATTCATGCAGCAACATGATCGTGGCACCTGGTTTTTTAAGTGAATAATGTCTGCTCAAGTGAAGAAATGTCAGAACATTTACATGCCTTTGTAATGACCTGATTTGATTAATGTCTGCTCAAGCTCAACTAACAAATTAATATGGAGCCAATTCCTTTCATCGGAAGAAGACTAGATTAGATGAGCGATATCTGATTTCCCAAACAAGCGAAGAAAATATAGGGCTCAAACATCAACAGTGACAGTAGATATGAATCTGCAGAAGGAATTAATGGTTTTAGTAAAAGATGGGAGATAACCAAGCCCACCCAAGCGGGCCTATTTCATTGTCTAGGCCCACGAGGTTAAGCGGGCCTGAGCATGCCCATGGGCCATGATCAGGTCTGCGAAAATGCCACCTCCTCCAGCAAAACATGCATCTACGTCCCCTTGTCTGTGTTTTATCAATGATCCACATTTCCTCTATTGTTCTTACAACTTCTACACCGAAATGACGCGACGAAAAGCCCTTGAAAAATGGCGAGAGCGCATTGGCTCTGCACGACTCTTGGACGGCTCGGCTCGCTCCTATTCAGAACTGATAAGAAAGAATGATTAAGAGAGAATGGTATTGTTCTCTAATAATGGTGTGTCAAACAATGTACATGAGAAGCCCTTATATAGGCTTAGAAGAGGTAAAGAGCTTAGTGCTCTTCCTATGTGGGACTAAAGAGAAAGAATGAATGTAAGAGAAAGCTATAAGACTACAAGGCTATACAAGTATGTCTAACACCCCCCCTCAAACTCAAGGTGGATCAAACAACGAGAGTTTGGAAAGAAGAAATTTAAAGCGTTGTGATGTAAGAGCCTTCGTAAAACAATCTGCAAGTTGATTCTCAGTTCCAACAAAAGGAAGAGAAATAGTGCGAGCTTGAAGATGATGACGAGTCAGATAACAATCGATTTCAATATGTTTTGTACGCTCATGAAAGACTGGATTTGCACCAATATGGATGGCACTCTTGTTGTCACAGTGTAGAGGAGTGGGATCCGGAAGTGAAACACCCATGTCAGCAAGTAAGCGGCGAAGCCAAACAATCTCAACGGTAGTGTCAGCCATAGCACGATACTCGGACTCTGTAGAGGAGCGTGAGACAATTTGTTGTTTCTTGGCACGCCAGGAAATAAGAGAATCGCCAAGAAAAATGCAATAGCCGGTGATAGATTTGCGATCAGACACATTGGAAGCCCAATCAGCATCAGAATAGGCACGCAACTTGAGAGCAGAAGAAGATGGCAGAAATAAGGAACGCGATAAAGTGCCTCGGAGATATCGCAAGATCCTCAGAACAGCAGCATAATGAACTGTGCGAGGAGCAGCAACAAACTGACTGACAACATGAACAGCATAAGCAATGTCGGGTCGGGAGATAGTAAGATATACAAGGCTGCCAACCAAAGTTCGATAGCGGGTCACATCAGAAAGAGGCTCCCCGTCATCCGAGCAGAGCTTCTGATTCAGCTCAATAGGAGTAGCAGCAGTGCGTGCATCGGAGAGAGCAGCCCTAGAGATAATATCAGCAGTATATTTTTGTTGAGAAATAAGGATACCACGTGAACTGCGAGCAATTTCAAGCCCAAGAAAGTAGCGCAGTGGTCCAAGATCCTTCATGGCAAAATGTTGCTGAAGGTGCCGCTTGGTATGTTCAATATGGTCGCGATCATCTCCAGTGATAACCATATCATCAACGTAAAGAAGAAGAATGGTGCAACCAGCAGAAGAGGTATGAACAAACATAGCATGATCAGCCTCGCTTTGAGTAAAACCAGCAGATCGAATAGCATCACTGAACTTCTCAAACCAAGCACGAGGAGCCTGTTTAAGACCATAAATAGCCCGTCGCAAGCGGCAAACCTGTCCAGAAATATGACCAAGACCAGGTGGAGGTTGCATGAAGATATCCTCTTGAAGATCCCCATGAAGAAAAGCATTCTTGACATCAAACTGAAAGAGGGGCCAATTACGAATTGAAGCAATAGCTAGTAAAGCTCGGACATATGTCATCTTTGCTACGGGAGCAAACGTCTCCTCATAATCAATGCCATACTCGTGCGAGAAACCTCTGGCAACCAGACGTGCTTTGTAACGTTCAATACTGCCATCAGAACGGGTTTTAATCTTATATATCCATCGGCATGATACCAAGGAGCGGCCTGGAGGGAGAGACACAAGCTCCCAAGTACCAGTACTTTCCAATGCCCTGAGCTCCTCAGACATAGCTTGACGCCACTCAGTATGCTGAACTGCCTCACGATAACTAGTGGGTTCTTGTACATCATGAACAGCAGCCAAAAAAGAGCTAAACTCAGTAGAATAAGAAGTAGAAGCAACATACCGAGTAGGCGGACGTCGATCCCGAGGAGGATTACGGCGTGGCTCTAGAACTGCAGAATCGTCGAGGGCAGGTAGAGTAGGAGGTACAGCAGAACGGGTAGGAGAAGATGGGGACGGTGGTGATATATCTGGTTCCGAGGTGAAAGCAGAATAAGGAGGATCAGGAAAAGGATCAACAGGGAAATCCATAAATGGAACATGGGTCGAGACAGGAGGTGTTACATTTGTAGGGAAGAAGGGAACGTGTTCATGAAAGGTAACATTGCGAGAAATACGTATACGTCGTGCATTTGGGTCATAACAGCGATAACCCTTGTGCTCGGTGCTGTAACCCAAGAATGCACACGAGATGGAGCGAGCGGTGAGCTTCGTACGTTCGGTGGGTGGAAGAATGACAAAACAAGTACACCCAAAAACTCGAAGATGATTATAGCTGGGAGATCGAGAATAGAGACGCTGGAAAGGGGTGTCTTGATGAAGAACAGACGAGGGTAGGCGGTTAATTAGATGAACAGTTGTGAGAAGTGCCTCAGCCCAGAACTCAGTAGGAACAGATGTCCCAAGTAAGAGAGCGCGAGTGGTATCTAAAATATGACGGTGCTTGCGTTCAGCAACCCCATTCTGAGCTGGAATCCCAGGACAAGATAGTTGAGGAAGTGTACCATCGCTGGCCAAGAGGGAACGAAAAACAGTAGAAAGATATTCTCCTCCCGAGTCTGAACGAAAAACTTTGATTTTTGTATTAAATTGGGTGGAAATCATGGTAGTAAAAGACTGATAGATGGAAAAGAAATCACTGCGTTGACGCATAAGATAGACCCATGTGTAACGAGAGTAATCATCAATAAAAGAGACATAATATTTAAAACCACTCTTTGAACAAAGTGGGGCAGGACCCCATACATCAGAATGAATAAGATCGAAAATTGCACTAGATCTAGAGTTACTAATAGGAAAAGGCTTAACAGATTGTTTGGCCAAGGGACATACAGAACATGGAGGAAGATTACCAGAAGAAACAGGACCTAAAGCACCTCGTTGATGAAGGACGGTGAGACGAGAAGAAGGAATATGTCCGAGACGTTGATGCCATCGGGCAAGATCAATGGTAGCCAACACAGGAGAAGGAAGAGAAGAAGTTGGAAGGTGGAGATGTTGCATAATATAGAGTCCGTCCCGTCTACTACCTCTCCCAATCATCCGACCACTCAAACGATCCTGCACAAAGCAAGAGCTATTTGTAAAGCTTACAGTACATCCAGCATCAGTAACTTGTCCAACGGATAATAAATTGAGAGCTAGAGATGGAACATGTAACACGTTAGGGACATTGAAATCTTGAGAGATGGTGAGAGTACCCCGCCGGGTAGCTAGGAGAGGAGAGCCATCAGCAGTAAAGAAATGTGCTGGATGCTTGAGCTCAGAGAGCTGAGTGAGACAAGCAGCGGAACTAGACATATGTCTAGCAGCTCCTGAGTCAAGTATCCAGGTAATAGAAGTGTCACCTGAAGATGGAGTGGCTGCAGCAGTGTTTCCTGTAGATGAAGAAGTTGTAGGAGTGCTGGAATCGGGAAAAGACCCAAGCAAAGAAGGGTTCAATCAAGCAAGCTGTGCTTCAAGGGCAGCAATCCGATTATCCGTAGAAGAAGAAACCAGAGTAATAGGTCGAGAGTGTGGAGATGTCACAGAATACTGAATAGAACGCGGTGTTGCTGAAGGGCGTGAAGCTTCCTTCTTCTTTTGCCAACAGTGTGGCTCCTCATGTCCAAGACGGTGACAATAAGTACATAAAAGGCGGCGAGAGCCACGTGCAGAGGGAGGTCGTGGTGAAGCAGCCAAAACAGCAGGCGGAGCACGTGGTGGAGCAGCTAAAACAGCAGCGGAATCAGCAACTGCAGAGGAGGAAAGTAGACCCAGACGAGTTTCCTCAGACTGCAATTCTTTGATAGCGTCAAGGAGGGACGGTCTAGGAGAGCGATGGAGAAGCTGTCTGCGAACACCTTCATAAGGAGAGCCAAGCTTCATAAGGAAAGTATGTAGACGGTGTCTATCTTGAGTTTGAAGCCGAGTAGATGGACACCTAGTACAGTTCAAGCATGTCGAGCAAAGAACAGGAGCAAGAATATCTAATTGACTCCAAAGGGAATGTATATAATTGTAAAAGTCTCGAATAGAGCGAGACCCTTGCGTAGCACAGTAAATTTCTTACTCCAACTGATAAACCCGAATGTCCCCGGTCTGAGTAAACATCTCGGCGAGCTGATCCCACAAACATTTCGCTCCAACAATATGAGAAAATTGTGGGCGAAGAGCAGGATCAATAGAGCCAAAAAGAATAGCCCATGCCTTCCGATCAGCAACTGTCCATGCTCGAATTTCAGCGGTACGCTTTACAACCGCCTCAGATGAGGCACTTTCCTTAAGAGCATCAGGACATAGACGTAAACCTTCAACATGCTCAAATAAATCGCGGTAAACAAGAGCCGCCATTGCCGATGGTTTCCAAAGTGAATAGTTTGAACCATCAAGCTTGATATCTATGCGGTCACTAGAATCGCCCATGACAACAGAAAAATCACTAGCGAAACTAGAAAAGTGGGTTGAGGTGGGAAAGCTGATCAAAAGGATCGAGAGACACAAATTAGAGACGCTAGCAAAGCTGGGTGACGGCTCAATAGCCCAAAACTCATTATCTTAATTTCTGATGCGAAAGATCCAATTTATGGCAACCGCAGAGCATACTTTTAAAAATAATGAGCTCATTATCTTAATTTCTGATGCGGAAGATCCAATTTGTGGCAACCGCAGAGCATACTTTTCAAAACAATGATCTTGGCTCTGATACCATGATAAGAAAGAATGATTAAGAGAGAATGGTATTGTTCTCTAATAATGGTGTGTCAAACAATGTACATGAGAAGCCCTTATATAGGCTTAGAAGAGGTAAAGATCTTAGTGCTCTTCCTATGTGGGACTAAAGAGAAAGAAGGAATGTAAGAGAAAGCTATAAGACTACAAGGCTATACAAGTATGTCTAACAAGAACATCTCGATACGACCCAGCACACAGGTGAATCGGACTCACTTGCCGCCGTCGAGTCTACGTAGGACGGGTAAAAAGAGACGCTCGGGTTGTGAAACGGCATACAAAGAGTGAACCGGGCGTTTGCGATGGTACAGGATCGATCCCCCACCACGACAAGGTGAACCTAGTTGCTTGAGAAAAGAGGCAACCAGATGGACCCAGAAAAGAAAGAAAGAGAAGGAACGAAAGAGCACGAGGAAACGCAGTAGTAACCCCCCAATGTGAATCCCATGGCTACTCGAATCATATCAGCCTCTTCTTTTTCTTTTTCTTTTTCTTTTTTTCTTTTTCTTTTTTAAGGGACTTTACTTTTATAGCCCTCTCTGTTCAGATCTTTCTCATGAGCACATGTGATTGTTCATCCGAGTCCCACGACATACTATGATCTTGTCCCTGTCCCCCCCAGTTTTCTGTCTATACGTTCTGGGAAAAAAAAATGATATTTTTGAGGAAACCCTTTTTTTTTTTATGTCTACCACAATAATAACGGGCCTCAAAACAAAAGCCATGAAAATTGTGTAAGGGTGGGGGTGGGGTTGTGGTTTCTTCTCCCACTTTCTCAATCAAAGGGATGAAGATGAAGGTTGAGCAGTCTCAATCCTCTTTTTTAACTCCCACTGTCGCCACCAAATGAGGAAGCGGCTTGCATTGACTGAACAAAGCTTCTTCTTTTTGTTCAAGTCGGTCTTCACACTCCATAGACACCCCCAGAAAAAAAAAAAAAAAACTGTTTGATATCGAAAGTCCATCTGTATTCAAGCGTGCTTTTGAGAAGCAATGCTAATCTCATTCTACCGGACGGTCTTATTAGGTTGAGGAGTTTCAATCACTCATTATTTAATCTGATGGGAGTACTGACTGACAATGGGAGAAATCGATCGGTACAAGTTTGCACATGCTTTTACAATATGCTAATTGGTCAGATCCAGTCGCCAGAAGAATAAATTATTTTGATTTATAGAGTTTTAAAACGTACCTTGACTTGGGATCCATTGTCTACGGCGGATTGGCAGGTGAGCTTTCCCACTAATTTTCTGACATTTCTTCCTTTCGCTTCCCTTGATTTGCGCTCCCTTTCTTTGGCTGTTTTCTAGTATTTCCTCCTTGAGAGATATGCTCCTTTTGCACGAGAAAGCAGAAATCTGAATTACTGATTTATGTTCATCCTTGGGTGAGTTTTTCTACTTCACTTTGCTTATAACGTCGTCCAGTTAATAGTAAACAAGTCCGACGTGACTCCAGGACGAATCAGTAGATATAAATACCGAAAAAAAGTAAGAATTGCGTAGATTGGTCTTGAAAATTTATAGAGGACACGATTACACGAGTAGATGAATCTTCGGTTACGAGTGCATAATGCGGTTATAAAAAAAATTGAGATATGCACGCTTGTGAAAAGATTTAGCTAACTAATGTGTATGATTTTCACTTACAAATTTCCAAACATTTTGGTGGGGGGCATTATTTTCATGGGCATATTCCATGGTATATGAGCTTTCCACTTTGTTGGGTGGTCTTTCCCATTCCACAAAGGATGTGGGACAACCCCAATAATCTCTCACTTACATATCGGGCCATGGGTCGGGCCCATTCTACAATCGATGTGGGACAACCACAACAATCTTCCCCTCACACGTCGGGCCATGGGTCGGAGGCCGCGACTACCCGTATCTCTCCCGTGTAACTGTTGGTCCAGACTTGTTGGTAACTTGAGCTCTGATACTAGTGTTGGGTGGTCTTGGGCCCCTCTCAACCCAAAAGCTAGCTCAAAGATTGAGGCTTTCTCTCACACTTATAAACCGACCATCTGCCTCTTCCACAAACAATGTGGAACAACCCAACACACTCATCTCCCCATCATTTGGACTGCATCGACCTGTAAGGATCTTGGATTTACGGGGCTTTACCAACGCAATTAGTAGTAGGTCGTGTCTTTTGGGGGGGGGGGGGGGGGGGGGGAATCAATCTTTAATATATATGCACGACCCCTTTTGATTCTTGGGTCGAGACCCTCTGTCCCCAAGGCCAACGAAGATGGAAATTCACCACCATCTGCCTCTCTTGTCCAAACATGGATTAAGCCCCTTCGACACGACAGCTATCACATGGCAATCATCACGTTTTACACTCATGATGGAGTAATTATCACCCAATTTTTTCTACAACAAAAGCTCCTAAGACTTGCTTCCTCGTAACTTAACAGGGTTGTACTGCTAATCCTTAATTATGTCTCTAGCTCCAGACACTAATTAACTTGGCAAGAGTCCTTGGTTTTCTGTCCTGTCTGACCATGTGGTGATTGGGAAGTTTGGGTCCATCATTAATGCCTGCTTAATAGGTTGTGGGCGGGGGAGCTAAAAGGGCATATGGTTTTGGACTGTTTTTGGAAATCATCTCTTATCTCCCAAGTAGGAGCAGTACACCATACGCATGTGCATCTTCCAATCTGGGTCCTTGTCTTTTGGCAAGGAATTTAGTTCAATGGATAGTAAAATTATACTTCCAGTTCTTACAAAAAGGAAAGAAGAGAGAAGATGCTAACATCGATATTGCATTATATTGTTCTATTATTAGTGTCCACACACTGAATCCAACTTTAGAAAAAAGAGGAAAGAGAGAGTTTTTTAATGGGGTTGGTTTTTTTTTTTTCCTTTTTTTGGTGAAAATTAAGGGGACTTTTGGTTCAAGAGATTAGCAACAAAACAAAAATTGTAGCAGGAAATTTAGGCAGCCCATCATTTTCCGGGAAAGTGTCGGTGGTGTTATAAGCTCTGAAGAAAGAAAGAACAGAGCAGACTTTGTTTGCTCTTTACTGTCGTTCAACCTTCCATTCGGAGCCTCTCACTCTTTGGTGCTCTGCTCTCTAAAGCTTAAGCTCTCACCATTTGCCTCTCCCTTCATATCCGTAGATTGAGAGAGCCCTGAGATAAGACAGGATCTAGAGAGAGAGAGAGAGAGAGAGAGAGAGAGAGAGAGCGCAATGGGTGTAGATTTGAGGCAAGTGGTGGCTGGAATTCTGACCATAACCATGTTTGTAATGCTGGGTCAGATGATCAAAAGAGACCATTTTGATTCAGTCGAAGTAAGTAGGAATTCTACATTTGATTCTCCGGAATTGATCTCTGGCTTTCGCTTCTGTATTTGCTCCAATTATCCTCGAATAGCTCCTTTTTGCGCTGGATATGCACGGGCATGTTGTCTAGTTTTTTACGTTTTTCCTCTTTTTAGGCTCTCTTCTCAGAACTTCCAAGTCATTATCAGTACTACGCCTATACCTCACTTTTGCAATTGGCATTTCTGGGGTAATCAGCTTACGGGCAAATTAGTTGGTAAAAGTTCAGCCTTTGAGCTATGTTACACGCATCGTAACGTTTACATCTGGGTACTGGAGAGACAGGGAGGATTGCTGAACAGATTTCGAAAATTGTTTCTTGTTTCCCGAGAATGAATGTGTCAATGCTTCAAAGGAGACTAACGATACATCTTGAACTGTGGGTTCCCAGTCATAAAGCGAGATGTTCCTATACCTATAGGCAAAGTCTGGATCTTGGTTGCAACATGGACATATTGGCTAATTTCTGTTTTGGCAGATGAATTGATGATGTATTTTGTTATGTTCTGTCAAAGGAAAAACTTCCGGGAGTGTCAGATGATTCCCGTTTTGATGATAGCAAGTTAGAAGCAAAGTCGCTGGTTTCGCTGTCTAGAAGGAACAAGGGTCCTTGGAAAGAAGAAAGCCAAGAGTTGAAACAGTGCTGGAGCAGACCTAATTCAGGTACTTTTGATTGCATTTGGTCCTAATGATTCACTGTATTCCTGCCATTGCCTTGATGCTGACTGAAAGTCCTTGTGCCTCTGCCTGTTTTTGCCTCAATTTCGATTTACAGACTTAGTAGAGGACTCAAAGGGCTTCGTCACTTTCTCATTGACCAATGGTCCCGAATACCATGTCTCCCAGGTAACTTATGCATTTTAGCGTATTTAATTCTCATACCGGTTTATTTTTCCAAAGATAACAGTTTCTCAGTCAACTGCAAACTTCATGATGTGGAACTATCTTTTCATGCAGTGCTTCCTTTGCTGGACATCTTCAATTCCTAATTTCACCACCCAAATAATTTCGGCTTGACACCTTTTCTATGAATTCTTACATTTTTTTCTCTAAGTGGACAAACATCGTTGTGCTTTTTAGGTCAACTCGTACGTATAAACTGTCCATGCGCTGATGCACTCCAATGTTCACTGGAATGGACTTATCTGGCCGAACTTCTTGCCAGTTCTTAAAAGTTAAAATTTGCTTTTGCATGTTCAAAGTATCGTTATCTTTTGTCCATTTCTTAGCAGAGCTTATGCTGCATTTTCAAACTGAAATTCATTCCATGTTAGCAACAAAGATAGTAAGACTACCGTTTTGATATTGAAGAAGCATTTTCAGAGATTAATGAGGTAAATGAGATTGAGGCCATTCCTTTCAGACAAAGCTGATTATGGCTACATGGAAAAATTTACTGGTTTATATAGGAGATAACAACATACTCTCTCTCTCTCTCTCTCTCTCTCTCTCTCTCTCTCTCTCTCTCTCTCTCTCTCTCTCTCTCTCTCTCTCTCTCTCTCTCTCTCTCTCTCTCTCTCAAATGGCCTTATTTTGTATGAATTCTTCAGGTTGCAGCCGCAGTGGTAGTAGCAAAATACTTAGGTGCAACTCTAGTACTCCCTGACATCAGAGGAAGCAAACCAGGGGATCGGAGGTTTGTAGCACTGTGAATTTGTGTTCTCAGATTTTCACGTGAATACCCAGTTTCCAAAAATTAGTATCTGGGATCCAGGACAATGCTTATCTTTAGTATCATAAATATAACTAGAACATGTGAGTTTGCTAGATAATAGTAGAGAAACTGTTTACCATGTCTGTGCCTGACATGCGTCCATTCTTCAGGAGCTTTGGAGAGATATATGATGTTGATAAGTTTGTAAGAAGCCTGGATGGAATTGTCAGAGTAGCAAAAGAACCACGTTCTGGTATATCAGCACGGAATCTTGCAGTTGTCAAGGTCCCAAATACGGTGACAGAAGGGTACATCGTCGATCATGTTGAACCTAAATTTAAGTCAAAGGGTAACATAAGACTGGCGACTTACTTCTCCTCAGTAAACATGAAAAAGCCAAGTCAAAAGAGTGACCTTGATTCTACATCATGTTTGGCTATGTTTGGAACTTTGGAGTTGCAGCCAGAGGTACACGAAGTTGTTGACTCAATGGTTGAGCGTCTAAGAACATTGAGTCGGAAATCTGATGGTCAGTTCTTAGCGGTGGACCTAAGGATAGACATGCTGCAAAAGAAGAATTGCCAAGGGACAAAAAGTTGTTTTGGTGCCCAAGAGATTTCGGATTTTCTGCAGAAGATTGGTATTGACAAGGATACTACAATCTATTTAACTGAATCAAGGTGGGACAGCAGCCTTAATGCTTTGAAGAAGTTTTTTCCCAAAACTTACACCAAGGTGAGATACTTCTTGTTGTATTCCTTTGAAATCTGTCCACTATGGTAGTATTCTAAAAACTACTAGACTATGAATTTTATATGGCCTGCTTTCTTTGGATAGTTGTGTCTTGGTCATTGAAAAATTACCTTAATAGTGTTCTTTCTAGTCATCCTTCTCAGCTAATATATCTCAGGTTCTAGAAAGACTGACATTATTCTGATGGATCCCTTGTGGCCTCTAAAATCTTTGAGCAGGAAGGGATAATGCCTGTTGACAAGAAGTCGAAGTTCCTTGATGCAGAAGATTCAGAATATGAGAAAGTCATCGACTACTACATATGTTCTCAGAGTGACATTTTTGTACCGGCGATCTCAGGCTTGTTTTACGCCAATGTAGCCGGCAACAGGATTGCATCTGGAAGGACTCAAATACTTGTTCCAGCCAGCATTGAGGGTTCGTCTGCATCGGCCGCTAATTATATCTCCACCTATGTTTCGAAAAAGAACCATCTGGCTTATTCATGTTTTTGCTAGGTCTATGTGAAAAAAGAAGCCACAAGACAGAATGAAGCCTTCAGACATGGTCTATTTTGTGCGTGTGCCTCATCATTTTTTCTATAAGCAGACAGAATGATTGGTTATACTATATGGTCCCCTACAATTGTACCAAGAAACCCTTCTGAAGTCTTTGTTAAGGTGATTTTTCAATATGATCTTCAAATGTTTTGTGATTCCCAATGACAGTGTTCTCCAACTCCATACGGTGTGCCGGAACCTCTTGCCTGGACATCTCTGGCCCCAACAATTCCATTCAAAAGTTATGTAATTGGAATTAGAAGGTGGACTTACAAGATGTCATTTCTTTGAGTACTTGGGAGTTGGGATATTACCAAAGATTGTTCAATTTCACAAGAGATATATTTTTTTTGACGGGACTAGTAACTCAACGTCGGTTTGTTCTTTTTTTTTCCCCGTATCCCCGTACATGTTGGCGGAGAAATAGCACTCCCAGTGTAGGTAAAGGCAATCATTTTGATTTAACTTTTTCCTGGTTATGGCTAAAAACTCACATCATGAACTGACATGCGCGCAAATCAATTTCCTTTTTCTTGCTCGAGGGGATCCACTCGTCTTGGAGTTTACCATTGTATCTCTCTAAAAATACAATGCACTTGCCTTGGTATGATTGGTTTATCAACTTTCGTCATTTGGAGGAATCAGTGTCCAAATTGGATCCATTCCCTCACCACTTTCCAAACATCTGCCAAGGTATCTTTCGAAAAAGTAGCCGTTTCACCTTCCATGTTTGTAAAATTTCTAAAAGGATCAAATTATAAGATGGATCCTAGTCTTGACATTATATGCAGTAGAAGATCTACATGGCATCGTCAGAATCCGAACTCGGGTGTGATTTCCTGGAGATGTTTGGTGTGCAGAATCTTTAGAGAATCTCAAATGTCGACCTTCAGTAGATGTGCTGCTTGCAAATATTTGAGAAGAAAATGTCCGCAAGATTGCATCTTGGCTCCTTATTTCCCTTCCTCGAATCCACAAAGATTTGCTTGTGTCCATAAGATCTTTGGTGCCAGCAATGTCACCAAAATGCTTCAGGTCAGTTCACATGTTTTTTGAGTATTAAGCCCCCCACCCCTCCCCTCCCCCCCCCAAAAAAAAAAATGTTTAATCTCTCTTTCATACAACGCAATGTCTCGATGGGTTGTTAGACAACTTCAGCACAGGTTTTCCATGTTTTGTTTCACTTCTGCATATTTTTCATCTCTTGTGATAATTATGCCGTGCAACCAAGTTTTCCGGCCAAAGAAAAATGAAACCAAGTTTCTCATACCCAACATGTAAAAGACTGGTAAAAACATTTGCTGCTCTTACTGTATTAAGCCAAAAATTATATTAAATGAAAGAGGTACCTGAAGTGAAGCTAGAAGAATATGATTCTACACCGTTCGTCTAATGATATGGTTTGTGTTCTAAATTCCAGTCATGTACTTCAAATTAAGTAGTCCTGCTTGCTGTGAGACAGGACAATGAAATCTACAACAGGCCGAAGATGGGGGATCCTTTCTGTATCTCTTTGAATGACGATTTGTCCATTTGTTTCATGATTTTTGGTGATTCATTGTAATTCCATGGCAATGATGGAGCAGCAAGTCCCGGCGCATTTACGGGCGGAGGCAGCAGAATGCATTTCATATGAAGCAATAGCCAGGGTTCAGGACCCTGTTTATGGATGCGTTGGAATCATCACTCAACTCCAACAACAGATCATCCAGATTCACAGTGAGATAATGAAGACTAAGGGTGATATAATCGCCCATCACTCTGCACGCCCGCAGCACCACCCACTGCCGCCGCCACAAGGTGACCCTTCCCGGTCTATTTCCATTCATCAGCAGGAGCAGGACAACTTTTAATCGGACGAGCATCCTTTTGGAAACTTCTAAGCTGGTCAAATTGATGAACTCTCTAGTCTCCCCCATGCATCTTGAAACAGTCTGGTCAATTTTGCGTATCTGGTAGCGGAGACCCGGTTTCCTAACTGCATCATCGTATCTATGAAAGAATAATTCCTGCATTTGTCAACTTCATCTTGAAGTATCATTTACCCTCAGCTTCTGAGAGCACTGATCTCCCCCTTTCGCCGTTCAGAATACATCACCGGCATGCACACAAGTATTCAGACATCATTTCATACAAATTTGACTAGAAATTGTACACAACCCTCAGCGCAGACTAAATATTGCATCTCGCTCCCACTTGTTAAGATGTCAACACGCGTCTTTTCATTAAAGATACACCATTTAAGAAACATTACAGAGTCATGGAGCACCTCCATCCCTTACAACTGAACATGCAGGTGTCGCCAAAAAATCAAGCCGGGTATGCAATCTGAGAAATTCAGCCAGGCAAAACCGATGCTTTGCACTTATAAGCTTCTTATTTACATTTGGTACAACTGTACCTTAAAGTTCATGTAACAAGGCTGATTAGAAAATCTGCAGTATATAGCCAAGAGACAAGAAGCGAGAGGGAGAAGAAGAGAAGAGAAGAAGATACGAAGAAATAGATCGTAGATTTCAATAAGGAGTTCTCTCTATTTTTTTAATTACAAAAACCCTACACCTATCGTTATATTGACTATATATTATACTTGACCATAATACCCTTATTTATGTTAAAAGAAATAAAACATAGAAATAAACTCTATATCTTAAGTAACGTAACACTCCCATCAAACTAGAGCATATAAGTCACCCATGCCCAGCTTGGAACAACCAGCAACAAAGGCAGGACAAAACAATGCTTTAGTGAAGATATCAGCAAATTAATCTCCAGATGCAACATAAGGAGTAGCAATCAACTCCCGTTTCACAGCATCATGGACAAAGTGGCAGTCAACTACAATTTGCTTAGTTTGCTCATGAAAAACTAGATTTCCAGTAATATAAATAGTTGTTTGATTATCACACATCATATCGATAAGTTGATTAATAGAAAATCCAAGCTTTTGAAGAAGGGATTTCAACCACAACAATTCAGCCAAAGTATGTGCCATAGCACGATATTCAGCCTCCACACTAAATGTGGCAACAATAGTCTGCTTCTTACTTCTCTAAGCAACCAAATTACCACCAAGAAATGTGCAATAACCAGTCGTAGGCCGCCGATCACATGTTGACCCGGCCCAATCAGCATCAGATTAGCCAATCAGAGTGGAAGAATCGTTTCATTTATAAATCAAACCCTTACCGTAAGAGATTTAAAGTATCGAAGAATTCGACAAACAGCATCCTAATGAGCCTTCTTGGGTGACTCCATACACTGATTCACCACACCCGCAGCAATGGAAATATCGAGACGTGTAACAGTAAAATAAATTAGTTTCCCAACTAGACGTCGATATTGATGCTTATCTTCAATATCATTTCCATCATCAACTCCAAACCTTTGATTTGGATCCATAGGAGCATCAACTGGCTTGAAAACTAGTGTACCAGTCTCACACAAAAGGTCAAGAATATACTTTCGCTTAGACAAATTAATACATTTCTTACTTCGTAAGACTTCAATACCCAAAAAATACCTAAGAGCTCCCAAGTCTTTAATTGGAAACTATTGCTGAAGAAAGGACTTGACCTCAGAAATGCCAGTAATGTCATTGCCAGATATAATTATATCATCCACATATACAATAAGAATGACCACCCTCGACTCGTTCTTGCGAACAAAAACAGAATGGTCAGAATAACATTGATGGAAACCACACTTGGAAATTACCTAACTGAATTTTTCAAATTATGCTCTTAGAGACTGTTTCAACCCATAAACAGCCTTATGCAGTCAACATACTTTACTATGATTCTCCCCCTGAGTAACATACCCTGGAGATTGCTCTACATACACTTCCTCACACAAATCACCGTAAAGAAAAGCATTCTTCACATCCAATTGATATAATGGCAATCAAAATTCACAGCAAGAGAAATAATAACATGAACACAATTAAAACGTATCACGGGAGAAAATGTCTCAAAATAATACACCCAATAAGTTTGAGTAAAACCTTTAGCACAACTGAGCTAGGTTGTACTAGATAGTGTACACCCACCGACACTTCACCACATCTTTCTCAGGAGAAAGATCAACCAAAGACCACATTTGGCGAGACACCAGAGCTTCTATTTCCACATCCATGGCTCTTTTCCACTTAAGGCAAGATAAAACCTCAATGGTAAAAGTAGGAATTGTGTGAGTATGTAATGATAGAGACAAATTATGTAATGAGGAAGGAAGATGTGAGAGAGAAACATAACACTCGATAGTAAGAAAATGAGGATCTTTGTGTACAAAAACCAGTACATTTGCGAAGGGCAACTGGAAGATTGTCCGAACGATGAGACAAGAAGGGAGATTAGACAAAGGGTATGGAAGAGCTGGAGACTGGTGGTGCCGTAGACTGCTTTCACTTCTGATACACCTGCAAGGGGGGAGACACGAGAGAAGAACTAACCGAGTCTAAGGGAATAAGTTGTGGGATAGGAGGATTGACCATAATATCAGTTGAAAGTTCTTTACCCTCAGCAGAATAGTATGGTGTACTCTCGAAGAAAGTAACATCAGCACTGACATATTGAATACAAGTCATAGGATCATAAAATTGATATCCCTTTTGAGTACGTGAATACCCGAGAAAAATACATACGATGGGATAATTTATTAGCAACAGAATGTAAATTATAGACAAAACAGACATACCCAAAGATGCGAGGAATAAGAGGGAATAACAGCTTGTCAAGGAATACAACACTAACTGATAACTGATTATTAAGGGCAGTAGAAGGCATATGATTTATGAGGTAACATGCAATAAGGATAGTATCACTCCAAAACGACTTCGAGACGTTCATACAAATTAAGAGTGAATGAGCAACTTCTAGAAGATGACGGTATTTTCTCTCAGCCTCACTATTCTGCTAAGGGATATAAGTACAACTTGTTTGATGTATAATGCCAAAATTAGAACAAAACAAAGAAATTGATTTTTGTGAATATTCTAGAGCATTATCAGTTCGCAAAATTTTTAGGGATGTATTAAACTGATTAGTAACTTCACGATGAAATAACTGAAAAATAAATAAAAAATCAAAATGGTCATGACGCATATAGAGCCATGTTAGACGAGAATAATCATCCACAAAAGTAACAAAGTACTTAAAACCATTTCTACTAGCAATAAGCGAAGGTCCCCAAATGTCTGAATGAACAAGTTCAAGGAAAGTAGATGCATAAGAATAACTATGTCTAGTAAAAGAACTGCGATGATATTTCCTAAGTTCACAAGCCTCACACTCAAGAGTAAAAATTGATTTACACTCGGGAATTATTTGTTGTAAATTAAATAAAGATAAATTTCCTAAACGGGAATGACATAATATGGGGTAGTAGAACTAGCCTCTAGTAGTAGAGACATCATCCAGATAGTAGAGTCCATCACGTTCATGCCTTCCACTAATCGTCTTCTTTGTTTGAAGGTCCCCGAAGAGTGCAAGAAGATGGGTAAAATGTAACAGAACAACCAAGAGATTTAATTAACTAACTAACAGATAACAAATTCAGAGAAAGTTGGGGAACATGTAAGACAGAGGACAAAGATAAGAAAGGTGTGAATGAAACAGCCCCTGATCCAACCAATTGAGTAGACGAACCATTAGCTAAAATAACTTCATATATATAACTAGAGTTATGGCGGGAAGAGAATAATTCTTGCTTACCCGTCATATGACTAGAAGCTCTTGAATCAATGACCCAGGTTCTAAGAGATAAAGTAAAGAGAAGGGACATATTACTTGTACGTGCAAGAGCGGCAATGGATCAGGAATTAGAAGCCTTTAGTTGTTGAACCCGCTTGATAAGTTGTGTAAC
This sequence comes from Rhodomyrtus psidioides, assembly GCA_021437785.1. Classification (NCBI taxonomy): domain Eukaryota; kingdom Viridiplantae; phylum Streptophyta; class Magnoliopsida; order Myrtales; family Myrtaceae; genus Rhodomyrtus; species Rhodomyrtus psidioides. The sequence continues at coordinate 715,345 of JAILYB010000005.1, read as the reverse complement.
CAGATCATCTCGAGCCGAAGACTCAGATAAACTACCTCCAGTTGGGATAGATGGATTCATGTCACCAAAAAACACATTTCCAACATTCCCTTCAAACGCTGCAACATTTGCAATAGCTAATCGCTGAGCCTACTAAGGTTTGTCGTGCTTGGCCCAACAAGTATCAAAATTATGACTAGATTTTTCATAGTATGTACACTGACGGCCGTCTCGATCATAACTCTATCCACTATGTTCACTAACACGGCCGCGACCTCCCCTTGAACCGCGGCCTCTATTGGAAAATCCACCACAACCACGACCACCATTATTAGCCAAAAGTGTCGAACTAGATGGAGGGACAATGCGCTGAATCCAACAAAATGCTTCATTCGTAGAAGGAACTTGCTCTCCAACAAGAAGCTCTCTTCACAAGGTGCAAGTTAGTATTCAGCCCAGATAGAAACTTAGCCACTTGAAATTTAGCTCTTTGTGTCTTTAGTCTCTCAAGATCAATAGTGATGGGCTGATAAATATTGAGTTCTTCCCACATGCCTTTCAAAGCACTATAATACTCTTCAAGAGATTCATCCCACTATTTCAAATTGAATATTTTCTTACACAATTCATAGACTCATTTTTGTATTGTGAGTAGTTCTCGAAGATCATCCCACACTCCCATGGTAGTTTTGTGAAACATGACATTAGCGGCAATGGATGGTTCCATGCTATTCTATTACTATACTAAAAGTGTATCATTCTTTCTCATCCAGTTACCACAGTCTTGTACATCTATATTAGGAGGATCTATTGTAAGACACGTGAGTATCCATTTTGCATTAATATGGACCTTGACAATTGGGCCCATAATAAGTAATTAGAGGCCACATTTAATTTAATGGTGGTAATGTGAACATTGATACTGTCTATAAAAGACTTCGCATCACTCATTGTGATAATCTCGATATAAATATTTACCACAGATCAAGAAGACTGAAACTTCAGTGCAAGGAATAAAGCAACCCTTGATTCCACATAATCAATACCGACGTCTGATCAAACTCAATTGGCTACAAAAAAAGAAAAAGATTATAAAAAAAAAGGTGTTGAAATTGATATACCAAATGATGAAATTTCAAGCTACATAATCAACGAAACATTCTAGTAGTGTTGAGAGTATTTAGCCGATAGAGGCTTATTTATCTATTTTCTTTATTATTTTATGAATAGCAACAATAAGGGTAATATTGTAATTTTTGGCCTATTAGCTTTATTATAAATAGATAGCTTGAGGTCACATTGACTTACACTCTCAAGCATTTAGTTCAGTTTTTTTCTCTCAATATGGTATCAGAGCCAATGCTATCCCTTTCGCGAATGTGCGTGGTAAAAAATTCCTCAAAAAAATAAATAAATAAATAACTCCACGTGAATGTGCATAGACAAAATTTCATGTGCTACTCGTAGTCCGGCTCGCACGTGAGTGGGGGTATTGAAGTATGTCTCACATTACTTGACAACGGGTTATAAATGCTCTTTATATTTATGTAGTCTCCCTCCACCTATTAGCTTAAGTGTTTGGGTTGGACTTTCTAATATGGTATTAGAGCAAGGGCTGAATTGAAACCCTAATTTCTTCTACCCCAATCGTTCTTCTCTCTCTCTCTCTCTCTCTCTCTCTCTCTCTCTCTCTCTCTCTCTCTCTCGATCTCGATCTCGATCTCGACCACAACCCACCACAGTTCCTTCTCACATTCTTCCTTGCTCTCTTTCATAGCATAGGGCGGCACTAATGAGGTGATTCTTTGAATCTAGTGTCTGCCCTAAATCTCACCTCTATGAGACAAATTCAAGCTTCTTGATAGTTTTCGATCGGTGGTTCAAGCCCTTTTGCGAATTTTTGGATTTTCTTGTTTGAGATTGTTTATGCCTTGTCGTTGGATTTTTTTCTCTCGTGTGTGAAGACCAAAGTACTGCAGCTCGTGGGCCACCATATTTATTTATTTATTTTCACGAAAGAGTGTGATTTGGCTGGAAAAATCGATTGTTGCCTTCCTTTGATCCGATTTATTGTTTTTTGGAGGACAACTCCAGCCGACTATCAGAGGACTTCTTTTGATCTGATTTGCTATTTTTTGGAGGACAACTTCAATCAACTATCAGAGGACTTCTATTCAATTTCTAAGTTCTTTTTCTTTCGAGTTGATTTTTTGAGACAATGTCTGACGAATCAACTATGACCTCTGGGCCTATAGGAGATGGCCGTATAGATTATATCAATTTCGCTGTGATTCCTGTGAAGCTTGATGGCACAAATTATTTGATATGGTCTCGATCGACATTCTTGACCATCGCAGGTCGGGGGCTTACATGACATATCAACGGCACTTCTGCGAGGCCGACTACATCTGGTACTGCTCAGGAAAAGCGGATCTCGAATGACTCTTTGATAATGTTTTTTTTGCTTAACTCGATACAGTCACATATTGCAAAAGGATATTTGCTTCTTGACACTACGGTACAGATTTGGTCAGCTGCAAATGATACTTATGGTCAACTTGGGAATGATGCACAGGTGTATGAACTTCGAAAAAGGGTTCATGACACCACTCAGAAGGAAATGACTATATCTCAATATTATGCTGAGCTTAGGAGTTTGTGGCAAGAGCTAGATCATTATGCCGATTATTACCCAACCAATGATGTGGACGTTGCTGCCTACAAGAGACATGTGGACAAGATCAGAGTTTATGATTTCTTGGCAGGATTAAACGTTGAATATGATCAGATACGTGTTCACGTTCTTAGCCGGTCTCCATTTCCTACTCTGGAACAATCATATGCTCTAGTTCACTCTGAAGAAAGCCGTAGGACGGCAATGCTTCATCCCTCGATTGTTGATCGATATGCTTTACAAACCAGTGCTGGCGCTATTGCCAAATCTGATTCTTCCTTTCGGTATGATACCTCCAATGAGGTTGTGAAGTGTGAACATTGTCATAGGCCGTATCACACTAAGGCAACTTGTTGGAAATTACACGAAAAACCTGCAGATTTTGAGGTAAAACGGGCACAAAAAAAGGGGAAAAAACATGGCAAACCATACTGAAATTGTTCCTGCTGCACCTACTACTGACATCGGTCTATCCCAGGAAGAACTTCAGGCTTTTTAACCACTATTGAAAGCTTCTACTGCTGCTCCCTCCTCCACGGTTGCTAATCCATCTTCTTCTTTTGCTTCGAACCTATCCACTTTTATTCTTACCCCAAAAATTTTTTGTGGTGTTTGTTATGCTCGTCACACCACCTCTACGGGTAAGTTGGAACCCCGTGGTCTCCGCTGTATTTTTCTTAGGTATTCACATACTCAAAAGGCTTATAAATGTTATCATCCTCCTTCTAGGCGTACCATTGTATCTATGGATGTGGTTTTTCACGAATCTAATTCCTATTATTCGGCTCTACCTCTTTAGGGGGAGTGTTCTAGTGTAGAGGTGTTTCATATTCTAGATGTTCCTATGGATATTACTTACCATTTTCCTCCACTAGTCTCTGATGGTTCTCCTCCAATAGTCTCTGAGTGTTCTCCTCCTCCTCAAGAGAAAAAAAACAAGTTCTACTCTTTCTCCAGAGAAGAACAATGCGACACAAGAAGATGATAGAACATTATAACAAAGCAACCACTTCAGGGGGAGTTTACTCCTACTCTTGTTAGGCAAACTGTAGATAGTGGCAAGACATTGAAGACATATTGTCGTAGAGAGCCCATTACCAACAAGCAGGTTAAGACCGCTGACACATTACCTGTTTAGTCATCATCTCTGGATCCGGATTCTACTACTCCTGGTATAATTTCTTCTTCTGATCTTCCTATTGCACTTCGAATGGGTAATAGAACTTGTACACAACACCATATATCCCAATTTGTCTCATATGACTCTTTGTCTAGCTCTTATCGGATTTTTGTGTCTTCTCTATCTTCTATTTCTATTCCACAAAATTGGCGAGAAGCTTTTGCAAATGAGAAGTGGAAGGCAGCAATGGTGGAGGAGATGTATGCTTTGAAGAAAAATGACACATGGGATCTTGTTGTTCTTCCTCCTGGGAAACAACCGGTAGGTTGTAAGTGGGTGTTTGTAGTCAAACAAAAGATTGATGGTACTATGGTCAGATAAAAAACACGGTTAGTGGCAAAGGGATTTACTCAGACTTTTGGGATAGACTATCAAGAAACTTTTGCTCATGTTGCCAAGTTGAATATTATTTGAGTACTACTTTCGTGTAATGTTAACCAGGGATGGGATCTTCAGTAGTTAGATGTAAAGAATGCATTTCTTCATGGGGAGTTAGAAGATGAAGTGTATATGGAGATTCCTCCAGGTTTTTTTTGTGACAAGACTCAAGGTAAAGTGTGAAAGCTAAAACGTGCACTTTATGGTTTAAAACAGTCACCTCAAGCCTGGTTTGGTAGGTTTCAGAGAGTTATGGTCTCTGCTGGGTATAAACAGAGTAATGCTGATTACACCTTGTTTGTGAAAAAATCAGGTGCTAAAATCACTATTCTCATTGTCTATGTAAATGACATTGTTGTCACAAGGAATGATAGTGATGAGATCAACCAGTTGAAGAATTTTCTCGGCCAAGAGTTCGAGATAAAAGATCTTGGGAAGCTTCGGTACTTTCTTGGGATTGAAGTTCCTCGATCTTCAAAGGGTATCTTTTTATCCCAAAGGAAATATGTCATTGATCTTTTAACAGAAGTTGGGTTATTGGGATGTCATCCCTTTGATACGCTTATTGAGGCCAATACTTGTATTCGAGAAAAAGATAGTGATCCCGTGGATAAGGGTCGTTATCAACGATTAGTGGGCAAGTTGATTTATTTGTCCCACACCCGGCCTGATACTGCTTTTGCTGTAAGCCTGGTGAGTCAGTTTAAGCATGATCCATACTCGACTCATATGAATGTTGTTCTTCGACTCATATGAATGCTGTTCTTGGGATCCTTCGGTATTTGAAATCTGCTCCTAGGAAAGGGATTCTTTTATCTCCTCATGATGGCTTGAAGATTGAAACTTATACAAATGCTGATTGGGCTGGATCTCCAGATCGAAAATCTATTTCTAGGTATTGTACTTTCTTAGGAAGGAATCTTGTGACATAGCGCAGCAAAAAGCAGAATATGGTGGCTCGGTCTAGTGCTGAAGTAGAGTTCCGTGTGATGGCATAGAGAGCTTGTGAGTTGTTATGACTTAAAGGATTACTTGAAGACCTTGGATCATCTGTTCATCTTCCTATGATATTATATTGTGATAATAAGGCTGTTATTAGTATTGCTCCCAATTCTGTGCAACATAATCGTACAAAACATGTGGAGATTGACACACTTTATCAATGAGAAGTTGGAGAGTGGATTAATTTGTATGCCCTTTGTTCATTCTGGTGATCAACTTACTAATGTGTTCACTAAAGGACTATGGAGTAAATCGTTTCATCCTGCTTTAATCAAGTTGGGCTTTTTTCCAAAATAATTTTTTTTAAAAAAATTATTACCAAAATAATTGTAAAAAAAAAAATAATTACCCAATTGGGTGCCAATCGGCAATGGGCCTGCCGATTGGCACCCAATTTGGCTGCCAATCAGCAGGCCCATTGCCGATTGGGGTTCCCCCAACTCAATTTTTTTTAAATAATATTTATTTACTTTTAATTTATATTTTTTTATAAAAGTTTTAATTAAATAATAAATGATATTGAAATTACATAAACTTTGAGGAAAAAAAAAAGACAAGCACTACATAATTCATATTCCACCATTAAAATTTAATTTTTATTTTTATTTTTTATAAAAGTTTTAATTAAATAATAAATGATATTGGAATTACGTAAAATTTACTTTTAATTTATATTTTTTATAAAAATTTTAATTAAATAATAAATGATATTGGAATTAAGTAAAATTTACTTTTAATTTATATTTTTTATAAAAATTTTAATTAAATAATAAATGATATTGGAATTACGTAAAATTTAATTTAATTTATATTTTTTATAAAAATTTTAATTAAATAATAAATGATATTGGAATTACGTAAAATTTGGAATTACAACATTCAATATAATTTATTATTTAATTAAAAATTTTATAAAAAATATAATTTAAATTTAAATTTTACATAATTCCAATATCATTTATTATTTAATTAAATAATAAATGATATTAAAATTACATAAACTTTAAGGAAAAAAAGACAAGCACTATATAATTCATATTCCACCATTAAAATTTAAATTTAATTTATATTTTTTATAAAAATTTTAATTAAATAATAAATGATATTGGAATTACGTAAAATTTAATTTTAATTTATATTTTTATAAAAAATTTAATTAAATAATAAATTATATTAAAATTACGTAAAATTTGGAATTACAACATTCAATATAATTTATTATTTAATTAAAAATTTTATAAAAATATAAATTAAAATTAAATTTTATGTAATTCAATATCATTTATTATTTAATTAAAACTTTTATCAAAAAAACATAAATTAAAAGTAAATAATTATTATTTAAAAAAAATTGAGTTGTGGAGCCCCAATCGGCAATGGGCCTGCCGATTGGGGCCCAAAATCTGTTTTGGGTGCCAATCGGCAGGCCCATTGCTGATTGACACCCAATTGGGTAATTATTTTTTTTTTACAATTATTTTGGTAATAATTTTTTTTAAAAAAATTATTTTGGAAAAAAGCCCAATCAAGTTGAGCATGTGTGAAATTTATACTCCAACTTGAGAGAGAGTGTTGAGAGTATTTAGCTAATATGGGCTTATCTATCTATTTTCTTTATTATTTTATGAATAGCAGCAATAAGAGCAATATTGTAATTTTTGGCCTATTGACTTTATTACAAATAGATAGCTTAAGGTGACATTAACCTAATCAAGCATTCAATTCATTTTTCTCTCAACAAGTAGATATGATGTGTCCTGGTCTTATACGTATCGATATTAGGAGAAAGAACAAGTAGAACTTACGGCTTTAGGTGGCTGCACACCAAAGAAAAAGGCTTATTTGGGAGAATCTCAAACCAGCACTCGGATGAAGGAATCACGTGAGTAGAATACCATGAAACAAGGCTGATAAAGAATCTGCAGTATATATAGCCAAGAAAAAAGCAGCGAGAGGGAGAAGAGAAGAGGAGGGAGGAGAAAACAGATTGTAGATTTCAATAAGGAGTTCTCTCTATTTCCTTATTACAGAAACCCTACACCTATCGTTGTATTGTCTATATATTGTACTTGACCATAATATCCTTACTTATGTTAAAAGAAATAAAACACAAAAACAAACCCTATATCTTAAGTAACGTAACAGTTCACTTAACAATCCCCACAAAGGCTAATCACATCCCGGAGAGGGGAAGAAAAAAGGCCATGTACTATGTTTGCTGTCTCGAAGAACAGGAGTCTTCCAGCAAAAAAGCCTTCATGCCGTGCATACAAAAGCAAAACGACCATTTCAAGCACGTCTGCATCGGCGGAATGGCGTCACAAAGTACTTCGCTAGAGGAGTCTCAGGAACCGGAATGAGTTTCCCAACCATAGCAAGCGGCCAGCCTTATGTTAAAAGAAATAAATCACAAAAACAAACCCTATATCTTAAGTAACGTAACAGTTCACTTAACAATCCCCACAAAGGCTAATCACATCCCGGAGAGGGGAAGAAAAAAGACCATGCACTATGTTTGCTGTCTCGAAGAACAGGAGCCTTCCAGCAAAAAAGCCTTCATGCCGTGCATACAAAAGCAAAACGACCATTTCAAGCACGTCTGCATCGGCGGAATGGCGTCACAAAGTACTTCGCTAGAGGAGTCTCAGGAACCGGAATGAGTTTCCCAACCATAGCAAGCGGCCAGCTGTTCATCGACAATAAGATATTCAACGAAATGAACAGATATATAGTTAGTTTTACTGAGAAAGCAAAAGATTATGAACTGGGATTCGATTATCTAGCACCAGAAGGACAAGTGAAATTTCCCAGGTCCCTAAGTTCAAACTCAGTACAAAATTGTAAAGATCGCAAAATTGGCCTGTCTCAGATATTTATTAACTTCTCTGAAGCATGTCTGAAATAGGAAAAATATTTTCGCACTTTCTTCATCCTAATGGTATACAATCACCGAGCTTTTGACAAAGTCCATTCAAGATTTTGACAAATAATGCATTTAAGATTTCAACACCTGTATTTCGAATACCTTCCACTTTGCGAACTTTATGGGTCACAGACACATGCACGAGCTCTTATTAACAGTCTGAGGAATTGAACTAACCTGATAAAGCCTATCCCAACACACACCAGCCACTGCTTCCAATCCAATTTCACAGTGGTAGTGAATTTACCAAGGAACTCGATAATGATTATCTAGAAAACAATCAAAACCGCACTATCAGTTCACGGCATATCTGCATAAATATAGAGAAAAAAAGACACAAAAATGCCACCCACTTGAAGCACTAAGGTCGTTCCCACGATAGCCACGAACAGGTGGTTTCCAGTTACTCCACTGAACACGTTAATTTGATCAGGCTTCCGAGCATTAAACTCATTAAAGATCTGCAATCAACAACAACCCACCAATTTGAGCTTTATGGCTAGAAATATAATATTAACAGATTGCCATCCTAATTAATTACCCAAGTTCAATGGTAATCAGAAACCAAAGGAATAAGAGCATGGCAATATCAAACTGTTGGTAGACTTACCTGACAAAGGACAAATGCATTAAATATCACAGAATTCTTCACCATAGAAGCGCGATGCGTAGTTTCATCATTCAACTTAAGTATACTTTTCCCCGAGAAATTCAGTACAAGAAGTACACAAACTTGATAAAATGCCTGCCAACATAAAAGTTAACTTCGTGTACAAAATGAATATTAATAAAGGCGAGTGGAGAGAAAATGTACCTGTATGATTAAATTTCTCCACATTATGTTGGTTATGAGGGGTTCCCTGAAAGACAGAAAAGTGGCCATCAGTGAATAATCTGTCAAAATAAAAGTTAACCCAAAAAATGTATCCCTAAGCATTTCCTGCTAAGCAATTTGTTCTCCCTTTTTGTGCACCCATTTGCACATCTGACAACCCCTAGCATCTATGTGTGCAGAACATATCTTGCAAAAGAAAAGACATGAATATCTTTTTTTTTCTTAATAATCCAAAGACAACCACCGGCCCCAACTAACTTGGGATAAATGTGTTGTTGATGTTGATGTAAATAATCCAAAGACACAAGCGCAGTAGCCCAGCTACCTAGAGACTCATGAAACGCCCTGAGAGTCCCATGAACTAGTTAAGTTCAGGCTTTTAGCAAGATGAATCACCTCAGTGCCAAATATGCGTACACTTACACAAATGACTGACAGGTGCCATGGCAAACATAAAGCACCCAGCGCAAATATTCGGGGTCCTAGGATAATAAGATCGATAAGTCAAAATAGGCAAGAATAAAAGGTTTGACCATTGCAAAGTCCAAAGGCGCTGACTAGTGGTTTGGATATTGCCGCTAGGACAAAGAAAAAGGTATGTCAAGACAAATTGCCAAGAGCAATTGTCTTATCAAAATTATAAAAGGACCTTTCTTTCACCCATGTATGGTTTGGTTAATAGCAAAACAGCATTGACCAGCAAAATAATATTTTTCGACAGTTTCATTGTGGTAATAGAACTAAGCAAGAGTACCAGAAGGCATAATACATGAAACACAGAAACTGCCAGATTTTGCATTTCCCTGTTTATTCATATCTAACAGCACATTGGAATTGGCCAGAGAGATAACCTTCTACCAACTGGAGATCTATGCATAAGATGATCTGTGGGAGGTTCCGTAGCCAATGCAAGTGCTCCAAGAGTATCCATTATAAGGTTAACCCACAGAAGCTGCATCGAGAGGAAAGGTATAATAAGCACCTCAGGTCAATAACTATGTTTCCAGTCAAAGGAATTAGTTGAGGGCCATAAAATAGAAGTTAAAGGGAAATAGTGACAATTTGTCAAGTTGCCAACAAATTCAATATTTAACCCCAATAATGGAACCAGATACCCAAAAGACAAGGTATCCTGGTATGCAGAAGAAACAATGTCTGATATTCACTAATCCTACCTTTCTAAAAAGAGATTATCCTTTTCTTTCTGTCCATTCTACAAGAAAAAAAAAAAAATTTGCAAGGCCCATGGGAATTGTTCATCTCATACATGTGAGAAGGAAAATGGAAAGGAGTGATTTACACTTTGTCATGCAGATTTGAAGTAGGAACACCAAGGAAGTAATGTTATCTTCCCTATAGCTAGAACGCAATGCACTCGTCATGTCAGTCGAAGAAAAGTAGCAAACACTCTTGACACAGCCTGTGATTATGCTGTAAGGCTCGTAGTGGTATGTAGACTAAAACAAGAGGGTTTAAGGTGGATGAGTAGGCATAAAAATCTAATGCATAGAGCCTTGACTGCCTGTCAATCTCAAATTGGACAGCTTTTTTCCTGTCTATCCGTCCCCTATTTCATACCCCATCTCCAACATCCGAAATTTCCAAAAGAAGCAAATTTAAAGGCTATAAAACTACACAGTTCTGTCAAATGTTACTAGTATGGACATAGTTCATGGTAGATGGACAGCAGAGCTACAGACCTGCACTGCATTCAATGGAACATCACCCGATGATACTGATGCCACAACATTGATAACCAGTGCTGCAACATTGACTGTCAGCTGGAACTGGATAAATTTCTGAATATTTGCATATACAGAACGGCCCCATCGCACAACCTGCACAGAGGAAATGGACGTGATATTATAAATTAGGTGTACGCTGGGGTTGAGAAGACTTGGAATTAACGTCTTTTGTGGATGCACTGCCAACTGTTCTAAAAGCTTAAGCTATTAGATGGAGTGGTTTATTATTATAATTATTCTATAACTCCCTCTCATGCTTAGTCTGGTTTGACTAATAAAAAGCATGGACAAATTAATTGGGGAGGGAAATGGAGCCCGAAAAGATTTGAACTCAGAACCTCATGCTCTGATACCATGCGAGATTTTGTGTCCCATAACAATTGTTCTAAAAGCTTAAGCTATTAGACGAAAGCGCAGATGAATATTTTAATTATTCTATCAAAGACAAAGTCCCCTCCATCAAATTCCTCAGCCTAATACACAGAAGATGCCAAAATTACAGTATTAAAAATTTATTCTGTTGATGTAATAACCATTACTGGATGTAAATATACAATGATCAGCACTCATCCTTATAGATTTGAAAGTACAGGTGCTGAAAACCAATAGGTATAGCAGTCAAAAGAAACCAGTAGTACAGGGACAACATTTCTGTAGCTGAAGATTTCTGAAAAGCACATATAGAGACAGGTACTTTTACCCTGCCATTTCGGATCTATGATGACTCAAAGGCCACATCTAGAGATCAAAACACCGTAACATATACGGCAGAAAACCTATGCTGATACCCTCAGGTCAAGAGTGAACATTTTGCTAACCTTGACAACAGAAGCGAAATTATCATCCAAAATTATGATGTCTGCACTCTCTTTCGCAACTTCTGTCCCTTGAATGCCCATGGCAAGACCAATATCTGCCTAAACAACAACATAGCAAAAATGCAATCATTACTATAGTAAATTACTAAATTAACTAAAACTAAACATTTCAAACGTGATAAAAAGTGCCAAACAATAATGCGCCAAGATAGCAAGAGAGGCAAGATTAGAATCAGATCAGATGACCATATTCATCTGCATAAATTCTTGCACGGAGAAAAAAGAGAAACCATTTCACACCAATCAGTTGTCCATCAATACTAATTACTAATACGGAAACAGACTTTTTATTTATAGAGCAGGTATTCACCCACGTGGCTTAAAATCCAACATGTTTGAGACCACATCCAACTATTATTCATCTCCCATACTAAGATTTCATAAGAAGCAACAGAGTGGCCCATAAATGACATGTTTTATCTGAATATCAGTCCGTGATCATATATGCAAGCATGCACACAGGCTTTTTACGTCAAGTTGCTTGGTGTCGGACCTCGTGAAGAGCAGGAGCATCATTGGTTCCATCGCCTGTTACAGCAACAACATCACCTCCTTTGCGTAATGCTTGCACGAGTAACAGCTTGTCACTAGGAGAAGACCGCCCCATCACCTAAACATGAATATGGAGTTAAAATGCCCTCACAATCTTAGTGGAGAATCCATAAAGTTATCCATACCGTTATTCTTTTCGCAACTTGTTCTCGGTCCTTCTCAGACAATGCGCGGAATACACATCCTTCAATAACATTAGGTTCTGAGGCATTGTCACCAGGACAAAGTATTCCACACTCCAAAGCTATTGCTTTCGCTGTTTGGATATTGTCTCCTGTTACCATGCGCACCTATTAAATCACATGCACATGGTTACTTTAGGTCTCACCAAAATTAGGTTGCTGGTACTTATCTTCATTAGTTAAGGATCTCAATGTATACAGAGTATATACATATCCTATGCCATAAATATCACTATCCACATGGATCAGGAAGGTGGACCACCGCTAGGCCAGATCATGTTTCTTAAGTGATTAGTGACAGAAATACTCAGGGTTAAAGAGTTCTCTTCTGATCAATTGGACAAGGGATTTCCAATAATCCATAATATATCACACTCCTTATTTTAATTGAGCAGCCATACATAAAAGACTTGCCTTGACTCCAGCTTCTATGCAAACTTTCAAAGCATCTTTGACCCCTGGACGACATGGATCCTGCAAATGCGTCATTGACAAATAAGGCATTGGAAATGCAACAATATCATCAACTTTGAAAGCTATAGAAAAGTTAAATCTGTTAAATGACAAGCAGATGCGCATAAAATATCAATTCCTAATCGTCAAAGGCAAAGTGATAAGCCGATTATATGATTAAATAAGCTATGACATGCCTTCTTGGTCTGGGTCCCACCCAAAAAAAAAAAAAATTGATGTGACAATACACACAAAGCAATGGATTGCCAAAAGCTAAGCAAATAATAATTGGAACTTTCTGTACCTCACTGTCACATATTAAGAAGTATGTAGCAGCTTCATATGTGAGCACCAGAAGTGGGTTCAAGCTATTCACTGATTACAGTATTTCTACCTCAAGTTACTCATCCAAGACTGCCAATGTCCGCTTGTATGGTTGTACATACTTGAAAATATATATTCAGAAAAGAAGGTAAAGGGAAAATCCCTGTATGTAGAGATATAACTATCTGTGCATACCTTTATACCAACAATTGCCAGCAAGATGAGGTCATCTTCAGGGAGCACCCATTTGTCAAGACTCTCCTCATCTGCTGGAACGCTGTCAGGATCATGTTCCCTACAAGCAATGGCAACACAACGCAAGCTCCTTGCCGCCATGTCATCAATAGCTTGCTTGAAGAAATCCTGCAACAATACGAATTAAAAAACAAAAGTAACCAATGAAAACTCCATATAAAGCATCACTACTAATCCCCCATTTCTTATGCGATAGAAGGATGGAATGGGTATTTTTCCATCCGACCTTGTGAAATGCCTTCATAGAGCAAAAAGGCGAAAGCCTCAGCGTAGTTACTAAAGCATCACATGAGATATCAAGCAAACTATGACAGTCTGGAGCTAACCAAATAAATTTTCTCCCCACTCCACAACATGACAGAGAAAGGCTCAATAGTAGCTCAATTTATGCTGAAACATGCTAGAAATTTAATCATACACTAATCCACTGCTATTCATTTACACAATTAGACAGCACATACAAGAAGTGACTTAGTAACTGATGTAAAAGAAAATGATGAGGTAGAAAAGCAACTGCAGGGCCCTCCCTGAGTAGTATTTAAATTACCGCATACAAATCTAATGGAACAAACGCAATAAATCGAATGCACTAGAATAATCTTCTTTAATTGATGTCTGAATCAGGTAGATCACAACCAGAACATTAACCAAAACTTGTCTTCCCCATACTGTAGTAACTTAATCAACAAAGATATAGTAACTGTGTATATATTGGTTGTAAAAGTTCTGAGCAAAATATAGCAGAATTCAAACAATTTAATCTCTATTTTTCATCATGGTATCAGAGCAGACCAATCTTGGGACTGCTACCTAACTTTCAAACCTTCATTGCCTTTAATCTCTGGTGTTTTCACCACACACAGATTCTTTTTCTTCTGGCCTTCATTGCCGTTCTCATTCTGCTAGAAACCACAGCACTCATCGTAGAGAATGTCTGAAACCGGAGGGGTCACTTCCAGGATTTATCCAATCAGGCAGTGAAAAATCCGCAGAACGGAGAATTACAGAACATTCATTCTGCCTATAGGCTCGACGGAAAAAATTATTTAAAATGGTCTCAACTCATTCGGACCATTCTGAAGGGCAAAGGAAAGCTGTGCCACCTGACTGGAAACAGACCAAAACTAGGAGATCCGAAATACGAAGTATGGGAAGAAGATTCTATGATTATGGCATGGATGTGGAACTCAATGATTCCAGAAATCAGTGATACGTGTATGTTCTTGGCTACGGCCAAAGATATTTGGGAGGCTATCCAACAGACATATTCTAAGGCGAGAGATGCGGCCGAAGTCTATGAGGTCAAGGTTAAAACATTAGCAGCCAAACAAGGAAACAAGGCGGTTACGGAATATGCCAACCAGGTGAAAGCTTTATGGCAGGAATTGGATCACTACCGAGTCATCAAGACAAGGTGCTCTGAAGATGCTGCAATAGTAAAGGAGTATATTGAGCAAGATAGAGTTTATGATTTTTTGGTAGGATTAAATCCTGAGTTCGACCAGATAAGAGTTTAGATTCTCGGGAAACCAGAGGGGCCATGTTTCAATGAAGTTGTGGCATTGGTTCGAGGGGAAGAGAACAGAAGAGGATTGATGTTAGAGCTTCCAAGTATTGATACTTCAGCAATGGTATTTCAAGGTGGACAGCATTTAATCCCGACAGTGAACAGAGCATTTGCTGCTGAAAATGGAAGAATTGGGCAAGTCAAACCACAAAACCGAGACAACCTATGGTGTACCCACTGCAAGAAGGCTCGTCACACATGAGAAAAATGCTGGAAACTTCATGGTAAACCTCCTAGCTGAGAGTGGGGGCAGAAAGAAGAGCAATTTAGAAATAATGGTCAGGCGCATGTTACATCTGCACAGCAACCTGAAGCCACTAATAAAGAGATCACTAGCCTTAATCAGGAGGATATAGAGAGGGTAAAAACTCTTTGGAGCAGCCTTGACAAAAAATCAGGTACCTATTCTTTGGCATATTCAGGTGAGTTTCCACTTTCTATTGGGTTAAATGTCTCTGGTAATTTCCTTCCAAGCCCCTGGATCATAGATTCAGGTGCAACTGACCACATGACACATTCACCAAATCTGTTCACCACATATTCTCCGTCCAAGTAGTAGGAAGCTAGCTACTGCTGATGGCTCCTTAACCACTGTAGCTGGAACTGGCAATATTGAGCTCACCCCATCCTTAACCTTAAAAAATGTCCTACATGTTCCTAGACTGTCTACAAACCTTGTTTCTGTTAAAAAACTCACGCAAGATTTACATTGTGAAAGATTTGGTGGGACCACTTGCCAACTGCTCTAAAAGCTTAAGCTGTTAAAAGAATGCGTGGTTTAATATTTATGTATTCCAACACTCCTCCTCACGCTTAGTCTGGTCTTTTGCCTAGTACTAAGCCTGGACATATTTATTGGGGAGGCAAATAGGGGCCTGGAAAGATTTGAACTCAGAACCTCCTGCTCTAATACCATGAAAGATTTGGTGGGACCACTTGCTAACTGCTCTAAAAGCTTAAACTGTTAGAAGAAGGCGTGGTTTAATATTTATGTATTCCAACACATTGTAATGTAATATTTCACCATAGTCATTGTGTATTTCAGGACAAGGATTTAGGGAGGACGATTGGACATGCTAGAGAAAGGGATGGACTCTACTACCTTGAGGCACCAGGCCAATCACATGCTACCAATGGCAGTCTTTCTCAAACCAATAAAGAAAAAGTATTGCTTTACCATCGCCGACTCGGACATCCTTCCTTTAGAGTAATCAGTCTTTTGTTTCCTTCTTTGTTTCAAGGCATACGTGTTGAAGAGTTTCATTATGAGGTGTGTGAGCTCGCTAAACACAAGCGTGTACCATTTCAATAACAGAAGTCCCATCCCCTTTTATCTCATTCATAGTGATATTTGGGGTCCTTCTAATGTTCCTAATGTGTCTGGGGTAGGTGGCTTGTGTCATTCATTGATGATTGTGTTGATATCGAAGAAGTGTTGATTTCGACACCAAATCTTTACAGACTGCACTCGTGTCACATGGATTTTTCTACTTAAAAATAAATCAGACGTTGGCACTGTTCTTCCCAACTTCCTTTACATGGTTAAAAATCAATTTGGAGTTAGTATCAAAAAATTCAGATCTGATAATGCTAGAGACTATTTTAATCAAATCCTAACCCCATTCTTTCAAAGGGAAGGAATTATACATGAGTCATCGTGTGTTCACACTCCACAACAAAACAAGGTAGCCGAACGGAAAAATGGCCATCTTCTTGATGTAACTAGAGCCCCCCTATTCCAATACAATGTGCCTAATTCGTTTTGTGGGGAAGCAGTCCTTACAGCAACTCATCTCATAAATTGGCTGCCTTCTAAAGTCTTAGGATTCAAGAGTCCAATGGATATCCCTTCCCATTTCTACCCAAACTTACAAACCACAAATAATCTTGTTCCTCGAATTTTCGGGTGTGTGTCATTTGTTCATATTCATGAACCATCTCAGGGTAAATTAGATCCTAGAGCACTCAAATGTTTATTTGTAGGATATTCCTCTACTCAAAAGGGCTATAAGTGCTATCACCCTCTCAAAAAGGTTCTATGTGTCCATTGATGTCACTTTTCATGAACATAAGTCTTATTTTTCCACACCTTATCTTCAGGGGGAGAATTCAATAATGGAAGATAAGGATGGGAATGGGAATTTCTTACTAGACCTAGAGTCCACTCCCAAACACTTAGCTGTGTCACCTGTGTCAAACTCTGAACAACCTGAGCCAATGTCAACCTCTGGAATTGAAGAGCATGTTTTAGAAGAACCTGTTTCTGATCTTGAGCATGTGAGATTTGGCAAAGAAAAGGTGTACTCAAGGAAGAAGAATCTTGTTCCGGAATCAGTGCAAGTCCAAGACCCCAACCTAAGTCGTGGAAATGAGGTACAAATGACTAATCCTTCACTAACCGTATCTGATGTACCCATAGAAAGTAATGATCTAGAACTTCCTATTGCAATTAGGAAAGGAACTAGAGAATGCACAAAGAAACCCGTGTACCTCTTTGCACAATTCTTGTCCTTTAAACACTTTTCCCTATCTCATAGAGCCTTCCTTGTGAGTTTAAACACCATTACCATTCCTAACACCTTATCAGAGGCTTTATCCAATAAAGAGTGGAAACAAGCTATGAATGTGGAGATGGAGGCATTAGAAAAGAATGGAACCTGGGAACTTGTGAGGTTACCAGAAGGGAAGAAACCCGTGGGGTGCAAATGGGTCTATACGGTGAAGTATCGAGCAGATGGATCTTTAGAAAGGTACAAGGCAAGGTCGGTTGCCCAAGGCTACACCCAGACTTACGGGAATGACTATCTAGAGACATTTGCTCCGGTTGCCAAAATCAATACTGTCAAAATCCTGCTATCTTTGGCGGCAAATTATGGCTGGGACTTGCAACAGTTTGACGTTAAAAATGCATTCCTACATGGTGAACTAGAAGAAGAAATTTATATGGAGGTTCCACCTGGTTATGGGAAGGTTTTAGCTACTAATACCGTATGCAAGTTAAAAAGGGCCTTATATGGACTCAAACAGTCACTACGGGCATGGTTTGGCAGATTTGTGAGTCATCATTGGTATTGGTTACAGACAAAGTCAAGGAGACCATACATTGTTTATCAAGCAATCATCGTCAAGGGGAGTCACGACACTACTAGTCTATGTTGATGATATAATAGGGACCAGAAATGAAGAAAAAGAGACAACATTTGAGCCAGTGCTTGGCCAAGGAATTCGAGATCAAGGCTTTAGGAAGATTAAAATACTTCCTCGGCATTGAAATTGCTCACTCTCAACAAGGCATTTTCATCTCTCAACAGAAATATGTCACGGATCTCCTTAAAGAAACAAGAATGGCCGCGTGTAAACCAGCAAGCACTCCAATAGATCCCAACAGTAAACTCGGGAATGCAGAAGAAGACGTTGTAGATCGAGATGTATCAAAGACAAGTAGGAAGACTAATCTACTTGTCTCATACAAGACCAGACATAGCAAATGCAGTAAGTGCGATCAGCCAATTCATGCACAGTCCAAAGGAAGTCCACTTGCATGCAGCTCATCGTGTGCTACAATATTTAAAAGGGACACTGGGGAGAGGCATTGTATTTAAAAAGAATGATGGACTGATACTAGAAGCATACACCGAGGCTGATTATGCAGGGTCAGTGGTAGATAGAAGGTCAACCACAGGATATTGCACCTTTCTTGGTGGCAATCGTGTGACATGGAGGAGCAAGAAGCAGAATGTTGTGGCGCGGTCAAGTGCAGAAGCCGAGTTACGTGCAATGGCTCAAGGAATATGTGAATTACTTTGGTTGAAGATTATCCTAGAGGAATTGAAGATTAAGTGGGATGGACCAATGAAACTGTACTGTGATAACAAATCAGCAATCAGCATAGCACACAACCCTGTTCAACATGACCGAACCAAGCACATTGAAATAGACAGGCACTTCATCAAAGAGAAGCTGGACAGTGGGCTGATTTGTACACCATATGTATCAACGCATGGTCAACTTGATGATGTACTCACTAAAGGCCTAAGCAGCTCAGCATTTCAGAATTGCATATCCAAGCTGGGAATGGGGAATGCCTATTCACCAGCTTGAGGGGGAGTGTGGAAAACCGTAGAATTAGGAGGATTTCTTGTAATTAAGTTGACCCTTAATTCTAGGAATAGTCAATCTCCTTAATTCTAGTTCTGATTTCTGTGAAGTTTGAAATCCCATAAATCAAGGGATTTATTCTTGGAAGTTTCCTACTTTGTAGATAGTAACTGTGTATATATTGGTTGTAAAAGTTCTGAGCAAAATATAGCAGAATTCAAACAATTTAATCTCTATTTTTCATCAAAAAGGAACATTTTTTCAACCTTTTCTTCCTCAATGGGCTGGAATTGACCATTTAAGTCGACATATCTTGTACATGAAGCTAAGACCAACTCTGCTGCTCCTTTCCAATGTATGTAAACTTCAGAGTTATTCTGCAAAAAAGACAGGGATGATGAAAATAGAAGCTCAGTAGGAGAGTCACAAAATAAAACCTACACTACCAGAGATTTCAAAACAGACGACATATTGAACAACAAATTTCACAAGCAAATTTTTGTTTAAAAAGCAGAACAGACTCATGGCTTCTTTTAATCTCTAGATACAATGAGTTCCTGATTGATGCAATCTCCAGTATGCCTAAACTCAAATGCACAAGTCAAAAGCACAAAACAACATAATTTGCACCCCACTAGCTCCAAAAAACCACTATACCCATTTTGCAGAAAAACAAGTCTCTCTGATCAAACGATTGTTCTACCATTTTGGCTCAGCAAAATCTTTTGTTTCACCAAGGATCATTTTCATGTTGTTAGACTTAATGACCAAAACGTCACAAAAATCTAACAAAACTTGCAAAAAGTTACATTATCTAAACTCGAATTCACCTTGTTGATTATTCAACATTAGATATACACAAAATCAAGTGTTTAGAGTAACATCAACATCACCGAGGATCATGTTTATGTTGTTAGATTTATTGATCGAAATGTGACAACATTCTAACAACATTTGCAAAAAGGTACATTATCTAAATTTGAATTCACCCGGTTGATTAATAAACATTAGGCATTTAGTAAATCAAGTGTTTATAGTAACATCAGCACAATCCAAAAGATATAACTTAACTGACGAGTTTTGGTTGCATCAAGTGTTAACCACAAGATCAAATGCAACAGATTGACAATCCTAATTCTCCCAAATTACAGAATATAGCAATTTCACGAGTATAAACTCGTGAGCTTAAAAAAATAAATCTAATTTAGAAGAATCTAAATAACATCATTGTGAACTTCATCGGTACGATTAGAATTGGCAACGAAATTACTGGTGGAAATACTAATGTTAGCACATGAGCCAAGAATCTAATCCATTCCACCAAAAAGAAAGAGAGAGACCAGACCAAGTGTTCTTTCACAAAGGGAGAAGAAATGCGGAGAACTCTAGCATATTAGACAGTATAGCATGTTTCAATGTTTAGTATCTTTAACAAATGTAAGCATGAAGCACCCGGTATTTGACTGGCATAGGAAAAATAATCTCTCTCTCCTTTTTTGCCGAAGTTTATGCTTTCTAATTTTAACAATGAGTATCTTAGGGTTTGCTTTGTAAATTATTTTTCCTATGCCAGTCAAATACCATGTTGTTTGAGAAATTACAAACCGTGTAAATTCTATCTAACTTAAGGTCTAAAATGTGGTCATTTCACTTCTTTTCATTCAGCTTGTTCAAAGGCATTTTTGGGAATTAACCACGTCTATTATGCTTAAAGAGCACTACTTTTATACAATAGGTTGGGGCTTCAGAGTTGTGCTAATGATTGCAATAGCTGCAGAAATGCCTCCTCAAATGACAATAACTCCACAATTAAAAGAATTTCTGGAATCCTCATAATCCTCCTCTACTCAATAATCATATCCAAAAGGCACCTCGTGCCACAGGACCTGACGTAATTCCAAGGAAATATAGTCCGATGCTTTAGCCAGTTAACATTCCTGGATCTGTCATATTTGAGAAAATATAGGTAGCGGGAACCACACATAGATTACCAAGAACAAAGGGTAGGATTGATTGACTAAGGAATACCCGTTTGATTGCAACACCTCCGCGCTTCTTTTGTGAGTTGAATGGGACAACGTGGAGAACTGTAGACTCTGATCTGCTTATATCAAACTTCATCCCCAACTGCACCATAAATACAGACAACCTCAACAAACTCCCAAGTAAAGCATAGCAGAGACGAAAACTAAAATGCTAAACATAAGTACCTGAACTGCCCACAAAAGAATGGCTTTTTCTGTGGGTGATCCAGAAATCTCAACATCCTCTCCACCCTACAAGCAATGAGCTTGAATATATCAAGATTGTTGAAGCAAAATTACACGCAGGATGCTATCTCCTCTCAAGACTCTTCCTCTCTCTGGTTATTTTTGAATTTCAACTCAAAAGTAAATTCGGAGAAAGGCCCCTCTCATTCAAGATACAGGATGAGGAAAGCTTCATTTTTCTAGCACTGTAACACTGGGCCCTCTTCATCAAATCTACTTCCAGAAAACATAAAGGCCGTAGCATTTTCAAGAAACCCAGACCCAGAACGAAACATTGATCAGCTGTCAATGCTTGAGATGAAACAAAACTACTGTTAATTTTGACCAAAGAAAATGAAAGCAGAAAGATGCTGCTGCAAAATAAAACAGAAAGCCATTGTCTCAGAAGCACTTCCAGAAGCAAGCATGAATTCTTTTCCTTCACAAGTAATGAAAATCTAGTTCATGCCCATATCACAGTTATATTACCTTCTTTTGATGCATAAATAATATTGCTTCTCCAAGTCTCAAGTATAAAAGCAGGTTTCTCATCAGTCATTTCAATTCCAGCTTCTTTAAGATTTAACAAATGTAAGCATGTATTTGTCTGTCAACTGGGCAACACTTCCTATCATCTCATTAGAGTTAAAACAGACATGTAAAGCAAAAGGAAAGCTCCGCAAAAGACACTAACAGAATAAGGAAATGGGACAAATTGAAGAACAATATTGTGAGGTTCTCAAAATGCCTTCGTAACCGGCAAATATAGCTAACACCAGAAAAACAAGAACAAAAAAGAATAGTCATAAACGATTGATTGGTCCAAATGAATAATTATTAAAGTGAGATGACAAATAGAACATGTCAAAAAAGTTAAAAAGTCTGATTAAAATCCACAAGCAATGATTTTTTGGAATTACACTACCTTCAGCAAGGGGGAACATCTCATTATATCTTACAAGTGGTTCCAGATAGATAGTCATACCTTTGGTACAAATACATTGCCTTGAGTATTTTGTGCAACACCATCGTGCAACAGAGATGCAACCACTTCATGTAATTGTGAGGAGTCATTTGGTGGATCCAATTTCAGTCGACCAACATAAGCCTCAAGCACTGTCATCTACAATAACCAAACTGGCATATTACTACTCATACTATACATGATAAGGAAGCTGAAGATTACACAAAAGTGTTCTGATCAACACCAACATCGACACCACCTTTATCCCAAACTAGTTGGGGTCGGCGATCGATGAACCCTAAAAATTCATAAAATAAAAGCAGGACCGATCGAGGGAAAAGAAATTGTAAAAATAAATAAACAAAGATAAATATATAAATATACGGAAGGACAAAAGGACTAGGAACATAGGAATTCTGCCCCTCCACAATACTAATAGCCTCCCTTCACTCTGTCCTAAGACAAACCGTACGCCAATCTATTTCCCACTCCATTAAATCTCGTTTTACTCTTTTCCCCAAGTAAGCTTCGGCCGACCTCTTCCTTTCTTCGTATTATGCTCTCAATAGCAAATTTCTGTTCTTACCGGAACATCTAAGGGCCTTCAAAGAATATGCCCAAACCCTCTCAATCTATGTTCTATCATCTTTTCTGCCATCGGTTCTACTCCAACTTTTCGTCGAATATCTTCATTCCTTATCTTATCCATCCTTATATGACCACACATCCACTTTAACATCCTCATTTCCACTACTCCCATTTTATGCTCATGTTGCCTCTGTGCTGCCAACATTCAACTCCGTATAGCATGGCAGGGGTCTTACTGCTGTTCTATAAAATTTTCCTTTTAACCTAAGAGGAATTTTGTGATCACACAAAAATCTTGATGCACTGCGCCATTTCATCCAACCTGCTCTAATTCTCCTCATCAATCTCTCCCCCCTTTTGCAATACTGATCCTAGATATCTAAAAGTATCTTTCTTGGGTACCTACTATCCGAGCATATTGACGGCTTCTTGATCTCCTCTTCCTATCGTGTCGAACTCACACTTCAAGTATTCAGTCTTACTTCGACTAAACGTAAATCCTTTAGCCTCCAACATGCTTCTCCATAATTCTAATTTAGCGCTAACCCCAGCCCTAGTCTCATCAATAAGCACAATATCGTCTGCAAATAGCATACACCACAGTACCTCATCTTGGATATCTTTTGTTAGCTCATCCATAACCAGGGAAAAAAGATAAGGACTTGAAGCAGAACCTTGGTGTAAGCCTATTGTGATTGGAAAATAACTTGATGTGCCATTACAAGCCTTCACAAAAGTAGTAACACCATCATACATATCCTTAATTGCCTCTACATACTTTGAAGGTTCTTTTTTCTTCTCAAGGACCCACACAGAACCTTTCTTGGAACCCTATCATACGCCTTCTCGAGATCAATAAACACCATATGGAGGTTGTTGGATTTATTACTTTAGAGTATTAGCAAGTTGGGGGTATATGTGTAATTATCTAGGCTTAACTCTAAGCCTATAAGTACGCTCTCTTACTTCAGAAATAATAGATTGCTCTTTTATCGTCAACATGGTATCAGAGCCAACACTAGCCGCCCCAACCTAAACCCTATCCAACACCCACCATCAAGCTCAAATCTGCTCTCTCGGCCAGCTTTGTCGGCCACGTCCCAAGCTCTCGGCTAGGGATCACGGCCAACTTGGCCGGCCACGTCCCAGGGATCTTGGCCAGATTGGCCGGCCACGTGCCAGGTCTCTCGGCCAGATTGACCGGCCACGTCCCAGGTCTCTCGGCCATCTTGGTCGGCCACGTCCCAAGGCTCTCGGCCAACTTGGCCGGCAACGGCCCAGGTTCTCGGCCAGCTTCAGTTGACGTCCCAGCGACTCTTCCCAGCATCGCCCAGGTCAGGAAATCTTGATTTGGGTCGCACTCTTTCAGGTGGTGTTGCTGGAAGTGACCTAGATTTCTCGATGTGTTGATTCCTTAGGAATGGTAATCAGTTTTATCAGGAGATTTCCTGAGGCGGGAGTTGTGTGGAAGTGATTTTTTGGCTGCTGGAATGATATTTTGGGTATTTCGTGAGTTTGTGGTGTTTTACTGATTTATTGTTGATGTGACTGAATTTGGAAGACTGAATTAGTGTGGTTATGGGGTCGGTGATGTTGAATTGAATTGGTTGAATTAGTGTGGAGTGATTTGTGCGATTATTGGAAGTTCTGAAGTGATTTGAGGAGTTGAATTTGTCGGGGATTTGAGCTTTCCTTTGGAGGAGTTTACATAACTGTAGCTGCTGGGGAGACTGAATAGTGTTCTGAATGGTTTCTGAATTTGAAGGGGATGCTTGAGTCTTCGCATTGGTGTTCTGAATGGTTGCTGAGTGAAGTTGTTGGTGTTGTTTGATTGTGATGTTAGAAGTGCAAGTTTTCAGTCAATTTGGAGTGAGGTGTCAATTTTCTGAATTTGGTGTTTTAAATTTGGAGTGACATTTGTAGAGTTTGAGGTTTGTGGATATTCGAAGAAGTCATATAGTAAGTGGTATGTGTTATTTTATTACATACGAGTCAAGTTCCCATTGAAGAGGATTATTCTCAAGTTGCTTGTTACACCTCCAGTCCCAAGACTTCAATAATGTCAGACAGTAGTGCCATGGTAGCTCGTGAAGGTCAAAGGACTCGTGGTGGATATTGGAGTTCTGACAGCTCTTATCGTGGTAGTTGTCGTGGTCGTGGTTTTCAGGGTAGAGGTGTCATTCGTGGTGGTGGTCGAGCGAACCGCTTTTGTACTCATTGCCAACTTTCTGGACATACTATTCGTTATTGTTATGATCTTCATCCCGAGCTGCGGAGTCTACATGCCTCTATTAATACTGAGCCTTGGACTTCTTCCCCTGGATCATCTTCTGAACAGAGTATGGTACACTTGACTCGTGCAGAATATGATGAGTTGGTCAGACCACGACAAAGTGAGAGTGATGTTTTCTCAAGTTCTACTGTTACTTTACCACAGCATGATGATCCTACCTGTTTATTGTCCAGTACAGTTGCTCCTCGTCCTTGGATTATTGATTCAGGAGCCACTCATCATATGACTGGTGATCCGCGTCTTCTCACATCCACCTCATCTGTCCCTTCAATGTCGGTCACCTTAGCAGATGGTTCTCAGTCCAAAGTAACTAGTACTGGTTATGTATCACTGAGTTCCTCTGTCTCCTTACCTTCTGTTTATCATATTCCACGCTTCCCTTACAACTTATTATCCGTTAGTTCTATTACTCGCGATCTTGATTGCGATGTTATCTTTTCTTCGTCATCGTGTGTTCTTCAGGATCGGAAGACTGGACGCCGAATAGGTGGTGGGCGTGAGGCTGGTGGGTTGTACATCCTGGATCCTGAAATTATTGCTGCTGCTGCAACAATTCAGAATAACGGTGTAAATGATCCGTATCGATTACATTGCCGCCTTGGCCATCCATCAGCAGATGTACTCCGACATTTTCCTTTTGTGTCTAGTTCCAATCTTCAGTTTAATTGTGAAACGTGTCAATTCGGTAAACACCATCGTGTGTCTTTTCCTCCTCGTGTTTCAAGTCGTGCATCACATCCATTCGAATTAATTCACTCTGATGTGTGGGGTCCTAGTCGAGAGTCTTCATTTGGTCTTCGATATTTTGTCACCTTTATTGATGATTATACTCGTACGACTTGGTTATATTTAATAAAAGATCGTACGGAAGTTTTTGATTCTTTCCGCCAATTTTATAACGAGGTCCGTACTCAGTATGATTGTTCTGTTAAGTGTTTGCGTACTGACAATGCCCGTGAATACTTTTCTTCTTCTACATTCATTCCATTTCTCAAATCTCATGGTATTTTACACCAAAGTTCTTGTGCTCACACTCCGCAGCAAAATGGAGTTGCTGAACGTAAAAATCGTCATTTGTTGGATGTTGCCCGTTGTCTACTACTTCACACTCATATGCCTAAGTCATTTTGGAGCTATGCTCTTCTTACAGCATGTCATCTTATTAATCGTCTTCCATCCTCTGTATTGAAAGGAGCTATTCCTTATGCTCTTCTTCATCCTGATCGACCTTTGTGGTCTGTCCGCCCTCGTATTTTTGGATGTGCCTGTTTTGTTCATTCTTTGTCTCCTGGATTGGACAAGTTATCACCTCGTGCTGAAAAGTGCATATTCGTGGGTTACTCCCGTACCCAAAAAGGGTATGTCTGTTATAATCCTACTCGACGTCGGGAGTATGTCTCTGCTGATGTGACTTTCTTTGAAGATCAAGCATATTTTGGCGATGTTCGTCCTCGGGCACCATTAACCATGGATTCTCTGCCACCCTCAGCACCTATGTCTCAGCCAGAGAGATCGCCTGTTACTTCTAATGATGCTCCACCAGATCCAGGATCACTAGCATCGACTCATCTTCAGGTCTATACACGGGGTCCTCGCCCTATTTGGGGCCATACATCTCCACCAGCCAGCGTTCCACCACCACCACCTCCAGTCCAGGCTTGTGATCCTCCTCCACCGTCTCCTGACAGCTCTCCTATTGCTCATCGTACTAGGTCTCGGTATCCTCTTTCTCATTTCGTGTCTTATCATAACTTAAGTCCTCAGATGTTTGTCTTTGTGGCAAGCCTTGCATCTGTGTCTATACCGAGTAGTGTGCAAGAGGCTTTGACCCACCCAGGCTGGGCTCGTGCTATGGAGGAGGAGATGGCTGCATTGCATCATAATAAGACTTGGGAGCTAGTTCCATTGCCAGCTAATAAACAATTGGTAGGTTGTCGATGGGTCTTTGTTGTCAAACACAATCCAGATGGTTCAGTTGAGCGCTTAAAAGCGCGACTTGTGGCAAAGGGTTATACTCAAACTTATGGTATTGACTATGATGAAACTTTTTCTCCGGTTGCGAAAATTCCTTCTGTTCGTGTTGTTATTTCCTTGGCTGCTCGGTCTCAGTGGCCTCTTTATCAGCTTGATGTGAAAAATGCATTCCTTCATGGTGATCTTCACGAGGAGGTGTATATGGAGCAACCACCCGGGTTTGTTGCTCAGGGGGAGAAGGTGTGCCGGTTGCGAAAAGCCCTTTATGGCCTCAAGCAATCTCCTCGTGCCTGGTTTGGCCGCTTCAGTGATGCGGTTATCACTTTTGGAATGCATCGGTGCAGTGTGGATCACTCAGTATTTAGTATGTCATCTTCAAAAGGGTGTGTTATTCTTGTTGTCTATGTTGATGATATCATTGTCACAGGAAGTGATGTTGAAGGTATAAAACGACTCAAGCAGTTTCTACAAAAGGAGTTTAATACTAAAGACTTAGGTCGTCTTCGATATTTTCTTGGCATCGAAGTTGCCTATGCTAATGGCAGTATTGCTCTCTCCCAGCGGAAGTATACTCTTGACATTCTTAAGGAGGTTGGCTTACATGATGCTAAACCTGGTGACACACCTATGGAACCTGGAGTAAAGCTTGATAATGAGCACGGAGAACTTCTTCATGATCCAGAGAAGTATCGCCGGTTAGTAGGCAGGTTAAATTATCTTACAATTACTCGTCCGGATATTTCATTTGCTGTTAGTGTGGTGAGTCAATTTATGAGCTCTCCTCGTACTACTCATTGGCAAGCCGCTCTACAAATTGTTCGGTATTTGAAGAGAGCTCCGGGTCAAGGGCTTGTGTTCCATAATCAGGGTCATCTTCGTATAGCCGGTTATTCTACTCCCGAGTCTTTGGAGGTGATAGGATATTCTGATGCAGATTGGGCTGGTTGCCCTATGGATCGTCGATCTACTTCGGGATACTGTGTCTTCCTTGGTGGTAATCTTGTGTCATGGAAAAGTAAGAAGCAGTCTGTGATTTCTCGATCTAGTGCAGAGGCTGAGTATCGTGCTATGGCTAATGTTACAGGTGAACTTCAATGGGTTCGTATGTTATTAGCTGAGATTGGACTACCTATGACTGGATCATCTACTCTCTGTTGTGATAATCAGTCTGCTATTCATATTGCTAGCAATCCAGTGTTTCACGAGCGAACGAAGCATATAGAGGTGGATTGTCATTTTATTCGGGAAAAGGTGAATTGTGGAGACATACAGCTGGTGCACACGCGTTCTGAAGAACAACTAGCAGACATTTTCACAAAACCTCTTCGACGTGGACGGGTTTCATATATTTGTAATAAGTTAGGACTTTTTGATATGTACGCTCCAACTTGAGGGGGAGTGTTGGATTTATTACTTTAGAGTATTAGCAAGTTGGGGGTATATGTGTAATTATCTAGGCTTAACTCTAAGCCTATAAGTACGCTCTCTTACTTCAGAAATAATAGATTGCTCTTTTATCGTCAACAGAGGTCATTCTTTTCTTGATATCTCTCCATCAATTGTTGTAACTCCGACCGCGTGCTTGCCGAAGAGTAAGCCGGCGACTCATAGGCAGTGGCTTGGTTAAGGGAACCCACCGGAGCCGTAGTGAAAGCAAGTCTTCATAGGGCAATTGTCACTGCTTATGAACCCAAACCTGGGTGATTTATCCATGACTTGGATGAAGCTTGGGTGAAACTAAGTGGAGGTCCGAACCGATTGATGTTCAAGAATGAGCGACAGAAACCTTGGTATTTATTCTCAAACGATGCTCAATAACTCTCTCCCACAACTTTATTGTATGGCTCATAAGCTTAATGCCTCTATAGTTGGAGCAATTTTGGATATCCCCCTTGTTCTTGTAGATAGGCACAAGTATAATCTCCCTCCATTCATCAGGTATCTTATTAGTTTGGAGGATCTTGTTAAAAAGGCTAGTCAACCAACTTTTTGCTACATTCCCTAAGCATCTCCACACTTCAATAGGGACACCATCGGGTCCCAAGGCTTACTGGTTTTCATCTTCTGTAATGCCTCCTTAACAAAAAAAAAACGGAAGAGGAAGCAAGAAAAAACACGCACACCAAAAATGCACCCTAAAGGTGGAGGAGGACGAAAATTTCAGAAAACAAGCAGATGGTGTCAGAAGAAGGATTCCAAAGCTAACCTGATTCGTGGTCAATGTCCCAGTCTTATCGCTGCAAATGGTTGTAGCCGATCCCATAGTTTCACAGGCCGAGAGTCTACGAACCTATGGATATAATACTCTGTTTATAAACTGTACTATCGAAACAGCACTCCTAAATCAAGCAAAGAAAAAAAATCACTAGTGTCCGAAGGATATTGGACTTGCCAGGGCTTTGTCAACCATCATTTTCCGCATCGAATACGCCAATCTGATATACAACATCAATTATGCAATAAACCATAGTTAGAAAATAAAAATAAAAAAACCAAACAAACAAGAGTGACAATTCCTTCTTGCCGATAAGTTTCTATATATCTAAAAGCAATTCATACTTACGTCAAGGTTACAGCCAAGGGAAGTCCTTCGGGCACGGCGACCACCACAATAGTGACCTGATTACAGTTCATCGGTGAAGTAACTAGACAGAAGTAACATATATACATATATGTTGAGAGTATTTAGCCGATGAGGGCTTATTTGTCTATTTTCTTTATTATTTTATGAATAGCTGCGATAAGGGCAATATTGTAATT
Organism: Rhodomyrtus psidioides; assembly: GCA_021437785.1. NCBI lineage: Eukaryota > Viridiplantae > Streptophyta > Magnoliopsida > Myrtales > Myrtaceae > Rhodomyrtus > Rhodomyrtus psidioides. Next base: position 685,492 of record JAILYB010000005.1, on the reverse strand, counting down.
TTTTGCCTTTTGGCTGTATTATAAATAGATAGCTTGGGGTCACATTGACCTAACCAAGCATTCAGTTCAGTTTTTTCTCTCAACATGGTATCAGAGCAAGGGCTGAACTGAAATCCTAACCCTAATTTCTTCTACCCCAATCGTTCTTCTCTCTCTCTCTCTCTCTCTCTCTCTCTCACTTCCCACCGCAGCTCCTTCTCACCTTCTTCTTTGCTCTCTTTCACAGCATAGGGCGGCACTAATGAGGTGATTCTTTGAATCTAGTGTCTGCCCTAAATTTCACCTCTATGATATAATTTCTTTACAATTTGTGATAGGTGGTTCAACCCCTTCTGCGATTTTTTGGATCTTCTTATTTGAGATTGTTTCTGCCTTGCCGCAAGCCTTTCCTCTCGCGTGTGAAGACCAAAGTACTGCAGTTCGTGGACCACCATATTTATTTTTTCAGATTCTTTGGGAAAAAATCAGAATCGACGGAATTTTTTTAGGGTTTACAAAACCCTAAAAAAATCATTTTTTTGCCTTCCCTTAGATCTGATTTGGCTGCTTTTTGGAGGACAACTTCAGCCAACTATCAGAGGACTTCTACCCAATTTTTTGGGCTTTTTTCGAGTTGATTTTTGAGACACAATGTCTGAGGACTCAACTGTGAACTCTGGGCCTACAGGAGATGGCCGTATGGATTATATTAATTTTGTTGCGATCCCTATGAAGCTTGACGGCACAAATTATTTGATATGGTCTCGATCGACATTCTTGACCATCGCAGGCCGAGGGCTTACAGGACATATCAACGGCACTTCTGTGAGGCCGGCTACATCAGGTACTACTCAGGAAAAGTGGATCTCGAATGACTCTTTGATAACGTCTTTTTTGCTTAACTCGATGCAGTCACATATTGCAAAAGGATATTTGCTTCTTGATACTGCGGCACAGATTTGGTCAGCTGCAAGGGATACTTATGGTCAAGTTGGGAATGATGCACAGGTGTATGAACTTCGAAAACGAGTTCATGACACCACTCAGAAAGAGATGACTATACCCCAATATTATGCTGACCTTCGGAATTTGTGGCAAGAGCTAGATCATTATACCGATTATCACCCAACCAATCATGTGGACATTGCTGCCTACAAGAGACATGTGGACAAGATCAGAGTTTATGATTTCTTGGCGGGATTAAACATTGAATATGATCAGATACGTGTTCAAGTCCTTAGCCGGTCTCCATTCCCTTCTCTGGAACAGTCCTATGCCCTAGTTCACTCTGAAGAAAGCCGTAGGACAGCAATGCTTCATCCCTCTACTGTTGATCGATCTGCTTTACAAACCAGTGCTGGCACTATTGCCAAATCCGGTTCGTCCTTTCGGTCTGATACCTCTAAAGAGGTTGTGAAGTGTGAACATTGTCATAGGCCGTATCACACTAAGGCTACCTGTTGGAAGTTACATGGAAAACCTGCAGATTTTGAGGCAAAAAGGGCACTAAAGAAGGGAAAAAACATGGCAAACCATTCTGAAATTGTTCCTACTGCACCTCCTACTGATATCGGTTTATCCCAGGAAGAACTTCAGGCATTTCAACGCCTATTGAAAGCTTCTGCTGTTGCTGCCTCTCCCACGGTTGCCAATTCATCTTCTTTTGCTTCAAACCTAGCCACTTCAGGTATTTTCTTTGGGGGGTTTAATGCCTCTATTGTTTCCAACCCCTGGATCATTGATACAGGGGCTACAGATCACATGACAGGTTCTTCTAATCTCTTTCAACAATATACCCCTACTTCCGGTAGAGACAAAGTTCGCGTAGCTGATGGAACCCTCTATTCCATTGCTGGAAAAGGGTCTATCCATTGCTCTCCTACTCTTCCATTATCAAATGTTTTACATATTCCATCATTCTCTACTAATCTCCTTTCTATCAGTAGTCTGACTCGAGATTTAAACTGCAAAGTAACATTTTTCCCTTCTTATTGTGTTTTCCAGGATCTGGTAACGGAGAAGGAGATTGGACATGGTAGATTGGATGGTGGTCTTTATCTGCTCGAGGGTAGTGGTGTTTCTACTTCAACTTTGTCTTCTACGCCTCATCAAGTTAATTCGGCATTGACAGATCTTCATCAGTGGCATTGCAGATTAGGTCATCCCCCTTTAGGAACTTTAGAAAAAGTTTTTCCTAGTCTCGTTTCAGCTTGTAATAAAGATGATTTTTTTTTGTGAAGCCTGTGTTTTGGCTAAACAAACGCGTTCAATTTATTCATCTTCAAATAATAAAAGCCGTTTCCCTTTTCATGTGATTCATACTGATGTGTGGGGTCCTTCACGGCATACTTCTATTTCCGGTCACCGATGGTTTGTCACTTTTATCGATTGTCATTCTCGTACAACATGGGTTTATTTGTTGAAACATAAGAGTGACGTTTTTCACTGTTTTCAAAATTTTCACAAAATGGTCCAAACTCAGTTTAATGCTACTTTGAAAATTCTTCGCAGTGACAATGGCACTGAATACACTGAGTGTCAGTTTCAACGGTATCTCTCTGATCATGGCATTATTCATCAGACCAGTTGTGTTGATACTCCTGCACAAAATGGTGTTGCCGAAAGAAAGAACCGACATTTGTTAGAGGTCGCTAGGTCTCTTATGTTTGCCCGCCATGTCCCAGCTCAGTATTGGAGTGATGCTATCTTAACTGCTGCCTATTTAATAAATCGGATGCCTACGAGAATTCTTGATTTTCGCACACCTATTGATGCTTTGCAGGGATCCTCGACTTTTATTCTTTCCCCAAAAATTTTTGGTTGTGTTTGTTATGCTCGTAACACCACCTCTAAGAGTAAGTTGGAACCCCGTGGTCTCCGCTGCATTTTTCTTGGGTATTCACCTACTCAAAAGGGTTATAAGTGTTATCATCCTCCTTCTAGGCGCACCATTGTTTCTATGGATGTGGTTTTTCACGAGTCTAATTCCTATTATTCAGCTCCACCTCTTCAGGGGGAGTGTCCTAGTATAGAGGTGTTCCCTACTTTGGATATTACTTACCCCTTTTCTCCAATACTCTCTGATGATTCTCCTCATTCCCAAGAGTGTTCTTCTTCTCAAGAGGAGAACACAGGTTCTACTCCTTCCCCAGAGGAGAATAATGCAACACAAGAGAAGGATAATACAGTACCACACGAGGAGATAACAAAACAACCACTTCAGGGGGAGTCTACTCCTACTCCTGTTAGGCAAACTGTCGATAGAAGCAAGACAATGAAGACATATCGTCGTAGAGAGCACACTACCAACAAGCAGGTTAAGACCACTGATACATTGCCTGTTCAATCATCATTTCCGGATCCGGATTCTACTACTCCTGGTATGGTTTCTTCTTCTGATCTTCCTATTGCACTTCGAAAGGGTACTAGAACTTGTACACAACACCCTATATCCCAGTTTGTCTGATATGACTCTTTGTCCAGCTCTTATCGTACTTTTGTGTCTTCTCTATCTTCTGTTTCTATTCCGCAAAATTGGCGGGAAGCTTTCGCAGATGAGAAGTGGAAGGCAGCAATGGTGGAGGAGATGTATGCATTGAAGAAAAATGACACGTGGGATCTTGTTGTTCTTCCTCCTGGGAAACAATCGGTCGGATGTAAGTGGGTGTTTGTAGTCAACCAAAAGATGGATGGTACTGTAGACAGATATAAAGCACGGTTAGTGGCAAAGGGATTTACTCAAACTTTTGGGATTGACTATCAAGAAACCTTTGCTCCTGTTGCCAAGTTAAATACTGTTCGAGTATTACTTTCATGTGCTGTTAATCAGGGATGGGATCTTCAACAGTTAGATGTGAAGAACGCCTTTCTTCATGGAGAGTTAAAAGAAGAGGTGTATATGGAGATTCCTCCAGGTTTTTCTTGTGACAAAACTCAAGGTAAAGTGTGCAAACTGAAACGTGCACTTTATGGTTTAAAGCAGTCACCTCAAGCCTGGTTCGGTAGGTTTCAGAGAGCTATGGTCTCTGTTGGTTATAAACAGAGTAATGCTGATCACACCTTGTTTGTGAAGAAATCAGGTACTAAAATCACTATTCTCATTGTCTATGTAGATGACATCGTTGTCATAAGAAATGATAATGATGAGATTAGCCAGTTGAAGAAATTTCTCGGCCAAGAGTTCGAGATAAAAGATCTTGGAAAGCTTCGGTACTTTCTTGGGATTGAAGTTGCCCAATCTTCAAAGGGTATCTTTCTATCCCAAAGGAAGTATGTCCTTGATCTTTTGACGGAAGTTGGGTTATTGGGATGTCATCCCTCTGATACGCCTATTGAGGCCAATACTCGACTTCGAGAAAAAGATGGTGATCCAGTGGATAAGGGTCGTTATCAACGGTTAGTAGGCAAGTTGATTTATTTGTCCCACACCCGACCTGATATTGCTTTTGCTGTGAGCATAGTGAGTCAATTTATGCATGATCCATACTCTACTCATATGAATGCTGTTCTTCGGATTCTTCGGTATTTGAAATCTACTCCTGGGAAAGGGATTCTTTTATCTCCTCATGATGGCTTGAAGATTGAAGCTTATACAGATGCTGATTGGGCTGGATCTCCAGACCGGAAGTCTATTTCTGGGTATTGTACTTTCTTAGGAGGAAATCTTGTGACTTGGCGTAGCAAAAAGCAGAATGTGGTAGCTCGATCTAGTGCTGAAGCAGAGTTTCGTGCAATGGCACAAGGAGTTTGTGAGCTTTTATGGCTTAAAGGATTACTTGAAGATCTTAGTGTATCCATTCATCTTCCTATGCTGCTATATTGTGATAATAAGGCTGCCATCAGTATTGCTCACAATCCTGTACAACATGACCGTACAAAACATGTGGAGATTGACAGACACTTTATCAAGCAGAAGTTGGAGAGTGGATTAATTTGTATGCCCTTTGTTCAGTCCGGTGATCAACTTGCTGATGTGTTCACTAAAGGATTAGGAAGTAAATCGTTTCATCCTATTTTAGTCAAGTTGGGCATGTGTGATATTTATGCTCCAACTTGAGGGGGAGTGTTGAGAGTATTTAGCCGATGAGGGCTTATTTGTCTATTTTCTTTATTATTTTATGAATAGCTGCAATAAGGGCAATATTGTAATTTTTTGCCTTTTGGCTTTATTATAAATAGATAGCTTGGGGTCACATTGACCTAACCAAGCATTCAGTTCAGTTTTTACAGCCAAGGGAAGTCCTTCGGGCACGGCAACCACCACAATGGTGACCTGATTACAGTTCATCGGTGAAGTAACTAGACAAAAGTAACATATATACATATATATGTGTAGAGACAACTTATCTATAAATATAAGTGTGCACGTGAACAAAAGAAGAATGAGACATTGTACTTACTGCAATAGTAACAATCTTAATGATGTCATCTACAACACGACTGATGCCGGTGCTTCCCTTAACAAATTGGACATTTCCCTCAGCATCTTCTGTATTCCCGGTAAAGTACCTGAAAACTCATATCATATGAAAACCAGGAAGTCAACGAAAATTCTATATTTCCTAACTAAATTAATGAACTCGACAAACTACAACTGACCTCACCAAAAGGATTACAAGCACAGAAAGAGCTACTGCAAGACCTACAATGCCTATGAATGTTGCAACACCATTCAAGCGCACCTATTGTTTAAAAAACACATTAGGATGGGAACAATTACATTAAAAAAGAGGGATTGCTAATTTGCTATGTTAGGATAAATGCTAGAACCTGCAGTGGTGTCTCTTCACCAGTATCCTCTGAGATACTTGCCATTAGCAACCCCCATTCAGTATTGATTCCAACACCAGTTACCTGAAGATAAGTTAAAGGTCGGAAACGAAAAACAAAATGAAGACCTGAAAGGATATCTAGTGAACTTATATTAGAAACATGAATGAGATGATAGTGCAAACAGAACCGACCAATACCCCATGCAAAAACAAGGGGAGGTATATTACCCAAATCTAGGATAAAATAATTGTCATCGCAAAAACAAAACAGTTCAACAACAATAAAGACAAAAAAATTGTTTCTGACCAAGCCGGCCCATATCATGAATCGTAAAGTTGACAAATTTTGGCTAAACCAACAAATAGATCTGTTTTAATTCATTATTCTGACTCTGGACTCTTGTGTAATAATATGACGCTATCATTCTATGGCATCGGAAATTGCTCGTGCGCACAAATCTCACTAACACGAGCGTGCGCAAATCAAGCACAAGCGCACATGCAGAGTAATGACTGAAGTGACTGCTAATGATGAAAGGGTTCAGGCCTCAGTCCCCAATCCTATCTTTAGTGAGCAGTGAGGAATAGGATCACTTTTCCTTTCAGTCTCGAAGCAAGCTGTGTGTTACCAGAATCAGCAGATGACAATGCGAGTAGCAATAAGCCACACCAAACTGGTAGTTATAAGTAGTTGTATGAGCTACCAAATTATTGATGAACAGGGTGATATCTGACCATTAAACAGACTAAAAAGAACTTAAAGGGCAGATGGTCTAGTGACAAAGGAGACCGAAATTCATTGCAAACCACATTGGCTAGTAGAATGCATAAGATTGCCTAAACAGACAGTACTTGCAAGCCCTTCCCCAAATGAAATAATTGATTAAAAACAATATTTTAACACACACCATTAGAGTGAATAGATCTCCAATCAATTCAATAGCTTGTAACTTTAAAGCCAGAACAACATTCAGAATCTGGCACTCCAACAAACAGCATGACTTGCAAATCCTATTCCTGACAAAAATTTTCGAACTTCTAATTGTAACAGATCGAGGGGAAGACCAAAAGTTCAGAGCTCAAGAAAAACAGAATGCAGTAAAGCAAAATCTGCAAAACTATTGCAACGCCCAATTCATGCTGGAAATGTGAGATTCAACGAAGCTCCACCCGCTCTGGAGAAACTCTTGTACAATTTCACCAATGAAGCTAAATGAGAAAGAGCCAGACAAATATGAATATAATCAGCAATCTCTATGCAGCAACATAAACATTCAATAGAAAAATCTTCATTCTCGTTTTTGAAAAGATTGTCCACCAGTCTGCTTTGGATTTCCGGATAAACATCCATCAACCACTTCATGACCACAAAAAAGCATCGCAGGGTATTGCAAATAGGAAATGGCACGAGAAAGCAAAATGATACCAGCATAGTGCCAACACCATCAGCCACTTTGCAACCGGACATCAAGAAAGGTGCTTTCTGATCCTTGTGAACCTGCCAAAACAACACATTTAGAAAAATACATAACAAAATTTCCTAAGAGAATGCCAAGGTATGCAGAACTCACAATTTTGCTTTCACCAGTCATGCTAGATTCGTCAATTGCAAGAGAGTGACCACTGACTAAGATTCCATCAGCAGGAACCTGGAAAATCCAGAGACAACATTGAGAAGAAAATAAGGCTCATATTTGAAGGATGTCATAGATGCACCTAAGGAACTCACCTGATCACCTATGTTAAGAGGGACAATGTCACCAACAACAATGTCATGTATAGAAACCTTGACCATTCTACCACCTCTCATTATCTGTGAAATTAAAGTGATATATCAACCGTCATCGAGAATAGAAACTAACAAAAAAGCATAAAATGACAGATGTATGTACCTCTAATTGAATATTTCGTTTCTCCTCATTTAGATTTTGAAACTGCAGAGATTGTCGATAGTCACTGACAGCTGATTTAGAAAAGATGAAAATGACCATTAGACTATAAGTGTACTGCTTTCGTGATAAAATATGCTGTGAAAGCCAAAAAGACCACACCTGTCACAAAAATTACAAGAAGGACGGCAAAGGCAATGCTTCCTCCGTCGTACCAGCCTTCCTTTATACCCTGCAAAGAGCACACAATGAGAAGCCCATATATGAGGGTAATTGCATGTGCAGGAAAAGAACGCAAATGTCATGCATGGTTGGAAAAACAAAATTCCTAATAGGGCCCAAATAGAAAGAAGCAAAAGAAATCCATCGTTATTTTTTTTTTTAAACTTGACACTCAATTTACTTCTGTAGTAGGACACCCTATTAACACCACAAAGTCATAGGGGAAACATCTAGCATAAAGCAATGCATAAGTAGTGTCATTCCACATTAGCACTAGACTGCTTTTTATTGACATGCATCAATGCTTGACCCTATATCATGCCAAAAGATAGAAAGTTCCCAAACCCAACATTCCAAATGCTAAACCACATGGTAAGATAAATATGACATTTCCATTTAATGAAAAATAATGTAAGGATCATATTAAGTTCACATCCCATCTTCCAATACTAGACGACAGACCATATTTTATGTAAAATATCTCCAAGAGAAAAATGATTACGCCATGTTTTACAGAGTCCCAATTAGTGAACTCTCATATCAATTACCCAAGCCATATATGTGTTGTTAAAAGTAGCATACAAGGAAAAAAAATCAACAAGAACACAAGAAACGTGCAAGTAAAATACCAAGTACTAGAAGTTAGTTCATATGGGCACCATAATAAGACAAAGGTTAATTGCATAAAACTAACCAAGCTCCCAAAAATAGAAAATATTGCTGTAACATCTATTCTAGAAAAAACAAGAAGACCAAGTGTACCTCAGTCTTTATTCCAAGCGCCAATGACGCTGCAGCCGCTACTATTAGGATAATGAGAGTCAAGTCTTGCCAGGCTTCCCAAAGGAACCTCTACAGAAGGAAAAAAATGTTATGACACTCTGAAGAGGTAAAATCCACTCCTTGTAGAAGTCCTCAGGAAAATGTCAAGGAAAATGTCAAGGATAAGAACACTATAAGTGAAATTACCAGGAAACTCCGTCCCTTCTTTTGAGGATATGTGTTGGAACCAAATGTATTCCTCCGCTTCAATATATCAGTCTCATCCCCAGAAATTCCTCTCTCTATATTTGTCCTCAACATATTGGATAAACCCTTAGCCTGATGAAGTGGGAATTGATACATCAACAGACTGAAAATACTAGCTTCAGAAAGCAAGAATTGTGCAAGATGAACTTGCCCCCCCATATTGCTGCAGAGCTGAAAAATCGTGGTCACGAGTCATGGATGCAAGCTGCTCAAGTACAATTCCATAATCGCCAATTGCAGTAGAAGGTGTCGCATTTGGACCCACCCCTGTATTGCAATAGATGAATAAGAGGACTTCAGCAATTACAAAGTCTAAGGAAGAAAGCCATGTATAACTGTTTAGATTTAGGAACAAAAAAGAGACGGAGAGAGCAATTGCAAATGACTGTGTCTTTGCTTAGTTGACTTAAACTTAATGCAAGACTAGATAGAAGCTCTAGTTGTAGGGCACAGAGGGACACATTTGATACACCTGTCGAAGGATCAAGAGAAGATCTCGAAAAATCAGGGATCTCGAAAAACAGGAGAACATCCTGGGATATGATTCCGTTTGTTTCCATTTATTTTATTTCCTTTATTCTGGATCCTCAAGTTTAGGAAGTAGAAATTTTTTTCCCTTTTCTGTTTTTATTTCCTTTCTTTAGCATTGTCGTCCTAGCTATTTATGTGTAATGTTCTCTGTAACTTTATTATTGAAGAAATAGAAGAAACTATTGTTCTTCTTCAAAATCAACACTTCTTCTTCGAAATCAACATGGTATCAGAGCTGATTTTTTTAATCCAGCTCCTACTATGGTGAAAACGGCGATGACCGGCGCTCGTAAGGACACCAATTCAGGCGTCGAGCCAGAGAAAATTTCAATTGATCTCTCTGGCCAATCGAGCAATCGTGGAGAGCAATTCTTCCACAATTCCAGCCTGCTAGTAACACTTCACCGATTGAATGGCCGAAATTATTTGGAGTGGGCTCAATCGGTGAAGTTAGCAATCGATGGAAGAGGCAAGCTCAGCCACTTGACAAGCGAAGAAAAAGAACAAGCAAAAGACGATCCGAGATGGAAGGCTTGGAGATCGGAGAACTCTTTAGTGATTGCCTGGCTGATCAACTCTATGGAGCCAGCAATTGGAAAACCGCATCTATTCCTTCCGACCGCTAAAGATGTGTGGGACGTTGTGAGAGAAACATATTCTGATTTGGAAAACTCTTCTCAGATCTTTGAATTGAAGACAAAGCTATGGCAATCAAGGCAAGGAGACCGTGAGGTAACTGTTTACTTCAATGAACTGGTGACTTTATGGCAGGAATTAGATCAATGCTATGATGATACATGGGAGAGTCCGGCTGATTGCAAGAGACAAATGAAGAGAGAAGAGAATGATAGAGTGTATATGTTTCTAGCGGGCCTTAATCGAAACTTGGATGAAGTGAGAGGTAGAATTCTCGGTCAGAAACCTCTACCATCCATCCGCGAGGTTTTCTCTGAAGTTAGAAGGGAGGAATCTCGGAGGCGAATCATTTTACGTGATTCGGAAACGTTAGAAAGTCCAACCCAAAAGCTTAAGCTAATAGGTAGAGAGAGACCACGTGAGTATAAAGAGTATTTAGAACCCGTTGTCAAGCAATGTGGGACATACTTCAACACCCCCACTCACGTGCTAGCCGGATTACGAGCGGCACGTGAAATTTTGACTACGCACATTCACATGGAGTTTTTAAGGAATTTTTTACCACGCACATTCGCGAAAGGGATAAAACTGGCTCTGATACCATGTTAGAAAGTCCAACCCAAAAGCTTAAGCTAATAGGTAGAGAGAGACCACATGAGTATAAAGAGTATTTAGAACCCGTTGTCAAGCAATGTGGGACATACTTCAACAGGAAACAAATGAGAACCCTCTTTCCGAGAAGTTTGCACTTGTAGCTCGGGGGTTTGATTCTGAAGAAGAGAGAAGGAAGAAACCATGGTGTGAACATTGCAAGAAACCATGGCATACCAAAGAAACTTGCTGGAAAATTCATGGGAAACCACAGAATTGGAAAATAGAAGGCTGGAAGAGGAGCAGCAATAATGATGGTCGCGCGTTCCAGGTGACAAATGAGGAAGAGCAAATAAAATCAGATTTGGTTCCATTCACAAAGGAACAATTAGAGCATCTGTACAGACTTCTTCAATCTCCACAACCTTCTTTAAATCCCTCTTGTTCTTTAGCCCATCAAGGTAATCATTTTTCTACTGCTTTCCTCATAGAAAATCCACATCAAAAAACTCCATGGATTCTTGATTCAGGAGCAACCGATCATATGACAGGTTGTTCAAAGCTCTTTTCCACCTATAATCTGTGTGCAGGGAATAAAAATATCACTATTGCAGATGGTTCCCTTTCAGCTATAGCTGGTTTAGGATCCATCAAGCTGTCCTCTTCCCTCACACTCCATAATGTCCTTCATGTTCCAAAGCTATCTTGTATCTTGCTATCCACTAGTAAAATAACCTCCGATCAAAAGTGTCGAGCTAATTTTTTCTCATCTCATTGTGAGTTTCAGAACTTGACCTCGGGGAGGACGATTGGCAGTGCTAGAGTGGAGGACTCTATTTTTTTGAAGATGGAACAAGCTCAGCTAGACAAGTTCAGGGTAGTTGTTTCGAATCTGTTACTGTTTGTAAGGATGATGATATTATGTTATGGCATTATAGGCTTGGTCATCCGAATTTTCAATATTTGAAGTTCTTGTTCCCAAAGTTGTTTTGGAATAAAAGTCCATCTTCATTTCAGTGTGAATTATGTGAATTAGCCAAACATCATCGAACAAACTTTCCCTCTCAAACCTACAAGTCGTCTAAACCATTCTCTTTAATTCATAGTGATGTTTGGGGACCATCTCGGATTCCTACACCCTCAGGAAACAAATGGTTTGTTACATTTATTGATGATCATACGAGAGCAAGTAGGGTGTACTTGTTAAAAGAGAAATCTGACGTAGAGTCTATTTTCAAAAACTTTACACCATGATACAAACACAATTTCAAGTGCATATCCAAATTTTCAGGAGTGACAATAGGAGAGAATACTTCAATAAAATTGTGGGACATTTTTTCTTGGAAAAAGGAATTGTGCATCAAAGTTCTTGTCCTGACACCCCTCAGCAAAATGGGGTGGTAGAGAGGAAGAATAAACATCTTTTAGAAGTAACTAGAGCTCTACTCTTCACCACCAAAGTTCCCATGTACCTATGGGGTGAAGCTCTTCTTACATCTACATACCTTATCAATAGAATGCCCTCCAGAGTGCTAAAGTTTCAAACACCCCTGAAAGTCCTTCAAAGGACCTATCCGGCCTCTAGACTTACTACAGCCTTGCCTTTAAAACTATTTGGTTGTACCTCTTTTGTACACATCCATGATAGAAATCGGGGCAAGCTTGATCCTAGAGCAAAAAGATGTGTATTTGTTGGTTATGCACCAAACCAAAAAGGGTATAAATGCTTTGATCCAATTTTAAAAAAAAATGTTTGTCACCATGGATGTCACCTTTTTCGAATTAACACCTTTTTTAGGAGCTCATCTTCAGGGGGGGGGGGGGGGGGGGGGGGGAGAAAGTGTAGATTCGCACAACTCCATTATCGAGTCTTTTCGTCTTGCAGAATCTGAAAATCCTCTTCCAGCAACTCTCATACCTGATTTTGAACCAAATAAAGATTTTGAACCAAATAATGAAAGTTCGGGTCTACCTATTTTGGCATCTCATCCTACTTGTGAGCGTAACAGGTGTGAAACTAGTACCAAGAATGCTGAACTTCCATCTTATGCTCAAGTCTACACAAGAAGAAACAAAACTCAAAGAAATGAGTCTTCTGCTCCTTTAGGGTGCCATGAGTCCGAACCAGGACATGACCAGAACTCCATACAATCGTCAAGTAATGCTCCAACTCAATCTGTCCAACCTGATAGTCAACAAAATGTTGAGACTACTGATGAACTTGACATACCTATTGCTATTCGGAAAGGAGTTAGGTCTTGTACCAAACATCCTATGTCTCATTATGTGTCTTACGAAAATCTCTCACCCAATTTTCGTGCCTTTACCTCAACCTTGTCTTGTGTGGAGATTCCCAAAACTGTGCAGGATGCTCTACAAGTTTCTGAGTGGAATGAAGCAATTCTTGAAGAGATGAAAGCTCTTGAAAAAAATGGAACATGGGATATGGTGGATCTACCCAAAGGAAAGTCCACGGTTGGATGCAAATGGGTATTCACAACCAAGCATAAGGCTGATGGGTCTCTTGAAAGGTATAAAGCTCGTTGCCAAAGGATTCACGCAGACTTATGGCATCGATTACTTTGAGACTTTCGCTCCAGTTGCTAAGCTAAACACTATCAAAGTGCTCCTATCACTTGCGGCCAATCTTGATTGGCCTCTGCAACAACTAGATGTGAAGAATGCATTTTTGAACGGAGATTTGGAGGAAGAAGTATACATGGACTTCCCCCAGGCTTTGACAAAAAGTTTGGATCAAAGGTTTGTAAATTGAAGAAGTCACTATTTGGACTAAAACAGTCACCAAGGGCCTAGTTTGAGAACTGTGAAGAAACGAGGGTATGATCAAGGACAAGCTGATCATACCATGTTTGTGAAACATTCTCGTGATGGGAAGGTTGCAATTCTGATAGTATATGTTGATGACATTATTCTCACTGGGAATGATATTGCCGAAATGAACAGGTTGAAAGAATGTCTTGCTTCTGAATTTGAGATCAAGGACTTGGGAAGTCTGGTATTTCCTTGGAATGGAGGTGGCTCGATCAAAGAAGGGAATCGTAGTTTCACAAAGGAAATATGTCTTGGATCTTCTAAAGGAGACTGGAATGAGTGGTTGTAGACCAGCAGATACTCCAATAGATCCAAATCAGAAATTTGGAGATGACATGAGGTTCCTGTTGATACATCGAGATACCATAAGCTTGTAGGGAAACTAATCTATTTATCGCATACTCGGCCAGATATTGCCTTTGCTGTGAGTATGGTAAGCCAATTTATGCATTCTCCCTATGAAAGACATCTTGAGGCTGTGTATAGGATCTTGAGATACTTAAAGAGCACACCTGGAAAAGGTCTGCTATTCAAAAAGTCTACTCAACAAGAAATTGAAGCATACACAGATGCAGACTGGGCAGGGTCAATTACTCACAGAAGGTCGACTTCAGGATATTGTACATATGTCTGGGGGAACTTAGTTACTTAGCAAAGTAAAAAGCAGAATGTGGTAGCACGAAGTAATGCAGAAGCAAAGTACCGAGCAATGGCCCATGGAGTCTGTGAGATGTTGTGGCTAACACGAGTACTAGAAGAACTTCGAGTACCAGTGAAACTGCCTATGAAGCTGTACTGTGACAACAAGGCTGCAATCAATATTGCACATAATCCAGTACAACATGACAGAACTAAGCATGTTGAGATCGATAGACACTTTATCAAGGAGAAGATTGATGCAGGAGCTATTTGTATGCCATTTGTGCCAACAACGCAACAAATAGCTGACATTCTTACGAAGGGCCTGTTCAGACCTAACTTCGAGCATCTCATCGGCAAGTTGGGCATGATAGATATTTACGCACCAACTTGAGGGGGGGTGTCGAAGGATCAAGAGAAGATCTCGAAAAATCAGGGATCTCGAAAAATCAGGAGAACATCCCGGGATATGATTCCGTTTGTTTCCATTTATTTTATTTCCTTTATTCTGGATCCTCAAGTTTAGGAAGTAGAAATTTTTTTCCCTTTTCTGTTTTTATTTCCTTTCTTTAGCATTGTTGTCCTAGCTATTTATGTGTAATGTTCTCTGTAACTTTTATTATTGAAGAAATAGAAGAAACTATTGTTCTTCTTCAAAATCAACACTTCTTCAAAATCAACAACACCAAATCCTAACTCCCTTAATTAACATTGAGGGACTAACTAATGGCTCGCAAAACTAAATAAACTTTCAATAAAGAAAGGGTCTTGGTCCTCTGACCATTTATGGGCAGGAGAGGAGGAGAGAAGCAGGAAGCCTTCTAGGGGTATACAGGTTGGTGCATCTTGTCCACAGAATAGCTAGCTGTCCACACCTTTTGCAGCTCTGACACACTGAATAGCCTTTTTATAACTGAAGGAGCTACTTTCAGACTAAAAGATCGTCCAGATGTAGATAATTATTGCGAAATGCTAGGTGCCTCGTATAGTACTTCATATAGATAGCCATTATCTTTCAGTGTCAAAGCTTTTTCCCCTTAAATATCTGAGAATGGTTCACAATACATCATTTCTATTCAGAATAAGTCCGACCAGTCACTACTAAAACGTCCAATTCTCAATTATCAGCTAACTCCGGTTGAACCTCGGGCAAAGGCAAACTTGTTAATATAAAACCTTCGGAAATAGATGTGGATACAAGCAAAGAGAGAGGTATTTACCAATCTGCCGTTCCCCTGCCAATCTGAAAAGCACAGCTGCCTAATGCAATTTTAGGGGACAGTTAGAATCAAAATCTCTCAAACACATCAAAGGAAAGGATTTGTACCAAAAGTAATCTTACTCTTATGACTTGCGCATGAGCTCTAATCATCCTTCGGCGTTGCTCTTTGTCTTCTTCCTTTTTCAAATCTAATGTATATCGAAACCGCCGTGATGCATTCAGCACAAGAGCTGCTTGCTGCAAAGTTAAAGGACCTTCAGTTCAAATCTGTTCCTGTTAAAGTCATCTCATATCTCTTGTTTCTGGGTTCATAATGACCTGACATACATGTAGTCTCCCTTCAGCTAAGGGCTTAAGTTTTTTTATTGGACTTTCTAATAAAGCCATTAGATGGAGGCGTTAAATCGATGTTGTTATTGCTATCAACTCCTTTTGGTTTAACCACTCTTAGAAAAATTGATATTCCTCAATATGGAAGAGCCCGTTTATTTGAAGATGCCAAAACATTCGGCCAGAAGGGTCAATCATGGCCTAGAAGTGAACAAGTGACTTAAGGTCAAGGGGGCGAGGTGATGAGGCAACAAGAGGCAAGAGAGATATTTCACCAAATAATTGAGATTGAAACTATAGCAAAGTTTTGCATAGAAGATTCGTTGATTTACTAGTCGATGGCCCCCACCAACACTACCTTGGTGCGCCTGGCCGAGCTGCTAAAGTAGCTAAAGTGGTGATAAATCCGGTCGGTAAAATAGGTCCTATAGAAAGTCCATCTATTTCCCAATCTACAGTAAAAATCGGTAGCACCATGAATAGCACATATGAGAGCAGCGCCCAATACATTGGTGGCGGAAAGAACCAACCAGACTGACCTTGTGGATAAATCAAGAAACAAAACAGCAATTGGACCAAAGAATGGATTGCTTTATATTATCTTAGCGAGAGTAATAGGAACTTATAGAAGGCAATCGTTCGACGTCTGTTTTAGCTTTCAAAGAAAGTAATATTTTGCTTTGCCACAGATTTTGCAAAAGAAAATATTATTTATTTTTCAAGAAATTACGCAATAAAATCCTAAATGACTCTATTTATCACTACTTGTATTCCTTAAGGATTTCGGGGTTTTGACGTTAGTAAGATTCAACCTTCAGACATACAAGAAGGGAGAAAAAGAAATGAGCAAGAGATACAAAGCAAAAGTCTAGCCGCGCACACACCCTAAATCCTCGGCATGAAGGCGATTGACAATGCTTCCAGTCTAACTTATTGTGTACTATTCTACGTGTTAAAACTACAATCAACTTCTTGCCTTCTATTTTCCTTCTACCCAATGACAAAATTCAAATTACACTCAATATGGTCTAATTCTCAACTGTATATGATGTTTGCAAGCTGGTAGCACCCTTTGAATATGGTTTTAGCTAACCAGGGAAAAAGAACCAGTGTGCATTTCAATCCATAGCTATGGCAACTGAGCCATTTTCTCATTTAGTTAGGTCAAGTACTTGGATCTAGTTATGCCATTGCACTTGGCCCTCCATCCATGTGCTCAACCATCTTTCCTTAGAGTATCCATCCACATATGTTTCCACTTTCTCCGAACATCTCCATCACGACGTCACATTATCCTACCGGGTCCTTCCAATGATCACATGTCCCAATCTATCTTCCACAGATGAGTTTTTCTAATCTTATCCCCAGTTGAAGCCATGTCAACTTTTCCTCAGATGCAGTCATTCCAAATTGTGTGCCTTTTTGGCGTATGCAAATCCCATGGAGCATTTCCATTTCTGCTATCTCATTTTGTGCACAGATTGATACTTGACAACTCAATACTCCGGACTGTACAGCATTGTCAACCTCATTACTATTGTCTCGAAAAAAAATTCTTCCTGTGTGCTTGAATTGATTAAATTAAATTCACTACTTAATGAATTGAATCTCTTCAACGAGTATAAAACGGATTGAACAGCATCTTGAGCCGGCGTAAAACTAATATGATCCATTCAATCACTTTGAAGTCCGTGTCTAATCTCCAGGACCTCTAACCAAATCCCTTTGGCCAACGACAACTACAGCAAAATGAAACAAAATTCATTCCTGATACTCTTTTTTTATGTTTTTATGCTCCAAAGCTCTTGTTTGGAGTTAGCATTGACACCTTCAAGGATCTCCGTTAGTCCAACTGTTTTCCACTTGAGTCAACATCGTAATATTACAATTCTCGTTGTGCAGAAAGAAATCTGTCATCTCATGTGTCCAAATCTCCTAGAAGACGTCCCATTTCTTAAACACATAAAATGACACACCAACTTAAATAGAGTCACTTACTAACCAAATCTTGCACATATTTCCCAAAACACAACCATTTTTCCTATGAGCGTGGTCACACGCGGAGGGAAAAGAGAAATAAAGGAGGCAAAGAGATGGTCCTCCCATACATCAATAGAAAATCGACTAGTACTCTAGTCATCTGTGCAACATTGATTATATACTCCTCTTGATTAATACCTCGCCATTAAGTTTCATAGAGCCTACAAAAATTAGAAGGAAGGTTCATAGTTCGTGGATTTGTTTTCCACAATGCTTCTGTGTAAATATTTGAGGATTTACAAGCTGATACTAAGTTGCCCCTTAGCAACCGAATTGTGTCTTCATCCAATACTTGTCCATGGAAACGTTTACCTTCTTTCGACAAATATAGAGAACTTCAAGCTAAGAAACAAATCCTATACAGACGCTGTTCAGAATAATCACATGTCAAATTAGGAAAACGACCCTATACAGTCGTGTTTTCCTGTTTTCTCGAACGGGTCGGGTCCCCTGAAGTAGCATATACAGCAGCATGTCAACAAGTTCTTCAATTCGTACTAATGACCCCGCAAGTACCTGAACAATTGTCCATCTTACAATCCCATAACTAAACTTATTTTAGTAACTCAAATTTTGAAATTTGACTCAATGTGAAGCCTCTATTAAATTAATTGCCATGTTATGTGATTTTGCTGAGGTGGCTCACTTCGCAAAGGTTAAGCCCAATTGCTAACGTGGCTTGCTTACCAAGCGAATAATTTTTTTTTTTGGTCTACATCTAGATGATGAGGAGAGACAGAGAAAGAGAGAGATAGTGCCGACTTGGATGATCTTGGCCGTCCAATATGTCCCTGTTGACGTGGCATCATTCCAAGAGGCCACATCAAGCACAATGTGTAGTCAATGGCTATTTAACGAAGTTCCTTCCGTGATTTTAACAGGAGTTTCATATTGATCCACATTCGAAAAGTCGAGGCACTTGGTTGAAAAGGGGAAAAAAAAATTTGGGTACTCCATTGGAAGATGGGTTAAGGTTCAGGTACTCGCAGCTGTATCATCACTCCTTAACATTCGAGCAAACAACAAGTGTTATATCATAATTAGCGCTTACTACACTCCCATTGTGTTGTGAGATACTGCAATTGAATGAAGATGCCATTGCATTAGCCTGAAATTGCAGTTAGCTACATGCAATGTACTGAGCATGAGGTGCACAAGAAGCAAATGATACAAAATGTATGCAAATGAAGGACTTTCGACCATTTGCCCAGTTAGGTAGATTGGTTAGATAATGATAAGTTTCACATTGATCGGACTGCAACCATTGGAACGGATTTCTCGCGGCACACTCCAGCAATATCAACGACGAATAAAAGAGAAGAAGCAAAATAAGCAATGGGGTTTACCCTCCATCTTTTGAGAGTCTCTATAGAGGCATTCTTGGTATGCTCGATGTCGAAAGGACCGGGCGGGGATGAAACTTCGTCGTCTTCCTTGATGGAGCTACGGCCCACCTCCACATCGTGCTGGAGGCGGGAGATCGAGAAGGGCGGGGGCGGCAACAGCCCATTGGACGACGATGTACTCATGTCGTATCGAGGCTAAACACTGTCGCAAGGAGAGATGGCACACCCCAGCAGCAACAAGCTCTAACGGCGCATTCGGGGCCACCACCTCGCGAAGTAAAAAAAAAAAAGAAAACCACGAATCAGGTAAGGAAAAGAAAAAAAAAAAAAACAGACCAGAAGAAGAGACCCAGTAGGAACAACGAGGCCCACACAAAACGAGCACGGTAAATGCTCAACGAACAGCTGTCTAATGATAGCAAACGCGTGAATAGCGGGTGCGATCGGCCAAACATTTGGCGGCAGCGACGAGCACGAGGAGGCCCGCAGCAAATTTTCTTTTTCTCTTTCTTGTTTTCCCCTTTTAGGGCTCGGAGCGAAAGTAGGAGGAAACAGACCGCCAACGCCAGAAGAGAAGAGAGAAACCAAACCGAGCCGCGGAGGAGGAGGAAGCACGGAGCGGAATAACGACGAGATGGTGGAGCTGGTGATTACCGGAAAACAGAGCAGGAATTCCAGGTCTCCGGCTCGAAGCAATGGTTGGCCAAAAGAGCAAACGACACCAAGTGGCTTGGGATTTATATCCTCGACAGTCACGGAGGGCGTTGAAAAGAAGGAAGAGGATTTCCTGCTTTTTTTCCATCGGCCTTGGTGGAGGACGAAGCTTCGCGGAAGCTTCGCGCCAAAAAAATGTCGTACATTGCATTTTCATATTCTCCTGTTCATTGGAATTATTGTCTCTTCCTTTTCTTGTCTTTTTCCATTCCCGAATCATTTTAAATTTAGACGGGGCCCACACGGTGTTCGTTCGGTGGGTCAACGATATCGCTGCAACGAACGAAGAATAGAGAAAACATTAGGCACAGACGGGATTTCCTGATGTGGCATCCAGGCCCACTTATCGTACGACACGTGACGAACGCGGCCCCACTTGTCAAAAAAGCTCTGCAGCTTCTGAAAATCTCTCACACTCCTCTCCTCTAGTCTCTCTCTCTCTCACGCGACTGTTCTTCCTCCCTCCCAACTCACATCAGAGTTGAAGCCCTTCATCAATGGCTTCCCAATCTCTCCACCACTATTTCACGCCCGACAACGGCGCAAAACACCGACGAACCCTTCCGAGTCGACGTCATCGGCGGCAGACCCGCCGGATCCTCAGCCGTCGAGTCCCGACATCGAGTCCTTCCTGTTCGAGCGCAGCCCCTCCGTCGCCAAGACCTACGGCGACGCCATTCCGTCTGCTTCCATCTGCGTGCTCGATGAACCTCCCGGCCAGCCTCAGCGACTGCCGGCTCACCGAGATGAGAATCGCGTCGAACCTCGCTGTTTTACTTCGGCAACACCCTGAGGCCGCCGACGTCGTGGTGTGCTGGGGTGTCGTCGCGTGAGTTGGGAACTTGGGAGGGAGGGAGAGACTTTCGGAGGAGACACAGTGAAAAAATATTAGGTACAGACGGTGCCACGTCATTTTTACAGACCACCACTCATTTTGAGACACCTGTCCATTGTTGGCGGGGGGGGGGGGGGAGGGGGCCACTCCCGAGAACTTTCCTCTCTCCATTGTTGCCCTCTCTCCTCTCTGTTTTCTTCTCCATTTTGAAGGCCATGGACGACCCTTTTTCCTCAACCGACGACGACGGCCCTCTCATCTCTAGCTATCCGACCTAGCGTCTCTGTCCGATAGGTTTTCGTTTTCCTCCGGTCCTAGAACTTTCTCGAGGCCTCCGTCCGGTTAGGTTTTCGTTTTCCTCTATCTGGTTAGGTTTTCTTCTGCTCTGTTTGCGATTGTTAAGACGATGAACGTCGATGATGACGACACGACGTCGAGACCGCTACCTAGCTGTAGGGATAGTCGTCATGGCCCGTGAGAACACCCACGACACCCAGGGCAGCGAAGAGGAAGGGGTCCAAGAGGACGAGGCGGAGCGGCGATGGAAGGGGGCCACCCGCGAACGATGTTGTTGGCGCCCCGTGCAGAAGAGGGAGAGGGCCGGAGGGAGATGGAGAAAGGGGGGTAACGAAGAAAACTAAAACGAAAAGCAGTGACAGAAGATGGAGAACCGTTAATCGAGGGCAAAAGGAAACGAAGAAAAGACAGACGAGAGAGAGAGAGAGAGAGAGAGAGAGAGGGGGGGGGGGGGGGGGGGGCAACGATGAAGAGAGGAAAGTTCTGGCGAGTGGGCCCCGTGGACAGGTGTCTCAAAATGAGTGGGAGTCTGTAAAAATGACGTGGCCGGGGGGGGGGGGGCAACGATGAAGAGAGGAAAGTTCTGGCGAGTGGGCCCCGTGGACAGGTGTCTCAAAATGAGTGGGAGTCTGTAAAAATGACGTGGCCTGTACCTAACTTTTTCTCGTCAAGTCAACCTCAAAAGGCTAAATAGTAATAACGGGGGAAAAGGCAGGTGAAGTGAAGTATCCGGAAACAACAGCGTCGAGGAGGACGGCCCCTCTCTTTGTCTCTAAAACTGGCCCTGTTTCTAGAGGCCGACCCCAGATTTTCGACACGAAACTTCGAAGTTTTGAGGTTTTGTCGAATCTTATAGGCAATTCCAATGCTAGAAATGGAATCCAGCTACGCTCGAGTGGCTTCGAATTCTGGTTACCAAGAATCGAATAAGACTGAATCAAATCGAATCGAATCGAATCGCTTGCGAGTATGAAATATTTACTAACGGCCATAAAATAGATGATGCGTATGGTGCTCTTACTTCACTCGCGGCTGCGAGAGCATATAAGACAATGCATTTCCCTCATGAAGAAAACAAAAGTCCTGTCAATAGACATGCGGTCCTGCTGGTAAAGCCATTTGGAGGTGAGGGACGCTAGTATCATGAGTCCGTAGAGAACAAAAATTAGACAGAAGAGAGTTAGAGATATGCGTTGAAACTTAAAATTCTCCACCATTTGAATCCCCACGTTCCATTAAAAAAGATAGGTGACAGTTATGATGCACAAGGTAACGAATCATGGAATTATATCATTCTACTTGCTTTTTGGGTATATTTGTTTACTTTGCGATAAATTTCGCACCAACTAAAATATTTTACTGCGAAACTCATGGGTGATAACCAAAGTTTGAAATTTGGATAGATCACTCGAACATTAAATTCTTTGTCGCTTGTCAAGGATGAATCCTACATTTTTTTTATGACATACAAATTCGTTCCTTGACTCTCGTGTGCAGGTTGCGCGGCCTCGGACACAACGATTCCGATGTAGCTAAGCTTGCTGGCAGCGACGTGCGATGCCAATCACATTTGCACTGAAAAGTGAAGGTGAGGGTGAAATTGGAATTTAGATAACTTAGTAAAGGTAAAGTTGGCTCAAGTTTTATTAGGCGAATTTTGATGTGACTTTTGGGCTTTGCCCCTTTCATTATAAAAAGAAAGGCAAAGTTGAACCAAACAAAAAATATATGTTGATCTTAAAAGTAGCGTTCCGAAAAATACTGTTTGCTAATGTAAACTCGCGTTGGATTAAGAGACTTTAAATAATTTAGCGAAGGCAGAGAGTTGAAAAGAAAAAGAATAATCACTAATTGTAAAAGCACCCTTCCGAAAATAGGCTTAATACCCCCTCAAACATTAGCATTTGTGATAATTGTATCCTAAAAAAAATTGTCTCATAAAAAACCTCTAGCTTTTATTTTTGTCTCAATTCTACCGGTCTAATACCCAAAAAAATCATAAACTTTAGCATATGTCCCAATTATATTCAAAATATCTTTAAAAAAACCATCAATTTTTACTTATATCCCAATTCTACCAGCATCAGCTTTCCGTTTATAATCACTATTAGTTAATTCTACGTGACTCGAATTTTCTTGCCAAACTTACCAATAGATCTTTGAAAATTAGAATCAGTAGGTTTCAAGGGCGATGAGATTTTAAATAGTTTGTCTTAATATCTTTATGTCTAGTCGTTATTTGGGTTGTTGATTGCCAAAGAGAGTACAAAATGCATCATCTCGAGTGACTACATATCTCACAGCATTATATAGGGAAAGCAAACAACATAAAAAAAATTCGAAAAAAATTTCATGCCAATTTTACGAGATATAATTTATTAATTACGTGAAAATGCCATGTAAAATTAATTAATGGTTATTATAGACAGATGGCTAACGGTGGTAGAATTGAGACAAAAGTAAAAGACGAAAGTTTTTTATGAGATAAAAAAAAATTAGATATAATATAGAACAAAACATATGCTCGGATTTTTTTTTTTTTGTGGGACTTGTATTGGGTTAAGAAGGGACTTAAGAAATGCTACTTCTGGCCCAAATGTTGAACCAAATGCCTCACAAACTTTTCCCTAAGCTGAATCAAACGCACTCGAAACGGGGGAGGGGAGCAACGATGCACTTACTAAAAAAAAAACTCTCTAACTTGATATCAAAACCTTTCATTTGGTTAGATTGCATATGGCAACGTTTTTGTTCTTGAGAACATTTTTTGAATAAAAACATTTTTTTTGTGTTTCTATTCCTAACAACGATTTTGGGAAGAGAAACACGTTTGGTTAATACAAAAAAAAATATTTTTTTCTGTCGCCGCCGCTCGGCTGCGGCGGTCGGCCGCCGCGACAGGAGGCAGCCGGCGACCAGCGGCACCCGGTGGCACCCGCGGCTGGGGACAGTGGTGGCCGCGTCAACGGCGGTGGGTGGTGGTCTTAAAAGTGTTCAAAAAAGTGTCCCAAAATTCAGAAATAAGTTTTTTTTTATTTTTTTAAAAGCATTATCCAGAACACTTTTGGAACATTTTTTTACCATACGCGTTTCTGTTCCGAAAGTGTTCCAGAAACACTTTCTCCGCAGTTTTACCATACGTAGCCTTAATTATCGTGAATATATAACGTTAAGAATTGTCCCGGAAGGACTTCGTGAATAAGGATTTTCACATGGATTGTTAATCAGTGTACGGTAACTCGAATATTTTATCTGGATGGAGTACTCGGCCCAAACTTCGGGATGGTATCACAGTTTGCAGTTTAACCGAGAAGCCTTTGAACTGGGCTTGAGGCCCAAATCGTCCCCCCAATCAACGTACAAGATACGCCTTCAGGCCACAAGGCGACCCAAAGCCGTCCGATTACCGACTCCTCCGACCTCATAAAAAACCTGCTACAAACTACAAAGCCCTAGGGACTCTGCCGAGAGAGAGAGAGAGAGGCATTTGCTGTGGCCAGCCACCGCCGAGCCGCCTTCTTCGCTGAGATACCGCGAGGTCCGGGCGTACCCGGTGAGTAGCACCAACTCTCTGTTTCGAGGTTGATGGATTGGTGCGTCTTAGTCTTCGTTCCTGCTATGTCTTGCTCGGTAGTTTCGTATCCTGCACTCGTGTGATCAGTCCGAGGATTAGTCCCCTGCGACGTGATTGCCTGCCTATTGTTTTCTTCGTTCCCGGTTGGTGTCTCGCCTGATGATACATGCGTATATTCAGTTGCCGAGCTCGAGCTAGTTGGTGGACGAGTCAAATTCTCGATATACTTGTGGTTGTAGTTCGATTTGTCCTCTGTTTCGATAGGATGCACTATGAAATTTCACCATTTTTTCCTTGTTCCGTTGTTTGCTGAATGTTGTTTGACGAATAACTATTTGATGTTGCAACCCTCGAAAACGGAACGGTGAATGAGTTTTGTTATTTCATCAGTGAGTGCAGGGAAATGGGTGGGGAAGAAGTCAAGGCTTTCATTCCGGAATCAGTGTTGAAGAAGCAGAAGAGAAACGAGGAGTGGGCATTGGCTAAAAAGCAAGATCTTGAAACCACAAAGAAAAAGAATTCTGAGAACAGGAAATTGATCTACAGCAGGGCAAAACAATATGCCAAGGAGTATGCCGAGCATGTATAGACATAGACATTAGTCTTCATAAGGATGTTAAAATAACCCCTTACATCCAACCATGGAGCTGACCTTTTGGTGTTTGCTTTTCAGGAAAAGGAGCTGATTCAATTGAAGCGCGAAGCAAAGCTGAGAGGAGGATTTTACGTAGATCCGGAAGCTAAACTTTTGTTCATCATTCGCATCCGTGGGTATGTCTTCTGTGTCTTACAGAATATGAATGTAACAGTCCTTCACAGAATTTCTTACGAGAGTATCTTTGACTTTCAGTATCAATGCCATGCATCCAAAAACGAGAAAGATCTTGCAGCTATTGAGACTCAGACAGGTAATCTTTTTGAGTCTTGAATCACATATAGGGATCGGTCTTTGCATTGCTGGTGGCATTTGGAGAAGTTATTTGAGCAGTGAAATAGCCTTACTTGAAGGCCCAGTTGTTGTCATAGCTTAATTTGATCTGATGGAGTTGCAGCTGATTTTTTCCGCTAGGATTTCATCGTTGATTAGTGTTTGCTACCAAGTAATCTGTTCGAATTACTTTTCAACTCTATTGGCTATAAAAGCAATCACTTTTCGTGAGTGGCTGGAAGCTAAGTGTTTCTGATAAGCAAATCTATACTAACTTTTGTCTTGAAATATTCTTGTTTGGATGTAGATCTTCAATGGGGTGTTTCTCAAAGTCAATAAAGCAACCATGAACATGCTTCACAGGGTTGAACCCTATGTGACTTATGGGTACGCGGTTCTCTTCCGTAATTTGGATTTAGCTCTATTTTGCCTGTCAGGCTGCCGAGTGAATGTGCATGTTTTCAGGTATCCCAACTTGAAGAGTGTGAGGGAACTGATATACAAAAGGGGCCATGGGAAGCTCAACAAGCAGAGAATTGCTTTGACGGACAACTCCATCGTCGAACAGGTCCGTTTTTGCCCTTGTCTCATCTTGTGTCTTTTGAGGTTGACCTCTACGCTTCTCCGGAATAATGAAAGACCTGGTACATTCTGTTTGATGAGCAGGCTTTGGGTAAACATGGAATTATCTGCACGGAAGATCTCATCCATGAGATAATGACAGTGGGACCTCATTTTAGGGAAGCCAATAACTTCCTATGGCCCTTTAAGCTCAAGGCACCGTTGGGTGGTCTCAAGAAGAAGAGGAACCATTATGTTGAAGGTGGAGATGCTGGCAACCGTGAGAACTATATCAACGAATTGATCCGAAGAATGAATTAAGCTTTTTATACCGTGATCAAATTCGATGTGGAATTTTGAATGTTTGGTTGGTTTTACATCATTTTTGAGTTGAGACTGCTCAGTTTTGAAATCAGACAGTCTTGAGTTGGAGATCCTATCATATGACAATTGAGATACACCCTTTGCTTTTTCTTATGGCTGTTACGTGTTTTCCTGATTACTTACTGGTGAGTTGCAGGATTAGAAAAGGCACAGGATGGTTGTCTTAAACAACGCTTAGCCAAGAGAGGATGCTCTTTGGAATCCTCGTCTGTCATCCCCAATTTCATGAAATCTCGTCGCTGGGTTTATTCACCTTTTGCAAGCTTTCCATAAGACCAAAGAGTATGAGCATTACAGAGTTCTCATTTCGTTGCGCTAGGCAAATTCACGAAGCCATCTTTTGGTAACCAGATGGCAGTAACGCCAGCAATCTCATTTTCCTAAAGTAGCAAATTTGTTCGGTTTGGAAGTAGTGGGTACATTCTCTTCGGCAGAAAAATCTTCATGCCCTTTGCTAGCGGCCTCTAGTCTTCGGAACCATGTGCATATTAACAGCTTATTCCAGAATTCATGCCATCATGTATAAGCTTATTAAGTCAAAACTAAGTCGAATTTGTTTTCTAAGTTGTGGTCTTCTACAAGAATTCTTCTTTTCGACCGGCTTTTGTTCCGGGTGTTACCCAAAGGTTTGTGTTTGGTAGTCTGAATTTATAGTCAAATCGGACTAGATATGATAGAATTTATATGTTTTACTATACCTCATTCACTGTTTGATAAATGACTATAATAAGACCGGATATTTTCATATGCTATCTCCATCGTTTAGTTAAAAAAAATGCTTATGAGTGTAAATGCACGAACAAAAAAGGACAAGAATATCTCACGATGTGCTAACGAAGAATCCAGAAATGCACAAAGAGAGACAATCCCCAACAATCGGCGCATGATTATTATGCGATATAAACCTTAACAACAAAGAAGTTGATTACAGCATTCGGTAGTCACATAATCGAAATATGACAAGAATGTAAACAAATTAACGTGACACAAGACAAGATAGATTAGCCACAAAATGCAAAATCTAGTAAGAGGGAGAAAACATGATTATTCGATTTGGTGATTTCGAAAAGTATAGTGTTGATTTTTTTCGTTGTTTACGGAGGAGGAAAAGTTTCGATTGTTTTGCGACTTTTGTGAATTTGGACATGAGCAAGAGCCTTGTGAAAAGAGAAGGTGCTTCAACTCCTTCGTGGCTTTCCTGAAGCTTCGATGGGAATAAAAAAGCTAAGCATGAGTCATGAAATTTCAATGTGAACCAAAGTTACAAAAGAGAACAAGGAGAGTAGGAGTTTTGCTTGAGAATAGCTTTTATATTATGACTATTAGAAATCATATCCACCTTTATTTCATCATTTATAGGATATTTTCATCCGATCTTATCCTGTTTTGAACAACAACCAAACATAACATAGGTTAAAAATAGTCACGAGTATTTCAATTTTGCCAATTTTGCCTTAAACTTTGCACGAAATTTCAATTTACTTTTCGTTAAAAATCGTTGATGTAGAAGTATGCTATGTAAGACATCTATCGATGAATGAATCGACACATTGGCAATTTCTAGCGAAAATTAGCCGAAATGTATACTTTGGAGCTTCACTCAACGATTTAGGATTAAATTGACAAAAATGAAAAAGGAGACGACTGAATTGATATATGTAACCATATAATAATCCCCATAAAAATTATCATATCTTGACTACCAAAATATGCATTGCTTTCTAAACGATTTGTCCATTTTTATAAAGATTTTATTGTGCTCAAAATATCAAAAAAGAGAACGACTATAAAGGAAAATTGCATAATATGTAGCTATCGTAATAGACAAGAAGGTGAATCTGGCAATGTGGACGTGAAGGAGAAGCCTTCGCTGTGCAGTTGGTGAAGGAAGACTGTGGAGAAACATGGATGGCTCTCACGGGGGAGATGATGGGACGGATATGGGGGATCCGACCCACAACCAGCATCCCATGCAAGCGCATCACCCGCATCATCATGGGTTGCAGGTGCAACAGCATTTGAGCAATGGGAATGATATGAATGAT
Source organism: Rhodomyrtus psidioides (assembly GCA_021437785.1). Classification (NCBI taxonomy): domain Eukaryota; kingdom Viridiplantae; phylum Streptophyta; class Magnoliopsida; order Myrtales; family Myrtaceae; genus Rhodomyrtus; species Rhodomyrtus psidioides. The sequence goes on along the minus strand of JAILYB010000005.1, from coordinate 657,097 downwards.
GATCGTGATCGTGATAGCGGCGGCGCCAGGGAGGGCATCGAAGGGGATGTCCCTTCCGATGCCGGAAACGATTCGGACAATCGCGGGTCTTTGTTGGATCATGGAGGAGGTGACGATGGGGACCAGCTCACTCTTTCTTTCCAAGGTCAAGTTTATGTTTTTGACTATGTGCCGCCCCAAAAGGTAGGACTTGAGCCATCATCCCTTGTTCTTTTCTTTTCGCATGGTGATTTTTCTCGATTCGATTAGCCTTTTCGTCTGTCAATAATGAGACTCAGTTGCCATGTTAAGAACTTAACATAGCCTCGTATAACATTTTTCGACAGACGATAATCCTTTGTGATTGCAAGTGTTGGGCGAGCATAGAGAGATTGCGGTGGTTTTGCCTCTTGTTCATTCTTTACTTGCCTAAATTTGAACTCCCGATTAGCTTCCGTGGTTGACATGAAATCTTTTGAACTCCAAAACTAAGAACTTGGAGAAAAGAGAAGTCCGAAGCATTCGGCCTATGCCATCTTTGATAGCTTTTATTGGAATTTTTCTGCAGGAGCATGAGCATCTTAAGCTGCCATCTCTTCTATAATTTCTTGATTGAGGTCACGCGTTGGTTTCTTTTGCACACTGCAGGTACAAGCCGTGCTGCTATTACTTGGGGCAAGAGAAAGGACACCTAATCCACCTGCTGTCCCAGTAGCCACCCACCAAAACCAGGTACCAGAATTTGTCCGAAGAATGCTTCTTTTTGCGGTCTTTTTCGCCTTTGACATTAGTGAAGCATTTTACCAGGATCTTATGGATACTCCTCAAAGGTTGAATGTCCCGCAGAGGCTGGCTTCACTGATTCGGTTTCGTGAAAAGAGAAAAGAACGAAATTTTCACAAGAAAATTCGCTATGCAGTCCGTAAAGAGGTGGCACTTAGGTATGACACAATTTTTGATAACTTTTTTATGGTCTCTAATCTACCTTTTGGTAGTTGACCATGAGTTATTTTCACATACAGAGGTAACAATCCTTCTACCTTACGTACCATCTTTTCTGAAATGGTCTTAGGATGCAAAGAAACAAGGGTCAGTTTTCATCTTCAAAATCCAACAATGATGAATCTTCTTCAGCTTTGACAACATGGGAATCAAACCAGAGTTGGGAACCTGAGAATAATGGGTCTCAGCATCAAGAGATCCTGTAAGTTACCTGTCTGTTATGTTGTCAGTGTCTGTTGTCTTTGATAAAAGATTACACATCTCATGCCTAGAAAGAGTAACACCTGTGGATAAGAAATTTCAAATTGAGTCTGATCTCTGGACTTGCATACCATAGGGTATTCCCTAGAAAATTCTTCTCATTGGACAGCTAAATTAGGATGAGGTTGAGTGGTGAGCTTGCGGCTGTCTTCAGGTATTGTACTTGAGAATGGGGTAATAGAGCTTGTCTCTTCTCATGGATGGACAGAGAGTGGACTCAAAAGAAGAAACGTAAAAGAGAAATAATTAGAGAAGAAGACACGAGAATTTTACGAGGAAAATCCTTCAAAATCAAAAAGGGAAAAGTCATGCTGTTGCACATGGTACTATGTCAAAATGGAGTTACAATTACAAGAGAGACCCCCCACACCCATATATATAACTGGTGTTTGAGGCTTACAAAGTTACAGTAGAAGTTCATGTATACCCTTTTGGCATTATTTTCCTCTATCAGACTATACAACTCCATCAGTTTCCCACTTAGAGGCTGATAGTCTCTCATAGTTCACTCGTCTTTATGACCCAAATTGTCCTAGTGCAGTGGCACCTTTTTATCACTAATCATGGAGGCCAATCGAGGCAAATTGCGTTTCTCAATGGTTACACCCTTGGTTATATATCTGCTGGATTTTTTGCAGCAAGGAATTTCTTCAATCGCAACATCCCATCATTTATCAGCTCGCGAATATGATACTTCAGTCGAATGTGCTTTGTCCTTGAGTGAAATACTGAATTTTTTGCTAGACAAACAATGTTGACTGTCACTGAAAACAACACTCTTATCCTTCTCTTTGCTTATCTCCTTAAAAAATTTCTTCAACCAAATCATCCCCTTACAAGCTTTAGATATAGCAACATAGTTTGTTTTGGTGGTTGAGAGGGCACACACTTCCGAAGTCTAGACATCCAACTTACTACAGTGCCACCTAGGGTATAAACATAACCGAGGTGGTCTTCCCATTATCTGCGTTACTACCAAGATTTGCATTGACAAAGCCTTGTGATGTCACGATGTTTTTCATGAAAGAGTCATATCTAAGGTGCCTCTCAGTTATCTTAGCAGCCACTTAGGTGCCCAATGCTTTATTGTCAGATTAACCATATATCTGCTCATAACTCCCAGCTACTTCTGGTCTGGTACACACCATTGTATCAAACTGTTGACAACTGACTGTTGAGACACTTTAGCCATGTAATCCCCGCTCTTCGTTTGTCTTTGGTGACCGCTCCTTCAAGAGCTTGAAGTGACATGTTAAAAGAAGTTTTTCTGCGCTTTGTATTCGGAACACTAAATTTGTGAGCACTTTATCAATGTACTTTTCTTGAGACAAGTTCAGAATTTCTTCTGATATATCTCGCATGATCCTCATCCAAGAAATTTAATTTTCTTCTCTCAAGTCCTTCATGAACTCCTTTAGCACTTGCTGCTTCAGTTTAGTGATCTCTCTTGTGGTAGGTGGTGCATATCATTCGCATACAACATCAAAATAAATGTTTAGTGAACCTTAACACACATAAATGTGTCAAATCTCTTGTTCCACTTTGCACAGGCCTGCTCCGAACCATATAGACTTTTCTTCAACTTGCAAACATAGTTTTCTTCGCCAAACCTTGTGGTTGTACCTTGTAGATGTTCCCTTATAGGTCACCATATGCAGTCTACACATCTAACTACTCTAGATGTAAGTTCTGAGCAGCTACAATCCTAAACACCAAACTTAAAAAATTGGAGAGAAAATCTGTGTTATGAATTCCTTTAAGTACCAATCTCGCTTTGTACCTCTTGCTGCCATCAGGTTCTTCTGACTGGGACACCCACTTTTGTACAATGCCTTCTTCTCATTTGACTGAGTTAGCAATTGTAATACGGTTTTCTCAAGTGAATCCAACTCATTATGCATTGCCAACCCCCAGTTAACAGACTTTTTATCCTGCATTGCTTCTGAAAGTTATTCTGTTCCCAGCATCAGTCAAAAGCAAATATTGCAATGATGGATAACACCTCCTTACACGTTTCGAAATTTTGCTAGATCTTCTTCAAGTGGGTTTAGATGTAGGTGGTTCTTATTCTAGTTCTTGGTCAAAGTCTAGAACAACAATATCAAGATTCCTAACTTTAACATTTTATAACCTCCCTCTAATTCAATCTTTTTAGTCTCTCTATTTGTTTGCTCACCCTAGATTCTACCGCATATTTCTCCTTGAAAAGTATGCTTTCATTGAATATAACATCATGACTTAATTTTCTTTTCCTTTTTTTTTTTTTTTTTGGTAAGGAAATTTTCCTATTTTGTTCATCCTAACCGATAACAAAATAAACAACACCATATTCAATGAAAAAACAGCTTCTAGCCTTTGCATTATGCTTATCTCTATTTTTCAGAATTTATGTGCTCATAGGAAACACAACAAAAAACCTTTAGATTCGAGAGATTTACCTTCTTTCCAGTCCATTTTTCTTCTGGCAGCTTGAAATCAAGTGGAAATGAAGGTTCTCTATTTTTATTTTTATTTTTTGCCGAGATGAAGGTCCTCTGGACCTCTGTTGATTGGATATGTTGTCGTGTTAACTACAGATGCCCAAAACCTCTATTGATTGGATATGTTTTCTTCTGGCAGCTTTTCTCTCTCTTTTTTTTTTCTTTGGTTCTCTTCCGGTCTTTGAAAAGTTGACATGTTTTTGCGTACCCTGGATTTGTAATCCTCACATAGACCAGTTATCTATGGGCTTTCACATCAGTCAATTTTTTCTTTGATTTTTAGAATATTTAAATAATTAACCACGTCTTCATCTAAAAACTCAAGCTTTTTGAACAACTGTCAGTGGTCTCACAAATTCTCTCATGGTATCAAAGGAAGAGGTCCCGAGTTCAAATCTTCCATGCCCTTGTTTGTCTCCCCAATTGCCTATTTCTACGCTTTAGGCTAAGGCCAAAATCTAGCCTACGTGTGAGGGGGAGTGTTAGAATATTTAAATAATTAACCACGCCTTCATCTAACAGCTTAAGCTTTTAGAACAGTTGGCAGTGGTCTCACAAAATCTCACAGATGCTAACACCTTCATCCCTTTTTGCCTCATGCATCTAAGCTTGCGGTGCCACAATTTTGAATTAGCTTCTGAGTCAGCAAGTGCTACTATTGATCTATTGCTTTCAATCATCTTTGGTGTTCCGAACTTTGATCCTCGTGCTACAACCATAGCAAGTTAACATCCTTCCACAAGCCATACCCACAAATAGTTTTGTATCTTGTGCTGTCTATTTCACCTATAGAGATCAATTTTCTCTTAAGGCCAGGAACATATTTGACACAACTTCCGCTGAGACCAATTTATGTAAACCCTTCCCCATTTTATCTAAAGGTTCATCAGCAAGATAATTTTGTCCAATTTAAGTGAAAAGATGTACCCATGATTATAATCCAAGATTCACTCAAACTGGCAATGCTCAAGATTAGGGCATTCCTCCTCTTGATTCTGATGTAGATTCTGATTTTTCTTCTTCTTTGGGGCTCTGCAATCTCGTTTTAATGGCCTTTCTTTTGTAATTCCAGCAAATTATTTCACCATGAGTTCTTGATTTGCATCTCCCTCTGCACTACAATCTGCTATTGTTTTGATTTGGACCTTGTATATTGCTTCTTCCTTTGCCTCGAGTACCGAAGGCAGCGCCCAAAGATTCACCAGACTCTCTTATGTGAATGTTCTTACCAAGAATCAAATCTCTCTGAAGCTTCGATTTCTTCTAACTGGATGAACTGCTCCTCGCAGTCACAACTGTGCTTCAACTAAAGAAAATAATATAATGGAATCAAAGCTTTTACCTTGTCATCGTATTTGATTTCCATTGAACTCAATAAAGTCACGATCATGTTGAATTCGTTGATGTCAGCACCTCCGTCCATCTTTAGATTGAGGAGACGGCACGCAAGATATACCTTGTTTAATGTGGCTTCTCGCACATGTTATACAAAGCCCTCATCGATTGTGCCGTCGTCTTCTCATTGGCAATGTTGAAGGCAACATTCCGTGTCAACATGAGACAATTATATCTAGGACTTGCTGATTTAACAATTCCCGATCTTCTTGCTTCAGCAATTCTAGTTTAACCTCCAACAGAGGCTGATGCAGGTTCTTCTGACGCACCAAATTCCTCGCCATCTCGGTCTTCACCTTTCATTCATCCATCTTCATCGCTTCCACTATTCTGTGAACTAGAGCTCTAATACCATCTATTAATAATGAGAAACGTTTAAGAGAAGAAATTAGAGAAGAAAACACACAAATTTTTACGTGGAAAACCCTGCTAAATCAAATGTGTCCTTTTGATTGTACTTTCCTCTATCAGACTCCACAAGTTCATCATCACTACGTTGCCTTAAACTCACACTTCATAATGGGAGATAGTCTCTTTGTTACTGTTACGTCAGAGCCATTATTTGGATGTTGTATTGGCTGGTTAAATGTCATAATCTCCATTAATACTATAGAACCAACAAATATCAATGTGTCCGATTCTAATGAGCCTATGGTAAGCTAGACATAGTGATACTTACATAAGGAAGTTATTCAAGTAAATACGACCTCTGTTGAAGAAAAAAACACATATTATGACAAATGTTCTAGAAAAGTTTTATTATCCAGAAGAATTTTACATTCATAATTTAGAATGGTTTTAACCATTCTAAATATATTTTTATCTTTGTTTATCTATTGTACATACTTATCTATTTTCCCTCGATTGGTCTTGCTTTTATTTTATGAATCTTTGGGGTTTATCGACCGCCGACCCATCGACTGCCGACCCCAACTAGTTTGGGATGAAGATGTTGTTGATGTTGATGAATTTAGAATGGTTTTAACAGTGTTATGCTGACTTCCACAATTGACATTGATTTCTTCATGATAATAAATGGTGGATTATCTCATAACTTTCTCAAAGCGGGAGCAAATTCTTTCTTTAGGATTTAATCTAGGGACATGGAAGAAGGTAGCTGAAATTAATAGAAAAGGAAAACAAAGGCATATTTGAAGTCCCTTGTGATACATGAAGCGCTACCTTAACCGAGCAACAGTAGCTTGTTAGCTCTTCATGTATACATGTTTTCATTGTAAATTAATTGCTGCCATTAGGTAACGTACATTGCATAAGTTGAGCCATGCATTGCATTAAATATCAACATCACCTTTATCCCAAACTAGTTAGGGTCGGCGGTCGATGAACTCCAAAGATACATAAAATAAAAGCAAGACCGATCAAGAGAAAAGAGATAAATATGTAAAAATAAATAAACAAATATATAAAGGACTAAAAAGGACAGTCAAGACCATGGAAATTCTGTTCCTCCACAATATTAATAGCCTTCCTCCACCCGTCCTAAGACAAACCGTACGCCAATCTATTTCTCACTCCATTAAATCTTGTTTTATTACTTTCCCCCAAGTAAGTTTTGGCCGACCTCTTCCTTTCTTCGTGTTATGCTCTCGGTAACGAACTTCCGTTTTTATCGGGGCATTTAGAGATCTTCGAAGAAGATGCCCAAACCATCTCAATCTATGTTCTCTCATATTTTCTGCCGCCAATTCTACCCTAACTTTTCGTTGAATATCTTCATTCCTTATTTTATCCATCCTTGTATGATCACACATCCACCTTAACATCTTCATTTTCGCTACTTTCATTTTATGCTTATGTTGCTTCTGTGCTGGTCAACATTCAGCTTCATATAGCATGACATGTCTTATTGCTGTTATATAAAATTTTCCTTTTAGTCTAAGAGAAATTTTGCGATCACACAAAAATCCTGATGCATTGCGCCATTTCATCCAACCTGCTTTGATTCTATGGTTTAGATCCTCATCAATCTCTCCCCCCTTTTGCAATATTGATCCCAGATATGTAAAAGTATCTTTCTTGGGTACCTCATGTCCGAGCATATTGACAGCTTCTTGATCTCCTCTTTCTGCCGTGTCGAACTCACACTTGAAGTATTCGGTCTTACTTCGACTTAACGTAAATCCTTTAGACTCCAACGTGCTTCTCCATAATTCTAATTTAACGCTAACCCAGCCCTAGTCTCATCTATAAGCACAATATCGTCTGCAAATAGCATATACCACGACACTTCATCTTGGATATCTTTTGTTAGCATATTCATAACCATAACCAAGGCAAAAAGATAAGGACTCAAAGCAGAACCTTGGTGTAAGCCTATTGTGATTGGAAAATAATTTGATGTGCCATTACAAGCCTTCACACATGTAGTAACACCGTCATACATATCCTTGATTGCTTCTACATACTTTGAAGGTACTTTTTTCTTCTCAAGAACCCACCAAAACCCTATCATACGCCTTCTTGAGATCAATAAACACCATATGGAGATCCTTCTTCGTTTCTCGATATCTCTCCATCAATTGTCGTATCAAGAAAATAGCCTCCATGGTAGATCTTCCTGACATAAATCCAAATTGATTGACAGAAATCTTGGTCTCTATTCTCAAACGATGCTCAATAACTCTCTCCCACAACTTCATTGTATGGCTCATAAGCTTATGCCTCTATAGTTGGAATAATTCTAGATATCCCCATTGTTCTTGTAAATATGCACAAGTATACCCACCCTCCATTCATCAGGCATCTTATTAGTTTGGAGGATTTTGTTAAAAAGGCTAGTCAACCAACTTATTGCCACATCTCATAAGCATTTCCATACTTCAATAGGGACACCATCGGGTCCCAAGGCTTTACTAGTCTTCATGTTCTTTAATATCTCCTTAACTTCCCGTGCTTTAACTCTATGCACAACCTTTCTGTTTAAATCATCAGAAGCATCTTCCAAATCCACCTCACCTCTATCGCTCTCTCCATTAAAAATTTTGTTAAAATAGCTCATCTCTTATAAAAAAATGTTTGATTTTCATCCTTGATACATCTAACCCATGTCAAGTCTTTACTTTTCTTATCCCTTGACTTTGCAAGTCTATAGATACATTCTTCTCCTTCTTTGCTCCCAAGTCTTTTGTACATATCGGTGAAAACCTTGCCTTTGGCCTCTTGCACTGCTTTCTTGGCATTTTTTCTCGCCAACTTAAACTTTTGCAAGTTCTCTTCATTATGACGTTTATGTAAACATCTGAAGCACTCTATCTGTTTAATTGCCTCATGCACCTCTTCATTCCACCACTAGGTTTCCTTTGTTTGATGCATGTTTCCTCTACTTTCCCCTAACACCCCTCTTGCCACTCTGAATGCAGTTAGACATCTCTTTTCACATTATATTTACTTTGCCCTCCAGTCGCCACGGTTCTTTCCTTGAATTCTATTTGTTTTTCCTCATGTAACTTCCACCATCTTCCTCTGGGGTGTTGAGCACTTCTCTGCATTTTCTGTACTTTGTTATATCGAACCTCTAATTTTGACCGTTGCAAAAAGTGATTAGATGTGAAATTGCATAGCTACACATTCTCCAGGGTATACTTTACAATCTACATACGAGGCTCTATCCTCTCTTCTAGGAAGGAATAAATCAATTTGGCTACAATTTTGACCGCTGCGAAAAGTGATTAGATGCGACTCTCTTTTCCTAAAGAAGGTATTTGCCAACATCAAATCATAAGCTAATGCCACACTCAAGATGTCTTCACCAGCCTCATTTCTAGTCCCATATCCAAAACCTCCATGAATTCTGTCAAAACCTCCATTACTTTGACCAACATGTCCATTTAGATCTCCTCCGATAAATACCTTCTCCTCGTGTGGTATTCCCCTTAAAATCTCTTCTAGATTTTCCCAAAATCTGCTCTTATCGGATGCTTGCAGTCTAACTTGGGGGGCTTACACACTAAGGATATTCAGAATCAAATCACCAACTACTAGCTTAACTAAAATAATTCTATCTCCTGTTATTTTAACATCAACCACTCTATCTTTGAAACTTTTGTCGATCAGAATCTCAACTCTATTTATACTCGTCTTTTGTGCCTGTGTATCACAGCTTGAATCCGGTGCCTTCCACTTCCTTAGCGTTCTCTCCTATCCATTTAGTCTCTTGCAGGCAACCAATATTTTCTCTCCTTCTAGCAAGAGTATCTGCCAACTTCCTCAACTTACCCGTTAAGGTTCCTACGTTCCAACTCCCCAATCAAATTCTTACCCCCTAAGCCTTTCTTGCCCCGCACACTCGCCCATGAAAGTGTGAGGACCTTAGCTCACTTTCCACCACATCTGCGCACCGATGTGGCGCATCACTTTGGGAATGATGGCCCAAGGCTAGCTTTCTTATCCCTCACATCCACCTATCTTGGTGCAAGGACCCTTGCCCATTTTTCGCTGCACCCGGGCACCGTTGCAACGCGTCGCTAGAAGGGTACGCTCCAACGAAATATCATAAGGGTTCATCTTTTATAAATAGCTTTTTTTTACATCCGGCCCGCTACGCCTGATGCAATTCTCCTCCTTTATCTTGGCTTGGGACAGGCTATGTAAACTACATAGGCGGAGTTCCATGCATTGCATTCAGTTTTTCAATAAATCTAATGCTTGTCTGAAAATCTGTGCAGATGTCATCACTGTGGGATTAGTGAGAAATCTACTCCCATGATGCGACGTGGCCCTAAAGGACCGAGGACCCTTTGCAATGCATGCGGATTGATGTGGGCAAACAAGGTGAAAGCTAGAGTCTTGTTGAGATGCAGTTTTGAGTTTGTTCAAACCATATTTTTCCGGCTTGCATTCTCAACATGCAATATAAATAATGACTATGGCACGAATACCATGTTAGGAAATACTTTACTGCTATAAGATACAGTAGTTACAGCTAATCCTGGTTAGAAAATAAGGTGATCTGCTATATTTGTTTGTTTGCCATATTGGTGAAGTAAAGATGGCTAGTGCTGTTTTTGGTAATGGTATTCTTTTGAGACTTTACCATTGGCTAGGGTAGACACTGTGATATTGTTTGGCAGGTGTTGACGTGGTAAAAGTGATGCCTTAGATTCATGTATTTCTACATTAGTATTTGCATTTTCACTTGCAATTGCTTGTCCCAGTTTTTGCTTTAAAATGAGAAGAAATGTCTTGACTTGTCCATATGGCTTTTGAGTCGAAAAGACTTTGAAAAGCATGTGCTTACTGTAACAATTTCTTAATGATCTTTAGGGAACTTTAAGGGATCTTTCTAAGGCAGCCCACCCAGGTGGACAAGTTTCTTCCTTAAACAGGAACGAGGTGGGCAACCAATTTCTGGATCCTAATTATTTGAGTCCTTTAGAGTTGTTGCTTTTCTGCTTGGGACTGTGTTCACTTCTTAAATCTCCTCTCTATGTTGATAGATGCAGAGCGCAAACCTGGGGGCTGATTGAATGGGCCTTAGAATGGCAGAAAATGCTAGTGATTCATCATGACTACATTCTTTGGCTCAACCGGCAAAAAGATATCGATGTTAGAAATTTTGAGGGAGCGCGCTAGAAGGTTTGTAAGAGACTTCCTTTAGATAATGCGATACTCAGTTTACTGCATGGGATGTCCTTTCTGGCTTTCCAGATGGATGCAGGTCTTGGAAAGTTTCCTTATACGTCGGCTAAGCGACCTCTGGGTGTTGGAATTGTATAGAGAGGAACTGCAAATTTCCCTCTTTTTTTATATCTTTGACCCAAACTGTGTGGAATAAGCGAGATAGTTCTTTGCAGTCTTCTCTAGATTTTCATTACTCAAAAGAGCCCTTTTGTGTTAAGTGGCTGAACAGTATTATTATCTCTTGCGGATCCTACGCCTCTACTTATTATTCTTGAACCTTTTTTTGTATATATAAATTCTGAAACTGGCTGGATGCGTAGGTTCTCTCTCACACGACTGGCCCTTGCTCTCAATTGAATAGAGAATTAGGAAATGAAGGACAGCTGAAGAATATTTAGAAGCCAGAGCGTCGACATCAGACTTTTGTTATAAGAGCAACTTTTTTTTTTCAGCCATTACGAAGGGCTACTTGACACCAAAATAATTCACATCCTAACTCAAGCCATGTAGAACTGGATGACCATATTATTGCTGTGATCAATTTCCATGAACCATGGTGTAAATTTCAGAACTTAAATCACATATAAATACTTTTAAAGATGAAAACCACGTAGAATTGACTTATCATACTTGTAACTTAGTTTTTAGCCTCTTGAATCCTTACTTACGTCGGTACTTTTACAGGGCATCGCAAGAGAAAGAAACTATTCAAATGGAATATTCCGTTTGTGCAGTTGTTAAGAAATACCTGCATTTGGGGTAGTCATTCATCGAGGCCAAATCCTTTTGTAACTGAGCATGCAATGTTCAAGGATGCACTGAGCATTACATTCCAATAGAAATGGAAGACAAGATGAGAAATGGGGCGCGGGAATGTTTTTTTGGCATGGGAATGTTAGAATTCACCTTTATCATCGCACCAGTTTTTAGATCTAAGTAGAGGCGTCAAATGGGTGGGTCGGGTCGGGTCGGGTATGGGTGGGGTCGAATATGGTCCGACCCATATTGACCCATTTAACCCGTTTTGACCCATATTCATCCAATGCAAATTTAGTGACCCATACCCGACCCAACCCATACCCGACCCGACCCGTATTACTTAAATACTTATATATTTAGCTAAATTATGAAATATTTATTTCTTATAATTTATTAAGAAAAATTATATTGCTAAAACATGCAATTGAATTTTTTTCTGAAAAAATTTAAATTTTTTCTTTATAAAATAATTTTTTTATTATAACCGGCCACCTGCGACCTCTGCTCGCCACTGCTGACCGTTGCCCGCTTCCTGCCATTGTCGTCCCCTCAAACTGCTGCTCGCCACCTCCGTCGCCGAAGCTGTAGCTCTCCCCGCACGGGCTGCCGCTTCTGAAGGCGTACGGGGCGTAATCGGAGCTCGGGAAGGGAGGTGCTCCGGCAGGTTTCGACGCTGACTCGTACTCGATTCTGGTTTATCTTGCCGAGTTAAGTTAAAAGACTTCAATACTAATTGAGCTTTTCCGTTAGTTGCATTCAAAATATCTATAGCTGCCTAAATCAGTCATCGAAATCTTTATAGTTTGCGTTGCTAACCTCATATCCAAGAAAATAATAAAATAATCTGAGTTCTTACGGCCCAAGCTTGTGACGGTCTTCAATTTTACTGTACGGTAGAGTTGAGTTAAGCTACGGTATTCAAAAAATTCTATTCAAATACTCAATCGTATATGGGGGGTTGTCACTGTATTTGTCCAAGTAGGCTCAACTTTACCCCACCCTAGTTCGTCATGTTCGGATGAATTGATCGGGAAAAACGAAGCGTGGGTCGATTTTTTTTCCACGCAACGCTATATCGATGATGTCGATATGGAAATATACAGCACCGGCACGTACTCCTCATCCAAAACCAAAATCAGAATTTGGCGTCGTCTCTATTAATGGCGTAAAGCAATGTTCGTAGAGGCAACTGCACACGCACTGTGGCGGCGGTCGACGGCCGACGGCGGCGGAGGGTGGTGGTTGGTGATGGTGACCGGAGGTGGGCAGCGGTGACCATTGGCGGCCAAAGCAGAGCGACGACCAAGGCAGGAGAAAAAAGAAAATAGAAAAGAAAAAAAATAATATAAAAAACAAATTATTAAAATATTAAAAAAATTAGATTTTTAAAAAAATATTCACAAAACTTATTTATGATTGCCTTAAGATAGTTTTCTTAGCTAACTCATTTATGACCCATTTGAAACCCATTTATGACCCATAAAGTTTTTAAGCAACCCATTTATGACCCATTTAAGTACTTAAGCTAACCCATTTTTGACCCACCATCATCAAATATGGGCCAAATGTGGGTTCTAGACCCATTTTGCCACCTCTAGATCTAAGAAAGGAAAGTTAGTCCGAAGTGTGAGACCAAACATGGTTTTGGCTTAAAGGTTCAGGACATATATTCATACCTTTGTATTTCTATTTGTACTTTTATTTAGGCAAGGTCCATCACTCCATTCAAATGTATATGTACATCCTTGAATGTTATTGATCGCGCGAGCCACGCGGTACGCTTGCATGCGAGCTTTGCTGAAATAGTTCGTTTCTTATAGTTACTCCAGCTATACTCTAATCTAAGAAAATCTCTACTATCCATGCGTAGTGTTGGTAATTTAATTTTTTCTTATCAATTTTATTTTATATATTCATTTAATTTGCATAATTGTGCAGAATAATGCAAATTTTGTTAATAAATGTTTAAAAATAATTTACAATGTATATATAGATTATTTGAAAGAGTTTAATAATGTAAGGATACCCATCTTATATCCGACCGATATTTGACAAATTATATATGGAAAGACAAATAGATAATACCAAAATCATATTTGAGAAACGACGACATTAAATCATATTTATGATGGGTTGCAAATCTATTTTACATAAAATTCCATGTAAACTCTATCGCAAAAATTGATTAACATGAATATCTGTTTTGTTACTGTCTTCGGCATGTAATTATATTTTTCTCGTGAAAATATTATATGCCGGCACAAATATTTAGAATAACTTAAAAAAAATATGTTCTTAGATAGATTCAACTTCCCACAAGAGCCTCATCCTTGTCCTGCTCAAAATCAAAACCTTTCTAATTCTCAAAGTCTCCTTCAAACATTTTGAGGACTGACAAAAATAAACTGAAGGGTCGATTTATTATCATGACTCTTCTTCAGTGAAATGTAGATGGTGGGCTGATAGACGTGGCCACGGTTCCGGAACCGTCGGTTCCAGTTCATGAGCCGGCGGTCCAGTTCCGATTTTTTACATTAAATATTTAAATAATAAATTATCAATTATAAATTATAATCAAATTGTACATTGTAATCAAATTTGGAGGGAAAAAAAGGGGAGGGGGAAGGGACTTGAATTTAATGAATTGTCATTAAGCGCCTACATATATTTTTGAGATAGAAAATCAAAACCCATGTAGTTCGTGATGACCCCAATTTACCTCATCGTCAATCATCGCTACCCGTTTCGGTACCCATGGCGGTGGTGTCTCTGTCATCATCATTGAATAATTCGGCTTCAATGGTTCGATCCAGCTCTTGTTGTCGAAATTTAGCTTTCGTTCAATCATCAACACAAGCTTGAGCCTCCACAGAATCCAGATGTAATCTTGAGCAGTGATCATCCAAAATTAATCATCCAATACTAAATGCTTGTTCAACCGCAACTGTTGAACAATGGGTTACTAAAACCTGTCTTACGATTAGAGCAAGAACTGTGAATTGGGTTGAATGCTTCTGTCACCACTCTAGAATTTTGAAATCTCTATCGTCTTCGGAATCACCATACTCAAAAGCAATAATTAAATAGTTTTTTATTTCGAAAATATTACATGTTGCTCATTTTTGTCTTTTTTGCCTACTCTTCAGCATTTGTTACCCTTTACTAATTCTATTACCCTTCCCGTTTTGTAAGTCACTACGTTGGGAAGATCCACTATAAACTAAACTATATCTACTACGAAATTTATTATATAATTCTACTATAGCGTCTTTAATTGTTTCTTGTACCGTTCTAAAATTTACGAACTTGTTCAAATGTAAACATTGATAATACATATTCAGATAATTACCTAAACCATCTAATTTGGTAGGTGAATCGAAAACGAAAGCAATCAAGTAAATAAGAGGAATGTCGGTATAATAATGCAGCCATTTTGCTCGCATTGCTATAATAGTCGGACCTAATTGATCATCTTTTTCATATTCTTAAAAAACTGCAGCAATATTAACACACTCTATTAAAAATAAATGCATAGTAGGATAATAAACACCAGATAAATTATAAGTTGCATCATAAAAAAATTTTAATTTTTTTTTTTGCAAATATCTCACTCTTGCGGCAATAAACTAATTTCGAAAATATTATTCAAAATAAATGCACATAATAAATCTTTATAAGCAAAAGATTGATTAAGTAATTCGTAGGTAAATTTCCAACGAGTCGAAATATCTTTTGAAATTCTTTTTGGTGCTCTTCTATGTTGTTTATGAAATCTGCTCCATTCTTTCATAATTCGAGGATGACTCCATAAAAATCGAATTGCTCTTTTTATTAGGGTGAAAAAAGCATCAAGATCTCGTAAATCATCTTGCACACATAAATTTAAACATGACAAACACATCTACGGTGAAAAAATTGTCCACCAGAAGAGGATTTACAAACTTTTTTTTTTAATTCAGGAATGGAAGCGGTATTTGCCGCGGCATTATCAAAACTAATTGAAAAATTTTATTAATCAAATTATATTCTTCTAAAATTTGTCGAATTACTCTATAAATATTATTGGCCTTATGCCTTTCATCAAACACTCGAAATGCAATAATTCTTTTTTTAATGTTCCAATTGTCATCTATTCAATGACATGTGATATCCATATAAGAATGAGTTTGCCAAGGAACACTCCAAATGTCGCTACCTATATGCACACGTCAATTGAAATCCATAAAAAAAAATTCAAATCTTTTTTTTCCTTTTTTGCAAAGCCGAAAAAGTTTGCGTTTAAGAGTATATCTCAGAACAGATTTTGCTCGTGGGGTACAGACAATGTTTATAAAAAAAATTAAATCAATTTTTTTACAGATATTAAATGGTAAATGGTCAATGGCAACATATTAGGCTAATGTTTTTTATAAACTTGTTCATTGTAACGAAATAAAGAAGAAGTGTTAGGATTAACATACCCGGAAATTTGTTGTTGTCTGGTGTAGATTCCCGCTTGCGTTGCATGTTTATTTCTCAGACGTCGATTAAATGTTTCATAGCCGCCTCTAGTTGAAAAATTGTATTTACTCGTACAATATTTGCATTGTACCTTATACTTGTCTCCGTCTAAATGTTCCTTCTCGAAGTGTTGCCATATGTTGAATGGATCCTCCTGTTTCGGTTCATTTGATGTCGACATTTTTTTCGACACCGGTAAGAGGATGAAGACTTTCTTGCGTTAGGACGTGCTCGATATTAAGAATAACTTTGATATTATCGTCATCGTCTATCCACCATGTATACTCACGAGGATCATATTCATGAGGATAATCGGATTCCCTCATCACCATCGTGCTCTTTTTAGTATTTCTGCTTCCACTTGTCATTTTTTGAGAGGATTGAACAAAAAATTGGAAGAATTGAGCTGGGATTGAAAGATATGAGCGGATTGAGAGAATTTGAGAAAAATTGTGAGAAAACATGAAAAGGAGAGGAGTATTTATAGAAATTTAGGATAGTTTTAATAAATTAAAGAAAAAAAAGGAGCCATCGTTGTAATGCAACGGGCATATATATATAGCCAATTAGCCGTTGGGCCTAAGCAGCCCAATTGCTAATTGGCGGTTCGGAACCGGCTCGGTTTCGAAATTTTCGTGAACACGGGCTGGGCTGATTTCGATTCGAAACCAGCGGGCCTGGTCAACAGGCCGGTTCCGGGCCCAAACCGGCCCGTGGCCACCTCTAGGTGGGCAGGCTTTGTATTTGGTTCAACCGAGAAACTAAAGGCCGGTCGCACTAAGATTGTTGAGTTTGATGTTTTAAACCGTGCAAGATGCTCACAAGTGGAGCTCACAGCTTCGGACATATATGACAAAACAAATGGGGGCCCCCCCTCATCATCCATCCTGTCCAGTGGCAAAGTTTCACCATTTGTCATTTTTGCTTTGCTTCTTGACAAAATCAGCCCGCCAGCTTCATCATTTACCTCCCTTTCCACCAGAGCATCCCAATGATTGATTCTCCACAACTCTTTCGCAGTACCCAGTAGCATCCAGAGCTCCGTTTTCATGGCAGAGACCAGTACCAGCAACGGCAGCAGCACCACCACAAGTGATGGATCTCCCATAAGCGATTTAGCCCCAGACCATCTTTTTTCAATCTTGCTCCTCCTACCTGTTGATTCAATCGTTTCTTTCTCCATGACTTGCAAAAAGTTCAGGACTTTAGCATGCTCTGATGCTCTCTGGGAGTCCATATGCAGGAGAGAGTGGGGACCCACCTCAGTCGATGCCCTCAAATCCTCGGATTACCGTGAGGGTCTCTCATGGATGAAGATATACGACCATGTGCTTCATCTTGATTCCGTCGCGTGTCATAATCTTTCAGAGACGGGCGGTGGTGAGATGCTGTTGCCCAGCCCAAGGGCCTCTCACTCTCTCAACTTTGTGTCTGATTGCTTGGTTCTGTTTGGTGGTGGCTGTGAGGGAGGTAAGTTTCTTATTGCTCTTGAAACTTCCAAGTATTTAATAAACCGTGCTTTTTATTTCCTTAATATGATGAGGACCACCGTCAATTCTGACGTGAATTTTTGTAAGATGTTGGGTTTTCCAGTGAAAATATTCGTACTTCCAAGTAGTTGGGTTCTTTGGGTTTCTGTTGTCTTCAGTAGAAATACACTAGCGTGGTCTGCCTGGAAAGATTAGTAGGATTTGGATTGTGCTTTCTTGCCGTGTGATTTATATTTGGTTCATTCTTCTTTTTACAAGTGCAGGCTTACATATTTTGTGTATACGACTGACAAGGCATGCATATGTCATTGCTTCAGTCATGTCTTTCTATACGCCAATTGCTGCTGATAAACTGATTATGATCATTACACTGTCAAAACAATATAGAGCCAGGGATGTGAAGTGTAAAATTTCCTGTCTGAGAAGTATTGAAGTGACCTAGCTTAGTCATTGTTTCTGATATAGAGTCCTTGTTGCTTTCTATTGACCATGACCATCGACATTGAGAATATTCCTCAGCTTGCTTTTTTTTTTTTGGTCGAAACCTTAGCTTGCTATTGACCATGACCATCATGAGTATTCCTCAACTTCCTACCGAGATCAAGCTACCAATGGAAGGGGTAGAGCATCAGAATAGCTCTTGCAGACTTTTTTGTCTCCCAAAGAAAATAGACTGGTAATTCATTTTTATGAGTAGAGATTCTGTTAGCATCATGACAGTAACTTTTCTTCCTCCCAACAGCATTGATCCAATGGCCGAAACCATTGTGAAAACAATGAAGATAGCCAGAGAGAGAATGTGGAATTGATATTCACTGGTGATTAATAGTCCTGAATTCTTTAATCATGATTAGAGGGGGCACTAAAAGCCTAGCCTCTGTCCTTTCCATCCTTTGGATAGTTAGTGGGGAGGGGAGGATAGCTTTTGGTTTTCTTATCTGGCCCATTCAGTATGTGAACATTCAGATTTGCTGAATCACGAGAAGTCCTTGCTGACTGACCTCCTCATGGAACAATATAAGATGCGGAATTGTTCACATCAGTCTAACAGCTGATTACTGTCTTCCTGTATGCAATTTTGATGGTTTTGCCGTACACACATTTGTATTGTAGAAATCCTTTTCCTACTAAATCTTTGCTCAGTTTTGATTCTCTTTTCCTTTCACAAATGTGATTCAGTGATATGTCATTTAAATGCAAAGTTCTTTCTGTTAGACTAGCTTAAGAGGATATTAATGATTCATCTGGTATTATTTGCCTTGCATCGTCGTATCGCCTCACCCATATAGCTCTCTGCATTATTGCTTCGGTCTTTAGTCTGTGGTCTGGTTGCTGGTGTGATCAATTATCCTAGCTTTTCCTAACTATTCTTTTTTAAGGATCTTTTAGTTCAGGAGAGGAGTTACATACAAAGTCGATAGCTGTATTATCGAATTGATTCTTGAAAGATGTGATCATGCATCAAGCTCCGTAAGACTTATACAGGATATATATATCCCAAATGAATTCTTTAAAAAACTGAAAAATGGTCTTGTTAGAGTTTATTCCCTAAAAAAGGAGAGAAAATTCATACTTCAAAGTGTTCTTGGAGCTGAGCATCTATTATGGCTGGCTTAAGAAAGTGGATCATTGGCATACAATAACAGAGTACAACTTTTGTGGGCATAGTGGAACGGAGTGCCAGGAACCTCTAAAGTAAATTGGCAAATGTATGTTTTCACTGTTGAATATTGATCTCTTTATCTAATGTCCTTTTTTTCCTTTTTGATCACGTCAGGGCGTCATCTTGATGACACTTGGGTGGCATATATCGGAAAAGATTTTAGGAGGACGTTGGAATGGCAGAGGGTTGATTCAGGCTCTCCAAGTGGAAGATTTGGGCATACATGTGTAGTGATTGGCAATTTCCTCGTTCTGTTTGGAGGAATCAACGACCATGGGAACCGCCAAAATGATACTTGGGTAGGGCAAGTCACATGGCATGAGACTCTGGGCATCACTTTATTATGGAGGCTACTTGATGTGGGTTCAATTGTACCACCTGCCCGTGGAGCACATGCCGCATGTTGCATTGACGACCGGAAGATGGTTGTCCACGGAGGAATAGGGTTGTATGGCCTTCGATTAGGAGACACTTGGGTATTGGAACTGTCTGAAAACTTCTGTTTAGGAAGATGGCATGAGGTTGTGACTCACCCATCACCTCCTGCTCGTTCGGGACATTCACTGACTTGCATTGGGGGAAGCCGAACAGTGTTATTTGGAGGGAGAGGATTGGGCTACGAGGTGCTTAATGACGTGTGGCTCTTGAATTTGTCCGAGGCCAATGGGACGTGGGTGCAATTGTTGTACGAGTTAAGTGATATACCTGAAGGCATTTGCATTCCAAGAGTTGGCCACTCGGCTAACCTTGTCTTAGGAGGTCGGCTGCTGATCCATGGGGGTGAGGATTCATACAGACACCGAAAAGATGACTTTTGGGTGTTGGACATTAAAGCAATTCCATCCATCGGATTCCAGCCAATTCAAGTGAATGCGTGGAAAAGATTGAACTCCAAAGGTTACAAACCAAATGGTAGATCATTTCATCGAGCTTGTGCTGATCATTCCGGAAGATACCTGTATATATATGGGGGGATGGTGGATGGCTTGATTCAGCCTGCGGAGTTATCCGGCCTCAGATTTGATGGGGAGCTCTTCCTGGTGGAGCTAATGCTTCAGCTCTGACGACCAGTAGGATAGGTGCAGTTTATCATTTGTCTTAGTCGTTACCTGGTCCTGCATGTACCGCCGACTCTATGATTAAATGATACTCATGCATCTAATTGAACGAATGAGACATGAATCTACTACTACTGACGAGGTCGTTTTCTGTGCAATACAATACAGCATTGGAAGATCCGCCAAGTCTTTAAATGTCTTATTCCTGACCATAGGTCCTGGGATTTTGGTGATTACAGGGGGGGAGCATTGAATTGCATTCGGCATATATTGGCGAACCCGAACTCTTTAGAGCTCTTGTTTCAAGGACACTGAAAAGGAGACATAAGTATGCCGCGCCCAACACGTCAAGCTCAAATAGACAATTCAACCATAAAGTAGTTCATCCCAGACTGGTTCCTCAACAATCAATGGAGATATAACCCTATAGAACTTCGACAGTTACAGTATTTGTTACATAAAGCCTGCACTTCTATACATGGTTAGGGAGACACCATTCCCGCCCCTTCTTCCCACTGTACTAGGCATAACACATCATAGCCAAAAAATTGCATCCAAAATGCCCAATAAAAGAATCGGCTGGGAATTTTTTTTTACAATCTTAGTTTTGTTCTCCACATCTCTCCGATGACCTTCTTTGGCGCTGGATCAGCTGGTCCTTTGTCTCGCTGTCCAGATGTGAAGTAAAACCACCCATCCCAGAACCCAACAAGTGTAGTCTTCACACGATAAGGGAGTTTGCCAATCACAGACCACTTCTGCATCATTCCGGAAATGACACAAGTAAAAGGCAAAAGTAACAATTAGCAAAGCGTATCGAATAAAACGAGCTCTTCTGAATGATATGAAAGAATCAAGGAACTATCCATTAGCTACAGCAATCAAAACCCAGTTTATTTGTTGTATTGACCTAGGAGAAAACATCTATTTGAACAGATTAGTTCAGTAGGATGGGGAATGGGAAGACAGGTACGGAACCTGGTGATGATAAACCGTGTCATGGCATTGCTGCTGAATATACTTGTGTACTTCAGTAAAGACGGTGACATGACCAGAAAAAGGACACAAAAGAACCCAAAAGAAGAATGGAATGAAGATCTTTGACCTGTAAAGATAGTACCATCTTGTAAAGAACTCAAAAACCAAGCTTCACAGTATGTCAAAAGAGAGACTTTTGCAACGTGTTTATAGTTTAGATTTGACAAAAAACCAAGCTTCACAGGACATCAAAGGAGAAACCTCGTAAAACATGTTTATGCTTTATTCTTGACAAGTTAATCATGCAAAATTGTAACCAATGCAAGAACTATACTTCCAGTGCACGATAAGGGACAGAGAATCAAAAGGCTCCGAGATACAGGAAATAGCGCAAATGTGCAGAGCAGAATAACTTGGAAAAGTGTTGAAGTGACCTGATAACGATGGACCAACCGCATCCAAGGAGAATAGGCAAAGAACCATACAAGCGATGTTGAAAAAACGATTAATTAGGTGGAGCTTCTCACCATGATCAGTGTAGTGACACACATGGTTAAATATTTTATCTATCCATCTACGTTCCTAGGCAAGTGTAGACATCATTATGGGCATGTCTTCTTTCCAACTATTATGAAGAAAGGAGTTAATACCAGTTTATCTAAATTAAACTGGACCACTTCCCCATTAAGCACCATCTTCTTTGTCACTGGATGCTTCTCTGTTGTGCCTCCAGCAATGATAATAGAATTATTAACATGAGCCCAAGCAAACTCAATGTGGGAGTTTGGCTTTAGCATTGAGGGCAATACTTTCCACTTCTTCTCATCGTCTAGCATGTAAACATCGCCATAAACAACCTGACAGAGTGAACAAAGCATTTTCTTGGTGAAGCAAAAGCTAAATTTATCAAATAGATGCTATAGCTAGGCTGTCCCCGCAGAACACAAAAAAAAAAATAGTAAGTTACATAAGACGCGTGAGCAGATGAGATCGTTATTAAGCTATATAACAAAGTATCCAATGTCGTCGACCAGATCAACAAGAGAAGTTTTCCCGTCATCTAAAGAAATATTGAGAGGGACGCTAATCAAGCTACCTCAGGTCTACGGGAGCATTTGAAAATAGGCGATCCAGGTTTCGCCATGAAATCACCTTCTTGACCGCCCAAAACCATCAATCGGTCATCAACCACAACGCAGGCCCTGCATGGATATATTTTCAAGGTGAAACAGTATAGCAACGATTAAATGTCGACATTTCGAAAAAGGTGATGATGCTTATGTGAAAATCCAATAGAATGCTTAGGAAAATCCAATAGAATGCTTAGGTGGAAATCCGATGGATATTTGGGAACAGAAATGCTTCTAACAGATTGCATTAAGTGTCCTCCAAGTAATCTTCGGTTTCTTGTTTCCAAGTAGTCAGTGTTTTTACCCTGAAACCATACATTTGTCAAATATTGACGCAGGGTAGCAATAAACAGGAAAATAATCCCTCTGAATAAACTGTATTCGATTGATAGATGTCTGAAGTCTGTCGATTACAAAGAGCAGATGTCCTTTATATAGATAGGACTCCTAAAGGAAATAGAATTACAAAAGATAATGCTAAAACAAATCAAATCTTATCTAATCAAAAGAGAATTTAAAACGAATATCGCATATATCTCTAGTGCTAAGTTTCCTAAAATAGAAAACGAATATTGAAATATTGCAAATCAAATCTAAAGGTATCCTAAAACGAATATTAGAATCAAATCTAAACGATATCGAATTTGGTAGATCGGAAGTTCGGTAAGTTAGGCTACGTATGGATGGTGGCTGGGGAAACTGTTTCTGTTCCAAAAGTGTTCCAGGAACACTTTTGGAGCAGAAACGCGTATGGTTCAAAAATGTTCCGAAAGTGTTCCGCGGAAAACTTTTGTGCCAGGGAACACTTTTGAAGGAACAAAAAAAACTTGCTTCTGGGATTTTGGAACACTTTTTGGAACACTTTTTGGAACACTTTTGAAACCATCATCCATCGTCGCCAACGCAATTACCACTCGCCTCCTCGCTAAAAGCTGGCCGCCGCCGCCTGCCGCCCGCCCCCAGTCGCCGGTCGCCGTAGCCGGCCGCTGTCGCCGTCGCCTTCGCCGGCCGCCGTGGCCGGCTGCGGCCGCCCGTCGCCGCCGCCGCCGCCCGCCGCCATCGGTCGCCGCCGCCCATCGCCCGCCGCCGGCCGTTGCCCACCTCCGGTCGCCGACCGCCGCCGATCGCCGGTCGGCGACTGAAAAAAGTGTTTTTTTTTTTTAAATTACCAAACGCGTTTTTTTCCCAAAAATCGTAATTTTGAACAGAAACACAAAAAAATATTTATGTTCAAAAAATGCTCCTTGAAACAGAAACGCTACCATACGCAGCCTTAGATATTCGGCAACTTGGAGAATTAGGTAACTTTCCCGATTAGTGAAATTACGACGTCGTTGTCCTACATCAGTCTCCCCTTCTTCAAAAGAACTCGTCCTCGAGTTATAACGTCGTGTCTGGATCCGCTTCCTTCTGTACTTCCAATGCCTCCACCTCTTTTTTTTTTAAGAACCTGACTGCTTGAGTGGATCGCTAGTAAAATCCCATCACAGTACCGCCGGCATCCCATTTTGTGATTGCCATGTGAAAGTCATAATCCGTACAAGATTGCATTGCTTTCGTCTCATATGTTTCAATGTCTGCAATTAAACTCCCTTGGACTGGTATCACAAAGTCAAAGTGCATTGTTGTTCCACTTATTAATGCTGCAGTCTGACCACTAAAGAAGTCATCTATTTTCTGACTCCCCATAGCAAGAAGAGTGTGCAGATCAACTCCTCCTGGCATGACATATTCGTCAGTAGCATCGAGCACAGTGACATCATCACCCAAAGAATCCTCCTCAACAAGATCATCATAATCTAGATTTTTCGCTGGATATAAACTTTCTTTTGGACGCTCTTCGCCTTTCTTCACTTCCTGGACACCATCCTCATCTTGTTCATCCACTTTCTCGATGGAAGTCTTGACTTCGAGAACGATCTCCGGGTCTTTCTGCTCCATCTCTTCTTCCACCGTTGGCTCCTCCTCTAATTTCTTGAAAAGCTGGTTCTTGCCCTCGACAAGAGCTTCGGATGTCTTGGCGGGGGAATAGGAGAAAGAATGACACAAAGAACCTATCGAGTGGTTTGAATTTAATAAATTTTGTTCATAGTCAGGTGGAAGGAACCGAACCTTTAACATTCGTTTCATTCGTCTCCACGTTCGAATGGGTGCTTTTCCTTGTCGGCGACGGGATATTTGCGTTTGCTCCCACCAGACTAAAGCGTCATGCCTCAACTTTTTCGCCACGAATTTTACTTGGTCTTCCTCATCGATCTCCATTGCTTCAAAGAACTCCTCCATATCCCAGAGCCAATCCAGAAAGTCTTCAAAATCCAGATTGCCACTGAAGGTAGAGAGATCATAATTCAATTGATATTGATCGGAATATCGTTGATAACCTACATATCGTCGACCTCCACGAACATGCTCTCCTTGGAATCCTCCATAACGGCAACCTCCACGAATAGGCACGTCTAGGAAATCCTCTTCTTCAAAATCCTCGACATAGGCTTGTCGCCTTTGTCGGTGTTGTTGGTGATTTGCCCCACGATCCATAGCTACTTCGGGATCACGAGTGATAGGAATTCGCTTGGTTGGAAGAACACCAGGTGTGTGGCTTAGGTTTGCAGACAACCGTTGGGTAGCGGCAAGCAAGTCTTGCATCGTCCGTCGGCGGTCTAGCAGAGCTTGTCGAGTTTCCTCGACAAACTGGGTAAACACCTTCCGTGTAATAGGCTCACCAAGATGGCCCTCAGCTACGGAAGTATATTGATTCACGTTATGAGACATCATCGCCAGGAGAAACCTCGCTCTGATACCAAATGACGCAGGGTAGCGATAAACAGGAAAATAATTCCTCTGAATAAACTGTATTCGATTGATAGATGTCTGAAGTCTGTCGATTACAAAGAGCGGATGTCCTTTATATAGATAGGACTCCTAAAGGAAATAGAATTACAAAAGATAATGCTAAAACAAATCAAATCTTATCTAATCAAAAGAGAATTTAAAACGAATATCGCATATATCTCTAGTGCTAAGTTTCCTAAAATAGAAAACGAATATTGAAATATTGCAAATCAAATCTAAAGGTATCCTAAAACGAATATTAGAATCAAATCTAAACGATATCGAATTTGGTAGATCGAAAGTTCGGTAAGTTAGATATTCGGCAACTTGGAGAATTCGGTAACTTTCCCGATTAGTGAAATTACGACGTCGTTGTCCTACATCAAATATTTAAGGGAAAACCATTAAGTTGGCCTCCGCATTTATGAGAATGATTTTAGGCCTACATCGATCAAGGGCTCCTTGTTTTACAAGATTGTTAATCGAGATATATAAAATTTTCACATGACCATCCATAAGAGCCACTGAAACAACTATAGAAATGGATAACCATGGACTGAAATAAATTAGGAAAGGATATCTCCAAAAAAAGAGGGAAATGAACCTATGAGGTCCTCCACGGGGAATTGGTATTTCATTCCTCCATTCCTTCTCCAATGCTTTTCCATCCTTCACTGCAAGACTCCAGTGCTCAACTGCAGGCGTATGCCTATTCTCTTTGCTGCCTCCCATCACATGAAGTCTACCTTTCCAAAGTTGGGTTGCAGGTGCATACCTAAATTTACAAATTTAAAAACGTCCTTAAAGGAAGGGCAAGAACAATTTGCACTGATTTCAACAGGAGTAAGATCCAATTGGAGACATTTACAAGGAAAAAATTGATAAGTGCGATAAGGAATAAGTTGGGGGTTAAAAAAAAAAAGAACAAACAGTATAGGATCTCAAATATTCAGTATAATTTGGGAAAGCGCATCATGCTCATTGAGAATTATTAAAAACTCTTTCAGAAATTAGCCCAAAAAACAAGAGCATGACGATAACAAGCTTCTCTAGAAGGTCTAAAACTTAAGATTCAGAGAACAAAAAATGTACCTAGGAATCGGCAAAGGGGGCAAGTCATCCCACTGCTTGGTCTCAGTATCTAACACGAAATTATGTGCTGTAGGTCCACGACACTGTGGACCATATTGTCCTGTGACCACGTATATATATCTCCCATCCGTCACCATTCCCAAATGTGAATGAGCCATGTCTTTTGGCATGTCAAATCTTCCTCCCCAAGTATTATCTGAAAAGTTGTATATGTCAACATGAGAATGCACCTGTTTGGCCGGCCAAAATAAAGCAAAAGAGGAAGTGTCAGATCCTCTGGGCTCAGATACTCTACCATACAATGCAAAACACACCAACTTTGCATTTGTGGTTAGAATTGTCTCCTAAATGAAAATGCAACATAGCTGAAAGAATACCCAGTACTATGAAAGCACTCACAATTAACAGGGGAAACAGGGTATCCAACTCAAGGTGATGAGACATAAACTCAAATCTCACCAGTTTAAACCCAAACAGCTCATTTGCCTCAGAAATCAACTTACATAGCTCACAAATTAGTGATCACGCTGATCCAAGTACTTCAGTACTACATAATTGTCCTATGTTTGCATATTCTTGATATAGCAATTCTTGACACTAGACAACATAAGCAAGGAGGCTGGCGTAAACATCATTTCTGGGAATTAAACCAATCTTTGATCATGCTTCCATGGCAATATATTTGGGATTTAGCTGACTGAGCCCTTCATCATGTACCCAAGAACAAAGGAAAATTTTCTTGCTTTTCGTTTGGTATAGTTCTATTTTGAACGTCAGCACAAATAACAGAACTTCTAACTGCATAGGACCCAAGGATCACCGCAATGCATCATTAGAATAACAAACCAACAAGCATAGAAAAGTTCCCAAGGAGAAGCAGCAAAGCTGCAAGTTAACATAGTAGGAGGATGATATAGACATTTAAGTTGATAGCTTGCTTCCTAATCCAGATAACACATGTCAAATCAAGGAGGTTGGCAGTGTTCTTACGTAATCAATGGTGCCGTATCCGGCAAACACAAAAAGAAGATTCTTTATCTGAATTGCTGCCCCATCTAATCGAGGCACCGGTGCAGGAGCCATCTTCTCCCATTTCAGCTCCGGTCCAGGTAAATCTGCGAAAGTTGCAGACAAGACTCTCCCAGGAGCATCATCCATCTCCGTAGACTGTCCCTATAAACAACATAATCTTCTTGGCCTTCAATTGTATAGGAGAACAAGAAAGCACTACCCATTTTAATCCCGAATGAGCAGTCTCTCTCGGCATTTGCAAAGCCAAATCAAATCGGAGGACCAGGCATCCTTGTGAGCTGGTCTTTCCCCAGTAAAGAACTACTCAAAATAGAAGCTATTCCAGAATGATACCTTGAGGGAGCTATGATCAGCATTACTGGACACGGGTATTTTGGAGGGAGATTTGTCACTGGCCCAATTGGAGGAAATAGAAGAAGAAGAAATGAAACCCGGAGCAGCAGCCCAGAAGTAGTCGTAAACGAGGCCACACCCCAAAAGAAGGACACATCCAAACACCAATCTGGCAGATTTGTGCTTCCCCACTGGCCTCCCCATCTTCCGGTTGAGCTGGGGATCTGAGCATGTGAGATTGTGCAGCTTGAATTGAAATCTACTGCCACAACTATGGATCTAGAGCTTGAAAGACTAGCAATTGCATTTGCACCTGCAGATGATGATAATGACGAAGAAGAAGAAGAAGAATCTGCTTCCCAAAGTTTGTCTTCCACCTCCTCCCGCTGGGCTCAGTTTTCACTTGCTCTGCGTCATGGTCAAGGAATGTATACTTATTGCTTAGGCCTTGGATGATAATTTATTTATTTATTTTGTATTACGCTAGATTTAAGAAAATAAACATTATTGTTTACTGAACAAAAATCAGATGATAAAAGCTCACACCTGGCCACCACCTTTTTCAAACAAAAAATGGGAGATCCGCTGCTTCCATTGGTTACAAAAACAAACACCCTACCTATACTATAATTAAGCCGTCCGCGGATCTTTCTAATCTGTGCGCGAGAGATGCGAGCTTAAAAGAAGCAGGGGATTACTCATGTCTCCCAAACGTGCTCAAAGCCAATCAACCCTGCTCTTTCCTGATTTCGTCGCTGCAATGCCACTAGGGACCAGGCGGTAAGGCCATGATCCGCAGGGGAACGGATGGACCACTGAGGACAGGTGCACGAGCGGCGACTCCAACCGGTGCACATCCGCCGCCTACCTCCCATCCAGGTGGCACCAGCCATATCCAACTCAGGTGAGGAACTTGTTGCGGCTAAGGGGGTCGAGGCAGAATATAAAGGAGCAAGACTTGTTCCGATGAGATAGTAGTGAGTAAGAAGAAGGATGTTGATTCCAGCTAGAGAATCCTTAATGAAAACACTAGGGAGGGTTCGAGTTCAGAGCCTCTGTGGCTCATTCCCTCTGTTTCCGTCCGACATTCCATAAAGCACCGGTGTATGAAGCGTTGGGGTTAAGTTATTTTTAAATTGCTATATCTATGGAATTATAAAAGCACGATCCAATTCAATAAGCAATATAACGAGAAATTCTTGATTGGTCGCTTCTGCGGCTTCATCCCAACCCGTACTGTGATGGTGGGTATGGTCAGTCGCAGCCATCATCAATCGGCCATGGCAAAATGCCGACGACATCGAAAAAGGAAGAAGTTGACATCGCAGATGGCCGAAACCAAAACATTCGGGAAGGAAATCGAGAGAGAGAGAGAGAGTACCAAAGGGTGGGCTGATTGACGGCCGACCAACAAAGGGGAAGCAGAGGCGAGACTCGATCGAGTGGAGGCCAGATCTGAGAATCGAGAAAGGCGCCGGTGGAGAGACGAGAGAGAGCGGCCAGATCTCCTCCTGCTTCCTTGTAACTGTATCACACTACTCTCTCTGTAACACTAACGTGTTTTCACTCTGCGTCTAGCGAAGAAAACAGAGGAGGAGGAAGAGGAGGAAGAAGAAGAAGAAGGCGCGACGAGGATGAGCTGGAATTGCGAGTGTGCAACCCAACAACGCTGAGTGCTTGATCGAAACCTCGAAAAGTACTGTCATTGCCCTTCAATTCCGCCAAATTGATATCTACTGTGCCTATGTTATTAGCTTACGTATGGTACCAAGATAGCTTCAACTGTCGGGATTTCGGAATTTGATCTCGATGGACTTAGACGTGGCCGGTTCGGAATCGGAACCGGCTCTTGAAGAGATAGTTTCGGTTCCGGTTCGGAACCGGCGGTCCCGGGCCCGGTTCAAGGAACCGTCGGTTTCGTCGGTTCAATTGTCCATACCTTTTTTTTATAATTTATTTATAATATAAATAATCAAATTGAAGGTAGTTGAGTGGTTTAGGGCACTTACTTCAACCAAAAAGATCAAGGGTTTGAATCCCACTTCAAGCAATTATCATTTTTTCTATTTTTTTCTTTTATTTTTTTTAAATGCCGCCCGCGAGCCCGGTCAACGGGCCGGTTCCGGGCCCACGGGCCCAAATGGCCATGTCTAGATGGACTCAAGTGTGGGCGTCGGGATACAGAAGTGGGCATCGAGTGACCCACAAGCCTCGGCATCTGTCATATCGAAACATTGAGTTTCGATTTCATATATATTCAATCTTCAATTTCATGAATTTAAAGAATAGATTTTTCGTTAATTCATTTTTCGAAACTAATTTGTGATCGGTCTCATGAGAATTTATGAGTTTTTAAACAGTTTTCATAACCACTCTTTAATAAGACTCCGACTCAGAAAATGGCAAAAGCAAAAGCAAAAACAAAAACAAATATAAAAATCATCGCTCATTATTTGGAAGGAAGCAATATTCTAAATATGCATGGAGTAGGACTAGGAATAAGGGAAATTTCTGCCCTCATAAGTACGGCCGAGCTTCCAATCAGGAGGTGCCACGTTGTCGGACTGGATCACCTCGCCGTCGCTGGTGGTGACCCGGAAGGACAAGGCCTGGCCCATGAGGACGACCCAGGTTTGCCAGTTCTGACCCCAATTCCGACTCATCTCGACCCAACCCGTCCTCGTCCCCTTGACCTTCACGTCCACCACTTGCCCGTCTCCCCCGACGTTGTACACCAGCACCAGCAGCCACCACTCATTCCCTTTCATCTCGAACCTAATCCCTGTTCATTCATTCATTCATAATTACTTCTTCGTCATAACATGTTACTTAGGACGACATATCGAGATAAGACAAGACGATGTCTAACAGCATCAGCATTCATACTATACCAATACCTCCTCGCTTCGGATCACACCTCACTCGGCGAAACGCTACGGGCACGATCCCCGCACGGTAGTGAGCAATCTTGAGGAACATGGGCATGGAGAGGTCGAAGTGCTTCTGGGGCGGGTTGCACCAAACCTCGGCCGGCTTCGTGTAGTCGGCCGGTCAAAAGTTGGTGGCGGTGACCCGGATGACGGCTCGGTCGGGTAAGCACCATGGGGAGTAGATGCACATTATCGCATAACACGCTCCGCAAGTCGATCCGTCGCGGAAGAGGACCGTGCTTAGGGCTGTCGTCTTCAATCCATACCCTTGCTCGAATAGGTTTCCATACCCACAAGCTCCCACTTTGGGCAAACCCAACAAGGACGAAATAATATGTCACGAAAAGCGAGCGCATGAGAGACACACACAGAGAGAGAAAGAGGAATTTCTGGGTTAACATTCGAATTGTGTTAATTCATTCTTAGACATTTTTTTTGTGCCAATGTAATCGTAAATATTTTGCAATTTAGGTTTAGAACTAAATTGACGTATTTTTTATGGTAATTCTTCCGATTAATGTAGCTTACTCATGGTGTCATTGCCATGGATGTCGCCATAGAATGTGGCATGAGCGCTTAAATCCCATCCTTGGAGGCCGCCGTCGCCGCCGCTGGCGATGACTAGCAAAAGAACTCTTGTCAATGCAAGACACCTGAAAATCGTTGACGACCGATGATGGCACTCAGGCCAAGCCGCCATCTCGTTAAATTTGCTCTGGTCTTGGTTTTTGGCTGTTCGTAAAGAGCAGATCAGCACGATGTGGCCTCCGCAATTTATAGCTGCCCACCAAGAGGAGTCGTCGTCGTCCATGGAGATAGCAAAATGTATAAGTAAGCTGAAGCCAAACCCACCAGGCAAACTCCTTAATCACCTACCCACACCCATGTCTTCTTATCAGTTAATGTGGTTTGTCCGGACTCTGCTTCTCAATAATTTTGAAATTTTTACGTTACGACGTACCAAACCAACTACCCGTTCAAATTCACAGCGGGAAAGAGTTTTCCCCCATCCTCTTTTGGCGGTCAACACCAGACTTTTTACTTGCCGCCGTTCAATTTCAATCCACAATCATTTGCTTGCTAATGCTAAGTCAAAGCTTCAATGAAATTCGTAACGCCTGCTGATATTACGTAATCTTCTCGCTTCCCAATGCGTAATTTGTTGGTTTCTTTAGAAATTAACGATAAAAATGTAGTTACAAAGACAAAGGATTTGATTACGACCGACACGGATTGGAAGGAGTCGTGGGTGTTGGAGAAATGACTTTCCCGAGGCGCAACAAGATGATATCAAGGACTCAAAAGCAAGTAAGCCATCATCAACGTGCATGAATGAACTCAACTTGCTTCAACACTTCATTAATTTGTAAAAGTCATAAATCTATTATATTGATTTCAATTCAGACCTAAAACATTTCAAGCAGATCAATTTAGTTCTAAATTTCTTGTATTTGTCCAATCAATTTCGATTGGAAATCGCTGACATAGACGCCACACATCCTATGCGGTACAATCGATGCTGACATTGATATTTTTGAAATATTTATTTATTACTTCCGTTTTGGCTGGAGAGGGTTGTCTACGCCCGCGGCTGGAGGGGCCACGAAGGCCTTGCCCAAGGCCTTCACACCCTCTCTCGCGGCCAGCGAGGCTTTCGTGGCCCCCTCCAACCACGGCCTTGCCGACCAAAAGGAAAAAAAAAAAAGAGAGAAAAGATAAAATATAAAACTATAACAAAATTTTAAAAATAATATTATGGTTGAAAAAATTCCATGTCAGCGATTTCCTATCAAAATTAGCCAAATGAACTGAATTGACACAAATACAAAATGTATAAAATTAAATTATTATAATTAATAAGTTTCGAAGTGAATTGGTATAAATATAATGGGTTTAGAACTTTTGGTATTAAGATTTCAGAATACAACTTCTTAAAGTGAACTTTATAACTGTGTTAAGCGTATGTGGAAGAAAAGTAATCTCAGTTTCTATTTATTTATCTACTCATTCTGAGTAAAATATATATATATATCCTCTGGGGTCGAGGGAATAAATGCACGTCGTGTATACGAAAGAGGTGTCAAAAGTCAAAACATACTGCATTGATGCCAATTCAGCCCTAAATCTTTTATTGGTAACTATTTAGTTCAAAACCTTTTACATTTGTGCCAATTGAATTCATCTGGTCAATTTTGGCCAGAAATTGCTAACGTGAACGCTGGTTGTCTCACGTGGCATGGTTGGCGCTGACATATATTTTTTTTTTCTATTTTTCTTTTATTTTTCTTCCATCTTATTTTTTGCCGGTGCCGCTGATCGACCAGCAGCCTGCATGCCAGGGGGGTTGGCCTCGCTTGCTTGATGGCGAGCCTCGCCATATCTGGTGTTAGCGAGCGACGTTGACTCATGTGACCTCCATTGCCACCGTTGCTATCGACCCATGCGACCATCGTGAATCATGAAAGAGAGAGATTGAGGAACACATCGACACTATAGTGGGTGAGGGCCTGGTGTTGACTACGGCTGGAGACACGATGGCGAGGCCTTGTTGTTGCCTCGACCAGGAGAGGACGATGTCAGCCAGGTGAGGACAGCCTTGCTGGGCCTCGTCCTTGCCCAAGCAACACTCAATGTGCTGCCTGGCTTGGCTGAGGGTCGGCCTCGCTAAGGCTTACCCTCTCCTAGGCAAGACTAGCCACGGCCATCGACACATAGAAGAGGGAAAGAAAAAGAAAGGAAAAATAATTAAAAAATATCCATGTTAGTGTCGGTCATACCACGCGGGAAACCTAGCGTCCGTGTCAGCGATTTCCTATTAAAATTAACCAAACAGACTCAATTGACACAAATATAAAGTATTTAAGATTAAATTAGCATTAAAAAAGATTTAAGACTGAATTGGCACCAATGCAATAGATTTGAGACTTTTTTTTTTATATTTTTCCCTGTGTATATCGTACAAGAAAATATTGTGATCACAAAATATTCTATGAAAGTCAACCCAATAAGGAGCAAAACTAGCATAGACGAAATTTACGAAGAGGAATAGGGAAAATGTCAAAAAAAGGCCCAAAATGATTCATTTTATTGAATTAGGGCCTAATGTTGACTTTATTTTAAATAAAGACTTGAAGCGGATATTATTTTAAATAGCAGCCTTATCAATCTAAAAAAAGGGACTTGACTGACCTGTTGGTAGGGAAATTTTCGTTATTTAGTACTTTTTTTGTTTTTTCTATTTTTAAAAAATCTAACAAATAACTAAAAGTGAAAAAAAAAAGTAAAACAGCTTGCTTGTATCTATTTTTTTTTTCGCTACTTCTACTTTTGGATTGCGCTTTTTTCACTTCCTTTTGGCTACCATACTCCGTGATTTAGTGTTTTGATAATAATATCCCTTGTACGTCCCACCTTTTAGCATATCCCATTAACATATTATTAAATTCAAACGTGGACCCATTTTTTCTTTATTTTTCCTCCCTAGCTCTCTCTTCTCTCTCTTTGATTTTGTGTTTTCTTTTTCTTTTTTTTCCTTTTTCTTCCCTATTTCTCTCTTTGCCTGTTCCTCGTTTTTTTTTTTTCTGGCTGCCTTCTTCACGTACACCTCGGACCCCAAGGCTCCATTGGCCACGCTGTTTGTTCACTTCTCCATCTCACTGCCCTTCGCGACCTTGATCCATCGTCATCTAGACCTTCTAGACCATCGTATACTCCGCCATGAAAGGGCACAAGATCGGTGAGGCGTAGCTCGACTCCACCATGTGGTGGCTAGGCGAACGGCGCGGCCAATGGAGCCTTTTGGTCGGAGGCATGTTGGATGACATACAAAGGAACACCGAGAGAGAGAGAGAGAGAGAGAGAGAGAGAGAGAGAGAGAGAGAGAGAGAGAGAGAGGAAAAAAAAAATGAAGCTCACGTTTGAATATAATAATCTATTAATGAGAATGATATGCTAAAAGGTGGGATCGGATATTGTTGTCAGAACTATGAGTGACCGGTCCCCGGTTCGGTCTGGTTCTCCTCAAGAACCGGGAACCGAACCAGTAGTCTCGGTTCCTATTTTTCGGAACCATGGATCGGACTGTACCGTCGGTCCGGTCTGGTTCCCAGGCGGTTCTAAGGACCGGATATGACAAATTTCTACAAATCTTAGACTTGAAAATTTTCTCCTTATTTCCTATTCATTCCAATATTTTTTGCTCAGGATCTTGTTTACAATAAAATTTACTTGTGTACGTGTGTACGTGTGAGAGTATTCATCTTT
Organism: Rhodomyrtus psidioides; assembly: GCA_021437785.1. Lineage (NCBI taxonomy): Eukaryota > Viridiplantae > Streptophyta > Magnoliopsida > Myrtales > Myrtaceae > Rhodomyrtus > Rhodomyrtus psidioides. The sequence goes on along the minus strand of JAILYB010000005.1, from coordinate 622,280 downwards.
GATAGATGAAGATCGATCCTCTATAATCTGTTATGAAGCTTACTTTGTCAATGATTAGAGTTACTTTTAAAAAATAAAATAAAAAATTGACCGTTCCGGTCCGGTCCTATATCCTTGGAACCGGACCGCTTGGTCACCAGTTTCAATTTTAGAAATCGGAAACCGAACCATACGCCTCTAGAACCGAGAGCCGGACCACCGATCCCGGTCCAGTCAAGGCGGTCCCAGTCCGAGCGGTTTGATTTGCTCACCCCTAGTCAAAACACTAGTTTAGAGAGTGTGGCAGCCAAAGAGAGAGTGGAAAAAGCGCGACCCTTACTTTTTTTTATAATTTAATATAATTAAAAATTAAGTTAAAATTGTACTTTCACGAAAATGCCCTAGATTAGTCGACCGTGCCATGAGGTTAGACCCTTATTTGAAACTTTCAAGCTCCTATTTGAGATAATGAGGACATTTCATGTCCTTATTTAAAACAATGACCACTTTAAATTTTTATTTGAGAAAATGAGAGCATTTAGGACCCTTATTTAAAATATTGCCGGAGGATTATCTAGTTGCACTAAAATATATACTACTGGAAACAAAAGTTCTAGAAAAAAGGAAAAATACAGGTAAATGTCCGAGGCACCATATCCTTATTCGAGGTCTTTCATTTTCCTCTACACACATGCACAATTCGAAACGTAAGTGCTCTGCTTTCGCATAATAGCCGGTTCATAAGAGGTTGAGCGGTGTTCCGTGAGTCTTCAAGTAGTCATTTCTATGGACTATTAAACAAAAGCCAACACAAGCATCCCAGTTAAAATTTGCTTATAGAGAGAAGGACACCAATTCCAAAATATGAAGCCATGAGAGGAGCGTTTGATCTTCCTTTGCTTGCTGTTTGCGCTTTGGTTCCTACTGGAAGAGCATCCCTCCGCAGTGGATGATCGTCGTCATGCCGAGCGGGAACCTTGCTCAATGGTTCTACAGATTATGCACAGTGCCTCGTCGTTCAACAGGGAAAAGCTCGCCGCCCTTGGTCGCCAAGTCTATGCCTACTTCTACCCCCCGAACCTCGAGTAAGTTATGCCGCAAGCAACCCGTTGCTGACTCCATTCCTAAATTCTAAATTCTTGTGAGGAAGGTGTCTGTGGGTTCAAGTTTTAGGGGAGGATCGGAGGACGGCGAGGAAGTGGGAGAGAAGGTGAGAGAGGCGGTGGCCAAAAGCGTGGCGAAGGGGAAGTCGGCGGTGGAGGAGTCGGCCAGATCAGCCGCGGAGATGGCGGATGCGAGTGCCCACAAGGCGGCGGAGAAAGTCAAGAAGATGCTGTCGGAACTCTATTGTCCCCTTATTGTAGGAGATGAGATTGTTGGCTCAATGTCTCTCAAGTCAATTTAGACAAGTTTTGCTCTTGTAATAATCCCTAACTTGATAATTTGTACCATGCACGAAAAGAAATTTATTAAAAGGTCAGATCTTATTATTTGGCCAGAAATTCATCATAAAACGAATATCACTAATTGCAAACTTTTAAATTCAATAAGAGGATAAAAAAACTAATCCCTAATTATAAGACTATGTTTGGTCGTCAAGACATAAGCCATGATAGGATATTAGGATGAAATAATTATGATATACTGTGTTTGGTAACTGTCTGGGATATGATAAATGGGGATATAGCCAGCATAAAAAAAAAAATCCTAAGAGAGAGGTGAAATAGATCGGGGTAAGATTTCTCAAGAGAGTAGATGGGAGGAAAATCACGTTTTCCCCACAATCACCGCCTCCCATTAGCGTAGTGCCGCGTCTTTGCCATGCCAGGTCACCTTTCAGGCGGCGACGACCATTAAGGTTGGTTGCCTCTTCGGTGGTGCCAGTCTGGGGTTTGTGACCTCAAAATCGGGTATCTCCACGCCCTTGTTCTTTAATCAATCGTTTGGCGTGATGTGAGATCACGTCCCTCGTCCTTTAACTGCTTGAATCTTTTCAATATTTGAAAGGGGTCTCGACATATTATGAGGAAATCGAGGGTGGTTATCGACTTTCAAGGTAGCTCACTTGGACGATTTGCATAAGTGCATCTTCAACTTATGGAAAGATGTCGAATAATTAGATTGTTTAACACTTATTTATTCACTAGATAAGACAGTGAGCAAGGCGAGCGGGTCATTCTCAAAGGATTCAACTCCAAATCAAGACCCCGATTTTACGGGGGTCTGTTCCACGATGTTGTCATCGAATTAAGACCGCACAAGCCTCTACTCAACAATAACGCGTTCATCAAAACTCATCACTGAATAATTTTTAAAGCACAACGAAATAGAGTCGATCTCAGTTGCGCCTTGCCCCGATTTATCCGACTTCAAATTCGCAGTTCACCAAACAGTAGATAGGATATGACAAAATCCTTGAATTTCTTATATTATCCTATCCAGTCCTATGCTGATTAGAAATCCGAACGATCAAATACAATCTAAAAAGTTAGACCATATTGTCTTGTTCAAATTGATATACACTTTCTCATTCTTCGATTTGGAAAAGAAATAAATCCAAAAAAGACCACTTCAACAAAATGCAATTCATACTACCCAATTCCCATTCCATCTTAATAAAACGATAAGCGCTGGAGTAGGAACTCAAGATAGAAATGGTAAGGATATAAGCATATTCATAGAAGAGTAATCAAAACTTTATGAAATCTTGTTCGGGAGGTAAGACGATGACCTATGCACTATCCCAATTAATTCTCTTGTTAAATAGCAAAATATTTAATACTACAAATTTATAACCAAAATTCACTATTTTAGCCTCTACTTTTAATATTTCATCCTCTTGGGCAAACCTGGTTTTCTACCAAGGAAAAATGTATCATCATCATGTTCTTATTGGCCATATTTTTCAGAAAATAAATAAATAAATAAAATAAACGTAAAGAAAAGGATTTTATTATATAGTCGGCTATTGCAAAATACATCCTATATAAATAAAAAAATCATTAGTACTACAAAGAACCTCAAATTGAAACACATGTGATAAATTTGTTCCCAAATTAATTGGTTGACCATATATAAAAAAATCTTAAATTGATATATTCCTAAGAAATTTAGCCTTCGTCAATTTTCGTTAAATTTTATAGTCAAATTACCGAGTTAGATAATACGTAACAATTGACAGGTATACCGATTTGGGATTTTTACCCCAATTTGAGATTTTTCATGATATTAACCTTATTTAACGGAAATCAGCGGACGGTAAATTTGTCGCTTGTTCTTTGAAGAAAAAGAAGTTAGACGTCCAATTCATCGGATCCCCTCTCCGAATGAAAAAGGGCCCGATTGCAAATTAATTTTGGGAATTGCGATGCGCACAAGGTTCTTCTGCATTGCACTGCCGATGGCGACGTTGAAAGGCGGCAGCAACTGAGAGAGAAGGATCAGCAACGGCTGGAACGATGGCAGCCATGGAAGGGGCAATCCCGAACCAATCTCAGCTGCAACCTCAACCCCAGCAGCCGCCGATGGCCGCCGCAGAGAGGCTCAACGCTGCCGTCCAGCAGCAGCTGCACCTCGATTCTGTCAAGACTAGGGCCATGAGCCTCTTCAAAGCCATCTCCCGCATCCTCGAAGACTTCGACGCTTATGCCCGCACCAATGCCACTCCTAAATGGTCTTTCTCACACACACTGTTGTTCTGTGTTCGGTTTTTGTTCCCATCCCTTTTATTTCTCGGTCAGCTATTTCTTGGACATCTAAGGCGGTTTCGAATATGGACCTCCAATTTGATTAGACGAACTTGAACACACGATGGTGTAATGTGCCAGTCTGGCGATTCCGTCATCGTGCACGTTTGGTATTTCGTCTTGCACTGGAAACGTGAATTCTTACTTAGTTAGAATATGGATTAGGGCGGTAATTGGCATTGTTATTGGACATCCGAGACTTGAATCTTTGTGTAATTCTGGTTTAACTTCCATTTTCTTCCAGTTACGTTGCTCGGTCGAGCCTAAACATACTCATATAGACCGTGCATTTGTACAGGCCTAATTACACCGTTACAATTTCATGTCTGGGTTTGGTTGAATTTTGTGATCACCTAGGCGGCAAATACCAAAACATGATTTGTTGTCCAGATAAATGTGCAATTTCTATTTCCTTTCTCGAGCTGTGTTCAAATCTTGTGTTTTTTACCAGGCAAGATATTTTGGGGCAGTACTCTATGGTTAATCTTGAGCTTTTCAACATCGTGGAGGAGATTAGGAAGGTTTCCAAGGCTTTTGTTGTACACCCAAAGAATGTCAATGCAGAGAATTCTACAAGTATGTACATATCTCCTGCACATTATCTTGGTGTTCTGAGTTTGAGGAGAGCAATTCATCAACTAGGGATAAGTAGTCTTTCCTTTTTTGTTGGCCCTTAAGTTGCTGATCTCTGTTAAAGTGTCTAACAACTGAGTTTAAATGCTATTCTCATCATTCCTAGGCACGCCTGAATGCACTGTTAATGATTTTCCATAGTTCCAGATTCTGCAGAACCATGTTAACACATGGCGGGACATCCTGTTTCTTTCTGCTAAGCAAATGTGTCCTGTAGCTATGGAAGAATTTTACTCTACATTAAAGCGCTTGCACCTGGTCAAGCTATCCTGTGGATACCGTGTGTCCGTGCGTGATTGGTTCATCATCACTGCTATATATCTTTGATATGTATTGTACGATCTAACTTCATTTCAAAAAGTGAAGGGTAGCTAAGTGGTTGTGGGCTCTTTTGGTATAATAAAGATGCCAGCTTCGAACTTAGCCTGGCACCGGTATTTTTTTCCCCTTTTTCTGACTTTTTTTTACTTGTTTCTTCATTCTAGTTGATTTTTTCTAATTTTTTTGGGTCTCTCATTCCTCCATCCCAAATCTTGAGTCAGGCCCGTACTGTTTCTTTTGTTGTATTCTTTTACCTTTTAATTCTTTAAATCTGTAAAGGTCACGACTTCATTTCCTTTTTTCAAAAAATATATTATTTTTATCTCATATTGTGACAGCGCATGGGCTTATGTTACAGCATCGCAAGCATATCTGAATGGAGAATTTCCTATATGGTGTAGACAACTCGCCGAACTTGTGAAAATGGGAGGGATATCCTTGAGAATAATTTTTTTGGATTAAACGGATAGAACTATGGAAAATTGAATGTCCAAGCTATTGCCTGGTTTCATACCCAAATCCTGCATAAGCACTTAGTCTGTGACTGAAGTACTGTGGAAATTTTGCTATTACAGTTCTTCCTGTAATGTTGTCCTCAAAGCTATTACCTGAGATGGAGACAGATGATAACTCAAAGAGAGAGCAGTTGCTGCAGGGGATGCAAAACCTGCCTGTTGCCTCACAGATTGAGAAGTTGAAGGTGGTTATCAGAAGGTTTCTCTGCCTGTTTCTTAAACTTATGTCTTCGTTCTTGACCTTATTCTTCTTATAAGCAATATTCCCTCAACTATATTCATATATAGGCATGGAGGATTAGTCATGTAGCCTGCTGAAAACCCCTGGGGTACCTTAATCAATCATTCAAAACTAGCAAAGCAATAGGCAAAGATAAATAAGCCTTGGGAAATCAACGACTACTTTGTTACTTGTCTCCCTAACTGCCGTCATATGTTAAAATCATTAAAATATGAAGGTAGTTGATATGAGTGCCAATTTTTTTAGTTAAGTAATGTAGATGTCGACTTGTAATATGCTGTTTTGAAATCTATAAAAGGTGGATATACACATGCCTTCCAGAATGACCTTCTTTTGCACTAAGTATGAAATGCACATTCTTTTCATTTGCAGGCTAGAATTGACATGATTGCTGCTGCATGTGAAAGTGCCGAAAAAGTTCTGACAGATACACGTAAAGCTTATGGTTTTGGAACTCGCCAAGGTCCAACAATTGCTCCAACCCTGGACAAGGCTCAGGCTGCTAAAATTCAAGAACAAGAAAGTATTCTGAGAGCTGCTGTAAATTATGGTGAAGGTGTTAACAGATTACTCCAAAGCTCTATCTTCATCCACTGTCTTGGTTGACCATGTCTGCATTTTGTTCCTTCGCCTCTCTCTACTCAAGATTCATTATAGAACCTGGAATGAGTGATTGCATATTCTTGAACTGTATAGAGAAGTAGATGATGCATTCTTGCAAAATTTGTGGTAAAGGTAGGCATATGGGGAAATAACTCCGCTATTAGGAAAAACAGGTTGCTTGTCAACGCATAAAACACATAAATTCGGAAGGTGGGATGTTATTCACGGTTCTGGTTCTTGTGATCCCAAAATGATAACATTGGAAGCCGTACGCATGCAGCAATGGCAGATGCATTAATCTTCTGCAATTCTTTCTTTCTTTTTCTTTGCATTTCCCTTAATCAAAGATGTCGGTTCTTGGTGCTCTTGCACTTCCTTTGAGTGCTTTCTAACACTGATTTAGAGCACGGTATCTGTAACTGAAGGACTAAGAATATCTGGAGACCAAAGGCAGTTGACACCCACACTTCCCATGCATCTCACAGATGTGCTCCATGTAGGCGATGGAATGCAAAGTTTGGTTGACTCATCTGGTAAATTTATTACTCGTCACTGAAGTATTTAGCTGTTTTCTCAGATTTTTTTTTTTGTTGTTGAGAAAATAGCTTTTTTCTCGAATTCTGTCATCTTTTGCATGGCACGTAGATAGCTTCTTAAGTAACTCTGGAAGCTTCTTTTTCAGGAATATACCAAAAGAACACTCCTGTATCATCGAACAACATGAGTGGTGCGGGAACTTTGTTGCAGGTGTGCCCATACGCTTTGCTCTTTTCATTTCAATGGTTATGCTCTATATTTTCTGCAGAATCTATGTAGCAAATATCCTGGTTAGGCGATATGGACAGTCCTAACTTGTGGTTCTCAAGAATTTGAGTCATTTCGTGAATCCTTGTGAAATGAGGTTGTGTTGAGAAAATAGTTCTTTAGTCACATAGGCAACTTTTCTCTGTTTATGCTTTAGCGGGACGTCCTACCTTATTACGAATTAGAATGAGTCACACGTTACGGATTTGTGGGACATAGTGGTTGATTTAATGTTCAATGTATTCTTTGAGCTTGACCTTTCCTTTGAGGTCTTTGGACTTTCTCGTCTTATCCTTAGAGCTTCTCATGTGACGTAAAATTTAATAGGGCACTGGGACACAACTTCTTGGAAGATCTGCTGCTTCTCCAGGTGCCAGTTCTTTTGATAACACCTCTGCATCTCCAATGCCATACGCCAATTCCCCTAGATCTGGTACAAATATGAATACACCATCTCCTCAACAACAATCGCAACAACAGCAACCACCGCAGCAGCAACAACAACAAAGGCAGAAGATAATGCAATTACCTCAGCATCAGCAAATGCTTCTTGCTCAACAACTCCGCCAGTCTACCATGTCAGGTCTGGGGCAGGTGAGGTTTATGGCTCATTTTCTACTTCTGTATTAGATAATAATTACATGCGTATATTCCTAAGAAATTATCCATGTAGCACCGGCTCTTTCCGACGGCCTCCGTTTTACTCTCCGACATGCAACCGATACATGGTCAGCACTCCAGACACGCCATTGACACGCGAGTCCAGCATCTCGACACACCATTTCTACACGCACGGGGTCAAGTTTGAGCCATTTTCAATAAATTAGGGGTCAAAATATAAATTTATCAAAAATATATGTACTTAAGTCATATACCCAGCTACCCCAAAAGCAATATACAAAAACCTAATCATGTATCCCTAATAAAAGAAAAAGGAACTTACCACTGATATTTATATATATATATGATAATTTATTATGTATTTATAAAGATATACACTTAATATACAATGTGTCCTAACGTGTCGGAATTCTATGTTTTTTGAGAAATCACATGCCGGCATGTCGTGTCATGTTGTATCCCATGTCACATGTCGTGTTGGTGCTATATAGGAAATCATGGGAAGAACTTTTAAGATTAGGAGCAGATCTTTGGTGGTAACAGACTAATACTTTTTGTTTGTGTCTTGGTGAATAATTATCCTCGTTCTTTGGACTTAATGTCAAGTAACATGGATCTATATATAAATCGCCTCATTTCATAGATTCTTGCCCAAATAAAATAGACTTCTAGAAGATTTCAAATGAGTATTGCTCCATTCATATTATTTTTAGTTGAAACCCGTGTATAGAACGGCATCTTTGTACTTGATATACGTAAAGGCAAAGCGCCAAGAGAGTGTTAAAATGTTCATGCAGCTATGAGTTAAAATGTCTATGTGAACCCCATAGACAAGAAGTGTGGGACATCTTTGTACTTGACATTTTAACACCCCCCGCAATTTCACACATTAAGTGATCTTTGACTTAAGTGAATTTTTAGATTAATACTGGTTAGTGTTACCAAACATGTTTAATCTTACCAAGTGTTAATTTTCCGAGTAAAGGCTGATGCGTGTGTATCAAATTAATGTCATTTCTCGATACGCTAATGGGGAAGTACGATTGAAGCAGAACTCTTATAAATTGTCGAAGGCCTTGTTTGTCTACTCGAACTTTTCTATCTCAACGTAACAATCCCCACTTTTTCTTGTTGCTGAGCAGCTTTTGCAAAACTAAACAACATCCAAAATGGAAACTCACGCAAGTGCTACAGGCTGAATTTTTTTCTTTCTCCTCCAATAATCATATTGCAGCTCTAGCCAACTTCGAGAAACTTGTGTCCATTTCTACTAATGCCGGATCAGGGTTCTCTTCGATGCTTCCTCAATCTCATATATTTTTTGCCGTTTCAGGGTCAACCTCAGATGCAGTATCCTCCGACACTGGGGCACCAACAATTTCAAGGTAGGCAGTTGCCTTCTGGCCCTTTGCAGCATAGCATTGGTCAAAGCCAACTCAATCAAGGAAACATGATGAATCGTCATCTAAGCCAATTTTCTGGCACTGCCAATAGTGCATTGTTCAATGCTGCTCAGACAGCACCAAATAGCCAGATGGTCAGATATCGCTCTTTCCTTGGTTCTTTTGTCATCTTGCCATCTGTGTCGCTACAAACAACTTTATGATTTTAGGATTCTTTCACGAGCTTCAGTGGACATATTTGAGTGCATCATCTGGATTTTTTCCCTTGAAAAACCTTAAGTGCTAGTTAATCTTGAATATGGTGGCCAAAAGTAGAAATTTGCATGAGAATTAGTTCAGCTATGCTCCCAATCTGTCTCTTACTTTTCCGTTGGCTTACCAGTGGTTATTACTGAAGAACAATTTTTGTACCGTTTACTATACTTATGCAGTTATTATGCCTCAGGCAGTTGAATTCGCGTAGTATGTTTAAATGTTCAAGCATGCAATTAGGTGTGCATGGCTCTTCTTATTTTAATGTATAAATTTCTGTTGTGTGGACCATCTTCTTTTCATTTGTTTTTCCTTATCTCAGTCCAGACATTCCATTACCTTTCGACTCATGGGCTGTTCTTCAGTCTGTTTTTGCTGACGAAGTACAGTGACCGTGTTTATTTTATTTCAGATACCAAATATTTCAGCTGCAATGCAGTCGCAGTCTCTTCTTCCAAGGATGCAGGTGAGCTTTTGACCCTTTCTTCCAAGTAGGAGAGGAATTTCAGTTTCCTATGTTTCATGGGATGGAATGTGACCAGAAATACCACGTGAATAACTCTCCTTGAATGTTTATTTCAGCTACAATGTTTCATCCTGATAGAAAATTTTTAGGTCCATTTCAGTCTATATGAGACCTCTTTCTGAAAAGCTAATATTACACTTGAAGTACAATGCAAAGAATATATCCTGCAAAAGAAAAAAGAGATTGCTAGGTGCAAGTGTACGCATGTTGGAGGACAAATATTATGGATGGAGGAAGATGCCCATAAGATGTGTAATTTGTTAGCTAACGTTTCAAAGGACTTTCGCGTTCCTGTAGATGAAAATTTTTGTCAGTTGGTCCATGAGAAAAGGATTGCAATTAGCCTCCTATTTATCTCCGTTAATTATTTAATTAAATGTCGAGCTTAAATTTTTAGAACAGTTGGCTTTCATAATATTTTAACGAGTTACCAAAGCAGGAGCTACGACCCTCTATATGCTTAACCTATTATATGTTTCCACGCTTTAGTCTTAGGCTAAGGTCCAGCTTATGCTTGGGGAGGATGGTTAATGTATTTAATTAAACCCTAAACCCTAAATAAAATGAAGGCTGTTTGTTGAAAAAATGATAGTTTTAGGGGAGCCAATATTTTGGCTGTGAGTCTCGCAAACTCACACTTATGAGAGGTCAAATGCAATTTCTCTGATTCTTTTGTTAAGTCAGAAGTTCCTTTGGTTCAATAGTAAGTCCTGTTTCTGTCATGAGGTGCTGAATACGTGCTCTGGATGATGTTGGTGCTGAAACTTCAGAACTGAGCTTCATAAAATGATATCTTGCATATACTTTGGTATCTTCACATGATTATTAGATGCAATTTGATCAAGATGCATTTTTTTAACTGGTGAATGTTAGCTCATGATAGACTTGGTGTGTTGGCGTTATATTCAAGGCGGAACTCTTGTTTGGCGTGTTTATTTCTGTCACTAATTATTCTCCTGTTGGGAATTTCTTTTTCAGTTTGGCTTATCTGGAACCAATTCCCAGAGGAGTCATGCTTCCCAGATGTTGAATGATCAAAGTATGATCTAAGACTTCCACTTTTCTTCTCTGTCACCTAGCATTTGAAATTCACTTACTGTATAAGGAAGAGGATGCTGAGAACAAATGTTTATTGGATTCATAGTGTCGAACATGGTTTATGCTGATAGTTTATAATGTGCCTCTCTCACTCTGCAGTTTATAATATGGGCGCAGCCAATGCAACAAATATGATTCCTTTACAGCAGCAGCAGCCGCAGCCGCAGCCTGGTTCACAGGGTGCATTTGGTAACATGGCACCAAATGCTCAGGGTCTGCAGTCTGGTATGGGGACCTTACCAAACACATCTCAGAATCACCCCAATTTCTCACAACAGAGGCAGCCAAATCAACAGTGAGGTGCTTGTTTCGTGGTGATATTTACAGTTGCTTGAGCATCTCGGTACTCTTGGATTGATGCGTAGGTTGTCACTGTGCTACTTGTGAGGATGGAACTTCTTGGCGTAGTTCTGCATAAAGAAACTAGTTTTGGGGAGTATATATGGTGAGGGAAAAGCTAGATTAGTAAGACGAACGTTAATGATCTTCGCTGTGGTTGGCAGTAAAGGTAAAGATTAAATAAAAAGAAATCTTTGCTCCACAGTTCTGTGTACGGCGCGGGCCCTGGGTTTCCTCTTATTTTTCCTGGGAAGTGGGCCAAGTAATTTCAAACAAAGAGACGGAATGGAGGCATTCGGAAGTCAAAGTGATGGGAGGAAAGGGTTTCTGGACCAACCGACTCGGATCTTCCCTCGCAATTCTCTCCAACATTTTTGGGCATTTCCGAAAACAAATTTGATGTGTTCGTATGGGCAGTTACACATAAACGTGTAAAGTTTACAACCTCTGACGTATGAGTCAGGTCACAAGTTAGAAGAATCTAATTGGTCCTGAGAAATACTAAAAATCCAAAAAACAATGGTTACAAACAATCGCTCGCCGTTGCTAGCGTAGCTGATGAGATGACTCCTCGATGTTTAAGACTCAATGTAGCAGTTGCAGCATCTTCGAACAAACCACTCCAGCCTGCGTTCAGAAAAGCTCATCAGTTTTAAGGTCTTGCACATGCGACTCAACTTTCTATTTGTCTCCACGTACTTGCTGGCAACAGACAGCAGGCCTAGTGCCCTGGTGCTATAGCCAACCGGCGAAATAACTATACGAGCTCCGCTTGCCTGCTCTGAAAATTTGGAAGGAAATTGCTTCCCTACTGTTCTTGTTAAACGAGATGGCTGGGCTTGACTGGTAGTTGTAGGCTTCCTGCTAAAAAATGTCTACAAAGCCGAGTAGTTGGCGCTTCAAATGTTAAAACCTACCATTCAAAGATCTTCTAGCTATTGAAGCCCCAGGAAGCTAACACTATGTGCAAGGGTGAACGCTCTACTTCGTCCCTAACATGGATCCCACCTGATCCTGTTGAAAATTGATGCCCACCAACTACTTAGCAAAGTAAAGGATGAAGAGCTTACAAGTCCTTAAGGCACGAACTTCTGGAATCCTCCGCTTCATCTGGTAGTTTACGGTCCAAGGAAAATGCCAAAGGCGGCGTTCGAGTAGGACCAGACGACTCCTGCAGAAGAGGAAGGTTTTCCGCAGAAGTATGGCTGGACTGCGGTGGTGAAAATGGTGGGGATGGAGTTGGAGACGGCGAGAAATAGTATTTTTGATTGCCAGGTCCTGTACTTATGGGAAGAGGTGATGGCGGTGTTGGCGGTGATGAAGTCCGAGAGATGTGGCCATCCTCTTCCACATCTTCCATTGTATTCGCCAATCTCTGGCTTCTTTCTTTTCGTTCTTTTTGGCTGGTTGATCTGAGTTGGGTTAGAGGAACAAGCTCTCCTGGAAAGTTGACTAGAAAAAGTCAAGGAGCCTTCAAGCATAAGGTACACAGATGATCCTCAAGCCACCTTCGTGACCAGAGAGTAGCAAATATTGCAACGAACTTCAAGAGTCAATCTAACAATTGATCCGTATTATTAGGCATAAACCACTCCAACCTGTGTTCATCGATATAAGACCTTGAAACCACGGAACATCGTGCTGCATTCAACAGCATGTAACATAGAGTTCACCAGGCAACAACCTCAGTGCCCAAATAAGTTGCATATACAAACCTGCAAAAAGACTACAATATAGCTCCAACTCCAATTTAGAAGCTTTGTATCATTGCTTGTGCTGACCTTTTGAATGGGTAATTCACTCTCCACGTTTTTTTTGTTTGGTTGAATCGCTCTCCACGTTTGCTAGTTTAGTTTTTGACTGGTCGGTGAATGCTTCCTACCCAAATCTCTATACGACTGACTAGTTGAACTTCAAAAGAAAAGGGGTTCTAAAACTTACCATTCACATTCAAAAATCTCCTAGCTAATAAACCAGAAGGACGTGACAACCCTGTAGTATAGTTTATATTGTACTCCTAACTATAAAGCTCAAAACTAAAATAGCATTTGTACGAGTTGTAAGTGAGAGCAGATGCGCTACCCCTTCCCATAAAAACCAAACCGATGAAGAAGTGCTGTTGAACAAGATAGAGTCAGGCTCAGGTTTCATTTTCCTTACAGCAGAAGAGTTTCTGAAGAACAAGTCTGCAGAACAATAGTACTGGTACATTCCTTCAAATTATCAAGGAAAAGAAATGTGGAGGAGAGAATGCAGGGCTTACAAGTCCTCAAGGCATGAACTCCTGTTATTTTCCAATTCATCCACTTCTTTATGAGCCAGCGACACCGCCGGCAGTGGCGTTCAGGCAAAGACCCAACGAACTGGACAAGTGGTGGCAAAAATGGTGTGTAGAGAGGGAGAGAGAAACAGTAGTTCGGATTGCCGGGTCCTAAACTAATGGGAAGAGAGGATGGATTTTCTGGGGAAGAGCTGAATTTGGCAAGCTCTGATCTTTCCTTCGTTCCTTCTTTTCTCAAATTTTGACTGGTCAGTATAAGCTGCAGTGCACCAGCTAAGGAGTTGCAGCTTCCCGGTAGTTTTTTTATTCTTCGTTACAACCTAACGGTCATGGGCCAACCAGTCATCATCAGCTGCTTGGTGATTGTCTATGCATTGATTTAGTAAGGAACAAAAAGGTTCATGACATTCTTTAAGCAGACTGATCATTCAGTTGCTGACATGTAATCTGAAGAAATATGACGCTCTACGATTGCTGCAACCTTAATGGTGAGTATATGAAAAGAGAGTTCTTGTTTTTTTTCTTTTTTTTTTTTTTGCCATAGTATCAAAAGGAAAGCTTGGTTTCCTTTTATTCGACTCAATGTACATTGACAAGATAATGACGTCTCGAAGCAGATTGCTTCTCAATAACTAGCTTGATTTCCAGCAGTCATGTTTCATGGTGTCCCAAGCGAAATTTAGCCACCAAACCACCACCCCCACCCCTAACAAAGGAGAAACGATCCCAAATCATGAGAAAACATACTAGAGGTACCCCATTTGCATGAAAGATATGAACAAGATTGCTGCTTCGCACGAAGAAGCTGCTTAGATAATGAGTCCCACACCCTCAGGTAATGTCATCTTAGGTTTGCATTAGGTGCCTCTGTTTCTCCCAAGAAGAAAACAAAGCCTCGATATTTCATCTTTGATAGTACTTCGACAATTATAACTGACTGGATAGTTCATCGTTCATCTTAAGTAGCCTAGGCCTTCTTATCATGTGCTCTCCTCCTCCTCCGCTTGAGAGCCAGACATACTTAAAAAGTTTCAAGTGGCTAGCTTTGCTTCGTCAATTCAGCAAACCCTCCAGTCCTTACACATCTTTATAGGAGAAATGAATTTGAAGGTACTAGTTGTATTAATTGTAATAAATCGGTATCGGCAGTGCCACCTTTGTATTCACTCGGAGAAGGAGGAGTAGAAGACATGAAAATGGAATAGAGCTTACAGCCAGATACGGTCAGTTCAAATGACTAATAACAAACATCCTGCAACATTATTACTACCAGCATAAATACATTTATCCATAGAAGCCTATCGTTCTTTAAGAGGTAGGATACATGAGAAAATAATAGGTACAATTGAATAAGCACCAAGAAAACACCAAAGCAATCTCTAATGCGGGATGCACAAAAATCTAATACTCTTATCGCCCCCTCACGAGCACTCAGAAAGCAGAGAATATAGAAAGAAAAGGTGACCAAGTGACTTTGTGCCGAAAATCCATGAGGAATTGAAGTTCCTAACTCAATTCATCGAGTTTCGTCCTCGAGGTTGCGGAAACCTGCAGTAAGATCCTCATGTAGCTTCTTGAATTTGGCCACTAGAGCTCCCTCCCCCTCAGCTGGATCCTCAAATTTTTGGGACCTATTAAGTTGAATTGACAGAGAACTAAGTTTCTAGGACAAGCTCCATGGAGGAAAAACCTCCATTGCTAATTTGCAAAGTACAAAACTTACACTAAACGGTAAAATAGATCTCCCAACCGATGCTTGATAAGGCTGTAAGTTATCTTTTGCCCATCCATACCAGCAGCTCTTTCGACAGCCTGCACAAACATTTCATGTGTAAACAAGACTTAAAAAACCTAATATTTTGATCGATATGAATAACTCCTTAATAAGTTTGTCCTTCAAGCAAGCAAAGGCATATTTTTCATATTTCCCCATGCATAACACCGACTTTCACATTTAATCACATCATAATTACAATCAGTATTAGTCCTAGTATGGAAAGTGACACTATTTCTGAAGTACAAGTCTCCGGTGCCGAAATACTTTCCAAATTCTCCTTCCACCATCAACTACCTGTTCTCCCAAAGATGCGACAGGTTCCTTTAACCATGATTCTGTGACTTAGAAAGCATGAAAAAGCTAGAGCCGAAGTACCAAAGGGTACAAATCTACCTGATTGGCCAAGTTATAGAAGTGGATGATATTGCGCATCATCCACACAGACTTGTAGAAGGGGCAAAATTTATCATATCTGTTGCAATCAAGCAAGACAGATTATTACAAAAGAAAAAAAAAGAAAAAGAAAAGGCAAAGCAAGACAAAGAGAAAAATAGCAGTAAAGCATTAATGTTATATTCCAATTGATAGCATAAGAACCGCTTCCTCTTACGGGGTAAAGGCATTTTGAGCAAGATAGTCCTCCCTCAGAAGTTTTGCAGTCTCTAGTGTAATTTTATCTGTTTCAGCCAAAGCATCTTTACCTACAAGCTGCACAAAGTCATGAAGAGTGAAAACTGGTCTAATTTGCAAGGCATAACCAAAAGTAACGAAGGCAACTATTAAAAGGTCAATTCAGATTGGTACTAAATGCAATTTTCATCTGCTCTCATAGAATTGCAAGCACGAGTGGAAAAACCAGATAAAAAAGTCCAAGATCTAAGTCCTTTATGCGACAAAACCAGTAATGCCCTTATGAATAACTTTTGGATCAGTTGTATAATGATTCATCAAGTCCCAAGTCATTCCCAGTCACTGGACAAATGAAGTACCTGAACGATTTCATTGAGGTCGTCTTCTCTCTGCAGTACCTCACGAGCCTTTGTCCTGATGTTAATAAAATCTGGATCAAATTGTTCATAGAAGGACTCCAATGCCTATGTACGGTAGAGAAAGGAATCCCAATTATTATACACAACTTGCAGAATGCATACCAATGCAGAATGCATGAGAGGACCTGAAAAACTCACTGTTGAGTACTTCGAGTAGGATATGAGCCAGTTCACTGATGGAAAATGCTTTCTTTGAGCAAGTTTCTTATCCAGACCCCAGAAGACCTGAAATCCATGACAATAATCATCAGCATGAAGATTACCCGAATTCCCCCCACTCAACGGCAATTCTGTGGATCTGTGTTAAACTTGGTAGTATTTGAGCATATCCTTTTTCACCTCCAATTGGGGAAAAAGTACTCTTTCAGATGAAAAGAATATTGATAGAGAGTTGATGCACAAAAAAAAAAAAAAAAGATTTTGCATCTCTACTTCCACGAAGAATGGGCAATTCTCCAGGTCATTATACCCGTCCTTTTTGGAGTTCCGACTATCCCTCATACGATTAAACCCATCTGATGGAAGCATCATCAGTATTACTGATTCAAATAAGAGGTCCAACTATACCTGCACTATGCTAAGGGTGGCAGATGTTACAGGATCAGAAAAATCTCCTCCGGGAGGAGAGACAGCGCCAACAATTGTAACACTACCAGTTCGTTCTGGACCACCAAGACACTTCACTTTACCAGCTCGCTCATAGAAAGATGCCAAACGTGCTGCCAGATAAGCAGGGTACCCACTATCCGCAGGCATTTCTGCCTGCATAAGAAGACAATAAGATAGTATCCTATTAGATGACAAAGCCATCAAAATGTTCACAACTGTCCGAAAAAAAAAAAAAAAAACCGTTGTAACAGTGGACAGGTTTGTTGGAATTAACGAAAGTCTTTTGATCAAAAGTGTATCGTGCGGGAATCAACCATTTATATTTCTCTGATCGAAATAAATCAGGAAAAGGGGCATGTTGCTGCCATTTTGAAATGACTAAAAACACCGAAGTAATGTCTAAACCCAACGATTCAACGCAAAGACAAAATTTTTGGAACATTTAACTTGACACAACTAGAGCAAGAATAAGGAGTAAAAATATATTCTAAATGAGACAAAGAAACAGGGGTTAAAGACCACTTAAAAAATCAAACGCCCAAGGGTTTTCTTTTGAGCTATCTTGCCAACAAATTTGTCAGCATTCAGAAGAAGGTGATTTCCTGAAGTTAATGAAGAAATACCTACCAATCGTCCAGAGATTTCACGAAGTGCTTCTGCCCATCGAGATGTTGAATCTGCCATCATACTGACATTGCGGCCCATGTCTCTGAAGTACTCAGCTATTGTAATACCTAGCAATTCATACAAATATAAGTCAAGAACCATTCAGATGTAGTCTTCAGCAAGAACTTGGATTAATCTTAAGAATTGACAAGAAAAGATAAAGACCAAAAAAGGAAACAATCATGTGCGCAAAACAGGATACATTTTTCCTTCAAGGAGACCATGCTAAGTTTGTCCTCCGCAATCGAAAAATGACATTCAATCGAAAAATGACATCTTAACAAACTACAAGCAACGAACAATCACAAAAAATTCAGATGAACTATCAGTTCTAAACTTTGGGGTGCACCATAGCAAACCTATTTCTAAAACTTTGCTTATGCAATCACCAAATCAACCCAACCACTAAAGCTAACAGAGTTACCTGTATAAATTGATGCCTCACGAGCAGCCACAGGCATATTAGAAGTGTTTGCCACAAGAGTTGTACGCTTCATAACTGACTCTTCACGACCATCAGGTAATGTCATTGTCAATTGTGGAAAATCCATAAGGACCTGCATCATGAGAATTTACAGACTCACGCTCTTTGACATCCTAACAAAGATACATCATTTATTTGATGGGACAATATGCACCTCAGCCATTTCGTTTCCACGTTCCCCACAGCCAACATAAACTACAGCTTCAGAGTTAGAGTACTGCAAATGAGTCAAATGTTTAAAATGTCAACAAGTCATCATCAGCAATACAATGAAACTAAAGATACAACTTCCGAGGAGGATGCTAACGATCACCTTGGAAAGAGCTTGACTGATGACAGTTTTGCCACATCCAAATGCCCCAGGAATAGCACAGGTTCCCCCAAGAACGGAGGGGAAAAGTGCATCAAGTACACGCTGTCATGTGACAAAGATGTAGTGAACAAACCAACACCAGAGGAAAAAGGACATCACAATATGAAATTAAACTTTCAATCTGTTACCTGACCGGTAAGCAAAGGGGTATCTGCAGCAAGCTTTGATGCAACTGGCCTTGGCGTACGTACAGGCCAAGTCTGAAAAAAGACCATATACCAAAATTCCCCAGAAGATTTACAGATTTAAAAACTTGTATTTTTATTTGCTCAAGCTAGAAAAGTATGAATACAAAATAGAGTAGCAAACCTGAAGCATAGTAAGTTGCTTTTTCACACCTTGAAACTCCAGCTCCAGAACAGTGTCCTGCAATTGCATATACATTAACAAAACTAGATCCACAGCTGCAGACTGTACAACGAAAATGGAGATGGAGATTCCAGACGTCATTTCTTCTTAAAATCTGAAATGTCTATTTCCTTGGGTCAAGATAAAACTAAGAGACGGCTAATTAGCCATTTAATACCAAGAGTGGAAATTACAACATTTACAATTAGCATATTCTTAGTGTAGCTGTTGTCATACAAAATAGAAAAGAAAATAGAAGTCTCTCTTCGATTGGCGATGGAAATGTTTGAAATTCAGAGTTAACAGCAAGGATGAATTATCCTAATTTCGACAATGAAATGGCTCATGCATTTCCCTTAATACAACACAATTTTGTTCATTCATACATTTTCTCGAATGACTTTGATTCCCTCCAGGGTGGGAGAAGACTTCTGCGGGAAGTGAAGTCCCTTCACAAACAGTGTGTGTACAATTTCTTAAGTTATCTCATTTGAGCGGAAAAAACAAGTGTGCATGCATGCAATGCAACATAGAAAATATGACGATAACAGCTCCAGTAATGTTAATAATCAAGATGACACTATTACCAACCTGAGGGGAACTGTATCAAATTTCAAGGGCAGACCACATGCAATGAGAAAGAGCTGGACTTAAAAGTACCTTTAGTGAGTATTGACCAGGTGGAGCAATGTAAGTAATTTTCCCCATTGAATCTGGAGGCAGTGCAACATGGTGCTGCATTAGACTATTCTCAAAGACAGTCTGTCAGAAAACATGAAGCATAAAAACATATCACATGAAGGCCATAGCAGATCTAGCAACACAAAAATATCTTTACAGCTTAACACGATAGAAAGGACCCATTTTTCAAAGGAATAACTTAACGAAATGAAAACAAAAACTGATGAACTTACAGCATACAGGTCTCCCCCTGTCAAAAGATCTCCTTCACCTGATACCAGTAAATTAAACCCAGATGATGAGGTGAGGTAAGGTACAAACATTAGTCAACCTCAGATCATAGCAGCTGCCTCTAGATGAAATCAAACTTAAATTCCATGAATCACCTAATTTCTTAGGCTGGAACTCCCAAAGTATGTCTTTATCAAGGGCAGGCACAGAGACACCACGAGGAATATATACGTCCCCGGACCTTTTTGCAATAGTTTTCAAGGGCCTCTGCTCGACAAGACAAACGAAATATTTTCACAGCTTAAAGAATCAGGGCAACAGATTTAAGCTGCGAGTGAAGCCCGAGGCTTACCTGAATTCCATCAAAAATATTTCCCAAAATTCCAGGACCCAATTCCACCGACAGAGGCTGTTACAATGGCATTAGCATTGCACGGTTAGTGACCAGATGATGGATTGATTTTGATCACTTGCCACCTGGAAAAATACAGGTTATGAGCATAAGATGAATAAGCGTCACCTTGTGTGTCCTTAAAACAGGATCATTCACCATGAGACCAGCTGTTTCCTCGTAAACTGCAAATGGCAGGAAAACAATGAGCTTTCTCATAGGTTCTGTTATTAAGAGGACAGCCTGATCAAAATGCATTGCAGTCATTCAATGAGTTCGAGAAAAGAGCTGCAACAACGCATGGATGACAAGATGGCATAAAGGAGAGAGAAAGAAATTACACATTTCTGGATGAATAAATTCCAGGTACTAAGGAGAGAGAGAGAAAGAAAAAGAAAAAAAAAACCTTGGATTGTTGCGGAATCTCCTTCCAAACGAATAATCTCCCCGATGAGGTTATCGTTACCCACACGAACTAGTTCGTACATTGCTGCCCCAGCCATGCCATCAGCGACAACCACTGGACCTGAAACCTGCATGTCAATTCATGGGAGGCCTCAGAATCCCGAAACTGATGACATTGAAGTGAAGTTAGAGTAGTCCTCAGCATGACGCAGTTAATCTGTATTGGAGACAAGCAATCATGGCTATGATTCATTAATGCCCAAAAAGCTATGAAACATTCCCGGGGAAAAAGATAGCATCCTTCTGACTCGTCGACGTATCTACAAAACTGCGCTAAGCATCATTCACGGCTTCGTTATTATTGTTTGCCGCTGCAATCACTACCCAACAGCAATTGGGCGATCGCATTACTATCAACCAATTGGCAGCGCCAGAAATTAGATCCTAGATCAAAGAAGCGGGATCACGATATTCCCCAGCACGGATGATTCCCGATCTGAGAAACCCCGGATAGAACAGACAACGAACTGACCAACAACAGAGCAAAGGCGAATCACTGATCCGATAAACTGACTTCCCCATTTATATAAAGCAGAGGAAATCGGGAAGAAAGGGAGGGAGGGAGGGGGATTACTCGAACGGATTGAAAGGGGAAAAGTACGTACCTTGCGGACATAACCGTACTCGCTCTCCTTCTCCGAGTCCTCGAAGGTCGTCAAACGAGCTCCGTAGACGGATGGCATAATGGGCGGTTTGAGCTGCAACTGAGCCTCCGATGAAGGCGAGAAGTTGAAACTGGTAGGATCCGATCGAGGCACGCGTACGCCAAAACGCGAAATTGCGCAACTCAGAGTCTCAGACCTTCCGGACCGGACAGAGAGAGAGAGATTATAGATTGGAGAAGACAAAAGTGAAATGATGGTGGTCTGGTCTAAATGAGAGTGTGGCCTTGAAAATCAAATCTGCAGGGTTGGGGGGGATGGTTAATCGCGGAACGGAATGGCAGTGATGGGATTACGATCGACGTGACAGGGGCTGGTCTGGTATTTCGCCTCCCGCTGGAGCAACTTATTTAGGTTTGGCAAAATGACATAAATAGTCCCTAAATTTTGGCAGAATGTGCAATCTAGTCCCTAAACTTTTAATTTGTTCAATTTAGTCCCTGAACTTTAGCAGATTGTGCAATTTGATCTCTAAACTTTTGACTTGTTCAATTCAATCCCTGAACTTTTAGTAAATGTTCAATTTAGTCCTTAGACTATTTGAAAATATTCAATGTTATCCCCGATCTTAAATTAACAAAAGGACTATATTGAACATTTTCCTATAATTCAGGGACTAGATTGAACATACACTAATAGTTTAGGGACTAAATTGAACAAGTCAAAAGTTTATGGATCAAATTGCACATTCTGCCAAAGTTCAGGGACTAAATTGAACAAATTAAAAGTTCAGGGATCAGATTGCACATTCTATTAAAGTTTAGGGACTATTTATGTAATTATCCCTTTAGGTTTCTGGCCCAAAGAAAAGGGAAATTACAAAATGACCATCCCATCTTTACTCGGCTTATTCCCTAAAAAAACATCAACTTTAGGTCTAATAACGATTCTTGCCTAAACTTTTTTTTATCTTATAAAAAAAATCAATTTTAGGTCCAATAACAATTCTCACCCGAACTTTTTTTCATCTCATGAAAAATTACCAACTTTAATTCAAGTACCAAATCCGGCCACCATTAATTTGAAACCAATTAAGGCTCATTTAATGAAGAATCTTTATTGAGTTACATTAGGGGGTATCGTCATTGTCATAAATTCGAAAAATTTTAGTTAATGAATGGCTGGTTTAACTGATTATGAAGTATTTGAGGCACTTGCACTGTCATGTTTAAAGAAGAGCCAATGAATACTTTTAATGTTTAGTATTTAGGAACTGAGTCGGGCTTCGATGTATGCGGTAACTTCATCCTGATTTCTTCATTATTCAGCTACAACACTCTTCTCCGGTGAATTTGTAAGATGGAGTGGATTAAGTATATGGTCATAGACAAAAGAAGGCCATCGATTGTTAATGCTCGTGGCATTTTATCATCTAGGTTTTTCTGTTTGTGCAACTTTTCAAGGCAAATGAAGCTGCCTAGATATTGAAAATGATGCTTGTCTGCCGCAAGGTGTACATCTCTAAAAGCCGAAACATTTTTGCACTTGAGGCATTTGAACGAGCTGCTAAACTATTTCTAGAAGCAGTAGTACTCAATAGCTTTTGTTCGCTTGTTTTGCAACAACGAAAATCTTTCACCGAAATCCGGTCTTCAATTTTTATTAAAAGGATCTTGTGGCGATTCCGGATAGGAAATATCCAAGCGATAAAAATCAATGTAGAATTGTACAAGCATAAACCGAACCGGAGTTTGACTCGACGAAAAAGTTTAGGAAGTACGATGGAAACAAACTTCGACGGAGTTTGACTCGACGACGAAGCTTGAAAATGTGGAGGTACTATGCCGGAGTTTAACTCGACGACGAAGCACTGAGGACAAAGATCATATCAGGGTTTGACTCGATGACAAGAATATGAGAATTGCAACTATAAGGAAATTTGAAATGCAGTGAAAATAAAGATAAAGGAAAGATAAACGGATAAACTGGAAGAGAACGTTAGTTCTGTCATTGATTGGGGGGACTTTACAAAAAAACACACTTGGGTATTTATAATCCCATACATGCGGTTGCAACTTTAAATTTTTTTTTAAAAAAAGATAACTTCCTAATAGCGGTTATTGTCATTCATGCCATCTATTTTCTAGGCACTATCACGTTCAAATAACCACCATTATCCGTCGTCAATGCTCTCTAACTATCGGTAAGTTGCCGACGCCAATGTTTATCAACTATCGGTAAGTTACTGATGTCAATGCTCACCGACACTTGTTCCCATGATTTTCATCGGTATGTCAATTTTGGGTGTCAACATATGCCCCTTTAAAAGACTTGAATGATTTACGAATCATTCGATTCTTTTAATTTAGATAATCAAGAGTCTTTAGTTGCCCCCTTGCCATCGGTAACTATTCTACTACTTAATAGAAGTCGAATTAGCATTAAACAAAACATTAGGAACTAACCGTGATGGATTCACTGTCGATTGATCATCTAGACTTGAAGCTCTCTTACCAACTCCAGCAATACCCAAACACTACGATTGTAGGATGTAGAAACATACCGTGACGAAGGCCTTCAATTGCCTCTGTTACCAGCACTCAATAAGCTTAAAAGAATTGAATGATTTACTAATCATTCGATTCTTTTAATTTAGATAATCAAGAGTCTTTAGGTGCCCCTTGTCGTCGGTAACTATTCTGCTACTTAATAAAAGCCGAATCAGCATTAGACAACACATCAGGAACTAACCGTGATGGATTCACAATCGATTGATCATTTGGGCTCGAAACTCTCTTACCAACCCCAGCAATACCCAAACACCACGATAGTATGATGTAGAAACATATCGTGATGGAGGCCTTCAATTGCCTCTGTTACCAAGATGCACTCAATAAGCTTGGTGTTGCCTGTCTCACTCAAAAGTTCATCATATTCAACTGTTCTGCACAGACTCGAGATGCCAACCATCTTTCTGTGGTGCCACGACCCTTGTAATCCTTTCTGAAACTGGCGAACTTGATTCTTGAGTCTTATTATCTACGACAATCGCCATGTCTACCTCCTTCATCACACAATTGACAGTTTCGAACATCCTTGTCACGCCCCGACTCTCGAGCCCGCGACATCCCTTGCCAAATCGCCACGAGGTCATAGAGATAGCTTCCCAAGCACACTATCGACCTATCACTTTTCTACGCATGCGGAAAACGTTTTAAACTCCCTTACAAAGATTCACATGGGATAAAGCAGTAGATAGTTACAACCGTCATTCACAAAGAGTCAATCACAGAACATACATACTAGCCAACCAGTCAAGACCTTATTACTACTAACGTATATACACAACCCCATACTTCGGGGCGACTAGACAAAACCTCAAAAGGTCACTCGGTCAGGTGAGGTCAACTTCTCACTTATTTCAACAGACTACTTCAAATTGCCAATCCTTGGCATCCGCAAGTCTTCGTCTCTTATGGGACCTAAAAATGTTATCCCACGACGGGGTGAGAATAAATCTCAGTGAATCAAGCCTAAGCTTGGTTAGGAAACTGATTCGCCCAAGGCATTCTAACAGAGATATTACAAGATCACATAGGCACGTAAAACAGCCTCACAAAATAACAATATAACTATCATCCACATGCACACTTACCAGCCTTCAGCCATACAAAATGCAATGCTCGACATGACTCAGCAGTCAACGTCAATCAATCACTCAATCACAGCACCACATCCACAAGTATGCACATCACATTCACCAGGACAATGCACACAATACAATAATAACTCGAACACAAGCGAGTATGAACTTCCGTCTTCCTACTCCATTCGTCCCATTCCAAACGTCATAGTCGGGATGCGCTCATACTTACCCATGTACGAAGTTACATTGCATTCAATCCTTTTTATTAACGGTAATCGTGCCTACGGCACAAGAGAGGATCTACGCGAAAGAGGGCGTGATTTGACTCTCCCAAAAACACGATCCAACACCTTAATGCGATCCAGCGTCTCACCAGCAACACCGGTCTACGTTCCTTTACTCTCGGCAACGGCTGCTACAAGCGATGTATCCAGTGTACCCGTCACGGTACCAGCAAGTAGGCATCCCTAAACGGGGCGTCGGTCCAACACCAGTTGCGACCGGCATCCGATAATCCCTTAAAACCGTACGTCTGGCACGGGGCAGTCTCATCGGACGTGGAGAACCCTCGTCATGAGACCCCTTTTCAAATTTAGGCAGTCTCATCGGACGTGGAGAACCCTCGTCATGAGACCCCTTTTCAAATCAAATTTGGTAGAAACCGCCTGAAGGGTCAACACAAGGTAGATACCGCCTGAAGGATCAACTCATGGTAGAAACCGCCTGAAGGGTCAACACAAGGTAGATACCGCCTGAAGGATCAACTCATGGTAGATACCGCCTGAAGGGTCAACACATGGTAGAAACCGCCTGAAGGGTCAACACATGGTAGATACCGCCTGAAGGGTCAACACATGGTAGAAACCGCCTGAAGGGTCAACACATGGTAGATACCGCCTGAAGGGTCAACACAAGGTAGAAACCGCCTCAAGGGTCAACTTATTGGTAGATACCGCCTTAAGGGTCAACACGAGGTAGATACCGCCTTAAGGATCAACACGAAGGTCTGATCCACCATACGGATTAAAATCTCTAGCAAATCCCAAAGCGTGGGGATGCGCCTTCCTTAGGTTCCTACCAATTAGGAATCCCATAATGGTATGACCTACCATACAGGTCAGAGCTTAATCTCCCTAGGATTTTCTGTGACGAGTCCTAGGCATCTTCTTGAAAGTCGTCGCAACCGGCAGCATCCGACAGGTGAGCTTCAGGTAAGCCTCTCTCACTCCGGCCCATGTTCAAATTGTTAGAGCAAACCGGGGATTGATTTGAGCTTTTATCAATAAGCTTAAGGATCCGATGTCATAACATTTCTTCTCTTATTTTCCCAGTTGAGTCGGTTAGGAATCAGGTGCCACCTTATCTTTGAGAGAAACCTCTAACGAGATTCCTCTCAAAGAGGGGCAGCTGTTGACACCTGATTTTTTTTTTACCATTTATTATTGTGATTTTTATTTTTTTTTAAAATTAATTAAAAATATCAAAAAAGGTCATAAAATCACAAAATCAACTTTGGAAGCCTTGGTTTAACCTTAGGAACCAATTTTGAACAAAAAATATTTTTCGGTATTTTTAATATTTTTCGAGTTTATTTAATTATAAAAATACCCAAAAAATCAGAAAAATACCATTCGTGGTCAGAAAAATACCCAAAAATATCCAATAATTTTGTTTTAATTTCCTCTTCAAGTGTGTCACTTTAAATCTCAAAAATTCGGCTCGGGTCACTATGTTCCTTAACAAACATAAACCCGAACCGAGCCCAAAAATTCCTTTTCAAGTCTTTTAATTTTCAATTTCCACTTTTTATAAGCTATGACATTGGATTCTAAAGTCTTGAAGTGCAATTAGGTCGATTGGCCCTCCAATTGGATCAATTTTAACCAAAAGGGCTTAATGGCATAAAAATCTTTCAATTTAGTCCCCGGTTTCACAATTTTTGAAATTAAATTTCATACGGGCCTACCCATTAAAATTAAACACCTCCACCCCATAGTTTTCATCATACTGAATACATTGGTGGGTTCAATACGGGCTAATTTGATCATTTAGGCCCCCGATTAAGCAAAAATCATTTTCGGATCTTAGGGACAATTTGGGGTTTTCATTAAATTTCAATCAATTCATTCACGAAAATATCCCTATTTGATAGTAAACATGTCAAGGAGTCCGATTTTGCCATCAATTTCATGAAAATATGTCAATTTGGGGCCCGATTTGATCGAATTGGCTGAACCGGGCCGGTCGGGTCAGACCCGACCCGACCCGGTCCGGACCGGGTCTGCAACTCAGTGTTGCAGACCCACCGCGCCGGCCACCAAGAAAAAGAAGCAGGGGAAAGCGTGGGTGGAGCCGCGGCACGAGTTGTTTAAGAAAAGCGAAGAGCGAATATGGGGGACAAAGGTAAGTGCTCAAGCGGCACGTTTTGAGGACCGGCGGCCGCAGAAAAGGCCGGTCGGCCATAAAAAAAAAAAAGAGAGCATAGAGAGAGCTCGGCCGAGAGGGAGGGGAGCAGAATTCGAGCAAAAACGGAGAGAGAGCAGGCGAGAATGGGATGCGACCAAGACCTCAGAGCTGCTGAGGTCGTCAGAGAAGCTTCAACGGCCGTGGTCGAGCCCCAAAATAGGTCGGTTTTACTCCCTGAGTACTATTTCATTCATGAGTGCAATGCGTTTGACGAAATGCCTAAATGAGCGTTCGAATGATTAAGCCTCGGTCGACCCTTCCCCGACCCCATTCTGTGTGTCTCTTGCCCTAAAACATTTCTAAAACCGATGCTAACCTCGGCCTGCTGTTCGTTCTGCCCCGAAAATGTTCGAGGAGGTGGGCCGGAGCTCCCCGACGCGACACCCGAGCTAAAAGCTCGGTCCGACGAGTTCGAGTAGTCGCCGACCCTTGAAGTAACTCAGGTAAGCATCTAAACCTATTTTGGATGTTGTATGACGGATCAGAAACGAGCTTGAACACGAAAGTAACTTCTGCGAATCGTTCGCCGGAAACGGAGGTTAGGAGGTCCGGTTCGCCAGCATTTCACGTGTTCATGGTGTTATTTTCGATTGTATGTTGATGCCGAGGTCCTAGGGAGTCGGACGCCGAAGAAAGGAGTGGAAAACGCCAAGTTTTGGCTCGGTTTCGGGGCCCTCCGGCGAGATTTCCGGCGACCTCGCCGGAAATTGCACTATTCATCGTCTTCTCCGGCGAGGTCGCCGGCGGTCAACGGTCTTGGTCAGCGGTCAACTTGCTGACGTGGCGTGCCACGTGGGCACCACGTCAGCGTGGGGGGGGGGCCACGTCCGATTGAGCAAGACCCAGATCGGACGGCCGTGGCTTCGCC
This sequence comes from Rhodomyrtus psidioides, assembly GCA_021437785.1. Taxonomy (NCBI): domain Eukaryota; kingdom Viridiplantae; phylum Streptophyta; class Magnoliopsida; order Myrtales; family Myrtaceae; genus Rhodomyrtus; species Rhodomyrtus psidioides. Next base: position 594,262 of record JAILYB010000005.1, on the reverse strand, counting down.
ACGTGTCGCGATCTGGGATTTTTGGAGGATTAATAAATAAAATGTGATCCAATGGTCCGGACGGTGCCAAGTGGCCTTCTGTGAAACGTACGATCTATCGCAAGATCGGATGCATCAAAAGAAGCCACGTGGCGCGGCGTAGACCGTCCGATCCGTTGATTTTGGATAATTAAGGAAAATGAATAAAAAAATAAAAAAATTGATTAAAAATTAATAAAATGGCGAAACGGCGTCGTTTTTGCGAGGCCGGTTTCGGCCGTGGGATTGGGCCGGGCGCCCGCGAGGTACGGGCCGGGTCTGATCCGGCCCGGATATAATTTTTAATTATTAAAAATTCAGAAAATAATAAAAAAATAATAAAAAATTCAAAAATGCAATAAAAAATAAAAAATCATAAAAAAATTCAAAAAAATTCGGAAAATTCAGAAAAATTCAAAAAAATTCCAGAAAATAGGAAATGGCCACATTCAACTGGCCATGACCTGTTTCGGGCCTTTTGACCCCCGATCTTTCCAGAAATGACGGTTTTGCCCTTCCGGCAATCCGTCTTCAAAAAATTTCTAAAAAAATTCAGGAAAATCCCAAAAAATAGGAAATGGCCACAAACAACTGGCCAAGACTCATTCCGGGTGTTTTGAACCCCGACCCTTCTTAAAAATGACGATTTCGCCCTTCGGGCGAATCGTCTTCCAAAAATTGAAGAAAAATCAAGAAATTCCAAAAAAATTCTCAAAAATGGGAAATGGCCACAAACAACTGGCCATGGAACATTTTGGGTAATTCGATATCCAAGTCTTCCAAAAATTGACGATTTTTCCCTTCGGGCTAATCGTTCCCAAATCTTCCCATTTTACCCTTGGTCCGAAATCACATCTTCCCTAAACCCTTATGGTTATACTAGGAAGCCATTGATCTGAACTTATGTGCATTCAAGTGATTTATTTATGTACTTGATTGCGCTTTCATTTAAATTGATTGTGATTGATAGGAATAGTCTTCCAATCTGCATGAAACCCTAAATCAAACCTACCTCGCCTAACATTGCGCCTGCATGAACTCTTAGCTAGGAAAATCACTCGCGTTAGGTACCGAAAGGGCGTTGGTAATGACACCGACGTAACCAAGTCCCCGAACCCAAAATCTCTGGTTCCGCAGAACTGATTGATCTCTCCCAATCGGTCAGTAAGGTTTCCGGTCTACCCTCCAAGAAAGACCGGTGGCGACTCCAAATGCATGCACAAGTTGCACATGCCACCACGACTACACTAAGGTCAAAATCGATCGGCTCTTATCGCCGAATCTTTTGAAAAATACTCCCGCCGCGATTTGGTATGGGCCTGGGAGGGCCCGCGCCGATCCAAAGCCCGCGATCAGTAATCCATTAGCCGCGTCCGCTTCCGGACGGGTCGCGACAATCCAGCAATCAACCCTTTTCATTATCTTTGGTTAAGGCCGGATGCTCACTCAGGCATGTAAAAGTCTCGACCAAAAGCCATTTTCATGCTAAAATATGTCATTTGACTTCACACTCAGTCATATGCACATGCCGACTATCCACTAGTCATAGCAACCACACACAGGGTGATTAACCCTCAATCACAATTGACAGTCAAAGAACATTCACTACACCCAATCAAGCATTTCAGTGAAGCGATTCAATCATGAAGCCATAACTCAATCTCGAGTAATCAAACTCAATCAAATAATATCCAGCTCAATTCATGCCATGTTATTTATTAATCGATTCAGTTTATTAGCACATTGATTGCTCGCTCGTCTCTGGCCTATCACTCACTCGCGATCACACAACGGCAATCCATTGCCCAATCAATCAATCAACTAGCAACAATTAGCCACAGACAATTCAATCAATCCGGCTAACCTAATCGATCGGCCATTTAATCAAATCCCAATTTCTATTTAACCCGGCCTCGATCGTGTACCTAAATTCCACAACCAGCTAATCCTAGGCGCAACTAGTGCCCTAACCAAGGTTTAGGGTCAACTCACATCCAATTAGCTCGGGCAGTCTCTACGGCGTCGACACGGGCGGCGACGATCCACGAACTTCGGTGAGGCTCGGAATTCTTCTTGGTGACTCATGAATCACGATTCAACTTCCTCGGACAACGGCCCCAAACTCTCGGCTCACGGGCCAAAACTCTCGGCCAACTTGACCCACGGACTAGGCACGGTGGCCCAGTCACTCGGCCCACCTCGCAGGACACGGCCCAGGCCAAAACAGGCCACGACCCAGTACGTTGGCCCACGAACCAGGCCCAAAACAGGGCAGGGGTGACGGCGGGGGCTGAAGCGGCCGAATCGATGGCCGATGGGCGGCAGCCGGCTCAAGGGTCAACGGCTGAGGCTTGAGGGAACGTCAGGGAAGCTGATGGAGGCGACGACGGTGGCGAAGGGCGGCCGGAGGCGGCTGCACCGGCGGCGAACAGAACCGGCGCAACAGAGGGTTCTCGGCAATAGAAAACAGGGCAGCGGTCAGGGCCGATTTCCTGCCACCACGCGCGACGGCGAGCTTTGCCGAGCTCAGGGAAGGAATAAGGGTGTCCTAGGAGGCCGATGAAGGTGGTGGTGCACGGCGGGGGCGGCCGAAATGACGGGATCGAAGAAAATCCCCAAACCGGTCAAAAACAGGGCACCGCGAGCTTCGGGGCTGCTCGCGGCGGTTCCGGCGGTCGATCAGCGGCGGGGTTGGGTCGAGGGTGTCGAGGGGAGGCCGGTGGATGCCGGTGAGGTGGCTGGAGGCGACGGCGACGTCGCACGAGGCCAGAGGAAGCTCGGGTCAACACAGTTCAGCAGAGGCCGAAATAGAGCAGGGGTCCCGCGGCTGTTTCGCAGCCGTCCGGTGGCTGGCGATGGCGCCGGAGGTGTCGACGACAACGGCGACGTCTGGTTGAAGGCGATGATGGTGGTGGACGGTGATGGTGGCACACAAAATCGGCGGAAGGAGGAGGAATGGAGGAGGAGGGCGTCGGTCGTGGAATGAGAGGAGAAAGAGAGAGCAGATAGGAGAGAGAGAGAGAGAGAGAGAGAGAGAGAGAGAGACGTGAGAGAGAGTCACGTGGGGAAGGGATGGGCTGATGGGAGAGTGGGATCCACAAGACTTTTTGGCCAACTTGTCTTTTAGTGCAAAATATCTAAGAGCAAATCGGTCAGTTGACATATTGCGACTGAAATGAAATTTGGTACACTGAACGAAGGGTAATTTCGGTATTTTCACACGCTAGGCTCGGTTAGGATCAGGCTCGGGTCGCGAGGATTAAAATCCTAATTTACGGCGACAAGAAATCGAAACCTAATCTAAACCGATTGACGTTTCAGAAATCGTCCAATTATTGTCTCTTCAGTCCGTACGATCCAATATATTTTATCGACTGAATTTCAATCTTAATCCATTTTATCGAATTCTGGGACTTTACCGAAGTCGAATTTCTAAGGCGTCACAATCCTCCTTATAGCAACCATCATGACTGAGTTTGGATCCAACTGTCTTCTCTGTTCATCGGTAGTTTCTTTGGGATGTCGACAACCCCATCTCAGAACTGAATGTGCGGTCGATGACTCAAAACGCCATCATGATTGTCAGGATCAAGTTGATTTATAGTACGTATCATCGTATTTCCTCAAATCAGCCACATTGGTCCCATTAGGTGTGCCAAAAAGATGTTCGCTTGTTTTGCAACAACGAAAATCTTTCTCCGAAATTCGTTCTTCGATTTTTATTACAAGGGTCCTATGGCAATTCTAGATAGGAAATATCCAGGTGATTATAAAAATCAGTGTGGAATTGTACAAGCATAAACCGAACTGGAGTTTAACTCGACGGAAAAGTTTAGGAAGTACGATAAAAACAAATTTCGACGGAGCTTGACTCGACGACGAAGCTTGAAAATGGGGCGGTACTATGCTGGAGCTTGACTTGACGATGAAACACCAAGGATAAAGATCATATCGGAGTTTGATTCGACAACAAGAATATGAGAATTGTAACTAAATTTGAAATGCAGTGAAAATAAAGATAAATGAAAGATAAACTGATAAACTGGAAGATTGAGGGACTTTACAAAAGACACACTTGGGTATTTATAATCCCTACATGTGAACTTTAAAATTTTTAAAAAAGGTAACTTCTTAATGGATGTTATTGTCATTCATGCCCTTTATTTTCTATGCACTATCAAAGTTCAACTAACCACCATTATCTGTAAGCAATTTGGCTGCTGACGCCAATGCTGTCCAACTATCGGTAATTTCCAACTATCGGTAAGTTACCGACGCCAATGCTCATCAACTATCGGTAAGTTCAAACTATCGTTAAGTTACCGATGCCAATGCTCACCGATGCTTGTTCCCATGGTTTTCATCTGTATGTCAATTTTAGGGGCAAAAGTACACTTTCAGTGCCAAAAGTTGTGTACGGATATCACTTTAGTGCCAAAAGTTTCAAACGGATCACTTTAGTGCTAACTTTTTCTAAAAACGATCATTTAAGTGCTAACTTCTTTTAAAAATAATCACTTCAGTGTCAGAGCTGATGTGGCTCACTGAAAATCCAACACGTGGCATTTTTATTACCTTTTAAGCTGACGTGGCACACTAGAGTTGGCACTAAAGTGATCGTTTTTAAAAGAAGTTGGCGCTTAAGTGATCGTTTTTAAAAAAAGTTAGCACTAAAGTGATCTGTTTGAAACTTTTAGCACTAAAGTGATCCTTTTATTTTCGACTTGGCACTAAAGTGATCCGTTTGAAACTTTTGGCACTAAAGTGATCTCCGTACATAACTTTTGGCACTAAAAGTGCACTTTTCCCTAATTTTAGGTGTCAACATATTAATAAGACTTAAGAATCAAGTTTGCCAGTTTCAGAAAGAATTACAAGGGTCATAGCACCACGGAAAGGTGGTTGGCATCTAGAGTCTGTGTAGAACAGTTGAATATGATGAACTTTTGAGCGAGACAGGTAACACCAAGCTTATTGAGTGCATTCTGGTAACAGAGGCAATTGAAGGCTTCCATCACGGTATGTTTTTACATCATACCATCGTGGTGTTTGGGTATTGTTCGGGTTGGTAAGAGAGCTTCAAGTCCAGATGACCAAGCGGTAGTGAATCCATAACAGTTGGTTCCTAATGTGTTGTTTAATGTTGATTCAGTTTCTATTAAGTGGCAGAATAGTTACCGATGGCATGGGGCACCTAAAGACACTTGATTATCTAAATTAAAAAAATCGAATGATTGGTAAATCATTCAATTCTTTTAAGCTTATTGAGTGCATTCTGGTTACAGAGGTAGTTGAAGGCCTCCATCATGGTATGTTTCTACATCCTACCATCGTGGTGTTTGGGTATTGTTGGAGTTGGTAAGAGAGCTTCAAGTCCATATGATCAATCGACAGTGAATCCATCACGGTTAGTTCCTGATATGTTGTTTAATGCTGATTCGGCTTCTATTAAATAGCAGAATAGTTACCGATGGCAAAGGGTACCTAAATACTCTTGATTATCTAAATTAAAAGAATTGAGTGATTTAAATCAAATGATTGGTAAATCGACAGTGAACAAGCGTTGGATTTTATTAAGAGAGTCTTGTGGCAATTCCAGACTGGAAATATTCAGGCGATTATAAAAATCAATGTGGAATTGTACAAGCATTAATCGAACTGGAGTTTGACTTGACGGAAAAGTTTAGGAAGTATGATAAAAACATACTTCGACGGAGTTTGACTCGATGACGAAGCACCAAGGATAAAGATCCATATCGGAGTTTGACACGACGACAAGAATATGAGAATCGCAACTAAATTTGAAATGCAGTGAAAATAAAGATAAAGGAAAGATAAAGTGGAAAAGAACGTGAGTTTTGTCGTTGATTGAAGGATTTACAAAAAACACACTCGAGTATTTATAATCCCTACAGGCGATTACAATTTTTTTTTAAAAAGATGACTTCCTAATGGCGGTTATTGTCATTCACGCTCCCTATTTTCTAGGCACTATCCACGTTCAAATAACCATCCGTATTTGTAAGCAGTTTTGTTGATGACGTGCTCTCCAACTAGCGGTAAGTTCCAACTATGAACGATTCATTAATTCAGAAAAGCAAAAGAATGCCCTCTTGAAAGTTTTGAACGAGGTGCATGTGCGAATTCATCCTGCATCACTTTAGAAAAATTCTTGCAAAGGTATTCGTTAGAAGAACCAAAGATTATATCGGGTAAAATATCCTCGAGGAAAGATAATTTTCTGTAATGGTATACCTTCTAAATCTTCAATCTCAGCTGATAGAACAATGGAAATGAATTTGAACAGCATTGGTAGTCTCCTGTCTTCAGGAAGGACGCGAGACGTGACATCATCGTTGAAGTGGTATCAGAGCAAGGTCAGCTTGATCCAAGTTGGTTGAGATATAGAGTATTAATGAGTGATGACTTGGGGATGAGTCGTGTAATTGAAGAGTTTTTGTATTCTGCCTATATAAATGCAAGACTTGTAATTGTTTTGATCATGAGAATGAGAATTACAAAATTACAAAAAATCCTCTATTCTCGAGTTGTGTAAATCGAGCTTCCTCTACATCTTATTCCCATCACTTCTTAGGTGAATGAGTTTTTTAGAGCTTGTTGAGGGAGAATGTTGAGGTTGTCTCACATCAGGCTGGTGGTCGATTTATAAGTGTGAGAGAAAAGTCTCATCCGTTGAGCTAGCTTTTAGGATGAAGATACGGATTGTCGCTCCCTTTGACCCATGGCCTGATGTGTGAGGAGGGAGATTGTTCGGTAAGTTGCCGACGCTAATGCTTATTAACTATCGGTAAGTTACCGATGCCAATGCTCACCGACGCTTATTCCCATGGTTTTATGTCAATTTTGGGTGTCAACAGGTTTGAAGATAAAATCTAAAATAACGGCGCTCAAATTTGTGACTTAAGTTAAAGTTGGTGATTTTTCATGGGATGAAAAAAAATTCAAGTCAAAATAGTCACTTGACATAAAATTGATGCTTTTTTACGAGATTAAAAAAAGAAAAAAGTTTTGAGTCAGCGACGTCTTGGGATCTCAAGTCGGTGTTTTTTCAGGAATTAGCCCTACTTTTGCTTGGTCGCAGGTTCGGTCCCTTGAATTTTTTTCGAATCAACATTTCCATTTTCGCGGCCAGAAGGTAGGGAGGGGAGTGGAAAATCAAGCAATCGGTAAAGTCGAGTCGAAGATGATTGGGGTACGTGTGATGATGAACCCTCCTTCGGCAAATGCCCACAACCAGTGGGATCTCCTCCGCCGCCACAGTCTTCACTCCACAAGAAGAACAATCCTCCCCAGGAGCAGAGCCACGCCGGCAAGAGACCGGGTGATAGACTTCGGAAGGCACAAGGGCAAGATGCTGGGGACGCTCCCCTCCAGCTACCTCAAGTGGGTCTGCAACAACCTCCGAGCCCGCGACACGGAGGAGTGGGCCCAACTGGCCGACCAAGTGCTGCAAGACCCCGTCTATCGGGACCGGATGGAGTGGGAGTCGGCGGAGAGGGTGTTGAATGGCGGGGGTGCTGGTGGGGGGTCGGGGAGTGCGGTATCGGACCTGCTGGAGATAAGTGAGAGGTTCGGGTGGGACAACGAGGATAAGGCCGGGTGGGGTCTGGTGGATTTCAAGCTTCTGGGCACTTCCAAGGGTGGGAGGATCCCCAGAAAATCGGATGAGGGGAAGGGGAAGGGGAAGGAGGAGTACTATGAATCTGAATCGCCATCTCAAGGAGAGGAGAGGAGGAGGGAGAGGAGACACAGGCTGAGGTTGAAGAGAGAATCGGGTGAAGGTCAAAACCGAGCGATCGTCGGTGGGAGCCGGGGAGAAGTGACAAATGGAGGAGCGGCAGCGGCGGCGCCGGAGCCGGTATACAACCCATTTCCTGGGCGGGAATCGCTGCTGAGGAAGGTGCTCAACGGCAAGAGCCCCTTGTAGCTGTTATCCATGAACTCCATCAAATCTCTTTTAGCTTTTCTAGTCTTTTTGCAACTAAATGAAAGGCATATGTTGCCTGAGAGATGTGAAGAGCACCTTTATCAATTCTAATTCATGTTTACTTCACGGAGGTTGTTGCGGGTAGCATCTGTAATGTTTGACCATGGTCCAAGTGGAGTTCACCTGTCCAGCAGTGACATCAGATCGCCTTCACTCCCACTTTATCGTTATAAAGTGTGAGATTTGACTGCCTTCCCGGCACGCATTACCGTCCCAATCTTGTCCCTTTAATCCAAGGTTTCAACAGATTACGGCGAACCATTTTTTTTTTACGTTGACTTTAGATCTTCTTTGTCTTTATGGTATGATTAAAGAACAAAGTAAAGAACTAAATCAAAAATGGGAAAGGAAAGAACTTTCTTCCATGAGTGTGATTGACAAAATTGGATCGACATGATGGAGAGAGAGCCTGACGTGAAGTGAAGGCCCTTAACTCGCGCTTGGGTTGGCTGTCCTCTCTCTTTCGTTAAGATTCCACCTTTGACCTTGAGAAAGTAGGGACTTGGTTTGTCATTTTGCCAATGTTCCGAGGACAAGCATGTGTTTTCGCTCTCCCGAGTTCACTAAACCAAAAGCGCGGGGTTTTGTTTGGGTTTTGGTTTCTGGGTTTTTGTGATGGGTGAGAGAGTAAAGCATACTTCTGACAATATTCTCTGTACGAGGTCATGACACTGGAACACTGCTGCTCCCCACTGTTTCTCTGGGGCTTCGTGCTTTAATATCCCCCAAATCAATTCAATTCAATTCATTTTCTCTCCTAATCACATCACGACGCCTTTCACCAACTTTTATCGTAGGAAGGAAAATCGCGCCCATTTATTGCCAACACCAACGCACAGTAATCACTCCCCTACTCTACTCAGCATTTGATCTTTCCTGATTTCCATTTTCCATTTGCCATCTCACTGTCTTTCTGTTTTTGGTTCTCCAAGTACCAAGACCAACACCCCTCCTCTCGTTCCCTCAAACCCTATTTCTCGGCTCTCTTTTAGCCGTTTCTTTGTTGGTCAGTCTCTCTTTTTCTTTATTTTGGCACTGTCTTGGTTCTTGAAAGGGATCTCCTCTGCTTACTAGTCCTGGTTCATCGACAAGCTGGTGGGATCTCGAAAGCCGGATCTTTTGAAGGTTATGTTGTTCTGCCTTGCTGCTTTCTCGTTTCATGGAGATTGATGCTGAAGCCATGGATGATTCTGTGGCTTCGTGACGCAAATGCTGAATCTTGGTCACGCCCAAAATGCTGATTTTCTTGACCTCCTCGTTCGTGCTTTTGCTTTCGTGAGTAAAGCTGTAGACTTGCTGGAAAAACTTCTGGATCTTAGGAGATGGTTGCTGATCCATTTAAATGCTTACTGATCTGTCTTTTGGAGCTTGATGGACCTAGGTTCAAAAGGGTCGTTAGATATCGTAGTCTTCCTTTCGGAAGAAGGGTTATTCCCCTCTGTTACTTTAGTTTCTAAGAGAGTATTTCCGTTTATCTAACGTAAGTGCTGTTCGAAAAGCCAAAGCTTTTTTTGGTTAGACAGTGGAGCTGAGGTAAGCTTTGCCTGCTGATTTTTCCCATCATGTAGGCCTCGTTTTCTCCTGGAAGGTCTGATTCAAGTTCAGAAGGAAAAAAGAAAGAGGAAATGAGGCATTCTTTCTAATCTAATAGAATATTATTTCCAGAGGACATAAAACTCGGTACTGGTAAGAACTGCATTCAGCTATTTCTTGAGGATTTGATCTGATTCAACATAAAAGAAGAGTCGGGATGGATTTTTTCATAGTCAAGAAGTTCAGGAAAGCCCGCAAGCCTATCTTGGAGCAGGACACTGAGTGGAAGTCCATTCCGCCACATGAGGAACCAAACAATGAAAATGGCGTTGACAATTTTAGCAAGTCGGTCTCCTCAGATGGTGTTGCTGATGTGGAGGATGAAGACGATGACGACTTTATTGCTAATGAAGTGCAGAGACGGTTGAAAGAACTTAGGCGGAACAGTTTTCTGGTTTTGATTCCTGAGGAGGACTCATGCCCCGAGGATGACGAGGAAGAGGGAGAAGAGTGTAAGACAAGCTCTAGTGAGTGGAGAGATGTCGAAGCTGAAGGTCGACAATGGTGGGGTGGATTTGATGCTTTTTATGAAAAGTACTGTGAGGGGATGCTGTTCTTCGATCGATTGAGTTCACAGCAGCTCAGTGAAGCCGGTAATTTGTTATAGTTTTCATGTTAGGCTTGTCATATGCTTATGTGAAATATGGTGCTTTGTTGACAGCTGATTGTTTTATGCTTTGATCACTTTCGCAGGGATTGACATGATTTCCTCCGTTGTTGGGATTCTTTTTTCCTAATCATTTTATTTGTAACTTTCCTCAGATTCTGTTGGACTTCTGCATTAGGAGTCTTGCAGTCGGTTTATTTCATTTCATGCCATTTTTAATTTTATTTTTGTGTGTGTTTTTTTTATTGTGTTCAATATGTGCTAAAGAAAGGATTTGCATTCCTCATCAATTGTTAATAAAAAAGCTTTTCTTTTTGGACCAATACATTATCTTTTGCTTGTTAGTGAGAGAAATTGGATGAGGTATGAGGAGGTGTTTCATTTATTGTTGTGAAAGAGCACACGTGATCATAGTTGATTGGTATGATGTCTGGATGCACTTTAAGCTGTACTGTGAACTGCTAATTGTACGTTGAAAATCAAAATCATCATTTGTATAGAGATGTCCATTCATTGCCAAAGTGGCTTCTGCAAGTTTGATGACAATTATATTCTCTGCATTGCATCGTTTTGCAGTTCCGCATGTTCCCTTGACACCATCGCCGAGACCTGCATCTAAGAAACTTACTTCTCCTCTTCGCTGCCTTTCTTTGAAGAAGATTGAAGAGCCTGATGAAGAAATGGAGAAGCTGCAACAGTCAGAGGGTAATCCTTATGATGATCTAGAAACAGCTTATCTAGCTCAAACTTGCTTAACATGGGAGGCGCTTCATTGCCAATACACTCAACTGTGCCAAAAGATCTCTGGTCAGCCTGAAAATATGACATGTTACAGCCGTAGTGCTCAACAGTTTCAACAATTTCATGTTCTACTCCAAAGGTTTATTGAAAACGAACCTTTCGAACAGGGTCTTCGACCAGAAATTTATGCACGTGCAAGAAAAAGCTTGCCTAAACTTCTTCAAGTTCCAAATATTCAAGGTAATGGTCTTAATGGTACGCATGGAAATTAGATAACTTAGCTGGAAGACAAGGACTTTATGTTTGTAAAAGTTATGTTTCTTACTTGTGCTACAACAGGCTCAGAGCAGAAAGCAGCGGAAGAAGGTGGCTCAGATAAATTGGTTCTTGCACCAGATCTCCTCAGAATTATGGAGAATACCATCCTCACTTTTCATCTTTTCCTGAAAATGGACAAGAGGACATCCACTGGAGTTCTACATTTGTTTGCAAATCAGGACCATTTTGCTAGTGTCCAGTCATCTCTTGAGAAGGTGAGATTCTCTCATCTACATATTGCTTTTCCAGCATGGGTGATTGAATCGTTCGTATTTCCAATTTACGAGCTTAATTAATTCTTACCTTTTTTTTCGCTGGCATAGGAATTTGATTTCCTCTTGATGTTGTTTGCTTATATCTGATCACCAGTAAAGGTTTCAATTTGGCATTTTGGTATCCCTTCAATACTTGAGGGTAACCAGTGGCTGTTGCTGCTGGGATCTCCTTGAAATCCTCCCATGTTGCTTCTCTCTGTAGACCGCTATACGACCGATACAGCTGTAATCTGACTGGTCAAGTTCTTGAAAAAGATTGTTATTGCAGCAGAATTGGTGTTTGCATTTTAGGACAAATGCATCAGTTAGAAGGAATAAACTGGCAGCTTTTTGTGTTTTGTTAACTGGCAGTGAATAGGACTTGGTAGTAAAATTTCAAACTTTGTGATTGCTTTGGTCTGACTGCTGTGATACGCAGAAAGCTGTGAAACTGAAGGAACTGCGCAAGAAGAGGAGAGGGTGGAAGAAGAAATCATGGCCTCAAACAGATGATGACGTTCAGCTGCTGTTTGCCCTCATAGACGCGAAATTGTGTTCCATGGTTCTTAAGATGGAGAGGATCGTCAAGGGACAATTGTTCTGGTGCGAAGAAAAGATAAAGAAACTGGATTTGTCTGATGGGAAATTGGATAGGGATCCCTCGCCTATCCTCTTTCCTTGTTGAATGTCATAGGAGAGATTGTTTAGGTGATTAGACTTGGTGTAGAGACAAAAATCCTGAAAAAGACTTTCTTCTATTCTAATGGGCAATACTGCAGCTCCTGAACAGGCATTGCTGGAAAATAGATTTATGTTTGTAGTCGATGCTGGTGCCCCGGTGGATATGATTTGAAATTTTGACCGAGTTCTGGGAAAATGAGGGAAAGAGGCAAATGTCCCAACAGGTTGGCCTGTCCTGTGTGTAGTGATGAGGAAATTGTTCAATTAAAAAGCATGTAGATTTTGCCATGTCTTAATTCTTTACTTTGGGCCGTTTCCTGTTTTACATATCTGATCTGTAAAGATGATTTGTTCTGTTAGAAAAAAATCAATGTTGCATCTTGAAATAATTCATACCCCACCGTTTACCAAATCCAAGTTTACCCATCAAAAAAGAGAATTAAAGGAAACGCTGCATCGACAGCGTACCAATGCTACTGTTGCAATTAATTGGCAGTATATGACCTTGGCTTTCGTTGCCGTGTTTGTATATTGTGGCTTTGCGGTTGCCCGTTCCTCTTCCAATCCATGATTTCCCGGCTGTAAACAGATCATTAGAGAAGATTTCAAATGAAAGCTTGAAGTGGTCTTTGTTAAGTGGCACGGCAGATTCAATTAAGGGTCTGACTTTGCTGGCCAACTAAATATTCTATTCAGTCAACGACATTTTCGTCCAACCTAATTTTTAGTTATATTAAACTAAAAAACTAAAAGGTTAAAATGAAAAGAAAAAAGAAAAAAAAGAGATACATGCCGTCACCCCACTGATGGCTGATGGGGTCACCGACGCCGATCATCCCATCGATTAGATGTGCTAAAGCAGAGCCTAGGTTCGAGGAAGGGCTGCGGCCCTCGGCTGAACCTTGGGGGAAGGTCGCTGTCCTCAGCCCTCCCTCAGGCATGGGCGAGGGCTGATGACCCTATCTTGATTCTGGCAAGGTCGCCGACGACAGGGGTCAGGGTCGGCGACCCTAACGGCCTCGTCAACACCCGTTGTGCCTGTGTTTCTCTCTCTAAATTTAGCTTTTTGTCGTTTTTTTTTTAAGAAAAAAAATAACAAAAATGCCTCTAATCAACCGATGAGTCAAGCCCATTTTTGAGATTGATATGCTCACTTCAGACTCTCATTTGAAATAATGCCATCTATAAACTATTATTTGAAACAAAGTCCACTTCAAGCCCTAATTTAAGAAAATAAGAGTACTTCGAGCCTTTATTTGGAATTTTTCCATATTATTACGAACAAAACGTTATGGTTAGAAAAACCAATGTGCTTAATTAAACTCTAATGTGAATCAAAATCTTTCCCAATATTCCACTTACCCCACACGGGTGACCTGATCAACAGACGGACAAATACGGCATCCACCACCGAGCACATATTCCTTTGGGGAAGTAAGAAACCAATAAGAAAGCAACGCCAAAGATCTATGGATTGCAGGGAAATCATGAACATGAGAAGAATAAACGAGGAAACAATTCTTTCCAATAAAAATTTGCTGGAACAAATCAATCAATGGGCAAAAGAAACGACCCACGTTTACATCAGCAAAATTTTCAAAAAAGGGTCCCCACCATATCAACAAAAATATGGCCGGACTTGTTCTCGCGCCGTTACACGGGACTTGCTCTCAAGCCGTTATATGGGATGTCTACCGACAACCAAAATATCTTTCCAAGCTTCATAGAACATCCAGGTGATACCAGAGGAGGGCATAACTTTCAAACAACTCGCGCCCCACCCTCTGTACAGTCCAATCAGACCTTCCTCCCTAATGACTTCGGCCAGAGCCCCCACCATGTGAGGTGGACACTTCCCTTGCAGAGCTCCCACCATCAGCCTCTTCCTCGCTACCTCCAACGGGAAACTGATGGTGCTAGCTGTAAAACCTGACCAAGTGACAGAGAGAACGGTAAAAAATAAAAAGAAAATTCAGACGCGAAATAGGAAAAATGCTACCAATGGTTCTCAAACTCCTAAATGACCAAAAATTCTGATAAACACAGGATACCACTGAAATGGTAACAGAAGAAAATAGAGTAGCGTTGATCAACCAGCATTATCACTAATGAAGGATTCTCACCTGCAAATGCTCCAATTAGAAGCATTTCGGGACGGCTCAAGGACTTCTTATTCTTTCCTGAACAATAAGACTTCTTGACCGTCTCATAAATGAAGTAGTAACTTGTACTGTATGGAAGCATACCAATTAGCGTGGGTGAAATGCCAGCATAAAATGCCCCAATTCCACCATCTTGATAGATCTTACTTAAGGCAACCCGTAAGCTAGGGTATATGTCTCTACTTATAGTCAACCGATCCTACAAGAGAATTAGGACAGTATCAGTTTTGAAAAGCTCATATGGCATCATGAGACCATGAGAGTTAAGAACAGATAACTGGCCGCATACAACTCAAACAAGGAATAGCAAAAGTAAGCGAAGACATTGATGCACACAGAATGGAAGCATAAGTTCGGATACCTTCAGGACTTCAAGGGGATGACACACAAGAGTGCTAGCAATGCCGGCAGCCGCACCGGCAACGGCAACTGGAGAGATCCAGGAAAGGGACAACCTAAGATTCAGACTACCTAATTGCACCTTGGGACCCTCATTTTGCTTCCACTGTTCTTGTGCAGATGTCATTGCTCGCTTGACACACTCGAATGTTCCTAGCTCAATTGCCTGGGTAGGAACGATGCGGAGCATATTGATTGTATTGCCTGCCCAAAGTCCCTGCCATCCCTGCTGCTCCATGACCTCAAGGAAACTACCAGCAATGTTTTTTGATCCGACACCAACTATCATTCTTGTCCTGCAAATTACAATTAACAACTGAGCTCAAATATTTTAAACATTTTCATACGAGACATCTTAAGACAGCCAGGTGCACTCCTTCCAACAACTTATCCGCCAAGGTTGGGTAGGAATACAACTATCTCTTGGTTGCACACCATAAGAAAGATTAGTGTACAAAGGACCGATAACTCTGTGGATTAAAAGGGTGGATTGGAAACAAAACTGGGGTAGCAAAATTGTAGTCACAGAGTACTACAATTATTAATTATCATAGGTTCTCCTGGACAGACATGTCCCCCCATAAAGTTAACCATGAGATAGGTAGTGAGTACAGTAAAACCCTAGCCCTGGAAACACCTCAACTAAAAACTTTACATGTATTTGGGGGCCTGTGGAACAAGATTTACAAGATAAGAATTGAAGAGAGCTATAATGTGGAATACTCTTTTTGTCTACAAAGTAGTTAAGCGTGACTGGATAGCATTTGAAATTGATATTGTGAGAAAAATGCCAATAACACGCTTGATGAAAAAAGAACCATTTGAACCTGATTGTTTCGAGAGGAGCAAGGATAGCCTTGGTCATGGCGCCAGCCAAAGCCCCACTAAGAAACTCGCCAACTTCTCTAGCCCTGAAGAAATCCTGCATTTGCAAAGAATGAATAGCTTAATAATTCAATTCTAGACAATTGGCAAAATGACTTTCGCAATTGGTAAGCCGCAAATACAGAAAAGAGCATCTACAGATGCTTCTAAGAAATTTTAAGGGAGAAATCCGAGAGTTCAAGCAGGCACAATAAGATAACTTTAGCACTTGAATAAGCATTCTTGTTCTAAGACAAAACAAAGATGGCACAAAAGTCTAGAATTAAATTGAGCTTGTGGCTTTTTCTTTTTTTATAATTAATTGAGATCATGGGACTCTATCCATATATTACAAACTTCTAGCTTGATCTATGATTTACTTTTCCAGATCCAGAATACATGTTTTTTCAGTAATGTCCAAAGAAGCCAACAGCTATATTTCCACCGTTTCTTAGTTCACACAGGTTTATTGCAAAGAATTTCAAAAGGGAACTGACTGCATAGGCTATTACCAATAAATAAAATCAGCTGGGTAGTGAAGACCCCCGATGGGACAACAGCATATTATGACAACTCAAACCATGGGGGAGTCTATAACAACCAAACTCATATGAGTCAAACAAAGAACATCAAAGATTCTGCTCCAGGAAAGCAGTAACACATTGTAGTCACAGTAAAATATTTATGCTCAGCCATTTGCCAATTTGTTCAGCAGCCAACCTTTATAGAGCAGATTCCAGGGGAGAACAAAGACAATTCAGGGTGAGGTTTTCCCACGAAGCAGCCCCACACAAAAAAAAAAAAAAAACCGGAGTATCTTGGAACCCAACTTATAAAAAGTGGCTCCTGCTTTCCTAAAGTTCATCTATGAGCTCAGTAAATCATGGGTAACTCCGATTAACTTAAAAGGCAATTCTTGGGAAGAGAATATCCCGGTATTCATTCACAATCGAGCACTTCTCGGAGACTAACCAGAGAAAAAGAACTTAGGAAAGAGAGAGAGAAGCTACTCACTTTGAGGACGGGCTTAAAGTCGGGAACTTGAAACCGGAGCTCAAAAGGAGGAGGGTCCTTGTCAAGGTCGATCATCTCCTTGGAGAGTATCAACACTCCATAGACGTCGCCAAAGCCCGCATTAACCCCTCCACAAGTCTTCTTCTGCGACTGTGATTCCATGTCCAGATTTTTTTGTTCAAATTATCGAAGCTCTTATCAGTATCAAACCAACTTTACATCTAAAGCTTTTGCAGGAACAGAGAAAATGCAAGTAGATATCTTTGTTCTCTCTCTCTCTCTCTCTCTCTCTCTCTTTCTTTCTGGGTTCCCTTCCTTCTTCACAGATTCATATGATGAGTGTGGAGATATTCACAGACCACACGAGCAAAGCACAAAAAGCGGGAGGAAATTGAGGACAAAAGATTGGAGAAATGGATCGACGTGCCTGAGAAGGAGACCTGGGGGACATTGGCCGGGCCTGAGAAGCAGATATTTTCTCTCCTCCTCCTTTTATCGCTTCCCTGTCGTGCGACGATGGGCACCCTTTGATAGCTCAACGACAAAGATACTGCTCTGAGGAAACGGATGGTAACTTGTTCATTTTTGGACGAGAGGGAGATGATAATTCATGGGTTCTTCTTCTTCTTCTTTCACCTTTTCCTCCCTTTTGGGGGATATCAGCTTGAACCGAGTGAATTCAGGGGCATTCATCTCCCTCTTTCTGGTGGGGATTTCTAGGGTTTTCACTTGGAAGATTCTCAATTTTAGGAGGTCTTTCGATTTGTGAGCAAAAGAGGCCAGTGGGTTCCGCCACGCCGTGCTTTACTCATTGCATTTATTAGGACTTTTGGTTATAAAGGTCCCTCTTTTTGTGGGTTAAAGACAAATCTATCGCAATACATTGAATTGGCAAGATGCAATTTTTAAGGCCAATAACAAGAATATGCAGTTTTTCAATAACATTAATTACCAAGATGCCTATGCATTGCCCGGATCTACAATAGTATTCTCGGTACTCTCCTAAACTTTTTTTTTAATATAACCGAGGTGTCTCGGTACTCTCCCCAGCTAAGCACTTGTGATTTAATATAACCGATGTGTCTGGGCCAAATCACAAGTGCTTAGCTGGGGAATCGAACTTGGGACCAATGCGCCTAACCACATAATCCCAAGTGCGCCATAACCAACTGAGCTATCCATGAGTGGGTGGTACTCTCCTAAACGTTGCTTGTATTTTGATACGACTTGACGCAAATGGTCAATTAATTTTGGCTCGATTTTTGAAATTTAAATTTGTTCAATGTTCGATTTTATTTACTCTTATTATTATTATTATTATTATTATTATTATTATTATTATTATTATTATTATTTAATTTTTGACTCTTTTTTTTTTATTCTCTTCCATCATTTCCTGAGTCCCCATGGGTTTGATCTTATAAAATCTGACCTCTTTTCTTGCCCAAGAGCGAGTTCCCACTTTCTCTCTTGCGGACTACCTTTTTGAGTGAGCCCGCCCTTCATTCATTAGGTCTCAAAGTACAGATTGTCTGATAGGTAAGTGGAAAAGCTATAAGCCATAGCCCAAGTTCCGTGCATCTTTTGCATCTTTTCTTTCTTGAGGAGAAAGAACCTTCTTGAGTTCTTACTTGATCTCATGTCGTCTTTTTTCCCTTAGATTATATCTTCTTGTGGTAGGCATTCTCTTTCCAGACAAACAGTTTATAATATCGAAAAAGGCAAAAGCCACTAGATGAGAGGGGCAAGCAACGATGGCAACTCGACCTTAGGAAGAAGTAAAGGGGGAAGCCTTCAGGCAGATAAAGCAGCTACAAAATCTATGCCTGTCAATCGACTAGGTGATTTTGGATTAGCTCCTGGGATTTCGAACCGTTTTACTCTCTTCCAAACAGTAGACTTTTCAACCATTTTTGCTCGTGCTAATGTCTTTCGAGTGTGAACGGCCCTTTTCTATTCATACAACTGTCTGAAAATAATCTTTTTTGAATCGTCTGATAGGGATTGATGCTTTAGTTTTCGTAGGAAAGGGTCAAGAGCTTTAGCCCTTAGTGTGTGAGCTTTGATGAAGACTTACATCACTATTCGTCGCCTCTTGGCTTGATTGCTCATTTGCTTCCTCCTTTGAGCATGAAGTCTTTGTTGAGGCCTTTCTTCGCTTGTTTAAAAGCTAGCCCTTGCTCTAAGATCTTTTTATTTAGCACTAGAAGAGCCCCCTAATCTTAAAAATCGATGGAATGCGATCTCATAGGCAACCTTTATGAGGGCTAGACCCCTAACATCCGTAGAAGGGAAAATTCAATCATGAAACTTAATTTCCAAGTGGAAGGAAGATAAACAAAAAGATCAACTACTGCAAAAAATATTTCCTTCTTTTTTAGTAAGGAGATCAGCTGCGAGTATGAGGGGACATTACCTATCACATAGAAAGTTACTAAAAACTTCAGCTTTTTCCCAAGCTAAAGATCCACCCTTTCTTCCATGTGAGGTGTCTAAAGCCGTACCATCCAGACATGGAAGACCCTACAAGAGGCGTTCCCAAGAGGCCACCGGTAAGGATGACGACTTCTTTGTCAAAGGACGTGGAATATGTGATGGCGGAACACAAAGTGACTTGACGTGGCGTACCAGCTCACGATCGGGCATGAGTGTCAAGCAATTTTCATTGCATACTCCCTCGGGTCGGAAGGCTGAGGGGGAAGGAGGAAGACACTGGGCAGGATCTATCATTAGCGAATTCCCCATACAGATATCAAAAAGGTACTTTGGAGGCTTTGGGATTGAGGTATCATTAGTCGAAGAAGACCTCGTTCAGTCCACGTGGCCTGCTTGACGAACGTCAGTGACGGAGACATTATAAATTGGTCCGTAGGCATCGCGATAAGTCCTCTATCCTACTACAGGCGCTGTGACAACCTTTACCAAGTTCAAACTATTGTTGACCGCCAGATCTGCTAGTTTGCAATATTCACCTAGCCCATAAGCACAAATCCTCGGCGCATAATATAATCCTAACGTACTTCAAAGACTCAAATATAGTAAATCCAGAAGATGATATGACTCTCTCTCCCTCTCTCTCTCTCTACCTCTTCTCTTTGACCTCACTAACTTCAAAATCTTTTATGCTCGACCATATAGCAAACATCAAGAAGCCCTCCGTTTGAAATGCGTTTATTAGATGAGCTCTCGAGTAAGACGAATGAGGGTTAAAGGTCCACTACTTCATTCATGGCCTTTTTTTTTTTGTTAGATTGATCTCCCTTTCATATTCATTTATTCGACTGAGGCAAAAGAGAAGTCATAGAAAGAAAGGTTCTTTCATGCAATGGATAATGGGCCAGCCTCCTATGGATTCCTCCAACTTAATGAATGAGGGGAGGAGTATGAGGAAGGGAGGCTTTCTATATGAAGATTCAAACAAAAAGGAAAAAGGTCAAACTATATGTTACTGCAGAATCTGACTTAATGAGGAAGAGCTCTTTATGTGGTCTCACTTTATCACCATTTGAAATGCGCGAAACTTCGATTGGTGGAAGCCAATCCATGAAGAATTCCCCTCTTTCGATAAACATCCAGTATCTCATTAGATGAACATTTCTCCAAGCTTATCTTGTAGCTTATACATCGTTTCAAAGCTGCTTCAAGGAAGAAGCACACCGTTCTCGAGCGAGATAGGGGACTTTCGGATATGCCTCCTGTCTTATGTTATTGCCGTTAGGGGTGAGCGGTTTCAGGTTCCTTACAAGTTCCACGTGGAACTTGGAACCTACCCGTCAAAATAGGTTTATCATTTTTTGGAATCTAGAACCTACCCGTCATATCATGGAACCTGGAACCTACCCCATCACAGGTTCTAGGGTCGGTTCCAAGGTACCCGAGAACCTATCAATTTTTTTATTTTCTTTTATTTTTTCATTTTCAGTTAAGCAAAATGAGAGTAAATACTACAATAGTTAAGGAGAAGTAGAGGTGAATGATTTTAGGTTCTACATTTAGAACTTGAAACTAACTCGTTATAATAGGTTCTTCATTTTTTAGAACTTGGAACATAAAAATTTATTTGACTCTAGATTATATACTCATCATCGAACGTCATAAAACATTGTAGGATCGTACGAAAATATATACTAAAAAAAACACAATCAAGATCCATGGTTTAGGTTCTAGGTTCCAAGTGCTAGGTAGTGGAACCTAGAACCTACCTGTTGGAACATGTTCCTTGATTTTTGGAACTTGGAACCTACCATATATACCTTGGAACCTGGAACCAGATTGGTTCCTACAGGTTCCGGTTCTAGGTTCTCGGTTCTATCCTGGAACCATGCTCACCCCTAATCGCCGTCGTTGATGTTGAGCTCCTTGAGGAAAGCGTTGGGTTTCCTAGTTGTTAAAAACGCAGTGGAATATCGAAATCATATACATGATCCATGCGTATATTGAAATCTATAGGAGTTCGAGACGTACATTTTGCAAATCGAAAATCTATCGACAATTGGTTGTGTCTGGATTAGCACCCCAAGGGCTACGCCTCTACCGGTATCTAATACCCATGAAGTAGAACTAATAGTAATATTTACTTCTATAACATAAATACCTGAAGTGGAAGTCTCACTTCCCTTCTTCTTTAGATCTCCCAAATATTTCTTGCAATTCCTCTTCCAATGTCCCTTGTTACCACAATGGAAGCAGACAATATCAATAGTCGGACTCATTTTGGTCTTGGGTTTGGGTTTAGGCTTAGTGCCCTTGCCTTTACCCCTGACCATACCTGGCTTCTTAAAGCCTTTCCCTTTTTGAACCGTGAGAACATTAGGGGTAGGGTCTTTCTTGATATTTTGCTCAGCAGTTTTGAGCATCCATGCAGTTCAGTCAAAGTCTTATTTAGATTATGCATGTTATAGTTCATAACAAACGTGTCATAATCACGAGGTAGTGACTGAAAAATAATGTCAGTAGCCAACTCTTGACTAATGGGAGGGCCTAGTCGCTCCGGATTTTCAATATGACCTATCATCTTTATGACATGTGGGCTAATTGAGCTCCCACTTGCTAGCTTGCATTCAATTTAAGCCTTTACCGTCTGATACTTTTTAGTGCGTGCCTGCTCCCGAAACAAATTTTTTAGGTTCATGATCATATCATATGCATCCACATTCTCAAACTGCTTCTGAAGGTCTGAGTTTATGGTAGCTAGCATTAGACAAGATGCATCCAATGCATCATATTTATGCTTCTTTGGTAAGCATTTCTCTCAACACGGGGAGCATTGGAAGTAGGTGCCTTCTGAGGGAGTGGTTTCTCTAGGACATAATCATTTTTCTCCTGCTTAAGAACAATTTTCAAGCTTCTATATCAGTCCAAGAAGTTTGAACCATTCAATTTGTCCGGACAGATTGTAGTGAGAAGCTTGATGCAGAGGTATTTGATATTATCTACAACAAATATGCAAAGTGAATTGTTCATTAATATTATATATAAACAACTCCCACTATACTTTTATAATATGTGTCCCTATAAGTATAGTGGACCAAGATCCATATTTCACAAAGACTCGAGTAAACTTTGGCTTACCGCTCAAGACTCAGTTATTTAGATAGATAACTCTTTGTCAATTATATCGAATACAATTTTTGGTTATTGGGATTGACATCTCATGTTTTATCCCCAAACTCTATGCCTTAAGGCCCAAAACCATTTTGATATCCTCATTAAGTAAACCAATCTTGTCATATGGATAACCATTATCCATCCTATCTTACTCAAATAGTTAAAGACACCATGCTTTGGCAAACCCATCTTTTGACAATTCAAGTCTTGATAGGTGTATAATTGGAAATGCATCATATTATTACTTAATTTTATTAGGGACTTTATCAATGTTTATTTAATAATGAATGTATGCATGCTATGAACATAAAACAAAACATCACTTATCATAACAAGGCACATCAATCATACTGGGAGCGAACAATTCCATGCAGGGGTCAAGGGGGCTGCGCCCCCTTGCTGGGTTCGAGGGGCAGAGCCCCTTGTGGTGGTCTCACTGACCGATCAGCGAGCGGGGCTCGAATGGGCAGCGCCCCCGAAACCTAGATAGAATTCTCAATTCTATTTTCTCAGGAAACTATCTGTCTCCTTAAACCATCCTTGCTAGGGCGGAAGATTTCAACTAAACCATCCCTAAGGCCGTCCCTGCTTCGTTCTTTCTCAACACCCTAAATAGAATTCATAATTCTGTTTTCTTAACAAACCCCTTTCGGATCAATCACATTAATTCACATTATTGCAGGAATTCAAGTTCGTTTCAATGTGAAATTAGTCAAATTGATCACATCAATTCGTATTCTCAATTCATCTAACCCTAATTTCACAGAATCAATTCAGGCATACATTATATGTATCAACAATTAAGGTTTACTATTCAACTTCAATACATCGCAAGTCGCTCTGATACCGCTGTTGGGTTTCCTAATTGTTAAAAACGCAACGGAATATCGAAACCCTATACAAGATCCATGCGTATATTGAAATCTGTAGGAGTTCGAGACGTACATTTTGCAAATCGAAAATCTATCGACAATTGATTGTGTCTGGATTAGCGCCCCAAGTGTTGCGCCTCTACCGGTATCTAATACTCATGAAGTAGAACTAGTAGTAATATTTCCTTCCCTTCTTCTTCAGAAAGAACCTTTACATACTTAATCTACGAACAAGATTCCGCCTTACCTTTCTTTCCCAGGACTACAAGCCACCTAAACTGGGTCAATGCTAAATGTCCGAGGAGGTTCTTTCCATAGTAAATAAGAGATCCACGAATGTGATTGATGGACGAGGAGGTTGAATACGACGTTGTGATTGGACAAAAAAGAAGAAGAAGCAATTCCCCTCAACGAGCACCGTTTAGTTGGAATGAGTGTGTAGCAATTCATTCGGATGACCGTCGCGGCACTTTACTTGAGCAAGGAGTAAGCCTTCTCTTTGGTCCCTTAGAAAACAACCTAAATCGCCCACGCAACCTCAGACACTTCCTGAGATGAGAAGGTGGGAAGCGATGTCGTTAAAGTGCTTTTTAAAAGCCTCGTATGCAATACCGTCCCTTAAATTTTTAATTTTTCTAACGTTATCCTTGGACTTTTTGTACATGTTCCATTTGGCCGTTGGACTGATGAAAATTTTCAATGTTGTCCTTACCATAATACAAGTTCAGGGACAATGTTGCACATTTTCATACATCCCATGAACTAAATTGAAAATGTACCAAAAGTTTAAGGGCCACGTTGAACAAATTAAAAGTTAATATTGCACATTGCAGTGACCACATTACACTAATTTAAAGTTCAAAATTTGGATATCATTTGTGTCATTTACCTTTGATTAATGGATACACTCAAGGTTGAGCGATATCATCTTGCTCGCGTTATAGAGTCTTCAAGGTTGTATTCCTTTTTTTTTTTTTTTTCTCTCTTAATGAAAACAAACCATGCCCATTAATTTGACGTTTCTTGGCGAGGCAATACTCAGTGACTGTAATTGGCATTGCCAAATGTAACCACGTTGATTAGATGCCAGTGTGAAATTTATATGTCTCATCTTTTCTTGGCAAGGCGATTATATACCTAGGTAATATTTTCTCTATCTCTCTCAGGCTTTTTTGAAATCACAACTGGTAATTTATTATGTTGATTAGCAAACATTTATCATTCAGCGTTTTATCGTGATATATATTGATTTGTGATATATGTGCTATTAAATTTTTGTGAGGATAGGTAACCTTTTTATCGATGCTTTAGTACAAAATTTGAAACATGATACGAATCATCTTATCTTGTCTTGATGGCTCCTCTTTCAAATGTTCCACGGGGGACGATTAAGGCAAGGAAGGCAGACAAAGATGGAACTGGACCAGGGGAGAAAAGGCTCGCCTGTTGCTGTTGCTGTTGCTGTTGCTTTCCCGCCAAAAGTTCGAAAGATGCCACCCACCACCCCCCACTTGTCCGTCCTCCCCTAACCTTTTGTACGCCTCTGCTCTGCAGCGTGGGAGCTGGAGGAGCCCCATGATATTTCTTTCTTTCTTTCTCTTCTCCATGTTTTTAACGTTTGTCGTTCCCCCAGGCCGCCGGTATGTTTATTAATGCTTGACGACCATCCCCAATCCGCATGTGGGAATCCTGCAAATAGCAATGGCCGACGTGTGACTTGGGCTAGTGGAGGCCCATCACTGTTCCTCTGTTCTACTTCATTCATAAAACGTGATGGTGATGCTCTTGGTCTTGGCCTTTAGCTATAGAGCAAGAGATTCATTCGCTTCTCTTTCTTTGTCCATAGCTGCCTGCTGTATCCGTCCGCAATTCGCCCGGATGATTTATCTCACTCCTTTTTCTTCTCTTTAATTCAGAATTGGAGTCCTTCCGCACAGTAGCTCCTAGAGAAGTCAGTATTGTTGGATTCTTTTTCTTCTCAAGTTGATTTCATTGAGACGATGTGTCAAGGTGATTATGTACCAAACGGACGATGAAGAACTATATAGAAGAATGCTATTACACTCTTAACAGCAAGGAGGACCGTTTCAATCACTTTACCTGTAGTAGCTATACATTTAAGAGGGTCCTTTGGATCAATAACTCAACAAATCCAAGCTATCGAACTAATCAACCGAGAAAATTCGATTTGGTTAGCCATGAGGTCTTACATTCGAAACTGAATTATGACTGCTTGTAGTCTGAAAATAGTCATCTTTCGCGATAATAGAACAGCTCTGACTTTCGAAACCTACTATCTAGGAATGGCGGATAGAAACGACCCATCATCGCCCGCTGTTCTTGGTCAAGTTGCAGTTTATCAAATGTTGCGTACGACCACATGCATACCAATGCGAGTACTCTGATGAGATGATGGCAGGGAGAGAGGTACTTGTATTGTAGCTATGAATTTGAGGAGGTTCCTCGTGCTTTTCAAATGAAGAAGAGGGTCATGTGAATCAGATCCAAATTATTAGCCACGAGAGCCCAATACTACAAGAATGATAAAAGAAGTGTTTCTCCCTCCTCGGGAGGTGGGATTTCATCATGAGCCCTGCAATCATGGGTTGATTAACTTAATCTGCCATTTGCTTCTTCCAATGGAATTAATCTCTTCTTCATCGACTTGAGCATGATCTTGGGGCTCAAAGCCTTGGTTTTATTAATGGAATTGTACGAAGTGTCCGTCTCCATTGAAGTTTGACCCAGCAATCAGCTCTCTCCTCTTTCCCTTGCAAATTGGGCAAGTGCCCCTCACTTTATTTCCTTAATTAACTGTTGCATCATTTGTTTTCATCTGGTTCTGACACTTAAAGCACCACTCCCACTCGGTCAACTACCTTAAGATGCTCCAACTATGTTTTGTCATTGTACTATGCACATTATACTAATTCTCATTAGAGCGTTTCCCCTTCAAATTGTTAAATATTGTTGATTATGAGGTAACTGATCAAACCACATGGACTTAGCTCTTGTTCCGCAGCCCCATCTTGACAATATACAGAGATGGCATTTTACTATTTTTTTCTTCCCAGGGTACAAAAACGTACACTAGTTATCTTTGCATCCCCGCCATTTTCTAATACAGAGAGATCTCCCCTACAGCATATATATTTTGTTCTCAAAAGATAATCATACGTCGCAAACCACGATCACGTCATGTGCATCAGCGTTATTCTAAGAAGAAACCAAGTCATCGTTCGCTTTTGACAAGGTGACAACTTATTGCTATGATGATGTCGAATATGAGAAGATGAAAGCTGAAGGGAGGGGCTGCATAGTCAACCTCGTGGGCTTTGGCGTTTATTCTAACGTCATTCCATACTTTGCAATAAACGGAAAAAGAATGGGGAGGAGGAGGCCACATGGGTTTCTCCAGAGCCATTTTGCTTCTAGGATCCGCTCGGCCATCTCAAATCCTATAAACAAAAGGGGTCTTCAGTGCATTTATTTACTAACCAGAGAGCTCCAAACACCAAAACCAATGTGCTGTGCAACTGCAGGGTCAATTATTAAGAGGAGAGCATGCATGAGGATGATGCCTTTCTAGGCAGTTTTGACTGTTGAGACAGTTGAATCAGAAAGAAACCAGCACCATTCGTAAGGAAGGGGAGACTGAGCACTCTATACTTTGCTTCACAAACACCCATTTACAGTTAATAAAATATGGTGCAAGAAAAGCCGAGCTATGTTTGGTTGTTCAGTACTGACTTCTCACATGGATCTGTATCCACCGAAAGACGGAAGATAGTAAAAAAGGCCACAGAAACCAAGATAGAAAGGCCAAATGCATCAGTCATTTTCCTTTAACTATGCATCAGAGACAGTTGCAACCAGCAACGGACGGACTCCAACTTCAATGAAATGCTTAAATAACGGAGTAGAACATGCATTGAGTATTCCTATGCACCTTGACCAGGCACCCCCCACCTCAACTAGCTTAAAACCCCGAAACATCACCACCAAAGAGGAGAAGTTTGTGAAATCCCATACTCCTGAAGGCACATCAACTTCATGGATTCTAAGAAGCCTAACAAGATCAGTGACATTGTTAGGCTTCAGCAGATCCTGAAGAAGTGGAAAAAGCTCGCAAATGCTCCCAAGAACACCAATAGAAGTGGCAACAGCAGCACTGTCAACTCCAGTTCAACTACCACCTCCATGGGTAATGGCAGCAAAAGCATCAAGTTCCTAAAGAGAACTCTTTCCTTCTCGGAGGTCTTGGCACCGTCTAGTGACGTCATCCCCAAAGGCTTTCTGGCCGTCTGTGTGGGGAAAGAGCTGAAGAGATTTGTGATCCCAACTGAGCATTTAGGACACCCAGCATTCGGGATACTTCTGCAAGAAGCAGAAGAAGAGTTTGGCTTCCAACAGGAAGGAGTTCTCAAGATCCCATGTGAAGTCCGTGTTTTCGAGATGATCTTGAAGGCTGTCGAGGAAAAAAGAGAAGTCACGTTCTTCTCGCATGAGAATGTGGAGAAAGACGCCATTAGCTGTGCCTCATCTGATTGTGAGCTCACACCTTCTCATCACCCCCAAATGTGCAGATAACTTCTGCTTATTTCTCTCTTACTTTCTTCTATATGTATTGTGGTCCTTTGAGTGATATTACTTATAATTTTAAAGGCGGTGTAGGAGGTAATGAAGGACAGGGCAAGATAAAAATAGGAGCGAATAAGGTAGGCTTTCTTTGATGGCCAAAAGAGGGGGGAAAAAAAGCGAGGCAGACTTGCCTTGGTGAGAAATAGTTGTTAGTTCAGCGGCTTTGCTCTCCTTCAATTACGTCTACCATTAAATGTAGCAGAAATTGAACTATTACCACCTTGCAGCTCACTGATGCTTCTAGCTAATCTATGCTCTTTCCCTTCATATGCCATTACCTGCACTCTGAAATTAAAATCAACTCCAGCAGTTACCCTCCAGGAATGTCTACTATAACTCTCTAGATAATCAACGAATTGCATGAATTAGAATAAAAGTGCACTTACAATAGCAATTAGTTTATGGTATCCTGTCTCATTCTTTCCAATAAGGATCGCAGACTTCTAAGAAGTCACACTCCCTTGAAATCAGGGACGACCTACGTGTTCACTTGAATTGAACTTAAAGATCACAACATCCTCGTGTTCCTAGAGTGTGCGATGATCATACTCACTCTCATAGTCTCATCAGTTTCCAGAGAATGACAGTTAGGTGGTTCAAGCAGAAGCTTGAGTCCATGCCCCTGGTCATATTTCTCTGGATAACAATGTGCGCAGTACAAGTTCAGCAAGCAAGTGGTTCAAAGGGTAGGAATTAATCCATCTAAATGGAATTCCAAATTATGGGGGCCAAAAATTAAAAATTGAACATCATAACCTTGATCTTAAATAGCTGTAGATTTCGACAGACCGCAAGGAAAAAATCTTGTTAAACTCCATTATTATATAAAACAACTCAATGAAGTCATACAGGCAGTCATCTATCTCATATCTATACAATCCTATAAAGCCAAATGGACTTTTAGGTTGAGTCAAGGCTCCTGTTCCTAACAAGTGAAGGCAGTGGAGAAAGTCACTCTCCAGCATAACGATCCACAAGTACCTTGGCCTTCTCCGGTGCAAAAAATCGTGCCTGCAAAATAAACTATCAAGTGAAGTTCACAAAATAGTATGAGTAACTAATGCTACATGATTAGAACGACAACATCCAACCATGTTTATGACAGCAAGCAAACTCTCCCCGCCAAACAATTAAAATGGGGTTGAATACTGCCTTTGACACCCTCAACAATAAGAACAGTTGAACCTCCCTGATGGAAAGGTAATTTTTAGTTCCTCACATTTCAAAAGATTTGGCGTAAAGACGAAAAGTTAATTCTTAAGGCGACGACTCATATTGGTTGCATGTTGCTTCCTAGCCTAATAAGTTACTTACATGAAAATGCTCTTCTAGCAAGCTCTCTAAAAACTGTGTCAGCAGAATGCTGTAAAGCTCCAGTGACAATTGAACTGATTTTCCTACTCGCCTGGAAGAGCTCCTCATACATCACATACCATTGCATTAAATGCGAAAGGCACAGCTATATCGCATGATGATTTTGAGTTTGTGCGTCACTCTCATTAAAGTTTCTAATCAGAGGCCAGTCACTTCATCTCAGACTGCAAAAACCGCATGCATATGCCCATTAAGACATTCTCATGACTGCCTAAGCTTTTATACTCGCCTGTATAAACATCCTCTCTGCATCTCCAGCTCTACCATTCTGTTTCAATATAATCCCCTGCAAAACAGGAGAGAGAATATGTTGTCCGATAGTTAGATTTCCAGAGGTCACAAAAGCAAAAAAGTAAACAAGTCAACAGGAAGCATGACAATATAACATCATCAACATCATCAACAACACCTTTATCCCAAACTAGTTGGGGTCGGCGGTTGATGAACCCAAAAAATAATCACGATTTGAGATTCCTTGATACCAGAAGAAAAAAATGGAGGTACTTAGGCTAACCCTCAGAAGAAAAAATTCATGTTGAGGAACAAGCCCG
This sequence comes from Rhodomyrtus psidioides, assembly GCA_021437785.1. NCBI lineage: Eukaryota > Viridiplantae > Streptophyta > Magnoliopsida > Myrtales > Myrtaceae > Rhodomyrtus > Rhodomyrtus psidioides. The sequence continues at coordinate 564,558 of JAILYB010000005.1, read as the reverse complement.
TCCCTAGCCTTTTTTAGGCGGTAATAGTTTCAGTAAGTTCAAAATTTACAACTGATTTGGTTCAATCCCAAAATAGAAAACAAGAGGGCCCTTTAGCTTAACCAACTTGGCAGTTTTTCTTCTTCTTCCTCCATTTTTTTTTGTCTTTTTTTGCCAGAACCCACTGAGAGCTGTAATAAACATTACTAATGTACTCGTATTTTCAGTAACTAAGGAGATTTAAAAATGCCACCTCAACTATGCCAATAAAAAAAATAAAAATTGTAGACTACATTTGGTCTGATGCATCCTGGAAGCAGCAAGCACAAACATCTACAGGATTAACTATATCTGGCAAGGTAGCTCTCTCTTGCGTAATCTTTACTCTTCGTTTTGATTTTTTCTTTTCGTGAGTCCCTCTGTTAACAAAACAGCTATACTCATGGAATGAAAAACAAAAAAACTACGGGTATGGTAATATATTAAGCATGTGTTGTGAGGTATAAATAAAATAAATGCAGCCCCGATATCCATGATAATTGCATCAGATATTCTAACAAGAAACAGCAAGTTTATAGATGAGACAAGAAACCTTTGCTAGGTATCCCCGAAAATCATTAGGGTGACTAGAGATGAGCCCATCGTAAACTGATACTGCATCACTAACATGGCCCCATTCTGAATAGGCTTTCCCAAGAAGTAAATCAACCTGAAATATATTGACAAGTTGAATACAGAAACTTTTCTTTGCAATAAGAACATTAGAGTTTGTCTTAACAGAAATGATGAAATGATGGCTATAATAAGGTTTAGCACTATTTACCTATACAAATACTATGCCAATACCCTCTCTTTGACGAGTTAAGTTCTTATTGGTAATTTGGAAGTAACCTACATTTGCAGTCACCCGCTGCCATGATGAAGGGGTTGTCTATCCTAGCAAAATATCCAGGGACGTTAATGTAGGAGTTCGACACCCACTACAAAACATTCAAATTGAGCCACAGCTACTCACACCACTCGTGACCCAACGGTCTAAGGTCAGCGAGCTAATCATTGTGGTACACATAGCGAGTGAACAGACCCCAAATTTTTCTGCACGAGGACAGACTGGTCTCCTTACGAAATTCTCTCTCTTGAGAATTGAACTTGTGCCCTTATCGACTACAGATGAGTGCCAGAATCACTAGGCTAACTGCGCTTGGTGGTCAAACACTGCCAAGTACAGTTTGACATCATTTAGTAAGAATGATTCTGTAAAACGCCCAAACTCTCTATGAAGGCTCATCTTTTCTTGAAATCTTCCTGAATTCAATTAAAAGTATCTAAGCACAGTTCAACAGAAAGACACAAATTCAGCATAATTACCATTACTGTCTCTATGGGAAACTGAGGACTTACAAGTGGCAGAATCTTATTCTGTTGTCTTTCTAATGTTTAAAAATTGTTGATACCCCTTCCCTTTATAACTGAAATTTTCACCTTTGAATACAATGACCCATCACACAATTGTGCTACCAGGCCATAGCACAGATGATTAGCAGTGTATGCTATGTTTCAAAGCTTGCTGTTTGGTATCAGCTCACGGGCGTCCAGAAAATGAAACTGCATATGGCAGGTGAGAAGTTTTTGAGTGAGGAGTGTCGTGGTTAATCTGAAGTTTTTGTAGGAGAACTGCTATTTCACTACAGGGTATACTCTTCCTCATGTCAGCATTTCCATATGTTTGGGAGGCCTAACGATGTTGCTGGGAAATAAGGAGCCGTATTTGGTAAAATCAAGAGTGGCACGATGGAGCTACACAAAAATATGTTGGGTCATATCAAAGGACAAATTGATCAATAATTGACCTGAAGCTGTAAACTACAGGGAAGTTGTGGAGCCAGTGGAGATACTGTTCTGTTCTGCTAATATTTGAGATGTGGCTAATTGGTCCCTCTTTAATTCAGTGCAGCCAAGGGGGATTAGTTAAGTCTTTTTAAGAACTTGGTCAGGTAGTCAATCTAGTTACCAAAACATTTTGTCCCATCTGTCTCTAATGGTTTGGCTATTATCTATCTGCAGGGGACACCAGATCATGTGAAAACCTTCTTACCTCCCCCCAAACCAAGAAAAGGAAAATGAGGCAAAGATAATCAATTGAAAAGAACAAACGTTCTAGGTGGAGCATAGACCAATCTTCTTTTCAGACATACTGCTTCTTACCAGCATTAGCATGACATACGAATCATAGATCTCCACAAGCAGGGTTCTTTCCAGGTAATGTGTTATTTAGATGTTGATGCGATTTGCTTTCTTAATATTCTTAGTGCCTATCAGGCCAAACAGGTGTTTGTATAAACTTCAGCGCGATGGAAGATAAGAAATAATAGAACTCACTTGAATAGGATCCACGATCTGCTTACTTCTTTCCGTTGTACTGCTATCTGCCTCAACATTTGGCTTTTTTGACTTCATGAGGTCTCGAGAGGCCAGGAGTACTTGAACAGCCTGCAGATCCACCTCATCAAAGAAATTCATAAATGGCTGCAGGTCACTAACCTCAATAGCTTGAACACTATTGAATAGTTGCATAGATACACAAACTGTGCTGAGAATAGGCTAAAGCAGGTGCAGATAAGGGCTAAATTGGTGGGCAAGTACAGAGATACCGATACTTCTCAAAATATACAATGAACTCCCTGGTCTTCTGATGAGAGATCAAGAGGCAGAGCTACATGTTTGATTTAAAAAAAAAAAAATCTCAAGGTTCTGGCATACATCCATGACATAATTAAAAAAATTTGCCAAATACTTGCTATATTTTCAGAGACCACATTACTGATAAGTCATGTATTTTAATATACAAGGTTTCACATGGTTGTTTAATGCCACACGGTCTGTGTAATTAGAACCACGATTCATGTATTGAAAAGGAATGGAGTGCAGAAAACACCTTGGTGAAAATTGGGGAGCACAATGTTACAGGTTGGCGAGAATTGGATACTGCAAAGCTTAACTTGTTAAATGGATGCATTGTTTACCATTGAAATGCTCTAACAAACTTTTAATATTGCTCAAAATAAGAAGAATTATCCAAGCAAAAAGTTGCTTAAAATTTAAAGCATCGCCTGAGGGGCAGGGCAGGTTGGTATCAATAACAGAAGTCTCCTAGTGCCTCAGAAGAAGGAAGGTCCTTGTCTGAGTCCATTGGAGGGCCTGCAGGCTATCTGCTGCTAAATCCATGAAGATAGACAATTTATGCTAGATTATGTCATGTCTGCTATACCTTCAATCCTAAAACACAGCTTCACCAACATGTTCTTAGCTCATAATGTAACAACTCAAATGACATCTGTGACTCACTTCATCTGGTTTTTTGGCAGCAAGTAGTGCGTTTGTAAGGCCACGCAGAACTTCAAAATTGATATCCGTGGACAACTGCAGACCATTAAAAGGATAAGTTGATGATAGAGCAGATCTTATGGGTTAAGGCATTCATGGAATCCAATTTTCATTTTTACACATATAAAGTTCACATACTTCCACCAGTTACTACTAATAGTTTCTTTCCGTGCAAGTGCCACAACAATGGAAGATTTGAAACTTTCAATTTCTACAGAAAAAACTAAGCATTATCCCACTCTTTTTTCACAGCCAACTTATGATAAAATGAAAAGTCTGTTGAATGGGAATCAGCTGAGCTTTCTAGAAGGGCAAGACCGACACCAGCCAAGTTGCCTTTTCTGTTGGTGTCCGAGTTGACAAGCCATGATACACAAGTAGTACATGTATAGGAGTGAAACTCAAAATAGTTCAATTTTAAAAGTTCCATGAAAGTCGGAACTTGTGTCTACTTGACTTGACTAGAGCATCCCATATGTTCTAAGCAATAAAATCAAAATGACAAGACAATTGTCCTGCATTTTTTGAAAAGGATTAAAAAGACACCTTGCTCGCACTCCTATATGCAGCAGCGCTCCCTTCATAATCTTTGAGTTCAAATTTGACTTCCCCCAGTAAACGGAAAGCATCGGGATCATTAGATCTCTCCTGCAGAGATGTTTGAGCCTAAGATACTTGCTAAATAGAGCACATTATACCAAGAAGCACGTTCACCTAACGACAAACCTTAGTCAAATCCTCCAGTCGAGCAGCTGCCTTAGTATACTCCCCTAGTTCTGCTAATGTTACTGCAGCTCCCTATAGACATAGAAGAAAGTGGTGCAGCAGAATAGATGATGAAGAACACTGTTAGATGCACATACTAACAAACATGCATACACAGAGAAAAGAAAGACAAATGGCACAGCTCTCTCCACTTATGATATATCTCATTGTTCAGGTGCCCTGGTAGGCTGGTACATGGCGTACGGATATATGTTGAAGTTTATGGAATGACCACCTTTCAATATTATACACATGTTTCAAGAACATTGTCATATGCACATACTAACAAACATGCATGCCCAGAGAAAAGAAAGACCAATGGCACAGCTCTCTCCACTTATGATATATCTCATTGTTCAGGTGCCCTGGTACTGGTAGGCTGGCACATGGCGTACGGATATATGTTGAAGTTTATGGAATGACCACCTTCCAATATTATATACATGCTTCAATCCAGTGATTGATTCAGCCAGCATGCAAGCTGAAAGTTCGTAATTCTTACCCAATAAATGGGTACCTTTCAAAGTCGCTGATCGTCATATATAGGAGCAGCATAGATCCTCTCTTCTTTTTAAAGTCAAACTCAAAGCAATGCATAGCAGATATAAACCTATGGGTCAATATCTAACATGAAGAGCAAAATGCAAATGGAGAGCTGGTATAAGACCCCTACTTACTTCAAGCGCTGTGGGATCTCTTGGAGAAGTAGTAAGTGTGGCTTCAAACTCTTCCAGCCTTTTCTGTAACAGATCCCAATAGGAGAACAGAGTTTGAGTGTTAAATATGAGTGAATAATTATGCATTCTCTTGGGTTATTCCATGTAAAGCTGAAGAGAAATGGCAACAATATCTGTCATCCTACTGGATTCTGAATAGGAAAGGCAGCTAAAATACAAGTTCTACGAGATGACAACAGCTCGGATTCAAAAGGATTTCAAATTACATGTGTCACACAACTCACAAAAAATATAATTACATTAGCTTTGAGTGTAGGAAAACGAAATATTATTCAACTCTATTCTCTTATACTTTGTCTCCCACATAAACTTCTTCTCAAGTGAACAATTCACTCATAATAATGAAATATGCGCAGTGAGCAGCAAGTAAATAGTGGTATGCATTACGAACTTTCCTCAAGACCGAAATTGGCCTGTTTCATGCAGAAAATAATACTAGCAGTGAAAATATCAAGCCAACTCTTTCTCAAGCACCTGAAGAGTAGCTTTTTCTTCTTCTGAGAGCTGTTTGTTGGCCACCACTGCTACTTCAGAGGGACTATCACTGGAACATAAAGGTTTAAAAAGATCAAATACTCCAACCATAATGGTGCGTGGACTGCACATCAACCATTTAGGAAAGAAGTTTTAAGAGACGCTAAGGGCACATAACTACCACTGGTCCTTGTTGGCTAGTTAATCCATAGCTGGTTTGACTTAATGAGTTTCCTCCCTTTCTTTTGCGGTGCTGCTAAAAGTTCATTGTGTAGGATATAGACAGATTATTTTGATGGTTACTTCTCAGTCTATATTCCAAACAGCGGTAAAGAATCAACATCAACATCAACAACACTTTTATCCCAAACTAGTTGGGGTTTGCGATCGATGAAACCCAAAGATTCAAAACAGCCGTAAAGAATACCGTGAATAATTCTCACCATTCGCAATTTTATTTGCCTTTGGCTATTCAACTTTTATTAGTTTCACTAAAGCCGTTTACATGGTATATGAAATATCATTGTAGGAGAAATGCAAGAGAAGGCCTAAGCAAAGCTAATGCATATTAGCTAGATATGAGTAGATAGCTGTCACTGATGTCAAAAGTTTGTTAGTGATGATGGGCAACTTAAGAGCACCTTGAGTCGCAAGAAAGCCCATAAAAAGAACAAGCATGTGAACTAAGTGGAAGAACAGAAGAAAGATCTAGACGGATGGTTTATTATAGAGTAAATAGATCAAGAAAACCTACAAGGAAGATTAGGAGCATGAGCACAAACTAGTGAACAGCATTTTTGCCAACAATCGAAGTCTATAATACTCAGAAATTACGCAAATGTGCATTTGCACAAGCAAATCACACGATTTTTTACCCTTTGCCCAGTGCAGACATACATGAGCCTGTCTTAAGTCAAGAAGTCTCATCCAAATAGAAGACACACTGGAAAAGGGATCAACAAACCCACAGGTTCAATGATGCAGAAAAGGCATTCATCAAAGCATACCTTCCGGACGGAAGAAAATCTCCAAGAGCGAAAACCAAACCAAAGACGACAACTGCTACTCCAACTCCAATCTATTTGACATTGAAACTCGAATCAGAGTTTAAGGATCAGCTGACAACAATTCCAAAAAGTGAACTTCAAAATTCAACATGTGATCACAAGGATTTTACCTTTGTGCCAAGTCCAATGGTTTTATCATCTGTCTTAATCGGTGCATCATAGTCAATGGCTCCAAATTCTTTCACTTCATCTGCTTTTTTCTGGTCGATCGCTGACCTGAAGAGGATGCTTAGTTTGATGAAAAAACCTAGTCTCTTCTATATGAAGAAAAGGAAAGAGCAAATTGAAGAGGTACAGAGAAAAGGTTTCCCCTGAGAGGATTCCAATTGAAAGATAAGTGTCCAGTTCAACCATTATGGAGAGCTATATCGATAAGTTATATGAACTAGAGATCATGACCACACAGAGAGTAATATGTTTGTTCTGGACATCTGAACGGCACTTCTCTAGCAAGTCCAAGTGACAAAAATGACTTCAGACGTTTACACAGTTCAACTGCTGCAGACAGAGGAATGTCCTGACGATGCATGTGGCATCTTGGACACTACTCTATCTTCAGATAGTGTCTCACATGATGACACATGTCATGACGCAAGGTGTTATATGGTGAGGCTGCACCTTCTAACTGCTTTCAGCCGTTCCTCGAACTCAAGGTCGGTAGAAGTACTTTTTCTATTGTTCCCATCGTATCTGGAACTTAAACCAGGTGCCACTACAAGAAAAGTTTTGCATAAGAGTAATGATGCACGATCAATAAAAGAAATAGTTCCTACCTAAATCACCAAAAAAAAAAAAAAAAAAAAGAATACAACGCAAATGGGCCTTCTGCTGGAGATCAAGAAAATGAATGAAATCAAAACTAAATGTGCCTTAAAAAGCAGTATCTAAGATTCAATGGAGAAGAAACGAGAGACGAAGAGGTTTCACGCAAATCCATTTTAAACATGGTGGACAATGAGCAACACACAGGCATGACGAAACATCTGCAAATACTCAAAAAACACACAAGCTGAGACGTCACTAGTGCAGCAGGTGATGTTGCCTGAAGAAAAACAAAAAAGAACGAGCGACCATCGTTCTTTCAAAGGAGAACAAGCTATTTCCAGCTGAAGCACTAATTCTATGTAACATTTTGTCCTAAAATTTCGATCCAAGAGCGATTTTCTACGAAATAGTGCTTTTACGGCAGTACCATTGAGCAGGAAAAATCAATTTGACAGTACGGGGAAATGAATTGGAAGCTTCAGTTTAACCAAGCACACGAAAAAAGCAAAACATCCATCTATGACTGGCTACGAATGCGAGTGTGATTTCATGGACTTACGACTAGGTAGAGGACCAGGCTGATCGAGCGTGGATTTCCTGCACTGAGCAAAGACGAGATAAGTGAAAATGAAGCTGGGAAACAGCCTGTCAGGACAGAACAATTCACCTAGAGATGGCAAACGGAACAGTAGGAAGCGAGAAAAAGAATGGGGCCCGTCACAAGCAAGCAGCTTTAGAATGAACTAGTCGGAATTGAGCCTAAAAACTGCAGAGCCAGCAAGCGGAAGCGGAAGCGAGCTTGGTTATACCTCTTTTGCGAGGAAGGATCGCTGCCCTTGGAGATTTTGTTGGTCTGAGAATTTGACAAGAGCAAAGTCAGTCCCAACTCAAAACTCGTAGGACCGAAGCACGTACGGAGTGCGTACCAGGAAGAGGGAGAGAAGTTGGGGTGGAGGGGGGTTACCTTTTTAGTGCCAAAGCCACGCCTTGGGTTGGATTCAGAGGAGCATGTGATTCGTCGGATGCCAAATGGGTTGAGGTTTCGGTAGATTGGGGCGGAGTAAGTCGCCGCGAGAGACATAGTCTAGCCCAAGGACTCGCCTCTTCGTCGCTCGGGAGCTCTGGGAATCATCAAGATCATCACTTTAAAGATGGTATGAAAGCGAAACTACCAGTGGCAGTGGGTTTTACTCCAAACTATCATATCGCCTCGCCATCCTCCTCCTCGTGTTGGTTCACGCTCGCCTTACCTGTTGTCTTTCGAGCGAGCTGCTGTGCTGTTCATCTCCCGACCCACCATCAGCCATCAGCCATCAGCCAGCCAAACCATATCTAAATCCTCCACCCGCCACGTCAGTCGTCGACGTGGCGGGGCAGAGCATTTTTTTTTGCTCCTGCCATTGACTAAAATGCGACCCCAGATGGCTCTTCCAAATGACATCAATTTATGCAGCGAGGGAATGAATTGCAGCGGGGAACATAAACAAATGCTCCCGTTCAACGTGCGTAGCAATCAAATCATCGAAATCTAAAAAAATCACACCTTTCGATAATGTGGAGCAAGAGGGAGGAAGGCAGCCCTTCCTCATTGCTAGAGGCGTCAAATGGGTGGGTCGGGTCGGGTATGGGTCGGGTCGAATATGGTCCGACCCATATTGACCCATTTAACCTGTTTTGACCCATATTCATCCAATGCAAATTTAGTGACCCATACCCGACCCAATCCATACCCGACCCATACCCGACCCGACCCGTATTACTTAAATACTTATATATTTAGTTAAATTATGAAATATTTATTTCTTATAATTTATTAAGAAAAATTATATTGCTAAAACATGCAATTGAATTTTTCTGAAAAAATTTAAATTTTTTCTTTATAAAATAATTTTTTATTATAATCGGCCACCTGCGACATCTACTCGCCACTGTTGACTGTTGCCTGCTTCCTGCCATCGTCGTCCCCTCAAACTGCTGCTCGCCACCTCCGTCGCCGAAGCTGTAGCTCTCCCCGCACGGGCTGCCGCTTCTGAAGGCGTAGGGGGCGTAATCGGAGCTCGGGAAGGGAGGTGCTCCGGCAGGTTTCGACGCTGACTCGTACTCGATTCTGGTTTATCTTGCCGAGTTAAGTTAAAAGACTTCAATACTAATTGACTCGTACACGCAGTGTGGCGGCGGTCGACGGCCGGCGGCGGCGGAGGGTGGTGGTTGGTGATGGTGGCCGGAGGTGGGCAGCGGTGACCATTGGCGGCCAAAGTAGAGCGACGGCCAAGGCAGGAGAAAAAAGAAAATAGAAAAGAAAAAAAATTATATAAAAAACAAATTATTAAAATATTAAAAAATTAGATTTTTAAAAAAATATTCACAAAACTTATATATGATTGCCTTAAGATAGTTTTCTTAGCTAACCCATTTATGGCCCATTTGAAACCCATTTATGACCCATAAAGTTTTTAAGCAACCCATTTATGACCCATTTAAGTACTTAAGCTAACTCATTTTTGACCCACCACCATCAAATATGGGTCAAATATGGGTTCTAGACCCATTTTGCCACCTCTACTCATTGCATCCACAGCAACTAAAACAAGCACATAAACTATCTTTCTGGATTTTTGGTTATTAACATCTCATTTAACTCTTTACTTTTCCACTTTTGACTCTCTGTAGCGTGAAGACGTACTATTCTCCTCGGGGGACAAAGAAACCGCCTAATCCGGGGTTGATGTTATGATTTTTCCTCGTAAGCTGCTTTAATGAATTTCTTCCCAGGATTTAGAATGTGATTGGAACACAAGCGCCTCTCGATTTCTGTCTTCTTTTAGGAAGGAGTGAATAAATGGGATATTGTCGGGTCGGGGGCCGGGGCTCCCTTGGTGTTATCCACAAGAGCGATAATGAAGGGCCACCGGGTACAACGGTGGCTGGCACCGGCAACGATGACCAACAAACTCATTCTCTATCTGTTCTGCCCCAGCTACTGGCCAATTTGTAGTTCCCCAAAGACGAAATATGGAATAAGACAGACCCAAAACTACAAAACAAATAGTCCGGCTTTTGAATTGGATTTGATGTGCAATGGGTGGAATTCCAGAAGTTTTGCTTCATTGGTGATGGTGAGGATTCTTGTGAAGACTGGCGACGGAGCTCCAAATCTGAGAGAGGGAAGTCAGCACGTGGGGCATGAGGCTCCCCAACCCGTTGAGGGCGGCCCCTGAAGCCACCCCGATGGCGAAGGCCTCCGCGTACCCGGGCTTGGAGTCCACCTTCATCTCCAGCAGAGCGAGCCGACCATAAAGGGCGTCCATCTTCCGGGAGGCGGAGGCGGAGGGCGGGACCTTGTCGGGGTTGGGGCCCCGGGAGGAGACGACGCGGAAGAGCATCTTCTGGAGGTGGTCGATGGCCTTGAGGGAGGCTTGGTGGGAGTCCAAACCCTGAGACTCGTAGTGGGAGAGAAGCTCCTGAGGGGAGGGCATCTTGGTCTTCTTCTTCTTCTTTGTCGTCTTCTCCAGCTCTGGGACTGGGAGTGCGCTCATCGGCTTCCCTGGATTCTGCATCCTCCTCCTCCTCCTCCCTCACAGAAGAAGAGAGAGAGAGAGAGAGAGAGAGAGAGAGTTGAAGCGTAGACTGAGAGTGGAGTTGGGGGTTTTGGCAACAACCCTAGAGCGTGGAGCCGCAAGCCTGCAACTGAGAGAGAGAGAGCTCGGAGCTGGAAAATGACCAATTGCGTCCGATGTTGCCGTAATCATTTGGGCTTTGTACTTTCTGGGTTGGTCTTGGTCTTGGGCCTGGGCCCAAAGTAGCTGATCTCCACTGTTTGTTGCCGTACGGAGACAAGGCCCACCATCATCCCGTCCCCACCCCCCGACATTTGCGCACATTCTGATTCTTCTATAGAAATTTTCCGACGCAGGAGAGCCGGAAACATAATTTTGGTTAATCGATCCTAGTATTGCACGCCACAAACAACGGGTTCATCTGCCTGTCTAGATTTCGCGAAATGGCAAAACCATATCTTGTAATCGAATGTGTGCCTGTCGGTTCATGAGTCTGCGTCTAATTTTTCCCATTTGTCACCTCACCTCACCTCGCGTTACCTTATTTTTCTTTCTAAAATGAAGTTGATATCGATACTTTCAACTTCGTCGTAAAGAAAAAGCAGCTGAGTCATACTGATGTGTAAGTTTAGTGCTCTGCCATTGAAATCCAGTTAAAAGCCTAATGTACTCGGTGAAAGATTTGAGATACGAGCCATTTCTTTTTTCTTTAGCAATTCGGTGAAAGTCTAGATCAGCTTTCTTGCGATATGACAAGACCATCTCTTCCGGTTAATTTAAAGAGGGCACGTTCTGCCATCGATTCAACATATACATGATTCGCTCCTTGACTACTATGATGTTAAGAGTCGAAATCAAAATGAGAAACAGGCGAGCAAAATTCCTAGTGCGAATGCATTACGAACAGAACCAACACCATTCCAAAAGAAAGCTACCGAATCTCAATCACGCGGTATTTCATGACCGCAGAAAATTACAAAACTGCGCATCCACGCCCAACCAAGTCTCCACTGAGCTGTCACAACTCACAGCACTATAGTATTCCTCCTCCTTGCTAACTTAAAGCCCCCAAAAAATTTAATGCTACACCAGGTGTACTAGAATGAGTAGCAACTCTATCGTCTCTTTATTTAAACGAAGATGTTAGTATGACATTCAATTCGACACCCTGGGAATATACATCAAATCAAAAACCCCTACCTAATAAATTTGGCAAAGTATACTAGTCAGATGAAAATGGGTGCCGGCTTGGATTTGCTGTTGAAAATCCCGGTATATATGGACAAACTCTCACAGAAACACAGGAGCCATGACGAGCGTTATAGTCGCAAGCATCTTTATCAGCACATGCAGGGAAGGTCCAGCCGTGTCCTTGAAGGGGTCACCCACACTGCATCCAATAGACCCAAAACAGTAAGCAGTTCGGTTATTGCTGTCATGTGCAAAGAGGAAAATGTCGCAGTGGTTTTCACATTCTGGCAGCAAGAGCGCAAATTGGAAGTGTCATAACAAACGCATCAAGCACACATGTGGGCATGACCATGCATCTTTGAGCTATGTCATCAAACACAATCACCAGTTGATTTCATAAGATGCTCTTGCCCTTATTTAAGCAAAAACGGCAAAGATTTGTCAAACTCACGTATCTCCAGTGACTGCAGCTTTATGACTATCGCTCCCTTTGCCTCCAAGAGCTCCTGTCTCTATGTACTTCTTTGCATTATCCCAGGCACCGCCTGCTGTATTCAGGAAGAGAGCCATTAGAATACCAGAAACCGTGGCGAACATTAGTAAGGCAGCCACAACTTTGGCCCCAAGAAGAGGTTGTCCTGTGTAATGCCCCAAAATCCGGAAAACAAAACCTGCAAAGATATGTGCAAAGATTAGCGACAATGGCTGACATCTCATTGCATACATGACATAAGCTTAGCTCAGAGCGGCCGAGGAGGAACAACAACCGAAAAGAAGTCATGACCTACTTGCCATCCATCTAAAAATAAGTCCAGACAATATGAAAAATAACGACCCACCAATTGCTATAGGTGAAACAATAGCCAAAGCACCGGGTTTTATCATCTCCCTCAATGATGCAGATGCTACTATGGCAACACATCGACCATAATCAGGCTTCTCCTTGTAGTCCTGAGCCAACCAAAGAAGGATTTGGTCATCAAGTAACCTGACAAAAAAAAAACCAGAGAAAACACTCTGATAATAGATACCCACCATTATTCCAGGCCTCTCAATAAATTGTCTCCTCACTTCAGTAACAACCTCTTGTGCAGTTCGGCCAACAGCTGAACAGGCCCATGCACTAAATACAAAAATAAGCATGGAACCTAACAACCCACCAACAAAAACTTCTGGTATTGCAATGTCAACCTGAGTATCAAATAAAAGTTGCAGGGTGAGATGCTACTCTCAAAGGCTATCCAAGTAGGAAAGGATTTACATGATTGAGGAATCGCCCACCTCTTTAAAAGGTACATGAGAAAATGAAGACACCTCATCCATGTAGGCACTGAACAGAAGAAAAGATGCAAGTGCAGCCGATCCAATTGCAAAACCTTTGGTTGTAGCTTTAGTGGTGTTACCCACCGCATCTAGAACGTCAGTAATTTCCCGAACGCTCTCTGGCTGCATGAAATAATGCATGCACTTGAGGGTCCACACTAATCAAACTTAGGGAAATGCTTAAAGTTCTTTCGACTAAGGTTATTCCACTTTTCTTTAAAGTTCAAAATTTTTTAATGCTATGGAAATTTGGAAGAAATCATTACCTGCTGACTCATCTCCACAATTCCACCAGCATTATCAGCTATTGGACCAAACATATCCATAGTGAGAATATAGGCAGCAGAGCTGAGCATGCCCATCGTCGCTACGGCTGTTCCAAAGAGACCTCCAGTTGGATTGCCAGTCTCATCCAGCAAACCAGAAGTTCGGCCCAGCCAGAAAGCTGAAATTATTGATACACTTATAACAAGGACTGGAAGACCTGTTGATTCCAAACCCAAGCTTACTCCAGCAATTATGTTAGTTCCATGACCGGTGGAGCTAGAAAGAGCTAGCGTGCGCACGGGCTCATGCTTGTAGTCTGTGTAATACTTTGTGATCCATACAAAAACATAGGCTGTCATAATACCAACCAGCCCACACAAAGCAAAGTTCAGCCATGCAGAAGGCGCTTGTTCAGTATAAAGCATCCATCGTGTAGACTGCGTAGATTTCAATCCAGTAAAATCAAGTGTCAGAACTTATTCACATGACTTGTACCAAAAATAGAGGCAGGGACAAGTCGGTGAATTTTAAATTTGACAAACAGCAGAAATAATTACAAGAAAGCTTTTTCTGCACCCGTATCCTTCAAATATATATTGACAGAAAAAAGGAAAAAAAATGAGAACAGTCAGAGAAACAATACCGCGGCAAAAGCAATAACAGCTAAAACTATAGATATGGAGTATCCTTTCTGTAGAATTGCCATTGGATCCTCAATGGATGCCTTCAGACCAGATTCGCGTGTTCCCCTTATTGAAAGCATTCCAACTGACGACACTATCAAGTCAAAGGAATGGACAACAAGAGGAAACAAGATGAAGCCGGATGGATCTGCATGAAAGCAAACTGCTAAATTAGCCTTTGCAAACAAGCATACAAGTGCAGCGGTTGTCACTTCAAGCTGTGATTTTCTAACGTCTTCAGCATGGGTTGTGCAACAACTTATATATTTTCAAAGATGAAATTCTAAAAACAATTACAACCATTTTGTTTTGGCTATTAATAATACAACAGCAAAGTCGAAAGACCATTTTATCAATGAATGGATCATTACAACTTTGTTATCTCCATGTTCACTTAGAGAGAAACCACAACCACCTCTGTAGGTTGTTCAGTGAGCTCTGGATGAAATGTCCGGGATGAACTTTCCAACTTATTGTTTCCTAGAGGTACTCTATTACGTTTGGTAGGATATAGGGTTTAAGAATTTTACCTATAAGCCGTTTTCACAGAGTTTGGCATTTTCAACTTTAAGCTCAATTTTACCTATAGCTCAATTTTCTCCGATTAAAAGGAGACTTCATTGACCTTTTGACTTTTAAATGTCTCAAGTTTCTGCTTTCAGTCACCGATGCCAAAGAAGGAATTTTAACCACGGTCAATACTGAAGTAGCAGAAGCATTTGTCCCCAATCAAACTACATGCTGTGTATAAACCAGTCTTTCCAGCTCTAAAATAAACATAAGACACTCCCATGTCCTAAATTTTCTCCTCTTACAGTACTTCAATTATTGACCTAACTGTGAGCGTGATCAAATTAGCAAACTTCTGATTCAACTTTGCTCGTTCAAGCTTGCACATTGGCTAAGTGAACTTTGCTTCAACACAACTTCCGAACCACAAGACACACCCAACTTTAGTTTCGAGGATAATCCAATAAAAGTCTTAGTCATGTACAGTTGAAAAAAGAAAATAAAAATATTTCTACTAGACAGGTCTCTCTCCCCTATATATTGCGACAGCTGTTTCATACTAAAATGGGCTTATTTATCATGCCGATGAAACCACTTGATTCAAGCATATGTAACAATGTGAGTGTATGACCAGAAAGTATATATACCAAGATGCACATCATTTCCTCATTTATCTAACTTTTGTGCTAAAAGACCAGATTATTTTCCTGTTGGTGAAGAACACTTGCCTTCAATTTTACAACGCTGGGCCATTGTTCCTCCAAGTATCATAGCACTAATGATTTCAGCTGCAATACTCTCAAAAAGATCAGCACCTCGAGCTGCACAATCACCCACATTATCTCCTACCTACAATGACAAAACTTAAGTCTGTTCCTCAGAAGACAATTTGCTTTGCAGGAAAAGTTCGCACCCATAGAGCCAAAATTGCTAAAGAATTTGGCAAATGGACAAATTTAGCAGAGTGAATGCAAGAAGCCAGCTTTAGGAACCTTATGTCAACACTTGACAATGGAAGAGAGAAACATACAAAAGAAAGGGTAAAGTGGACAGAAGGCATCTATCTGAACTGTGGAGGAAAAGGCTTGCTTCTCAATGCTATGCACAGACCAATGTATTTACGTATGTAAAGTACCACAAGGATGCCAAATCAACAGCATAAAGTTTCCCAACTAAGGATGCCGAATCCAACAGCATAAAGGAACACAACTGCAACAGCACTCGGCTTTATGAGCAACTGGCAATTCAAGTCCTTTTTTCACATAGTTGCTAAAGTAAGGATGCCAAAAGTGATGAAAATCATTCATTTCTGGTGAATTATTTATCATGCACCTTGTTCTTTGTGGATTCTATACTTATATACTATGAATATTTTTTAAAACTTGAGCTTAAAGCCATGAACTTTTTCCCCAATATTACCAGACGCCACAACTGAACAAAACTGCATCTCACCAACACAAATCAACACATACGGTGCAACACATCGGCACGCCAGGAGACCTGATGACTAAAAAAGACAGACCAACCGCCTATCTTTCAAAGAAGACGCCATATGTTCGATTCTACTCTCCATGAGATGTGCAAAATAAATTGAAATTGGGAGTGCAATTGGCATATCATCATGAAACTGTCTCACCAACCATATAAATGGCCCTAACTTCCAGAAACAAAAATGTAGAATGCTAAGAAAGAAAACTTGCAAAGCGACAGTAATCCAGGAAATAGCAAGAAGCAAATAGTCATGGGCCTTACAAAGCACAAGTGAACAAGCAATTACCAAATCAGCAATCACAGCAGGATTCCGCGGATCATCTTCTGGTATTCCCTGCTCTACTTTGCCGACGAGGTCAGCACCGACATCAGCTGCTTTTGTGTATATTCCACCACCCAGCTGAGCAAACAGGGCCACAAATGATGCTCCAAAACCATATCCCACCAATAGAAGGGGCACTGCAATAAAAACATAGAAGTCATGTCATAGACTTTATAACATGATTCCCCTCCTCCCCCCTCTCCCCCTCTTTCCTTGTCTCGCTCATGGGACAGCAAACAAAAATTGATCCCATCTCTCTTGCACATGCTAGAATAACCTATTGACATTTGCGGCCTGATGTAACGATAAATAGATCTAAGGAATGAATCTCACTCTGCGCTTAACAACAACAAGAATGCTCCATGTGTAAAATATGAAAGAATCATGGAGCTAAACCCTAGATGATCGCCTAAACTTATCCAAGAGTGTAAGCTTTTTGACTTTAAGGTACTATGCTTGTAGAAAATTCAAGGAGTAGTTGAGACATACATTCAGTAACCTTCATGGAACCTGGAGAGTCCACGCCCAGCCAAACATAAAATACAGCATAAAGGATTGCTATTCCAATAACAGCCATGCCAACCACCACTAATGCAGAGAAGCCGCCCGCACGAACAGCTATCTGTACATAATTCTCAATAATAGTGACATAATCCATTATTTTTTCCAACAAATAATCAACACAAAAGAACATGGAAAACCTGCAATGCCTCCCTTGCCGATCGTCTTGCAGCACTAGCGACTCGAACATTTGCACGAACAGACACCCACATACCAATGTAGCCCGCAATACCTGAACACAAAGCCCCCAGAAGAAATGCAGCAACAGTGATGAAAGCAGACGTTGACCTGTACCGACAAGCCCAATGAATATGTTTGTCAACAGATGCATAAAAAAGAAGAGGAAAAGACTGCACTCAACCAGATAACAGAGCAAACCACCTCCCCAGACCAGAAGATTCTTGTTGTGGTGTTGGAGTGCGAAACAGATAAATGCTGAGGATGACTAGAGCTAGTAATAGTGCCATCTTGGAGATAGTCCCATATTGGGTCCTAAAAAAACCTTCAGCGCCATCACGAATAGCATCTGATATCTGAAGAAGTGATTTTCATAAGTTCAGAATGATCAGACGAAAAAAATGAGTTTATGGAAGATGAGTTTGATATGACTTCCATCGTACGTATTCCACTAGGATAAGGTGGGAGATTATAATAATGAGTCTGATATGCTCTATGACTGATGGTGCAGGATACAATTCGAGAGAAGTGCACAAATATAAGCCAGTTGCTAGTGAAGATGTCATCTCTAGTATTAGTTACTAAAAAACTTAAGCCTAGAAAAAATAACATAAATAAAAGGAAATAAGAAGGAGAACAAAAAGATGAGGTAAGCTGCCAAAAAAAAAAGTACCTGAACCATCTCAGGGGGGCCCTCATCCTTTGAAAGTACCCACTTTGTGAGATATGTTGACAAAAGGAAACTGATAATGCAAACAGAGAAGACGAACACTATGACTGGAGAAGTTTTTGCACCAATATAAAAGACCCCTCCAAATACCAAAAGCAGCAAGACAAGAAGAACCCGAACATTGATTCCCATCAACAAGCGGATAATCTGAAGAACAGAATGGGGTTAATATATCCCTGAGATTGAACTTAAGTCACAAAAAGAAAATAAAGATAATAGCTCGGCAATCAACATACTGTTTGTTATTCACCAAGCAAGCTAATAATGGTTTGCAAGATTGAGTCAACCACTAAAAGAGGTTCTACAAGAAAAGCTACACATATCCTTAAGAAAACTTACAAAGAAATCTTAAACTAGGATGAGCATGAGTCAAAGCTGAAATGAGAAATTGGGTGTATTGTATGGTTATGAGAATGCACCAATAAAAATGCTGTTTTAATGGAATCATTATCAAGTCAATTGCAGGTGGAGGATAGACCTAGAGAAGAAAAAGGAAAAGACGTGACAAACTAACAGCATACACGGGGACAATCTATCAACAGGCCAGTAAAACTAAAAAGTTAACACTTTGATAAAAAGAAATTGCAGAAAAGAAGAAAGTACATTCTTACCCGTGGAGTGTAAGGCTTATTGCGCATGCTTGGAAACGTCCTGGGCTTGTCCTGGTAGGACCTCAAAGCTCCACTCTCCATGTCATCATCCATGGGCAACATTTGGGAGGAGTTCACTCTCCGTGCAACAGGAAAAGGGTTGTACTCACCAGCTAGGGGCGAGTCACCCCCTAAACCTGGTCGCTGAATTTTGGCAGTTGTGCTTCAGCCACCAGGAGCAGAATCTGCAAAAGCCCAAATCTTAGATGAGTTTTCAGGTTTAATAAAAGAGTACAGCTCAGCTCTCCTTCTAGTTGAGAAACTCCCAAGTTTAAAATCTTAGATGAATTGCAAAACTACTGTAGACTCGTTTTTTTTCCCCCAGCCAAGAACAATGCCTGAGGAATTGACATCATAAGTCATTAACACCAATGTCCATGGCACACTAGTATATAGTACCACATACGAAAGGAAACTAACAATCAACAAAGTAAAAGCAAACTAGCCCAATGCCCAGGATAAGCGCAATACAGGTACATGATCAATAGTGAGAGGTTTCTATCCCAAATCAGCGATTGCGACCAAATCATCTTAATCTAGTTGCCAATAGCCATATAACATAAAACAGGAAAAGAGACGAGATAAAGGGTTTAGCAGACAACCAAATCGACCCCCCTCCCCCCCCCCCCCCCCCCCCCCCCAAAAAAAAAAAAAGGAGGGGGCGAGGAAGCAGACGGGTGGTATAGTCGGGGCATTGGAAGGGGGGAAGCAAAACAGAGACATGAAAGCCTTAAGATCTGTTAAAATCCAACACCACCAACGGAACCACATAACCAGTCAAAAGAACCCCAATAAACTTCGAGGCAAGATCTAAGACAGTGGCGGTCGGTAGGTCAGTACAGAATTGCAGATCGAAAGGAGAAAATACACATCAAGGAAGCGTGCATTCTCGAGTCACGGTCTCTAAGAGAAGGGATTCCGAGAGTCCACCTGGTCAGCTGGCTATCGAACGAGCGAGGGATGCCGAGAGAACGAGAGAGAGCGCGTAACCGCTGTGTATCAAGGTTGAGACGCCACTCCTCCCAGCAAAAATGAAGCCGACGGACGTGTCGAATCGGAATCAGAGTCAACTCAGCAACGGATGGGTCGAGTGCCGGGAGGAAACTACAACTCCTCCACCTCCTCCTCCCTCCTCCTGCTGCTTCTTCGTCTTCTACCTTCAGTTTCTGATTTCTCTTCCTTCTTCTTTTCTTTTTTCTTTTCTTTTTAGCATTTGGCTGCTTTTTTTTTTTTCACCGAATGTTTAAAAAGTTTGTAAACGATACGCTGTTGGGCATATTCGTTTCTCGGACAGGTCACGACATCCAATAACGTCGTGCCACGTAACTAATCAATTGGCAAGCTCCATCGTGTTTGTTGCCATGTCATCTTTTCTGCCCCTGTTTACTGCGTCTCATCGAACATACTCCGAAGTCCAAAAAAGGAACTGGATAATTCTGCTATTAAAAGGTAAAGCTTTACAACTAATCATTCTATTTCTTTTTTTTTTCTTTTTAAGATGTTGTTCTTCGATATTTGAGAATGAGTTATTTCCTTCTCGAAAATAACGCAACTGCTTATATACCCGACATTGACCATAATTCGCGAGAACATTTCTGGGACTCATTTTATTTCTTCTGATGATAGCTTGAGAGAATGATTCGGAATTCTTGCATAGTGGAACCAATTTCAAAGCAGCACGATCTAATTCTCGATAAATGAATAATTTGAAAAACATCTGCGTAAAGATTATTCCTTACATCGCTTACAAAAATAAATATACGTATAACATTTTTATCGCTTACTTAAATAGTTGGACATGAAATGTTGTCGATAGTGAAAACATTTTTCATTGACCGGTTATTTTTAAGCGATATGGGCGGTTATTTTCACAAAAGTAATTTTCAAGTTATTTATTTTTCGTATGTAGAGATAACATGGAATTAACACACACGGTATATATATATATATACACACACGGCACCCTCGTATATTCGGAGTAAAATAGAATATTAACGATAGAAATTAGTCGATATTTATGAAAAATAAAACACTTTGCGGGTGATGCCGTGGTTTAGACTTGAAATACTAAAGAGCTTCAAACGTGGGTTGATGATAATTAGGCCCACTTTGAAAGTTTGACCAAAGAATGACTTAGGGTTGGCACAAAGGAAATAGGGATCGGTTAGGGCCATTAATAGAAATTTGGGAAAATAATATTATTACGTGTCATATCTTCAATTGAGGGCCATAACATTTTAAAAATGTACGTTCAATTCGACGTGGCATTCGCACTTATGGGAAACGTTCATGAAAAATTATGATAGATGAAGAACGTTATATGACATTCAAGTGATTAGAAAAACAAAAAAAGGTTATATCCCTCAAGTGAGTGATATATAAAAGTTATATGGTACTCAAATAAGCACCGTACCAAAGTTAGAGCACTTACAATATCCTAATTTCAAAAAATTCTAATAAGTTTTAAACAATACTTAATTAACTACTTTATCTTTATCTTCCCACTGATACCTAATTGTATAATGAACCAGAATGGCTTTCTTAGGTCCAATTCCATCAATTTTTGTTGAGTCAATTCTTACTTGTGTTATTGTCAACTGATCTAGCTCTTGATATATATGACATTCTTGATCATTCCTTTGACTAGTCTTCCTCTGATAAGTGAAGCAGGCATGGGTATTAACATCTAAGCCCACATTAAACAAGCGATGAACCTGAACAAGAAACCCAAGAACACCTATACCGATCATGGCATAAACCATGCCTAGATACTAGAGGTGGCAAAATGGGTCTAGAACCCACATTTGACCCATATTTAATGGTGGTGGGTCAAAAATGGGTTGGCTTAAGTACTTAAATGGGTTATAAATGGATTGCTTAAAACTTTATGGGTCATAAATGGGTTTTAAATGGGCCATAAATGGGTTAGCTAAGAAAACTATCTTAAGGCAATCATAAATAAGTTTTGTGAATATATTTTTTTTTAAAATCTAATTATTTAAATATTTTAATAATTTTTTTTATATAATTTTTTTCATTTATTTTTCTTTTCTATTTTCTTTTTTCTCCTGCCTTGGCCGTCGCTATGCTTTGGCCGCCAATGGTCGCTGCTGTCCACCTCCGATCGCCACCGCCAACCACCACCCTCCGCCGCCGCCGGCCGCCGGCCGTTGCCACTATGCGTGTGCAGTTGCCTCTACGAACATTGCTTTACGCCATTAATAGAGACGACGACAAATTCTGTTTTTGGTTTTGGATGAGGAGTACATGCCGGCGCTGTATATTTCCATATCGACATCATCGACATAGCGTTGCGTGGAAAAACATCGACCCACGCTTCGTTTTTCCCGATCGATTCATCCGAACATGACGAGCTAGGGTGGGGTGCAGTTGAGCCGACTTGGACAAATACAGTGACAACCCCCCATATACACTTGACGAGCTAGGGTGGGGTGCAGTTGAGCCGACGATGGTAGGAAGCAGGCAACGGTCAGCAGCAACAAGCAGAGGTCACATGTGGCCGGTTATAATAAAAAAATATTTTATAAAGAAAAAATTCAATTGCATGTTTTAGCAATATAATTTTTCTTAATAAATTATAAGAAATAAATATTTCATAATTTAGCTAAATATATAAGTATTTAAGTAATACGGGTCGGGTCGGGTATGGGTTGGGTCGGGTATGGGTCACTAAATTTGTATTGGATGAATATGGGTCAAAACGGGTTAAATGGGTCAATATGGGTCGGACCATATTCGACCCGACCCAAACCCGACCCGACCCACCCATTTGACACCTCTACTAGATACTTGGAAATCGGTATTCTCGAAAAAGTCAAAACGATATATATGACTTATGATATCAGATATAGGAAGAATGAGAATATACACCTCTGGATGATCGAAGAGCAGAAATAGATGGTAATTGCCTTTGCCAGTACCGGAAGCAAGGGAGAGCTCTGTCGGTCGAAGTTAGCCACATCCCAATCAAACTTCAAACAAGTCCAGCAACAGATCCCTCTCCCATACCTGGTGAAGCTGCAATATCACACACAGTCCAGATTCGAACACCGAAAAGCGAGTGATTCCTATATGCTTTGGGAGGAGCTGGATTGCGCGCGCCTACAGTAAGTCGAAGAAACAAGTGCATTCCCCGTAACTAATTGAACGTTGAGGGGCTGGCTCTTGAACCTTTTTTTAACTCTCAAGAACGAACTCACCAGTGTAAAATGTCCAGAAGCAGTCAACTCCGATGAACCCATCTGAATTCTTTCTGGTTTAAGAATCTCTTTCGAGTCGCACAAATCAGGAATGCAAGAGTTCGTCTCATTTAGGTCGAAAAGGTTGTTGTGCATTTCCAATTACAACGTTTTGCAAAGATGATTCACGATGATTGCCAACGGAGAAAGAAACCGACCATATCAATTGACCATCTAAAAAGATTCTTACATTACTTTCCAACAAAATTTGAGCATTAAATTTCTTAAAAGCAGCACATGCCATTCAGAAACTGTCTACAAAAACTTTGAACATTGTGACGAGCCCATTGATCATCGTTCTCACTATGCTTTCCCAGAACAAGCTTGAATAGAAGCTGCTACCAAACGGTACTTGTCTACTCCGGCGTTGCACATGTTCGCCATGGCCCTTGTGTATTGCATCCCGTACTCTCTCAGCCCTCCACAATATTGCTTGTACGTCCTCACCTATTCGACACAACGAAACAAATTCGGCATTAGAAACTGTTGACGAGATAAAATTAGCTGCGCACACAAAAATGTATCACATGCGGATCAGACCAATAATTGACGAGGAGATCGTGGAGACTCACAAATGCCTTGAGGCAGTCCCAGTCGTCAACAGCAGGTTGTTCTTCAGGTCGAACAGCAGTCAACATGCTCGCAGCATTGGAGCCATCGAACATGTGGCTGACAATTTGGTTGATACTGCTGTCGACATGCGATCAGCGAGCGACCTGTTCGTCCAGTCTCTTCTGTGCTTCCACACTCTCAGCAGAACCTTTTCGAGCTTTTTGCACCTACAGCCACCCACAAGTAGTCAACCGACAAGGTGTTTCAATAACAACAAGAGGCAAGACAGACATAGCAAGAAACACTAGCTAAAAAGAACCATGTTCCTGTTAGGATGTGCACATGTGAGTTGTGTTAGAAGAGTCCCACATTGGAGAATTAATGTGGTGTTGAGCACTTAATATATCTAAGTTGGCCCATAACTCATTAGCTTAAGCTTTTGAGTTAAGGTGGGTTTGACTGGATATGTTAACGGGCTTGGACATGGGCTCCCTCTTGGATATCTCCCCGAAAGAAGGTATCGGACCTCTGCTGCGCACGCCCAACCGATGGTTGATGTCTCCCATGCTGTTACTGAGCGGGCCCAACCGATGGTTGATGTCTCCCATGCTGTTACTGAGCGGGCCCAAAGGTAGACTTCATGGTTATGAAGTTGGGAAGGATACCTGAATTAAGGGGGAGCAAACCTAACACTGGAGCCCAACCGATGATTGATGTCTCCCATGCTGTTACTGAGCGGGCCCAAAGGTAGACTTCATGGTTATGAAGTTGGGAAGGATACCTGAATTAAGGGGGAGCAAACCTAACACTGGAGCTCACACGTGAGGGGGAGATTGTTAGGATGTGCACATGTGAGTTGTGTTAGAAGAGTCCCACATTGGAGAATTAATGTGGTGTTGAGCACTTTGTGTTAGAAGAGTCCCACATTGGAGAATTAATATGGTGTTGAGCACTTAATATATCTAAGTTGGCCCATAACTCATAAGAGTCCCATATTGGAGAATTAATGTGGTGTTGAGCACTTAATATATCTAAGTTGGCCCATAACTCATTAGTATCGGACCTCTGCTGCGCACTCCCATCAGTTCCTTTGTTCAATTACCCTGTCAGAACCAGATAAATCAATACACAATACAATCGATGGTGATGGAGACGGACCTGTCTTTGGGAAAAGACCATATCAGCATCCCGTTGGGGAACTGCCTGGAAAGCCGAAGAAGAGAGCTCATCCAAGCGAACGGAAGAGACTGTCTTGGAGCTTTGGCCCATGTAAGTGGAGAGGGAAGCCTGGCTGAGAGCTGTGTTCCCATATTGCATCACATGGGACAGATTGGTCCTCTTCTTCACCGTCAAGTATTGCTCCTTCAACGTTTCCTTCCCCAAATCGTTGGCATCACTGTTCCCACACGCCCGGATTCGGATTGATGGAGAACAGAGATAGAGTACACGTGCATGGTTATCTTGTTATTTGCCTCATCTAGCTGGCTTTTCTATTTCTTTTTTCCTTATGAAGGAGAGAGTCAAGTTGCTTCCAAAAATAGACAAGTGACATAGTAATACCTGTCTTCCATCCAAGCGATGCTGTAGAGATCCCCCAAACAAGTGTCATACTTGGATGGATCACCGTCAGTTGTCTCGCCAGGGCAGTAGTAGCCCCAACTGATCTCCTTGGCGTTGGACGCCGTGGTCGCGTAGATCCCCATGTCCTTGGGGGGCAACCCTTGCAGCATGCTCCCCGACTCGCTCGCCTCTATATATATCACCATGTACATGTACTTCTTCGATTTATACATTTGCTACAGCACGTACATCAGGTCGTTCGCATATATGTTGTCCCCCACGGGCACACCCAGTAGTCCCGGGCTCCCATGGTCGGCGTAATAGAAGAAGACGTGGTCGTTCGGGCCACCGTTCAAAACCTTGCCACTGCCCCCACTGAGAGCCGTCCTTTTCCCGAGAAGGACAGCATACAAGTTGGCTGCGGTGGTTGCATCACCGGTGTAATCCTGCAATATTACCCAACTGGTCTATCAGGTTCGAAAATCAATCGAGCCCAATATGTATGGCGGATGTAAAAAGTAGCTAGATATAGAAGACCTTGGGAACTCCATGGTAGACCTCGGGGCCGTTGGGTTTGTTGATGATGATACCCTTGGTGGGATTATACTTGCTATGGGCAATGTCGTCGTACATGAAGACGATGATGTTCTCATCTTTCAATCCATTCGTCTTAAGGATTTGGTAGGCGTGGCACACATCAGCCTGCATAGACACACATCACACAGGTCAATCCATTTCTTGATATAAGTGTGGGTGTTGTGTGCGTAGCATGGATGTAGGGCAAGGCTAGCAAGTTGTCCATAGTACATTTTACATATGTACAATAAGAATAGGGAAAATTTCGAAAAATGGCCCTAAGTATTCTTTTTTTTTTTTCTCAAAAAAGGGCCTGAAATGGATCTTGACTCAAAGAATAGCCTAAAGTGCTTTCTTTATTTCAAGAGAGGGCCCGATCGGGGTATTTTGGTCTTTTTATATTTTCTAATTTATTTCTTTTTTTATTTCTTTTCTTTTTTACTTTTCTTTTTCCTTTTTTTTTCTTGTCCCCTGCATCTCCACCAAACTTACTCCGTCCTCCTCCTCCTCACCACACCCCCCCTCCCCCCCCCCCCCAAAAAAAAAAAACCACACCCCCCTCCCCCCTCTCCTCTCATCACCACCATTTCTGAATCAAACACAGAAACTTAGCCTCAGATCTCTCCTCCTAACACCAAAAAAAAAAAAAACAAGAATCGATCCACAGGAACAAGGCAAAAAGGAGGCGTCTCGCCGAGCTATGAGATTTCTTGTCAATTCCCAACAGCAAAATGTCGCCGCCACCGCTGCTTCTTCATCCACCTCTGTCTTTGACCACCGCAGCTCCGTGTCTGACAATCCCCCGAGGTCTCCTCCCTCCCTGCCGAGGGACGGCAGCAGCGGCGGCGACGCTGAGAATGGCTTCGCTGCCCTCTGGGACGTACTTCAAACCCTGGATTGGGACTCCATGCCTCCATGACGATTTCGCACCTCCCTTCAAGCTCAATCCCCACGTCTGTCTCTCTGTCGCCTTCTTTCCTCGACCTCCTCCTCCCCACTACCTCCACCTCGAGTCGCCGAGTCACTTCCTCCCCCCATGATATCACCCTCTTAGACGTTACCCAAACTTGCTCAACTCGTGCACTGACTCCCTTGTCGGATCGAACGCCCTCGGGCTCGATTTCTTCGACGAGCTGATCCAAGCCGCCGATTGCTTCAACTGCAGGGTGCTCTTGCTGGTGCAGATGATATTAGCGCGGCTCAATTAAGGGCTTCGTTCTTGAACTGGCGCAGATGATATTGGCGTGGCTTTGGGCAATGCGAGGCGAGCCCTCGCCGGCAGCCGCGAGGCCGGCCCTCGCCTGGGCTGGGCGAGGTGAGCCCTCGCGACCCCAGGCGAGGCCAGCTTTCTACTGCAGCCGGGGAGGTCGCCCAATCCACGACAGCCGGCGAGGGGTAGAGAAAAAAAAGGGGAAAGAAATTAAAAAAAGAAAGGAAAAAAGGAAAAATGTAAAAAGACGAAAATGCCCTTGTTGAGGCTCTCATTTTAAACAAAAAGTATATTTGAGGCCCTTATTTGAAAAAAGTTAACTTCAGGCCTTTATTTGAAAAAATGAATGCACTTGAGGCCCTTTTTTGAAATTTTCCCTAAGAATATAATGACGTGCAGTGAGTTTTGTGAGGTTTGGGTGGTAGATCACCTGATGTCTGTAGTTATAATAACCGTTGGATCTGGCGACTAAAACAGCCCATTGAATGCCGATACTTTTACTAGCGGACGTGAGTGGGGGATGTGTCTACTTGGAGGGGGGAGGGAGGGAATTGGACGACCCCCATCCCATAAAAGACTTGTAAGATACTCCCGAAGCGTGTCTACGTGGATTCATGTTGGGTACCCCACCACTTTTCACACGTACTCCTTCTTCATCATCATCATCATCATCATCATCATCAATTCATCATCATCTCCTCTCGCCACTCATTGGTTATTTTCATCAAGAAGCTGCTACACTAACAGTTGACATTACTGTTATTATTTCCGATTCCATAATTTCTCAATTAATGAGTTCTTTATGTAAAATATGCGATGATGGTGTGTGGATCCATAGTAAAAAATAACTGACAGTACTATCAGACAATCAGAGAAACATTTCCCTTCTTCTAGGAATTAAAGGGATTACTCAATAAGTCAGAAGTGGTCAATGAGTTCCTTCCTTACATAGAACCTATTGTACTTAAAAGGATGATGTGTCTACCGAAGATAATAAGGGGATCGATAAATAAGATGCACAAGGCAAGGAGGGAGAGTAATAGAGAAGCACTTGACGGAGCAATTCGCCTAGTTTGGCAAAAGCCGAGGGATATCGACCGATTTGTGGCACGATAAGATCACAAGGAATCCATCCACAAGTGGCATCAAAACAAACCAGAGACGAAGGACAACTTTGCACTGTATCTCAACTTTGGACCTTATTTCAATTTTCTTGCGGAATTGCATGCAGCAAATAGTTGTTGTCTTTTTGTTTTTTGTTTTTTGTTTTTTTTTTTGGGGTATGCTTGCGATGTTGTGCAGGTTTACACCTTAAAAGTAGCAATTTCATCACAGAGTCATAGGTGCTTTTCTTTGGGACTATGTAATCAAACCCCCTTGGAATGGTTTTTGCTTGCCAACGGCTCACCCCCATCATCACATCACTAAAAGATCGCACTACCAATTCCTCTGGTTCTTTTCATGTGTTGGACTTTACAATTCTTTGATGTAAATGAGAAGAACGTGTCTTGTACGAGAGCAATAATCATCTAACAAAGCATTTCGTGATCTCACGAGCGATTCCTTCTATAACTTAGTATGTGCTTCTTCTAGACTTGATTTGATATATGCATAAACACAATAGGCCTCCTCCACCGACGTAAACCCATCTGCTAAGATGATGGCTCGATGAAATAAATCTAAGGTACCATTGCCTGGACGCCCGCTTTAAGCCATAGATTTCCCCTTTTAGCTTGCATACTTTTCGCTCTTGTCCATTAGAGCCACAAAGCCGCCGGGTGTTGGTCCATATAGATCCCCATTAAGAAATGAAGTTTGA
Source organism: Rhodomyrtus psidioides (assembly GCA_021437785.1). NCBI lineage: Eukaryota > Viridiplantae > Streptophyta > Magnoliopsida > Myrtales > Myrtaceae > Rhodomyrtus > Rhodomyrtus psidioides. Next base: position 535,949 of record JAILYB010000005.1, on the reverse strand, counting down.
ACATTTGGTAGAGCTCTAGATCCATATGTGCAAGAATGGGTAGAATGAGCCTAAATGAGACGAGTCTAAGAACTTGAGGGAATGTATCATATATATATATATATATACACGCGTATAATAAAGATAGGGTTTTTCATTGGTGGTCTACAAATTAAAAGTTCATTCGGACCTATCCCGATTGAGTTTTGCTTTTTAACTTTTACTCAATAAAAAAATCATGCAACTTACCCGTTGTATCATTTTCGAAATCGACAGGTTTGAAGTTTTGGTAAAATACAAAGGCTGGGAATGTAAACTATCGTAAATTTTAATTTTTTTTCTACAGTTTTCGAAATTTAAATGATATTCTTAATTTTCCTGAGAAAGCAAAAAGCTTCTTTTCTTCTGCTTTGAATTTAGCTTCAGCAAACGGACTACACTACACTAGTGTGAAAGACTTGACAAAGGTGGAGATGAGTCAAGTCCACTAGACAAAAAAAAGTTGCCGCAAAAATTAGTGGTTTGGACACTTTTCAAGAGTATGCAAAGGGCAGTTTAGGCTGCGTAGGGTAGCGTTTCTGTTCCAGGGAGCATTTTTTGAACAGAACATTTTTTTGTGTTTCTGTTCAAAATTACGATTTTTAGGAAAAAAACGCGTTTGGTAATTTAAAAAAAAAACACTTTTTTCAGTCGCCGACCGGCGATCGGCGGCCGCCGAGGACCGGAGGTGGGCGATGGCCGGCGGCGGCGGCGGCGGGCGACCAACAGCGGCGGCGGCGACCGGAGGCCTACGGTGGCGACGGCGGCGGCGGCTGCTGCGGCGGCGGCCGGTGACCGGCGACCGGCGGCGGCCGGTGACCGGCGGCCTGCGACCGGCGGACGCTGCCGACGACGGGCGGACGGCGACGGCGGACGGCGGCCGGCGACGGGGGAAGGCGGACTGCGGCCGGCGACGGCGGAAGGCGGCCGGCGATCGGCGACGGCCGGCTTTTAGCGAGGCGGCGAGTGGTAATCGCGTCGGCGACGATAGATGGTGGTTTCAAAAGTGTTCCAAAAAGTGTTCCAAAATCCCAGAAGCAAGTTTTTTTTGTTCATTCAAAAGTGTTCCCTAGCACAAAAGTGTTCCGCGGAACACTTTCGGAACATTTTTGAACCATACGCGTTTCCCCAGCCACCATCCATACGCAGCCTTAAATGGCAAACCCCACTTCTAGCTGGGGTAAAAAAGAAGGGTACTCCGACCCCCTTGATCACGTTCGAACACTAAATCCTCAGTGCAATTAATTAGGCAATCGGTAAACGCGTTTCATCATGTAGACATTGACATTGACCGTCCAATGAGGTGGCCTTGGTTTTCCCATAAAAAAAACTTATGGGGAGCATCATGCAGCAATCAGAGGTTGGTCTCCTTCACACCCTCCTCCAGCTTTAGAAGACCACGACTGGATTGGCTGGAAGCTTTCCGGGAATGATCGAGTGGAAGGAAGTTGCTTTCTTTTAGTATCAAGAGATAGCGTGTGCGCACGAGCGAGAGAGAGAGAGAGAGAGAGAGAGAGAGAGAGAGAGTCCCACTATGGGGGTCGAGTGGTGGGGTACAACGACAAGGATTGCTATGCTATGCTGCATATTCAAAGATAATGTCTCTCGTATTCTGGAATCCCCAGACTGTGTGATTGATTGATGGAATATTAGTCCTGAGAGATTGCCATTTCTCGTTGTCTGGTTTGGCTTTTTGTGGGCGGTTGAATTGACCTGTCATTTCTCGAGGGCGGCCGCTGGCCAACCCAACCTCTTCGTGCTGCACGTTCTTACTCCTGCGTTGCTGGGCTTTCGCACAACCCCTTCTTTCCCTTTTTTTTTTTTTTTTTTTGAGTTAGATAGAATTAGAGGCGAGGTGAGGTGAGCTGAGATGGAGTCCAGATTGGATAGGGTCGTGGAGTGTATCTCGCGTTTTACGTAATCGACCACATGGAGCGCAATCGAAAACAAATGTCCGAAAATCGAACTTCGATTCGCGTGGTTGATGGCGGTGTTGTCCACACCACAATTCAATAGCTAAGTAGCTCTTCCCATCCGACGGTCCCATAGTACGTTTCTGATGCATGGCGAATATCGCTCTACGCAGCGATGTTCATTGTTTGCAGTCAGAGTCGTGCATGTACAGGAATTGGGCTAGCTAGTAGAGCAAAAAAAACAGAAGGAAAAAGCAAGCAGAGCGTGGAAGAGAAGGAAACCATCTCTCGCACTCCTCATGCTTCTTGACTTAATTCACCCTCCTCCACTCATTTATCACCACTTCTTATCAAAACCTGGAACAATCCAGCTTTTGGCGCATCCGTATCACCCCACAAGACCAACATCACTTCTTTTCAACAGATGGGATGTGATCAAAACCTAAATCTTCATTGGCCCGCATTGTTAATATCACCAGTGCAAGCCCAATGGCAGATCCACTCCATCGCCAAAAACCATTTCATCCATTTTTTTATTCTAGTTAAAAAATTACGAGAAGTTGACCATTGGAATTGTCGAATTTTATTAACCTTCCAAGAAAGCTTTGTATAAAGTTGTGTATGGCTCGACAAGAAAACAATGATCAACTCTTTATAATCAACATGGAGTTGATTTGGTCCAACATAGAGCTTGGTTATGATATTGATATGGCTATTGACAAGTGACAGTGACATTCACCATTAATTGTATAATATTGTTGTCCACTATGGTGAGACTAAATCGATTACTATGAATAACGATTATCAACAACCATGAAATACGACTGTTGATACACGATGGATGAATGGTCGATGAAGAAGTTTGAAAGATCTTCCAACCACTTTGCATTGCGCGTGTTGCCGTCGTTTTGACTAGAAATACTAAATAGCCACGCACGTGGGTTGATGATGATTGGGCACACTCGAAAGTTTGACCAAAGGCGACTTAGGACTGGCACAAAGGAAATATGGATCAGTTAAGGCCACTAAAAGAAATTTAGGAAAAGAATGTTATTACGTGTCATATCTTCAATTGAGGGGCATAACATTTTTAAAATGTACATCCAATCTGACATGGTATCCGCACTTACGGAAAACGTTCTTGAAAATTTATGATAAATGAAGAATGACAAACGACATTCAAGTAATTGGGAAAAAAAAATATTACGTCCCTCAAGTGAGCGATATACATAAGCTATGACACTCAAATGAGCACCGTACGAAAATTATGATAATAGATTTTAAACAATAGATAAGGGAGAGCTTTGCCTGTTGAAGTTAGCCACATCCCAGTCAACTTCAGATACCATCTCCATACTTGGTGAAGCTGTGTTATCATAGCCCAGACTCGAAACACCAAAAAAACCAAGTGATTCCAATGCTCTGAAGGAACTGAATTGCTCATACAGTAAGTCGAAGAAACAAGCGCATTCCACGTAAACATAACCAAGCGAAGGTTGAGGCGCTTTTGAACCTTTGAACTCCGATGACCCTATATGAATTCTTTCAGGTTAAAAAATCTCTTTCGAGTTGCTCAATCGGAATTCAAGAGTTTGGTTGCAAGGAATCACAGATGCCAGCCGGAGGCCAAAATGAGCGCGCATCCTGTGTAACATCAATTGCTCAGGGATGCCAATCATCATACCACAAAAGGCTACATCTTCCATCTCTAATGGCATGCTTTACTAGAAGCCGTGGCATCCATTTCCGAGCTTCAAAATCTCACACCTCAAACGAATGGGGAGTCAGCTCCAAAAGGACTTGCCTTTGGCCCCCTTTAGCAGAAAGAGCCATCACCTTTCCACATGAAAGAAAAGATTGTATGCTCAGTCAACTTAAATCACCTTTTAGTTCCAAAAAAAAAAGAAAAAAGAAGTTCTTTCAGCTCCCAAAGAAAGTACATCCATCCCCATTGAGTTTAAGCACTCGCTTGTCTGCATGCTTCTCGTGTTCTGCCTGTCATTCAGTGGGAACCTACCCTCGAAAGTCGTCATCATCCAGTCGTCTCATTTAGGTTAATGGGGTTGAAAAGGTTATCGTGCATATCCAATTACAACGTTTTGTAAAGACGAATCGCGACAATTGCCAACAGAGAAAGAAACTGACCATATCATTAACTATCTGGAAAGATTCTTACATTACTTTCCAACAAACTTTTAGCATTTTGACGCACCAATTGATAATTTATTCCAAGTTCTTAGAAGCACCGCACGTCATTCAGAAACTGTTTACAAAAGCATCATTAGGACAGTGATCATCCTTCTCGCTATGCTTTCCCAGAACAAGCTTGAATAGAAGCTGCTACCATACGGTCCTTGTCTACTCCAGCGTTGCACATGTTCGCCATGGCCCTTGTGTATTGCATCCCGTACTCGCTCAGCCGTCCACAATATTGCTCGTAAGTCCTCACCTATACGACACAAATTCAACATTAGAAACTGTTGACGACACGCGTGTATCCTGTAGGGATTGGAGAAGTGATTGACGGGGAGATCATGGAGACTCACAAATGTCTTGAGGCAGTCCCAGTCGTCAACAACAGGTTGTCCTTCTGGTCGAACAGCAGTCAACATGCTTGCAGCATTGGAGCCACCGAACAGGTGGCTGACAATTTGGTTGACGCTGCGGTCGACAAGCGATCGGCGAGCCATCTGTTCGTCTAGTCTCTTCTGTGCTTCCGCACTCTCGGCGGACCCTTTTGGAGCTTTTTGCACCTGCAACCACCCACAAGAAGTCAATCGGCAAGGTGTCCCAAGAGCAAGAGGCAAGGCAGACATAGCAAGAAACACTAGCTAAAAAGAAATAGGTTCCTTTGTTCAATTAACCTGTCAGAACAGATAAATCAATACGCAATATAATCGATGGTGATGGAGAAGGACCTGTCGTTGGAAAAAGACCAAATCAGCATCCCGTTGGGGAACTGCCCGGAAAGCCGAAGAAGAGAGCTCATCCATGCGAACGGAAGAGACTGTCTTGGAGCTTTGGCCCATGTAAGTGGAGAGGAAGGCCTGGCTGAGAACTGTGTTCCCATACTGCATCACATGGGACAGATTGGTCCTCTTCTTCACCGTCAAGTATTGCTCCTGCAACGTTTCCTTCCCCAAATCGTTGGCATCACTGTTTCATGCCCGGATTCGGATTGATGGAGACGGGGACAGATAGAACAGAGAATGAGTACATGTGCATGCTTATATTGTTATTTGCTCATCTAGCTAGCTTCTCTTTTTTCCTTCTAAGAAAGAGAGAGAGAGAGTCATTTCTTGCCTTTTCATTTTATCATCGAATGGGCACGTACAGTTGCTTTCAAAATAAGACAAGTGACATAATAATACCTGTCCTCCATCCAAGCGATGCTGTAGAGGTCCCCCAAACAAGTGTCATACTTGGACGGATCACCGTCAGTAGTATCGCCAGGGCAGTAGTAGCCCCAGCTGTTCTCCTTGGCGTTGGACGCCGTAGTAGCGTAGATCCCCATGTCTTTGGGGAGCAACCCTTGCAGTATGCTCCCCGACTCGCACGCCTCGATGTAAATCACCATGTTCATGTACATCTTCGACTTATACATTTGCTTCAGCACGTTCATCAGGTCGTTCGCATATATGTTGTCCCCCACGGGCATACTCAGTAGTCCCGGGCTCCCATGGTCGGCGTAATAGAAGAAGACGTGGTCGTTCGGGCCACTGTTCAAAACCTTGCCGCTGCCCCCTTTGAGAGCCGTCCTTTTCCCGAGAAGGACAGCATACAAGTTGGCTGCGGTGGTTGCATCACCGGTGTAATCCTGCAATATTAATTACCCAACTGGTCTATTAGGTTCGAAAATCAATCGTGCCCAATATGCATCGTCCTGTATGGCGGATGTAAAAAGTAGCTAGATATAGAAGACCTTGGGAACTCCATGGTAGACATCGGGGCCGTTGGGTTTGTTGATGATGATACCCTTGGTGGGATTATACTTGCTACGGGCGATGTCGTCGTACATGAACACGATGATGTTCTCATCTTTCAATCCATTCGCCTTAAGGATTTGGTAGGCGTGGCACACATCAGCCTGCATAGACACACATCACACAGGTCAATCCACTTCTTTGGTGTGTGGGTGTGTGTGTATATACAAGTGTATATATACATAAGTGTGTGTAGCAGGGACGTAAGGTACGGCTAGCAAGTTGTCCATAGTATATTATATATATACAATGAGAATATAATGATGTGGGGTAGTTTTTGTGAGGTTTGGGTGGTAAATCACCTGGTGTCTATAGTTGTCATACCCGTTGGACCCGGCGACTAGAACAGCCCATTGAGTGCCGGTACTTTCCCCACCGGGCGTGAGTTTACTCCGACTCTCGCCCACAGCGGCCATCATCAGTGCTGTGAGGAGGAGGAGGAGGAAAGGAACAAGGCTGCCATATGAGGAGCTCATCATCATCATCATCAGGATGGAAGAGGTAAGATGAGGAATGAGACTGAGGGAGGATGGTTAGGATGTGGTGGAATGGGATGGGATGGGAGGGAGGGAGGTTTATATAGTGGCGGGACTCCCTGCATGCGCAATGATGTGTCTACATGGAGTTCTCCCGTTGATGGCAACTCCCTCCTCTCCTTGTGTGGGGTGGGAATTCGGCGACCCCCATCCCATAAAAGACTTTCCGAAGGTGGGATTCATGTTGGGTAATCCCATCCCCAACCAGTCTTCGCTCGTGCTCCTTCATCATCATCATCATCATCATCATCATCTCTCGCCATTCATTGGCTATAGTGCTTATCTTTTGCTCATTTTCTGCGAATTAATAAGTCAAAAGGTGATAAATGACTTCCTTCCTTCCTTCCTTCCACGGTACCTATTGGGCGTAAAAGGATTATGTGTCTGCCGAAGATAATAAGATAAGGGTCAAGGCAAGGACGGAGAGTAATGGAGAAGCACTTGACGGAGCAATTCGCCTAGTTTGGCAAAGTCGAGGGATATCGAGCGATTTGTGGCACGACGAGATCGCGAGGAATCCATCCACAAGTGGCATCAAAACAAACTCGAGTCTAAAAATAGAGACCAAGGAAAAAAGTTTGCACTATATCTCTCAACTTTGGACCATATTACAATTTCTTGCGGAATTGCATGCAGCAAACAGTGGTCTCTTTTTTGTTTTTGTTTTTGTTTGTTTGGGGGATATGCTTACGATGTTTGTGCAGGTTTAAACCTTAAAAATAGCAAATAGAATGCTCAATTTCACCACAGAGTCATAGGTGCTTTAATTTCCTTTGGACTATGTAATCAAAGCCGTTGGAATGGTTTTTGCTTGCCAACGACTCGCCCCCCATCATCACGTCACTAAAAAGAATGCGTGTCTTGTACGAGAGCAATGGTCATCTAATTAATAAAGCATTTAATTTAGTATGCGCTTCTTCTAGACTTGATTTGAAAGCATATAACAAAGATATAGGGTTTTTCATTGGCGGTCTACAAATTACAAGTTCATTCTCGGGCCTGTCCCCGATTGAGCTTTGCTTTCTTAACTTTTACTCAATCAAAAAAATCATACAACTTACCCCGTTGTATCATTTTCGAATTCGACATGTTTGAAGTTTTCGTAAAATACAACGGCCGGCATGTAAACTATCATAAATTATTTCTATAGTTTTCAAAATTTAAATGATATTCTTAATTTTCCTAAGAAAGCATAAAGCTTTTTTTTTCTTTCCTTTTTTGAATTTAGCTTCAGCAGAAGGACTTCACTAGTGTGAAGAGTTTTTTTTTTTTCTAAAATAATATTAAAAAAATAAATATTTTCAAAATTAAATCAAAATAAAAAATATTTATCAATTTAGGTCTCCCTTAGCAATTAAATTGCCGAGGGAGACCTGGGGGCCCACCGAAGCACTCCCTCGGCAATGGAGAGGGAGGGGGACCCACCCGCGGGTCCCCAGGTCTCCCTCGGCAATTTAATTGCCGATGGAGACCTAAATTGATAAATATTTTTTATTTTGATTTAATTTTGTAAATATTTATTTTGTAAATATTATTTTAGAAAAAAACTCCTAGTGTGAATGACTTGACAAAGGTGGAGATGACAAAGGTGGAGATGAGTCAAATCCACTAGACACAAAAAGAAAAAAAAAATTGCCGCAAAAATCAGTGGTTTAGACTCTTATGAAAAGGGCGCATTAAAATGGCAACCCCACTCCCAGCTGGGGTGAAAAAGAAGGGTATGTTATGACGACACTATTGTTCACCGTTCGAATACGGGCTAATTCCCTAAAAAAACATTAAGTTTATGTCTAATAACGATTTTGGCTCGAGAATTTTTTTTTTGTCTCATAAGAAAACACCAATTTTAGGTCCAATGATGATTCTCGCCAAAACCTTTTTTCATCTCATGAAAAAGCACAAACTTTAACTCGAGTCCTAAATTCGCCCCCTTAATTTGGAACCATTTTTTCCAATATGGTAATGCCACATCATCAATAAATCCACGTGGCTTGTTGACATAGATTTAGGATACTATTAATCATCTTATTGGCATGGAATATGAAGTTATTCATTCTATTCGGGAGAGAGAGTAGGGCCAAGCTTGTTAAAAAAAGAAGGCTTTAATTGTGAGCTTGGCTGATCTCATCCATGTCATCTCTCCATTGGTGGTAATACACAGTTTTGGATAGGTTAGCCGTCGTCCTTCATGTTATGCCAAAGGTGAAGCAGATGAACAACTTCAAATTCGTGCTAAGAAGACCATGCCTTAAATCCACATTAACAAGCCACGTTGATTTATTGATGACGTGAGGTTGTCACGTTAGACAATAATGACTCAAAATTAAAGGGAGGTCGGATTTGAGACTCGAGTTAAAGTTTGTATTTTTTCATATGGATGAAAAAAAAAGTTTGGGTCAGAATCATTATTGGACCTAAAGTTGGTGCTTTTTTATGAGACAAAAAAAAAATCAGGTGAAAATCGTTATTAGTGTTAAAGTTGATGTTTTTTTAGAGAATTGACCCGTTCGAATACTAAATCTTTGGCGCAATTAATCAGGCAATCAGTAAACGCGTTTCATCATGTGGACATTGACCCTCCAAAGAGGTGGCCTTCGGTTTTTCCATAAAAAAAAAAATTATGGGGAGCATCATGCAGCAGCAATCAGAGGTTGGTCTCCTTCACATCCTCCCCACACAGCTTTAGAAGACGACGACTGGATTGGCTGAAAGCTTTCCGGGAATGAGCGAGTGGGAGGGAGGAAATTGCTTTCTCAGGATCAAGAGATAGTGGGTGTGTGAGAGGGACATAGATGTAGTGGTGGATAGATTATTCAAAGATAATGTCTCTCGTGTTCTAGAATCCCAGACTTTGTGATTGATTGATGGAATATCAGTCCCGATAGATTTTCCAATTCGGGTCGTCTGGTTTGGCTTTTTGCGGGGGTTGACTTGACCTGTCATTTCTCGAGGGCGGCCACTGGCCAACCCAGCCTCTTCGTGCTGCACGTTCTTACTCCTGCGTTGCTGAGTTAGATAGAATTAGAGGCGAGGTGAGCTGAGAGGGAGTCCAGATTGGATAGGGTCGTGGAGTGTATCTCGCGTTTTATGTAACCGACCACATGGAGCGCAATCGAAAACAAATGTCCGAAAATCGAGCTTCGATTCGCGTGATTGATGGCGGTGTTGTCCACACCACAATTCAATAGCTAAGTAGCTCTTCCCATCCGACGCTCCCATACTCATAGTACGTTGCTGATGCATTGCCAATATCCCTGTACGTAGCGATGTTCCTTTGTTTTCAGTCAAGACTCGTGCATGTACAGGAATTGGGTTTCGTAGAGCATAGCAGAAGGAAAAGCAGACAGGAAACGCTTCTTGACTGCATGATGCACCCCTACTCCACTCATTCATCACCGGCTCTCGTCAACCCACAAGCAAGCTGTCACCACTACTAAATTGTGGCTGTCAGACCACATGTTGCTCGAGCAAGACCTCACGAGTTCGATGCTCAAGTTGAACGCGAAGTTTGCTAGTCTAATGAATTTACGAAGTTTTTATTTATTTATTTTTTGTTGGTCCAAATGAACTTTTTCTTAGTCCCACGCGCTTAAGTGGCAAAAAAAAAATTCAAAATACTAAATAAAAACATAAAAAGTTAAAAAGACAAGTTTTTCTTTTTGTTGGTCGAAATGACCTTTTTCTTAGTCCCATGCGCTGAAGTGACAAAAGGACATTCACCAATAATTGTGTATGGGTTGACCCAAAAACAATGACCCACTCTTTATAATCAACATGGAGTTGATTTGGTCCAACACTGAGCTTGATTATGAGATCCATGTGGGTATTGATGAGTGAAGTGACATTCACCAATAGTCGTACAATATTGTTATCCACTATGGCGAGACTATGAATAACTATTATCAACAATCATGAAATATGTGAAAAAGTGTAATATGATGATTCTTATTAAAACTTGGAATAGATATATATACACAAATGCTATAGAGATTTGCTCATAATTGATGGAGAGATTTTCTCCACTGATACAGCTAATCAATCTACTAAGATTAATTGATACTCCTAATTGATGGAGAGATTTTCTCCACTGATGATACATCTAATCAATCTATTAAACTAATTGATCTCCTAATTGATGAATTTTCTCTCATTGATCGATCTTTTCCTATAATGAAAGATACACAAAACTATGATACAATCAATACTCCCCCTCAAGATGGAGCATGGAGATCACAAACGAGCTTGCAAATCAAATGATGAGAATTTTCTTTACCAAAAGCTTTCGTCAGAACATCAGCCAATTGGAGCTTAGAGGGAAGGTAAGCTGTCTTCAATGTACCCATTTGAATTTTGTCCCGGATGAGATGACAATCAATTTCTATATGTTTGGTGCGCTCGTGAAATACGGGATTAGAATCAATGTGAAGCGCTGCCTGATTATCATAGTAAAGAGTGGCTGTATGTGTAGATACCCAAAGATCTTTGAGTAACGCTTGTAACTAAATTACCTCACAAGTGGCGGACGCCAATGCACGATATTCAGCTTCGGCGGAAGAGCGAGAAGCCGTGTGCTATTTCTTAGTTTTCCAAGAGAGTGGGCTGTCGCCAAGAAACGTAATATAACCGGTGATGGAACGTCGGTTGGTGGGACAAGCACCCAAATCGGCATCACAATAAGCTCTTATTTGTAATGTACTAGAGGAGGATAAAAAAAATTCCAGTTCCTTGTTCCTTCTTGATGTTGCGAACGACCTGTAAAGCAGCCTGCCAATGAGGCTCACGAGGAGAGCTAATGTGTTGACTCAAGATGTTAACGGTAAAAGTAATGTCGGGTCGAGTGATGGTGAGATATAATAGACGCCCAACTGAACGATTATAGATCGATGGATCCGAGAGGGGTGTTCCACTGTCTGCAACAAGTTTGACATTGGTTTCCATGGGAAAATCAATGAGACGACTACCCAGGAGACCCACATCTTTGATGACGTCCAATGTATGTTTCCGTTGAGAAAGGTAGATACTGTCTTTGGCACGAGCCACTTCGATGCCGAGGAAATATTTTAAGTGGCCCAAATCCTTCATCTGAAATTGCGAGTTAAGGTACCTCTTCAAAAGATATATGGCGGCTGGGTCGTCTCCAGTGATGACAATGTCATCGACATATACAAGTACAGCAGTGAAAGATGAGGGTTGGCGAGATATAAATAAGGAGTAATCAGCTTTCGATTGAGAGAAAACAGCAGCTAAAAGAGAAGTGGATAGCTTAGAAAACCAATTTCGAGAAGCTTGTTTCAACCCATAAAGTGATTTGCGAAGACGACAAACTTGATGCTCCCCATGTTTAGCAAATCCGGGTGGAAAAATCATGTAAATCTCTTCAGCTAAATCCCCATGAAGAAAGGCGTTGTTACCGTCCATTTGATGTAAAGGCCATCCACGTACAACAGTAATTGCAAGAAGGCATCGTACAGTTACCAGTTTGGCCACATGAGCAAAGGTTTCATTAAAGTCAATACCTTCAGTTTGGGTGTAACCTTTGGCAACGAGGCGAGCTTTGTACCATTCTATTGAACCGTCATATCGGCGCTTGATCTTATAAACCCATTTGCAGCCAATGGGTACCTTTCCTGGAGGAAGATTAGTAATGAACCGGGTTTTATTGAATTCTAAAGCCTTTATCTCAGTAGCCATTGCTTCTTTCCATTTGAGATCCTTGTTTGCTATTGTGAAAGTGGTAGGCTCTTGATCATGGGTTAAAGCAGATAAAAAAAATACGATGGGCAAGGCTAAAACGAGAATATGAAATAGAAGAGTTTAAGGGGGTAAGGCGAACCTGGAGAAACATGCTTGCGCGGCTCGGGAGTTGGATGAGAAACATGCCCGTAGTAATAATCTCGTAGTTTAAGGGGTGGATGTTGATCCCTAGCAGGATGTCGTGATTGTTTGGATGTATCAACAAAGTTGGTCGAGGTAGGAGAAGGGATATGTGAAGCCGTGGTTGGGGAATGGATGGATCCGATGTGGATGGATTAGTGGAAGGAACTTGTGGTTCCGTAGTGGGTAAAGTCTCAATGGACAGTGAAGTAAGATCTTCATTGATTGAATGATCCGGAATGGGAATGGGGAGAACCGCATTTGAAGGGTCAGGAGGAATGGGGGAAGGGTTGGTGGCATACGGGAATGCGGTTTCATGAAAAACAACGTCACGACTCGTAAAATATTTGTGATTGTCGAGATTGAAAAAGGCGATAACCCTTTTGTCCTCTTGGATAGCTAAGAAAAATACAACGGATGGCCCGAGCACCAAATTTGTCATGATGTAAATGACTACAAGAAGCATAACAAAGACAACCGAAAACTCTAATATTATCATACGTTGGCGGGGTGTTCAATAGCCTTTGAAAAGGGATGTTACCGTCTAATAAAGGGGTGGCTAATTTGTTAATTAAATAAGTGGCTGTGAGAATACAATCGCCCCAAAAATGAAGAGGAAGGGAAGCTTGAAAACGTAAAGCACGAGCCATAGTAAGAAGATGGCCATATTTGCGTTCAACGATGCCATTTTGCTGAGGGGTGGTAACCATGCTATGTTGGTGAACAACACCATTAATGGCAAAAAAAGTTTGCATGGGTTGTGAAAACAATTCTGAACCAATATCGGTGAATAAAATTTTAATAGAACGAGTATATTGAGTAGCAACATATGCCCAGAAAAAATAAAGAATGTTATATGTTCCACTTTTGAATTTCATAAGAAATGACCAAGTACAATGAGAAAAATCTTCAACAATGGTGAGAAAATTATTGTGGAAATTCTCCTATATTTTGATTCTGACAAAACCTTCAATAGAAATTGTTTAATGAAATGTGATGCAGGAAGAATGTATAAGCAGCTGGTTGAGTGATTCCAATTTTGTCGCGCTGACCAAGGATCAGATGGAAGTGCTTCTGACGAAGGGTCAGATTGAAGCGCTTCTGACAAAGGGTTAGATGGAAGTGATTCTGATGTAGGGTCAGATAGAAGTGCTTCTGACGAAGGGTCAGATGGAAATGCTCCTGACGATCTAAACAGTGACGGATGGATCACATCAAATCTCTGTATTACCATTCCGTGCCAACTGATCTAACCCACGTATGGCAGGTTTCTGATCAAGGCAAGTGATATTCGATTATCCTGATATCCCCTCTAATCAATTAAGGGACTTTCTATAATGGGATATCATCTTCTAAGAAATATATCCTTGGGAATCAACTCAAACTTATCACACTTATGGAAGCTGGAGATTCAGTTGTATGGGCGACTGAATCAGAAGGGTTCAATGTCTTACCCAACGGTCTACATATCTTCTGAAGATACAGTCTCGTTCAATCACGATTGATGACGTCTAATCAAGGATTGAAGAGCGATCCATTGGCTGGAATCCAACGGCTAGTTCGGAGGCAGGGGAGTATAAAAGAAGAATCACGATGGACTAAGGGAAAGAGGGTGAACAACAATCCAAAGTGCAAGCATAATTTGAGTTTCATCCAAAGAGTATTCTGTGTACTCAAAATCCTTCACTGTGAAAATCTGTGTGAGAGAGAAACAAAATACTTGAGTGGTTGTAATCCTCTTGATTCTTCATAGTGAAATTCAGCCGATCGGCTGTCATTGTGGGAGAGTGGACGTAGGCTTGATCTAAGCCGAACCACTATAAATATCGTGTGCAATATTCTCTTCTCTAAACTCTTACCCTTGCGTTTAGATTTTCTGCACACTGTTATACGGTTCTTGTTTCTAATCGTACACTGAACTTTATTCATTCCGCAAGAAATTTCAATTTTGTTCAGAATCTTCTATTCACCCCCCTCTAGGAGATATTGCTAGATACATCAATTGGTATCAGAGCAGGTTGCTCATTTTACGAAGTGTTTATTGACTTCAGAGTTAACGATCTACTATGTCTAGCAATCACTCTTCAGGAACAAGCGATTCGCACTTTGCCAACAAGCCACCATACTTTGATGGAAATGATTACAATATGTGGAGCAACAAGATGAAGTGGTTTTTCAAAGCCTATGATGATCTGATGTGGGATGTCGTTACAAATGGAATAGTTCCTGCAAATGCTACAAATCCAACCTCTGCTGATTGTTGACACCTGATTTTTGATCAGTCTTTCATAGTTTATTTTTTAAAAATTCATAAAAAATCTATAAAAAGTTAAAAAAAATTAAAAAATCATTTTTGGTAGCCTTGACCAAGCTAAAGGAACCATTTTTGATAAAAAAAAATAATTTGTCATATTTTTTAATATTTTCCAAAAATAGAAAAATACATGAAAAATGAAGAAAAATAGCGTTCGATGTCGTAAAAATATAGAAAAATAGTCAATATTTTTATTTTAATTTCCTTTTCATTTTGAACTCATAAATAGTCAAAATTCAAGTTCAATTGCATGTATTTCTTCACGACGCATAGAGTTGAATTTGGCAAAAAAATGTCATTCGAGTATTTTAATTTGTAAATTTCTACATATTTTTTAGTCTTGACGTCCAATTAGATCGACCACCATCTACAATAAATTCCCTTTGCTGAATATTTTCGTTTTTGTTTCACATGATTTCATGATGTAAAACGCCGAGTGGATCCCTAAATATAATCGGGTCGGCATGAGCTCGATAGCTCGTCCAAGACCAAATCAGGGCACGACGAACCCAATGTGAGCACTCTCGAACTCCTTCGATGCTTCCTAATGCTTTTCTTAGGTTAGATCGTGTGTAGAATGGCTAGGACAGCTAAATCATTCTTGAGCTGTGATTGATAAATAGGGCCTTACTAGGAATGTCATGTGATTTATTTGCATATCTAGATTTCTTGAGTTGCGCATTTTATTACTGATTGTGATTGCTAGGATAATCACTCCTATCTGCATGAATTTTTAGATTTAGGGTTCATACCTTACTCATCCGCATGAATCTCAGGCTAGAAAATTCAGTTAACTTAGGTACCGAAAGGGCGTCAACTCTGACAGTTGGTGTAACTAAGTCCCCGAAACCATTTCTCTGGTTCTCGCAGAATTGAATAGAAACTCCCAACTATTCGATTGGGTGGTCCAATCACACTCTAAAAAAATGATTGGTGGCGACTCCATGGCATGCACACTTAGCACATGTCACTAGACCACACTGAAAGTCGATCACGCATACCTCCGTTGCGATTTGAGTAATGGGCCTTGGGAGAGGCCCGCGTCCGACCAGACAGGACGGCCCATTAGCCCTCGAGAGCCTGACAACCTCAAGAGGGTCGCGACAGACTGGCGACTCTGCTGGGGACTGGTTCTTAACCATTTAGTGGACTTGAGCCGATTAAAAAGTTGATTGATTCTTCTAACCTAATTTTATGCAGATGCTCTCGAAAGTGAGGTGTATATGCTAACGAATGTGTTAGATGTTTTTGTAGATGGGAGAAATAAGGGGTGAAGTGCTTGTTAACTTTGTTTTATGCAGGCAGGAGTTTTGGATGTATGATTGTGTGGATGTTTATATTGAAGCGGTGATTGTTAAATAAAATGCATGTCTATTGCTTTAGCACGACACAATGAATACACACAATTGCGCCTAAAACCCCAGGCGCCCTCTTTAGGAACACAATAGAAGGAATTGAAAATGGAATCTCCGTGAGGAAAAACATGGGGTAATCCACTTTTCAATTCCGCTCACTTCGAACTATGGATTGAGTCCCAATGCAACGATAGTTGTGCAATGGAATCGGCTCTTCCCAGAATTCGAGGTGAGAACCTTGGCTTTAGGTACCAAGCCCTATCTTTTGATTTTTAGGAGTTTTCCCTCACTTGTCTCATGCGTTTGTCTATGGAAGGTTAGTATACCTAACACTGCAAAAAATACAGAGAAGCTTGATTTTCTCTTAAGTTTGGTTGGTAAGACTTTTCTATCCCTCGAACTTGTTACAGCTCTTAATCATTATATTCATTGCATAATTCCGGTGATTGGATTAAATGCCATTTTGAGGATAGATATGTGTGTTTTCCTCCCAATGTTCTTGATGGAAGATGAAGATGGTGTCATCCCATTACGAGCGCCAAGTGGACAAGAAGAGCCTAAGTATTAACATCACATTCCTTTGTTTTATTTTTCATTTCTAGCCTTCTTGTATAGGATTTATTTTGCTGAGATCCTCTCTATCTGATCCCTTAGATTGACTGTATTAGGCATCTATTTGTGTTTATATACATTCAGATTGAAATTTGTTGTATTTCTATTGACTTGTCATTGGAATGTGATAGTGGCATTTCTTCTAATCACTCGAATACTCCAAAATCAATTTTATAATTCCTTTGGATGAAATTGAAATTGGAAGTCTTATACAACCTTTTGGCCGTATAGGGCAATACAATCCCAATTTCGCCAGAAGGAACTATAAACTTGAATTGGTTCATGCATGTTTTGCATCATTGGTAATCCACAATAATTGATCAAGAGTATTCGTGTTTTTCAAATTTAATGAAAAGATAGATATCCAAATTACTCTCGTTCTTAGCAAACAGCTTTAATTTGGATATCGTATCTTCAATTGAATTTAAAACACATCGTAATTGTGTACTTTTGAACATTCCATTGATTTTCTTGGAATTGATCAAAGGCGATTATCGTGAATTACATTTCTTTCAATGATATGCTTTCCTTTGAGGAATATTGATAAAAGCTTTTGCACAAGGCCAAAATCCTTGTAAAAGCTCTTATCCCTATTAATCACAAGTAAGCATAAAATTGAAAGGATTTATGCTTTATTTTTCAAATTCTTTCTTCTGATTCTGTCTTTTCATTTGAAACAGGTTAAAAACAAGTAGAGAAGAGAAGTCTTTTTGTGGATAATCGCGGTGGGAGGTTCCTTTATCCGATCATAAGCAAGATTAAAAAATCAAGATGTACACGCTCGAATCATCAATGTCAAAGCGCAGCTTGCCTAGGTTGAGAGTGGTCAGGTGTTCGAGAAAGTCAGCCATACAGAAGTTGAGACACACACATTAGAGCTTTCATTCATTTCGCTCAATCGAGGGACCTTAAAAGCAGATCATACAAATCATCGGGGTGGAAACATAAAACCGCAATGAGCCCTAATTAGCATCACAAAGGAACCTAGTTGGCCCTCCATATTATTGATGCTTTGCTTATACTCACCACCTCGAGACTCGAGATCTGCAAGCTTAAGAAGAAGGCGTTTACATTCCCATTTAAGATCGGCAACCTTGGTCCCGTGATCTTCGGCGGCTATTTCCAGGTCCCGAACTAGTCCTCTCCCATGGGCTATATCCGCGGTAATGCTGTCAAGCCTTTCTTCCTGCCACTCACATTGAAACTTCAACACGACATTACGACGGTCGTGCTCATAGGTGGTCAGGGATAAGGCCAAGCGCTCCACCAAATTTCCCCTCTCGCGAAGCAACATCGAGACTCGCTTGTTGGCGAACTCAACAGCCTTTCTGTGACTATCGGCCACAAGGTTGGCCAACACCAAGCAGTTGGACCGATCCTCATAGCGAGCTCACAAAACGTGAGCCACGGTAGCTTTTCGATGAGCGACACGGTAAGTCTCTAAAAAGTTTATAAAGAGGGTTGGGAAGATTCTATATTCCCTCTCTAAATTAGTGCCCTCGATGGAGGTGGTGTCTATTTCCACGAGCAAAATACGGATTTCATCTTCAGTTTCTGGGTGATCGGCTATATGAGCATAGCCTCGACCGAGGAGGTTATAGAGTTTTTCCCACTGGGCCAAAATTTCGGCCGAGAAAGCGCGAATAGGAGAGGAGGTCATTTTCGTTGGAGTGAGGGAGAAGAAGATGAGTGTGGTAGAGTGATTAAAATACGAAAAGACAATTATGTAAGAGTGTTAATCTTCTCTGCATTAACTCCTCCTTTTATAGCAACTCGAGAATGAAGAAAGGCATAGCAATAATGCTCGTGGAGCCAAGTTAATTGGGTAAAGCAATGGTGGCTCTTTCGGTGAACCATCAGATCTATCCCAGTCCGCGATTTCAGGCTTGATAAACCTAAAAAAGTTGTAAAAAGATATGTCGGTGTCACCATATTAAAATTGAACGGGAGTTAAGCGCAACTATCGAAAAAAGTTGCGAAAGGATTTGGCGGTCCCATCATATTAAAAAACTGAGCGGGAGGCGAGCGTAGTTCCACCTTTTTGAAAATAAGTGGGAGACAGACATGGATATCGAGAAAAGGAAATCGATTTGGTGTCCCTCCACGTTGAAAAGAAGAAAGAAGACAACAAAGCGGGAAATACGAAATCTTGGGAGCAACGCTTGCCTGATGATTTTCATCCATGTTTAAAGAACGTTTCATGGGCATACAGAACCACTCAAAAGAAAATTTAGAGAGAGTGAGCATACATGAGAGAGTAGAGAACCCTGAGCGAGCAAAAATTGATCGAACATTTTTCGATCCAACATGTTTGAGGGTTACCATCAGTTGCTAGAGGCGACTGATCCAAAAATCTCAGAAAATGAACTACTGAGAGATCTCGAAGATTCTAGGATGGCGTCTGGTACCAGAACCACAGAACCCAATCCTTTCGGCAACGAAGTTCAGGATCTCAGCAGCGACGACAACAGCAGCAGCGATGGTCAATCCCGGAAAAGGAAACGTCGCCAGTGCCACACTCAGAATGAAATCCAAGAGCTTGAAGCTTTCTTTAGTGAATGCCCTCTCCCGAACATGAAACAAAGAAATGAATTGGGCCAGAAGCTAGGGATGAAACCTTTGAGGGTCAAGTTTTGGTTTCAAAATAAGCGAGCCAAATTGAGGGCTCAACACAGACGTCAAGAACTTGCGATTCTAAAGGAGGAAAACGAAAAGCTTCGAGCGGAGAACATGAGGTATAAGAAAGCTCCCAGCACTATCGCTTGCCTTAATTGCGGTGGCCCTATCACTCTCGGCGAAATGTTCCTTGATAAGCCTTATATGAGGATTGAAAATGCTCATTCACCACCCCACTCCCTCGAACCATCTTCGATACAATCGGATTTTGTTGGAGATATGCATGAACAAATCAATTCTACGAAGTCAATACCGATGCCTTCTAAAGGATGTGATATGCGTCACCATGATTGGAGTTTCCTTAACGATGAGCTTACTATCACGACCGACCAATCCAAAGCTGATGAATTCCCTCCACAACAACTTCCGGCTCGATCAAATCCTACTGGAAATAGGCCAGAGAGCAATAGCCAAGTTGTCAACACTGTTCCGGGTCGCAAGAAGACGAGGGTCAATTGGTCCCCCGAGCTTCATCTCAAGTTCCTTAGTGCGGTTCAGCAACTAGGGATCAACTCAGCATATCCAACGCGCATACTTGAGATCATGAACATACCAGGACTCACTAAAGATGGAGTCGCGAGTCACCTCAAGAGCTACAGAAGGGCGCTAAGACAGCGCCACACAGCACTGAACCTGAAAGAACTCAACTTGTGCCTAAACACTAGGCATGGCTATAACTACAATGCCCCTGAAGTAAGAAATACCCTGCCGAATCTAGGCACCGACCAAGCTGGTAGCAGCACCATTGACTACTTGGGCGCTAATCAGAATATTCCCCTGAATCATCTCAGCACCCCTCAAGAGTATATGCCACAAGTGCAGCAGGTACGAACTCCTTGGTTTGAGCAGCAACTTTTCGCTAGTGCTCTTCCTATCCCCGATCAACATATTGCGCCTAGTGTTCAAAGATCTGCCCGGCTTGGGCATATGATTTCGGAAGATCAAGCGGGCGGATGCTCTGAGGATTTTTGTTTCTTCCATTCCCAAATGGAAGGTGCTTTTGATAGTGAACCGATCAATCATCCTCTTATAATCTCGAGCAACGACGAAGGTTCTAGCTCGAAGAATCAGATCGCTCACAACAGAAACAGGAATCCTTCAACGCCAAGCGATGATGGTCAACCCGAATATCAGTTGCTCGAAGAATCAAAAGATTTCCTTGATGAGGAGCTCCATATCTGGATCGATCAGTTTAAAACTGATGGACTTATGAAGTTATGATCCAAAATGACGATTATATGTCTGATTCATGGTGTAACTGGCTGATCACCGAGAATCCTCAAGGGAACTAGGCACATGTGACTGGATGTATCATTAATCTTTCTGTCATAAAGTCTTCCATGCAAGATAATCTTCCTTAATGCCTAGAGTTAATCTGGGGCAGCGATCAGTACTACCTGCGAGCATCATCATGCTTGAGTGCGACAATCCCTTGTTAGATTAGAGTCGAGGCGAATCAATTGAACGCCACGAAGAAAAACATTTAAAGGCTTCACATAGGAAAATGCGAGCAAAAGCCCGAGCGAGCTCAAAGACGGTTAGCTCTGTATCGTTCTAAGGGACCTTTAGTCGTTATGAACTCTAAATTGAGCTTGTTTCATTCTCGATGGGGGTCGCTAACTGCTTCAAGAATTTTATAACAAAAAACGAACCAGTTAGGGACGCCAATAGTGCTGTGTCCTGGTAGTCAGTGAAATGGAAGTGGTACGAAACGTCAGGAGTTCGATCTCGGGATTGAAAAATCATTTTATCAGTTGGTCTATCACCCGATGAAGTTCAAAGAGATTCGACGCAGATGACTATAGAACTTGGGGCAATTCGAAAATCATCGATTCATTTTCATCAAGCGGCGAAGTTGGTATTGTAAAATGTGAAGCATGCAAATGACAAATCCGAAGCAGAAGGAGATGAATCATGATTCGCTTATCCAAGGTCGGGATTTCAACCTTCGACTAAAGCCAAATCTAGGATGAGTTTTTGATGTTGCCCACTCGACAAAACCCATCTCCACTGAAAATGGGGGCAAACCATTCCTACATCCGGAAAGCATGTCGAAGCCGAAGACATCAAATTCATCGTTTAATCCGTGGGGCAAGTCCTTGAAGAGATAGTTATCATCCGCAGAGCGTAATGGAATCCATCCTTTCAATGTAAAACGCATTTGGCCGCGGAGCCACCCATTTGGTAAAAAGAACGTATCGTTCCTAAATGATTTTCAATCAGATGCGGGGATAATGTTCTCTCATTTTCCTCTCAGGTGATGAACAGAGACGAGGCACCCAAGAAGCCATGCATTCAAATAACATAACAGTGCATGAAACACGCCCAAAAAGATGAATGAATCTCCTCCGACGTAAATCCTCGAGGTGGATTCGTTGCCCAACCAAACGAAGAAATCATGGCCACAAGCTTGAGGGCCGGCTTCTACAATCTGCACATTGGCATGCAGAATGGAATTCAAATCAAGAGTAAAGTAGTATCGTCCCAATTTGTTTTGAATTTGGAAACCCAAAATAATGCTTAATATTTATCCTTGGCAGGAGCTCGCCATCAGGGCAGACATATTTTCACAACCCTTGTACACTCGTTGGAGCATATGACCAAGGGTAAGATGTATCGTTCCAATTTTTGTAAATTTTTAGAATATACGATGACATATCCCTTTTATATTTCCAGGATCTCCAGCCTCGATGAGCAGGTAAGTATCTCTTTTCCCAATTCATTGGAGATTAAAAACTTTCAGAATTAATTCGATTCTCACATCTAAAAAGACATAGAATTCTTACTTCATTGACATTCATGTTTTAAAACATGAGATTGTCTGAACATGAATTACACATGTATGGTGCATCACAAAATCCCTTTGAAGGATAAATCTTGATGAAATGAAATGAATTTTTCCAACAAGATTCGTTTGAACTGTTCAAAAGGGTATTTTCTCATAAGAGAAGCGAGCCTAATCCAAACACGTCCCATACACACTTGAGAGATGAGGAGATTGGAAATCATAGCGAAACCTTAACCTATGGATATAAGGGTCATTCGCAACGATTACATGGATCGAGATGACAGAGGCATTTATTTCTTCATTCCAAACACTACAGATGCCCATTGAGAACCCCATTGAACGGCGATTTTCATTCTCAACCCTGTCAAGAACCACCCCACATTGGGGCAAATGAAGGTTAGTCCAACAGTATCAGAAAGTAAACGGTTTGAAATTTTTTTGCTCGGACTAACATAAATCTTTGTGTGTTGTTTATATGATAATCCAAGTGTCATAGGATGACGAGAATAATTCATTTCTCTATCCTACACACTGTTATCCTTTGCACGACCAAGTTGAGCCAGCAAATTCATTTCATCAACCTATTGGTGATCATTGCATATTCCAAAGCAAAGGCAACATCACTTTAGGAATGGAAGCGTGCCAAAGTTTAAGTTGCATATCTAGCATGATTGCCGAAAATCCAAGCTCCAAAAGAAAAGAAAAACACGGGATTAAAAAGAGGGGGAAAAGAAAAATCCCTAGACATCAAGAAAAAGAAAAGTGCCTGGTAAAAAGCAAGGCTGATGTCTATTCAAAATATCCCCAGTAAAGTCTAGATATACGATGAAAAGACCCTGCAAAGGAGTCAGATCAAGATGACTACTCTCCAAATGATGTCGTGCTCAAATTGCAAACACACAAACAGACGGTCTCTTAATGTAACAAGAGACGCTTTTAAACATCCTTGTGCGCTCTAAAAGAGGAGTGTACACTTCAAGAAATGGAGATGTTCTTCGAAGGACATGTGGCAAATTTGCAATGATCACCAATGCCAAACCCTTCACAATTTCTAGGCAAAAAATAAGCCTTTTTCGGTCCCCAATCCTTCCAATGTTACAACCCCGAAGCAGTCTTATCTGACTAAGACACTTGGGTTAATGTATAACTTAGCTCAAAGAAGTACGAGCAAGACTATTTCTTTCTCATTTTACAGGGTTCTTGACTTGTAAACCCGGAGCAGATAGTGAAAAATTTCGTTCAACGGCCTTGACTCAAAAGTGAGTCCCCCTTGGAAACCGATATCCAAGCCTAACACTACGGTCCCGTGAAAGACCTCCTGATCGGTCGAAATGTATGCGTTGCGAATGATCCTGAAACCCAGGCACAGGTCGGTAGGAAATTGAGCACTTTCCCTATTAAAGATCATTATCACAGAGCAGTGAGGAGCCTTCTTGGATGAGAAATACTCCAATGGATGTTTTGAGCAAACTCTTTTTGAAATTTTCAAATTGTTTGATCTAGAGTTTCCGTGCAAGGAATTTATGATCACATCTGTATATGGTAGGAATGTTTTGGATAACCTCCAGCAATCAAAATGCACATTTCATGACTAAAACTTAAGTTGTAGAATTTTGTCAGTTAGACAATTATTGTCTTCCCAAAGATTACTAATATCTTCTTGGCGAGGAAAATTTTTTCAGGTCTAAGCTTTCTGCAGGACTTTTGGCCGCCCCAAAGACTGGGTGCGTCATCCTTAGGTGAAGCCTTTTAGTAGGCAAATCTTTTCTAAGACCGATCCACAGAATGATCGAGTCTCCGACTAGCCCCAAAGAGCGGGTACGTCATCCTTTGATTCATATCAATTTGGAATCTCATAAATGGTAGAAACCGCCTGAAGGGTCAACTCAATGGTAGAAACCGCCTGAAGGGTCAATCAATGGTAGAAACCGCCTGAAGGGTCAACACAATGGTAGAAACCGCCTGAAGGGTCAACACAATGGTAGAAACCGCCTGAAGGGTCAATGTATGGTAGAAACCGCCTGAAGGGTCAACCAATGGTAGAAACCGCCTGAAGGGTCAAAACAATGGTAGAAACCGCCTGAAGGGTCAATGTATGGTAGAAACCGCCTTAAGGGTCAACCAATGGTAGAAACCGCATGAAGGGTCAATGAATGGTAGAAACCGCCTGAAGGGTCAAAGGACTGGTAGAGACCGCCTGAAGGATCAACCCAATGGTCCGATCCACCATACGGATCAAAACCTTGATGAATCCCGAACGCGGGAGGATTCGTTTTCCCTAATAAGCCTTACATTAGGCAAGCCATTTCTAGTTTAGTCCACCACACGGATCAAAACCCTTGGCAAATTCCCAAATGTGGGATGCGTCTTCCTTAGGTTCCTATCAGTTAGGAATCCCATTATGGTTTGACCTACCATACAGGTCAGAGCTTAACATCCCCAGGACACTCCGATGACAAGTCCTTAGGAATCTACTTGAACCCATCAGACACAGAAAATGCCGCAAGCATTCGACAGGTAAGGGGCAGGGAAGTCTATCTACTCCTTAACTTTCTTATATCATATCAGGGAATTGAACGAGCACATCTCTTTTTAAGGAAAAGCACACATTGATGGACATGAAAATTGGATGTCATGATTTCTTTTCTTTTCCCAGTCGAGTCGATCGGAACACAGGTGTCACCTTGTCTTTGAGAGAAATCTCTGACGAAATTCCTCTCAAAGAGGGGCAGCTGTTGACACCTGATTTTTGATCAGTCTTTCATAGTTTATTTTTTAAAAATTCATAAAAAATCTATAAAAAGTTAAAAAAAATTAAAAAATCATTTTTGGTAGCCTTGACCAAGCTAAAGGAACCATTTTTGATAAAAAAAAATAATTTGTCATATTTTTTAATATTTTCCAAAAATAGAAAAATACATGAAAAATGAAGAAAAATAGCGTTCGATGTCGTAAAAATATAGAAAAATAGTCAATATTTTTATTTTAATTTCCTTTTCATTTTGAACTCATAAATAGTCAAAATTCAAGTTCAATTGCATGTATTTCTTCACGACGCATAGAGTTGAATTTGGCAAAAAAATGTCATTCGAGTATTTTAATTTGTAAATTTCTACATATTTTTTAGTCTTGACGTCCAATTAGATCGACCACCATCTACAATAAATTCCCTTTGCTGAATATTTTCGTTTTTGTTTCACATGATTTCATGATGTAAAACGCCGAGTGGATCCCTAAATATAATCGGGTCGGCATGAGCTCGATAGCTCGTCCAAGACCAAATCAGGGCACGACGAACCCAATGTGAGTACTCTCGAACTCCTTCGATGCTTCCTAATGCTTTTCTTAGGTTAGATCGTGTGTAGAATGGCTAGGACAGCTAAATCATTCTTGAGCTGTGATTGATAAATAGGGCCTTACTAGGAATGTCATGTGATTTATTTGCATATCTAGATTTCTTGAGTTGCGCATTTTATTACTGATTGTGATTGCTAGGATAATCACTCCTATCTGCATGAATTTTTAGATTTAGGGTTCATACCTTACTCATCCGCATGAATCTCAGGCTAGAAAATTCAGTTAACTTAGGTACCGAAAGGGCGTCAACTCTGACAGTTGGTGTAACTAAGTCCCCGAAACCATTTCTCTGGTTCTCGCAGAATTGAATAGAAACTCCCAACTATTCGATTGGGTGGTCCAATCACACTCTAAAAAAATGATTGGTGGCGACTCCATGGCATGCACACTTAGCACATGTCACTAGACCACACTGAAAGTCGATCACGCATACCTCCGTTGCGATTTGAGTAATGGGCCTTGGGAGAGGCCCGCGTCCGACCAGACAGGACGGCCCATTAGCCCTCGAGAGCCTGACAACCTCAAGAGGGTCGCGACACTGATGGAGTAAATACAATCACAACAATGACTGATGCTGAAAAGGCTAAAAGAAAAGGCCTTGATTCTAAAGCTGTCAATGCTCTCTTTTGTGCCTTATCTACTCCTCTTTATAATCGTGTCTCAGAGGAAGAATCATCTAAGGCAATATGGGATAGACTTCATGTTACATTTCAAGGAACAAATCGTGTGAAAGAAACAAAGCTCAGTATTTTACTGAGTGACTATGAAGCATTTGAAATGAAGCCTGATGAATCTATTGCAGATATGATAGACAAGTTTCAGACTCTGGCAAGTGGACTTGCAAGACAAGGCGCACCTATCGCTGAACCAATGCAAGTCAGGAAGATACTACGTGGACTCACAGATGATTGGAATTACATCAAGCCATCAATTCAAGAATGCCAAACAATCAGACCACTCTCGGTGGATGAGCTAGTCGGAACTTTGCAATCCTATGAAACAGAACGAGCAAACAAAAAGGGAGTACAGAAAGGTAAAAAATCTATTGCCTTAAAAATTGAAATTAATCAATGTTTTTCTGATACAGATGATGAAGATGAGGATGATGAAGAATTAGCCCTCATGGTCAAGAAATTTAGGAAGATGGCTCGGAAAGGCAAAAACATCAAAGGAAAGAAACCTTGGAAGAAGAGTGATGTAAAAATATCAAGCAACGACTCACAAGATAACAAAGACGTGATCTGCTTCCACTGTAAGAAGGCAGGACATATCAAACCGAACTGCCCAATTTTGAAGAAGGACAAATTCAAGTATGAGAAGTACAAGAAGGCTCTAAAGGCAGAAACTTTAAGTGATTCTGATGAAAGCGAAAATGATTATGCAAACATCTGTCTCATGGCCGAATCAGATTCAAGTTCAGATTCAGAAACTGAGGTATGTGTCGTGACCCTCTCGCGGCGGAGCGGGCTAATGGGCCGCCCGATCGCTGGCTGATCGGACGCAGGCCTCTCCCAAGGTCCATTACCCAAATCGCAACTGCTGGATATACGTGGTCGACCTTTAGTGTGGTCTAGTGGCATGTGATAAGTGTACATGCCAAGGAGTCGCCACCAATCGTTTCGTGGAGGGTACGATCGGAAATCCTATCGAATAGTTGGGAGTGGTCTATTCGATTCTGCGGAAACCAGAGAAGTGGGTTCGGGGACTTAGTTACGTTAACTGTCAGAGCTGACGCCCTTTCGGTACCTAAGTTGGATGGTTTATCTGATCCTAGGATTTCATACAGACGAGTGGGGTACAGATCTTAAATCTAGGAGTTCATGCAGATGGGAATAGATACCCTATCACTCACAATCATTAAAGGTAAATGCGCAAATCAAGGATCTAGTGCATTGTCGCGACCCGTCCGAAAGCGGACGCGGCTAATGGATTACCGATCGCGGGTCTTGGATCGGCGCGGGCCCTCCCAGGCCCATACCAAATCGCGGCGGGGGTATTTTTTTAGGGATTCGACGATAAGAGTCGATCGCTTTCGACCTTCAGTGTGGTCGTGGTGGCATGTGCAACTTGTGCATGCATTTGGAGTCGCCACCGGTCTTTCTTGGAGGGTAGACCGGAAACCTTACTGACCGATTGGGAGAGGTCGATCAGTTCTGCGGAACCAGAGATTTTGGGTTCGGGGACTTGGTTACGCTGGTGTTATTACCAACGCCCTTTCGGTACCTAACGCGAGTGATTTTCCTGACTAAGAGTTCATGCAGGCGCAGTTTTGGGTGGGGTGAGTTTGATTCAGGGTTTCATGCAGATTGGAAGACTATTCCTATCAATCACAATCAATGAAAGCGCGATCAAGTGCATAAATAAATCTCATCGATGCACATCAATTCAAGCCAATGGCTTCCTAGTATAGCCATAAGGGCTTAGGGAATGTGTAATTTCAGATCAGAGGTAAAATGGGGAGATTTGGGGGTGATTTAGCCCGAAGGGCAAAATCGTCAATTTTTAGAAGATTTGGATACCGAATTACTCAAAATATTCCATGGCCAGTTGTTTGTGACCATTTCCCATTTTTGAGAATTTTTTGGAATTTCTTGATTTTTCTTCAATTTTTGGAAGACGATTCGCCCAAAGGGCGAAATCGTCATTTTAAGAAGGGTCGGGGTTCAAAACACTCGGAATGAGTCTTGGCCAGTTGTTTGTGGCCATTTCCTATTTTTGGGGATTTTCTTGGATTTTTTTTAGAATTTTTTTGGAAGACGGTTTGCCGGAAGGGCAAAACCGTCATTTCTGGAAAGATCGGGGGTCAAATGACCCGAAACAGGTTGTGGCCAGTTGAATGTGGCCATTTCCTATTTTTTGGAATTTTTTATAATTTTTCTGAATTTTTCAAATTTTTTTGAATTTTTTTATGATTTTTCAAATTTTATTGAATTTTTTATTATTTTTTATTAATTCCGAAAATAATTATTCGGATTGGGCTTCTTAACCCAACCCTTCTAAAGCCGCGGGCTAGGGGGGACATGAAGCCCACATGAAATTTAAAACAAGAAAGGCTCACTTCTATCCTAAAACCCAATATTACTCCAATCTCCACTAGCCCAAAATCTATGAGTTTTATAATAAGCCCATGCGCCAACCCAATAGCCATTCAGACTCAAAACCATGCACGTCCACTTTGTTGCTTTGGTCTCTTATATTTTAATCTTTTTTTTAATCCATTTTTTTTTACGTTGTCTTCTTCCTTGGACTTCTTCTTCTTCACTGGTTCTTCATTTCAGACGCTTCCCTCCCAAAACATCGCTGCTCAAGACCTTGGTCGTCCGCCACTTCTCCTTTCGCCAACTACCACCGACGCCAACGATCGCCAACAAACTCGCTCGCATGAAAAACGTCGACGACGGACCGCTCCGGATTGCCGCCGAACTCGCTTTTCTCAGAACGTCTGCCGAACCCGACACTGCAGTAGACTCCGCGAAGCCCTCGCTAGTGGCTTGCCGTTCGCTAACCTCCGGATCCGACCCTCGTCTAGCCTCACCAGATATCTATTCATCTATAGGAGCGACAACTAGATGCAAAGAGCTCGGTAGAGACATGAGCATTTAGACTTGCACTAAACGTTGTGACCTTAAACACCGCATATACATACTAGATATCTACAGATGGCAGTCCAAAATAGAAGAAGCAAACTCGTGTATGGGCGGGGACTTAGTCTTTACCTTACCTGAGACAGGGCTGAAGAGGGTGGTAGAATTACCTCGCCAAGAGTATACTCCGGGTTGCGGTTGAAGCCCGGGTGCTCCGACAGAATCGGGTGAGAGCGAGCGTTGGTGAGGACGGTCCCGGCGAGCACCCTTTTAGTCCGAGGCCTCTAGATACGGGAGCAAAGGAAACGAGGGTGGCGGTGGTCGAAGAAACTGAGCGATGGACGGGACCGAAGAAGACTGAGCCTTCAGAAAGGGAGTTCTCTTTTTTTTTTTCGTTTCTTTTCTGTTTTTTGTCTCCCTGGAATGACTCTCTCTAATTATCTGCATGTCCTAATATCCTCAACCCTCTCTCCGAGCGCCTCCAGAAACGCTATGGAGAATTGCCCTCTAGAAGTCTCGAGCTGACGGAGGTTTTTTTTTTTTGCCATGGTCTGGTGGGGTTCTCGTCCATGATGATGCTCCAACCTTTGGCCACAGACTCTCTTCTTTTCCCTTCCCCCCCCCCTTTTTTTTTTAGACGTGCCGAACTCCTCGAATAAGAGGAAGACCGTGCTGTTTCTTTTTCTTGGATCCACCTGCACCATCCCTTTTTTTATTTTGGCGCCGCTTCCTCCACTCTTGCTCAATGAATAATCTATCTTCCACTCCCCTTTCTTTTCATTTTTTAAATCCTTCACAGTCCCCTCACGAAGAGGAGAAGCAATGGGAGTTTACTTGAGATGGTGGTCGATGTCAAGACTACAAAATCTATAAATTTAAAAGACCCGATTGGTATTTTTTTGGCTCGGTTCGGGTTTATGTTTGTGAAGGAACATATTGACCCTAGTCGAATTTTCGAGATTTAAAGTAACACACTTGAATAGGAAATTAAAATAAAATTATTGTATATTTTTGGGTATTTTTCTGACCACGAATGGTATTTTTCTGATTTTTTTGGGTATTTTTATAATTAAATAAATTCGAAAAATATTAAAAAATACAAAAAAAATTATTTTTTGTTCAAAATTGGTTCCTAAGGCTAGGCTAAGGCTTCCAAAATTGACTTTGTGATTTTATAACCCTTTTTTATATTTTTGATTAATTGGTCAAAAATAAAATAAAATAAAATAAAATGAAAATCACAATAATAAATTGGTCAAAAATCAGGTGTCAACATGCATGCCGATAAAACACATGAAAGCAGCATGTCATCCCTAATGAGGCCCTATTAGCCTAGAGAAATATCAATCAAAGCTTAGAAACGATTTTGGCATGATTTGCCCATGAGGGGCAAAATCGTAATTTTGAGCAATTCGGGGAAAATTTACCCTTGAAAGGGTAAATCTGTCATTTAGATGAATTGGAAAGTCTAAGGACAGGAGAAATAGGATTGGCCATCAATCCAATCCATTTCCTATTTTTCGGGAATTTTCAGGGTTTTTTTGGAATTTAAAAGTGATTTTACCCTCGGAGGGGGTAAAGTCGTCATTTGGACAAAGATGAGAACTGAAAATCTCAAATATTAGGGTTGGTTGTCCACCTGACCCAAACCCTAACTTTAAACAATTTTCAGAACTTGATTGAGACATGAAAGATGATTTTCCCATTGAGGGGCAAAATCGTCATTTTGAGGAAAGGGGCGGGACTCGAAAACCCAAACCTAAGAATTAGTCGCTTACTCAACCCTAATTCTTATTTTGGCATTATCGATTTTATCACACGTACACAGCAAAGGCGACTTACCCTTAAAGGGTAATGTCGTCAAGTCTCGGAAGATCGGATAAGAAACCCCAAAAATAGGGTTGACCAGTTGTCTGTGGTCAACCCTCGATATTTGGGGGTTTCTGGAATACCTAGGATTTTTCACAAATTTTCCACATTTTTTTGGAATTTTCCGGAATTTTCTAGCATTTTTTTGGATTTTCTAAGATTTTTCTGATTTTTTATTTTTTAAAATCATTTTCGGAAATTTTTTTATTTAAAAAATAAAATATGATTCTGACCGGGGCGACCCGACCCACTCGGGTTGAAACTCGGCCCAGACCCGGACCCGCGAAGCCTGAAACCAAAACGACGCCGTGTTCGCCTTTTTTATTTTCGAATTATCAACTCTGATCCGACGGTCCTCATCGAAACGCATGGCTAATCTACAACCATCGGATCATTTGACTGGAATCTACGGCCTGGATTAAACGAAGACCTGATCAGGAACGTCTGATCTAACTACTTGAACCTACGGCCACGATTAAAACATTGGACTAGATCTAGACCGTCCGTTCCTACTTAACCTGAACGACATCGCCTCCTGGCTAACCCATACGGCGCCGTTTCCACCATTTTTTATTTCCGATTTAAAATCATTTTCGAATTATCCTAATTTCTAATCGGACGGCCACTATTTGTTGGACTCGATTAACCTCGACCGTTGGATCTCCCCGTTTGAACAACAAACTCCAACGGCCGAGCTGACTCAACAGACACGTGGACCAATGGCCGAATGCCAACTAGGAGTTTGACAGGTTGACCGCGCCACGTCAGCTTCGTCTTCAACCTCCCGACTCCGGTAGAAGGAACGGCTGAACGTGTCCGGCGATGATCGTACAGTGAGATCTTGATGAAATCGCATGAGACCGACGGCAATCGACTCGCAATCATCTCTAGTTTAACATATATGAGAATCGAAACATCCTATTCACAGAATCGAGAAAATCGTGTGAGTTGCCGAGTACGGCCATGGAAGCTCAATCACACAAGTCACGTGAAATTAGATCAATTCATCCACAGATTAACATGTTAGGATGTGGAGAAGGCCTACCTCGGGCTCCGATTGAGCCCACACGGCCTAGATTGGGCTAGGCAATTATGAACAGTGATCAGCTATGGAGGCTAAGTTTGAAGACTCGATTCAAGGTGCTCAGGCAAGATCGATGCAAAACCAAGATGCGAATATGGTCAATGGTGTTCAGGGAACGAAACGCACACACAAATCGCAAGAATGATTGTGAAAAAGGCAAGTCGCCGTTGATGCACAGTAGAGAGCTTGAAGCTGCGTCTCACCTTTTTTCGTGATTTCAAGCGGTGCGGCCGGCAACGATTGCTTCCTGAAGCCTCGGACGAGCTTGTGACGACCTTTTTTGGCTTCGGTTTGGCCGGAGACGGCCCAACCAGTGCCTTGCAGTCGAGTTCAAGTCCTCGACGACCGAGGTCGGAGGACGAGCTCTTTCTCGCGTTTTTTCTCTCTGTTTCGATTCAGTTTCACTTTCTCTAACTAAATTTGCCCTCCCCTTGCTTCGCGAAGGCCGATTGGCTTATATACCTCTGCTCGGTTTCCTGCTCGAACAGTGGACGTTAGCCCACTTGGATTCACGTGCTGTCACGTGCCAAATGGTACGTCGTCGGCGACGGAATTGGTTGAGAAACCGTTTAATCCCCGTTAGGAGCTACGACACGCTCTATTTGGCACGAATTTGGTCTGAGCTCATTTTGGTTGACTTTCGCAGGTCTGTGAGATTGACCAGCCGATTGCTTCTTCCTCGGGCGACCATTGGTCGTGATCTTAGTGTCAATCGACGGGGAACGATCTAAGGAATCAAACGCCCACAAGTGTGTCTTGAATCATCGCCGATTGGTCCGTCAATTTGGCTATCAAAGCTCGGCATTTTACTGTTCATTTGCGCAGACTCCCGGGGAAGAAGATGACACTGTTCTGGACCGGTTCGACCGGTCGGACCGGCGGTCTGACCGGTCTGAACCGGTTCCGAATTGGATTTTTCAAAATTAAACCCAAATTAGTAGGAAATTTTTACAATTGAACCTCATAATCGAATCTAGGGCATGGATTCGATAAAAAAATGTGATTTTGCCCAAAAGTTCATATCAATTTCAACAAAAACCCTAAATTTCCTTTTAATTGCAAATTGGGGAATTATGTAATTGAAGGTTCAAATGATCAAATTGGGTCAAATTACCTGTGCCAATCGATTCAAAATGGTGAAACCCATTGGGCAGTATGTTTAATTTGCAATGATAGCCCTCGAATTGAAAGTAATTTCAATTATGCTCAATTTCAAGGACTAAAAATACAATTTTAGTATGCAATTTTGCCAAATTCGTGCAATTGAGCAATTTGTACAAATAATTGGGCTAAATTGCAATAAGGGACAGTTAGAATGGATGTCAAGACCCTAGAAAATGCTAAAATCGCAAATTAAAAGACTTAATTGATATTTTTTTTCTCAAATTCAATAATATGGGTTACAAAGGAACACCCATAATTGAATCTGATTTTGAACTTTTTTGTGAGGTAAAAAATACAAGGGATTAAAAATAAAATTATTGGCTATTTTTCCATATTTTTGTGACCTCAAATGCTATTTTTCTTGATTTTTTTTGAGTATTTTCCTATTTTCTAAAAATACTAAAAAATATAAAAAATGTGAAAAATTATTTTTTTGGTCAAAAATGGTTCCTTGGGCTTGCCCAAGGCCACCAAAGTTGATTTTGTAATTTTTTGACTTTTTATGAAATTTTTGTGTTTTTTCAAAAATAAAATTGAAAAAGACTTGGTAAAAAATCAGGTGTCAACAGCTGCCCCTCTTTGAGAGGAATCTCGTGAGAGGTTTCTCTCAAAGATAGGTGACACCTGAATCTAGACCGACTTGACTGGGGAAAAGAAAAACGAATCCTGACATTCAATCTTTCTTGCCTTGCTGGTGAACGCTCTGCTTGTTCTACTTTGGCTAATGTGAGAGAGAGACGGGGTAGAGATGCTCACCTGTTGCTTACCTGTTGATCACCTGCATGATGCTCGTGCGGCATGTGCGGTGTATAGCGGGTTCAAGTGAATATCCAGGGACTCGTCTTTTGAGTATCCTAGGGCGGTTAAACTCTAGCCTGTATGGTAGGCCATACCAGAATGTGATTTCTATACTTGACAGGAACCTGTGAATGACGCACCCAGTCTCTTAGGGATTGTCAGAAGTTTTGATCCGTATGGTGGATCAAACCATGAATAGGACTCCTTTCTGCTAGGAACCTATGGATGACGCACCCAGTCTCTTAGGGATTGTCAGAGGTTTTGATCCGTATGGTGGATCAAACCATGAATAGGGCTCCTTTTTGCTAGGAACCTATGGATGACGCACCCAATCTCTTAGGGATTGTCGAATATTTTGATCCTTCAGGGGGATCAGGTCGAGAAATAGGACTCCTTTCTGCTAGGAACCTATGGATGACGCACCCAGTCTCTTAGAGATTGTCGAACATTTTGATCCTATATTCTAAGGAATTAACTAGGATCCATATAAGTGAGATGTGCCTCACCCTTAGGCTTTACCGCATGGGCTATTCTGGGTTTAGGGGTTACCTAGAACCTTACAGAAAGCTGATTTTGTCAGAAGTTTTTGATCCTATATTCTAAGGAATTAACTAGGATTTATACAAGTGAGGTGTGCCTAACCTTTAGGCTTCACCACAAGAGCTATTCTGGGTTTAGGGGTTACCTAGAACCTCATAGAAAGCTGATTCTGAAAATTGTCCTTTCGACACGCGAGGCGTTATTCTGGGATTTGGGGATTCCAAGTATCCTGCAGAAAACTTAAACCTACAAAAACTTTGATAAGATTCTTCTGGGATCTAGGGGCTACCTGAGATCTCGCAGAGAGACTATCTTGAATATTGTCCTTTCGACATTGAAGGTGACATTCTGTGATCTGGGAGCTCTAGGTATCCTGCAGAAAGTTCCAACCTGTAACACTGGGATCTCACGGATAGATGATTTCTAAATATTGTCCTCTTGACATAGGAGGTGACATTCTGGGATCTGGGTACTCCAGACATCCTGCAGAAAGATCAAACCTACAAAATTGTTCATAAGAATGTGTTTTCCTGAGATATGGAATTACCAGGGGTCTTGCAGGAAAATAAACTTGAAAGCTCTTCTTCATAGAGCAAGGCATCCTTCTAGAATCTGGGGCTACCATGATTCCTATAGAAGTTTAACCAAGAACAATAGCATTCTAGAATCTGGGGTTACCAAGAATCTGTCAGAAGCTCAGGCATATAAACTCTCATTCTTAGAGAAATGTGTCATTCTGGGACTTGGGGCTACCACGAGTCCAAGAGAGGTTGTGTTCTTCTGAGATCTGGGCTTGCCAGGAATTCTGCAGAAGTTTAGACATGTGAATCGTTTCTCACCAAGAATGATACAAGTCATTTCAGGAGCCGAAGTCAAGAATCTTGCAGAAGCTCCAATCTGAAAATTTTCTTACCAAAGCCACACCAATGGTCTTTAAGTGATATCTATTGTCAAACTGACAGCACTCTATGACTTATATTATAGTCATGAAAAATTTCAATGAATGCATTACGATGCTGGAGGTTATCCAAAACACCTTGCAACATACGGAAGTGATCAAAAATTCCTTGTGGGGAAAGTTTGAATCAAACAATCTGAAATTACCAAAAGAGTTTGGTTAAAACGTTCATTGGAGTATTTTCATAAAAAAGGACTTCTCACCGTTTTTGAGATAATGGTCTTTCACCAAGAATGCACTTGGTGATAAAGGATGAGCTTTGTATCTTTCGTCTTCCACTCTCCTTGTGTCTGTAAAATGATGAGCATGGAATCTCCAAAAACTTGCAACCTAGGTATCTTCATGGAAATGGCCAATCGTAGGCCTAAAATGCACTCCTCATATTTTGAGATGTTGTTGGTGCAAGGGAAAGTTATTTTTGCCGCCACAGGGTAATGTTGATCATCCGGGGATATCAGTACTGCCCCAGTGCCTGCCCCTGATAGATTAACAGCACCATCGAAGTACATAACCCACTTGTCTTCTGCTAAGTTGAGAATTTGACCTTCTGTGCTTGTTGCTTCAGGAGACTCATCGTTTGACGGGTTTTCTGCTAGCATGTCAGCTATAACTCTTCCTTTAACTGACTTCTGTGGAGAGCACTTGATGTCAAATTCAGACAGCATTACTTAACATTTTGCTAATTTCCCAATCAAAGCGGGTTTCTCCAGGAGGTATTTGACAGGATCGTTCTCTGTTACGAGCTGAATGTGGTGGTGTAGGGTGTACTGTCTCAGTCTGCGAAGTACCCATACCGCTGCTACACATGCTCTTTCGACTGGTGCATATTTTGCTTCAGATGGTGTGAATTTCTTACTCAGGTAATAGATGGCTCTTTCTTTACCATCTATCGGGCTTGTTTGGGCAAGTAAGGCTCCCAAGGATTCCTGCTGTATAGTCAGATATAAGGTCAATGGGTGACCAGAAATTGGTGGCACAAGTACCGGCGGTGTGATCAGATAGTTCTTGATCATTTGGAATGCCCTGCTGCATTCAGCATCCCATGTTACTTTCGCGCCTTTCTTAAGCAATTTGAAGATTGGCTTAGCCACATCAGACAGTTGATTGATAAATCTGGCAATATAGTTCAGTCTCCCCAGAAGGCTTCTCACTTCTTTCATTGTGGAAGGAGTTGACAGACTGTGGATAGCTTGAATCTTTGAAGGATCAATCTCAATGCCCTTGTTACTGACTATGAACCCAAGAAGTTTCCCAGATCTCGCCCCAAACACACATTTGTTAGGGTTCAGCCTCAACTTATATTTGCGCAGGCGCTCAAATAATTTTCTTAACACTTGTATGTGATCCTGTCCTTTCTTGGATTTGGCGATCATGTCATCGACGTATACTTCAATTTCTTTGTGGATCATATCATGAAATAATGTGACCATAGCCTTCTGATAGGTCGCCCCGGCGTTCTTTAATCCAAATGGCATGACTTTGTAGCAAAAGTTCCCCCAGGGTGTGGTAAAAGCACTCTTCTGTTTGTCTTCTTGTTTCATGAAGATTTGGTTATATCCCGAAAATCCATCCATAAACGAGAACAATTCATAACCTGCTGTGCTATCCACCAACACATCAATGTGAGGAAGTGGAAAATCATCTTTTGGGCTTGCTCTATTCAGATCTCGGTAATCCACGCAGATCCGAACTTTACCGTCCTTTTTCGTGACGGGGACTATATTTGCAATCCAGTCTGAGTATGGGATAGCTTCAATAAAGCCTACCCTAAGAAGTTTCATGACTTCTTCCTTAATTTTGTCTTCCAACTCGGCCTTCATCCGTCTGTTGCCTTGCTTGAAAGGTTTGATACTGGGATCTGTGGGTAAGGCATGCTCCACGATCTTAGGATCTAGGCCTGGCATATCAGCGTAAGACCATGCAAAAATGTCTTGATATTCTTTCAATAACTCTGTGAGCTCGAGCCTTTCATTTCGGGATAAATGCCCACCGATTTTGACCTCTTTGATATTCACGGAGTCTCCCAGATTAACAATGATTGGTTCTTCTAAAGTAGGAGGTGTCGATTCTTCAAAGGCATTCCAATCTCTGCGGATAGACGCATAACCCTCGTCTTCATCTTCCTCAATGCTATAAGAATGGTTACTGGAGAAGTCCGAATCTCGTAACAGCCTGGTATGCATGTTTGAGATGATATGCCTGAAATGTCATGAGTATGGTTAGTTTGTATTCCATAAGAACGACATGTATGATCATGGAAAGTCTTTTCGAAAGAGTTTTCGAAATAGGTACAGGTATAATCCTCATGTCATTGGATATCCTGGTCCCAAGGAAATCTTTTTGGAAATCATGAATCATATGGCAAATCAGGCCTCAAGCTTCTGTGTGGAAGACTAGTATCATCATTGGGCTGATTCGTGGCTCCATATGTCCTTAACAAAATATGCGTGGTTTTATTGAATGCAAGATGGGCAGCGTTACAAGATGTGCTATTTGGACCAACGGCCAGAGATCCAAAGGCGTTTCCCTATACGTACAATAAGGAAAGAAAATACAACAAAATGCAGAAAGTTCTAAATGCAGTATTTAAAGACAAAGGAAGAGGCTCTTTACTCAGAGGAAGTGGCTCCATTGTCCACCCACTCCATGATGACATTCACAGAGTCATCTTTGAGAAAAGGATTTGTCAAATCTGGTTCTATCGGTGAAGTGACATCTTCTTCAGACAACCATTTAGAGTTCTGGTTGAAGTGGGCATTCAAAGGGTTATTGAACATTTGAGACCTGCCTTTCCAAGTTGGAGAACCGATGAATGAGTCATTCGGGCTATTTCGGCCTCCCAGGCGTCCAAGGCTTCTGCCTCGACCTCGGCCTGTTGTCTTTGGGCCAGATCCATCCATGTGATATTTCTGATACCCCAAGTCCATTCTATGTGGGTTAGCTTTTAACTGCAGTGGGGTATTTATTCCTTGATTGTGTCTGCCTAGGCCTTTTTGGGGGTTGAATTCGTATGCCAATAGCATCTTAGCTGGTAGAAGACTGGCTTCTGAGATGTAGGGGGTTCTTAACCTTGTCCCTGCTGGGGTATGAACTGTTGCTACCAGTTCTAAGGAATGATAGCTCGCCTCTGTTTTTACTTCGGGTTCAACATAAGGTATGGCACTGTTCTGGTATGTCTGGAGGTCGACTTCTCCATGTACAGTAATCACCTTCCCATCTACTGCGAAGCGTACCTTTTGATGCAAGCTTGAAGGGACAGCTCCTGCTGTATGGATCCAAGGCCTTCCCAACAAGAACCCAAATGCACTGGGCAGATCCATCACTTGGAAGTTTATAGAGAACTTTGTCGGGCCGATGGACAAGTCAAGCTCAATCTCACCCACCACAGTCTTCTTCATCCCGTCGAAAGCTCTCACAGCCGTTTTGGATGTTTTAACCGTTTCTTTGTTGATTCCCAATCTTCTCAGGGTAGCCAAAGGGCAAATGTTGAAGGCTGATCCATTGTCGATCAATACGTGCGCCACTCTTTTTCCGTTACATTGCGCGGAAATATACAAGGCCTTGTTATGCCCTTTTCCTTCCATGGGGAAGTCCTCGTCAGAGAAGTTCAATTGGTCTTTTAAAAGGATCGTCCCCACAAAGTCCCCTAATTGTACCTCATTAATTGTTTCAGGGACATGTACTTCATTAAGTATCCTCAACAGTGCGTTCTTGTGCTTTTCAGAATTGATGAACAGATCTAATAGGGATATCTGAGCGGGTAACTTCCTCAGCTGTTCTATCACCTCAAACTCGCTGGTTTTGATGATCGATATGAGCTTTTCCGCGTCTTCCTTTGAGACCTCCCTTTTTTCGGATTCGCCCTCCCTGGGGGCATAGAATCGTCCGGACCTCATTACCGCGTCTACCTGTGTGGTCCCATAGTCCCAATGGACTGCTTTAGGATCGTATTCTTCTACTGGGGGGACTTTTATAGTTACAGTTGTCTGATGAGGTATCTCTGGTTTAGATGTGTCGCATTCTTCCTCTTGCGGCAATCGAATCACGATAGGCTAGACTAGGCAATTTTCCACCCTGCTCGGGTTATCCAGTTCTTCCAACCTAATTACCACGGTCGTGACGGTTTCGATCATCGATACGGTGTTGTCAAGTTCTTTTATGCCCTTCGAGGTCTCTGGTTGAGAGAGATCATCCATACCTCCCCATCCGTCCGGTATGATGTCTTCAATTTTCTGATAAAAGCTGGGAGGGGCCGAATATTTCACTTTGAAGTTGTACCCTCCAGAATCTTGACCAAAGTTGTCTATAATTTTGCCCTTCTCAAGTGCGTCGGCCATAAATTTGAGGTCTGCTAGACTTCGTCTCTTGGCTTCCAGTTCGTCTTCTTCGAACTCTTCCTCTAACTGAGTGACTGGCCCAAGACTGTTTCCCAGATTCTCATGTGAGGTACCTCAGGTATTACCTTGCTCAGTCTTGATCACCAAGTAGCTACCTTCCAAAGATAAAGAAGCTTTGACTCCTTCAAACTCTTCATTGGTGATATCAGACATTATCCCCAAGCTCATCATCTTAGCGATGCATAGTCTCTTTTGGTCAGTCGAGATCGCTCCTGCTTTTGGGTATGATGAAGCGGTTATTAGTAGGTCGGTCAGCTTAAGCACATCTACCTTCAGCTTGAGGTAGTCTTCTTCCCATTCAGAGAATATTGTTCCTACTGCTTGATGATCTGGCAGTGAATTTTCTTGTACATTTAGGGCCGCATTGTCAAATTTTAGAATCTGGCTATCAATCAGGGCTTGCACTTTCAGCTTAAGGATAAAACAGTTATCCACATTATGTTCTCTTTCGCCCATATGGTAGGCACAGGTCTGGCTCTCATCAAAGCCAGGATACCTTGCAGGGTTTGCCCTAGGCGGTTCTTTCGCCACCAGGTGTTGCTCTAGCAACATCGGGAGCAACTTGGATAAAGGCCTCGAGAGCTGAGAGAATTGCTTCTGGGGTTGCTTTCTTCTAGGCTCTTGCACCTTAGGTGTCGACCAGGACGATCCTCCTTTGGCCTGGTTGGAATTGCCGAACGTCTTGGGCTTGTGGGGATCTGGTATAAATGCTATGTCGAGTCCGGCTTCTCTCTCCTTTTTTAAGGGGTATTGCCTTCTAGAAGCTTCATGAGGCTTTCTTTCCCTTAAGGCCCATTCTAGTCTTTCGGCAACCTTAATCAAGTGTGCGAATGTTTGACACCCGGAAGTGTTTAGCCTGTCAAAGTACTCGTAGGGGAGTGCTTTCAGGAATAAGTCAATTAGCTCATCTTCTGGGATTGATGGCTTTACTTGGGTGGCCAAGGCTCGCCACCTCTGGGGATATGTCCTGATTAGTTCACCTCTTGCCTTTGAAGTTCGCAGAAGGTCTTCTCTTGTAGGGGCCGTAGCCGTGTTGAATTTGTACTGTCTGAGGAAGTCCTCTGCAAGATTCTCCCACCTATCGTAATCTTCTAGGTCTAGCTCAATGAACCAGGCCAGAGCGGCGCCAGCCAAACTCTCTTGGAATGTGTTCATTAGTAGCGGAATATAATCTGAATAGTGCGCCATCTTGCGCAGGTAATACTTGAGGTGTGCTCGGGGACAACCTGTCCCATTGTATTTTCTTACAAACTCTGGCTCCTTATAGTCAGGAGGAGTCTCTACCTTAGCGAAAGGAGATATCTTGTCGAAGCGGGCTAACTCGTAACCTTGACTGCTCAGGCACTCCTCGATTTTGGCCAACCTTTTAGCCTTCGCTTCAGTTTTCATGGTCTGCTTCCCCTTCTCCTCCTTCTCGAGGTTGATAACAACAGGCGAAGCCTTTGGTTGTGATCGGCTGTTTGGTTCATGGACATCCTCCTCTGTATGTTGGGTATCCCTTGTTACCTCTATATCTGCTACATCAAGTATCGAAGAAGGGCCTGAGTTGTTCTGGTTATGGGCTGTGGTTTGTTTAGCTTGGGTGGCCTCCAGGATGGCCTTGATGTCGGCCATCATAGTTGCTAAGGCGGTCATCTGAGATTCCAACATGCCCATACGCGGAGTCAATTCTTGTTGCTCCAGTCTTGTCTTAAAGCGGGCACGAAAACGATGTGTTGGTAGTTCCGTGATGAGATGGTACCTTTTTCAAAAAGATTTTTTGTGAGTGCCTCGCGTATTTTTGGTAAAAAGAAGCAGTTAATTCTTTCAGTTGCATGCTTCTTGTCAGTAGATGAGAAAAATGGCTACCTTGTGAGCCTTAGCCTCACGTAAGTAGTTCTTTTAGTCATTTCCTGATATGAATTCATGAAATTAAAAGAGGCGTAATTTCTGACGATAGTTTTTATGCATTCGCAAACTATGTTCACATTCATGTTCATGTGTCCAAGATAGTATCTAACAGAAATGAGAATGTATGAGAAGGTGTCATAATGTTTGCTTATTTTACACTTGACGGAATAGTCTATTCAAGTCTAGGACACTTGAGGTCTAAAGTATCCTCATCATCCCAGTATGGATTCCCCTCTTCAGTCTGGGACTCCTCGTCTTCTGAACATGACAGCGGTCCCATGTCTTCGGGTATGTACGGCTCTATTCCAGGTACGTACGGCACGATGTATTCGGGTATGTAGGGCTCGACAAGGCTTCGTCGGGTCGCTTTGAAGTGTTGAATGTATTCTGCGGTGGTTCTATGAATATTTTCTTCACGAGTCATGTTTTCTGGCCAACTTATTTCTTCAGCCTGAGAATTCTTCAAAGAGCGTATGATGGATGCCGCCTTGGCTTCAAACTGTCTCTTCTCCTCCTCTGTGAGGGTCTGGCTTGGTAAGTCAAAGGAAAAGATACCAGGTTGCGTTGGAGAAAGGATCTCCTATAGAGCTCCAAACTGTCGAATCACCCTCCTTGGATAGTATGCGGTAGTGCCCGTGAATCCTAGCAAGGGGACTGGATCTTTGTTATCACAGGTCAATCTGACTTTGCTCAGCGTTGGCAACCTTAGCCGCCATCGGAGTTGTTCGAGTTTTAGGATTTTAAGGAAGTTTTTCCACTCTATGAAGTTGAACTTAGGAACACGTGTATGGGTTCTGACAAAGGTTTTAAGAGGGTGCGCATCGGGGCTGATTTCAGTGAAACCCATGCGAATGTGAAATTGTCTGATATGGGAAGTGAACCACAGATACAGAAGATCACTAGATGCTCTAAAGATTCCCTTTTTACTTTTCCTGAAGCGATTTAAGGAAAGGAAGGTCTCTGCAAGGAGGGTTTGTTTAGTCCCACCAACAACAGACTTGTCTAGCTACTACAGCCATGATAGGGTCAAAGGTGACAGATGAGATCGGGAATAGTACAAAGCTAAAGAATGCCAAGACAAAGGCTTTACCAGATTTGGTTCCTTTAGCAGCAGGGAGGCGGGAAAATCGGTCTATAAGGAAAGATAAGGAGACTCGTCCAGAATTGCTTTTTGCATATGCTTTGACTTCATTCAGGCCTGTGTCAAGGAATTCAGCCATCTGACTCAAGGGTTCAAATCCTATAGGGGGTCGGACGAGCGTAGGAGTGAACTCAACTCCGATGACGGCGCTGTACTCCTCGATAGTGGGAGTAATCTCTAGTCCTTCCATGCAAAATGTAGCGGTGGTAGGATCCCAGTAGAGCGCCATGGCTTGAATAAAGGCAGGTGGACACTCAATCTTCAGCAGGTCCAGTAGGTATCCTAGTCGTGTTCAGCATACTTTTGGCTG
Organism: Rhodomyrtus psidioides; assembly: GCA_021437785.1. Lineage (NCBI taxonomy): Eukaryota > Viridiplantae > Streptophyta > Magnoliopsida > Myrtales > Myrtaceae > Rhodomyrtus > Rhodomyrtus psidioides. The sequence continues at coordinate 492,788 of JAILYB010000005.1, read as the reverse complement.
GCTTCGCCCATGCTGTCCCACCATGATTGGAGTTCGGCCCGGGGGATTTTGAATACTTGAATATCATTCTTTCCCATCAAGTCTAAAATATGCAAATGATTTTGAAAAGTCAATCGTCAGAAATTACTTTAAACGTATGAACATGCAGATGTCATGAGATATGCATGAGCTAACTCGATTGCATAGTTCAAATGAAGAAATGGAAATTAGGACCTTCTTTAGGTCTTGAAAGCCTGACTCAAAGCCTAATTCGAATTTCAAGGAAGTGAATTATGCAATTTAGTCAGGTTTACTCAGTGACAAAAGGAAATAGCAACGTCACATTCCATTGGTCAATACATCAAAAGAACAAAGTGGAGTGAACTTTTATTACAATCAAGATGCCTAATGGAAGAAAGGTAAAGAGAGATCTTTCAAACAAGAAAGCTGTAAAAGACCGTTGGAATGTGAGGATCCAAATCACTCTTTTCCTAGGGGTCTATCCAAACGACAGTTGGTCGGGAGTTTTCCTCTAATCAAGTGTAAGGGAGTCGTCTTCAGTGTTTTGGTCGAGAGGCTGTAGTTCCTCTGGCCATTCTCTGGTCCACGGTACGACGACTTCAGGAGCCTTCTCGGGTTTCGCCTTCTTAAGCGTGATACGCTTTGGTTTTGTCTTGGTCGCGGGGTGCCTCTTTCTTCCCCAAAAGGTGCTCATGGGACACTTTCTCTGGCCAGTAGTTCAGCCTTCCGACGGGCATATGCCTCTCTGGCCAACTGGTTGTGACGCTGCCTCTTCATCTCCAGATAATTCTTAAACATCTCATCCGCTTGTCGCTTGAATCTGAGGTTATCAACGTAATAGCGGGTTTGACAGTCTTCCGCATATCCTAGCTTACGTCCAGTTAGTTCCCTACCATGCACGAATCTAGTGAAGTGTAGCCTTGTGTTTGGTCTGGGGCGAGTGACTTTCCTTAGGTATTCGAAGGTCACCAATTCTGTCGAGCTCTTAGGGAACAGCGACATTCTACCCTATTACCATTGCTGTTTCAATTAGTCACTTGAGCAAGTTGCATGATGTGAATGCATATGAATGTATGTAATGTATGAGTCATATTATGGAGCAGGGAGCAGTAAAGTACATCGGAAATAAATGCCTTACCAACCATCCCTGGGGAATGTGGAATGTCCCACTCTTATCAAAGGGCAGTTTTAGGTATACCAACCATCCATAGACATACGCATGAGACAAATGGGTATACTCTAAGAAATCAAAAATCAGGTGAGGAACCTACGGCTCAGGCTCCCACGATCCACACGAGGCAGATTCCTCCCCAAGGGTACCTACCCAAGAGGGCTGGATATCGCCAATGCAGATGGTAGGCGGGAATGAATACGAAAGTCTCAAGTGCTATCAAACACAAGATCCTTTTCGCATCCCTTCCCTATCTAAGATAACCTAGAGGTGGTTGCACTCGGGGTTTGACCGCCAGTGTGTGTAATGTGTCGTGATCATCATAATGCAAAGTCATGCACAGCAGTTTGTATCAAAACACCGCTTCAGTATGTGCATAAAAATAAACATACATTCCCAACTCCAACCTGCAGGAAAAAATGTCAACAATCACTCCACCCCTTATTTCTCCAATCTGCAAAAACATCTAACACAATGGTTAATGTACGTACCTTACCTTCGAGAGCATCTGCAGCAAATAAGGTCAGATAAACCAAACAACTTTTTAATCGGCTCAAGTCCTATGGAATTCGTAACCAGAGATTCTGGTTTAGAATAGTCCCCAGCGGAGTCGCCAGTCTGTCGCGACCCTCTCGTGGCGGAGCGGGCTAATGGGCCGCCCGATCGCTGGCTGATCGGACGCTGGCCTCTCCCAAGGTCCATTACCCAAATCGCAACTGCTGGATATACGTGGTCGACCTTCAGTGTGGTCTAGTGGCATGTGATAAGTGTACATGCCAAGGAGTCGCCACCAATCGTTTCGTGGAGGGTACGATCGGAAACCCTATCGAATAGTTGGGAGTGGTCTATTCGATTCTGCGGAAACCAGAGAAGTGGGTTCGGGGACTTAGTTACGTCAACTGTCAGAGCTGACGCCCTTTCGGTACCTAAGTTGGATGGTTTATCTGATCCTAGGATTTCATACAGACGAGTGGGGTACAGATCTTAAATCTAGGAGTTCATGCAGATGGGAATAGCTACCCTATCACTCACAATCATTAAAGGTAAATGCGCAAATCAAGGATCCAGTGCATGCGGATAAAACACATGAAAGCAGCATGGCATCCCTAATGAGGCCCTATTAGCCTAGAGAAATATCAATCAAAGCTTAGGAACGATTTTGGCATGATTTGCCCATGAGGGGCAAAATCGTAATTTTGAGCAATTCGGGGAAAATTTACCCTTGAAAGGGTAAATCTGTCATTTTAGATGAATTGGGAAGCCTAAGGACATGAGAAATAGGATTGGCCATCAATTCAATCCATTTCCTATTTTTCGGGAATTTTCAGGGTTTTCCTGGAATTTAAAAGTGATTTTACCCTCGGAGGGGTAAAGTCGTCATTTGGACAAAGACGAGAACTGAAAATCTCAAATATTAGGGTTGGTCGTCCACCTGACCCAAACCCCAATTTTAAACAATTTTCAGAACTTGATTGAGACAAGAAAGATGATTTTCCCATTGAGGGGCAAAATCGTCATTTTGAGGAAAGGGGCGGGACTCGAAAATCCAAACCTAAGAATTGGTCGCTTACTCAACCCTAATTCTTATTTTGGCATTATCGATTTTATCACACGTACACAGCAAAGGCGACTTACCCTTAAAGGGTAATGTTGTCAAGTCTCGGAAGATCGGATAAGAAATCCCAAAAATAGGGTTGACCAGTTGTCTGTGGTCAACCCTCGATTTTTGGGGGTTTTTGGAATACCTAGGATTTTTCACAAATTTTCCACATTTTTTTGGAATTTTCTGGAATTTTCTAGCATTTTTTTGGATTTTCTAAGATTTTTCTGATTTTTTATTTTTTAAATCATTTTCGAAAATTTTTTTATTTGAAAAATAAAATATGATTCGGACCGAGTCGACCCGACCCACTCGGGTCGGAACTCGGCCCAGACCTGGACCCGCGAAGCTTGAAACCAAAACGACGCCGTGTTCGCCTTTTTTATTTTCGAATTATCAACTCTGATCCGACGGTCCTCATCGAAACGCATAGCTAATCTACAACCATCGGATCATTTGACTGGAATCTACGGCCTGGATTAAACGAAGACCTGATCAGGAACGTCTGATCTAACTACTTGAACCTACGGCCATGATTGAAACATAGGACTAGATCTAGACCGTCCGTTCCTACTTAACCTGAACGACGTCGCCTCCTGGCTAACCCATACGGCGCCGTTTCCACCATTTTTTATTTCCGATTTAAAATCATTTTCGAATTATCCTAATTTCTAATCGGACGACCACTATTTGTTGGACTCGATTAACCTTGATCGTTGGATCTCCCCGTTCGAACAACAAACTCCAACGGCCGAGCTGACTCAACAGACACGTGGACCAATGGCCGAATGCCAACTAGGAGTTTGACCGGTTGACCGCCCCACATCAGCTTCGTCTTCAACCTCCCGACTCCGGTAGAAGGAACGGCTGAACGTCTCCGGCGATGATCGTACGGTGAGATCTTGATGAAATCGCATGAGACCGACGGCAATCGACTCGCAATCATCTCTAGTTTAACATATATGAGAATCGAAACATCCTATTCACAGAATCGAGAAAATCGTGCGAGTTGCCGAGTACGGCCATGGAAGCTCAATCACACAAGTCACGTGAAATTAGATCAATTCATCCACAGATTAACATGTTAGGATGTGGAGAAGGCTTACCTCGGGCTCCGATTGAGCCCGCACGGCCTAGATTGGGCTAGGCAATTATGAACAGTGATCAGCTATGGAGGCTAAGTTTGAAGACTCGATTCAAGGTGTTTAGGCAAGATCGATGCAAAACCAAGATGCGAATATGGTCAGTGGTGTTCAGGGAACGAAACGCACACACAAATCGTAAGAATGATCGTGAAAAAGGCAAGTCGCCATTGATGCACAGTAGAGAGCTTGAAGCTGCGTCTCACCTTTTTTCGTGATTTCAGGCGGTGCGGCCGGCAACGATCGCTTCCTGAAGCCTCGGACGAGCTTGTGACGACCTTTTTTGGTTTCGGTTTGGACAGAGACGGCCCAACCAGTGCCTTGCAGTCGAGTTCAAGTCCTCGACGACCGAGGTCGGAGGACGAGCTCTTTCTCGCGTTTTTTTCTCTCTGTTTAGATTCAGTTTCACTTTCTCTAACTGAATTTGCCCTCCCCTTGCTTCGCGAAGGCCAATTGGTTTATATACCTCTGCTCGGTTTCCCGCTCGAACAGTGGACATTAGCCCACTTGGATTCACGTGCTGTCACGTGCCAAATGGTACGTCGACAGCGACGGAATTGGTTGAGAAACCGTTTAATCCCCGTTAGGAGCTCCGACAAGCTCTATTTGGCACGAATTTGGTCTGAACTTGTTTTGGTCGACTTTCGCAGGTCTGTGAGATTGACTAGCCGATTGCTTCTTCCTCGGGCTACCATTGGTCGTGATCTTAGTGTCAATCGACGGGGAACTATCTAAGGAATCAAACGCCCACAAGTGTGTCTTGAATCATCGCCGATTGGTCCGTCAATTTGGCTATCAAAGCTCAGCATTTTACTGTTCATTTGCACTGACTCCCGGGGAAGAAGATGACACTGTTCTGGACCGGTTCGACGGTCGGACCGGCGGTCTGACCGGTCTGAACCGGTTCCGAATTAGATTTTTCAAAATTAAACCCAAATTAGTAGGAAAATTTTACAATTGAACCTCATAATCGAATCTAGGGCATGGATCCGATCAAAAAATGTGATTTTGCCCAAAAGTTAATATCAATTTCAACAAAAACCCTAAATTTCCTTTTAATTGCAAATTGGGGAATTATGCAATTGAAGGTTCAAATGATCAAAATGGGTCAAATTACCTATGCCAATCGATTCAAAATGGTGAAACCCATTGGGCAGTCTGTTTAATTTGCAATGATAGCCATCGAATTGAAAGTAATTTCAATTATACTCAATTTCAAGGACTAAAAATGCAATTTTAGTATGCAATTTTGCCAAATTCGTGCAATTGAGCAATTTGTACAAACAATTGGGCTAAGTTGCAATAAGGGACAGTTAGAATGGATGTCAAGACCCTAGAAAATGCTAAAATCGCAAATTAAAAGACTCAATTGATATTTTTTTTTCTCTAATTCAATAATATGGGTTACAAAGGAACACCCATAATTGAATCTGATTTTGAACTTTTTGTGAGGTCAAAAATACAAGGGATTAAAAATAAAAATATTGGCTATTTTTCCATATTTTTGTGACCTCAAATGCTATTTTTCTTGATTTTTTTGAGTATTTTCCTATTTTCTAAAAATACTAAAAAATACTAAAAAATATGAAAAATTATTTTTTGGTCAAAAATGGTTCCTTGGGCTTGGCCAAGGCCACCAAAGTTGATTTTGTAATTTTTTGACTTTTTATGAAATTTTTGTGATTTTTCAAAAATAAAACTGAAAAAGACTTGATCAAAAATCAGGTGTCAACAGTATGTTCATCTGAACTCCCTGATGATGTTATTGAATATATTGATGAATTGTGTAGAAACTACAAAGAAGCTCTTGAGAAAGTTTCTTGTTTGAAAAAAGAAAATGCTTCTTTAAAACAACAGAATTTGTCCCAAAAAGAAAAAAAATTGATTTTCTACAACAAGAGTTTTACCAGATGAAAGAAAATCATGATTTAGTTTCAAAAGAAAATGCTTCCTTGAAAGAAAAAGGTTCTGATATATCAAAAAGGTTTTCACAAAACTCAGTAACTCTGGATAGCATTATTTCAAAACAAATACCCTTCAATGACCGATCTGGGTTAGGTTTTAAAAGGGAAAGTAGCCAAAGAAATATCTTTAAAACTGAATTTCGAAAACCAACGTTTTCCGATTACAAGCATCATTTTCATAAGCATTTTACTAGATCCTACATTCGACAACCTTGTATGAATTGTGGTGATCCTAGCCATACTAAGGATTACTGCAAGAAAATTTGGAGACCTTTTAAAAGGTCAAAATATACTAACACAGAAGGACCCAAGAAAACATGGGTACCAAAGAAACAGTAAGTTGGTTATTTATTGCATGTACCAAAGAGAAGGAAGAACAAATGGTTTCTGGATAGTGGTTGTTCAAGTCACATGACTGGAAATCCAGATGTATTTATATCTTTCTTAGATTGTGATGGAAGAAGCGTGTCGTTTGGAGGAAAGAAAAGGGAAAGGTTATCGGGAAAGGAAATGCAAAGATTGGGAATCTGACCGTTAAAGATGTCTCTCTAGTCAAAGGATTGAACTACAATTTGATTTCTGTAAGTCAACTCTGTGACTCTGGATATGATATTTGATTCCAAGATCTAAAATGCACAGGTATGAGCAAGGATAAGAAGCAATCCTTCACGGGACGAAGGCATGGGAACATTTATCTTTTAGATATTAATGCTGAATGTGAACTTGCTAAATGTCTTATTTCTGTTAAGGATGAATCTGAACTTTGGCACAGAAAGTTAGGTCATATTAGTGTAAAACATATTTCAAAGCTTTCCAAGAAGGGACTTGTTCGAGGACTACCTCAAACTAAATTTGAGAAAAGTGGATTATGTCATGCATGCACACTGGGTAAGCAGGTAAGAAGTTCTTTTAAGTCCTTAAATCAAGTTTCCACTAAGCATTGTCTGCAGCTACTTCATATGGACATCTTCGGACCAAATAGAACTCTAAGCATTGGAGGTAAGAGATATTGCCTTGTCATAGTTGATGACTTCTCTAGATTTACATGGGTTTCATTTCTTGCTCACAAAAGTGAAGCTTTCATATCCTCTCAAAATTTGCTAAAAGAATTCAAAATGAAAAGGGTTACACTATTTCCAGTTTGAGAACGGATCATGGGGGAGAGTTTGAAAATCAAAGTTTCTCAGATTTTTGCACTAAGTTCGAAATTCAGTATAACTTCTCTGCACCTTATACTCCTCAACAAAATGTGGTAGTAGAAAGGAAAAATAGATCTTTGCAAGAAATGGCCAGAACTCTTCTCATTGAGAGTAAAATTGCCTCTAACTTTTGGGCTGAGGCCGTTTCAATAGCATGTTATATCTTAAATCAAATTTCCCTCAGACCTTTTTCTGAGAAAACTCCCTATGAATTTTTCAAAGAAAGAAAGCCTGATGTTGCATACTTTCATGTATTCGGTTGCAAATGCTTTATTCTAAAGAATGCTAATGATCGAGTTGGAAAGTTTGATAAGAGATCAGATGAAGGAATTTTCTTGGGATATTCAACAACTAGCAAAGCCTACAGAGTCTACAACAAAAACACTCGTGCTGTTGAGGAATCAGTGAACATCAAGTTCGATGAAAGCTACCAGGATGATGAAACTGAATCTATTCAAATGCATACACTTCATCAAGTCATGAACTCACGAGCAGACTCAGATGTGAATACGGGTTCGGAGAATGTTCAGAAGGAAACTTCCTCAGTTGAAGAAAGACCAGAAGATGAACAGAATGAATCCACAATATCCTCAAATGATGGCCTTGACAAAAACTGGAAGCTTAAGTCAAGTCATCCAAAGGAACTTATCATAGGCAGCATAAGTGATGGCGTAAAGACAAGATCCAAATTCAAGTAAGCAATGAGCAACATCGCCTTGGTATCTGAATTGGAGCAAAAAAGGATTGAAGATGCATTAGCAGATGAAAACTGGATAAATGCAATGCAGGAAGAACTACATCAGTTCAAGGTCAACAATGTTTGGGAACTGGTCAATCGTCCCAAAAATCGTCCAGTAATTGGAACAAAATGGGTATTCAGAAACAAACTTGATGACAAAGGAAAAGTTGTAAGAAACAAAGCAAGACTTGTAGCAAAATGATACTCTCAAGAAGAAGGAATAGATTACGATGAAACCTACGCATCGGTTGCCAGGTTAGAAGCCATTAGGCTACTTCTTGCTTATGCTTGTTACAATGACTTCAAACTTTTTCAGATGGATGTGAAAAGTGCCTTCCTAAACGGCTACATCAAAGAAGAGGTATATGTTGAACAACCTCCTAGCTTCGAAGAACCTAAAGAAAATGATCTGGTATATGTCTTAAAAAAGGCACTCTATGGATTGAAACAAGCACCCCACGCCTGGTATGAAAGGTTAAGTAACTTTTTATCTCAACACAGCTTCACTAAAGGTAATGTAGACATCACTCTTTTTATTCAAAGAAAAGGTAAAGATATCCTTTTAGTTCAAATTTATGTTGATGATATTATATTCGGCTCCTCTAATGAACTTCTCTGCAAGAAATTTTCTAAAGCAATGCAGGATGAATTTGAGATGAGTATGATGAGAGAATTACGGTTCTTTCTTGGTCTTCAAATTCATCAATCTCAGAAAGGAACCTTCATATTTCAAGAGAATTATGCATTGAAAATAGTGAAGAAGTTTGGTCTGGAGAATGGCAAGAAGACAGAAACTCCTATGTCTCACTCCTCCAAATTAGATAAAAATGAAGATGGAAAGGAAGTTGATCCCAAACTATATCGGAGTATGATTGGATCATTACTCTATCTCACAGCTTCAAGACCAGACATTCTATATAGTGTCTGCCTATGTGCAAGATTTCAGTCAAGCCCAAGAGAATCACACCTATCAGCAGTCAAGAGAATAATCAAATACATAGGGACTTATCCCAACTATGGTTTGTGGTATTCTAAATCCTCTGATTTTATACTAAGGGGATATTCAGATGCAGATTTTGCAAGTTGCAAAGTTGATAGAAAAAGTACATCTGAAACTTGTCAGCTCATGGGAAACATGCTTGTCTCATGATATTCAAAGAAGCAAAGTACAGTGGCACTCAGTACAGCTGAAGCAGAATACGTATCTCTTGGAAGTTGCTGCACTCAAATACTTTGGCTAAAACAGCAGCTCAAAGACTATGGTGTTGAAGAATCAACTGTGGAAATCCTATGTGACAACACAAGTACCATAAATCTCACAAAGAATCCTGTACTTCACTCAAGAACAAAGCATATTGAGATCAAGCATCACTTCATACGTGATCATGTTCAGAACGGTGATGTTAACATTCAATACATTGATACGAAAAATCAACTTGCAGATATTTTTACTAAACCTCTTGATAAACAGAGTTTTAATTTTATCAGAAATGAATTATCCATCATTAACCTTCCCTCTTAAGTATACCTTAGAACATGGAGCATCAGAAGGAACGTTAGAAGGAGCATCAGAAGGAACGTCAGAAGGAGAGTCAAAAGGAGCGTCAGAAGGAGCATCAGAAGGAACGTCAGAAGGAGAGTCATAAGGAACGTCAGAAGGAGCATCAGAAGGAGCATCGGAAGGAACGTCAAAAAGGCGCGTAAGAAGAAATTCACACTTTCTTTTAAAAAGGTCAGTTATCTCTAAAAGCTATTTTTTAGGTAAGTTCCTCATATAAATAGATATCTCCGAATATCTGATTGACGGTGAATATTTGTTCTATTAAAAGAATTTTTTTTCTTCATTTAGAAAATCAAAATTCTCTCTTTTGTTTCCAAAAATAACCGTCTCTTTTATAAAAACGCTGAACCGTCACCTATGTTCTCTCACTTTCAAAATTCTCTCAAATCAAAACCCTAAAACTGTGTTCGAAATCTCCCGCTCTCGATTTCCTCCTCAAAACAACACTCTTTCACTCAAAGTTTTAAACTTTCTACGCATCAATGGCTCCAAAATCAGCCTATGACTCGAAGAAGACGCCTCAGTCGAAGAGAAAGTTCTTCGCCTCAACTGCAAGTGGCGCGGAACACACAGAAACCCAAATCAACGAACATCGAGAAGCACTTCGCCTGGCAAAAGGTCTGTCTCTGTCTGCCTTTGAAGGAAAAGAATATATGGCTCATTCTATTAAGCCAATGTATGATAGGATTAAGGCTGCAGGAGATTTTGGTAACGAACTTAGAAAACTGCTGAACACTCACTATTTCGATAGTGAGGGCGAACTATTGGAGTTTCTTAGCTTGCCTTGGAAAATCGTTGAACCAATTGCTGTAGAAAAACCTGCATTAGTCTCTAGAAAAGGAAAGGAGAAAGTGGTAGAGACAAGCTCGAAATGAAAACCATCCCCAATTAGACCTGGCGGCACGAAGGCAAAGGTGGAAGATGATGATGACATTTTGTTCAATGACTTTGTGAAAAATATAGGCTTTATTTTGGATAAAAGCTTTCCTGATCCCTTGTTCCAGAATCAGGCTCACAAAGAAAGGTTTGAAGCAATGAAACAGAGAGGTATTATACCTCAAAGGGTATTTGAGTTAAAGTACTTTGACAGCAATGACATCTATCTGAGGAAGCATCTAGAAAAGGTGAAGATAAATCAGTTTATAACTAATAGAGGCTTCACTTTTCCTGATTTGGTAGCTTACTTCTATTCAAATCTTCAGTTTGTCAACTTCAACTCTCTAGCTTTCACAGTCAAAAGAAAGCAGTATTTTCTGACTGTTGATGAATTCGCTGCAATCATGGGAACCAGAAAGGGAGATTTCAAACCCTTAGATGTCACTGCAGGTGAAGCTTTTTGCTTCCTGACTGGAAAATCGAGTTTCTCAAGGGAATCAAAGCCACATATTGCCTACACAGACTTTCCCTTGAAACATATCATGATGCACAAGGTGATCATCGAATGTCTCAGACCCAAGGCAGCATCAAAGACAGATATATCAAAGTACGAGACAAAGTTGTTATGGGGAATCTTGACAGGAAAGAGGATTTCCTTTGCTCATACAGTACTATTGCACATGTACAGATCAGCTCTCAAGCCAAAAGGCCAACTTCCTTATGCAGCCTTGATCTTCAAAATAATCAATTATTTTAAGATTGATGGCCTAGGTGCCTTTATCAAGCAGGAAATTCCTCTGATGACTGCTGGAGAGACTATGGTAACCAAGATGGGGTACAAGATGACTCATGCTGGATGGAGAACAAAGAACAATGAACCAGTCATTGTGGACTTCGAGGAAGAGTCAAAGCAGAAATCTCCAAAGAAGAGAAAAGTCATGGCTGTTAAGGGGCAACAAACAGACAGTCCTACTGATAAGGACTCAGACGCAAGTGAGGAAGAAACAGGGGAATATGATTCTGAAGCTACTCAATCACGAGGTGGATCAGATGAATATGGTGAGTCTGAAAATCATAGTGCTGAAGGAGATGAGGAAGAATGAGATGAAACAGGAATACAACCACAAGAAAAAGTTGTGTATCCTTGTGATCTGACTGAGGAAGAATTCCTCACAATGTGGGATGAGGAGCAAGCTGCACGAATTGAAGATGACACAGAGTATGACATCACAATTGTCAACTGTGATCATGAGCAATTGCTAGCCCAAGTTCTAGCAACGTTGGCGTCAAAAGAATAGGAGGAAGACCAAGATGACATTGGAGCTTACTCTGTCTCTTCCACCAGGGGAACAATTCACAAAGATGCTGCAAGTCTAGCTTCAGCAATTGCCCGAGAAGATCAATTGTCCAGTGCACAGTCCATTCCAATGGATATTGAGGAGGAAATAGTCTCCGTGCCAAGCTCAAAGGCAAAAGGGAAAAGAGCTATAAATCATGGGGAGAAAGAGCGTGTGCCTGTTACATCAGATATTTTTCTCACTGAAGTCCTAGCTTCTCAAGCTTTCACCAAGGCACAAACTGAGGGGGAGACTCAAGAACCTGCACTTTCAGAACCACAAATGGAACTTCAAGCGCATTTTGAAAATCTTCAAAATACTCTTCTTCAGACGATGGCTGCAATGGAAACAAGATTTGATTAGAAAATGAAGGCTTTTGAATAGAAGACAGATAGGAAGCTGCAGGGTTTGACAAGTCAGGTGACTAAGCTAGAAAAGTCAATTGATCTCTATGGGAGAATGTTTTGTGCTGAGATCGCCAACATGCCTACATACACACTGGTCAGAACGGACAGAACAGCCTCAAACCTGCCCTCTTCTCAAGCTGTAAGAGACCATGCTCAGATGATGGGAAGAAGCTATGAAGGACCTTCCCGAGTGGAGGCTGATAATGAGCCTGAAGATCATCCCTCTTCTTAAAAACTCTTATTTCATTTTCTATTCTTATAGGACGCGTTATTATTTTAAGCAACTTTTTATACAAATTTCTTTCTGATGTTGACAAAAAGGGGGAGAAGTTGAATTTACTTTTATGCAGTCTCATTAGATTACCTCTAATCAACTTTTATGCAGTCTCATCAGATTACCTTTATGCAGTCTCATCAGATTACCTCTAATTATATTTCAATTTAGAAGAAAGGGGGAGAAGACCTAACTTACTTTTTGCAGGATAATCTTACTCTGATCATGCTCTCCTATGAGAACACCTTCATTACAGGATCTCTAATGATGATTACCTGCAGGAGCAAATGTGATGGTTGTCGCGACCTAAAAATTTTAGGCTAATGGATTATTAGATTAATCAAATGAATTAACTAACCCAATACGAACTCTCCCAAGCCCTACCAAATCGCAACTTAAATTAATTAGAATGATTTAGAATTTGGAGTCGCCACTAATCATTTTTGGTAGGTTGATTAGAAACCTAAGTAAAATAGCGGGAGAACCATTTTACTTCTACGAACCAGAGGTTGTGGATCTGGGGACTTGGTTACACTAGTTAATTAAAACTAATGCCCTTTCGGTACCTTAATTCCAAATGGGATGTCCTAAATCGACGACTCGGATTGAATCGATTTAAAGCTCAAATAAATTGTTTTTTTTATTCCCACTCGTTTTAAAATGAAATGCAAATGCATGAATTACGCTAAAAGTGAAAATGCCATGACAACGCATGCAAGATGTATCAAAATCCAATTAAGCTAGACATGCAAAGTGATTCATGAATGCAGTACTCAAGACAACGTGCGAGGAACCAGAGTAGACATGCAAAACTACGACATGGGAAAATTAAACCTACCTTAGATAACATGCAACTTTCAGTCAAGCGATTCCACCATGCACATCGACTAACCTAATATGCGTGGCATGAGAGATATGACGTGGCAGAATGAAATATGGCACAAATATGCAACATATGAGTCATGCGGAAATCTACATGATGTGTGCCAAATTGTTTCCCCTTTTTTAATATGAAATGCAATGCTAAGTTGCTTATGAAAATTATTAGCATGGGCAACAAATTATGTGCGAACTTGACACGTAATAGAACATGCAATGCAACGTGAGACACAAGAATTCATGTGTGGATTTTTCGGCAAGAAAAGTGGGGGTATGATGATACTTGAAAATTTGACATAACGCATGAGCATATTTTTTCTTTCTTAAAAAAAATGCATGGGATAAACGATGTGCAAAGATTTTTTGAAAATATGGAATGTAATGGGTGATATTCCAAAATATGAGATGCAAGATAATGCAAGAAATAAAGATAAGATATGCATGACTTTAAATATCTGCTACCCTAAACTATATGAGATATGCAAGATATGCATGAATGAGATTTTCTTGCTCTTCCCTTTTTAAAAATTCGACCATTAAGGATATCTTTTAGATTTCGTTATCTTGATTTATCTGCTCAATAGTTGATGAGATAAGGTCTCTAGGAAACCTTATCTTCCTAAAAATTCAGTTAGATAGGATTTCTAGGAAACCATATCTTGCTAAAATCTTTAGGAATTTTCAGAATATAGCAAATCCAATCAAGACAACATATCCATCAGAATATTCACTGCGAGATAAGGAAAGAAATCAACAAGATCGTGTCCGTTATCCTTTTTTCTCGAAAATTCCCATATTCCTGATTAGAGTCGGCTTTTTGAAGATAACGAATCAGACCTAAGTGGCGATAGATCAGATCGGCTAAATCCAAGATTTTTTGACAAAATTAAGCTTTGGTGTCTTGCATCGGAAAAGGGACGTATCTCAAATTTCTAAAAAGTTTGCACTTGCTTCGATTATGGCACCAAAACATGCGAGAGTGGATTTGGTTTGAGTAAAAATCAGCATACCAATAGTGTCAAAACAATGAGCAAACATCGGCACAACACTTCACGAACATGCATGAATCAATCTTCAAAGCATATGGGAGTTACCTTAATCCGCAAGGCTTTAAACAGGGGTGATTCACGCGAGATCTTCAACTAGACAGCAGCGAGCCACGGAGGGCGTCGAGCGAGATGGTGGGTTGACTCTCGTCTTGGTTGTGCACTCTATCTTTTGATTGGTTCTTCAGGCATGTCCTAATTTGGAGCTCGGACCAAAATTCGTCGGGCGAAGCTCGTATACTTGGACCGAACGGTGAGGAGCTCGTACACGCCTAGGAGGATTTAACTTCATGAACTCTATGACCAAATTGGACTTCAACTTCCACGTGTGGCTTCACAGGAGTCATGAACATTAAGTGGAACTTATGGATGACAGGTCACCTTCACCATGATTGCCGACCACCTATTCTTTACTCAAGATAAAATCACAAAATATAATATCAGATGCCAAACATGAGGCCAAATTGTCGGATTATAGGCGCGGTGACTTTCGGATTTGATGAGACGGCAATGGTCTTGTGACGCACGGCTGTGCCGGAAGGCGAGAACGATGGATGTGAGTAGGACCGAATGGCGGTTGACGGCGAAAGAGTCTATGAGATGGAGATAGAGTCTCGAGGGAGAGAGAGTGGCGTGAGAGGCAAGTGTGACGCGCAGAATTTCAGAAAATTATGTTGTACTCCTCCCTTTTGCACTGCGAAGGATTGCTTCTTATAGGCACGAGGGTCAAAGCTCCCAGGGAAAGAAAACAGATTTTATTTCTTTGAGAATATATTATTCTTTCTTTGCTATATGAACCGATTCTCTTCTTTGACGGGATATCTTTCCTTTCCAATTTGTATATCTTGTAATTCCATGTATCTTAATCTGTGTGCCCAACTCAGCGATCTTTAAAGAGCCTTTGATTAATTTTTTTTTGAAAAATAAACTATATTCTAAATCATCTAGTGAGGAGTTGGGCACGTGTAAGAACAGTCAAGTTACGTGCCTAATTCTTTTCCAAAACTATCCACCCTGTAAGCATCCAAACAGTCCACATAGAAAAAGACGCCTATCATTCTGTCCAAAAGGAATCATTTTTGTGGCTTGAATGTTGGCATATCCACTCAAGATATTTTGTCAATGTCATTCAGTTTTATTAGCCCCACCGTCCGTAATCCACATGCATGCGACGAATTTTTAGCGGCTTCACCGAATTTTCCACCTCACGGGTTTAGTTCAAACTAGCTAAATAAGCTTAGAGCATTCATCACGTCCACCCGCAGTTGGTCCGAAAAAATGTAATGCATGCTAAAATAAACATGAAAAAAATTATTTAATTATTTTTTGGTAGGAACTAAAATCAATTCCTGATTTTTATGAAAAAAAAAAATTAAATGACTAAAAATGATAGTCAAAATTTAGGTGTCAACAATGGTTACTCACTTTTATTATTTTATCACTGGTTAAATTTTCCTTTAATCACTCATTTGTAATTTGCAATTGGAGAAGTTTTGTCACCATCAAAAAGGGGGAGATTGTTGTGGAAATTCTCCTATATTTTGATTCTGACAAAACCTTCAATAGAAATTGTTTAATGAAATGTGATGCAGGAAGAATGTGTAAGCAGCAGGTTGAGTGATTCCAATTCTGTCGCGCTGACGAAGGGTCAGATGGAAGCGCTTCTGACGAAGGGTCAGATGGAAGTGATTCTGACGTAGGGTCAGATAGAAGTGCTTCTGACGAAGGGTCAGATGGAAGTGCTTCTGACCAAGGGTCAGATGGAAGTGCTCCTGACGATCTAAACAGTGACGGATGGATCACATCAAATCTCCGTATTACCATTCCGTGCCAACTGATCTAACCCACGTATGGCAGGTTTCCGATCAAGGCAAGTGATGTTCGATTATCCTGATATCCCCTCTAATCAATTAAGGGACTTTCTATAATGGGATATCATCTTCTAAGGAATATATCCTTGGGAATCAACTCAAACTTATCACACTTATGGAAGCTGGAGATTCAGTTGTATGGGCGACTGAATCAGAAGGGTTCAATGTCTTACCCAACGGTCTACATATCTTCTGAAGATACAGTCTCGTTCAATCACGATTGATGACGTCTAATCAAGGATTGAAGAGCGATCTCTTGGCTGGAATCCAACGGCTAGTTCGGAGGCAGGGGAGTATAAAAGAAGAATCATGATGGACTAAGGGAAAGAGGGCGAACAACAATCCAAAGTGCAAGCATAATTTGAGTTTCATCCAAAGAGTATTCTGTGTACCCAAAATCCTTCACTGTGAAAATCTGTGTGAGAGAGAAACAAAATACTGGAGTGGTTGTAATCCTCTTGATTCTTCATAGTGAAATCCAGCCGATTGGCTGTCATCGTGGGAGAGTGGACGTAGGCTTGATCTAAGCCGAACCACTATAAATATCGTGTGCAATATTCTCTTCTCTAAACTCTTACCCTTGCGTTTAGATTTTCTGCACACTGTTATACGGTTCTTGTTTCTAATCGTACACTGAACTTTATTCATTCCGCAAGAAATTTCAATTTTGTTCAGAATCTCCTATTCACCCCCCCTCTAGGAGATATTGGTAGATACATAAAAAATAACGAGCACCAGATAAAGTAGGGGAATAAGGTCCCCAAATATCACAATGAATTAATTCAAAATGTTCAATGCTAGTAATAGAACTACGAGGAAAAGACAATCGATGATATTTAGCAAGAGGACAACTGTCACAAAGCGGGGTGGGAGTATGGAACGAGAAAGACAACGTATCCCGTAATGCCGCGATAGTGGTATAAGATGGGTGGCCAAGTCGTTTGTGCCATAACTCACGAGTAGGGGATGATGACGTAAAAGATTGTGGTTGTGATGCTGTTTGTAGATAGTAAAGACCACCACTAGCATGGCCCCGTCCCCATCAAGTGGTCTTGGAGAATACAATAAGAAGAATAAAAGGTCACAAATACATTCAGTTCACGAGCAAGTTGTTGAACTGAAGGCAAATTATGCTTAAAAGATGAGGCATATAAGACATTAGTGAGGGTAAGACGAGGATGAAGAAGGATAGAACCCGCCATGGTAATGGGAATCGTACGACCATCTGGGACACTAATGGATGTAGAAGGCGGGGGCATGAACATGGGTAAGCAAATGAGGGAGGTAAGTAACATGATCAGTCGCACCCGTGTCAAGGATCCAAATAGAGGAATCATATACTGCAGAGGAAAGGCAGAGAGAAATACTTGTAAGGTTAGCTGCTGGCTGTACAAGGATCCAAATGAGGGAGGTTAGTTGCTGATACTATTCGGTAGTGAATGAGCTCGCCACAAGAGTGGACGAGGACATGGTGGATGACAATACAGGTGCGGTTACGGTGTCCTGACGTAGTTGAGGATGTCGAACAGTTTGATAATGATGAGGATAGCCATTGAGTTTGCAATAGACATCTCGAGTGTGACCAACAATATGGCAATAAGTGCTTCTTTCTTTAGAACGTTGACGCTGCTCAGTGGAGGGTGGTCTGGTGGCTGCATTAATAGATCTAACAGAAGTGTCACCCAAGGTGAGCATAGTGAGTAAGGCAGATCCTTCGATCATGGCATTGGGTGATTGAAGAAGACGCTGTGATTCATCTAGAAGGATGAGAGTATAGGCACGACCCAAAGAGGGGAGATGATCCTGAAGTAGGATCTAACTTCGTATTGGTGCATAGACATCATTCAAACACATTAAGAATTGCATCAGTTGGCGATTTTGGTAGTGAGTAGAAAAAATATTAGAAGCGCCACAGATACAAGAAGGTATAGACACCAAAGTACAGCTCATCCCAGCAAGCCTTCAAGGCATTGAAATATTTGGCGACCGAGTCATTGTTTTGTTGCAAAGTGGCCATGACATGCTCGAGTGAAAAAATACATGGGTCGTTTGAAGGAGAGAAACGACAATGAAGATCCTTCCAAATGGAAGTAGCAGAATCAACATAGAGGATAGAAGCAACGAGATTACGATGGATGGAGTTGAGGAGCCACGATAAGACCATGTTAACACGGTTCCAAGCTTCGTAACTTGATTCGGTAGTGGCCGGTCTGGGAATAGTGCCATCGACAAATCCCATTTTGTTCTTGACAGAAAGAGCCATGATCATGGTGCGGCGCCAAGTGGTGTAGTTGTCACCAGTAAGAGGATGGCTAGCAAGATTCGTCCCCGGATTATCCGAGGGATGTAAGAAAAAAAGGATTGGCAAGGCTGTCTGTCACGCCCCGAACCTGTTTGGTCCACGAGAATCCCACTAAGGCCTTACCATTCATTTGGTGCTGCCCAGGATTCATCGACCTTCAATCATACTATTCATTACACCTATGGAAGTGAGAATCAACTCCACTCGTAACAACAAGAAGATGACTTGGGACAGGAACATGGTACACTTCTCATATGAATCAATATACATCAGGAGTTACAGTAGTCTAATACCAATGGTTCAATTTCTAATCCACAAAAACAATTACAATCCTTAAGGTCACAAATATCTTATAACCATTCAACTAACAACTTCCTCGAATGCCAGTCCTTGGCCAACTGATGCTTCATCGTCTGGAACCTGAAAAATGTTAATCTCCAACGGGGTGAGATATAAATCTCAGTAAGCGAACCCTAAACCTAGACTTTACCGCCAGTCCTCCCAGACTACGCAACTAAGCAATAGGCAGAAGATCATCAAGCATTAGTACATGGAAATTAAGCATCAAATGTCTCGAGGTAATTGGCATAATAAGATTTCCAATCAATCACATCACACACCATGAGACCTCACACTAGCACAAGGCATACTCATAATTTCAGAGTTATCACAAATATCACATTTCTCATCGCTAAGGGCTCCCGGGCTGCAATGTGTTTCTCAAGGACACTCTAGCCAATTCATTTGCATTAGGGCACTCTGGCCATGCAATCAAAAGGGCTCTTTGGCCATTTAAGATCACAGGGGCACTCTGGCCATTTGATCATACAGGGGCACTCTGGCCATTTGATCATACAGGGGCACTCTGGCCAATTAATAATCACTGGGGCACTCTGGCTATTTTGAATCACATGGGCTCTCTGGCCAACTACAAGCATCGAGGCAATCTGGCCAATTACGATGCACAAGGGCTCTTTGGCCAATTACAAAGCATCAAGGCACTTTGGCCAATTACGATGCACAAGGGGTCTTTGGCCAATTATAAAGCATCAGGGCACTATGGCCAATTACAATGCACAATGGCTCTCTGGCCATTTTAAATTCACAAGGACATCATAGCCAATTAAATCACACAGGTAATTATACTGCAGACACCACTCAACCAAGTCAATCCTCATCTCAATCGAAATCATATAGGCATTCTAGCCAAATCATTTCACATGGGCACTCTAGCCAAATCATTTCACATGCTCATATTTGGCCATCATCAATCGAAATTCAATCAATCCACTAATTGATCAAATCATCAGTCAAATGCATCCAGTAGTGTCCTAACGTCCTAGTAGAGGTTTAAGGGACACTTACCTCTTTAATCAAGCTAGCATATTCCATCCAAATGAGCTACCTAGCTCAGCAAGCTCTCGGCCAACAAGGATCACGCACGATCCTAGAGAATTTCACAAATCCCACATCAAAACTCATTAGATTCTCAATTTCACACACAACACCTTATTCTCAAGCCATCACAGTGTTAATTCAATGCCCCTAAGCATGCTAATTTTCGTTCTATCAAGGCAAGTCATCCAAAGACTCAATTCACCAAAACTGCCCAATTTGAGCCCCCACATCTAAGTTCAGTCTCACGAAAAATATAATTTTTCTACTTACTTTTTGGGAAAATGGTCTTAAAATTCAAGATCTTACGAACAGGTGGGCGAAAACAGAGCTCAAGTTGGATACTAGACGACTTAGAACGACTCAATTCAAAATCGGTGTGCGTTATGGACAGATTGGTCGGCACTTCACGTTTTTCACATCAACAGTCCTTAAAAATCTTCTAAACTCTATTCCACCAAGTGTACACCCTACCAACATATCAATTACCATCCTAGGGTGCCTTAACGATAATTTAACAACAAGACAACACCCTTTCTAAGCCTCAAAGTGCTCGGCTTCCATAGAACCTTAACTGGGCAGAATCGGTCCTTAACGAGTCATGTATAACAGCCCACAATTCTAACTCTAAACGTCAATTCATCTTGAAATCAACTTGCCAAAACCTTAGCCTACATGTTTAATAGGCTCACCGAGAATTTGGAAGCAAACTAGCACCTCAAAAGCTTCGAATCAGCCCGGTTCCTCTCGGTGCTCAGGCGGTCAGATTCTGCTACACATAAACTACTTCATTTCAGCTATGAAAACCCATCAAAACTCAAGTAAACTTGCAACCCCAACTTAGTAAACCCTAGTACTATGAGTGTAGAAGAGCTCACCAAAGCTTTGGAGTCATTTGAAGCCTTTAAGCCCATGAAACAGCTCTTCTCTCAAAACCGGTCAGATTCTGCCTTCAATATGACCTTTGCTCACTCAAACTGACCTACGGGATGAATGGCTGGGCCAAATTAAGTTTATAATATGTCTCTAGAATACAAGACGATAAAATTTCAGATGACGGTGGTTTTACATCACTCCAATGTCGGATGTCAAAGTTACGGCCGGAACAGTGAAGCCATTTTTGTCTGTCCGCGAGAAAGATTCTTGGCTGAGAGAAACCAAAGGAAGAAGAAGAAGAAAATGGAAGAGAAGTGAGGGAGCGGGGGTTGCACGACTGAGCAAAGGCTAGGGAAGATGTCCATCAAATTATTGGAGCAAATTTGATAAGATTGACATTAATGGTGATTAATGCATGGCTCCTCCCTTGAGTGACACTTGGCATTGGCTCCAATTATTAGTCCACAAAATTTTGACTTCCATTGACTTGTCCCTCAAAATTTTCGGCAGCTTCTATGGGAGGCTAGAATGACTATTTTGCTTTTTCAACTTTCTTAAGGCAAAGGTAAAAGGTTGAGGGGCAAAACGGTCATTTGGCACTTTTCGTCCGAAATTTCATTTTTTTTCTCATTTTGAATGACCACTGGCGAGACGACGTCAAATCCTTTTCTAATTTTGAAATTCTTCATTTTCAATTGCCAATTTCGAGCTTCCAATCCATGTCATTAGCCTCGAGGGTCGGAAATTCAGAATGTCACACTGTCGATAGAGACAACAGAGTTTGAAACATCAGATGTAAGAGTCGAAATGGTAGAACTCATGTTTAAGAAAAATGATGGAGATGGAAAAACGAAGAATTTAAAAATATGCTCTGATACCATGTGAAAAAGTATAATCGGATGATTCTTATTAAAACTTGGAATGGGTATATATACACAAATGCTATAGAGATTTGCTCCTAATTGATGGAGAGATTTTCTCCACTGATACAACTAATCAATCTACTAAGACTAATTGATACTCCTAATTGATGGAGAGATTTTCTCCACTGATGATACATCTAATCAATCTATTAAACTAATTGATCTCCTAATTGATGGATTTTCTTCACTGATCGATCTTTTCCTATAATGAAAGATACAAAAAATTATGATACAATCAATAAAATACGACTATTGATACACCATCGGTGAATGGTCAACGAAGATATCGATTGGATGGAAAAACCTATATATGGCCAATGTTATAGGAAATCTGGCCAGGTAAAAGATGCAGGGAAATGAAGAAATGAGACAAAGTGAGGATACAGATTGAAGATGAAGATATCGACAGATGAGTAAACCAAACGACACTTAAGAAATTGTAACCGCTTATGGATAAAGTCGATGTGTGATGATAGGGTATTTATGATCATTTCTTACATGTTCACAAGGATATATGTGGGAGGTACTAAATAAATTACTTTTTAAATTGGGATTTTGGGCATCAAGATTCCACTAACATGTATATATTTATATCCATATATATAATGTAAAACACAAGGAGATACAAGGAAACAATGTTTTCTTATTTTACAGACTTAATGTCTAATCTCATGGATTGATTGATTCAGGTAATCCATCTATCCAAGATTCACTCATTCAATTTAAGAAAGAATCAAACCCTATCTCCAACACCCCCCTTAAGTTGACGGCTATATATGTCGAAGACACCTAACTCGCTTAGTAAATATGTGTGTTGTCTTTGATATAATGGTTTGGTAAAGATCTCTATTGCAACTATTCCTTCTTGGACTTTGTTTCGAGTGCAATGACTTAGATATGGTGATGTACCATTCGTCCATGTAAATAGGGCATAGTCATGTTTCGAATGTTGAAACCCTGCACCTATGAGTGCAGTGGTAAACTTGGCCTACCATTTGCCGAAAAGCATGTTTAAGTCCGTGCATGGATTTATGGAAATGACAAACTTAAGATTTCCCTTGCCTGTGTGAACCCTATAAGGGACCCACATAGATTTCTTTGTCCAAATGGCCATAAAGAAAGGCGTTACGGACGTCCATCTGGTGTAGTGGCCGATTGCCAAAGGCAAAAATTGATAAAAAGGAACGAACATTTACCTCCTTTGCTACTAGGGAGAAAGTCTCATGGTAATCGAAATATTCCCCGTTGTGTGAAGCCTTAGCTACTAATTGAGCCTTGTAGCATTCAACAGCACCATCTGCCCTGTAATTAATCTTGTACACCCACTTGGAACAAATTGGTGATTGATGTGGAGGTAATGATGCAATTTCTCGAGTGTAATTCTCTATGAAGGCATTTAATTATGTCTCTATAGCTTGTTGCTAACACTCATATCAGACCTTTGGTTACCAAAAAGTTTGGGCCCAAAAGACACTCGGAGAAAGTTGCTGCTACTTTGACCTAAGCCCGTAGTGTGAGGAGGAAATTGTTGGGGTTTACCCCATATTGGTTGTGGAAGAGGATGATGGCCAGTTTATAAGTGTGAGGGAAAGTTAACTTTCGGGGTGAAAGGGGCACAAGACGACCCGATCATCGATGGCAAAGGAGACAGTTTTGTCGAGGGAATCATCCATATCTTTAGTTACAAGTGCTCGTCGGAAATCCCTAGACCAAGTGTTCGCTCGTTTTGCAACAAGGAAGATCTTTAACCAAAATTCGTTCTTCGGTTATTATTAAGAAGGTTCTATGGCTCAATCCTCAAAGAAATATGTATAGTGAAGAACAAATCACATAGAGAAGATATGAATATGGACGAAAGTGTATGGATTGATAGTGGGTTTGCGATCAACAAAAGGACCTGACTAAGTTACAATACTCCTAGGAAAGCTGTAAGGAAAGCTTAAAATGACTTGGAATGAAATTGATTTGTAGAAACTAAGGCTGCGTTTGGTCGTCCGGATTTTTTTGCCGGATAGGATAAGGTCGGATAGGATAAGGATATGATAGGATTTGAAATATCCTATACGTCGTTTGGTGAGGTCCGGATATTATACATGGACTCAATTCATCTCTCTCATGGTGGTGTTGAAGAAAGATAAGACGCCACAAACCATCAACTTTATCCTCCAGCAATGGCTGTGTTTGATGATGTCCGAACTAGCCACAACGTCTTCAACGAGCACAAAAACAGAAGCGCACATAGAGTCAGAAGACGAAGCATAGATTACCAGTCCAGTCTCTCTATCGCTGGCGAGAGTAAACTTCTGATCGGAGCTGTAATCCTTCGTGAGCAAGTCTGCAAACCAAAATCGACTCGAACCTAAAAAAAAAGTAAACATACATTCCAAACTCCAACCTACAGGAAAAATGTCAACAATCACTCCACCCCTTATTTCTCCAATCTGCAAAAACATTTAACACAATGGTTAGTGTACGTACCTCACCTTCAAGAGCATCTGCAGAAAACAATGTCAAATAAACCAAACAACTTTTTAATCGGCTCAAGTCCTCTGGAATTCGTAACCAGAGATTCTGGTTTTAGAATGTTCCCCAGTGGAGTCGCCAGTCTGTCGCGACCCTCTCCCGAGCGCGCGGAGGCGCGGGAGCGGGCTAATGGGCCGCCCGATCGCTGGCTTGATCGGACGCGGGCCTCTCCCAAGGTCCATTACCCAAGTCGCAACTGCTGGATATACGTGGTCGACCTTCAGTGTGGTCTAGTGACATGTGATGAGTGTACATGCCAAGGAGTCGCCACCAATCGTTTCGTGGAGGGTACGATCGGAAACCCTATCGAATAGTTGGGAGTGATCTATTCGATTCTGCGGAAACCAGAGAAGTGGGTTCGGGGACTTAGTTACGTCAACTGTCAAAGTTGACGTCCTTTCGGTACCTAAGCTGAATGGTTT
Source organism: Rhodomyrtus psidioides (assembly GCA_021437785.1). Classification (NCBI taxonomy): domain Eukaryota; kingdom Viridiplantae; phylum Streptophyta; class Magnoliopsida; order Myrtales; family Myrtaceae; genus Rhodomyrtus; species Rhodomyrtus psidioides. Next base: position 468,281 of record JAILYB010000005.1, on the reverse strand, counting down.
ATCTGATCCTAGGATTTCATGCAGAAGAGTGAGGCACAGATCCTAAATCTCGGAGTTCATGCAGATGGGAATTACTACCATACCACTCACAACCAATAGAAATAAGTGCGCAAATCGAGGATTCAGTACATGCGGATAAAACACATGAAATCAGCATGGCATCCCTAATGAGGCCCTATTAGCCTAGAGAAATATCAATCAAGGCTTATGAGGGATTATGACATAATTCGCCCATGGGGGAGAATTGTAATTTTGAACAGTTCAGGGACAATTTACCTTTAAAAGGGTAAATCTGTCATTTTAGATGAATTGGGAAGTCAAAAGAAGGAGGAAATAGGATTGGCCATCAATCCAATCCATTTCCTATTTTTCGGGATTTTCCAGGATTTTTTTTGGAATTTTCAAGTGATTTTACCCTTGGAGGGGCAAAGTCGTCATTTTGAACAAAGATGAGAACTGAAAATCTTAAATATTAGGGTTAGTCGTCCACCTGACCCAAACCCTAACTTCAAGCAATTTTCAGAATTCGATTGAGACAAGAAAGACGATTTTCCCAGTAAAGGGCAAAATCGTCATTTTAAGAAAAGAGGCGGGACTCGAAAACCAAAAACCTAAGAATTGGTCGCCCATCTAACCCTAATTCTTACCTCGGCGTTATCGGCCTTATCTAGCATGCACAGAGGCGACTTACCCCTAAAGGGTAATGTCGTCAAGTCTCGGAAAATTGGGTAAGAAACCCCAAAAATGGGGTTGACCAGTTGTCTGTGATCAACCCTCGATTTTTGGGGATTTCTGGAATATCTAGGATTTTTCCACAATTTTTCCACATTTTTTTTGGAATTTTCTGGAATTTTCTAGCATTTTTTGGATTTTCTAGGATTTTTCTGATTTTTTTTTAAATCATTTTCGAATTTTTTTATTTAAAAAAATATTATTCGGACCGGGTCGACCCGACCCACTCGGGTCGGGACCCGGTCCAGACCCGAACCCGCGAAAAACCTTGATCGAAACGACGCCGTCTGATGCACTTCTGATTTTCAGATTATTTGGCACTGATCTGACGGTCCCTAATAGACCACGTGGCTAATCCACGGCAGTTGGATGGGCTGACTGAAATCTACGGCCTAGATTGAGCAAAGACCTGACCAGAGCCGTCTGATCGACCTACCAAAATCTACGGTCAAGATTAGAACGCAAGACTCGATCTGGACCGTTCACCCTCTCTAACCTAAAACGACGCCGCACTGTTACTATCCTAAACGACACCGTTTCAGCTCGTTTTGATTTTCTGATTTTAAAGATTTTCGGATAAACCTAATTACTAATCGGACGGCCGCTAAAATTTAGACTCGATTATCCTCAGCCGTTAGATCTGTTTATTCGAATAAGAACCTCTAACGGCATGCTGACTGGACGAAAACGTGGACCAATGATGGACTGACACCTAAGACTTTGACCTGTTGACTATGCCATGTCATCTTCGTCTTCAACCTCGCGACTCCGACGGAATGGACGGCTGTGGCTCTCCGGCGATGATCGTGCGGTGAAATCTTAATGGAATCACTCGAGACCAACGGCAATCGATTCGCGATTAGCTCTAGTTCGACATATCTAAGAATCGAAACATCTTATTCGCAGAATCAAGAACATCGTGCAAATCGCCGAGTACGGCCATGGAAGCTCAATCATGCAATTCACTCAAAATCAAAGAATTTCAGTCATAGAATAGCATCAATGGAGATCCAGAAGACTTACCTCGAGCTCCGATTGAGCTCGCTCGGCCCAGATTTGGCTGGGCAAGAATCGGCTATGGTGGCTAAATCGGTAGACTCGATTCGGGGCATGTGAGCAAAATCAATGCAAAATGAAGACGCGAACATGGTCAGTGATGTTCGAGGAATGAAACGCACACATTAATTGCATGAACGATCAAGAAACACGTGAATCGCCATGAAAGCTTGAAGGAAGACTCGGGACTGTGACTCACCTGTTCCGGCGGTTTCAGACTGTACCGTCAACGACAGCGGCTTCCTCTCAGTATGGGCGACCTCCCGACGATCTCCTCGAGCTTTGGTCTAGCCTGGAAAGGCCTGACCGATGCTCTGTGGATTCGAGCTCTGTCCTCGACAATGGCGGTTGGAGGACGAGCTCTCCCTCTCTCCTCCTCCTTTTCTCTCGGTTTGGTTTTCTTTTCTACAACCGAATCCGTTCTCCTCTTTTCGCGAAGGTTTCTGTGGATTATATACCATTTTCAATTTTTAGCGCCAATTCTGAGGGGACCAACAGACTCGAAATGGCACGTGATTGCACATGCCATTTGGTCTAAACGGCGACGGAGACGATGGGTGTTCCGTCCATGTCCGTCTAGTTCTTCGGCAGGTCGTGATTCATGCGAATTTGGCATGAATTTGTACTGAGTTTGGGAAGTGTTGACTTTCGTAGGTCTGCAGGATTGACCGGCCGATCACTCCTTTCTCCGGCGACTATTAGCCGCGATTCCGACGTCAATCAGCGGGGAATGGTTTGGTGAACGAAACGCCCACTAGTGCATCTCCAATTGTAGTCGATTGGTTGATCAATTTCCTTGTTGAAATCCAACCTCATACTATTCATTCGCGCGAAGGCTTAATGAAGAAGACGACACTGTAGCGGACCGGTTCGACCTGTTGGACCGGCGGTCTGACCGGTCTGAACCGGCTCCGACTTACCATTTTTCAAATTAAACCCAAATTAATGGGAAAATTTTGCAATTGAACCTCATAATCGAATCTAGGGCATGAATTATATCTAGAAATGTGGTTTTGCCCAAAAGTTTTCATCAATTTCTACAGAATCCCCAAATTCTCATTTGATTGGAAATTGGGGATTGTGTAATTGAGGGTGCAAATGATCAAATTGAGTTAAACCACCTATGCCAATCGATTTAAAATGGTGAAATCCATTGGGTAGCATGTTCAATTTGCAATGATAGCCCTTGAATTGAAAGTAATTTCAATTATGCTCAATTTCAAGGACTAAAATGCAATTTTAGTATGTAATTTTGTCAAATCCGTGCAATTGAGCAAATTGCACAAACAATTGGGCTAAATTGAAATAGGGGATAGTTAGATTGAATGTCAAGATCTTAAAAAATGCCAAAATTGCAAATTAAAAGACTCAATTGTTATTTTTTCTTCAAATTCAATAGTACGGGTTACAAAGGAACACCTAAAATTGAATCTGATTTTGATTTTTTTGTGAGGTCAAAAATACAAGGGATTAAGAGGAAAAATATTGGATATTTTTCCATATTTTTGTGAACTCAAATGCTATTTTTCTTGATTTTTTAAGTATTTTTTCTATTTTCCAAAAATACTAAAAAATATGAAAAATGTGAAAAATTATTTTTTGATCAAGAATGGTTCCTTGGGCTTGGCCAAGGCCACCAAAGTTGATTTTGTAATTTTTTGACTTTTTATAAATTTTTTGTGATTTTTCAAAAATAAAACTAAAAAAGACCTGGTCAAAAAATCAGGTGTCAACAGCTGCCCCTCTTTGAGAGGAATCTCATGAGAGGTTTCGCTCAAAGACAGGTGACACCTGAGTCTAGACCGACTCGACTGGGGAAAAGAAAAACGAATCTTGACACTCAATCTTTCTTGTCCCATTGGTAAAGGCTTTGCTCTTCATTCTTTTGCTGACGTGAGAGAGAAAGTAGAGAGACCCACCTGTTACTTACCTGTTGATCGCCTGCCTGATGCTCGTGTGGCCTGCGCGGTGTATAGCGGGTTCTAGTGAATACCTAGGGACTCGTCTTTTGAGTATCCTAGGGCGATTAAACTCTAGCCTGTATGGTAGGCCGTACCAGAATGGGATTCCTACACTTGACAGGAACCTGTGAATGACGCACCCAGTCTCTTAGGGATTGTCGGGGTTTTGATCCGTATGGTGGATCAGATCATGAATAGGACTCCTTTCTGCTAGGAACCTATGGATGACGCACCCAGTCTCTTAGGGATTGTCAGGGTTTTGATCCGTATGGTGGATCAGACCATGAATATGACTCCTTTCTGTTAGGAACCTATGGATGACGCACCTAGTCTCTTAGGGATTGTCGAACATTTTAATCCGTCAGGGGGATCAGGCCGAGAATAGGATTCTTCTCCGCTAGGAACCTATGGATGACGCACCCAGTCCTTAGGGATTGTCGAACATTTTGATCCGTCAGGGGGATCAGGCCGAGAATAGGATTCTTCTCCGCTAGGAACCTATGGATGACGCACCCAGTCTCTTAGGGATTGTCGAACATTTTGATCCTATATTCTAAGGAATTAACTAGGATTTATGCAAATGAGGTGTGCCTAACCTTGAGGCTTTACCAAATGGGCTATTCTGGGTTTAGGGGTTACCTAGAACCTCACAGAAAGCAGATTCTGAAAATTGTCCTTTCGACACGCGAGGCGTTATTCTGGGATTTGGGGATTCCAAGTATCCTGCAGAAAACTTAAACCTGCAAAAAAAAAAAATTGATAAGATTCTTCTGGGATCTAGGGGCTACCTGAGATCTCGCAGAAAGACTATCTTGAATGTTGTCCTTTTGACATTGAAGGTGACATTTCTGGGATCTGGGAGCTCCAGGTATCCAAGAGTGCTGCAAGCCATTCTGGGAGCCGAAGTCATCAAGAATCTTGCAAAAGCTCCAACCTGAAAATTTTCTTACCAAAGGCACATCAATGGTCTTTAAGTGATATGTGATGTCAAACTGACAGCACTTTATGACTTATATCATAGTCATGAAAAAATTTCAATGAATGTATTACGAGGTTGGAGGTTATCCAAAACACCTTGCAACATACGGGAGTGATCAAAAGTTCCTTGCGGGGAAATTTTGAATCAAACAATCTGAAATTACCAAAAGAGTTTGGTTAAAATGTCCAACGGAGTATTCTCATCAAAGAGGACTTCTCACCGTTTTGAGGTAATGGTCTTTTACCAAGAATGCACTCGAACTTCCTATCAAACCTGCGCCTAGGGTTCAGGATCATTCGCAGTGAATACACCTCGATCGATCAGGAGGACTTCCAAGGGACCGTAATGTTGGGCTTGGTCAACGGCTTTCAAAGGGGGACTTGCGTGCAAGTCAAGGCTTTCGAAGAGAAGTCTTCAACGTCTGCTCCAGGTTTACAAGTCAAGAAACCTGCGAAATGAGAAAGAAATAATCTTGCTCGAACTTCTTCGAGCTAAGCTTAGACATTAAACCCTATGTCAATCCAAGTGCCTTAATCAGAAAAGGCTTTTCAGGGTTGTAACGTAGGTAGGATTGGGGACCAAAAAAGGCTTGTTTTTGGCTTAGAATATGCGAAGGGTCTAACATTGGTGATCACTGCAGGTTTGCCGCCGATCTTGTCCCTTCTCGTCCAAAGAGCGTCTTTAGTCTTTGAAGTGCATATTTGTCTTTAGAGAACGTCTCTCTCATGTCAAGACGGCGTTAACATCTTGTCTACACTTTCGTCATCTGAGTGTGACATGATTTGGGAGCATCTTTCGCAGTCTAGCTCCCTTGGAATTTTTCTTTTACAATCAGATCTCACTAGTGACCTATACAAAGGTATCATGCCCCCTTTTGGCATTTACAAGATCAAACACATAATTCACAAGTGTACAAGTATTTGGATGGGCATTGGCCTTGCTTTTACCAGGCACTTTGCTTTTTCTTGATGCCCAAGATTAAATTTTTCTCTCTTCTTTCTTTTTGAGACCCCATCTTTTCTTTTCTTTTGGGGATCAGAATTTTCAAATGAATGTGCTAGATGTATAGCTTGAATTTCAGCACTCGAACATTAATCTAGGAATTTTTCACAAATCCTGTGTTTTGAACTCTTCCGCTCTTGAAGTGACGTCGTTTCCACCTTGGAATATGCAATGATCACCAACGGGTTTGTGAAATGAACGTATAGGCTCAATTGGGCAGTGCGAAGGGTAAAAGTGTATAGGATAGAGAAACGAATGCTTTTCGTCATCCTAAAGCACCTGAATTACCATAGAAGTTAAAATGACAAGCAACACACGAAGATTGATGCAAGTCTGAGCAAGAGAACTTCTAACCATTTACCTCCTGATACCTCTGGACGTACCTCCAGTTTGCCCCACTGTGGGGTGGTTCTTGACAGGGGTATAGAATGAAATCGTCGTTCAAATGGTTATCAATGGTCACCTGTAGTGTTTATGATAGAGAAACGAATGCCTCCGTCGTCTCAATCCATGTAATCATTGCGAATAACCCTTACGTCCGTAGGTTAAGGTCTCGCTATCCTTACCATTCCACTTATCTCTTAAGTGTGTATGGGACGTGTTTGGACCAGGCTTGCCTCTTGTCTGAGGAAACATCCTTTTGAATGATTTAAACAACTTTTGTTTGGAAGAGTTCATTTTGCTTTCTCCAAAACTTACCCTCCAAGGGGATTTATGATGCACAATGCATATTTCAATCATGTCCGGATAACCTCCAAGTTTAAACATGAATGACAATGACATGACCATGAGAATTTTGCGTCTTTCTAGACATGAGATTTGAATACATGCTAGATTCCAAGAAGCCTTCAAATTCTATCAATAAGGATTCCGACAGTCTTGTAAACCTAAAAGATTAGGGAAGGAATACTTACCTGCCCAGCGCGGCTAGGGATTCCTGAAAAACATAAAAGGAATATGTCAGTGTATGCTCTCGAATTTCAGAAAATTAGAACGATACACCTTACCCTTGATCATGCATTCCTATGGAAGTGGATAGATTCGCGAAAATCTACATTTTTCTTAACAACACAAGATGGTTAAGTTGTTCTAAAATTTCTTGAAATTCTCAGTCTTTGGAGAAGAAGACGTGCACCTGACCACCATGACGTTAGGTCTCCTTGATCATGCGTTCCAACTTATCGCGACCCTGCTTCCTTGGATCCTGCAATATTGAACACATGCTAATGTATGCATAGATGCATGACATGCTTATGCAAAGACTATCATGAAGAGTAGGCTCAATTCGAGGCAGGGCATATGACCAGAATCTGATTTTATTTCAAGGGTAATATTTCTTCACAGCATCTGAATTCACAGGGTGCCCAAATTCTTCTCCCTCGGAGTTTACAAGAATTAATGCTCCTCCCGTGAGGATCTTCTTAACAATGTAGGGGCCTTCGTAATTTGGAGTGAATTTTCCCCCTGGATGGGTAGTACTTGGCAAAACTTTCCTAATTACCAAGTCATTTACTTCGAAGTTTCTGGTCTTGACCTTTCGATTGAACGCCCTGGCTACCCTCTTCTGGTAAGTTTGTCCATGGCAAATGGCTTTAAGACGTTTCTCATCTATTAAGTTCAGCTGTTCATATCTGTGCTTGAAATACTCTGACTCAGAGAGTTTATCTTCGGATAAGATTCTCAAAGAGGGAATCTTAACTTCTACTGGTAGAACTGCTTCTGTCCCATATACCAAACTATAGGGAGTTGCCCCTGTAGAAGTCCTGATCGACGTTCGGTAAGCCATCAAGGCGAAGGGCAGCCTTTCGTGCCAATCCTTGTAGTTTTCTGCTGTTTTAGCCAAGATTCTCTTGATGTTTTTATTGGCGGCTTCCACTGCCCCATTCATCTGTGGGCGGTAAGGAGATGAATTCAGATGTCGAATGCTAAAGTGATCCAGCAGACCATCGACAATCTTGTTGTTTAGGTTGGACCCATTATCTGTGATGATCGCTTGAGGGGTACCATACCGGGATATGATATCTCTTTTGACAAATCTTGCCACATTTCTTGCAGTGACATTCTTGTAAGAGCTGGCTTCTACCCATTTGGTGAAGTAATCAATCGCTACCAAGATGAAGCGATGACCATTCGAAGCCACAGGATTAATAGGCCCTATCATGTCTATCCCCCACATAGAGAAAGGCCAAACTTCAGACATTTGGTGTAGTTCGTTCGGGGGTGCGTTAATCTTATCCCCGTATATTTGGCATTGGTGGCATGACCGGACGTGCTGACAGCAGTCTGATTCGATGGTCATCCAATAATAACCTAGCCGCATGATCTTCCGGGCAAGGAGGTGGCCGTTCATGTGAGGCCCACACGCACCTTCATGAATCTCTTTCATGAGAATATTTGCTTCTTTGGCATCTACGCATCTCAGTAGAGTGGAATCGAACGATCTCTTGTATAGAATTTGTCCATTGAGGAAGAACTTGCTGGCCATCTTGGTTATGTATTTTCGGTCTCCTGACTGGCATCCTTCAGGGAATTCCCTTTTCAAGAGGTAATTCTTGATGTCATAGTACCATGGCTCTCCATCACATTCCTCTTCGATTAGCATGCAATAAGCTGGCTTTTCAACAATGCCGATCCTCAGAGGTTCTATATCCAACCCTTCAATCGTTTGTAACATCGAGGCTAGGGTGGCTAATGCATCTGCGAATTGGTTGTGAGACCTTGATAGGTACTCGAATGACACTTCTTCAAACTTGAGTATCAATTCTTCAAGGTATTCATGGTAGGGGATGAGTTTTGCATCTTTCGTCTTCCACTCCCCTTATGTCTGTAGAATAATGAGCATGGAGTCTCCAAAGACTTGTAACCTAGGTATCTCCATAGAAAGGGCCAGTCGTAGACCCAGAATGCACGCCTCATATTCTGAAATATTGTTGGTACAAGGGAAAGTTATCTTTGCCGCGACAGGGTAATGTTGACCATCTGGGGATATCAGTACTGCCCCAGTGCCTGCCCCTGATAGGTTAACAGCACCATCGAAATACATGATCCACTTATCCTCTGCTAAGTTCAGAATTCGGCCTTCTGTGTTCGTTACTTCAGGGGATTCAGTGCTCGATGGGTTTTCTGCCAGCATGTCCGCTATAGCTCTTCCTTTTACCGACTTCTGCGGAGAACATTTAATGTCAAATTCAGACAACATTACTTGCCATTTTGCCAGTTTCCCAATTAAAGCGGGTTTCTCCAGGAGGTATTTGACGGGGTCGTTCTCTGTTATGAGCTGAATGTGATGATGTAGGGTATACTGCCTTAGTCTTCGTAGTACCCATACTGCTGCTACGCAGGCCCTTTCAACTGGTATATATTTTGCTTCAGATGGCGTGAATTTCTTACTCAGGTAATAAATGGCCCTCTCTTTTCCATCTATCGGGCTTGTCTGAGCAAGTAAGGCTCCCAAGGACTCTTGTCGTATGGTCAGGTATAAGGTCAATGGGTGACCGGGAATTGGTGGCACAAGCACCGGTGGTGTGATCAAATAGTTTTTGATCATTTGGAATGCCTTGCTGCACTCGGCGTCCCACGTTATTTTCGCGCCTTTCTTAAGAAATTTGAAGATTGGCTTAGCCACATCAGACAGCTGATTGATGAACCTGGCAATATAGTTCAATCTCCCTAGAAGGCTTCTCACTTCTTTTACTGTGGATGGAGTTGATAAATCGTGGATGGCCTGGATTTTTGAGGGATCAATCTCAATGCCCCTGTTGCTGACTATGAACCCAAGGAGTTTCCCGGATCTTGCCCCAAACACGCATTTGTTAGGGTTCAGCTTTAACTTGTATTTGCGCAGGCGCTCAAATAATTTTCTTAATACCTGTATGTGATCTTGTCCTTTCTTGGATTTAGCGATCATGTCATCAACATATACTTCAATCTCTTTGTGGATCATATCATGGAATAACGTGACCATAGCCTTCTGGTAGGTAGCCCCGGCGTTTTTCAATCCAAAGGGCATGACTTTGTAGCAAAAAATCCCGCATGGTGTGGTAAATGCAGTCTTGGGTTTGTCTTCTTGTTTCATGGAGATTTGGTTGTATCCCGAGAATCCATCCATGAATGAGAATAATTCATAACCCGCCGTACTATCCACCAATACATCAATGTGGGGGAGTGGAAAATCATCTTTTGGGCTTGCTCTATTCAGATCTCGGTAATCTACGCAGATCCGAACTTTTCCGTCTTTCTTCATGACGGGGACTATATTTGCAACCCAGTCTGAATATGGGATAGCTTCAATGAAGCCTACCCTAAGGAGTTTCATGACTTCTTCCTTAATCTTGTCTTCTAACTCGGCTTTCATCCGCCTACTGCCTTGTTTGACAGGTTTGATGCCAGGATCCGTGGGCAATGCATGTTCCACAATCTTAGGATCAAGGCCTGGCATATCCGCGTAAGACCATGCGAAGATGTCTTGATATTCTTTTAGTAGCTTGGTGAACTCGAGCCTTTCATCACGGGATAGGTGTCCGCCGATCTTGACCTCTTTGACGTTCACGGTGTCTCCCAAATTAATGACAATTGGTTCTTCTGAGGTAGGAGGCTTTGATTCTTCAAAGGTGTTCCAATCCCTACGGATAGACGCGTAATCCTCGTCTTCATCTTCCTCAATGTTATAGGAGTGGTTAATGGAGGGATCCGAATTTTGTAACAACCTGGTATGCATGTTTGAGATGATATGCCTGAAATGTCATGAGTATGGTTAGTTTGTGCTCAGTAAAAATGGCATGCATGCTTATGTAAAGTCTTTTTGAAAAAGTTTTTCGAAATAGATGTAGGTACAGATGGGACTAATCCTCATGTCATTGGATATCCCGGCCCCTTGAAAATCTTTTGAAGATTAGGAATCATATGGCAAATCAGGCCTCAAGCTTCTATATGGAAGACCATTATCATCATCGGCCTGATTCGTGGTTCCATATGTCCTTAACAAAACATGCGTGGTTTTATTGAATGCGAAATGGGCCGCGTTACAAGATGTGCTATTTGGACCAACGGCCGGAGATCCAAAGGCGTTTTCTTATGCGTTCAATAAGGAAAGAAAATACAGTGAAATGCAGAAAGTTCTAAACACAGTATTTAAAGATGAAGGAAGAGTCTATTTACTCAGAAGAAGTGGCTTCACTGTCCAACCACTCCATGATGACATTCACAGAGTCATCTTCGAGAAAAGGATTTGTCAGATCTGGTTCCATCGGCGAAGTGATACCCTCTTCAGATAGCCATTTGGAGTTCTGGTCGAAGTAGGTATTTAAGGGATTCTTGAACATTCGAGACCTTCCCTTCCAGGTTGGAGAACCGATGAATGAGCTATTCGGGCTGTTTTCGCCTCCACGGCGTCCCAGGCTTTTGCCTCGACCTCGGCCTGTTGCTTTCGGGACAGAATCATTCATGGGATACTTCTGGTACCCCAAGCCCATTTTATGTGGATTAGCCTTCAATTGTAGCGGGGCATTTATACCCTGATTATGTTTGCCTAGGCCTTTTTCAGGATTGAACCCGTATGCTAGCAGCATCTTAGCTGGTAGAAGACTGGCTTCTGAGATGTAAGGAGTTCTCAACTTCGACCCTACTGGGGTATGAACTGTTGCTACCAACTCTAGGGAGTGATAGCTCGCTTCAGTTTTCTCTTCAGGTTCAATATAGGGAATGGCACTGTTCTGGTATGCCTGGAGGTCGACTTCCCCATGTACGGTAATCACCTTCCCATCTACAACGAAACGTACTTTTTGGTGCAGGCTCGAAGGGACAGCTCCTGCTGTATGGATCCAAGGTCTTCCTAGCAGGAATCCAAATGCACTGGGCAGATCCATTACTTGAAAGTTTATAGAGAACTTTGTCGGGCCGATGAATACGTCAAGCTCGATCTCTCCCTTTACAGTCTTCCTCATGCCGTCGAATGCTCTTACAGCTGTCTTGGATGCCTTGAGCATCTCTTCATTGATTCCCAGCCTCCTTATGATAGCCAAAGGACAGATGTTAAAGGCTGATCCATTATCGATCAATACGTGTGCCACTCTTTTGCCGTTACATTGGGCAGAGATGTATAAAGCTTTGTTGTGCCCTCTTCCTTCCATGGGGAAGTCCTCGTCAGAGAAGCTCAACTGGTCTTTTAAGAGAATTGCCCCTACAAAGTCCCTTAGTTGGACCTCAATAATTGTTTCAGGGACATGTACTTCATTGAGTACATTCAATAGTGCGTTCTTGTGCTTCTCTGAATTGATGAATAGGTCTAACAGGGATATCTGAGCGGACATCTTCCTCAGCTGCTCTATCACTTCAAACTCACTGGTTTTGATGATCGATACGAGCTTTTCGGCATCTTCCTTTGAGACATCTTTTTTTTTCGAATTCACCCTCTCTGGGGGCATAAAATCTTCCAGACCTCATTATTGCATCTACTTGTGTGGTCCCATAGTCCCAATGAACAGCTTTGGGATCATACTCTTCTACTGGGGGGACTTTTATCGTTACAGTTGTCTGATGAGGTACATCTGGTCCTGACGTATTGCTCTCTTCCTCCTGAGGCAATTGAATTACGACAGGCCTCACTGGGCAATCTTCTACCTTGCTCAGGCTATCCAGCTCATCCAATCTGATCACCACGGCCGTGGCTACTTCGATCATCAATATGGCGTTGTCGAGTTCTTCCATACCGTTTGAGGTTTCTGGTTGAGAGAGATCATCCATACCTCCCCATCCGTCCGGTATGATGTCTTCAATCTTCTGATAAAAGCTGGGAGGGGCCGAATATTTCACCTTGAAATTGTATCCTCCAGAATCTTGACCCAGGTTGTCTATAATTTCGCTCTTCTCAAGTGCGTCAACCATAAACTTGAGGTCTGCTAGACTTCTCCTTCTGGCTTCTATTTCGTCTTCTTCAAATTCTTCCTCTGACTGAGTAGCTGGCCCCAGGGTGCTTACCAAGTTCTCATGTGAGGTACCACAGGTGTTACTCTGCCCAGCTGTGATCAAGAAGTGGTTTCTTTTCAAAGATAGAGATGCTTCGATCCCTTCAAATTCTTCATCAGTGATATCGGACACTATCCCCAAGCTCTTCATCTTGTCGATACACAACTTCTTTTGGTCGGTTGATATCTCCCCTTCTTTTGGGTATGATGAAGCGATTGTTAGCAGGGTGTCCAGCTTAGGCATATCTACCTTCAGTTTAAGGTAATCCTCCTCTTCTTCAGTGAATATTGCCCCTATTGCTTGATGATCTGGCAACGGATTTTCTTGTACATTTGGGGCTGCATTGTCAAATTTCAAAATATGACTATCAATTAGGGCTTGCACTTTCAGCTTCAGGACATAGCAGTTATCCACATTATGCCCTCTTTCGCCCATATGGTAGGCACAGGTCTGGCTCTCATCAAAGCCAGGATATCTTGCGGGGTTTGCCCTAGGTGGTTCTTTTGCCACCAAGTGTTGCTCCAGCAGCATCGGGAGTAGCTTGGATAAAGGTCTCGGGAGCTGAGAGAATTGTCTCTGGGGTTGCTTTCTTCTAGGCTCTTGTACCTTTGGCGCTGACCAGGATGATCCGCCTTTGGCCTGATTAGAATTGCCAAATGGCTTTAACTTGTGGGGATCTGGTATAAATGCTATGTCCAGTCCGGCTTCTCTTTCCTTTCTCAGAGGGTACTGCTTCCTAGTAGGAGCTTCTTGAGGCCTTCTTTCTTTCAAGGCCCATTCCAGCCTCTCAGCAACCTTAATCAGGTGTGCGAATGTCTGACATCCAGAAGTGTTCAGTCTGTCAAAGTACTCGTAGGGGAGTGCTTTTAGGAATAAGTCGATCAGCTCCTCTTCTGGAATTGAAGGCTTTACTTGGGTAGCCAAGGCTCGCCACCTCTGAGCATATGTCCTGATCGATTCGCCCCTCGCTTTTGAAGTTCGTAGGAGGTCTTCTCTTGATGGGGCTGTAGCCGTGTTAAATTTGTACCGCCTGAGGAAGTCTTCTGTAAGGTCCTCCCATCCGTCATAATCCTCTAAGTCTAGCTCAATAAACCAAGCCAGAGCGGCGCCAGCCAAACTCTCTTGGAATGTGTTCATTAACAACGGAATGTAATCCGAGTAGGGCGCCATCTTGCGTAGGTAGTACTTGAGGTGGGCACGGGGACAGCCTGTCCCGTTGTATTTTCTCACGAACTCTGGCTCCCTATAGTCAGGAGGAGTCTCTATTTTAGCAAAAGGAGATATTTTGTCGAAGCGGGCCAGCTCATAGCCTTGACTGCTCAGGCATTCTTCGATCTTGGCCAATCTCTTAGCCTCTGCCTCTGTCTTCACAGTTTGTTTTCCCTTCTCCTCCTTTTCAAGGTTGATGACAACAGGCGAGGCTTTTTGTTGTGCCCGACTATTTGGTTCATGAACGTTTTCCTCTGTATGTTGGGTATCCCTGGTTGCTTCTTTATCTATTACATCAGGTACCATGGAAGGGCCTGAGTTGTTCTGATTGTGGGCGGTTGTCTGTCTAGCTTGGTTGTTCTCCAGCATGGCCTTAATGTCAGCCATCATAGTCGCCAGGGCAGTCATCTGAGATTCCAACATTCCTACGCGCGGAGTCAATTCCTGCTGTTCCATTCTCGTCTTTAGGCGGGTACGGAAACGATGCGTTGGCAATTCCGTGATGAGAGTGTACCTGTAAAAAAGATTTCGAGTGAGTACTTTTTTCATTTTAGCAAGAAGGAGCAGCTAATTCTTTTAGTTGCATGCTTCTTGTCAGTAGATGAGAAAAAGGGCTACTTTGTGAGCCTTAGCCTCATGTAAGTAGTTCTTTTAATCATTTCCCGACAAGAACTCATGGAATTAAAAGAAGCGTAATTTCTGACGATAGTTTTTATGCATTTGTAAAAACATGTTCACATTCATGCTCATGTGTTTAAGATAGTATTCCACAGAAATGAGAATGTATGAGAAGGCATCACAATGCTTGCTTATTTTACACTTGACAGAATAGTCTATTCAAGTCTAGGACGTTTGAAGCCTAAGGTATCCTCATCATCCCAGTATAGATTCTCCTCTTCAGCCTGGGGTTCCTCATCTTCTGAACACGACAGTGGTCCCATGTCTTTGGGTATGTAAGGCTCTATTCCCGGTACGTACGGCACGATGTATTCGGGTATGTAGGGCTCGACAAGGCTTCGTCGGATCGCTTTGAAATGTTGAATGTATTCTGTGGTGGCTCTATGAGTGTTTTCTTCTCGACTCATGTCTTCTGGCCAACTTATTTCTTCAGCCTGGGAATTCTTCAAGGAGAGTATGATGGATGCCACCTTGGCTTCAAGTTGTTTCTTCTCCTCCTCCGTGAGGGTCTGGCTTGGTAAGTCAAAGGAAAAGACACAAGGTCGCGGTGAAGAAGGGATCTCCTGAAGTGCTCCAAACTGTCGAATCACCCTCCTTGGGTAGTATGCAGTTGAGCCCGTGAATCCTAGCAAGGGGACTGGGCCTCCGTCATCGCAGGTCAATCTGACTTTGCTCAGCGTCGGCAACCTTAGCCGCCATCGGAGTTGCTCAGGTTTTAGGACTTTGAGGAAGTTCTTCCATTCTACAAAGTTAAACTTAGGAACACGTGTATGGGTTATAGCAAATGTTTTAAGAGGGTGTGCATTGGGGCTGATTTCAGTGAAACCCATGCGGATATGGAATTGTCTGATATGGGATGTGAACCACAGATACAGCAGATCACTAGAAGCTCTAAAGTTCCCTTTTTGCTTTTCTTGAAACGATTTAGGGAGAGGAAGGTTTCGGCAAGGAGGATGTTTGAGTAATCACACCCACAACAGACTTGCCTAGCTACTATAGCCATGATAGGGTCGAAGGTGACAGTTGAGATTGGGAATAGCACAAAACTAAAGAATGCCAAGATAAAGGCTCTACCAGATTTGGTTCCTTTAGAAGCAGGAAGGCGGGAAAATCGGTCTATAAGGAAGGACATGGAAACTCTTCCAGAATTGCTTTTCGCATCTACTTTGACTTCATTTAGGTTTGTGTCAAGGAATTCAGCCACCTGACTTAGGGGTTCAAGTCCTATAGGGGTCGAACGAGCGTAGGGGTGAATTCAACTCCGATGACAGCGCTGTATTCCTCGATAGTGGGAGTGATCTCTAATCCTTCCATGCAAAATGTAGCGGTGGTAGGATCCCAGTAGAGCGCCATGGCTTGAATAAAGGCAGGTGGGCACTCAATCTTCAGTAGGTCCAACAGGTATCCTAGTCGTGACTCCGCATACTTCTGGCTGGCTTCGCCCATGCCATCCCACCATGATTGGAGTTCAGCTCGGGGGATCTTGAACACTTGAATATCATTCTTTCCCATCAAGTCTAAAATATGCAAATGATTTTAAGAGGTCAATCGCCAGAAATTACTTTAAATGTATGAATATGTAGATGTCATGAAGCATGCATGAGCTAACTTGATTGCATAGTTCAATTTGAAGAAATGGAGATTAGGATCCTTTTTCAGGTCTTGAAAGCCTGACTCAAAGTCTAATTTGCATTTCAGGGAAGTGAATTATGCAATTTAGTCAGGTTTTACCTAGTGACTAAAGGGAACAGCAATGTCACGTTCTATTGGTCAACACATCAAAGGAGCAAAGTGGGATGTACTCTTATTACAGTCAAGATGTCTAATAGAAGAACGGTAAAGAAAGGTTTTTCAAACAAGAAAGCCATAAAAGACAATGGAACGTGAGGGTCTAGATCACTCTTCCTTCAGAAGTCTACCCAAATGACAATCGGTCAGAAATTCTCCTTTAATCTAGGGTAGGGGAGTTATCTTCAGTGGTTTGGTTGAGAGGTTGTAGTTCCTCCGGCCACTTTCTAGTCCAGGGTAGGATGACTTCGGAAGCCTTCTCGGGTTCTGCTTTCTTGATCGTGATACGCCTTGGCTTGGTCTTGATCGCAGGGCGTCTCTTCCTTCCCCAAGAAGTAATTATGGGTATGTTCTCTTTGGTCAGCAATTCAGCCTTCCTGCGGGCGTACGCTTCCCTAGCTAGCTGGTTGCGACGTTGTCTCTTCATCTCCAGATAATCCTTCATCATTTCGTCTGCTTGTCGCTTGAATCTGAGGTTATCAGCATAGTAGCGGGTTTGACAGTCCTCAGCATACCCCAGCTTACGTCCAGTCAGTTCCCGACCATACACGAATCTAGTAAAATGTAGCCTCGTGTTTGGTCCGGGGCGAGTAACTTTTCTCAAGTACTCGAAGGTCACCAACTCCGTCGAGCTCTTAGGGAACAGCGACATCCTACCCCATAATCATTGTTGTTCTCATTAGTCACCCGAGTAATCTTCATGATGCGAATGCATATGGATGTATGCAATGTATGAGTCATATCACGAAGCAGGAAATAAAGTACGTTTAGAGATAAATGTCTTACCAACCACACTTTGGGGGACGTGGAATGCCCCCTGTATCAATGGGTGGTTTTAGGTATACCAACCATCCATGGACATGCGCATGCGACAAGTGGGTATACTCTAAAAAAGAAAATCGAAAGTCAGGTGAGGAACCTACGGCTCAGGCTCCCACGATCCACACGAGGCAGATTCCTCCCCAAGGGTACCTACCCAAGAGGGCTAGATATCGCCAATGCAGATGGTAGGCGGGAATGAATACGAAAGTCTCAAGTGCCATCAAACACAAGATCCTTTTCGCATCCTTTCCCTATCTAAGGTAACCTAAGGGTGGTTGCAGTCGGGGTTTGACCGCCAGTGTGTGCGATGTGTCGTGATCATCACAATGCAAAGTCATGCACAGCAGCTTGTATCAAACACCGCTTCAGTAAATGCATAAAGTAAACATACATTCCCAACTCCAACCTACAGGAAAAATGTCAACAATCACTCCACCCCTTATTTCTCCACTCTGCAAAAACATTTAACACAATGGTTAGTGTACGTACCTCACCTTCAAGAGCATCTGCAGAAAACAATGTCAAATAAACCAAACAACTTTTTAATCGGCTCAAGTCCTCTGGAATTCGTAACCAGAGATTCTGGTTTTAGAATGTTCCCCAGTGGAGTCGCCAGTCTGTCGCGACCCTCTCCCGAGCGCGCGGAGGCGCGGGAGCGGGCTAATGGGCCGCCCGATCGCTGGCTTGATCGGACGCGGGCCTCTCCCAAGGTCCATTACCCAAGTCGCAACTGCTGGATATACGTGGTCGACCTTCAGTGTGGTCTAGTGACATGTGATGAGTGTACATGCCAAGGAGTCGCCACCAATCGTTTCGTGGAGGGTACGATCGGAAACCCTATCGAATAGTTGGGAGTGATCTATTCGATTCTGCGGAAACCAGAGAAGTGGGTTCGGGGACTTAGTTACGTCAACTGTCAAAGTTGACGTCCTTTCGGTACCTAAGCTGAATGGTTTATCTGATCCTAGGATTTCATGCAGAAGAGTGAGGCACAGATCCTAAATCTCGGAGTTCATGCAGATGGGAATTACTACCCTATCACTCACAACCAATAGAAATAAGTGCGCAAATCGAGGATTCAGTACATGCGGATAAAACACATGAAATCAGCATGGCATCCCTAATGAGGCCCTATTAGCCTAGAGAAATATCAATCAAGGCTTAGGAGGGATTAGGACATAATTCGCCCATGGGGGAGAATCGTAATTTTGAACAGTTCAGGGACAATTTACCTTTAAAAGGGTAAATCTGTCATTTTAGATGAATTGGGAAGTCAAAAGAAGGAGGAAATAGGATTGGCCATCAATCCAATCCATTTCCTATTTTTCGGGATTTTCCAGGATTTTTTTTGGAATTTTCAAGTGATTTTACCCTTGGAGGGGCAAAGTCGTCATTTTGAACAAAGATGAGAACTGAAAATCTTAAATATTAGGGTTAGTCGTCCACCTGACCCAAACCCTAACTTCAAGCAATTTTCAGAATTCGATTGAGACAAGAAAGGCGATTTTCCCAGTAAAGGGCAAAATCGTCATTTTAAGAAAAGAGGCGGGACTCGAAAACCAAAAACCTAAGAATCTCTCTAACCTAAAACGACGCCGCACTGTTACTATCCTAAACGACACCGTTTCAGCTCGTTTTGATTTTCTGATTTTAAAGATTTTCGGATAAACCTAATTACTAATCGGACGGCCGCTAAAATTTAGACTCGATTATCCTCAGCCGTTAGATCTGTTTATTCGAATAACAACCTCTAACGGCATGCTGACTGGACGAAAACGTGGACCAATGATGGACTGACACCTAAGACTTTGACCTGTTGACTATGCCATGTCATCTTCGTCTTCAACCTCGCGACTCCGACGGAATGGACGGCTGTGGCTCTCCGGCGATGATCGTGCGGTGAAATCTTAATGGAATCACTCGAGACCAACGGCAATCGATTCGCGATTAGCTCTAGTTCGACATATCTAAGAATCGAAACATCTTATTCGCAGAATCAAGAACATCGTGCAAATCGCCGAGTACGGCCATGGAAGCTCAATCATGCAATTCACTCAAAATCAAAGAATTTCAGTCATAGAATAGCATCAATGGAGATCCAGAAGACTTACCTCGAGCTCCGATTGAGCTCGCTTGGCCCAGATTTGGCTGGGCAAGAATCGGCTATGGAGGCTAAATCGGTAGACTCGATTCGGGGCATGTGAGCAAAATCAATGCAAAATGAAGACGCGAACATGGTCAGTGATGTTCGAGGAATGAAACGCACACATTAATTGCATGAACGATCAAGAAACACGTGAATCGCCATGAAAGCTTGAAGGAAGACTCGGGACTGTGACTCACCTGTTCCGGCGGTTTCAGACTGTACCGTCAACGACAGCGGCTTCCTCTCAGTATGGGCGACCTCCCGACGATCTCCTCGAGCTTTGGTCTAGCCTGGAAAGGCCTGACCGATGCTCTGTGGATTCGAGCTCTGTCCTCGACAATGGCGGTTGGAGGACGAGCTCTCCCTCTCTCCTCCTCCTTTTCTCTCGGTTTGGTTTTCTTTTCTACAACCGAATCCGTTCTCCTCTTTTCGCGAAGGCTTCTGTGGATTATATACCATTTTCAATTTTTAGCGCCAATTCTGAGGGGACCAACAGACTCGAAATGGCACGTGATTGCACATGCCATTTGGTCTAAACGGCGACGGAGACGATGGGTGTTCCGTCCATGTCCGTCTAGTTCTTCGGCAGGTCGTGATTCATGCGAATTTGGCATGAATTTGTACTGAGTTTGGGAAGTGTT
The DNA here is from genome assembly GCA_021437785.1 of Rhodomyrtus psidioides. Taxonomy (NCBI): domain Eukaryota; kingdom Viridiplantae; phylum Streptophyta; class Magnoliopsida; order Myrtales; family Myrtaceae; genus Rhodomyrtus; species Rhodomyrtus psidioides. The sequence goes on along the minus strand of JAILYB010000005.1, from coordinate 448,304 downwards.
GACTTTCGCAGGTCTGCAGGATTGACCGGCCGATCACTCCTTTCTCCGGCGACTATTAGCCGCGATTCCGACGTCAATCAGCGGGGAATGGTTTGGTGAACGAAACGCCCACTAGTGCATCTCCAATTGTAGTCGATTGGTTGATCAATTTCCTTGTTGAAATCCAACCTCATACTATTCATTCGCGCGAAGGCTTAATGAAGAAGACGACACTGTAGCGGACCGGTTCGACCGGTTGGACCGGCGGTCTGACCGGTCTGAACCGGCTCCGACTTACCATTTTTCAAATTAAACCCAAATTAATGGGAAAATTTTGCAATTGAACCTCATAATCGAATCTAGGGCATGAATTATATCTAGAAATGTGGTTTTGCCCAAAAGTTTTCATCAATTTCTACAGAATCCCCAAATTCTCATTTGATTGGAAATTGGGGATTGTGTAATTGAGGGTGCAAATGATCAAATTGAGTTAAACCACCTATGCCAATCGATTTAAAATGGTGAAATCCATTGGGTAGCATGTTCAATTTGCAATGATAGCCCTTGAATTGAAAGTAATTTCAATTATGCTCAATTTCAAGGACTAAAATGCAATTTTAGTATGTAATTTTGTCAAATCCGTGCAATTGAGCAAATTGCACAAACAATTGGGCTAAATTGAAATATGGGATAGTTAGATTGAATGTCAAGATCTTAAAAAATGCCAAAATTGCAAATTAAAAGACTCAATTGTTATTTTTTCTTCAAATTCAATAGTACAGGTTACAAAGGAACACCTAAAATTGAATCTGATTTTGATTTTTTTGTGAGGTCAAAAATACAAGGGATTAAGAGGAAAAATATTGGATATTTTTCCATATTTTTGTGACCTCAAATGCTATTTTTCTTGATTTTTTAAGTATTTTTTCTATTTTCCAAAAATACTAAAAAATATGAAAAATGTGAAAAATTATTTTTTGGTCAAGAATGGTTCCTTGGGCTTGGCCAAGGCCACCAAAGTTGATTTTGTAATTTTTTTGACTTTTTATAAATTTTTTGTGATTTTTCAAAAATAAAACTGAAAAAGACCTGGTCAAAAAATCAGGTGTCAACACTCCCTAAGACTAAAAAGAAAAGGGAATATAGTCAGGTAAGGTTAACGGTTCATCTACTTCAAAAGTGTATCTTCAAAAGTCAGTCCATAGTATTCAAGGGACCTCGTCATTCGGGACCTGAAAATGTTGTCCCACAACGGGGTGAGAATAAATCTCAGCAAGTCATTCCTAACTCTAAACTAGGCCATTAGTACCTCATAACACCTGAAAGTAGACAATTCTAATAGAAAGTATAATCATGGCATTTAAGACAATAAATAGAAGTACAACAAATAGACACTCAATTCAGTCCAATTCAAGATGCGATTTCACAGTTTAAGCTAAGCTTCGTACTTTAGGCATTTAAACAATCAACTACTCAAATAAGACAATCCATCAATTACTCGATTCTAGCTATTCAGCCCTCGCCGCAGCACCCGGGACATAGCTTAATAATCACATTGTATTAGGCAGGACCCTCGTCGTAACGCCCAGGTCTAATAAATTCATCTGCCCGGATCCCCCGTAAAAACGGCTCTTAGGTCATACTTGCATTTGGTAAACGCCCTCGTCATAACGCCCAGGCTATTATAAGTTTACCAGGACCCGCCGTAAAAATGGCTCTCGGGTCATGCTTGCATTTGGTAAACGCCCTCGTCGTAAAGCCCAGGCTATTATATGTTTACCAGGACCCCCGTAAAAACGGCTCTCGGGTCATGCTTTAACCTTAATAGGTTAATATGTGATTTACTACTTATACATCTCATTCCAACGGCCAATTGCACTCAAGATCACTCAGTTAAGCAATTAACCATCAAGGAACATAGCCACGATCATAGGTCATCCATGAGCATTCGAATTTTTTACACTTCCCATTCAGACTCCGGTTTAGTCTATTAAACCACTTCACTTGCTCAAATTAAGTTAAAATGACTTCGATGCATGCTCAAGACCCTAAGATCATTCATGACCAGAATAGGACTTCATCATTTAAACTCAATTTCACCATTTTTAACCCAAGAAACGACCAAGCGCGGTTCATCCATCTCATGGCAAGTTCGGTTTTTCCATGACCAGGCTTACTCTCAGAACAATTGACATAAATCTGTTTACTTTTTTAGCGATCTAACTTTATAGCCTCGTTCCTCATGATCTTACGGTCGCGGTGGACGAAAATGGAGCTCAATTTGGACTCCGGACGACTTAGAACGACCCATTCTATTTTCGACGCGCGCTGAAAACGGGATTACACGGGCTTTCGGGTATCAACGTTTTTCTCACCAAAAACAGCCCTTAAACTCTACCAATCCAACCATAAAACATCTATTAGTAACCTAACATCCTAATAAAGGGTTAGGGATAACTTACCGAGTCCAAGAGCTAAGGAAAACCGGCGGAAAAGGCGACGGAACCCGCGGTTCAAATCTGTCCAAGGAGGTCCGAACATCAACTCTACGGATTAGTCATGGATTTCTTCCCAAAATTGCACTAAACCTCATTTACTAACCAAACAACACGTAGGATCTAGTCTTAGGGAGACTTACCATGGAAAATGAGCTTGAGGAGCTCACGAGCTTAGCCCGAAGGCCGGCGGTGAAGCGACAGTGGAGGTGGCGTCGATGGCGTGAGAGGAAAAAGGGAGAGTGAGAGCTTGAGAGGAAGAGAGAATGAGAGAAAACGAGAGAGTGAGGGGGGGTGATGGTTCGGCCGATCATGAGGGAAAAAATGGGGGAAAGAGAGCTTCCTCCAATTTTAAGTCCAAGGGGAAAATTGATTGAAAGGAGTGGTTGGGGGTAAGTACATGAATAGTATTTGAATGACAAGTGGTTGGGGAGTGGTTGATGGGGAATGCGTCTAGTCCATCAAGTCTCATCCATTCATGTCATTATGTCATCAAGTCACTCAAGGGTCAAATGACCAAATGGTCCTTCAAATTTCGATCAAGAAAGGAGGGTGGCAATTATCCAAATTGCCCTTACTTGCTTCTTAAGAAAAAGGGCATTAATCTAAGGGCATAAAGGTAATTTCCTAATCGTCGGTCCGAATTTCACTTTTCTAATCGATAACGAGCGAATTCTAATCCTAATGGTTCCCGATGAGGCGACGTCCAATTTATTCCCGTTGGAATCCTCGAATATCGGCCTCTAATCTCGAAGTCCAACTTTATGGCTAAAATCAATCGTTTGTCATTCCAGTATATCTCAGACTAACGGGCGGCTCTTAGGAGCTACGCGTATCGACCCGCGACTAATGTCGCGTTTAAGAATTACTCGTGCCACGGTGACTCTGGTTGTCATGTAATTGCGTGGGTCAATTGCTAGTCCCGAAGGTTGCGATCGTTAGGAATCGGTTTAGGTTAATTCGCAAATCATGCCATGGCCATCCGGAATCACCCGTGGACCAATCGCATGATACTAGCAAATTGTTCTAAAACCATTCTTTGATCGACCTTTAGTGGTCCAAAATATTCCATCGGCAATCCTTATGGTCAAAGTACCGACTCGTGGTTGAGTTCTTTAGTCCACATACTTAAATCCTATTTAGCCTTTCCCTTTTGGTTAGTCGCCTCAAGAGAGATTAATTCTGAGTGAGATTTACTGAAATACATCAATAGACATTCATTCATTCATAAGCTTCGAGATAGGGTCGGAATTCAGAATGTCACAACTCTTCCCTCCTTATAAAAATTTCGTCCTCGAAATTTACCATAAATCTCATCGTACTCAACAACTGGGTGCTGACGCCTCATCTCTACTTCATCTTCCTCGGCGGTCCCCTTTTAATTGCCAAAATCCCAAAATAGGTCTTCACACCTCGGACTCGACTTTCCAAATCGGACAAGCCTCGCATGGGTGATACTTTAAGAAAAACATAATCTCTCACTTGAAGTTCTAAAGATCTATACCGTCTGTCTATTTAGTTCCAGTATCAATGCCAAGGCCTTCGTAATGGCGCATTGGCCGTCAAACTCACCCACGATCCGTGTAGCACGCCTCAGATCCGTATACCGTTTTGAAACCCGCGTCTCAACGCTTCAGGTTAATATCTCACATATTAACGCATCAAGATGGGCACAAATCCTTGCGTCAACACGCTTCAGGGTATTACGTGAGACCCAAACATAACTCCAAGTAACTTGATCCACAAGATTAACTTAGGGCCCACCCATGCTTTTCAAAAGGCTTAATACAGTCCAGTGCCACCTCCAGTCAGTCCCTCATGAAGTAATTTCAACCCAAGATAGAAGTCATTCGCAATAAGTCCCCACTCAAACATCCTTAATAAAGGTATGCACCAACCGGTCATCCAATCTGTCTACAAGTAATTGTTACTTTGGACATCTCCACCAGGCCTAGCCACTCATCACCGCGTCCTTTAAAGTTCGTGACACATGCTCGCAACCTAATCTCATGCATCTAGATCATTTTCTTAGGCCATCTATTTGTCTGCACACGACTGGATGTACTGTAATGTAACTTCGTCCCTATGACGTCTTGAGGACTCCTCCAACAGTTAAGGTAAACTCAGGATCTCTACTTGGTACAACCATCGTTGAAGTTCCACACGAGTTGCCTAACGCCTTCACAAATCGTCTCATGGTCCTCCTGACCTTTCAGTGACCCTACGGCCAAATCCACAACAATTCGTTCCTAGTTTCACTCGAGAGCTTCCTACGGCTGGGACAACTCGTCGACTTATCGAGTCGTGCCTTCCTTTGTTGACACATCCGATCCTTATCCACAAACTTGACTATTTCTCTTTTCATTATATTCCACCGCTAGTGCAGACGTAAGTCCTGGTACTCGCTTGGTAAATCCATAGGACACTATAGTCATCACGATGAGTTCCCAACATGACCTTGCCCTCTAAGTCCTTCATCATCGTATACTTATATTCGTTTATGAAGCTTCTAAGTCTCTATCCGTGGGTACTTAAGAGTCTGGATTTTCTCCATGTTGTAATCTCTTCCATGATCTCTTGGCATCAGGACCCGCAGGTCACAACGCTTTAGCCCCTGAAAACTCCTTTCATGGTCATTCGGCCATTCGCGCCACATCTCGTCCTTAGTCCATTTCATTAATAGGACGACTCTTGCCACGATTCGTCTATAGCAAACCATCAATTCCAGTAACTCCAAACTCCAGTAATCCATACTGTTTTCCGACAATCCATTACTTATACTAATCCTAAGGGTTCCACAGGAAATCCATTTCCCAGAGGCTTTATGACCTAGAACTTGCCTTATTAGACCCATTTTTCGCGCTCTTATATTCTGCATACCTCGAGCGTCCTCTTAGAGTCTATGGAATACCTTCCAAAGGCTGTTCACGCTCCTCATGACTCCTTGATTTCAATTAATCCCTTTCGGTTGAAAATTTCTAATTTCACAAGTGACTATCACATCTCCAAAAATCAACTGCCTAATATAAATATATAACCTCAAGTCTAGTCGTTATTCAAGTCGCGTCCATATGCATGCGATTACAACTGGCCTTTTGACCCAAATATTCCTTGTCCACTTCCTTGCATACATCTCGTCTCACACCATCTAAAGTCGTCCATAGCAATCGATGCCTAAAACAATCGAGACCTAACGCACTTCAAGCCTAAATCCATTAATACTAGTCGTCTCTCTACAATTCATATTCACAAATGTCGCTTATCCGTCAGTCATTTCCATTTCGACCTATTGCCTAATCCACTGTCGATCTCTAGACTATAACCACAAATAACACTAAAGGTCATCAATTAAAGTCGGTACTAAAACCATCAAAAGGCAACAAAGGTTCAAGCCTATAATCCTTGAGACACTCCCTGGTGACTTTCGCTTTTAACACCCAGGCAATAGAATTCCTCTTATTTCCATGCTAGGGTCTCTTACCCTATGAGGAGGACTATACACTCCAGCTGCATCCTCATGCCTCGAATCCTACATTGTCTTCCTCGTTCTATATAACGTCAATCTGAGAGCTTGCGCCAATAGCGATACCTTTACTCCAGGACTCAGATGTCACCATGCTTGACATTCTCCTTCCCATAACTTTGTCACCTCAAACAACAAGGTTCTAAGGTGTGATGCCCTGGAAATTCACTGTCTGTAAAGTTCCTGAATTCAATAAAAGGATTGAAAATTGAATTTCAGTAGATATGAGATTTTGTATCGTAAGGACTTAAGTGACGATTATTTGGATGATTTCCGAAGCCGATTAGATTAGATTAGGTTTCGAAAATCTTAGTCGCCGCAAATTAGGTTCGAAACCCTTGCACCCGAGCCTAATCCTATCGAGCCAAAAAATTCGTCTAGTCCTGAATTATTGAATTACATTCTTGCCCCTCAATAATTCACTTTGAGTCAAAGTTATTCAAAATTTGGTGGGCCCCACCTGTCAATCACCCACCAATTAGTCTACATCACCCACCCACTCACTCTTCTCTCTCCCACGTGCTCTTCTCTCCCTCCCTTCCCTCTTTTTCGCTGACTCCCTCCCTCTCCTTCGGTTCGTGCGAGACTCCCCCTCCCAAACCACTGTTCATCGTCTTCTTCCTCCATTCTTCTTCTTCTTGCCCTTGTTTGGCCGTGCACCACCCTTCCATCGGACACCCTAGTCCTCCGCCGCTCCGTCCCGCTCCTCGCTGCCGCTTCACCGAAACTGGGAGCCCCGGCGTCGTCATATCTCTCCTTTGGTTGGTGCGACGCCAGCCCCGACCCGGCATCTCTCTTTCCCTTATTTGTTCTGTGTCAACCCTGGCCGACCACCATCGCTCTGCCTCGCCGTCGTCGAGCCGCCTTCCACCCGGCCATCGCTCGACTCATGGACAAGCTACCACACGAACGAGCCACGTTTTAGCTCGAGACCTTTCCATTTCTCTCGATCCCCAACCCTTGTCCCTCCGTCGGTCGTCCCCTTCTGACTCCGTCGTCACCAACGTCTTCGTCGACCCTAGGACCCCGACGCCCTCAGCCCAACTCCACCCGCCCCTCTTACTCTCTCTCTCTCTCTCTCTCTCTCTCTCTCTCTCTCTCTCGGGTTCCCTACAGCCGATACATCCTCGGGCCGGCCCCTCCACCTCGTCGCCTACTGTCCTAGCTCCGAGGTCAGTCCTGCGAATACCCTCAATGCCACGAAGAAGCCCCAGCCGAAGTCCCTGCTGGTGTCTTGTTCGCCGCGGCCCGTGGGCCCTGTTTTCCTGGGCCGTGGCCTGTTTCACGGGCCCATGTGCTGGGCCGTTGACCTGTTTCGCGGGCCCGTGTTCTGGGCCGCTGGCCGAGCGAGTTGGCCCATTTTCCGGGCCGATGTGCCAGTATTCCTAAGCCATGTGCCAGGTTCGTGGGCTAAGTGGCCGAGAGAGCTGGCCCGCACTCTGAGATTTTGTGCCCATGATCCGGTCGATTCCCGAGTTTGTGCCAAGGAATCTTCGAGGATCGTCGCCGTCGCCGTCGCCATCGCCGTTTGTAGTCGCCGTCAGTGTCGTGACTGCCCGAGCTAGATCAAATTGTGAGTTAACCCCTAAACCTTGGTTAGGACGCTAATTGCGCCTATGATTAGTTATTTAGTCAATTATGGTAATTAGTTAGAATAATCGTGGTCGGTTTAGATAGAAACTGGGTTTAGGGTAAATGGCCGCGATTAAATAAGTTAGTTGATTTAGCTAGGTTGTCTGAGGCTAGTTGGTGGTTAGAATTGATTGATTGACTGATTGGGCATGGATTGCCATTGTTTGACCGCGAGCGAGCGATAGTTCAGAACCGAGCGATCGATACATAATTTGATGAAATTGGGATTAATCAATGTCGTTTGATTAATTGAATTGGATAATCGATCGTGCCTTGATTACTTGACTAATTGTAGTTGATTGATTGTGATGTGACGTGATTGAATTTATGACTGTTTCATCGTCCGTGTCGGGCGCAAGCCTAGTTATGAGTTTATGCATTCATATGACCTGTGTGAGCTCAAACTGCACGATTTAGCATGAAAATGGCCTGAGGCCGAGTCCTTCGACATGTATGTATGAGCATCCGACCTAAATCAAAGATGATAAAATGGATTGATTGTCGGGTTTCATGTGTGGTCATATGATTGGACGATGAGATTCCTGACAAGATTGTACCGTGACGATCGGAAAAATACGACTTGTTAGAAGCACATCATTCTGTGACGTCAGTTTGATGGATGCCGGTCGCAGCTTGTGACGGACCGAAGCCTTGGAAGGGATTCCTGGTAGTTCCGTGCCGTGACGATCGGAACCACACGGACTATTGGAAGCAGTCGCCGGAAGTAAGGGACGTTGCCTGGCGCCGCCAGAAGAGTACCACCTGACTAGTGTACTAGGCACCAACTGACTAGTGTGCCGAGCTACCATGCCCAAATTCTCGGGCTGCCATGCCCTGGGCTGACATGCCCTATCTCATAATAAATGGACTACGTGTGACGTCATGTATGTCAGTTTGATGTGTTGCTTGCCTTGATTGGGCTGGTTGACTGCCATGTCATATTGATGTGATGCTTGCCTTGATTGGGCTATTTGACTGTCATGTGGTGTCTGCATCGCATTACGTGTGGCTTCCTGACGGGTAAGTTGCATGTGGTTGGATATCTGTACTAGTTGTTGTGCCATGTCTGTGTGATAGGATATCTTGGGTGAATCAACGTCCTACCCGAGCTTAGGCGTTAACTTCACTGAGATTTATTTCTCACCCCGTCATGGGATAACATTTTCAGGTCCCAAGTGACAGAGCCTAGTGGATGCTGAGGCGTGACTTTTGGAGTAGTCTCGGAGGCCGTGCTAGACTGAACCTGATAGAATGAGAGTTGTAGACCAGGAGCCGAAGAATGGCTTGCGACTGTTGTCTAAACGAGATAGTTAAATAAAAAGGTTGACTTGTGGGCTGTCGTGCTTTGATTGGTATAACTGGCTGTTTAATTATCCCTGCTATTTGATTTGTTATTTGGGAGTTGCACGTTTCTGCATGTGTAATCAAAGATAAAATAAATGGGTCGATAACGTGCCTGGGACGTTATCTCTTTTGACCTGAGGCGATTTGGTAGGGATGGCGCGTACTCGAGGGTTGGGGCGTGACATAAGGGATCGAGATCCTCTTCCGGCCTTCATCGGTCCATACCTTGATTATTCAACTCGATTGACTCAAAATACCTTGCGGTCATAACCCTAGCACCCCCTTTTTGCTTACTCGTCTGTCCATTAAAATTACGAGTGACCAAGACCATCAGGCCCATTCACTTTCCTTCCCAGCAACGACCACCTCATGGTCTAATCGTCCTTTAGAATAACACCTTATCTTTTAGGGGACAACAACTCATAACTTCCTTTCCGATGGTTCAGTTCAATCTCAACCAACTTCATAGGATCATTGGACTCAAGCAAGCTAGCACGCCGATTTTCCTTAACACTTCCCACATGACGAGAGAGACAGACCACCAATTTCCCTTCTAGGCCTTACGCTCAGGTATCAACCATTCCTTACAGGTACATTCCATGTTCTATAAATGGAAATCCTCTTTACTCATGGTTTCTCCAGTCATTTTTCAGATTTTAGAACACCAATTCGCCACGATGCTTCGAACTTTGCTTCATTCCTGAATTTCCTTGCCTCATCCAAAGGGTCTCTATCCACCTTTGGTACGTGCTTTGGCAATCTCAAGAACTCTACCCTGCAATGGCAGATCCACCTCTGGTTCTCACGATCGTCAGGGATTATAACACTCTTGCCACTTAACAAGCTCAGTAATGTATTCCTCGTTGATCAACTAGATGAAGGCAAATCCGACTACGTGTTATGCCTTCAAGAAAAATTCTTCCTTTGGTAACTATTCACCGATCATTAGCAGTACCTTGGAGTGTTAATCGCTAGAGTCATTTTCTCCTCAATATACCCACGCCTCTAAGGCTTCCTTACAAATCCTTATTCCAAATAGGAGTAAACTCATACTTACATTTCCTGCCAACTCCGTCGACTTCGACTTCACAAACTATTCCACAAGCTAGTCCATATGTCGACTCCTATTTGTGTCTCCAAGATCATCCTTCCGATCACCACCATTTGCTCTAATAATCACAACAGCAATAGCCTCAACTGGCTAACTCACAATAGCAACCCAATCTCGAGCCTACCTACTCATCCAATTCTCGATTTCTTTTAAGGCTCTCTCGACTTTACCAACTCTTGAATCTCCTACAACTTGTGGTCTGGAGTTAGGCGCTCCTCTAACGCTTTTATCTCGATTGTTCATTCCCACTAAGCTCTGACATCATATGAGCTACTATAGTTCCACCAAAGGATTCAAGGACCTAAGCCATCTACTCAAGTCTAGCAGTCCTAAACTGTTCACCACAACGGTAACCATAAGCCAGCTACTAATTACCAAGCAATTACAAGCAACACTCAGCCGGGAGTCAATCATCAAACAAGTCTCAACTAAGCAAACATCAAGCAAGCACTCAAAGCATCAATTCAATGAGATAATTTCTCGTACCTTAAGTCCTGTCGCACCTGCGACTTAGCAAGATTACAATATGCTACTTAGCTTCTCAAACAAGCCTTAGTCAAACAACAACTCGATGCCAAGTAAGCCAATCATAATGCAAGCATTCAGAGGTACACATCAAAGGTTCTCATTCGTACCTCAAGTCTAGGTGCATTTGCCCGTTAGCACAACCACAATCAGCTATCCAACCAAACACTCAGTAAACAACGCTTAGTGCCAAGTACGAAGCTCTAGGACTTCTAATCGCCTACGGCGATGCAAACCAATAGTGTCATTCACATGCGCCATATTAAATGCCACGCAATGTTTAAAATTTCATCTTGAGGATCAGCTTTAATGCAATAAATCTTTTGATAAAAGAATCAGACTTAGCCCGATACCTAGACCCATCCCTTTCAATGTATGGTTTAGGTCATTCCTGCCTCCTTTTTTGTCTTAGAAGCCTGCCAAGAGCCGCTCCTTGTCCGAACTTTTATGTCCCGGCGTACACTCCCCACCCTCATCAGACCTGGTCTTTGCAGGTTGTCCCAAGTCATACACCTACGAGGAGAGTCCCGTTCCATACGTCCCATAACATGCTTCATTACGGTTTATAGATATCCCATCAGCTTGTCTCATACCAAGCGATGGTTTATCAAGTCCAATAATGATATGTTCATGCATGCACATTCCTCAACTTTTATTTTGACGCCATAAACACATGCAGTGCATGCTCGTCCTTATTGCTCGTCACATCGCAGTTTTCTCCAAATCAATTCTTATCCATATAAGACTTCTAATTCCACAAATGACCATCCTTCTCACAAATCAATTGCCTACGTTCACTATGTACCTCAAGTTCACAATGACGATCGTAAAATCTGATGACCCATTGCTCATAAGCAATCCTCTATTAACCTCAACCACCTTTACAACCTCAAATCCATGCTTATAGCTCAATTTCTATTTTCTTCCTCGTGAACCTCAATCATATCTAATCCTTAATCATATCTTCACCTAAGATTATCAATCAAAATCGATACTATAACCATCAAACACGACACAAATTCAAGCCTACAATTCCCAATATCTAGTAATCCATACCTAACCCTAAGGGTCATGCTATCTAATCATCCTCAAGTCATCATTCCTTATCACTCCAAGTCTCAATCAAATTGGATTGAGCTGACCTCGCTCTGATACCACTTAAACGGGGATGTAACGCCCCATACCCTTCTCGGGCTCGCTAACATCCCACTACGGCCGTTTCCATTTCATAGTTCCCAGGATCAACGGCGAATGACTTAAGAGCAATACCAAATGGACATGCGGAAGCGACGAACAATCTCCTTTACAATTATTTTCCTTCCGAACACAATGACTCAGGATGAAAAAGAGAGATTTAAAACTTACTTCATACATCCCTTAAAAGAGTCAAATACACAATAGGGTTACAACTTGCCATCTCCCAAAATACAACTTCCTTTAATAAAACAACGATAGATGAAGTTCAACCCTACAGAGCTATATAGGCGTGTACAACCCAAAAATAAGAAAGTAGCTCCCTAAGACTAAAAAGAAAAGGGAATATAGTCAAGTAAGGTTAACGGTTCATCTACTTCAAAAGGGTATCTTCAAAAGTCAGTCCATAGTATTCAAGGGACCTCGTCATTCGGAACTTGAAAATGCTGTCCCACAACGGGGTGAAAATAAATCTCAGCAAGTCATTCCTAACCCTAAACTAGGCCATTAGTACCTCCTAACACCTGAAAGTAGACAATTCTAATAGAAAGTATAATTATGGCATTTAAGATAATAAATAGAAGTACAACAAATAGACACTCAATTCAGTCTAATTCAAGATGCGATTTCACAGTTTAAACTAAGCTTCGTACTTTAGGCATTTAAGCAATCAACTACTCAAATAAGGCAATCCATCGATAACTCGATTCTAGCTATTCAGCCCTCGCCGCAGCGCCCGGGACATAGCTTAATAATCACATTATATTAGGCAGGACCCTAGTCGTAACGCCCAGGTCTAATAAATTCATCTGCCCGGATCCCCCGTAAAAATGGCTCTTAGGTCATACTTGCATTTGGTAAACGCCCTCGTCGTAACGCCCAGGCTATTATATGTTTACCAGGACCCCCCGTAAAAACGGCTCTTGGGTCATGCTTGCATTTGGTAAACGCCCTCGTCGTAATGCCCAGGCTATTATATGTTTACCAGGACCCCCCGTAAAAATGGCTCTCGGGTCATGCTTTAACCTTAATAGGTTAATATGTGATTTAGTACTTATACATCTCATTCCAAAGGCCAATTGCACTCAAGATCACTCAGTCAAGCAATTAACCATCAAGGAACATAGCCACGATCATAGGTCATCCATGAGCATTCGATTTTTTTACACTTCCCATTCAGACTCCGGTTTAGTCTATTAAACCACTTCACTTGCTCAAATTAAGTTAAAATGACTTCGATGCATGCTCAAGACCCTAAGATCATTCATGACTGTTGACACCTGATTTTTAATCACATTTTATTTTGATTTTACTTCTTAAAATTAATTAAAAATAACAAAAAAAGTCATAAAATTACAAAATCAACTTTGGAAGCCTTGGCCCAGCCTTAGGAACCAATTTTGAACAAAAAATATTTTTCGAATTTTTTTAATATTTTTTCGAATTTATTTAATTATAAAAATACCCAAAAAATCAAAAAAATACCATTCGTGGTCAGAAAAATGCACAAAATAGTCAATAATTTTATTTTAATTCCTTCTTCGGGTTGGTCTTTCTAAATCTCGAAAATTCGACCCGGGTAGCTATGTTGCTTCACAAACATAAACCCGAATCGAGCCTAAAAATTACCTTTTGAGTCTCCTAATTTTTAATTTCCATTTTTAATAAGCCATGACATTATAATCTAGAGCCTTGAAGTGTTATTGGGTCAATTAGGCCCTCAATTTGATCAATTTTGACGAAAAGGACCTAATTGCACAAATTTCTTTGCCATTTTGTCCCCGGTTTCGCGAATCTTAAAATTAAATCCTCTCTAGGGACACCCATGAAAATTAAACATCTCTACCCTATAGTTATCGTCATGTCGAATCCATTGGTGGCCTCCATTTCCACTGATTTGGTCGTTTGGGCCCTCGATTGGGCGAAAATCAATTTCGGATCCTAAGCATAATTTGGGGTTTTTGCCAAATTCCAATTCAATTGCTTGTAAAAACACCCATTTTAGATGGAAAACACGCCGGGGATTCCGATTTTGGGGTCAATTTCATGAAAAACGGTCGATTACGGGCTCAATTGGGCGAAAAAATGGCGCTCGGATCGGTCGGGTCGGACCCGACCCGACCCGACCGAACCGGGTCTGCAACCAAAGTTGCAGACCTGCATTTCTCACGTACACTGCAGGGGAAAACAGAGACAAGAACGGCAGGGAGCAGGGGGAGCGTCGCGCGACTAAAACCGGAGGGGGAGCAGTCCTTTTTGCAGGGACGAGGAAGGCGTGATCGTCCTCGGAGGTCGCCACGGGTCGGCTATAAAGCCGAAGAGAGAGAGAGAGAGGAGGAGCTCACGGTTGCAAAAAAATTTTGGGAGAGGGAGAGAGACCCGAAAGAAATAGAGAGAATCGAGGGCGAGAGAGGGTAGTCCGGCGCCCGTCGAAGCCTCTCCGACCTTCAGGGAACCCGAAGCGCCGTCGCCAAGCCGCCGCCGAACCGGGCCAAGGTCGGTACCCCTGTTTTCACACTCTTTTTTTTTTAGTTTACTGTGGATTTGGCTCGGTTTGGGCTCTCGACCAAACCGAGCCAAACCGAATGCATACCGACGTCCCTTGGCACTCCTATGTCGATGTCTAAGTGTTGCCTTGCCTCGTTTTCGCGTGAAATGCCCACGGATCTAGCCTAGACCTTCGTTTCTGGAACGCCTGTTATGTGCTCGATGAAATGCTTGCCCTTTGCTTGACCCGTGTTTGTCTCCGGCCGTGTGCTATTCGAGCGAGTCATGTCCGTTTGTTGCCTCAAGCTTGCCCTAGAGCCGGTTGTAACTACTCTGTGATGTTTGTTTTGCATCGATCCGCGCCGGAAACGGTGGTTGGAGCTCCCCGGGCCCAAACCCGAGCCTAGAGCTCGGTCCGGCGAAGACGGAGGTCGCCGACCCCTAGGCGACCTCAGGTAAGCTTGTAGACCCGATGGCATGCCTTGTGAATGATTGGGAAGGAGTTTGAAACAATTTTTTTTTTTCCGGAAAATGCCTCGCCGGAACCGAACCTGTAGATGCTCGTTTTGCCTGTTTCCGGTATGTTAGTGGCCGTAAACCTTGATTTATGTTGATGTGGGTTGCTTAAGGAGTCGAACGCCGCGAAAACGAGCGAAAAATGTGGAGGTTCGGGCTCGGTCCCGATTTTCCGGCGAACTTGCCGGAAAAATCACTGTTCCGGCAAGTCGCCGGTCATCCTCTCCGGCGGACCATTGACCAGTCAACGATAGTTGACTGGTCAAAGGTGACGTGGCGCCACGTAGGCGGCCACGTCAGCCGCGGCGAGTCTGCGGGGAAAAAAAAAAGAGAAGAAAAAGAAAGCCCTAGATCGGACGGTGAGCAATGTGCCACGTGTCGCGATCTATGAATTTTAAAAAATAAATAAAAGATTTTATAATAATAAATAATATTTTCGATAATTCAAAAAAAAAAAGAGAAAAGATCGGACGGCCGTGGGTGCGCCAAGTGTCGCGATCCGATGCTTTCGAAAATACCCTAGATCGGACGGACGTGGATGCGCCACGTGTCGCGATCTGGTGGCTTCAAGATCAAATAGATCGGACGGACGATATTTCGCCACGTGTCGCAATCCAGTTTGTTAATAATTAAATCGATCCGGCGGCTACGGTAGTGCCACGTGGCAAGGTGGCGACCGTCCGATTGGTTTTATTTTTCAGAAATTCGGATAAATTGACAAATGGTTTTAAAATAATAAAAAAAATAGGAAAATTTAGAAGAAAAAAAAAACGGCACCGTTTTAGGCCGGTTTTCGACCCATAGGGTTGGGCCGGGCGCCCGAGAGGCGCGGGCCGGGTTCGACCCGGTCCGGAAAATATTTTTAATAAAAAAGAAAATAATTAAAAAAAATTTATAAAAAAAAAATCAAAAATTCAATAAAAAATAGAAAATCATTAAAAAATAAAAAAATTCTAAAACAATTCTAAAAAAAATTCCAAAAAATAGGAAAAGGTCACAATCAACTGGCCATGACCTATTTTGGGTTTTCCAAACCCCAATCTTTCAAAAAATGACGGTTTTGCCTTTTAGGCAAATCGTCTCTCAAAAATCAAAGAAATTCAAAAAATTCCCGAAAAATTACAGAAAATAGGAAATGGTCACAATCAACTGACCATGTCCTATTTTGGGTCTTTTGAAACCCGACCCCTTCCAAAATGACGATTTTGCCATTTTGGCAAATCGTCTCCCAAAAATTCCAAGAAAATTCCAAAAAAATCCAGAAAATAGAAAATGGCCACGATCAATTGGCCATGACCTATTTCAGGTCTTCCAAGCCCTAATCTTTCCAAAATGACGATTTTGCCCTTTTGAAAAATCGTCTTCTCAAGAAATTCAGAAAAATTCCAAAAAATTTCAGAAAATAGGAAGTGACCACAATCAACTGGCCATGACCTATTTTGGGTCTGTCAGACCCCAATCTTTCCAAAAATGACGATTTTGCCCTTTAGGCGTGTCGTCTCCCAAAAATTCATAAAATTCCAAACAAATTCCAGAAAATAGAAAATAGCCACAATCAACTGGCCATGGCCTATTTTTGGTCTTCTGAAACCCGACCCTCTTCAAAAAATGACGATTTTGCCCTTTAGGCAAGTCGTCTCCAAAAAATCAAGGAAATTTGGAAAATTTCAAAAAAATCCCAAAGGATAGGAAATGGCCACAATCAACTGGCCATGATCTATTTCTGATCTTTTGAGTCCTGATCCTTTCAAAAATGACGATTCTGCCCTTTTGGGCATATCGTTCCTCAAGAAACCCTGAAAATTCCAAAAAAATCCAGAAAATGGGAAATGACCACGACCAACTGGTCAAGACCTATCTTTGGTCTTTCGAATCCCAATCTTTTCAAAAATGACGATTTTGCCCTTTAGGGAAATCGTTTCTCGAGAAATCCCGAAAAATTAAAGAAAAATCTCCAAAATAGGAAATGGCCATGATCAACTGGCCATGACCTATTTTGTTTATTTCAACTCCCAAACCTTCCTAAAATTGACGATTTCTCTCTTCGAGCAAATCGTCCCCAAATCTTCCCAGTCTACCCTTGGTCCTAAATCACACATTCCCTAAGCCCTTAAGGCTATACTAGGAGGCCATTTATTTGAATTGATGTGCATTGGCGTGGTTCATTTTTGCACTTGATTGCGCTTTCCTTATATTGATTGTGATTTGATAGGACTAGTCTTCCAATCTGCATGAAACCTCTTGAATCAGACTTACCTCACCCAAAAATTGCGCTTGCATGAAATCTTAGTTAAGAAAATCACTCGCGTTAGGTACCGAAAGGGCGTTGGTAATGACACCAACGTAACCAAGTCCCCGAACCCAAAATCTCTGGTTCCGAAGAACTGATCGATCTCTCCCAATCGATTAGTGAGGTTTCCGGTCCACCTTCTAAGAAGGACCGGTGGCGACTCCAAATGCATGCGCACATAGCACATGCCACCACGACCATGCCAAGGTCGAAAAGCGATCGACTCTTATCGTCGAAACCCCCGCATAAAAATTTACTCCCGTTGCGATTTGGTATGGGCCTGGGAGGGTTCGCGTCGAGAAAGCCTGCGATCCACATTTCAGAGTGGGGGCCCGATTCGACAATCCGTTAGCCCGTAAAGAAAATTTCGGGTCGCGACAGACTGGCGACTCCGCTGGGGAAGAGAACCCCTAGAACCTAAGGTTCTAGGCCTCAAGTGGACTTAGGCCGTAATTAAAACGCTGAGTGATTTTCTGACATGTTTTCTGTAGGCGCTCTTGAAGGTGAGGTAAGTCCGCTTACGATAGGTGTTAAATGTTTTTGCAGATTGGAGTGATAAGGGGAGTAGTCTATGATTAACATTGTCTTATGCAGGTTGGGTGTAGGAATGTATGTCATGTGGATGATTTTGAAGCGCTGATTGATATATAATTTGTTGTGCATGATTCACCTGCATATTTGAGGATCACGACACTTCTGCACAAAGCGCCCAAACCCAGGCCGCGAAATCACCTGTTTAGGTAGCCATAGATAGGGAATCGATATGCGAGGCTCTAGCGTGGATTTGCGCGTGGGTTGACCATATTTGATCCCGCTCACTATTCAAGTCGATTCTTTTATCCATTTGTTGTGGATTGCGCTTATGGACGAATTTATCGACTCGAATAGTGGGAAGCCGTTAGGTCCATGCCTGAGCCATTTTGATTTCTAGAGTCAAGCCTAACTTGTCTCATACGTATGTGTATGGATGGTTGGTATACCTAAAACCAAAATTCATTAGGTATCGCTTGTGGTAAGGTCCTTCCATTTCTATTTAATTTGTCTGCCATCTTTGATTTCGCACAACATGCTGCATTCATTAAATCTGATAGTTGAGTCTAATTCCATTTTATAGTATGGATAGAGTAGAGATGGTCTCTCCAAGTTGGTCCAAGATTCCCGAGATATTCGAGTACGAGCGACGTGCCATTCGTCATCGAGCTACCGAGACATTCAACGGATTCAACTCCTTCCGATTTATCCAAGGGAGGGCACTTACTGGACGCAACCTTATCCGAGGAACGGACTGTTTCTACACCGAGTCTGCCGAGCAACTCGAACGCGAACATAAATTCGCGTACGAAAAGGAAAAGATGTGGAACATTTATTTGAGGTTAAGGGACATATTCAGCAGGATAAGAGCAAATCCAGCATCCCCTCCAGAAATCATCGAGGTTTCGTCGGATGAAGAAGAGTCTCTCGAGAGCCAGCCGTCCTCTTCCACCCCTATAAACATTTCATCTGATGAAGACGGCGACCCGAGCTAGCCGGAGCAAGGACGACAGGCGATATTCCCCGAAGACCCGACTTAGGGCATCTCCTTAGGTTCTTTAGGGTCGCATTCTGACTGTCTCCTTGTTTAATTATTTTATCTAAGTCTTCGAGTCTGTAAGGAGCGTCCGCCTGTGGAACTCCCTGCTACCTTTGGTACTTTGGTCTTTGAGTCATTCCTGGGCGTCCTGACATTGGAACGCGACACTGGAATTTCTTTCAACCATTCGGATTTTCTGGTTCAATTACATGTCTCATACAAATGAAACTATCATTAGAACTCACACTTGACGTTTTTAACTCAAGTCGGAGAATCTAATCCCCGTTTCATGGCGCTGGAGACATGAAATTGAATCAGTCCATATCTCGCATGAGCATATCATCTGCATCACATCATTATTTCCGTCTAATTCATTATACACCTTAATGGGACTTGGGTTGGAACCCTCATTCGATGTTCCCTTTGATTAAATGAGGAATCCTAACTCTCGTCACATCAAGAGAGAATAATGAGTTAAACGAATCTAATAACCGAGTAATCCATGGTAATTAATTTGGGGACGACATTTTCATATTCTAGACTCGATGGGGAGAGACGACATCCAGATCATGCCCGTCCCACGCAGAGAGTTGCTGATTTGGTGGGGGCGCCTCAACGCGACCAATCAGACTTACGTCAAACAGAGGCTGGGGCACCTTGTCGACCTCCTCAAGGTCAAATATCAACCAGCATTCATACAGGCAGCGGCGCGATTCTGGGATCCCACTACACTGACTTTCAATTTCGAAGGCTTGGAGATCACACCCACATTAGAAGAATACGCGACCGTCATCGGGGTGAAGTTCAGAGACCAACTAGTCCAGCCTCCTTTGGGCCTCGATCCACCCAAGCTGCTTTCCAGGTTTCTTCGTCTCAAGATTCCCAAGGTCGAAGAAATCTTCAAGGCTTACTCTAACAGATTCCCCTTTTCGTTCCTATTCGACAACTACTCCAACCTACCCGTCGATACTGGTCGTAGAGCTGGAAAGGTTTTCATCCTAGCCTTCTTTGGGTTTGTCCTATTTCCCACGTCTAGAACCACATTCAACCCTCTCATCGTCCACATAGTTCAGCAGGCATGTGACCAATTAGATTACTCTTATATGATCCTCGCTGAGACCTTCCTCTCCCTAAACCGCTACAAAACCGCCCTTGAACACTCTAAGTCCGCTCGAAAGACCACTTTCCAAGCGTCCAACAGCCTTCTCTTCATGTGGCTCACCTCTCAGTTCAAAAGCCTCAATCTTCGCGCAGGTTGCAACCGAATCGATGAGGATATCCACCATATCCAATCCTTTGTCAAATGCCAATCACTCATTACCGATCGTTCTTTCAATGATTGGTACAAATTCCTTGAGAAACTAGAACTTGGACAGCTCCGATGGCGGCTGAGGCGACCGAAGATGACCAAGGCTCGCATTGCTACTGAAGATGGAGGACCGATTCCGCTGTTGGGATTTACCGGAGCCGTATCGTATTACCCGATCAGAGTTGTCAGACAATTTGGTATGCTGCAGGAAATCCCACCTCAAAGCTCTCCTGATGAGTTCGCCTTTGATGTTCCCCAAGGGCCGATCACCAAGAAGACTAGGGTGCGCCTCCAAACTATGATTGATGGCATTGAGCAAGCACTGAAAGACTCCCCCCTCAAGTCGTGGAGTGGCCAGATCAGATGAGCCCCGAGATGGACCTCCATCGGGCTTCTGAGGAATACATCCGAGCTTTCAAAAGGATCCGCCCGACTCCCGTCGAGCCGTATGTCCCAGAGTACGTGTTCTCGTCTGTACCAGGAGTGGAACCGTACATACCAGAGGCTGTAGGACCATCCACCTATCCCGAAGACGAAGTGATTTAAGGGTGAAGATTGCACTTTCTTGACAATGCCGGAAGATGACCAACGATGGGCGACCAGACCTGGAGAGCGTGACTTCCCATCGAGTTTAGAATATTAGAGCATTTACATATCGCATCTTAATCAAACTCTTTCGAGAACCTTTTTAGTTGTAATGAACGCTCTTAATTCATCTATTATCAAGATATCTCTTCAAAATCCCCATCGTAATTAGCATGGATTACTCCCTGCTTAACAGCAGGCTTGTCTGTACGGGCGATGTAAAAAGCCTGGGGCAGAGGAATGTACTTACGGCCCGACTGTTGTCCGCACCGCGACATGCGGATGAGGAGGTCGCATACCATATGATCTGTCTTTCATTTCAACAAACCTGACTTTAGCCTTCTCAAACAGGTGACTTTCGATCACGAAGACTCGACCTTGAGATCGCTTGAAAGCCCAAATGGAGCCGGAGCAGGTTGATGCTCGCTTTGGAACTCTGGAAACACGACTGGACCAAATGGCTGAGATGATGGCTGAGATGAAGGCCTTGTTCACTGCAGCTAATGCTAGGCATGCTCCACCGATTGACCTTAACCAAGCCGCAAATCCGTATGTACCCGCCGCTTCTGATGCGAGTGGGTCCGATGGGATAAATCCTGCAGCTACTCCCGATCAAGTCCCGACTGTTGAAATTCCACCGAAGGCATCGCCTGTGGTGATTGATCTGGAAGAGAGGCAAAGGGAGAGGCCCACCAAGATCGACGAGGGGGTCAAAAGGATAGCTAAAATAGAGGAATGTTTAACCAGTCAGGGATTTGAATTGTCCAAGTATGACAAAATCACACCGTTCACGAAGATTGAGGTCCCGGCGGACTATAAGGAACCATATTTCTCAAGAAAATATAACGGGACGGGTTGCCCCAAAACTCACCTGAAGTACTATCTGTATAAGATGGCTAAATATTCAGACCACATACCACTCCTTATCAACACTTTCCAAGAGAGCCTGACCGGAGCCGCTTTGTCTTGGTACGTGGAGCTGGATGTTCAGAAGTACGATGACTGGGATGAGTTCGCAGGAGAATTCTTACGTCAATATAAGTTTAACGCGATGACCGCCCCCACGAGGGAGGACCTACTTCGGACCGCCAAGGGGAGAAGCGAAAGCGTTAGCTTATATGCACAAAGATGGAGAGCACTAGCCACCCAAGTCAAACCCTCGATCCCCGAGGAGGAGTTAGTGGATATTTTTCTGAAGGCCTTACCTTACGATTACTTCGACAAACTGAACACCTCTGGGTGTCAGACCTTCGCGCACTTGATCAAAGTGGCAGAGAGACACGAATGGGCAATACGAGAAAGGCGTGTACCAGAAGCAGCTCCTAAACGACAATTTCCGATAAAGAAAGAGCGCGAGCCAGGTTCTGAAGTGGCCTTCGTCTCTAACCCCCCGAAGCCAAGGAAGTTCGAAGATTCGACCCCGACCCGAGGGAACACCTCCTGGGCAAATCAGAGGTATCCTGAGCCTAAGAAGAGGGAGCCTCCCTCATTTACACCACTGCCAATTTTAATGTCAAAATTACTCCCCAAACTCCTGGAAGCGCGATTGCTGGCCAAGAAACTGCCTAGGACGAAGCCACCCAGGTTCCCCGGATTCGATGAAAACCAAGCATGTACATACCACATGGGTGAATAGGGGCATAACGTAGATAATTGTCGGGCCTTGCAGTATGACGTACAGGCTCTCATTGACCATAACCTCCTGGAGTTTGACGGGGCAAGTCCCAATGTTCAGCAGAATCCCCTACCTGAACACACTGTCAACGCCGTATTTGACGTCGACTTGGGGGGTGACTTAGAATTTCTGGTCAATGTACCCAGGATGGAGGCGGTACTAGCCGTAGCTTCGCAATATCCTGGACAGGACGAAGTCACGAAGGATAAAAAAGTGGCTTGTTTGACTAAGCTGGCTGACATGGGCGTTATCGCCAAGACCGACGGTCGTAACTTCTCAGGATGCTACGCCAGGATTAATTTGGATTCAAACCAATTCTCGCTGAAAGCCACAAGAGGGAAGACCTGGGACATCCCCACAGGGTATTTGATGAACATCGAAGATGCTGGAGAAGCTGAGAAATTGGATGAATATGAGCACAACTTAAAGAAAGCCCGCCAGGGTGATAGGAGGTTTGTACGGGAAGCTCTCCAGAGAAGGGAAATAATTGACAATTTGGGGGAAGACAGCGGAGGCTATAACTTCAAGGTGTCGTATTCTATTCCTCCGGGTTTCTCTAACGACCTCAAAGAAGTAATTCCTGATGGTTGGGGGGGTATGGATGACCCCCAGAAACCGAAAACGACCGGTGTAGCCACTGAAGCAGCCCCCACATGGGCCTAGGGAGCGGAAAACGACCAGTGGATGTCTACGCGATTAGCTGAAATGGAAATACGAATGTCTGACCTGGTAGACATACTGACTCATTTGGTCCAACGAGTAGCAACTGAGGGATCAAAAGAGAGTATTGTTACGCTAATGGAACACCGGAAAGAGATAGACAGGCAGGGTTGTAAGCTCAACGAATTGGAAGGACGACACTACGAGCTAGCTGATGGCCTCGCCCAGTTAAAAGCCCTAACGAACTCTTTATATCTCCGAGCCGAAGTTTCCTCAACAAGGCCTGTCGACAATTTTGCCTTCCGTCGGACCTATAACGGGGAAGGATGCCCGAGGGCGCACGTCTCGTCTTACCTGAAAGCGGTTTCTGGGCTTGACAAGGATGGGGATACGCTTATTCGAAACTTCGAATTAAGCTTGGAAGGGCCAGCTCTTACTTGGTTCCGTACGCTGGATTGGTGTGGCCTTAGCACATGGAACGACTTCATAACCCAATTCCTTGAGCGCTTTGACGTTAATCAACCACTTTGTTTCAGCCGCAGAGACCTAACCCTCATGGAGAAAGGAAAGGGTGAAGATATTCGATCGTACGCATTTAGATGGAGAAAGGTTGCAGCGAAGGTATATCCTCCCTTGACTGAGGAGGAGTTGATTGAATTCTTCATGAAAACTGTGCCTCGTAAAACTGCGACATCCATGGGATCCTACTGGTATCGTTCCTTTGCCCATCTGGTGGACGAGTTGGAAAAAGTCGAATGGGCCCAACAACAAGATCAGGGCCGAGGATCGAAGGTCGCTAGAACGGAAAGCGCCATCCAGTTCGTGAAGAGGATGAATGAAGAATTTCAACTCTCCAAATCTGAACCCAGATCAATTGAAGCGTACCCCCCTAGTCCAAGAGGTGGGTATAACTCTGAAGAACTTTACCTGGACGGGTCCATCTCTGTATTGGAAAGGGCAGGCCCGCTCGTAATTAATCTCGCTGAGTTTGACGCGGCACCCGAGGACGACAATGAGACGACGGAGGAGGCCGACGAATCCCCCAACATCGAAATTACCAAGGACAATCCTTTGGTAATCGTTCTCCCCGCAATGGAACCCTATAACTCTAAGGCAGCCCATTGGAATTATGGCACTGGCGATGTGGACGTTATCACCCGCTCTGGAAGGTGCTTTATTCACAAGGAGGATGTTGCAGAGAAGAAAGGAGTAACTGAAGAGGACGCCAGGCAGGTCTTATCCCTCGTCTGGACCAGCGAATTTGAAGTAGTCGAGCAGCTGAGGAAGATGCCCGCTCAAATTTCACTCCTAGACCTCTTCAAGACCTCTGAAAAGCACCGCGACGCTCTTCTAAAGGTACTTAATGAGGCACATGTGCCTGAGACCATCAATGAGACTCAATTGAAAGATTTCATGGGTGCTATCCTTCTGAAGGATCAAGTGTCCTTCTCAGACGAAGATTTCACGACGGAAGGCAGAAATCATAACAAGGCACTGTACATATCCGTAACCTGTCATGGCAAGCGGGTATCGCGCGTGTTAGTGGACAATGGGTCGGCATTTAACATATGCCCTATGGCCACGCTTAGAGGGTTGGGAGTAAAGGAAGATTCGATCAAGGCGTCGAAATCCACCATTCGAGCGTTTGATGGGGCAAAAAGCGAAGTGATTGGAGAGATCGAGCTAACTGTCATCGTGGGCCCAACCGAATTCTCAATCAACTTCCAGGTTATGGATATTTTGGCGTCGTTCGGAATGTTACTAGGAAGGCCTTGGATCCATACAGCGGGAGCCGTCCCGTCCAGCTTACATCAGAAGGTCAGAATGGTGATTAACGACAAGCTAGTCACCGTGCACTCGGAGGCTGATTACATGACAGGCCAGGTAAACACCATTCCTAGAGTAGAGCCGGCTACTGAAGAAGAATCGGGCTTTCATGCCTTGGAAAGGATGTACATCATGCACGTGCCGGCGGGCGTAATTACCAGGGTACCGAATTACTCTAAACCATCAATCATGGCGGGCACGATACTAAGTCAACATGGATTCATCCCTGGATTGGGGCTGGGCAAGCGGCATCAAGGGATCCGTGAACCGATCACCTTGGCTACAGTTCAGAGTCGGAATGGACTGGGTTTTAAAAGGGAGCAAAGGGGCAAGCCCGACAGTTATAGGCACGGTCGGAGTCGTGGCGGACGGTTCTTGGGATCGAACGCCTGGAAGGGCAAAGGAAAGATGTTCGAAACTCCCCTAAGTCGGTTCTTCGATGAAGCGTCTAAGTGGCTGGAGGACGAGGAAATAGATACCACGGAGGAAGAGCCCGATTTGTTCAGGTTGTTCTTGGAGGACTCCGTCAACGTCATCATCGAATCATTCGACTGCAACGCTCCTACCTTTGAGTAAAGAGATTTCTGCCTCTCTTCGACGTATCTAAATCCACATTAGATGCCTCGAGCTTTCACCTATGTCTTACGTTTCAATATTATTGCAAAAAAAAAATCAAATAAAAAAAAAATCAAAACAAAAAAAAACAAACAAAACAAACAAAAAAAATCAATCAAAAATGGGGACATGTGGGGGCCACAAATCGGTCGATGATGATCCGAATGAGAGAAAAGAAATGGTGCAAAGAAAAGAAGAGATGAAAAGAGAAGAAGAGCCCTGAGACCTGATTTCCCACACGTCTCCTAGTTTCTAAAATTTTGGGATGGCAAGGATGTCCAATGATATGAGGACTAGCCCCCATCTCACGTTTCCAGTTTTAATCTTTTCTCTTAAAACATCTCCCAAAGAAATGCACCGTGCATGGATTTTTCCTTATATGTCAACTAACCATCTTGGTGACATTTCAGGCATGCCATTCCAAGCATACATAGCAGGTTATTACGTGGTTCGGGTTCTCGAGAGGGAGCTACCCTCCAAATCGAAGAAGAGGATGAAGAGCAGAATCTGAGAGAGTTAAAGTATAGCTGGGATCGCCATGAAGAGTCCAAACCACCCGTCGCCGAGGTTACCGTTTCAGTAAACATAGGGACCTCAGAGGATGTCAGGGAGGTGAAAATCGGTGAAAGTCTATCATCGACAGAGGCTTTTAGGATAATTGAACTCCTCAGAGAGTACCAGGACATTTTTGCCTGGTCATATGCGGACATGCCGGGATTGGACGCCGGCATTGTGTAACATAGGCTACCGACCGATCCTAGTATTCCTCCTAAATAGCAGAAACTTAGGAGGACGAAACCCGAGTTGGCAAAGAAAATTGAAGAAGAAGTAATGAAGCTCTTTAAGGTGGGGTTCATTGAAGTAATTGCATATCCATAATGGATCGCTAACATCGTCCATGTCATGAAAAGGGACGGGAGAGTTCGAGTCTGTGTGGACTACCGGGATTTGAACAGGGCTAGCCCCAAAGAAGACTTCCCGTTGCCACATATCGATGTCCTGGTCTATAGTACCGCATGATTTGAACGTTTCTCTTTTATGGATGGGTTCTCTGGCTACAACCAAATCCATATGGGGGAGGAGGATAAGGCCAAGACGTCATTCATCATGCCCTGGGGCACTTTCTGTTACAAAGTCATGCAGTTTGGCCTAAAGAATGCTGGGGCAGCCTATCAGAGAGCGATGGTTACCCTTTTTCATGACATGATGCATAAAGAGATAGAGGTGTATGTGGACGACATGATAACGAAGTCCAGATGTGGTGAAGATCACACCGCAGTGTTGAGGAAATTGTTCGAACGACTCAGGAAGTATCAGCTGAGGCTGAATCCCGCGAAGTGTGTATTTGGGGCAAGATCTGGCAAGTTGCTGGGGTTTTTAGTTAGCAGTCGTGGTATCGAGATCGACCCCACCAAGTCCAAGCCATCCTCAGCCTTGGGACCCCCTCAACAGTTAAGGAAGTGAGGAGCCTTTTAGGCAGATTGAACTACATCGCTCGCTTTATATCCCAGCTTTCAGAAACAGCCAAGCCGTTCTTTAAGCTCCTGAAGAAAAATGCTAGAATCAAGTGGGACCGCGAATGTCAACAAGCGTTTGACAGGATTAAAGAGTACTTGGTTAATCCACCGATATTGGTGCCCCCGATTCCTAGCGTTCCTCTGACCCTCTACCTCACTATTCACAACGAGTCCTTGGGAGCTTTACTCGCTCAGACGAATCCCGAAGATGGCAAAGAGCAAGCGATTTATTATCTAAGCAAGAAGTTCACCGCGTCAGAGGCGAAATACTCGGGGATAGAGAAAACGTGCGTCGCGCTAATATGGGTGCTCCGCAGGCTAAGGCAGTACACCCTTCACCATAGTATTCAGTTAGTCACAGAGAATGATCCGATCAAATACTTGCTAGAGAAGCCGTCATTGGTGGGAAAATTGGCCAAATGGCAGGTACTCTTGTCTGAATTTGACATAAGGAGCTCGAATCAGAAGTCAGTGAAAGGACGAGCCATCGCCGATATGCTAGCAGAGAGTTCACAGGGTCACGACACCCCCGTCGGAGAAGAGGAAGCCGAGGGTCATATCCTGACACTCTCGGATGACAAGTGGACTATGTATTTCGATGGCACAGTCAACTTAGCTGGGGCAGGTACCGGGGCAAATTCCACTTGACCGGGGCAAATGCCACCTGACCGGGGCAAACGGATCAAGAGTGAGGTGGTATCGTTCCAATTCATTTTTAATACGGAACGTACACTAACTCTTCATTTCTTATCTTGACAGGGACTACCCGTCGTGCAGATAGGTGAGTATCCTTCTCCTTTAAGACTCCAAAGAAGCTCCAAGCCTTTGACCATCTCATCCGATCGAGTTGGATCGTACATTCTCAGACTCTGTGCAATTACATCCAGATGGGAACGCATAATTAAGGGTGAAGTTGTATTGTTCCAGTTTTCTCTATATTTGAGAACGTATACTAATACATCTCTTTTGCGTCTCCAGGGACTCCCCACCATGGCGGGCAGGTAAGTACCCCTTCCCTTATCTCTTAGAGCTTAAAATTTTCGGAAACACTTCTTTCGACTTTGAAGGGTCTTTGAGCCATTGAAATTCCGAAGAGTCTAGAGATACTCAATAATTCTACGTGTGAAAAAAATGCATGCGAAATTCTTGAAATCTTTTCATCTGCACTCACATTTAAAAGCTTTTGGAATCATCCAATACATGCATTGGAACATGCATATTGCATCAAGGATCCCAGTAAGGGACGTTTTGGATAAAAAGAAATGAATTTGCAAAAGGGAATGTTTAAAACTGTCAAAAGGAGTATTTCAGACGATGAGAGGCAACCCATGCCCAAACACGTCCCTACAAACACTTGAGTGATGAGTGAAGTAAGAACTAGAACAGGAACCGTGTTCGCGGATGTAGGGATCATTCGCAGTGGTTACCTAGATTGAAAAGACGAAGGGCATTCTGTTCTCTATCCAAAACACCGCAGGTCAACCATTGTTAACCAATTTGGGCGGAGGCTTCAATTCTATAACCCTGTCAAGAGCCACCCCACATTGGGGCCAATCAGAAGGAATTCCAGAGGCAGTATGAGGTAAATGGTTAGAAATCTTTTTGCTCGAACCATCATCAATCTTCGAGTGTTTCTTTACATTCAAACTCGTACCGTGATTCAAGTGCTTTAGAACGACGAAAAGCGGTCGCTTCTCTATCCTACACACACACACTCATCCTTTGCACAGCCCCATTGAGCCCGCATATCTGTTTCGTTAACCCCGTTGGTGATCATTGCCCATTCCAAGATGAAGACGGCGCCACCCCAAATCGGGAGAACTTAAAAGAACTGGGTCTATAGAAAAGTCTTGAATCAATTCTTCAATGTGCCAAGATTTTGTTCGCATGTGTGTCTAGTATAATCTAAAAAAATCTTGCCCAAAAAAATGGGAAGAAAAAGAAAAGGCGGGATTAAAAAAAAAAGAGGAAGCAAAAGCCAATCCCGAGCATCAAAAAGCAAAGTGCCCGGTGAAAGTAAGACCAATGCCTATTCAGATTCTTGTGTATTTATAAATCATCCAAAGGATTCCAGAATATCCAAATGTTAATCCCCAGTGGAATCTACTTGTAAAGGAAAATGCCCATGGGAATCAAGTCATGAAGTTATCCCCAGCCGGGGCGCGTCCAGGTGACGACTACACGATCCTTGAACAACGAGGGTGCTTTCTGAAGATCAATCCAAGGGTCAAGATTGGTGGCAAATCTGCAATGATCACCAACATCAAACCCCTTTCATGTATTCTGAGCCAACAATAAGCCTTCCTCAGTCCCCAATTCTCACCTACGTTACAACCCTTGAAAGTCTTTTTCGACTAAGGCACTTGAGTTAACGTAGAGTTTAAATGATTTTAAGCGTCGCTCGAAGAGGTACGAGCAAGACTATTTCTCTCTCATTTTTGCAGGGTTCTTGACTTGTAAACCCGAAGCAGATGACGAGGATTTTCAATTCATTGGCATCGACTTGACCACGAGTCCCCTTTGAAAACCATTGACCGAACCCAACATTATGGTCCTTTAAAAGCCCCTTTTGATCAATCAAGGGTATACACTGCGAATAGTTTCGAAACCTTGAACATAGGTTCGAGAGAGAATTTGAGTGTCTCAAAAAGGACATGAAGTGAAAAGAAACCTCCTGAAAAATGGTGAGGAGCCCTCTTTGATGAACGTACTCCAATTGGCATTTTAACCAAACCATTTTGCTTATCTCAGATCATTAGATCCAAAACCCTCCCTAAAAGGAGCTTTGATTGTCACATCGTGATGCAAGACGTTTTGGATGATCTCCTACATCATTAGTATTCGAGCGAGTCATGTCCGTTTGTTGCCTCAAGCTTGCCCTAGAGCCGGTTGTAACTGCTCTGTGATGTTTGTTTTGCATCGATCCGCGCCGGAAACGGTGGTTGGAGCTCCCCGGGCCAAAACCCGAGCCTAGAGCTTGGTTCGGCGAAGACGGAGGTCGCCGACCCCTAGGCGACCTCAGGTAAGCTTCTAGACCCCGATGGCATGCCTTGTGAATGATTGGGAAGGAGTTTGAAACAAAAAAAAAATTCCGGAAAATGCCTCGCCGAAACCGAACCTGTAGATGCTCGTTTTGCCTGTTTCCGGTATGTTAGTGGCCGTAAACCTTGATTTATGTTAATGTGGAGGTTCGGGCTCGGTCCCGATTTTCCGGCGAGGATTCCGGCGAACTTGCCGGAAAAATCACTGTTCCGGCAAGTCGCCGGTCATCCTCTCCGGCGGACCATTGACCAGTCAACGATAGTTGACTGGTCAAAGGTGACGTGGCGCCACGTAGGCGGCCACGTCAGCCGCGACGGGTCCGCGGGAAAAAAAAAAGAGAAGAAAAAGAAAGCCCTAGATCGGACGGTGAGCAATGTGCCACGTGTCGCGATCTAGGAATTTTAAAAAATAAATAAAAGATTTTATAATAATAAATAATATTTTCGATAATTCAAAAAAAAAAAAGATCGGACGGCCGTGGGTGCGCCACGTGTCGCGATCCGATGCTTTCGAAAATACCCTAGATCGGACAGACGTGGATGCGCCACGTGTCGCAATCTGGTGGCTTCAAGATCAAATAGATCGGACGGACGATATTTCGCCACGTGTCGCAATCCAGTTTGTTAAAAATTAAATCGATCCGGCGGCTACGGTAGTGCCACGTGGCAAGGTGGCGACCGTCCGATTGGTTTTATTTTTCAGAAATTCGGATAAATTGACAAATGGTTTTAAAATAATAAAAAAAATAGGAAAATTTAGAAAAAAACAAAAACGGCACCGTTTTAGGCCGGTTTTCGACCCATAGGGTTGGGCCGGGCGCCCGAGAGGCGCGGGCCGGGTTCGACCCGGTCTGGAAAATATTTTTAATAAAAAAGAAAATAATTAAAAAAAATTTATAAAAAAAAATCGAAAATTCAATAAAAAATAGAAAATCA
The DNA here is from genome assembly GCA_021437785.1 of Rhodomyrtus psidioides. Lineage (NCBI taxonomy): Eukaryota > Viridiplantae > Streptophyta > Magnoliopsida > Myrtales > Myrtaceae > Rhodomyrtus > Rhodomyrtus psidioides. The sequence continues at coordinate 417,473 of JAILYB010000005.1, read as the reverse complement.
TTAAAAAATAAAAAAATAATAAAAAATTCTAAAAAAATTCTTAAAAAAATTCCAAAAAATAGGAAAAGGTCACAATCAACTGTCCATGACCTATTTTGGGTTTTCCAAACCCAATCTTTCAAAAAATGACGGTTTTGCCCTTTAGGCAAATCGTTTCTCAAAAATCAAAGAAATTCAGAAAATTCCCGAAAAATTACAGAAAATAGGAAATGGTCACAATCAACTGACCATGTCCTATTTTGGGTCTTTTGAAACCTGACCCCTTCCAAAATGACGATTTTTCCCTTTTGGCAAATCGTCTCCCAAAAATTCCAAGAAAATTCCAAAAAAATCCAGAAAATAGAAAATGGCCATGATCAACTGGCCATGATCTATTTCAGGTCTTCCAAGCCCTAATCTTTCCAAAATGACGATTTTGCCCTTTTGAAAAATCGTCTTCTCAAGAAATTCAGAAAAATTCCAAAAAATTTCAGAAAATAGGAAGTGACCACAATCAACTGGCCATGACCTATTTTGGGTCTGTCGGACCCCAATCTTTCCAAAAATGACGATTTTTCCCTTTAGGCGTGTCGTCTCCCAAAAATTCATAAAATTCCAAACAAATTCCAGAAAATAGGAAATGGCCACAATCAACTGGCCATGGCCTATTTTTGGTCTTCTGAAACCCGACCCTCTTCAAAAAATGACGATTTTGCCCTTTAGGCAAGTCGTCTCCAAAAAATCAAGGAAATTCGGAAAATTTCAAAAAAATCCCAGAGGATAGGAAATGGCCACAATCAACTGGCCATGATCTATTTCTGATCTTTTGAGTCCTGATCCTTTCAAAAATGATGATTCTGCCCTTTTGGGCATATCGTTCCTCAAGAAACCCTGAAAATTCCAAAAAAATCCAGAAAATGGGAAATGACCACAACCAACTGGTCAAGACCTATCTTTGGTCTTTCGAATCCCGATCTTTTCAAAAATGACGATTTTGCCCTTTAGGGAAATCGTTTCTCGAGAAATCCCGAAAAATTAAAGAAAAATCTCCAAAATAGGAAATGGCCATGATCAACTGGCCATGACCTATTTTGTTTATTTCAACTCCCAAACCTTCCTAAAATTGACGATTTCGCCCTTCGAGCGAATCGTCCCCAAATCTTCCCAGTCTACCCTTGGTCCTAAATCACACATTCCCTAAGCCCTTAAGGCTATACTAGGAGGCCATTGATTTGAATTGATGTGCATTGGCGTGGTTCATTTATGCACTTGATTGCGCTTTCCTTATATTGATTGTGATTTGATAGGACTAGTCTTCCAATCTGCATGAAACCTCTTGAATCAGACTTACCTCACCCAAAAATTGCGCTTGCATGAAATCTTAGTTAAGAAAATCACTCGTGTTAGGTACCGAAAGGGCGTTGGTAATGACACCAACGTAACCAAGTCCCCGAACCCAAAATCTCACTTTCCGAAGAACTGATCGATCTCTCACAATCGATTAGTGAGGTTTCCGGTCCACCTTCCAAGAAGGACCGGTGGCGACTCCAAATGCATGCACACATAGCACATGCCACCACGACCATGCCAAGGTCGAAAAGCGATCGACTCTTATCGTCGAAACCCCCGCATAAAAATTTACTCCCGTTGCGATTTGGTATGGGCCTGGGAGGGTCCGCGTCGAGAAAGCCTGCGATCCACATTTCAGAGTGGGGGCCCGATTCGACAATCCGTTAGCCCGTAAAGAAAATTTCGGCACGCGACAATGACCAGAATAGGACTTCATCATTTAAACTCAATTTCGCCATTTTTAACCCAAGAAACGACCAAGCGCGGTTCATCCATCTCATGGCAAGTTCGGTTTTTCCATGACCAGGCTTACTCTTAGAAAAACTGAGATAACTCTGTTTACTTTTTTAGCAATCTAACTTTATAGCCTCGTTCCTCATGATCTTACGGTCGCGTGGGCGAAAACGGAGCTCAATTTGGACTCCGGACGACTTAGAACGACCCATTCTATTTTCGACGCGCGCTGAAAACGGGATTACACGGGCTCTCGGGTATCAACGTTTTTCTCACCAAAAACAGCCCTTAAACTCTACTAATCCAACCATAAAACATCTATTAATAACCTAACATCCTAATAAAGGGTTATGGATAACTTACCGAGTCCAAGAGCTAAGGAAAACCGGCGAAAAAGGCGACGGAACCTGCGGTTCAAATCTGTCCAAGGAGGTCCGAACATCCACTCTACGGATTAGTCATGGATTTCTTCCCAAAATTGCACTAAACCTCATTTACTAACCAAACAACACGTAGGATCTAGTCTTAGGGAGACTTACCGTGGAAAATGAGCTTGAGGAGCTCACGAGCTTAGCCCGAAGGCCGGCGGTGAAGCGACAGTGGAGGTGGCGTCCATGGCGTGAGAGGAAAAAGGGAGAGTGAGAGCTTGAGAGGAAGAGAGAATGAGAGAAAACGAGAGAGTGAGGGGGGGGTGATGGTTCGGCCGATCATGAGGGAAAAAATGGGGGAAAGAGAGCTTCCTCCAATTTTAAGTCCAAGGGGAAAAGTGATTGAAAGGAGTGGTTGGGGGTAAGCACATGAATAGTATTTGAATGACAAGTGGTTGGGGAGTGGTTGATGGGGAATGCGTCTAGCCCATCAAGTCTCATCCATTCATGTCATTATGTCATCAAGTCACTCAAGGGTCAAATGACCAAATGGTCCTTCAAATTTCGGTCAAGAAGGGAGGGTGGCAATTATCCAAATTGCCCTTACTTGCTTCTTAAGAAAAAGGGCATTAATCTAAGGGCATAAAGGTAATTTCCTAATCGTCGGTCCGAATTTCACTTTTCTAATCGATAACGAGCGAATTCTAATCCTAATGGTTCCCGATGAGGCGACGTCCAATTTATTCCCGTTGGAATCCTCGAATATCAGCCTATAATCTCGAAGTCCAATTTTATGGCTAAAATCAATCGTTTGTCATTCCAGTATATCTCAGACTAACGGGCGGCTCTTAGGAGCTACGCGTATCGACCCGCGACTATTGTCGCGTTTAAGAATTACTCGTGCCACGCTGACTCTAGTTGTCATGTAATTGCGTGGGTCAATTGCTAGTCCCGAAGGTTGCGATCGTTAGGAATCGGTTTAGGTTAATTCGCAAATCATGCCATGGCCATCCGGAATCACCCGTGGACCAATCGCATGATACTAGCAAATTGTTCTGAAACCATTCTTTGATCGACCTTTAGTGGTCCAAAATATTCCATTGGCAATCCTTATGGTCAAAGTACCGACTCGTGGTTGAGTTCTTTAGTCCACGTACTTAAATGCTATTTAGCCTTTCCCTTTTTGTTAGTCGCCTCAAGAGAGATCAATTCTGAGTGAGATTTACTGAAATACATCAATGGACATTCATTCATTCATAAGCTTCGAGATAGGGTCGAAATTCAGAATGTCACACAAAAGCCTATAACCTTTTATACCAGAACCATAACCAAGAAAAATACATTTTTTCGCTCTAGGCTCTAGTTTTCCTTCACTAACATGTGCATATGCTTGACATCCAAAAACTCGAAGAGAAGAATAATCAACAGGTTTATCTGACCATACCTCCTCAGGTGTCTTGTTCTCAATAGGCATGCAAGGAGAACGATTTATTAACCAACAAGCAGTATTGACTGCTAAAGCCCAAAATTCCTTGCCCAAACCAGCGTTAGACAACATGCACCTTGTTCTTTCTAATAGGGTTCTGTTCATACGTTCTGCAATACCATTCTGCTGTGCAGTATACACTGTAGTATGATGTCTCACAATTCCTTCATTCTTGCAAAACTCATTAAATTCGCTTCCACAAAATTCTAGCCCATTATCTGTTCTCAGCCGCTTGATTTTCTTACCGGTCTGATTCTCAATTAATATTTTCCATTGCTTGAAAGTAACGAAAACATCACTTTTTGCCTTGAGAAAAAATACCCAAACTTTTCTTGAAAAATCATCAATAAAAGTGAGTACATACCTGGAACCAAGGCCTTTTGATAGAACTCTAGCAGGCCCCCAGAGATCAGAATGAATGTTATCCAGGGTGCCCTTTGTGCTGTGAATTCCTATTTTGAAACTGGCTCTTTTTTGTTTCCCAAAGACACAATGTTCACAGAAATCCAGTTTTCCAATTTTCTGACTACACAGGAGACCTCTTTTACTTAGCTCCTCCATCCCTCTAATGCTCATGTGGCCTAGTCTCATATGCCATAATTTTGTATTATCTGAATCTGTCATATCAGAAGAGACCGCAGCTGAACCAGTAACAGTAGAGGCTTGCAGCTGATATAAAGTACCAATTTTAAGCCCTTTCATCAACAAAAGTGAGCCTCTCATAATTTTCAGAACTCCACCCTCAGCAGTAAATCTACAACCATTGGCGTCAAGTGTACCCAATGAAATTAGATTTTTCCTCAAATCAGGCACATGCCTGACATTATCTAAAGTTCTGATCATGCCATCATGCTTCTTAATATTAATAGTGCCAATCCCAATAGCTTTGCATCTAGCATCATTGCCCATGAGAATAACTCCACCATCATGTTCTTTATATGTAGAGAACCAATCTCGATGAGGACACATATGATATGAGCAGCTTGAATCAAGAATCTAACTATCACAGAATTTATATTTATTATCTACAATCAATAGCCAATCTTTGTCTTCTTCTTTAGCAACATCAGCTTGAGCAGGATTTTCGTTTCGCCTATTCTGTCTATTTTGATGGCTGCGATTGTTATGACGATTGACATTCCCATGATTTTGTTGATTCGAATTATTTTCTCTCTGCTCATTTGCCTTCAGTTTTAGGCAATTTATCTTGATATGCCTGGAGACTTACAATAGTTACAAATCATATCTCTATGCTTAGATTTTGATCTGCTCATGCCATTATTTCTTCTCTCAATAGATCTTCCTCGAGTGACTAAACTAGCCCTATGATTATTACTACCATCAGAAGTCAATTCTGTATCGAGTTTCTGCTTATTTAGCAGACTAGTTTTGACATCTTCAAAATCAATAGTTTCTCTACTAACAATCATGGTCTCTCTAAAATTCTTATAAGAGGGAGGTAGTGAAACTAGCAACAAAAGACCTTGATCCTCATCTTCAATCTTAACATCAATGCTTCTTAATTCAGCGATAAGAGCATTGAACTCAGAAATATGTGATTTGAGAGAAGTACCTTCAGCCATACGAAAAGTGAAGAGTCGTTGCTTGAGTCTCAATAGATTTATGAGAGATTTTGTCAGAAAAATACTCTCCAACTTTGTCCATAAACTTGCGGCTGTTTTTTGATCTAGTACCTCCTGCAAAACTTCGTTCGTGAGGCACAACTGAATAGTGGACAAAGCTTTCTCATGCAATTCTTCCCATACTTCATCTGTCGTGTCCGGTTTCTTCCCTTTAGTAAACAAAGTCTTCTCCAAACCCTGCTGCGTAAGAACGGCTAACATACGAACCTGCCATAGGTTGAAACTGCCGCTCCCATCAAAATTTTTGATATTAAATTTCGTTGCTGAACTCGAAGCCATAATTTATTTCAAATCGAAGAAGCGCGCACGAACTCCTCGAACAACACGAATCAAAATCCCAGCAGAAGATGTTCCTCCGGCATGAAGCACAAGCACCAATTGGGAACTCGTTCGATATTATAAACTTCGATGTTAAAAGCAATCTGACCAAACTGTGGCTTCGTGGAGAACTCGAAGACCGATTAGCTCTCTGACGGTTCAGTAGAAAACTTTGACGAAATTGTAGAAACACTTTGACGAAATCACCCTTGATTGGTGAAGAACTGCGATTGTGTCGTGCACCCACGAATTGCAAATTGGGACCGAGCTTCAATTCCCACAGACGGTGAAAATTCTCTTTGTTCGCACTAATTCAAGTCCATCTTGAATTGCACGCCACTACCAAACAAAATTGGTTCACTAGATCTGCTCCAATTCTCGTGCAAGGTGTGTTTGGATATCAAAAACTTTGACTTTTGCAGACAAGAACCCCCCAATCAACCACCGCTTCTCTCTCGTTAAAAAAAAATTGCAGTCCTTTCAATGTCAAAGACGGGATGTAGAATTGTTGACGTCGGGAGGCTGACTATCCAGGACGTTCAACCCGGCGTAAACGCACGAACTCCAAATATCCGAAATCCAAATATCCGAAATCAAATCGTCTTGCACCGAAGACGAAATCCAAATTTCCGAAATCCAAATCGCCGAAATCAAAATAGACGAAATCCAAACTCCCGAACTCTCGTGTCTCTCTTTCGTCGACGGATGAACTTTGAACTCTGATACCAGTTTGTTACGACAATGCAGAAACTAAAACGAAATTGAGACAGGGACGAAGAACAAAACACCAAGATTTACGTGGAAACCCTTGCGGGAAAAACCACGGGAGAGAGGAGAAGCAAAATCCACTATGAGAATCAAGGGATTACAAAAGAAGCAACGTAAGCTTCTCTCTTACTGACGGTACGAGAAAAGATCAATATTTATATTATTACCCCTCAAACCCTAATGTTGGCCCAAGACCCATAACTTAAGCATATTTCATATTCAAGGCATACATAACAATTCGTTTGTACGATGAAGAATTTGCAGCATGTTTCAAAACATATGTAAGTTGCATATGGACCAAAATCAAGTTATTAACATTTTATATATCATTAATTAAAATATATGTTATTAACTTTGCATGTGTGACTTTAGGTTCACAGCAATCATGATCAAGTTGAAGAGCAAGGATATCATTTTGTCGCTAATAAAGTTCGTCCCTAAATTCGCGGCAAAGCCAAAATTAGTGATGAAAAAACAATGTTGTCGCTAATTTCAGCGACGAACCTGGTTTCGTTGTTGATTTAGCAATGATTTAGCGACGAAATTCTTTTTGGTCGCTAATTAGCGACGGACTCTTTTCGTGGCAAATATTAGCACGCAAGAAAAATTCGTTGTAGACCGTAATAGCGGGCAAAACAAAAAAAATATGAACCAGTTTCTAAAAACCCTAAGAAGAATCACCCCCTTCGTCTTAAAAGAACCAAGCAATATCACTCCCTTCCCCTCTTCAGAAACCCTAAGACTGATCTTCGTCTTCAGTTCGCTCCAGTACCATCTGAGCCGACCGTCTCTGATCGACGCTACATCTCCTCCAGCTTCATCGCTCCGGCGCGACTGCTCTGTTTCTTGCTTTTCGTTCAATTTTTTCGTCTCCTGTGACCCACCAGCTCTCTCTCGACTCTCAGTTCACCTCTCCCGTCCGCGGCTGTCGCGGCTCTCTCTCGGATTTCAGTTCACTTTCCCTATGCGGCTCCTGTGACCCGCCAGCTCTACCCCCGCCGTTCGCTGTCCGCCGTCCTTGTCCCGGTGAGTCTCACACGATCATAGTTTGTCCCTCGTCTCCTCGCCCAAGCCCTATTAGGGCGGCCCTCGCGGAGATTGACGAGCGTTCCTTGCTGATTTGTGCGAGCGCCGCTTTAGTCGGAATGCTGCTTTTCTGAATTGGTTTTGTTCTCTGTTATTTTTTTGATTTCATGGCTTGAGCACTCTCTGAAAATGTATGTATAGCCAAAAATGAACCCCATCTCAAATCAGGTCAAGTTTTGATTGTTCAAGTGGATTATGTAGTAATAAGATCCGCCAAGCCTTATTTGGCCACTCGAGGAGCAACTGTTCATGGTCATTATGGAGAAATCCTTTGCGAAGGGGGTACGTTAGTTACATTTATATATGAAAAATCGAGATCCGGTGATATAACCCAAAAATAGGATAAACTAGAACCCTCTAGGCAATATTTTTATAAAAAAATTCATAAAAATATCATGAAATGCCAATCCTCAGGCTTTATTTGTATAGTCTTTATTCCTTGATAATCGAAGCCCAAAGTATTCAAAGTAAATTTTTGACAAGTTGAATTTGGAGAGGCTTCATATTATGGTAGCTTAGGCTGCGTTTGGTAAAGTTTCTGTTCCTGGGAACAAATTTGAAATAGAAATATTTTTTTTTGTATTTTTGTTTCCGGTTACGATTTTTGGGAACAGAAACTCATTTGGTAAGTAAAAAAAAAAAAATTCCCCGAAAGGAAATATCGGGGATGATCAACTACCGACGGAGGGCGGCGACGATCGACGGCAGCCGACGAGGTCGGCGACGGGCGGCAGCCGCGGTGGCTTGTACGAGCTCACCCTCGAGTTGTTTCTAAAAAGTGTTTCAAAACCCATAAACCAGTTTTTTTTATTTCTTTTTTTGTCTTCGGAATATTATCATACGCGTTTTTGTTCCAAAAGTGTTCCGAGAACATTTTGGAACAGAAACACTTTTCAGAAAGTATTACCAAACGCAGCCTTAGCTGTCCTCGCTACTGCATTTGATTCGGGGCTTAACAGTGAAAGAAATGGAAGAGGTTCGTGGTGACATCAAAATGCATCTCCATTTGGACACAGACACCGACGCATGTTGATTATTGGATGGTAATATACTTTTTCTTATTTGCACGCGAATGGTTTTGAGAACTTTCATTTAGTGTCTAAGGCTGCGTATGGATGGTAGCCATGAAAAGTGTTTCTGTTCCAAAAATGTTTCGGGAACACTTTTGGAACAGAAACGCGTATGGTTCAAAAATGTTCCGAAAGTGTTCCGCGGATCACTTTTGTGCCAGGGAACACTTTTGAAGGAATAAAAAAAACTTGCTTCTGAATTTTTAGAACACTTTTGAAACCACCATCCATCGTCGCCGACGCGGCTACCACCTGCTACCTCGCTAAAAGCTGACCGCCTCCGCCGGTCGCCGGCCGCTGCCGCCGAACGCCTGTCACCGGTTGCTGTCCCCGGACGCCCGTCACCAATCGTCAGCCGCCGCCGCGGATTGGTAGCGGTAGCCGGCCGCAGCCGCTGTTGATCGTCAGTCGCGGTCGCCGCAGCCGATCGTTGGCCACCGCAGCCGGTCGTCGGCCGCAATCGCTGCCGCCGGTCGTTGGCCGCCGCCGCCGCCGTCGCCGGCCGATGACCGAAAAAATATATTTTTTTTTTACTTACCAAACGCGTTTTTTCCCCAAAAATCGTAGTTTTGAACAGAAACACAAAAAAATGTTTCTATTCAAAAAATACTCCCAGGAACAGAAACGCTACCATACGCAGCCTAATAGTCATTATATGACTCAATTCTCTGAATCCTTGATTTTGGTATCTATCCCAGTCAAGGAAGGTGCTATATGAGCTTTATGAGATCATCGACACATAACATGGTTGTTTGGCCTTTGAGCAGTGCAAGGATGTTAGCTAAACGTAGTGTCTAAAGGGTAAATTATTCAGAGTAGTATAAGCAAAGTTGACCTTCTGGATCTACAGATTCTCATTTCTTTGTCTTACTGAGCAGACACTTCTGGTGGTTTGCGATTGGGAGCTGGTAGAAACTAGAATAAAAGGATGCACTCTATCGATGTAGAGTGCGTGGGGAGGAGCCTCCTGCTGAGTTTCTTGCAGAAGAAAGGGGTATACATTCTCTCATTGAAGCAGATGTGACGGATTATCTGCATAAGAAGACCTACCAAGAGCTGGTGTGGAGACTCAGTTGCGTTCTGGCACAGCTAAGGTCGTGGAGTTTTGGGAGGCTATCCTCAACCGTGTCCACACATACAAGGCAAAGGTATGTTTGTTTTGATTTTCTTGCACTGTTGAGAATGTATGTTTTGGTACATCAATTTGACTGAATGAAACATAGCCATTTTTGAAAGAATTCCATGCGAAAATGTTGCGCAAGCATCTTCAATGTCTGGAGCAGCCTGTGGATGTCGTTGATAAATCAGAAACTGCTAATGTCCTCAGTCCTATACAAGAAGAAGGTGCGCCTGACGGTATGTCTCTGTCTACTGATAACTTCGCTATAGAAATCTTGCTTCATCTTTCAGTTCAGACTGAGTACTAAGTTTACCATTCCCATAATTTTAGAGAATTGTAGTTAGGGCATGAGCTGATCAAGACGAAAACACGCGACTTAAATCAAACAAGGATAAGAGAATATGTAGATAAGGGAATTGTAGTCCTTGGTGCATAAGAAAGTGACGTTGTAAAGCTGTTATCAGAACTTATGGACATTGGAATTTGACGTAGAGGGCTACAATTGCCAGCTGAATTTTGAAGAAAACTTGATGGTAGCATTGAAATTAGATCATCACTACTAGCGGAATCCAAGAGCTATTTTGAGATTTTAGTCTATCCCTTCTCTATATGGCTAGCAGACATATTTTGTCAAGGTAGCCAATATCATTCCCTGATTGCCAGGTGCTGCCCGACGTTATTCTTGGTAATGAGGCTTGATTGGTTAAATATCAAATTAATTGCAGAATCTGAGCAAAGAATCGATCTTTGTGGGGGTGAAAATGAATGCCCTCTCACTGTTTCAGCATATCGATGCGATTGTATCAAAAGCAAAGCTTATTTACCTTGGAAACTGTCATGCGTGAGAAATATTGATCATTTTGAAATGTAGCCACTCGAATTCTTGTGCTCTCTTGGTGCTGGTGATGACAATGCATAACTGTTGATCATGGTGTTGGGTCAATGATTTCTCGTAGTTGAAGCTCATATTTTGCTGGTATGCATATCATGATGTACATTTTGACCAATTGAGACTTTTCTCAATAACGTTCCTCACTTTTCTCTATAAATGTTGCCCATGCGCCCACAAGCTAGGATTGCAAAGAAGGCTAAAGCAGAGATGCCTAAGAAAAAAAGGAGCGATGACGATGAAGATGATAACTGGGATGGGTCTAGTTCAAGACATTCTCTGATCTTTTAGCCAATGCTGAGTCTTTTGTTGTGAGATTTATGCTTTCCTTCTTAATGTCATGGCATTTTGGTGTCTGTGGATGGGTCTAGTTCAGGACATTCTCTGATCTTTTGCTAAATCAGTGGCAAAAAAAGAGAATGGTAGATGTTTTGTAAATATATTATTAAGTGGATGTTTCACCTTCCACCCTTCTTCCTCTTCTAATGAGGATTGATTTCGTACATTAAGGAGGATTGATGAGGATTGATTACGTACATTAAGAAGGATTGATTACGTACATTAAGGAGAATTTATGATGATTGATGTTTAGCCTTTCATATTTCATGAACGTTTTTACTCTCCTGCCTATAAATAGAGGCTTGTGTAACTTATTGAAGGGAATGAAAAGAGTTGACATTTTACTCTCACTTTTTTCTTGTCTCTTCTTTCTCTCATTATATTCTCGGGAGAGTTCTCTGAGTTGATTCCAAAGATCGCCGTTTTCTTTCACAACACGTTATCAGCACGAACCGGTTAGAATCTTGGATATTGCTCAAGGTAACGCATCTTACTTCTCCTTCTAATATCTCTACAATTTATTTTGAATATGTCAAACATTACCAAGAGAGAGTTTGCGACGTTAGATATTACCAAAAGTAATTATCTAACATGGATTTTTGATGTCAAGATACACTTGACATTGTTAGATCTCAGTCAATCTATTATTCCAGAATCTAATTATGCTCCAGCCCAGAAGGCTAAGGCTCTTATCTTCATTCGTCACCATTTACATGAGGATTTAAAGGCTGAATATCTGATTGAGGAGGACCCTGCAGTTTTATGGCAATCCCTAAAGGATCGTTTTGATCATCAACAAGAAGTTGTCCTTCCTCATGCGAGGTTTCAATGGATCAATTTACGCTTTCAGGATTTTAAATCCGTAGCAGAATATAATTCTTCCATTCATCGAATTGTATCACAATTAAGACTCTGTGGCCAGCAGATCACAGAGACTGAAATACTGGAAAAAACATTATCTACTTTTCATGCCAATAACCTTGTACTCCAACAGCAGTATAGGGCAAAGAATTTCTCCAAGCATTCAGAGTTAATCTCAGCACTACTTGTAGCTGAAAAGCACAACCAGTTGTTGATACAAAACCACAATTCTCGTCCTATTGGATCGGCACCTATGCCTGAAGCACGTGTCGCACGTCATAGAAACAAGAGCCACGGGCATTGGAAGGACAAATGGCATAACTTGAAAAATCAGTCTTATAAAAGCCAAGATAGAGGTTCACAAGGACCTAAATGTGGTCCACAAAGAAAAGAAGGTCCAGAAGTGCCTAACTAGATTGGTGGCAATGTTTCCCATAGATATGGTTCTACAGGCCATTGGTCTCGTACTTATCGCACCCCAAAACGCCTGGTTGATCTCTATCAAAGAGTACAAGACGAGAGAAAAAGGGAAGCCAATGTTGCAACCAAGCCTTTAATGGAGAATGAAGAATCATCTCTTAACAATACACTTTTTGATATTGATTATTTTCTGGATTTAGATTAAGCAATATATATAAGTCTATGTTAATTTTTATTTACGTGTATTCTATCGGTATTTGAATAATATTTATGTTTAATATTGTAATTCCATTTCTTATTCTTTTTATTAGTCATCAATGATGCTAAGTAATTACCTCGAGAAGAACAATGGTATTCTTTGTCTTGTAGACAGTGATACTACACATACTATCCTCTAGCAGAGGAAGTTCTTTGAAACATTGAAAAAATGCGAAGGGATATCACCACTATTTCAGGCGATAGTAACATTATTACAGGCTCCGGAAGAGCTCATGTAATACTACCAATGGGCACAATTTTTTTTTTTTATTAATGATGCTTTATTTTGCCCACGGTCTAAAAGGAACCTGCTCAGCTTTAAAGATATTCGTTCCAATGGGTTTCACATTGAAACCGAGACCGAAGGTAGCAAAGAATACTTGTATCTAACCCAGATGAATGGATGCAAAAAATATGGAAAAGTTATGTTAACACCTAAATTTTGATTTTTAGAAATTCATTCATTTCAACATAAAATGGGAGTTAACCATAATTCTCGCAAAAATAATAAAATCGCATGCATTGCATATTTATTTGTTCTCTCATGCATTGGCATTCAGGCGAAGGCGAGTCGATCGAGCTTAATTTAACAGGTGAAGGGACCAAGATCAATTTGCGAATTTTCGATCATGAAAGGAGGATGGTCGAAATTTTTAAGTTGTTTGGGCTTAGTTCGAGTTCAATTCAGTCCATTTTAATTCTTTTAAAAACAAGGCTTTTAATTAATTACCCGGTTAATTAATTAAAGCCCGATTAGGCTCCAGATTCGCGCAAATAAGCCCATTGATTAAGGTTTTCGGCCAAGCCCTCATGCACCCCCATTATGGAATTTTAACACCCAAGCTTGTCAAGGATTAAAACTTCAATCTAACGGCCATTATTTCTTGACTCCGATTGTCGAGGATAAACCCTACGGTTCATGGCTTTTCTTAGTCTATATATATCTCACATTAGCCTAGGGTAAAAGAGGAGGCCACAATTCAATTGAATATTTGGCAGAAGTTCGGGAGACCACATTGAATATACATATATGGCAGATTTGAGAGAAGGGGAAAGCTTGTGATTTTTGGGAGCCGAAATCTCTTTGTTTTGCCTTGGGTGGTTTTGCACGTCGTCCAACTAGTGTGCCTTCCTCTGACGTTGACACCTCTTGTTCAACAAGGCCATAGTTGGAGACTTTTTGTTGGTGCTCCTGTTGAGTTCCTTGTCTCGAAGCCACAATTCAAGAAGACTTGGGGTCCTGAGTCATTGGTGCTTTGCACGTGGAAGGATAGTTGTTACCAATCCCTAAACGCTATTTTTGCAGATCAGCCATCAGTCGCATAGCTGCCTCAATCAGCCCGAATTTTTGCTACAAGTTAAGGGATCTTTTCGCTGCTATTGGGAGTTCAATTTGCTGCAGTTCATGACAAAAAAACAACACTGTTTTTGGACACTTTCAATAACTATTCAGTGCAGATTTTGCCCGCTGTCCACAATGAATTTTATTGTTGTTGACGCATGGTTTCATCACTATTTTGTGCAGATTTTTAGGCGGATTCATGCTCAAAATTACCACTGCAAGTTGAGCCTTGACAAGCTGCAAAATTCGCCTTCATCGATGCCTTTAATCTGTGCGCTAATCCCTATGGCCAATCGGTTCAGTTTTTTCAAGTTTCAAGCACGAGATTGTTTCGAAGCTCGAATTCGGAAAGTTATCCGCGAATTAGGTAACAATCGTAATCTGAATATATTTTAGATACATTGTTGCCTATTTCGTATTATTCATATCTAATCATATCTTGAGAATATTGAACACGCTTCGAATTTCGGATTATGTCTAGAAAACATTGAATATGTTTGCGATCTCATGGATGCACTTTGGGATATTTGATATGTCTCGTAATCCAAGTTTGTATTAATCTTATCCCGGAGATATTGCATGTATCATTTGAAATATTCAGAATATCACGGATTCAAGTTTGGAATTTTTGACAAAATCTGAGCATACAAGATAAGTGTTTATTGTGGATGGATATTTTGAACATATCTTTAACAATTTGGAAATTATCTGAATTTTTTTTCAAACTTCAAGAGATAATTTTCTAAGTTTAAAAGATATGATCCTTTACGGATAGGACCTTATGTCCTTTAAAATTTCGGCACCTATCCCTAGTTTTGCCAAAGATCATTTAATTTTAATTCAAATAATTTTATAATCTACCTTGAGTACGATACATGCTCCCTTGTGCCTTGTCCCTCGGAATATGTACAATATGGATGACTATTTGACTTCACCCCTGAGGTACGATGTCATCCGCACATCAATTTGTCTAACCTATCCCATAACTTTGGGACCGGACCGATAAATTTCAAAATTCACTATCTGACCCGACCCCCAGAGTACGACGTGAATAAATTACTTTTTGACCCGACCCTCAGGGTACGAAGCGAATTCATCGAAAATTTCGGAATTTAAGGTGTATTATGCTCAAGGTTTATTATACTTTTATTTGGTTCATTTTTCATAAAAATCACAAAAAAAAAATCACAAAAATCATGAAAGCATAAAAATCATCATGCTATGGTATTAAATGAATTTTTTCGGAGTTCACATTAAAAGACGACTCTTAATATAAATTAGATTTTAACTAATCAATTTGTGTTAATTGTCAAACCAATTCATCGAAAACCGAAAATTCATTAAAGGTTACGACATCTCATTTGCATTTCATATAGTCTAGTTCGTCATGCATTTTCATGTTTTTAGTATAGTCCATATTGCATGTCATGTAATTTGAAATTCATGTTCACTTTGCAACAAATTCAATTTTTCTCTAAAATCATTCATGCAATGTTTGAAATAAATCATCTTGCATGTCATATAGGTTAGTTCCTCTCTTGCACATCATATTGTTAGAAATCATGTTTTATATGCATTAAAATTCATCTTTTAATGTCATCACCATTCATGTCATAGAGTTGCATTTGCAATGCATTTAATCAAGAAAATCCCAAAAAAAAATAAATTGCACCTTAATCTTCGAGTGGAATCAATTGAATTGGCCAATCAAGAAAATTTTTCACAAGAATAGTACCGAAAGGGTGTTAATTGGAAAATTAACATAATCAAGTCCCCGAACCTAAATTTCTGGTTAGTAGAAAATAAAGTATTCTCCCGTACTTTATTTAGGTATCTAATCTACCTACCAAAAAAGATTAGTTGCGGCTCCGAAATTAAAAATCTTTTGATTAAAATCAAGTGAACCTAAGTCACGAATTGGTAGAGCTTGGGAGAGCTCGCGCTAGGTTAGTTAATTCATTTAATTAATATTGTAATCCATTAACCCGAAATTCAAATCGATTTTTAGGTCGCGACAACTTGGCGACTCCGCTGGAGACTTGAGAATTGAATTTTTCGAAAAATTGGGATTAAATGTGGACATTGAATTTTTCGGAATTTTCATATTCCTTTAGTGGACTTAGGCCGAATTCTTGTGATGATCTTTCCTCTGATTGGCTTTATCTCATTGATTTTTAGGTGTTATATGTTTTTGTAGGGCAAATTTAAATGTTACTAATCTTTGTTTTGCAGGGTAGTATAGTTTAATTTTATTCCTGATTGTATATTATGCCATGTGTCCGCATGTATATATTGCATTGCATTTTCTCCGCAATCGGATCCGGATTGCTAGTAATTAGGATGGTATCGCGCGGGTATCCACCTCACCTCACCCCCGAGGTTCGGTTGACCCGTCCGTCGATCCCGACGATTTTCTTTGTGTTGGAGACTTCTCCCCTTACCAGACCCTTATGGCACGGGTAGAATCTTGACCATAGCCGAAGTTTTGGAGTTAGACCTAACCAAACCTCTTTGGTACGGTCCGTTTTTGAAATTTCATTTTGCCTATATAATTAATTAATGAACCTGCATCCATACGCATGTGATTGTGATTGTGTTCTTCATGGTAAATTCTTATATCTCATCTTGTAATTTATTCATTTTTTATTTTGGGTCGGTCCATGGCTATTTAGGTATTTTCCTCACGGTCTTGTCGAGTCATGTCATTTTACTTATGCATCCCTAGGACTCTCATTTAGGAGTTTTTCTAAATTTCATGGTTTTATTGCTTTTCAGTCAATAAATCAGTTTTGTTTCTGGTCTGCACCAATTTATTTGCACGAATTTTTTGACCATTTTTTTAATTAATTCTAACTCCCATGCATGGAATGAAAAATGTTCGTGGACCCGTACACTTTCATGTCAAAATTTTTGGGCCGATCCAATAGATTTTCCATTTTCTACGGAATTAATGGCCGAGATGGAGCAGGCTGGAATTTCACACAATTTCTGACTCCAGAATCACTTCGTGATTTATTATTAGTAAATGGGCTCATTCGTCGAATCATGAAACATGAAGTTGTAGGATGGGTTTTAAACTAATGGGTTGCAAATTTTGGGACCTTGATTCATCTTTTTAAGAGCCCATTCACTCTCCAAACAAAAACCGGACAAAGCAGTTTTTTGAACGAAATTCTTCTAAAGATGTATTAAACTGAATTAATCTGTTCATTTCTAGTCCTAGGCCCAAACATGAAAGTTTTTCATCATCCTTTCGGCTATGATTTCTTTACGTTTCATGTCAGTTCGATCACTCTTCGATTTTTGACGAATTTTCTTGCAAAATCTGACGAAACTGGAATTTTCGGGTCATGGTCACGAGTCAAGTTCGAGTGATGGTTCGATCTAGAGTCATGGATTGACACATCATTTTCATTCATCATACTCATTCGATGATTACCTTTTGCAGGAAATTTAACACCGCGTGCATAAATTACTCGATCAGGTCCACTCATCAATGCAATCATCGAGCAAGCTACCTAAGCGATGAGCCGATGGTCCATTTATTTTTGCACAATCCCTTGCATGAGACATTTCCCGTCTTCTAAATGTCTCGAATACTTTCTCAATTTTGAGGATTTACTTTCAGAATTAATTCAAGGGCAGAGGGTAGATTCTTAACTCTGACCATGCGTCGGCCTGATCAATCCTAGGATTGTCCCGCACATGGCGATCAAGCAATTGAAGCAGGCTACACATCCTTGGCCAATTCTTCGCTGCTTTTGATGTCCCCTGATCAACCTAAATGATGGCACCCGAGGGTAATCCTTAGCCGATCCCTTGATTGACTCACCAATCACATTACGTTGGTGAATTCATACACCAGTCAATTGGCCAGTCTAAGAAAATTCATGCTTCGCTCTCAACTGATCCTTCGATTATGCTCTGTCAATAGAAAGGATACGATACCAAGGCCCCCCAATTCCAAAGGAAGTATCTCTTGGCTTGCCCGATCATTATTGGAAATGAATTTCTCTTTCCTTCTTGCAGGCGCCAAGTTAGGAAACATGTTTTCAGTTGCTACCACTAAAGAAAATTGTTAACCTGGAGCTGGTCAAAATATTGCACATCCCATCTTTTAGCATTCCTATTCATGCACATTTTTCAATGTAGGATCAGATGTGAAAACGAGTGGCTCGCCGAAGCACAAACTGAGTTCCCAGCACTAGCCATGTCTGGAGCAATCTTATATCTTGGCGAAAGCTATACTCTTACCCATCCTGACTGAAAATGGGGGCAAGCAGACCCCGACTTAGAAAATGGAGTATATCTCTTTGTTTCACATTATTTTGAGGGTGACATTTTCCTTTTGCAGGAACATACGACCGACCATGATGGTCATCGCCATTAAATTGGGACAACCAGAGCACCTCAAGTCTTACCCAACTCCTTCATACGCGTGTCCCTCGCTCCGGGACAAAGAAGAAAATGAGCCAATCTTCAACCTGAAGAGTAGGAACCCCGATTTCTTTGATTTTCTCACATGTTTTGGGGCAACTTAGATTTTTTTGCTCCTGATAATCTTCTCGCATTCTTGCATGGTCATTTTCTTGAGCAAAATGCATGAGGTTTTCATGAAACACGACACAATACTCAGAATTTCCATACCCATGTACTTTGAAAATGCTCACGGCCCTGGTTTATGCATGATTGTTCTTCATATTTAATTTACCAACTCTGAGCAGGGAACGTGAATTGCATATGATGCATCGAATGTACCTAATGGGGCGTGACAAGATGATGAAAGGCAAGCCATTTCAATACATGTCCCATATTTAATCCCCAGTGAGTTGAGTTGTATTATTCCGCATTCTTCATGGCGAAGGGTTTTCTCGCAAAAGGTACGATAGCTGAAATGACATTCAGTTCTCTATCCTAAACAGTACATGTTGTCCATTGCAAACCCGTTTGAGCGACGATTTCATTTCTCAACCCTGTCAAGAATCACCCCACATTGGGCCAGAACGAGTAATTCCAGTAGCAGAACGAGATAAATGGTTAGAAATTATTTTACTCGGACTAACATTAATCTTCGAGTGTTTCTTTGCATTTATGCTCAAACATTAAGTCAAATGTCTTAGGATGATGAATAGCATTTATTTCTCTATCCTATACACTATATCCTTTGCATAGCCTACTTGAGCCTACAAATTCATCTCTTAAACCCATGTTGGTGATCATTTGCTCATTCCAAGACAAAGACGAAGATGACGTCTGAAGAAGATAGGGTCAACAGAAAACTCCTCAATGAACTCATTCTTTATGTGACGTGATGTTTTGCATAATTTTTGTTTGTTCTGGTTGTAATTCCTGGTTCAAAATCATGGGATTGTAAAAAAAAAAATAACAACAAATTCAGTTTGAAAGAAAAGGGCCCACTAAAAAAAAACATGGGTTCTCTCTCGAAAATGGGAGTTGGGAGTAAGAAAAGCAAGGGCTGAACTGAAAGAAAATTTGGGGCATGAAAAAAGCAAAGTGCCTATCAAAAGCAAGGCCAATGCCCATTTGAATGATTGTACAGTACTTCTAAATTTTTCATGTCATTTTGTAAATTCCATGTGTTTACATTTTCTTGTAAATCATGAACGGAGTCCAATTATAAAGAACACTCTCCAGTCAATCTGCAAAGTGCAATTCCCAGCAGAAGGCTACCATCTCTCAACCAACGATGATATTCTTTGAAGACATTTTCAAAAGGCTAAGATCAGTGACAAAGCAGCAATGATCATCAACATCAAACCCTTCTCATACATATATTCTAAGCCAAAATGAGCCTTTTCATTCATCAGTCCCTTATCCTAACCTACGTTACAACCCTTCACAGTCTCTTCTGATTAGGGCACTTGAGTTAACATAGAGTTAAATGATTTTAAGCATTGCTCGAAGAAGTTCGAGCAAGATTGTTTCTCTCTCATTTTTGTAGGGTTCTTGTAAACCCGAAGCAGATGACGGAGATTTTCATTTCATAAGCCTTGACTCGACTGGAGTCTCATTTGAAAACCTTTGACCTAGCCCACATTACGGTCCAGATTAAGACCTCCAGATCGGCTCAGTCGTACCAATTGCGAGATTACTCGAACCAATGCGATGATGGTAAGATTGAGTGATTTCTTTTGAATCCCGCTGTCAGGATAAACTGTTTTTCTCGAGAGTGAGAGAAAGCCCTTTCGAACTTAAGTCTCCATTCAGGTTACATCCGAGGTACTCACAATGTGATAACCTCCCTGATCAAAATTGGTATTGCAAATTTGACAGAATAGTTAAGCATGAACCATGTTATGAAACATTATTTCATTTGCAGTATAATTTTGCATCAAATCGTTGAACATGTTTCAGCATGTACGCTTGCTGCCTCTGACATGGTCTGGCAGGTAGCACAATCCCAATGTTCGAATTACCTCTTGAGATCTTTGAATTCATTCGAAGGTCATTAAATTAATGAGCCTTGCTGGAAAATGCCGATCAGAATTGTCAGAAAGGTCAGACAGATTTTCTTGTTGGCAAATTCCCCAGTGAAGCTTTTAATGTAACCCAAAGCTCACAAATTTTTCTAGCATATGAAGTTGTATTTGCATTGATTTTATGCATATCATCATCCTTTGAAGAGAATGGACAGGTATGATGCAGTTAACCTACCCATCACTTACTCATTGCTCAGAAAATTCAGGTAAGTTTTCTGAACCTTTTTAGATCGACCTTAGTCGTTATCCCTCTTGTGGTCGCACTGGCAATTTGCAGGCGTCACACCATTTTGTATTCATACTGATCCAATTTAGATGATACATCTCTTGCCTTAATACGGAGAGACCTACTAATACGAAGAAGGTCGCAAGAGATAACCTACGAACTTGGTTGAAGTCCACGAAGGTGATTTCCCAATAACAAACTTGTCTATCCCTAGTTGAAGTCCACGAGGGTGACTTCCTAGTTTACCATCTCATGTGGAGATCCACGAGGGAGATCTCCTGAGAACCAATTTCATGGTTGAAGTCCACAATGGTGACTTCCTAAGAGACAAATTATCGACTCATGGTTGAAGTCCACGAGGGCGACTTCCTAAGAGACAATTTATCGACTCATAGTCGAAGTCCACGAGAGTGACTTCCTAAGAGACAACCTACCGACTCATGGTTGAAGTCCACGAGGGCGACTTCCCAAGAGACAGCTTACCAACTCACGGTTGATAGTGCACGAGGGTCACTTCTCGAGAGATAAATTGCTAGCTCGAACCATAACTCGAGCACATTTTCAAACTCTACACAGATCTTGCGCCATTTCGCGTCAGAAGGAGGCTTCTGGCAATAGATGAGCCAGTACCTTAGCATCCTAGCATCTATTGGAGGTCTGGAGGTTAAGGGAACCATTAGCTTATGAGGTATTTGGTAAAATATGTATTTTCATGGGTGATCCATGTGCAGACTTCTTTAATGTGAGATAGGAGAAGTTTCAGTACATGTTATTTATAGCATTTCATTTCATGCATCATCTCTATTTGCGTTAAAAAAAATGGGATTTAAAACTCCCGCCAAAAATTTCATTCATCATTTGCAATTGCAAAATTTAGGTTTCAATTTTAGTCTTTGAGTGGAACCTCTACGAGCTTTCACTCAAAGACGGGCAGCTGTTAACACCTAAATTTTGATTTTTAGAAATTCATTCATTTAAACATAAAATGGGAGTTAACCATAATTCTCGCAAAAATAATAAAATCACATGCATTGCATATTTATGTGTTCTTTCATGCATTGGCATTCAAGCAAAGGCGAGTCGATCGAGCTTAATTTAACAAGCGACGAGACCAAGATCAATTTGCGAATTTTCGATCATGAAAGGAGGATGGTTGAAATTTATAGGGATTTGGGCTTAATTCGAGTTCAATTCAGTCCATTTTAATTCTTTTAAAAATAAGGCTTTTAATTAATTACCCGGTTAATTAATTAAAGCCCGATTAGGCCCCAGATTCGCGCAAATAAGCCCATTGATTAAGGTTTTCGGCCAAGCCCTCGTGCACCCCCATTATGGCCGAATTTTAACACCCAAGCCCGTCAAGGATTGAAACTTCAATCTAACGGCCATTATTTCTTGAATCCGATTGTCGAGGATAAACCCTACGGTTCATGACTTTTCTTAGTCTATATATATCTCACATTAGCCAAGGGTTAAAGAGGAGGCCACAATTCAATTGAATATTTGGCAGAAGTTCGAGATGCCACATTGAATATACATATACGGTAGATTTGAGAGAAGGGGGGAGCTTGAGATTTTTGGGAGCCGAAATCTCTTTGTTTTGCCTTGGTGGTTTTGCACGTCGTCCAACTAGTGTGCCTTCCTCTGACATTGACACCTCTTGTTCCACAAGTCCATAGTTGGAGACTTTTTGTTGGTGCTCCTGTTGAGTTCCTTGTCCCGAAGCCACAATTCAAGAAGACTTGGCGTCCTGAGTCATTGGTGCTTTGCACGTGGAAGGATAGTTGTTACCTGTCATGCCCCGACTCTCGAGCCCGCGACATCCCTTGCCAAATTCCCACGAAGTTATAGAGATAGCGTCCCAGGCACACTATCGACCTAATACTTACTTACGCAAGCGGAAACGTTTTAACTCCTTGACAGCATAATCAAACAGGGATAAAAAAGTAGACAGTCACGACAGTCATTCAAAAACATACAATTACAAATCATTCGACATACACAGATGAGTAGATTATTCTTAACCCTACTTAGCTATAACTACCAAATACAACCCCACACTTTAGGGTAGCTAGACAAGACCTCAAAGGGTTACTCAGTTAGGTAAGGTTAACTTCCCATCTACTTCAAAAGACTAAACCAATGGCCAATCCTTGGCGTCCGCGAGTCTTCATCCGAAGGGACCTGAAATTGTTATCTCACGACGGGGTGAGAATAAATCTCAGTGAATCAAGCCTAAGCTCGGTTAGGAAACTGATTCACCCAAGGCATCCTAACAGAAGGTTCACTTAAACATGTACCACAGTCAATCACAATCACAGAAGGATAATCATCCACATGCACACTTACCAGCTTCTTCAGCCACACATAATGCAATGCTTGACTCGACTCAGTAGTCATATCAATCAATCACTCAAACAAGCATCACATCCATAAGTATGCACAGGACACCACACCAGTCCATTTATTAACGATGATCGTGCCCACGGCATATGAGAGGATCTACGCGAAAGGGGTCGTGATTCGACTCTCACAAATAACGCGATCCAGTATCTCAGTACAATCCAACGTTCTATCGGCAGAATCGGGCTACGTTCCTTTACTCTCGGCAACGGCTACTACGAGAGGTGTCTCCAGTGCACCCAGCACGGCACCAGCAAGTAGGCATCCCTAAACGGGGCGTCGATCCAACACCAGTTGCAACCGGCATCCGACCAACTCTACATCCGTACTAGTTAACACCGGATCAGAGTTGCCGTGCTTCTGACAAGTCGTCTGATTCCACCAGATTGGTGCGAAACGAACTTGCCAGGAATGCATCATCGTTCCTCCCTCGTATGACCACACAATCCACATCCAGCAATCAACCCATTTCATTATCTTTGGTTAAGGCCGTATGCTCACACAAGCATGTAAAAGTCTTGGCCGAATGTCATTTTCATGCTAAAATATATCTTTTGATTTTACACACGGTCATATGCATATGCAACTATCCACTAGTCACTACAACTACATACAGGGAAATTGACCCCCAATCAACGATCAACATCCAACCGTCATTCCAGCCAATCAATCAAGCCATCCAACGAGGCAATCAATACAACCTCGAACAATCAATCCGATTATGCCACATAAAGGCTCGAATTCGTGTAATAATCATTTATTAATCACTAGTTGATTTAAATCCTCGATCGCTCGCTCGTCTCTAGCCTATCGCTCGCTCGTGATCAAACAGCGGCAATCCATTGCCCAATCAATCAATCAATATTCATCTAGCAACAATTAGCCACAGACAATGTAATCTTTCCGACTAACCAAATCGATCGGCCATTTAACCTAATCCCAATTTCTATTTAGACCGGCCCCGATCATGTACCTAAATTTCATAATTAACAAAACGACTAATCCTAGGCGCAATTAGCCCCCTAACCAAGGATTATGGTCAACTCACTATTAGCTAGCTCGGGCGGTCTCAAAAATGACGACACGGCGTCGACGGTTCTCGGTGACGACGGCGGCGGCGGCGGTTCTTGGCGAACCTAGGTTTAACGCGCGGAGACTCGTCCCAACACTTCAAGGACGCCTCGAAAAGGTCAGGCAAGACGGTGGTGGCAACGTCAGAGCTCCGGCGAGCGGCGGCCGGCTGTGAACAGTAGCAGTCAGAGAAAAATAGAGGAAAACATGGCTGTTTTGTGGCGAACAACGGCCTCAAGGACCAAGGCGAGGCCGGGAAGGGCTGGGGGACTCACCAGCAGGTCGAGGGGGATCTTCGGTACTGGCTAGGGGTGGCGGACGGCGGTCAGAGATGGCGGAACGCCGGCTGGACAGAACCAGCCAGAACAGGACTTCTCGCGCGCAGAACAGGGGAGGCCGGCCGGGGCTGTCTTCGAGCTCTACGGGCGACGACCGGCAAGCACACGCTCGGAGGGTCGAGAAGGGGTCTTGAGGTGGTCGTCGGCGGCGGTCACGAGCGGCAGAAGTGGCGGAAGCTCGCCGGAACATAAGCGAAACGCAGTGGACCCCAAAACAGGGCACTGCGGTTTCCAACGGTGCCCACGGTGGCTCCGGCGGACGACGGCCGGTGAGGGGGCTTCGGGAAGGTCGAGAAGGAGGTGAGGGACGACGGTGTGGTGGTGGTTGGCGCTGGTGGCGGCGAGAACGACCGGAGGGGGAGATTGAAGTGCTCGGGTCAGGGGAAGGCCGAATAGGGGCTGGGCTTTCGGGCTCCTCCGCGGCCGTCCAACAGCGAAAGGCTGCCGGGACTGGGTCGACAGGGATGGCGGCGGGCTGCTGGAGGTCGTGGTCGGTGGTGGCGGTGCAAAACAAACAGGGGAGGAGGAGGCTCGGTGACCACCAACGAAGAAGAAAAAGGAGAAGGGGGAGGGAGTCTGCAGACGTGAGGGGAGAGAGTGGATAGAGGAGCATAGTTGTTAAAGCGACAATTGAGCAGAGGCCTCTAAAACGCCTAGGCACCCGCCTAGTCGTCCGTAAGGCGACAATATATATATTTTATATTTGTACTTCAAAACTTACATATACGCATGAAAGATTATTAAAAATAAACAACTATCAAATATATTTAATATATATAATAATCATAAAATGGAGTAGGTAATCGAGATTAAGTAACTATAAGTTCAATAATTTCAAAATAGTTTAATATGATGTACTAAATAAGTTTCAAATATAAAGAAACGTCTCAAATATATAAAAATGGTAACTCAAATAGTGTCATCAAACATCACTTTATTTTCACTTCCCTCCACTTTGTCAGTTTTGGAAAAAAAAAATGGAAGCTCCGAACAAAACCAACCAGATCAAATTCGATCGGCGGTCGATCGAGATCGGGACCTCACATCAATCTCCTCGTTCAAAAGTACTCTCCACGAGAGTAAATTCTCAATAAATTTTAGAGCCCCTAAAAAAATTTGAATTCACTGGTCACTTTTGGTGCACGAAGAAATGAAGAAGAGCCAAAGGAATTCAAATGAAATTAAAACGAAAAAGAAACACGAAAATAATAATAATTAAGAAAAGGCATGCCGATGCCGTGCCCCATTTTACTTTATAGTAGGAGGGACTTCTGGTTTCAAAAACGCACAGACTTTGCGCCATTAATTTCTCAAACGCCGTCACCTCAGGAGCTTCACCACCGTCCACAACCGAAGTTACCCCCAACCCCCACCACTTCCTCTCTCTCTCTCTCTCTCTCTCTCTCTCTCTCTCTCTCTCTCTCTCTCTCTCTCTCTCTCTCTCTCTCTCTCTCCCCTGTTCACTTTATTTTTCTTCTCGATTCTTCGTCTTCTTCGTCGCTTCTTCTCGCCGATCCAAGCCCCTCCGTCTCGGTGCACCTCAAATCCGATGCCGGCCGAGACCCAAACTCGAGAACCCCTTCCATCCACGCCATGTCTCAGCCACCGAGACCTCATCCACCAGTGCCCAGTTGAGTTTCGAGATCTTGAGCCGCCGCGACAGCCCCCACCGAGGTCCCAGCTTCCCCGCGTCGCTGTGCTCAGGCTCGAAGATAAACCCAGCCACCACCCGAGCCTCTATACCGCGGTCGCGACCCCAGATCCGTGAGCTCAGAAACCCGACGCCAGCTTTGCGCTTCCTCCGCCGTCGACCCACAGGCCCGACGCCACCCCGGAGCCTCGACTAGCAACCGCGTGACCGTCATACACCATCCAACCCAGATCTGGCTGTTGTCCAGCCTCGAGGTGCCCAAGGCGTCGCCTAGGCGCCCAAGGCATCCACAAGGCGACGCCTAGGCAACCAAGGCGCCCACCTTGAGGAGACCCAGCAAGGCGACAGGACGCCTTGGGCCATCTCGATCGCCTTGTCGCCTAGGCGACGCCTTGATAACACTGGAGAGGAGAGAAGAAGGGTTGGTGAGATGTGATGGAGTTGGTGGGATTGGACAAGTGAATAGTGCTAGCGGTCAAGTCAATTTTGAATTATTGAGGGGCAATTTAGTCTTTTGGTAAATCGAAACTGAAACGAAAAATCGGTACATCGGACGAAGAGGAATTTTGATAATTTCATAAGCTAGGCTCGATCGAGATTGGGCTCGAGCGCGAGAATTGAAATCCTAATTTGCGACGGCTAAGAATTTGAAACCTAACCTAAACCGACTGAAGCTTCCAAACTTGTCCAGTTATCGTCCCTTCAGTCTTTACGATCCAAAATATCTTATCGACTGAATTTCAATATTAATCCACTTTATTGAATTCAAGCACCTTACAGAAGTCGAATTTCTGGGGTGTCACATTACCAATCCCTAAATTCTATTTTTGCAGATCGGCCATCAGTCGCATAGCCGCCTCAATCAGCCCGAATTTTTGCTACAAGTTAAGGGATCTTTTCGCTACTATTGGGAGTTCAATTTGCTGCAGTTCATGACCAAAAACAGCACTGTTTTGGGACATTTTCAATAACTATTCAGTGTAGATTTTGCCCGCTGTCCACAATGAATTTTATTGTTGTTGACGCATGGTTTCATCACTATTTTGTGCAGATTTTTAGGCGGATTCATGCTCAAAATTACCACTGCAAGTTGAGCCTTGACAAGCTGCAAAATTCGCCTTCATCGATGCCTTTAATCCGTGCGCTAATCCCTATAGCCAATTGGTTCAGTTTTTTCAAGTTTCAAGCACGAGATTGTTTCGAAGCTCGAATTCGGAAAGTTATCCGCGAATTAGGTAACAATCGTAATCCAAATATATTTTAGATACATTGTTGCCTATTTCGTATTATTCATATCTAATCATATCTTGAGAATATTGAACACGCTTCGAATTTCGGATTATGTCTGGAAAACATTGAATATGTTTGCGATCTCATGGATGCACCTTGGGATATTTGATATGTCTCGTAATCCAAGTTTGTATTGATCTTATCCTGGAGATATTGCTTGTATCATTTGAAATATTCAGAATATCACGGATTCAAGTTTGGAATTTTTGACAAAATCTGAGCATACAAGATAAGTGTTTATTGTGGATGGATATTTTGAACATATCTTTAACAATTTGGAAATTATCTGAAAATTCTTTTCAAACTTCAAGAGATAATTTTCTAAGTTTAAAAGATAAGATCCTTTGCGGATAGGACCTTATGTCCTTTAAAATTTCGGCACCTATCCCCAGTTTTGCCGAAGATCATTTAATTTTAATTCAAATAATTTTATAATCTACCTTGAGTACGATACATGCTCCCTTGTGCCTTGTCCCTCGGAATATGTGCAATATGGATGACTATCTGACTTCACCCCTTAGGTACGACGTCATCCGCACATCAATTTGTCTAACCTATCCCATAACTTTGGGATCGGACCGACAAATTTTAAAATTCACTATCCGACCCGACCCCTGGAGTACGACGTGAATAAATTACCTTCTGACCCGACCCTCAGGGTATGAAGCGAATTCATCGAAAATTTTGGAATTTAATGTGTATTATGCTCAAGGTTTATTATACTTTTATTTGATTCATTTTTCATAAAAACACAAAAAAATCACAAAAATCATGAAAGCATAAAAATCATCATGCTATGGCATTAAATGAATTTTTTCCTAGTTCACATTAAAAGATGACTCTTAATATAAATTAAATTTTAACTAATCAATTTGTGTTAATTGTCAAATCAATTCATCGAAAACCGAAAATTCATTAAAGGTTACGACATCTCATTTGCATTTCGTATAGTCTAGTTCTTCATGCATTTTCATGTTTTTAGTATAGTCCATATTGCATGTCATGTAATTTGAAATTCATGTTCACTTTGCAACAAATTCAATTTTTCTCTAAAATCATTCATGCAATGTTTTAAATAAATCATCTTGCATGTCAATGATGTCATATAGGTTAGTTCCTCTCTTGCACATTATGTAGTTAGAAATCATGTTTTATATGCATTAAAATTCATCTTTTAATGTCATCACCATTCATGTCATAGAGTTGCATTTGCATGGCATTTAATCAAGAAAATCCCAAAAAAATAAATTGCACCTTAATCTTCAAGTGGAATCAATTGAATTGGCCAATCAAGAAATTTTTTTCACAAGAATGGTACTGAAAGGGTGTTAATTGAAAAATTAACATAATCAAGTCCCCGAAGCTAAATCTCTGGTTAGCAGAAAATAAAGTATTCTCCCGTACTTTATTTAGGTATCTAATTTACCTACCAAAAAAGATTAGTGGCAGCTTCGAAATTAAAAATCTTTTGATTAAAATCAAGTGAACTTAAGTCACGAATTGGTAGAGCTTGGGAGAGCTCGCGCTAGGCTAGTTAATTCATTTAATTAATCTGGTAATCCATTAATCCGAAATTCAAACCAATTTTTAGGTCGCGACAAGTTACCATCATTTTCCTCTAGTTATATTATGCTTACAAACATGTAAGTAATAAACATGTTGCAATGAACCTGAAGTTCACAAACCCAGAAGGTTTTCAATTATGGAATGACCGTTTAGGTCACCTAGGGTCTAATATGATGCGCCGAATATTAATGCATTCTGTTGGGCATTCATTAACAAATTGTGGGCTCCCTTCACCCACTGATTATGTATGCTATGCGTGCGCTGACGGTAAATTAATTGTATGGCCGTCTCATACTAAAGTAAAGATGGAATCTCGTCTGTTTTTGCACAGAATTCAAGGAGATATATGTGTGCCTATTCACCCTGCATGTGGACCTTTCAGGTATTTTATGGTCCTGATTGATGCTTCAACGCTATGGACATACGTTGACCTATTGTCAACAAGTATTATGGCCTTCACAAAATTACTCACTCAGCTCATTAAATTACGTGCACAATTTCATGATTACCCGATCCAGAAGGTCCAGTTAGATAATACTGGTGAGTTTACCTCAAAGGCTTTTGATGACTATTGTATGGCCATTGGGATAGACATGGAGCATCTGTGCCACATACTCATACACAGAACGGCCTAGCAGAATCTTTAATTAAAGTGGAGATACTCTTGGGACCAAAAATGCCTGAAGAGCTTAATCAACGCCGAAAGCGTGGACGATCCACAGGGGCCAAAGACATAAATCCACGGAAAAAAAAAATATTCAGTCACCCAATGCTTCTCCTGCAAAGGAAAGCAATCCTGGTGAAATTAGTGCAGTTGCCCCAAATGACAATTCCAGGAATACGGAACGGCTAGATCCTATTGATCTGGGAAACGATGAGGATTTGATTGATGTCAATATTGAGGTTGCAATAAATTATATAAATACGGGAAAGAAATATGATAGAATTACAACTGTCATCGACGACTCCTTTGCCTTTTCAGTAGCACTCATTGTCTCAAAAGATAGTCTGAATCCAGAATCAAAATCCATTCTTGAATGCTAGAAGTGTTCAGATTTGAATAAATGGAAGGAGGCAATTAAACCAGAACTAGACTCACTTAATAAACGTTGTATTTTTTGACCTGTACCATATTTTTCGTGACAAATCGTTGCAAAGTTCGTAGCAAATCCGAAATTCAACAATTGATAACAAAAAAATTTAATGACGAAAAGCCTATTTCGTCGCTAAATTTTGCGATGCCGTATTAGACACGAATTTTTTTCCGTGGCAAAATTCATCGTAAAAATCAATTAGCGATGGGTAAAATTCATCGCAAAAACCGTGTTTTTCTGTAGATAGTTTGCAGAAAACTCGTTTTAAGGCGGTTTTGCTTGTGCTTGCTCATGCGTTCAGATTCTTCATCGTGAGAGGAACTTTCGTTGCCGTTTGCTAAATCCGTCAACTTTTCCACGGTGGTTCGCCTTGAATTTCTCTTTGAAAAATGTCAATTTGTGTGAGCTCACCCCACATCAAGATATGCATCTAAGGTTCATATAAAATGATTTTGCAGGGAGGAATTATAAAGGATAGAGCATTTAATTGTTGTGGGTTTATATTATTGTAATTTACAAAAATTAGTGAAGCGGTCTGTGCATATTATGCTTTAGCACTACACTTGCTTCTGCACACACATCCCGCAGTGGAAACTTGAGTTGCTCTTTCGGAAAACATTTGGGATGGCGTTGAGAGTGTTCGACCGTGAGATCACGAGCCGGCGAGACTTAAGGGGACTGCTTTTCGGCGCTACTCTTTGGTGTAAGAGGATTCGACCTTATCAAGCAAGGAGTCGGGTTACGTCCTCAGCATCACCCTGAGATTTGTTGAGGAGTTGGGGAAGAAAGTTGCTTTTGTCTCCCTCTTTGAGTTTGTCGAAGCCGCCGGGACAGACATGTTGAAGATCGACTAGTGAAACCCATGTTTTCGGGTTGAAGCTAAAGTAGGAAAATGAAAAAAAAAAAAAAAATTGAGTGCCACTCGAGGAGGGGTGACGGTTTGCAAGCCGAGGGTTCAAAGAAGGATGTGTGCCGAACATGAAGCTCGATGAATAGATCCATATAGTTATTGACAAAGTGACGTGACATCTACCGATAATTATATACCGTAGTTATCGATAATGTTGAGACTATTCAATAGCTATAACTAACGATTATTGATGAGCATGAAATAATGTTTTTGACATAAGATGGTGACTGGTCGGCCAACTTATCGACTTGGTGATGAGCCTTAGATTTAAGTTCCTGTTTATCTGCATGCCGCTGCTTTTCTATCCGTCGTTTTGTCTCCAGATGACAGAGTTAGGCCTCATTCTGAAACTCTGTATTACTTTATTCTCACCAAGGCTTTATTATGATTTCCTATGCTTGTTTCTCAATTGAAAGCAATTTCATCCCTTCTTTAAAGCAGCTTGTGTTCAAGTGCTTCTCTTGTTTGTCGTCACTCCCTTTCATTCATTGGAACCTACCCTTGAAAGTGGTCATCATCCAGTCATCTCATTTAGGTTAATGGGGTTGAAAATGATATGTTGTAAATCCAATTAAATGTACTGTGAAGATGATTCGCTGACATTCGCCCAAAATAAAAAAAATGAAGAAAGAAACCGACCATATCATTAGCCATCTGAAAGGATTTTTACTTATATTCCAACGAAGTTCGAGCATTTTGACGAGCCGTCTGATTCACAACATACATAGAGAGCTCGCCAATATGAATTTATTCCAATTTCTTAGAAGCAGCACACATGCTTCATATGTAATCCATAAACTGTACGCGGAAGCATCATTTGGGACATTGATCATCGTTTTCACTCTGCTTTTCAAGAACAAGCTTGAATAGAAGCCGCTTCCATACGGTCCTTGCCTACTCCAGCGTTGCACATGTTCGCCATGGCTCTTGTGTATTGCATCCCGTACTCGCTCAGCCGTCCACAATATTGCTCATAAGTCCTCACCTATACGACACTAATTCGACATTAGAAACTGTTGACGACACGCACGTGTATCGTGGAGGGATTGGAGAAGTGATTGATGAGGAGAGGAGATCATGGAGACTCACAAATGTCTTGAGGCAGTCCCAGTCATCAACAACAGGCTGGTCTTCAGGTCGAACAGCTGTCAAGATGCTTGCAGCAATGGAATCACCGAACAGGTGGTTGACAATTTGGTTGATGCTGCGATCAGCATGGGATCGGCGAGCCATTTGTTCGTCTAGTCTCTTCTGTGCTTCCGCATTCTCGGCGGACCCTTTTGGAGCTTTTTGCACCTACAGCCACCCACAAGAAGTCGATCGACAAGGTGTCCCAAGAACAAGAGACAAGAACAGATAAATGAACATGCAACACAATCGACGGTGATGGAGACGGACCTGGCGTTGGAAAAAGATCAAATCAGCATCCCGTTGGGGAACAGCCAGGGAATTCGAAGGAGAGAGCCCGTCCAAGGGAACGGAAGAGACTTTCTTGGGGCTTTGGCCCATGTAAGTGGAGAGGAAGGCCTGGCTGAGTGCCATGTTTCCATATTGCATCACATGGGACAGATTGGTCCTCTTCTTCACCGCTAAGAATTGCTCCCGCAATGTTTCCGTCCCCAAATTGTGGGCATCACTGTTCTCACACGCCACAATTCAGATTAATGGAGACACGGAGACACGGAGACACAGAGAACAAAGCATGAATACATGTACATTTAACAAAGAGATGTCGTAAAGGATGAATGCCGTGCACGTACGGTTACTGTCGAAAAATAGAGAAGAGCGACATAACAATAATACCTGTCCTCCATCCAAGCAATGCTATAGAGATCCCCCAAACAAGTGTCATACTTGGCGGAAGGGTCATCAGGGCAGTAATAGCCCCAGCTGCTCTCGTTGGCGTTGGACGCTGTGGTCGCATAGATACCCATGTCCTCGGGGAGCAGCCCTTGCAGCATGCTCCCGGACTCGCACGACTCTATGTATATCACCATGTTCATGTACTTCTTCGCCATTTCCATTTGCTTCAGCACATTCATCAGGTCACCCGCATATATGTAGTCCCCCACGGGCATGCACACCAGTCCCGTGCTCCCGTGGTCGGTGTAATAGAAGAAGACGTGGTCGTTCGGGCCGCTGTTCAGAACCTTGCCACTGCCTCCGCTGAGGGCCGTCTTGTTCCCGAGAAGCACTGCATACAAGTTGGCTGCTGTGGTCTCATCACCGGTGTAATCCTGCAATATTACCCAATTGGTTAATTGGAATCGTTAATATGCATCCTCCTATATAGTGGATGTAAAAAATAGCTAGGCAAAAGAGTGTTGAACTAAGACCTTGGGAACTCCATGGTAGACATCAGGGCCATTGGGTTTGTTGATGATGATGCCCTTGGTGGGATTGTCCTCATTCTCGGCGATGTCGTCGTACATGAACACGATGATGTTCTCGTCTTTCAACCCATTTGCCTTAAGGATTTGGTAGGCATGGCAAACATCAGCCTGCAATAGACACATTAAAACAGGTCAATCCATCCATATTTTATGTATCTAAGTGCTATTTATGTAGCATGGAAGTATGTACGGCAAGCTAGTTGTCCATAATATTTTATACAGATGAATACGTTAATATATTGTAGGTGATCGATGCTTAATATAGGTGGCGGATCACCTGGTGCCTATAATTGTAGTAACCGTTGGATCCGGCAACTAGAACAGCCCACTGAGTGCCGTCAGTTGTAGCAAGTTCATTGGACTGCGACACGATCTCCTGAAAGTTTCTCCCACTCTCGCTCATAGCGGCCATCATCAGTGCCGTGAGGTGGAGGAGGAGGAGGAAAGGAACAATGCTACCATATGAGGAGCTCATCATCGAGATGAAGAGTTCGATGAGGAATGAGATTGGAGGAGGATGGTTAGGATGTGGTGGAAAGGGTTGGAGGGAGGGAGGAGGGTTTATATAGTGGTGGTGGGGGAGTGCATGCGCGTGGTGGGACGTTGATGGCAAACTCATCCTTGTCGGGGGGAAAATTCGATGACCCCATCCCCACCATAAAAAGACATGAAATGTACGACCAAAGTCTGTCAAAAATGTTCTACCAAAAAAAAAAAAAAAGTCCGTAAAAAATGGGATTTTTGTCGGAACCCCACCGGTCTTTACACATGCTCTACCCGTTCCATGACAATTCTCCTCCTTCATCCGCCATTTCTTCTTGGATAGTTTCATCGATGCTAAAGTGGTCAATGAGTTGCTTCCTTTTCTACATACGACCGTTACACGATAGTTATTGCGCTTAATTAGAAGGACGTGTTCACCGTGGATAGTTTTGGCATCTATACCTAAGATGATGAAAGATGGAGACTAATCAAGGAGCACTTCACGAGGCATAATTGCGCAGTTGGCCAAGTCGAGGGATCGATGTAGAGTAATTTGTGGCACAAGGAGATCGCGAGAAATCCATCCACAAGTGGCATCGAAACGAATCCGAGATGAAGTACATCCTTGATCTTTAATGTTACAATTTCTTGCAGAATAGGAGCGTGCAGCGAATAGAGAGGTTTTCCTAATAAAATCTTCCTTCATAGCTCATTCTCTCATCTCAATTCTATCATCTGGTTGATATGTATATCCTTGCCGCTTATTCTAGATTTTGGTCTCGCAGCTTCGCCAACATCCGCAGGTTTTTGTTTTTTGTTTTTGGTGTTTTACGGCTTATAGATAGACAGACACAATTTTTGTCTTTTGCTTGTGTTTTTGGTAGGCACGACAAAGGTGTGGTTCCGCAGGAGCAGGACGCTTGAGCCGCAAACCCCATTTCCAGTTGGTCAAAAAGAAGAAGGGATTACACCCCCAACTTGATCACACGTTCCAAAGCTACAACTCAGTGCAATTCATTAGGCAATCAATAACGCGCTTCATCATTTGGAACATTGACCATCCAAAGACGTGGCCTGCGATTTTAACAATCGGTCAACTTTACTGGAATCGCAACCACAAACAAACAACCTTTAATCTAATCTCCTCGGATTGCATCCCCGTGGGAGAATTAACTTCCTCGGACGAGGGTGATTAAGGATTCAGAAAAGTAACCACTCCTTATTAAAATTTGCTATTGCTGAACATCGAAAGTGGAAGTGGAAGTGGAAGGGGAAGGGGAAGTGGAAGTGGAAGTGGAAGTGGAAGCTTTCCAGGAAATGGCGAGCAGAAGAAGTTGCTTTCTTGATATCAAGAGATGGGTTTGTGTGAGACACATCCTCCCACGTTGTTACAGATGCTAATTGTGCATTTAATTGCCCCACTCTTGACACATCAGTCAATATTCAATGGTGGGCTGGTGGGGTCGAATCACAACTACGCTACGTTACGTATTGTGTGATAATGTCTTAGGATTTTCATTCTCGTCTCAACTTTCTCCCCATATGCTTGGGGTCGAAATTATGTGATTGAATGGGTACTCCTCCGCCGGTTTTGGGTCGAGAACTCATTTTCCTTCCCCTTCTTCAATCTCTGATTTGATGCGGTATGGTTGTAAAGAGATCTCCAGTCGGAGATAGACTAAAATCCATTCTGCTCCACTTCCAAGAGAGGTCCTTGATTTGGGCCGAAGAAGTAATATCACTCGATCATTATCAAACTAATTGTAATCTTTTTTTGTCTATCCGCGAGGGTCCTGCCAGATCGTCTTTTACTTCTAACAAGCCATGGACTATATTAGAAACACTATCAATAAGTCCATAAGAGAAGTCATGTGGTCTTTATCCATGAGGTTCGGATAGAGATAAAGAATACGGTAGAACAAAGTTAGAGGTGATTTCTTTCTCTTGTTTCATATTAGCTGTAAAAGAATACGGTAGAACAAAGATGCTTTGGTCCTTTTGACGAATCATCGATCGGTGCTCCTCCTAATCACAAGTCGGGAGAAATTGCAGCTGCCGTCGCATGTTTTGGCTGTTGTGGCTGTGGGGTTGACATGACATCACCTGTCATCTCTGGAAGGAGGGCGGCCAGGCCAGGCCAATACAACCTTTTCCTCCTCCCATCTTCTTCATTTTTGCGTTGCTGGCACGCTCTTCCTTCTTTTTCAGGAGACGTTGACTTGCGCTTTCCAGAACAAGAACGCAGAGAAAGCATAAGACGAAGATGTCTTCTTTTTGGGATTTTACAGGTGAGGTGAGCGGAGGTGAGACGGGGTTCCAGGTGTGATAGGCGTGGAATGTGCTTCAGAGTTTTTAATGTCAACCCCGTCGATCGCATCGAAAACAAACGACTAAAAAACTAAGCTTTGATTGAGGTCGATGATGGCGGTACTGATACCGACAGCATATTAGCCAGCTCTTCCCGTCCGGCATGCCCATCTCATTACATCATATGTTTCTGCTGCATCTCAAAACAAACGAGTTATGCATGAACAGGAATTGGGGTGTCGAGAAGCTAAAAGTCTTCCTTTCCAGCATTGAACGCTTGGTGTTATTGAGTTTATTGTTTCGAAATTAATCATTTGCGCAGCCACTTTTGAATAAGGTGGCTTGCTCACTCATTTCTGGCCTTGCCGACGATCCACTTTTCCGGCACAACACATGAAGTCGCACATCGCAGTTGAGGGCGATGACCGGTCGTTCAACTTATCTGTGGAACAAGCACGGAAACACAAGATAAGATTCCTGATTCCTTGGTTCCAGATTTCAACGAGATTCTCACCTACTTGGACCCACAAATTTCGCTTAGAGTGAAGCCAACTTCCGATTTCATTATCCGGTCATTTGCTTTCGCTCGGCAGACGTCGCAGTCGTCTTCACCCGCTCTCTTTCGCAAGTTGGAGGGATCAGCCCGCTGTCATTCTGTTAGCAATTCCCATCAATCAACATCCGTCCGGGCAATCCTTGATTGATATGGAATTCAGGGGACTCAGCACTGAGCCTCACGTCCAGAGCACAAGTTAAATTGAACACCCCGTCGAATTGGACATCCACTCAGAATAGGATTAACTTATGTTAACTATTTCTTAACAACAGCTTCAATTCATTCCCACCACGTGGACTGAAAGAAACATTCGACGACTGATGAGTCTAGGATTCCACTTACTTTGGCGGATTCAAAGATGTCATTATACGCGAGATCCAGATCCATTCACGCTCATAGCAAAGTTTTCAACAAGGGACGATTGCTTGTTGTAAGAGCTTATCGCATCATGGGGTAGCTTACTTCTCATAGATTATTTTAGCTTTGACATATTAGCGTAACAAGGTGGAGAGCAACTTTTCAAACGGAAAACATATATAATTATAGCTTCTTCTTCTTTTTTTACAAAGATTAGCCTTTTCAATTTCGAAAATTTTTATGTGAAAAGCAAGTACTAGGTAATTTCAATTCAGTTTTTGCCTTATAAAAGAAACGAACTTTTCAGCCCGTCAAAAATGATTCGACTTCCTTTTTCATGCGGTTATTAACTTCTCATCTTTTAACATAAGTCAAGCGACTTTCTATCTTATCTCATCAAAATCAAGTTTCGACATGTTAGTGCTGATAATCTTGTTCATAAAAGCTACTTAAAGACTAGCCGCCCGTTTCTTTTATTTAATCTTGATCCGATGGCACATCACGATCCATTGAAATCTAATTGGTCCAACGACTTTCTTCATATGTTTATATACAACACACCGGCTTTCTATGTTACAACAACTTTCCCGGGTATTTCAATGATGAGAAGGGGCAGGAGGAACAAGCATCCTTTCGACA
This sequence comes from Rhodomyrtus psidioides, assembly GCA_021437785.1. Classification (NCBI taxonomy): domain Eukaryota; kingdom Viridiplantae; phylum Streptophyta; class Magnoliopsida; order Myrtales; family Myrtaceae; genus Rhodomyrtus; species Rhodomyrtus psidioides. The sequence continues at coordinate 379,939 of JAILYB010000005.1, read as the reverse complement.
TCCATAAAATCCGCGGCGAATTCCTCATCATTTTTGCTCAACATATCTTTCAAGCTACACTCTACTTGCCTACCCTTTAACACCCAATATCTAGGCTTTATCTTCTTCTCGAGCGAATAGCTGAAGTACCTCGGGTAGTCCACAATCTCCTTCAGAGGCTTCTCCATCGTCTTCACTAGAAATTCCAGCTTCGGTACGAACACCTCCTCAATGCTGTAACCCAACAATGGCGAGAACCTCCGCACCATGAAGGCAATCTCTCGCTTTGTAAGCCCTATCTCCATCAGATAGTTTATCCTGTCCACAAAAAACCACCACAACATTAAACTAGCCCAAAACATGCAACATAATCCATCTTTCTAGACAGATCAAAGGAAGTTGCTCATATCACCTAGCTCCCCTCCTAGTCCTAGAATCATGAGCCCAACTTTGACCAACAGACATCCTTAATGCAGTTGAGGAATTCATTTTTCATGTTTCATCTTGAGGTTGCTCCTTCCGACTCTACCTCTGCCATACTAAGTCATCCTAGTTGTATCTTTTCATTTTTCCCCCTTTCCCTGTTTGTAGCCTCACAGTTCAAGCCAAAAGACAATAGATCACCTTGCAAGGTCTTTCCTCTCATATTCCAGTATTTCAGTTTGGAATGCTTCTCTAGGTATATAAGCATATTACTGAGAGCATAACTACTTAATTGGTTTACATACCAAATATTGCGCCCACAAAACCTAAAGGGAATTCTGATTCTCACTGCCAACTCTCCTTTTTTACCACATAACATTGCTCGTGCAGCAGAGCCGATTCTCTCTTTTACAAAACAGCTTATACACAACGTACTCAAACATCTTACACAATAACTTGACACCACTATCGTTAGACGACAGCAGGAACAATAAAAAGTGACTATAAACAGCTGACTCAGACATTTAACATCCTGTCATGCAATTTATTCACTCTCCTTATTTCCGAACAGACAATATGCCTTTTGAGTAAAACTTTAGACATCGGATCACCTATTGGAGTTTAACTCGAACAGGAAAAGGATACTCAAGGAAAGAGAGCGATTCAATTAAAATTTTTCAGGGGAATAAAATCCTTACCGAGGGGTCACAGTGCGGTCAACGTCAGACACAAGAACCTCTGGATATTTCTTTATAACCCGTGGAAGATGATGATTGGAAATGCCCATGTTTTTAAGGAATTCAAGCTTCCTGTTTAGAGTTTTCTCTATACTAGCAGCAAAAATTTCAGGACAGCGAAGAACAATCTTCCCTACCGTCTCCCTATCAAATCCAAGATTTTCGAGTAAAGAAACCACCTGCAAAAAAGCAATGCTTTTATAAATTAGCATCACTTACCAATTTGCAGCAATTGAAGGATCCAGCAATTACTTGGATGACAGAGTGAGAATTGAATCTTATATTTCAAGATTGCCAAGCTCACTTAACTTCTGATGGACAAAATCCAAAGGTCCAGGAGAAAAAAAGGTCTCCAGTGCCTGGACTTTGCATATCAATGATAAGCCTTGAGGGACTGAAGTAGATACAGGCAATGTCGGTAAAAAAAATCATAGAACAAAGTCTTTCGTCCGTTCTTTGCAGTGAAAGGACAAGGGAAGGAGGTAGCGAGAGATGAAAAAGATAAAGTTAAGTCGATAAGGTTGGCAGGTAGATGATTGTCTCATATGCTGCTATAGGACATTTTAGCAAGCCATAGCGAGGTGCCCCAGTGGCACCTGATTACAAAGACATGCGTCGTGGTTAGGTGACATGTAAGTGGCAAAGAAAATTCAGAAACACAGCATTTGTATTTGAAGACACTAACAAAATCAAGAAAGCATCTAAAATGGTACAAGTCAGGCTAATATCACATCCAACGATGAAAAGGAAGCAAGCATCTACAGTTAATGAGCTACCTGGAAAAATTCTTCAGGCTTCCGTAGTAGTAGCTGAGGACTTTTAGCAATGACCTTACCCATTTTCTTATTTCGAACTGATAGTTCACCCAATGATTCCACCATCAACTTTAGCTTGCTAGTTGAACACCCCATAATATGGGGCAAGCATCTAATTGCGCGGTGACTGCTTGGTTCTGGTACCTTCAATAAAACAGCCACATGGTTCAATATTTGGAGTACCAAGGTACATATCACAATTTACAAGCCTCTCAAACAAATACCTAGGCCCATCCTAAAGATCAAAAGGCGAACTGAGACTAATAGCCTATCACTCTCTTCTTCTTTTTTCTTCTTCTTTTTTTCCCTTTTTTTCCTTTAAAAAGTCACTCTGCCTGAACATCAGTTTGATTTGATCAATGCTTCTTAACACATTGTAACGAACAAATCACTAAATTCATCTACCAAAATTATCAGCATCAAACAAAATTTGCATTTAAATTCACCCAGAAAAAGGTGCTTGATGGGAGCCCATTTCTAATGAGGATATAGCCCGGCCAGGGACAAAAAAACATGAGCATTCTGATAATATACCTTTTCCATCTGAAAGAATGAAAGGATCTCCTCGTAATTCGACTGGATGCCCGCGGAAAGTATCCATGGATATGTCCCAAGCATTCTCCCAATATCGTGACTATCTGCAAGAATCTACAAGAAAAACATGAAACGAAACAATCGGGTTTACAGACATAAAGAACCTATGCTCATGACATCGGCTGCTATTCCAAATAAATCAGTTTTAACAATATTAATCGGAATACCTTCTGAAACACCAGAACCTTCTCGCTAATGTCATCAACCTTGTAGAAGATGATCGGAGGGAAGAGAAGAATAATATTCCACACTCGTCCTCGAGGAACGCCAATACTTTCAAAAAATTGCACCAAAGGATTTACATGGGATTCTATCGGCAACGAAAGAAGACGTGGAAATGATTCAATCAGATATAGAAAAGAAGCATCTTTGTTGCCCAACATGTCTAGACCCCCACGTCTTGCTTCCATCTGCAAAGTACAATTATCCATGAAAGGTGTCCCTAGATAAATGAACTGCCACTAGTCAAAAAGACATTTATCACACCTTTCAATTAAAGCAAGATAGCCATACCTTTTCGAAGAAAGATAAGGTTAGCTGCACATCTTCATCCACAGGAATTGATAAGTGCATCATCATTCGACGAGCATTTTTACCGAGCAAACCTTGTACATCACTGCTAGAAAATAAGATTTCCTTCAACACTTTAACCTATAAGCCAGAAAGAAAATAAGCCATGACACCGCAGTGACACGAATAAATAGATGAGAGAAGTATGCAATGACAAATATGACATTTTCCAGAGTGTTCCCCAAAAAACCAACTCCTAGAGCATAATAAAATTATCTCTAAACAAACTCACACATAATTTTCCAGGAAAATGACAGACTCAGAAGCAAACTATCAAGTAATTACCAGGCCAGAAATAGGCAAAGGATCGAAACAAGGACAATTAAACAGGGTACTACTCCACCCCCCCCCCCCCCCCACCCCCCTCCCTTTGCCAGTGAGCACTATATGAAGACCGATGAATCGATCCTTTCTAAACACAATGCTTCCCCCAGCTTTAATTCAAGAACATATGCCTGATGGGGAGGGGCGAGTAGTGTGAAGCTACAAAGCACAGTGGTTGGAGGACTAGTGTTGCGGAGAATACTGATTGCAAGTTCAAATTTATGAAAGCATGGAAGTGTATAGAGTAAGCTAAGTTCTTGCAATCCCAACTTGCTCTCGGTCTGGGACCGTAGAGAGACAATTTGGAACGTCACGGCTTAATGCAGACATAAAAATGGTAAAGAAGAAGGAATATTATCTGCCGATTCTCACCATTCCAAAAGGATTTGCTCGGTATGTTACAAAATCAACAGTGGCTTATATATATAACGAGTGAGAGAGAATGAAGGGAATAAGTGGGACTAGCTGACCTTGCGAAGGAGAGTGGGGAGAGAGTCGGAGGAGAGAGAACGAGCGACAAAGAGGGCAGAGGAGAGAGGGAGGCCGATGCTCTCGAGGAAAGCGAGCTTGCCTCGGTCACCTCTTTGCTTGGCCAAAAAAACCACCTTCTCCTGAAAAGCGGCGACGGTGGAGGCGGAGACGAGAGGGGTGGACTGCCAGGAAGAATCCCAGAGGGAGAGCTCGTCGAGCTCCCGGACCCCGTCGATCAAGGAGCGGATGTAATCGGGGGCATTGGAGGCGACCCTGGAGGCATCGTCTGAGGAGAGACCGAATTCGAGATGGAGGAGGCGAGACACGGCGTCGCGGGCGGAGGAAGTGGAGTATCGTTCGTCATCAGCATCATCAGCATCAGGGGAGGGGACATGGAGGGGGCTGGAGAGCAGGGGAGGGAGCTTGGGAGGACGATGCTGGGTGGTATTGAGGGGAGAGGGGAGGAGGCAATCGAAGCTTCTGGCGCTGAAGTGGATGGCGGCGGCGGTGGCGTCCGAGACTGAAGGAGGAGGAGGAGGTTGGAGTCTCCAAAGTGGAGGTGGGAAGGAAGAGAGCTTGAGGGACATGGAGATGGAGATGGAGATGGAGATGGAGACCGCTCCCAGTCCCTGCATCAAACTCACCGCCAACACCCTCCCTCCTTAAACCCTAAACCACTCTGACCGTCCGCCAGGATGCTGGAGCTTCAGTAGTGTCACTGTTCAGTCGCACATTAAACTACGATGAAGAGACACAACAATATTTAAGAATCTCCAAAAGGGTCTTTGATGCATACAAAACGAATGCTCTCGATTAAGTTATTTAAAAAAAAAAAAATTTCTTTAGCGATAGAATAATCACTTTCGAAATTTTGCTCTCTAAAAACCTTCACTATACTCCATAATTAATCAGGGATGAAATGCGTTCGCAGTTTATCACACGAGACACTCATCAAAAGTGTCAAAAGATTAGAATTTTTCAAAGCCTCGCAAAATGTTCATCGAGTTTCATCTACAGCAACACGTACAACTGCATTCTAAATAATTGTTAAAGAGTTAATAAAACTCATCATTAGTGGTGGAAGACCACCTTTTCTTTTCCTCAAGAGTCAAATTCGTTGTCCTCTTTTATCATTGGAAGATTTGAGTTGTTCGAATTTCATGGAGTTCATTAAGAAAATAATACAAAACCAGAACAGTAAAGAGTAGCCAGCTATAGCAGCTATAATAGCTTCAAATATCATGGCATGAAGGAGCATGTCGTCCAGGCATCAACTTCATCACATCACAAATCCATTCAGAATGTCTTTGGGAAAGACTAATAAGAGGACATCCCATCATTCGTTTCTGCATCAAAGTTCACCAGATGGTAAAGAAGAAGATGCAGTCACTACGGATATGGAATGGTGACTGTCATAATGCTGTCGATCTCGCATTTTTAAAAGCAACTTCAAAGTTACATGCCTACTTTTTTGTTCAAACTACAACCCCCGTCCGTCCCAAATGCTGTGCCTAGCTCCAGTTGTGGAACCGCAGCCTCTTTGCATTCCCCCCCGCATCTCAACACCAACCTTATATACCATCGCCATCGAAACCATGCAAAATGTCGACCTCTATAATTCTCGAATCGTCTCCTGTCTATACTATAGGCAGTAATCTTACGCGGCATTGGGTCTTCTTCCGATGTGGTTTCCTTTCTGATATATTTACAGAAGCTTCTTTCCCAATGAATGCCCAGCTCTCGTAGCATTCCTGCTATCCTTGAGTTCTATGCTTTTTCCACTAGGGAAGATGACTGGCAGAGACTACTCTTTTTTAACACAGAGTCATTTGTTGGGCACACATATACATAGAAAGAGAAATCAAAAGTCGAATCCAATTACAATGATCTCTCCGATCAATAGTCGAAGTCGTCCATACGACGAGAAGCGCCCGGACTCTCCCCTCTCTTGTTCATGCTGGAGCGCTGAACTAATCGCACTAATGCCTCAACCACTTCTGACATGGGAGGTCGGAATTCGGGCTCCAACTGTAACAAAAATGCATACAAGTTAGAGGTCTCTCCACCAGAAACGGAAGAGCAAGGTAAAATTATCCTAGTCCGTCTTCAACACTCCGCTGCTAACCAGCAAGAAGAAACTTCATGGCGGGTTGAAATTGCACACGAAACATAGACCCAGATCAGATGTGTTCCTCGAGTCTAAATTTATATGTTCCGTACTGCTACCTACCTTTAGGTTCTAGTTAGTACTTCATCGAGAGGCAGATTGCAGACGGGAGTATTACCTGAACACAGAGAGCAATAATATCGGCAAATCTGGAGACTGACTTGGGAGGATACAGTCCACGCAGTGCTGGATCCACCATGCTGCCTAAAGCGTCGATGTCATGAAGCTGTGGAGTAGCCCATCTCACTAGACATTGCTCTGATCTTGGTTTTGAACTAATACATGGATAGTAGAGCAGTCAGATTGGATGGATTTAATAGACTCCCTTCACCATTTCAAATCTCTTTTCTCTCTAGCAAAAACCATACAACCTACCTGTCAAGAGGCATTCGTCCAGTCAGCAACTCCAACATGACAACTCCGAAACTGTAAATATCACTCTTCACAGTATAAGCTGAAGGCTTTGTACATTCTGGAGCATTGTATCCGACTCCCAGATTTTGACTTGTCCTCTGCAAAAGGAATAAATTGCTGTTAAAGCTCAAGAAGCAGCCAGAGGTAGACTGAGGGAAAGAGCTTGCTTCAATACGTAACCTGATGGAAGGTAGCCAAACCACAATCAGTGAGTCGTGGATTAAGCTCGACGTCAAGCAATATATTGGCTGATTTGATGTTCTTGTGCACTACAGAGGGAGAGCAAACCTCATGGAGGTACCTGCATGAGAAATAGTAAGAGATTTAAAACAGGACTTCAGCTAGTAACAATTTCTGTCGCTTCGTCGACTTTAAGTATGAAAGATTGGAAATAGCTCGACATTACTAATGGCTAGCAGATGACATTGTTGGTATAGAACTTACTCTACAGCTCGTGCTGTGCCTAATGCAATTCTGACTCTAGTATTCCAAGTCAGTGGTTTGCTGTAATCATCTGACAAGTGTAAAAAATCATGAAGTGAGCCATTCCTAAAATATTCAAAGATCAGCATGTTATGCCGCTGCTCAGAACAATAACCAACAAGTTCTGCAATGTTCTGATGGTGAAGCATCGAGATTTTGGCAACAATTTCTGAGAATTCATCAGCCCTTCTGCCTTGGAAAAGTGAAGAATCAATCTTTTTAACAGCTAAAACCTAATAACAAAAAGAAATGATATGATTAGGATTCAAATAGGCAATTTTTTTCTTCTAAGTGACATTTCTTCCTACTCAAGAATATTGTATAGCATGCTATATTTCCAAGGTACAAGAGAACTTTGCTATTTTTGAATGAGGAAAGCAGAATAACGGCATAAAGAATGAAAATGTGCGTAGAAATGGAAGACTAAATTTTCTCAGCTGAAAGTATGGATGACAACATCAGTTGAGGCAATGTCCTCTCACTTAAACCTACTAAAAGCTTTCATCTGCAACAACTGATGCGTAAGGAAACAGCTGAACAATGTTGCCAGCAATATATCGATTTTCCTAAAGGTTTTCCAATCTCAGGGTGTTATAGTGGTTGAACCACTATTGAGGACATGACCTTATTATCTGAGGATATGTGCTATCACATGACAAAAAATATGACTCTCAACTTAACCTGGACTGCTGCTGAGCATCCACATTACACTCTCAGAAGGTCACTCAGAACGCAAATACAATGCATTCCGTGTTTATTTTTTTCAATCATCCCGAGAGACCAGTAATACTTCTTCTTCTGGGCATCAAATGTTTTTTACGAAAGATAATTGGAAGAAGTAACTGGATGCAGGTGGTGTGGGCATGACTGAGTGTCCTTTGGACACTGTTCCTATCAGCAAATCCCATCTGAAGGAGGCAGCTCAAACAATAACCACAAGTATGATGGCCTACTCTTGCTGAAGCAAAATGTAGCAGGCTCATGTGCCAATGCTGCTAAACTCATCCTTTGTGGTTTGGCCTCCATCCTAAAGACTAAACATGAACAACATGACTTGAATAAAAGGCATAGCATTATGTTAAGTGAAGGAACTTGTCTAGAATTCCCTATTCACAAAAGCTCTTCTAATCTTCATTCAGGAATGAACGTGAGCTTGTGTGAGACAAGCTTTCATGTGGATAGACACCAGTAATAGCTATTTGATTCTGACATCAGTCATTCCGACGTTTACCTTACGACATGCAAGGTAACAGCTGGATAGGTGACACACTTTAATCAGATAACGAGATAAAAAGTAATGACTTTCTTCTCCATGTCATATTTCAATTGAACTGAAAGCCCAACTGAGCTACGTTGTAAGTGCAATTGCTTTGTATTATTTAGATGCTAAACACCTAAACCTACTGAGAGCCCAAGTTGTCTAATCTTTTGTGCAATAAAGAAACAGATCTCTTAGGAACTATGATTCATGGGAAACTGTGCAGATACTCCCGAGAGTGAGAAGTCATTCGATCCTAACATTTCACAACAAAGATGCACAAGTCATGCAAGAAAAGATGATTAGGTCACAAAGAAGAAAATATAGCATCTTATACCTTTCCATCTGCAAACTTAGCCCTATAAACACGTCCAATGGATCCCTCACCGATAAGTCTGCCTGTTGCAAAATTACCAGTTGCACTCTGCAAATCGGTCAAATTATAGGTCGTAGCACGAAATGATGTGCTTCTTCTTGCATTCAAACGGTTTGCAAATTCATTATCCTTAAGGGACTTCATGCGGTCGTGAAGTGGAGGCCGAAAACCAATTGAAGGCGATTTCTCCAAAGCCTTTATGTCAATGGAAGCAGATGATTCCACTGACTTACGATCCATATCTATTGCTAAAGGAGAAACAAAGAAAGAATAGGTCAGATACATGAATTGAAGTTTGAAGCCCAAAATATCCTCCAGAAAGGAAATTTTGAGTAAGCCAATGCAAAATAAGGCCATGACTACAGCAAACTTTTGGACTTAATAATGACAGGAAGCAGCAATCCATGTGATGAATTCCGACGATAAATTGTGGATGTCATTCATTTATTTCATTTCATTTTTTCGGGTTGCTTAGTTGGAGGATTGGTCTTGTAAATAATAATAAAGCTTTGAAAGTTTTGAAGGACCTCTATTGAATGAAGGCAGGGTGAGGGCTGATCAACTGGGTGCTCAACTTCTCTTAAGAATATGAGGAGAAGTATACTGTTTTATACTTTTGTTGATGTTATTGGTCCCAAGTCAGCCATGTATCAAGAAGGATACTTGAGTTTGGGACTGGCAACAACCCCAATAGACCCTTAAATGAAATTTATGTTAACTTGTCAATAGAAACTAAACAGTTGGCATTCAGTTGTCTATTTACACAATAAGACATCTCTGATTTTACTTATTGGTAAGCTGAACATTTGCAATCTCTATATAACAGATGATTTAGCAACATCAATTTCATTACATCTACGACAGCAAAACCAAATGGCTTGGGCAATCTTCATTTTAGTACCACGTGTGTTACTCTTATTCTCTAAGTGATGAATGCCAAAATATGAATACCAAAAGAAGAAAAGGCTACCTCTAAAACTTTTATGTGTCTCAGCACGCAGGTCATGGGACAGTTCTCCTGATGAAAGTGGGGTAAATGCTCGGCGTTGGCTGGCCCTCTCTTCATCCAGGAAATGTGAAGATGCTGAAGAAGATCGCTTGGAAAGTAGAGCAATTAAAACTGCCAGCCCCACTAACACGCCCATAACAATTCCAGCTATAGCTAGTCCACTCACACCAGACTTGCCATCACCTTCTTTTTTCTTAGCACGAGAAGCTCCAGGAGGTGATGGCGGAGCTGGGCCAGAGGACCAAGAATTCCCTTCGGTCCTTCACAGATAGAAAAATCCGGTCAAGGAGACAACTTATCATTATCTTCAGCTAAACAGACAGAAACTTACTCAATGTCATTAATATCCTTCAATGCATCTGGGACCCAGCCGGTGAATTGGTTATTCTCAACATTCCTGATCATATATCGAGAATATCCTGTCAGGCTCCAGATTTCCATAAACTTTAACAGGAACTTGGCACAACACATTTGAAGTAGAGAGTGGTGCGTACAGCAATGGATATTGACTACTCCCTTGAGAAATTCTAAATTCCGGTGTCTAAAATCAATGCATACAAACAAAAGCACTGACATATATCTCAAAATGTGCAACAGACGATCACATGCCTGAAAGGAGTGTACAGGCACACAAAGCACAAAGTATGATCATAATCCTCAAAAAAGGTAAGCTGTTAACTCTCTACAACCTGAATGCTAGCAATCATTGAATTCAACAAAAATTCAGCTTAACTGCTTACAGATCATTGAGGGGAAGGTCTGTAAGGACATTTATAGGACCTGTGAGCTGATTGTTTTGCAAATGCCTGCATAAAAAGCTAGAGTTAGAAACATGTGATTTGAAGATCGGTGGATAATTGTGTTGGCAACTTACAATTTTGTGAGACTTGACAGTGATCCAAAGCTCTGAGGCAGATTCCCTGACAATGAGTTGTAAGATAGATCCCTGATTGATTTCATGAATAAGCCACCCAATGAATACTCATCTTTAAGCAACATGACAGGTAAACCAGTAAACACATATCACTCTCCTCATTGTCAGGCCACTGCCTATTCATTTACTAGTCCTTTTGTTAGAAAGTCCAACCCAAAAGCTTAAGCCAATAGGTGGAGGGAGACCATATGAATACAAAGAGCATACAAGACCCAACAACTTCAACACCCCTTCTCACGTGCAAGCCGGATTACACACGTGGAAATTGACTAATGGGGAGTAGGCCCACATACGCGGAAAGGAATAACACTGGTTCTGATACCATGTTAGAAAGTCCAACCCAAAAGCTTAAGCCAATAGGTAGAGGGAGACCACATGAATATAAAGAGCATACAAGACCCATTTACAAGCTATGTGGGACAACAACAACAATTTCAACACCTTTGATCGGTTTTTCTCTTAAAGGGACCAAGAGGTTGCTTATGCAGAAGATCGCTGAAAGATCTAGAAATAATGGGTGCCACAACTACAAACAAATTAATTCTCACAATTCAAATAAGCAAATTCTTTTATCCGTCTATCTCTTACTAAAGCCATACGAATCTTATTTCTGGAATCAAACTATAGCATTTCTCTTTTGCTCTCTCTGGTAGCCGAAAATGGAGAGCAAACATATAATGTACTCTCTTGTGTCTAAGAGTGCTGTTATCTGATTATACAGAGGATTCTGATGATGACATCACTATAATTATCAAATTAGGTAAACTCCCATATCATTGTGTAAGACAAAATAACCTCCATCAGAGCGCTCACCTGGTGGACATTCAAAGGTCGATGTTGTGACAATGTCATACTTGCCACAGTTTTTAAGCATTATTATTTAACGAAACTTAACGCATTTAAAAACATAGGTTCTGGCTACATCATATAGAGATCACGCTTAAGATGTACTAAATTTACTTTTAGGACAAGCAAAAGTTAACATTTCATAACATGCCGAGGCAGATGGAAATTGTAGATTTCTTGTTCTACAACTTTATCACGTGTACACGTAACAAGCGCATGTAAGAGTTAGGAACTTAATTGGAAACATGATTCCCGCAAGTTACTTGGACTTACAGAGTGGCGAGTTTGGGGAGTTTTCCAAACATATCGCTTAACTGTCCATTGAGCTGATTATGGCCCAAATTTCTGCAAACAACAAGAAGATAACTGAAAAAGGGCGGCACAAACAAGAATCTTCTTCTTTATTGAAATGAAAGTACTTACAGGTACTTCAGATCAGTCATCTGAGAAATCGAATAAGGAACATTTCCAGTGAATGCATTTGATGAAAGGTCACTGCACAAAGAATCTGATGTCAATCAACTGAAAATTGTTCAGTGGCCCATGCCATATCGATAATACCAAGGATTATCATAGAAAGTTAGAAACCAGAACTACGTCAGAAATACTTCTAGGCATGGAGAATTTGGCCAAAGCAATAGTTAAATCCCATGTAAAGCATGTTAGAACCAAGGTAGCTTCGGTAGAAGAGTAATAAATTGCATTTTAACTCCAAAAACATAGGCAAATCACATGGAAAGCTCCTCTAACACAAATGCATACTGCTATTGCCACGTAGGGCATTGGAGGCTTCTAGGAGGTCTATCGAGGTTGACCATGCCTTCTCTATATTGGGAAGACAGAGTAGAAAAGAAAAAGAACAAATTCAGATACAGTGAAAGAGATGAGAAGAAACTGATGAATAGGGAGGTCTAATACTATTGTTCGCAGATCCAGATTATTCTAGAATGATGAAGATGCAGTACTTACATGTGAAGTGCATTCGGAGGAAGTTGATACGGTATGTCACCATTGAGGTTGTTCTTGCTCAAATCACTATACTATGACAAAGAAAGTCACTGTTGTCAGGTGACAATCAGTCAATGCTAAAGACAGCATAGAGATAAATGCACTTATTGTCAATATGTCGGCCTCACAAGTAGGTCACAGATGTCAAGCTTGATAGCAGGTAGCCCATTGATCCAGTGAGGCCTAGATCTGACAAATTTCTACAAGAAATTCAAAGAAAACTTAGCGTGCTTTCGGAAACATATAATACATGGAGAAACTTAAGAGAGCCTGAAGCAATAGCAATCAGGCAGATATGAACACATAGACACTTACATTTCAGTCACTGATGACCCGGAGCAATCGATTCCTTTCCATGATTCGCCACAAGGGTCACCCCCACTCGATTTCCAACCAGTCAGTGCTGAAGGAGAATTCATGCTGCGATACATCACATTAAGGGCAGAGACTGCAATTTACATCCAAATGTATATTAGTATCTCAAAATTTGCTAGCTTTTGGGCATCAGTTTTCATGGAAGAGAGAAAAATAGTGTCGAGCGAACATCTTATTAGGACCATATACCAATATACCATAGTCATGCAATCACGTAGGTAAAGATATGCGGAAGCCTTAGTCCACGTATGTATGGATTCCACGGGGAACACAAAAGAGTCTTGTAATGTAAATGACTTCTGTGGGCACGGGCTAAAAATGACAAGACAATGCTGCCAGGAGGACTAGCCAAAGAGATAGAGGAGGGAAGGGCACACATGTTAGTATACATACCATCACGAGCATTGGTCTTGGAATGAACCAGGGGGGTCAGAGTCCCGATACAAGTGACTAAGACGGCAAGCACACCAAGACGATACATATCTTCTTGAAGAATTCTTTCTGAACCAAACGATCAGGAAAGCCCAGAAGGAGACGGAAGAAAGCAACGGAGGCCGAGGATTGGTCGAAAAGCAGAGACGGAGATGGCAACGTCTAATTTCACAAGATGCTCATTTCATTCCATCCTCCATTCGTTTACTCTGCATTTACGTTTCTTCCTTTCTGATTGTGAGTGTTCTTTCGTTGTTCTTCCTTTCTCCTGGGCGGGAAGAAGATGAGGGCTTCCTGTTATTTTTTTTCTGGTATTTTCTTTTTTCTTGTGCGCAGAAGGCCCTGGAACTAATTTCTAAAATTAGAGCAGGAATGGCTGCAATGTGCACCTAAAAATGGAAATATGGAGGGGAAGGAGAAAGCAGAGAGAGCCGTGGCAAGGGTCAGTTGGCGAAAGCCTAGGAGAGCCAGAGCCTTTCAACTGGTTCACTTTTCTGGAGAATGCGAAATAAAAAAGAAAAGAACCTTAATAATTTTATCGGACGTACAATTGAATAATTATAGCTCGTATGATTGGGAGAACAAGTAATGCAAGTTTTCATAGTTATGTCTCGAATGTAATGTCAAGATTTGATCTTCGACATGAACCTGTGCACCGCAATCATGTTTCGAGCAATTTGAGTTCCTTGTTATTGTATAATATATGGTGATCATATATCTTAAACTTGGGGACCATTTACAATAATCCAAAAGCCTAAGTGGACGGTCACTTGGACTTGTCTCAATGAAACTGCCACATGTCAACTTAAAATCAAGTCTTATTGATAGAGGTAACTTATATTTGTTAATCCCTAAACTATAGTTTCAGTGCTTACTCGATATTGGCAATTTTTAGGGATAATTCTCCAAAAATTCCTAAACATATTATATAGTTCAATGAAATCTGTTTCCAGAAAATTGTTTTCCAATTTTCCATTTGGATGACGGAAAAAATAATCGATCTACAGCAAACGTTTTCCATGGACCAAAAATAACAAGTTTTATATTCTGAAAGAAGGATATCACTTTTCCTAAACAATAAAAAAAAAATGAAAGCTAACGATTTTTCTTGAATTTTTTTTTTATGGAAAATATTTCTATTTATCATGAAGTTTCGGTGAAACAAACACGCCCTTCAATCCTAAACTTTTCATTTTTGTCAATTTAATTCTAAACCATTTGAAAATTTGCCAATGTCATTCTAAGTTCTTCTGATAATTTGTTGATTTAGTCTTTCAAGCCAATGGCTGGAAATCGTGGAAGTGGTCATCGGCCAACCAACAATCATACAAGATAGAGTGACAAGCGTTAACGGAGACATTTCCCTTTCGTTTTCTTTTCCTTTCACCTGTCGTCGGTACTTGGCCATGGTCGGGGACTGGCCATAGGCGAGGATTAGGGGCGTCATGGCCCTCGCCAAATTTAGCAAGGGATTTCGGCCACAAGTGAAAGGAAAAGAAAAGAAAAAAGAAATATTTTAAAAATGCAAAAATCCATGCTACTGCTAGCCACGCCATGTAGGACGACTGACATCTATATCAGCGAGTGGATAAAGTTAGATATAAGGGGATATAGCCTCAATAAAAGTATCATATGGAGAAGTGGAATAACCTTAAAGGTGTATATGATTTCTTATATTTATGGCATAAAAGCTATTTTTCTCGAATAATAAACTTTTTGAGTTAGAAAAATTACACTAATATATACATTTTGATATGAAAAATTCCAAATAAAAAAAAAATAATGAACAGTTCTCTTTTATTATTTATTCCTATTTTATACTTATATATTTGAATTTCTATTCTATAAAATGTTTTGTGTGTATATATATTTAGCATCCATAGGTATTAGATATTATAGATTATTAGTATAGTTTATTAAATTAATACAAAATTATTAAGGAATGAAGGAAAGGAATGAAAAGAAATAAAAAAAAATAGAGGAAAAATAATTAAAAGTAAGAAATAAAAATGACGTATAAGAAGCCCGATTTTAAATACACGAATTCAAAATTGAAATGGATCTTTTTAATTTACGCTACTTCTTTTCTTAGTACTTCGGTTCATATTGAAGCTTGACGACTTCTCCGTAGTTCTTTGTTTACATCAAAGCTATATGAAAACGATGAGAGAGTTCTAATTCACATCAAAAGTCCACAAAAGCAGCAAAAAAGTTTGAACTCCACTTTCCGTAACTTTGTTGTTCATTTTGAGTCAAAGTAATATACTTTTAGAAATTGCGAAAGTGAATATTCATATTTTCTTTCTTTTACTAGATTTGGCCTTTTCTAGCTGACCTGGTCAATGTTGCGATAGCCCATTTACATTTCTTGTCATTGTTGAACTTGTGGCTCTAGAATGTTGTGATAAGCTCTTTTTATATTTAAGATTTAATTGTGAATAGTTATGAATTGATTGATGGAGATTATCTTCCTTTGTGCACTGTCATTTTTTAAGCAGTGAATCATGAGAAATTCTCACAATCTCGTTTGTGCATTTTCAAGTTCGTTTATATCATATATCTTTCATACTAAACAATGGAACGAAAATATCTAGCTTTATTAATGCGGTTCACTGAACAATAGATATGATATAGTAAAATTTTAAAAGTTCATATGCTATCCTTTCGAGTCCACTCCTTGTTGAAAATCTAAACGGCCAAACGTAACTTAAGAAATTAATTTCGAATATAATGGTATATTGGGACGGCTTGATTTCAGCTTGAATTTCCAATCCACTATTTCTTTTCAATAGTTAGAGTGTTAACGTCTCTATCAAAAAATTATTTGAAATTGGATTCATTTCAACGATGTAATATTTAGTCAAATTTTATCTTTTTGTATACTTTTCATTTTTCATTATAGGATTGCGGGTTAATATAATGAGAAACTCCAAACTGAAATACTTATGACAAATTTATCCCGAACTATTTTTTGATCACAAAAACCCAAACTAGTAAGATGTAAAAAATTTACTCTAAACTATCTTTTGACCATAAACATTTCAAATGGGTACATTTATGACAAAATTTATTCCAAATTAATTTTTTGACCACAAAAACCCCCAAAACCGTTATACTTATGACAAATTTACCCTCTGTTAGTTCCCGTTACATTTTATCATCAGATTGTTGAGTTAGATGACACGTGACAGTTAACAGACGGTACTAAGTATAAATTTTTTTTTGTCACAGATGTGTTTAGTTTAAGTTTTTTCGTGGTATCAACTCAATTCAACGGAAACTAACGAAGTATAAATTTGTCACATGTGTAACAGTTTGAGATTTTTTTGTCACAGATGTGTTTAGTTTAAGTTTTTTCGTGGTATCAACTCAATTTAACGGAAACTAACGAAGTATAAATTTGCCACATGTGTAACAATTTGAGATTTTTTGTGGTCAAAAAAATTAATTTGGGATAAATTTACCATAGATGTATCGATTTGGGGTTTTTGTTCCATTAACCAAATTTAGCAAAAACTAACAGAAAGTAAATTTGTTACAAGTCTATCAGTTTATGATTTTTTATGGTCAAAAAATTGATTTGGAGTAAATTTATCATAAGTGTACTAGTTTAGAGTTTTTCGTGATATTAACCCTTCTTTTCAATATGTTAGGAAATAGTGTTAAAAGTTGTATACAAAAATTATTTGAAAAAATTGATTCATTTCAACGGCGGAATATCTAATCAATTTTTTTTTATACATTTTCATTTTTCATTAATACGATTTTCAATTAAGTTTTATTTTGGAGCTGTTCACAATATCTGCTTTGCGCATTATCTTTTGCATGTTCTAAAAATTAAATCAGATCATCTCCTCTGTCATTTTCCCTATTATCGTTATACGTTATTTATGTGTCTAGTCTTCCTAAAAGAAGTTGCCGAATGGCAAAGGCGAATGCAAAACTCTCATACCATGTTGTAGACAAGGGCGCAGCTCAGGCCTTGCCCCAGGTTGCATAAGTTGACTCTCATTTACGATTAAATGTCAAGTTGCAAAACTGTAATTTGACTATAGGTTGGATTTATTAGCGTGTAAGACGTTAAGATTTCATTTGTTTCGCGAAAAATGTGATGTTTTCGAAAAATATTTTTCGGAAAGTCATTTTTCAGAAAAATGGCAATATTTTATAGTGTTTGGCTAAGACTTAAAAATGAACTAAAAACGATTTCCATTGTTTGTCAAAAAATTGATGTTCCTAAAAAATTATTTATTAATTCGATTTTTTAATTTTTTTTCGAATAACTTTCATTGTTGTTGTTGTTGTTGTTTAATTACTTTCTTTAATTTTTTTCACTTTTTTTTTCCTTCTATAATTTCTTCTCAGTCAGTTGTTGGCCCTAGGCTAGGCTCGGCCTTTGCCCGACCTCACTAGCCTCGAGCAAGATCGAGCTTTACTAGATCTGGCGAGGAAGGCTCGCGTCACTGACGTAGGGCGATGTCGAAGCTAGCCTCACCAGCCGAGCTAGATTTGGCGAGCTTGGCCTCCCTCGAGGCTAGCAATGCCAAGGCTCGCCTCACCTTGCCTAGCCGGATCTAGCAAGGCGAGCCTCACTCGCTTGAGGCCAAGTTGGATCCGGCGAAGCCGAGGCTCACGTCGCCAACGTCGAGCCTCGACCTCGCCGGCTCGCATGTCATGGCCAATCGTCGGGTAGCCACCGTTGCCAAGGTCCACAATCGGTGGAGGAAGCGAGGAAGGAGGAAGAAGGAGAAATGACAAAAGGAAAAGAAAAAGAAAAAATAAAAAAATAAAGAAGAAAAAGAAAAGATTAAAAATATAAATAAAAAATAAAAGTAAATTTTTTTATAAAAAATAAAAATAAAAAATAATTATAAAGAAAAGAAGTGTGAAAGAAAGGAGGAAGAAAAGATGAGAAAAATGTTTTCCTCTTCTCAAAATGAGGAATACATTTTCCCCACTTTTGAAAGGCTTTTTTTTCATGGGTGAAAATATCTCCTAGACTAGCTTATTTTCCACGAACCAAACGCTAGAAAATTCAAAAAACACTTTTGGAAATGTTATTTTTCGTGAAATAAACAGAGTCTAAAAAATTACTTCATATGAGTTCCATTACTATCCATTAGTTACTTGAAAGCAACTTTCATTTCAATAATTACAATGTCCATCTTTTTATCTATGGTATGTCACTTTTCATATTCTTTTACTGTATAGCTAGGATGCTTCCATGTATATATAAATATTAAACTACGCATTCTTATAAGAGCTTAAGTTTTTAGAGCAGTGATTCCACAAAATCTTACATGGCTTCATATAATATCAGAGCAGAGGTCCTGAATTCAAATCTTTCCATTAGAATATATAAACATTATACCACGTCTTCTTCTAATAACTCAAGCTTTTAGAGCAGACTTTTGCTCTCTACACTTCAACACCGCCACGCCACAACCAGAAGAGAAGACTCAGCCACCGCCGCCACCATGAACACAACCATGCACCGCTAGAGACACTAGAGCCACCCCCAAGTAGCAGAACTTAGCGAGCGCGGAATATATATATCTCTCTCCACTTATTATGTGTCTCCAAGGGGACGAAATCACTGAAGTTGCATAACGAAAATATGAACGCTAAGACATAAGGGAAGGATGTTTCTCAGTTCCTTTGTAAACTGCTGCTTTTTATTGAACTTCCTGCAAGTACAAGGCACTTAACTGGATATTGATAAATCAGGCCAGAATGTTAAAAGTAATTTACAGAAAAAGAACAGAACAACCGCTGATGACTGGAAAGCAAAGCTGAGAAAGCACATCATACACAAACATGCAAGATTCCTAAAACTAGGCAAGACACTTTGTTTGGACACTCAACAATCTATCCGAAAGACATTAGACACAGCCTCCCTTCTCTTCAAAGCAATCAAGAAGTAAATCTAGTCAAGTTGCACTTTGTCACGTTACATACCATACAGCAATATGATACCTTAACTGGTTTGAGCCGAAGAAATGGACACTGGCATAGAATCTTCAAAGTCGACTCTGGTGCCAGTGGTGCTATCTTGTGCAGGACCAGCGATATCAGCTATTGCATCATCTTTACTATCCTCATCCACGCGCATGACCTGGCCAAAACTCTTGGACATTTTATCGATGAAGTCACTGGATAACATTACTTGATTCCTCTGCTCATTTTTACCAGCTACCCCCACAACAGGTGGACTGGCTTGTTGTCGGGCCTTTCCTTCTTGAATAACTTTCTCACGTTCTTCGTAGAATTCAAAATCATCCAGAATAGATGTGTGTGTCTCATAATTCTTGAAGATATTCAACATCTCAATACCTTGTTCCAATTTCACCTAAACAATTTCAAGAACCATCAAGTCGAAGACAAAAACAACCACCTAAGCTTTATACCATTAAGTGGGCCGCCTCAACTTCAACAAGGCAAAACTTAACAATAAACCAATGAGATGACACCACAACACAAGTAACAAAACAATTGAAGGACATTCTATTCTCCACAGGATCCGAATGATTAAATGCTATTAAAATATTAAGCAATGTCTTTCTGAAAGTTTTGCTACTGTGCAGCAACACATGACGGAGACCCATCATATAAAGTACAATCATTCCAAAGTTTTCGAGGATTAATAGCATCCCTGATTAACGTACCTCCTGGGTGTCTCGGCTGTTTGTTACAGGCTTATTGTCATTATTTTCCAAAACAATGTGACGAAGCTGACTGTTTGGAACATCTTTAATAACATGCCACTTCACAGGGAACTGCCCACTCCATCTATCTTGTTGCCAATAATCAAAGCTTCGGTCAAAATCTACAGGTCCAACCATTTCCGCAACCCCACAGAATTGAGCACTAGCATTCACCTGCATGTGATGGAAACAGATATAGTACGTGACAGACGTAACTATAAGCCAAAAGAAGCAAGGCCCAATCTTTTCTCGGTTGAATAATGCAAAGATGATCTGGACATAATACATCCTGATGGAAGCGTTAAAATAAGGTATTCAGATTCTCCAGGCACAGTGAGAAACAGGCATGTGAGCGAGTAGGAAATTAACAAACTACGCGCACCAAGTATTCTGCATAACAGTATTCAGGCAATCAAGATATCTTACATAGACTATAGCAGCTCAATTACTGTGTTTTTTTCCCTATGAGAAAGAAAGAGCCTCCAGAAGTATGCAAGTTCCATTGAATCCAAGAAAGTACATCATTCCAGCAGTAGCCTTATGTGAGTTGACAATTTATCAGGAACTTCAATTAATCAACAGAAAAACACACTAAATGGACAACCACAGTCAAGTTCTTACATCTGAAAGTCTTTGAAAGTGTACTCCTCATGGTAGCAAAACCACCTTTTCTTACTCTACTTGTCAAAATAGCAGAATTTTCTGAAACTTTCCTTTGATCTGATTACTGATCAACTATGGCGAAATCAATAATCTGGTGCTACTTACCGAGAAGAATAGGAAGATGGGGCAAGCTTCTTGCTTCTCCTTTGCCTCCCGGTAAGCAGCATCCAATTTTCTGTTCCCATTTGGTGTACTAGCCCATACACCGTATTTGATACTCTTATGAACATTATCCTCACTATATGACTTAATCACAAAAAACTTAGCATCGTCGTATTCTGTGACGAAATCTATGCGATTGTATGACCCATGAGGGATCTTTGTTGTAGATGTGCTTAGCTTGCTATCATCAATGGAGGAACCATGTTCAGAAGTAGCGTGATTCTTCAGCTTTGATGCTCTCGGTCCACGGTTTTGGTCACCAAGGATATCAGATGTCCCATTACAACTGCATATAGCACCATTGCTTCTCCAGCGGCGGCGTCTATTATCAACTGAAAGCCAGCCCTGACCATTTAGTCCTAAACCAGGAATCGATGTAGTCCCAAAGTTAGCTCCTCTGTTGACACCGCTGTGTAGAAAGTCTCTATTATATGGATCAGAAGATCCATATCCAGACAAGGTTCTTTGCAGATCAGAAGCCTGAAAAAGATAAGCAATAGTCAAAAAGGTCCACCACCCTGTCTCAATCCTCACAAGATTATTTCAGTAAGATCTAAATACAACTGCCCTGCAGTAGACCGAATAGAAGACTAATAAGCAAAAACATCGAGTCTATGGACATGCCTATACACAGGCAAGGAAAGTCAAATGAACCACCAAATGATAAACAGCTTATCATTCAGAAATGAAAGAACAGACCTTTGGCTACAGTCTCGATCATCTCATAATCTATATCATTAAAGGAAAAAGATGAGTTGCTCTCAGTTTTTGAACATTGCAGCATTACCTCTGTTGCTATAACCACACACCTCATACATGTCTAATAGCTATCCCCATAACAAAATGTCCACTCCATTGAATGATCGTCCAATTCCTCTTAATGTGTTTCCTTTTTCTTTAAGTACATATGTTTTTTTTTAATGCACTAATCTTGAATCGATCCAAGAAGCTGTTCAAAGCATCTCATCATAAATAATGTGTACATGAAATTTTTCAACCACCACTTTCGCAGCCAATAGAGAGAACGAAAAATCTATCCACCCCAAAAACGACAAAAAAGGTGAAACTCGACAATATATCTAATAAATACAGATGGAAAAGCAAGAAGGCATACAATTCCAATATTTTGGGTAAATGACCCTATGCTGATGGGCTGAGGAGATACTGCTGGCGATAAAGGGGAAAAGGACCGTTGCCTATCAGCTGGCTTGGACCAATCTGACCAAAGACCTCCAGAACTCAATCCATCCAACCCTAGTTGCTGATCATGAAACCCATGAGTCCAAGTATTTCCAGGAAAGCTTCCTCTACCAAAGGATCCCACTGGTGAAGGATAATTAGGCCTTGGTCCAAAAAGCACTCCATCGCCTTGCTGGTCACCATTCATCGACATTGAGAGATCTGGTTGTGAAACCTGAGTTGGTGAAGAAATATATGGCATGGTCGGATGCATTAGTTGTTGGTAGTAAGGTTGTCCTGAATAAGGAAATTGCTGTGACGAATACATCTGCACATCTCCACCAACAGAAGGCAATGGTGTCGTGCCAGGGGAATATGGTCCATATGGCATATGCGGACTGTACCCATAGCCAGTATGGAAAACAAGAGAATGATTTTCATTGTACACTCCCTAAAAGCCCCCAAAAAAGAAAAAAAAAAAAACAACAACAACACATTGTCAATAGAATGCATTCTGACTGAGCAAGAATAGGGGTAAAATTAGAAAGGAAAATAAATAACATACTGGAGATGCTACTTCCAACCCTTTTGCATTGGCATAGTGAGAAAAATCATCCCACTCCCCAGTAGAACTGCCATATCCTGAAGTTCATGAAGACAAGCATTCATTTATTTTTTTAATACTGCAAGTAAACTCCAGGCATTGCAAAAGCTAATGGAAATCAAGTTGCTGATGCTGAAATCAGTCTAATCATTTAGTAATTGATTACATATTCCTACAACATGCTGTTATACATAGCTATGCATGGTTTCCTCAAGAGACTATTATCCCATTTATGACAAATGTCACCAATAGAAGGAGTTTTCACAAATTACTTAATTTAGCATGAGAAAGGAATGCCCTAGCACTGATGGAAAAAGAATTGTTGCAGGAGAAAGGTGCTCAGATGCAATTGCATTCTCCTTACTGTGTCCTACCAGAGGACTCCAGGTGCCTTTTGGCAGCAGAGCCATAGCAAGACAACCCTTTTTCAGAGTTTCTTTCAATCTCACCTAATTTCGATGATAGTAAGAGTGAGATCTAGGCAAGCTGCTACATCTTGTCTTTAGCAATCTAATAACTTTCCCGATTCAGCAATTTTAGGTGGACGAGAGAGAAGTCTGCATTCTGTTGTGCTCTTTCCTTCATCCAATACAGGTACATATTATTGGATTCCAAATTGTGAACCAGCATGAAGGAATGATTTCTGTGTTCTTAATTTTAGAGGAGTGCCTTTTGGAATGTTTTTATTGGAAACCTCCCTCACTGTCGGGTATTGAGAGGTACCAACAACTCGTCCAAAGTAGTAATAATCGACGAACGAGTAACAGAAACTCCAAATGGGGCATCCTAGCTGATGGTCTGGGAGAGAGCAAGAACTTGTTCCCTAAAAATTAAACTGGAAAGTCCTGATACTTTTGAAAGTGGCTTTAATAATATCAACAGCAACTCGGGCAATAGTCTAAGCAATAAACAATCTGCCAAAGACATAATCCAATATAATAAACAGATGCTTCCTCTGCAAAACAGCAGGGAAGTCAGTCGACCATCTGTTTCTTCAAATAAAAGCCAGGGAGGATATCTGTTGGATTTGGTTTAGCATTATGGAGATTTTCTTTTGTTTCCTGTTCAAACCAGCAAGTAATAAATATGAGATTTGGGCTTTCAAAGGAACAGAAAATGGGAGGGAAAAGGAATAAAGGAAGCTTCTCTGTTGATACACTCAGCTAGCTTTGGACTAAAAAAGAGGAAAGAAATCTAGAGATTTCTAGAATAGTATTTTCGCATGATGCTGTCAAGAATAGGTAATTACACTTCCAAAAGAAAAAGAACAGGGATTTATAATTATCACACTATAAATTTAGCTAAGAATTTATCCTTAAAACAAATGCCTAATTAGTTATGATAGATCCTCTCTCACTGAAACTTTGTATAGCGATGTCAATAAGATCTTTTTTGCAGTAAAAAAAGAAATGTCTCCACAACTCAAATGCTGTGATAGCCTTAATAAATGACCTGCACCGCCTGGCTAATTCTACTAATTGGCCTAATAAGTCAAAGACACAGCAGTAAGTGGTACAATTCTCATACCACTGATTCTAAGATCAGGCAAAATACAGATCGCAACTATTTAATCACAGAAAAGAATGACAAGTTACACGGGCTCCATATTGAAAAAAGGTTCTATCAAGTAGGACTCACAAACCTCTGTAATGCAATGTCTGTGGCTGATGGGCATGTGCATCAGCACCATCGCTGCTCAAGCCGATGGACACTGATTGACTCACCGGTTCCTTCTGAGAACCTGCAGCAGCACTGTCCTGGGAAGGATTAGGAGAAACTGACCCTTTTGCTGGATGCTGGAAGACAATCCCAAGTAAAATGTTATCATTCAAAGCAACCCATGGAACCTTACCGAGCAAGCACAACGAGAGAACAATATGCATCACATCAGACTCACAGTTAACTGCTGATTCATGTTTTCTGGATCAATAGGTCCCTCTTCTGCATCCACAATCAGTCTGTCAGTGATGCAGTATCCTAGGAACCAAAGGCAATACTCATAATCATCGAAACCTATCCAACTTCCAGTGCTGATAAGCTTGCATCTATGATCATTATGATCATTTGCCCAACTGATTGACGCCTATGCACATATAATTTCTTCCCCAAGTACTAACTTAGTCGAGCAAACTAAGGAAGTGCGCCGTCAGTAAGTGAACAACAAGATCAACAGCCCATGAGTTAAACCCATATTAATAAAAACCATAAATGGATCATAAGATAATTCCATCAACTCTGCAAAGCCATGTCGGTGAAAAAATGAACTTGGACAGTTGGATGTGATTTTTTTTTTTCCTTTTTTGCGGTTTTGGTTATTGCCCTTCATTGCAGTGCAGAAATGATGCAGCGTTTTGCGGCCGGAACCAAAAGGGAGAAAAAAAAAAAGGTTCTTTCGATCACGGCATCTAGAAATAGATAGAACCCGCTTAATTCATCAGGATCAACTCCAAAAAAGAGAGGTGGAATTAGGTTCACAGACCATGCCACCAGATGAACATAGGCTGACGATGAGAAGACTCAAGAGATCAAATCGAGGGAAGTGAAGATTAGGGACGTACCAGCGGCGGAGCGATCGGGACGTCGGGGCTGAGGAGCGGCCATGGACATGGGGGTAGATCTCCTCCCTCTTCCTCACACACGAACAAACACACACGCTCTGGGGATCTTATTCAATTCGAGAAACCGCCAGCAGAATCTACCGCAACACAATGAAAAGAGGGTACAAAAGAGTATCCATGGGTATCTATCAGTAGGTGTCAGATGCAGGATATGGCTGGTAAAAACTTGGGTGTGTACCTTACGAACAACTTGTACAAAAGCATTCTCCGAAAAGGAAATGCAACTGATATCTATATATATATATATACACACACGCGCGTTAAAAGTTTTAGGAGGAAACCCACGGTGGCAGGAGGGTAAATAGTTATATACTGCTTGCTTTGCTAAGGAAAGGCTTCATCTTTTAGGAATGAATAGATTGGGAGAAAGGAACGACCTTTCTTTTTCTTGCCCTTTTCTAAGGTGCCTCCACTCTTTCCTCCGTATGTTATTGTTGTCCTCTTAAATTTTGCTATGACTTTGCTTGAAGTGAAAAATTACAGAGGAAAAAAAAATTGTCTCTCCCAAACACCCGTCATGATGCTAATTTACCGCAAACGTGATATCACAAAATCCAACACAGTTTGAATCTAGTATCTTGGTGTGAGAGCACGACATATCAATCAATCTGGAAAGTTTGAATTTTGGATGGTATTGTATCACTAACATTTACAATGATGCCCCTTCCAAAAAAATAATAATACATTACAAGTGCAAGCACACTTTTTACTTACCAAATAAGAACAAACCGACATGAATATATTGGGATGATAATGCATAATCAACTGAACTTACAAATGTTGACATAGAAAGTACCGAGCTAAGAATTTTGATTTCACATGGATCGTCAGACGCTCTCCGGGCATCTTCGATCTCAGTTGAAAATCTCGTAGAGATTGTCTTGTAAAAACGTCTCCTTTTAAGAGTTGGGTTCACAAAAAGTCATGAAATAAACATTCTAGTTGAATGAATCTGTCATAACTTAGAATCTCAAATTTAGAAAGAAAAATGGGCATATCATGACATAAATAATCTCGTTTATTTTTTGTTAGAAAGGGCTAACTCAGTTTTAATTCTCTAACTCTTGTTGTTGGTACTGTTAGATTCTCCAACCCCTCTTTTCCTAAAACAAAATTCCCTGATGTTCTCAAGTTGCGAAATCAAGTTCCTCTGCGTCTGCCGTACAAGCACCTCCAAGTTGCGGAAGTCGTATTGACGGTGTGCTTGACATCGTATAGTTTCTACTTTCTACACAGCCTCTCTCTCTCTCGAGCTCTCTCTCGAGCACGCGCACACACACACACATGATGTTTGTTACGACGGTAATGACATCACTATAGCATTTGATGAAAGTTATGTACGAGGAAACCACTAATTATCTAGCATTTTTTTCACCGTGGCAAGTAATTAGTATCTCCCTCTTATAAGTCCAATCATATGAATGAAACATATCTCTCTCAGTTGTAACAAGTTTTCTAATTTTGAAGGATAACCCTGATCGACTACAATCGATCATCCTTTTTATAAGTCCTATCCTCTTAAGAGTCGTATTTTTAAGGTGTCGAGGTTGAACGTTAAAGACATGCTCATACACTAGTGTGATCTACCTATATAAAAATATTTGAGAGGAAATTTCAAATTTAAAGAAGAATATGTATCACTTTTTTTTTTCGCATTTGTTTTTCATAGTGGTTACTAGCTGAGCATGTGGGTTTTTGTAAAGTAAGACGAGCGTGATTCCATTACCACTATGCCACCAAAAAGAGACAGAATGTAGGCTCTGGGTGTATTTTTACTAGCTTGGATCAGGACAGTTTGCACCACACACGAGTTGAAGAAGAGTGAATGGTGCATCGCTCCAGGTTTCAGCTAATTCATATGATTGTCATCCAAGAAACGATGAAAGGTTAATGTTAATGGACAGGTATGTGAACAGAGCACCGGCAAAGACTTTCCGCTTGCGCATACCCAAATTGTCTAGCTCAAGTGTTTGCACAAATAATTTTACCTGTGGAGATGTTGTAAGAGAACTGTTGTGTCACAGAAAATAAAAAAAAAAGTTTGGAAAGTGCACCCAAGTTTTCTTTTATGCATCAAGGGTGTCATCCCATAAATGGACACTTTGTCTACAACTTCATGCTGAACAGACGTTTTCCGTTGAGCTTGCTATGGTGTCGCTTAAATCACGGCCCTTTGTCTCAAACGGAAAGAGCACCACGCAAATTCCAGAGACAAAGATCACAATCTCAAATAGAATTATGGATGCAGCTTGATGACATCCATGTACTAATGCTACAGCCACGAGAGGACATATCATCCCACCAATCCTCCCTATCGCACTCGCAACTCCTACACCAGTTGTCCTGATTGAGGTTGGGTATACCTACAGTTTCAATTCAATCCCAAAGACAACATGTCCGTTAGCATTTTCTAAACTCGATAATGCCTATGCTGCTGACATCAATTTCTTGATTAGAAACAATTTCTCGGTAAAACCGACATCAACTGCAAGTACATGATTTCATTCAAAGAAAGCACAAACTCATAGGTGATCAGTGCAAGACCCAACCATGTTGAATTACTCTTAAACCACCATCACTATCGCACGAAATTAAGCATTCGTAGATGCCAGATGCTTAAAATAAGCTTAGAAATGTGCACAATATCCACGGTATCCTAAGAATATGAACATCAGGAGCGTATCCTTTCCTATGATGCCAAAATCAAGCTCTCTCTTTCTTTCCCTTTAGCCCTATTTAGTCAATCACTTCGCAAGAGCATTTTGATTATGTGCAAGAAAGGCTCAAAATTCATGAATTGTTGGAGAATTTGAGCACTGCTGCCGGACTACCTTAAGAAGAATACTGACAATTAAAGAGGATAACTATAGCATTCCATAACTAAGGAAGTCAAGCTAGTTTCCCGATCTCACTATAGCGTTCCATAATTAAAAAATTCAAGCTAGTTTCCCGATCTCACAAATCAAACTGAAAGATGACAAAGAAAAGCTTTCCCTCTTATTAGGTACGAAATAGTGATTTACCTCTGGAGCATATATATAGATGATAGTGAATGTAGCTGTGATGCATATGCGAGCGCCGAACAGAAGACTTGTTGTCAAACCTGCTGGTTGATGGACAACCAGTGGTAGCAGAAAAATGCAACATAAGAAGAACATAGATGACATCGAAAGCTTACGACCAAGTTTATCAACAATTGCAGCTGATATAAGGAGCCCAGGAAATTCTGCAAGCAACAGTAGCAGGTAAAAGGAAACGGTTAAATATTTAATTATAAAAAAAAAATACGGGGGACATCTCACAAGTATAAGTAAAAGAAAAATATGACAGTGACAATTACCAGCAAAACTAGTGACAAAAACATCTCCATAATTGATATCACTAGTTTTTTTCAAATGTGACTGAGATTGGGAACATTTATTGCGTCCATTGCTTAACTCAGTAGTCAGCAACACCAGTCCATAATATGAGAAAGCATTCCCAAAGAAAACTATCCACAAAAGCGTAGTTGACTTAAGTAGCTTTGGAGAAAGAAGCAGAAGTAATGAAGAGAAGCCTCCTATACTCTGCTCTGAGCTATTACGAGCTCTATCTTGCTTTCTCCGTGGGGTGAGCAACTGGGTATCCTCTGACGGAATGCTCTTCTCTTGAAGTTGAACATTATAATCAGCCACAAGAACTCCAGCAGGCAATTCAGTGTTGTTTAGTCTAGCTATTTCCTTCAAAATATTGTGAGCATCATCCATCCTTCCTTTCATGCATAAGTACCTGGGAGACTCGGGTGCCACAACATAAAATAAAAGGAGAACTGATGAAGGCAGAGATGACAAAGCAAGCAACCACCTCCAACCTAATCTTGGCATCACAAACTGCAGAAAAGCAAAGAAAAGATGGAGATGACGAAACTTACTTCACTGTCAAAGCATGTCAGTTTGTTAATACAACACAAGAAGAGCAGAACTGGCTCCCAAGATAACCACTCCAAATCATAGAAAAAGATGCACTGGATTACCCATTTCAGTTTAAGCATTACTGCACTACCACTCTTAGACATTATATTCTCATTTAATTTTTCCAAAGCTTCTTCTGCAAGCTACAGTTATGCTGAATCATTTGCAAAGTTTAGTGGGTACTACCAGTTCTTTGAGAGGCTTGACAAAGGGCCGGTTTGGTTCAGATTTCTCAAGGGGCTTTCAGCCCCCAAAGCCTCTTGGGAGAATGCTGAAGTGTTTGGTTCAGCTTTAGGCCAGCATTTAGCCATATGCTGGCCTTGGGAAAGCTTAAAGCTCAATGCTGGTATTATCTCCATGTAAACATGATGTGCACATAAGATTAAGTATATACACTTAGGTCATGTTTACATCTTACCCTTCATTATAATATCTAAAAATCATAATTAGGAAGATATTGAGTGACCCATAGACATTTTAACAATGCAATAACAATACAAACACTTTGTAAGTAAACGGCGCTTACATACATTGAATGTCTGGAAGGATTACATATGACCGTGCTATGGCTTCAAAAACAATTGCACAGTGGAACTCAAGCTGATAGTTTGAGAAACGAATTGCTCAAACTTCCTAAAATATTCTACATCACATAGAAGGTACTTAAGCAGAAGTCAGTGACCCAAAAAAAAAAAAAAGCAGAAGTCAGACTTCAAGGAGGCAATTGGAAGAAATTTTTCCTTGTTCCTTCACCGAGAGAAGAGGGTGGGGTTATGAGGCAAAGCCAAATAGTCCCCAACAATGATCCAGCCCAGATACAGGCAGGCAGAAATGTGATTTTTCTTCTAAAGTGCATATAATAGGGAATATTAATTTCCAATATTAGATAAGACAAAAACTACTGGAGCATAAGGAGACGATTAGCATACCCATGCAACCGAAGCTTCAAAAATTGTTCCTACTGTCCAGAAGGCAGAGAAAATAACCATCCAGGTACCTCTATTTGGAGCAGGTATGAACTCTAAGAACCAGGATGAGAGGACAGGACCACCTCCCAAACCAACACCAACTAAAAAACGGAGCACAAGTAATGAAAGATAGTTTGGGGCGAAGGCACTCAGGAAACCAGCTCCAGAAGTAACCACAGCTGTAATTAGGAAACCTTTCCTAGAAATAAATGAGCAGCCAACGAAGCGATGAGCTACAATTCTACAGTCAGAAAAAGTGACCTGAATGTCTTACTATTGAAAAAAACGTGGAGGTCACAACATTGTCAACCAATTAGTTATCAGAGTTGTCTAACACTCGTGGACCCACAATCTGGATTCCATTTTTTCGTCCCCTGAAATGCTGGAGTACATGATCTACGCCCTTATATTAAGGAAACCAAATTTACATGTCAATCGAGAGCACCTGTATCGTTTTTGTTATCCAGGTTTCAATGATGAGAAGAAACTCGCAGGAATCCTGATTATCTGGTGACAATGATGAAAGAAATGAATGATATGCACACGTCTACTTACTTTTTTGTCAAAAGACTCAGCATTACGAGTTTAGTTATTCAAATCAAGTTGGCTTATCACTTGCCAAAACACACTCTGTTCTTTTTTTGTCATACATTACTTATGCAGCAGGAAAAGTGCAGCAGCCTTTCTAAACCTTGTGTACCGAATGCAAACAAATCCTAAACCTTTTATTTGGTTCAATAAAGTTCCTTCCAAAAAAAAAAAAAGTACAATCATGTTTTTTAGGTGATAATTATTTGAAATTGCCTGTTTATCACTTAAGAAATGCCAACATGGCATCCTTAAATTGCACCTTCTACATCAGATTTAGGAATTAATTGCGTTTTCAGTGAAAGTTCAGGACTCAATTGAACCAATTAAAAAATTTAGGACTCGATTTCATTCCGTACATAAGGTTTTAGGATCCCCTCATACATTGGAAGAGGAGAGAATGGATGAGGAGAAAGGATCCAGCTAAAAATAAGGTCTTTGTGCAGCAACTATGCCTGCAATTTGTTTATGCACCATTCTAGACCATCTTGAAGGCATTAGGGAGGGATTTCTTCACAACTTGGCAAAGAGGGCAAGACACTCACCTCCTCCCATGCTTGTCTGACACTATGCCCCATGAGTATGCTCCAATGAGCATGCCAGCAAAAACTACGCTGGTTATTAGGCTTTCTTCACGTGCAGAAAGACCCCAGAGGGACTGAACGGCAGGGCCAACAAAGGAAAGGAGCATCACTTCCATTGCTTCCGAAATCCAACCCATGCCAGCATAAGCAAGAACAAGCATTTGAAACTTGCCAAATCCCATGGCAACAAGAGCTTCGTCGACCGTATACGTAGCCGTAGGGTCCTCATCTCCCATAGGTTAGCCTCGAGAAACAGATTGTAGTATATCGAGCCGCGCAAGTTGCTCTAGAAAAGGCCTCCTCAATGGGATGGGTCGCCTGTCATGTCATATGGTTAACACATTATAACTAATTCCACGATACATCATAACTAATTCCAAGATACATCAACCAGATATGATCAGAGGAGATACAATTCTCATTTGTATGATAAGGAAAGCTGTATAATCTCTAACAAACGCTCAAAGGATCCCTTATCCTGGTTTGGGTATCATCTAAAACATTCGCAGGAAAGCTGCAGTGGGGAAACAGTAAGGTTCAAAAACAATATAAGAGGATTGGATGTCAACTCCAAGGCTGCATTTCTGGTTCGGTAACGGCTATGATCACTCAAATCTCTGTCCATCACACGAAATTAGGGATCTTGTTGTGAGACTTCTCCCCCAGTACTCTGCCCTGGCTTAATAGCGATCCTTAAAATCTGGAGGCATACACATACCGATGGAGTTGGGATAGACAGAATTCCTCTACAAGGAAAAAGATTCGAAATTCAATTGAAGGGGCGACTTAGTAACAGATCGCCACGGATGATGGTGGAAGCAGATGACGATAAAAGCATTGTGCAGCAGGAAAGTCAAATGAAATGCAAAGAGAGGAGCAACGTGCATTTCGATCTCCATGGATAGCGGCATGCGGGGCAGGAAGAAGAGAGAGAGAAGAAGAAGGAGAGAAGGGAACCTGATGGATGGAGATGGGTCGTAGTCCGATTTGAGCAGAGATGCAGAAGGTGCAGTTTCCGAATTAAGCAAAAGTCTTTCCGTCACCCCCATTTGTGCTTGCGTTAACGATGACGGCCTCCAGTCGCAATCTTCCCCGCGATTCCAAATTTCAAGCGACCAATCAAATTGGGTTGACAAGTCAAAACGCAATGTCGTCCCTACGAGTTGGATCCATTGACGGACATCTTTTGATTTCAATTGCTTACACCTGAAAGTGAATACGAGCTGGGCAGATCTCTCTCTCTCTCTCTCTCTCTCTCTCTCTCTCATTTTTATTGCAGAAGGTTAGTCTGACTATTTACGAAAATAGCTTGTCGCACCATGCCCAACAGTTCGACCGATGACGAGGATAGTGACTCGGGGATGAACATCTTGGCTCGGGCCAGCGGACATCCAAATCAAGTGCAGACATGACTATTATTTATGGTGACATCTTCGACATCCAAGTTTTGCTTAAACTTCTCATCGAAACACTAACTCTACCCGCACCTTTAGGCTGCGTATGATAGCGTTTCTGTTCCATGGAGTATTCTTTGAACAGAAATATTTTTTTGTGTTTCTGTTCAAAATTACGATTTTTGGGAAAAAAACGCGTTTGGTAATTTAAAAAAAAAACACTTTTTTCAGTCGCCGACCGGCGATCGACGGCGGCCGGCGACCGGAGGCGGGCGACGGCCTGTGGCGGGCGATGGGCGGGGGCGGCCGGCGGTGGCGGCGGCGGGCGGCCGACGGTGGCGGTGGCGGCAGCGGGCGACTGGCGACCGGTGGCGGGTGGCCGGCGACCGGTGGCGGGCGGCCGGCTACAGGCGACGGCGGCGGGCGACCGGCGGCGGGCGACCGGCTGCGGGCGACCGGCGGCCGGCGGGCGGCCGGCGACCGACGGGGGAGGCGGGCGGCGGCGACGGCCGGCTTTTAGTGAGGCGGCGGGTGGTAGTCGAGTCGGTGACGATGGATGGTGGTTTCAAAAGTGTTCCAAAAAGTGTTCCAAAATCCCAGAAGCAAGTTTTTTTTGTTCCTTCAAAAGTGTTTCCTGGCACAAAAGTGTTCCGCGGAACACTTTTGGAACAATTTTGAACCATACGCGTTTCTGCTCCAAAAGTGTTCCCGGAACACTTTTGGAACAGAAACAGTTTCCCCAGCCACCATCCATACGCAGCCTTAGCTACTACATAGGGATTCATTAGACACAACCTCCTCTACTATAGATATAAAAAAATCATTATTTCATCTGTTATCTCTAAGGAGATCAAATACACAAATTGTCAAACATATCGGTTACAAACTATTAACTCTACAAACTCCACCTCGCTATAAGCACTATTTACATATATTACCATGCTAGTACCCGCCACCTTAGTAGTTTTTAGTTGCAACTCCATCTTGAGTTGAACACCGTCTAGATTCATGGAAATAGTGCTATAACTACTCATACCCAGAAATAATGGAGATTTCGAGAAGTGTAACTTCTTTGCAGACATATGTGGATTTAGTTACTGGTGTCACAACCAATAGCCTCGTTCACATTATGCATAGGATAGAAAAATCAATTTTCTTACCCTTCCATTGAGCTTACCATCACTAACTTGAATCAATAATAAAATAATCACCAATATTATGTGACCGTACTTCTTTGGGAGTCCAACATCCAATCGCGTTCGATTGAAATTTATACACTAAGTAGATCATCCTATAAAGTGCATCTGCTAAGAATTTCCTAGCTATATTAGTACTAGAGAACATATTATGAATCATTTCTAATAACGTTCTGTTCATCAACTCTACAATCTGTTATAGATTACAAGCACTAGTGCGGTCTCCTTGTTGTTGATTTATTCATGTACAACTCGTTGAATAGTTTTGAGCAGAACTTCATGCTATAATTAGTCCACACATACTTGATTGCCTAATAAATCTCTTCTTCGATCAAAGCTCTGAACTACATGATATTGTCAATGGCATCATACTTATGCCTCGTTACAAATACCTAGGTCTTCCTTGAGGAGTCATCCACAACTATAATAATAATAACACCCTTTCTCGAGGGGAAAGCACAATTCCCTATGAACATCCAAGTGAATTAACTCTAGAATCTCCATATTTTCTGTGATAATCATACTGGACTGCACTTTTCGATAGTTGTGTACTCACAACAATTACATATATTCAGTTCTTTAGCAACATAACCATGTAGCAAACTCCTTTCACTTGGAACTTTCAAGGTTATCTGGCCAATGTGATCTTAAAGCATGTCCCACAATTCAAAGTCTCGAAGAAATGTATTCGACATCTCCACTGCAAAATTTATTACTATCACATCGTGAAGCTCACACAGGTCATTGTGCTTGATTCATCTCATTATAACCATGGCATTTTCGGACGACCCTTAGAACTTCACCTTGTAGAATATAATGACTCCCAGCTAAATCTAGAGTACTTAAGAAAATTAGGTTTGTTAAGATTCTTACATCGCCACACCTATAGCATCACACTCACCGTTATTCTCCAGCTGCACTTTATCACTATATGTGCACAATTAGGCAATAAATCAATTTCATGTCAGTATTGGATAACATAATCACCTAGAGGAGGTGAATATGTGATTTCAAATAATTTGATGAAATATTGTAGAATTTGAAGATGTTAAGTTGGATAATATTGAGATCAGGAAAAAAAATAGAGAGTTAATATAATTAGGTTCTGGTTATATCAAGCAATGAAGTGTTATGCTTCTAACAAACATTAAATAAATATGAACAAGATGATAGAGAACAATGCACACAGTGTTTATAGTGGTTCGATTTGATGTAAGCCTACGTCAATTCTCTCACGATAACAATCGATTGACGGGATTCCACTAGTAATCAATAAGATATCACAGTAGTAGGTGCTGCTTCTGCTCAAGCACTTCTTCTCGAAACTAGTGCTGCTTATACTCAAGCTTATAGATCTCATTATCTCATACCTAAGTAGAAACTATCTCTCTATCAACACTTCTCAACGATTACAATGTGAAAGCTCTGTGAAGACAAGTCAAAGTGTATGAAGCTCTCTCGAATTGTGGTATTGTAAACTCTTTTTTTCTTGTCTTTCTCTTTGTCGCCTTAGTCTATTTATAAACTCTTCAGCGTCCAAACTTCACGCTGGACAATCTTCAAGAAGACCAATCTCCAAACTAGCTGTTGAACAATTATCGAGAAGATTAGAGTAGCCGTTGAGGTCGATCAATCAAAATTTTCGTAGTTTGGTTGTCCATACAATCAAATGTTGGTTTTCATAATTTGAGTACCTGATCTAAGGAAAATACCTGGCCTTCTGGATGATTAACTATGTCGCGTAGATGATCTTGGTCAATCATAACCTTCTAATCAAGAAATCCATATCAAATCACTAAGGTATATGATAAGATATTTCAAAAGAATAATCTTGAAGATCCAAGCAAGATTGTTGTCGTATGTAGTATAAGTCCTTTGCTCATATATGGTTCTTCATGCTTTTGCTTATATTAAACCTTAGTACTCTACTGATATCCAAGAAGCATGGTGTTGTTATTCACACAGTATTCTTCCTATGACTAGATATCACAAGCATCTACCAATACTCAAGTACATTAGGCATCTTTTAATACTCAAGTACATCAAGCATCTACCAAGTTGGCTATATTCAATTGTTTCACTTCAAGTTTGATAATGATATAGATTCTGTCATGATTATTCCAGATTTATATAAACTCCACATAGGTTCTTCTTGATTCAAAAGAATCTTTTCACTGATCATATGAAAGGCACTACAAAAAAACAGCTATTTAGCCACGAACAATTAGCGACGATTTTTTCTCGTCGCTAATTAGCGACAAAAATAGGGACGGAAAAAAGTTTGTTGCTATTTGCGACGAAATTAGCGACGAAAAAAATCCTCACTAATTTTGCGACGAAATAAAATTCGTAGCTAATTAGCGACGAAATTAGCGACGACCATACTGTTCGTGGCTAATTAGCCACGAAATTTAGCGATGAAACATTATTTCGTGGCTAAATAGCGACGAAACGAAAGTTTCGTCGCTAATGTCATATAAATTAAAATTAAAATAAAAAACAAAATAATCAAATTTAGCGACGAAATTAAAGTTTCGTCGCTAATGTCATATAAATTAAAATAAAAATAAAAAAACAAAATAATAAATTTGGCGACGAAATTAAAGTTCGTTGCCATTTAGCGACGAAATTGATGTTTCGTCGCTAAATGTCATATAAATTAAAATAAAAACAAAACAAAATAATCAAATTTGGCAACGAAATTTAATTTCGTCCCCATTTAGTGACGAAATTAAAGTTTCGTCGCTAAATGTCATATAAATTAAAATAAAAATAAAAAACAAAATAATCAAATTTGGCAACGAAATCAAAGTTCGTCGCCATTGAGCGACGAAATTGAAGTTTCGTCGCTAAATGCCATATAAATTAAAATAAAAATTATAGTAATCAAATTTGGCGACAAAACTTTAATTTCGTCTCCAATGTCATATAAATAAAAATAAAAATAAAAAACAAAATAATCAAAATTAGCGTCGAAAAATTAGATTTCCGTCGCTAATGATTTTTTTATTTAATAAAATTAAAGGTTGATTTTAGTTTACTAGAGACATTGACATATTATATTTTTGTGTGAATTTTCGTCAAATTCGTGACGAATTACGTTTTTTGTCGCTAAAGTCCACCATCATCTTTTCTTCATTAATTTATACAATTAACGACCAAATTTACAATTCTCATCATATTAACCACGTTCTACTATAAATAATTCAAGAAAGTACTTGGGTAAGTGTTTTTGTTATTTTTTTAATTTCAAAATAATTGTCCAATCACAAACAAAATTTAATTTTTAGAATTTTATGGTTTTAATTAAGTGTATTAAGCATCAGATATGATATTTTAAATATTTTATAAATCTTTAATTTGTATACAGGCACAATGCAAAAAGATAGGGCTTTGATATATAATAAGAACTTTACCCGAACGTCGAGGATTGGCCGTAGGAAGGAAGGTGTCCATGAAGTTTTTATGTCCAAATTAGTGTCACGCCTTTTAGTGTGTGCATATATTAATTGAAATCTGGATAGTGCCACTAACTTTGCTATTTGCCTCGTTGGTTTTCCCATGGGTGAAGTGCTTGGTGGTCATGGATTCCATTCCCAGCTTGCTCCATCTTTTCCGTTTTTATTTTGCTTCATTTTCCAATAAATCAATATACTCGAATTGATTGAAAAAGGGCTTTTTTAGGGCACTTTGCTTTATTTTATGAATATTAAAGATTTATTGCCGCATATCTTATTTTAAGTGTATATCTTTTTTATACTTTTGATATATCTTACCAATCTTATTTTATGTTATAATAATCAAGAGATACATCAAAAGCTTTTGATTATAGTAAATCAGTCCACTTTTATTATTGTTTTTGTTGTTGTTATTATTATCATTATTATTGTTGTTAATGTCACGAAATTACATATGACATAGAAAGTTACTATATTTCGTCACTAATTGTCGACAAAATCATGATTTTTTCGCTAATTTGATAGAAATAAAAACGAAAAAGGAAAAATTTTAGCGACGAATTAGCGTTTTCGGTCTGGTCCCGACATTTCTTTTTTGTACAGCCCAAAAGTAGAGAAAAAAATTGAGATTTGGTTCGTGACCTCCGAGTTGGGCCGTAAAATTTAAAAATAAAAAAAAGTATATTCAATTTAGTGACGAAATATAGTATTTCGTCGCCAATTAGCGACGAAATATAATATTTTGTCGCTAAATAAAAATGCTAACAAAATTAAAAAATGAAAATATAAATTAGCGACGAAAATTATATTTCGTTGCTAATTGGCAATGAAATACTATATTTCATCGCCAATCAGTGATGAAATATTGTATTTCGTCGCCAATTAGTGACGAAATATAATATTTCGTCGCTAAATAAAAATGTCAACAAAATTAAAAAATATAAATATAAATATAAATTAGCGATGAAAATTATGTTTCGTCACTAATTGGCGACGAAGTACTTTTTTCGTCGCTAATTTCACCTTCCCGCTCCTGTTAAAACATGGCGCGTCTTGTGGAGATTTTCCCTCTCCGTTCTTGTCTATAAAAGCTCCCGATTGTCAAAAGCGACATACTCCGTCTCAGCTCCACAAAGACCCCCTGGTCCTCTTCCCTCCCATCTCCTTCGACACCGCCCAGCTCCATGAAAGTCCGAGCTCCACCTCTAGGACCTCCGCAAGGAGTTCTCCCTTCTCGCCTCCGCCTTCATCACCAACAATGCCAAAAACCCTAGCTCCCGGTCCACGCTCTTCTTCTAGGACCTCGAGTTCAAGGAGTCCCAGTCCACCTTCGCACCGATCGGCGTTAATTCGCTCCTCCACATTCTCCTCGTCGGGCGAGCTGATCTACGAGGAGACGCGCGGGGTGCTGAAGAACAGTACACGGAGCATGTGCGGCGGAAGACGGTGACCGCCATAGACGTGGTGTACGCGCGCAAGAGGCATGGAAGGACCTTGTAAGGCTTCGGCGGCTGAAAACGTTGTTGTCTGTTGATTCTGGTCGGAGCGTTCTTGGATGTAGTTGTAGTGCGTTTGTGTTCTGATGAAATGAACTTCTGGGTCAATGTACGAATGGCATCCATATTTCGGTTAATAGAATTTCAGTTCTTAGTTCTTCAATTTCTCCTGTGCTGGTGTTTTGGTGGCGTTCTATTGGTGCTTCTGTGTGATGGTTTTGTAGTCGCGCGAAGTTGCAAACTGAAAAACACAGAGAGGAGGCTGCAAGAATTTGCGACGAAATAAGATTTAGCGATGAGAAAATATTTTTACGACGAGAAAATATTTCATCCCTAATTTTGGCGACGAGATATTTTTCTCGTCGCTAAATTTGGCACATTAAATTTTGCGACGAAAAACCATTTCGTTGCTAAATCTCCGTTAATTGGCAAAAGTTCCGTTAAATCTAGCGACGAACAACGCTGTTCGTCGCTAATTTTAGCGACGAAACAAGTTGTTCGTCGCTAAAATTAGCGACGGACTTCACCCTTCGTCGCTAATTCTGGCAACGAATAGCGACGAATATAGCAACGAATTTTGCCACGAAATGATGTCGTCACTAATTTCATAGCAAATTAGTGATGAATTTTTATTTTTTCGTCGCTAAATTTGGCAACCCTTTTTTGGCGACGCAATTTTTTTCGTCGCAAATACTTTTAGCGACGAATTTTGCCAAAATTTCGTCGCTATTTTCCGTCGCTAAAAGGCAGTTTTTTTTGTAGTGAGGCTTGTTAAAATGAATATTGTTTTAATGATAATAAAAAGAGATGAAAAAAGAGAAGAGAAAAACCAAATAGTTAACGTAGCTTAGATGACCAAGAGAAAAAGAAATCTCTTGGAAGCTTACATCCACGGCGATAAATCCTCTATTCATCTTATTTTCTTTGGGGATTGTCCTTTAATAGAGAACAATACGATGCGTTACAATCATGAATTTGGTAACTATGAATTTCGCACAACTTAGCCATATTTCCTACTATATTGGAATTATGAAGATCTTCAATCTTTATCTTTCCAACACTCCCCCTCCAAGCTGGAGCAAAAATGTCCTTGGAGGTCAACTTGGATACCATATTTTGGAAAACACCTTTAGCAAGAGCCTTGGTGAATATATTTGCAAGTTGCTCATCACTACGAATATAAGAAGTTTCAATTGTCTTGTCTTGAACTTTCTCACGAACAAAGTGACAATCGACTCCTATATGTTTTGTCCATTCATGAAAAACTGGATTTGAAGCAATATGGATTGCGGCTTGATTATCACAAAATAACTTCATAGGAGACTTAGGAGTTCCAAATCCCAATTCTTCCACAAGCAAACGAAGCCAAACCATTTCACTTGTGGTTGAGGCCATGGCTCTATATTTAGCCTCTGCACTGGACCTCGCCACAACGATTTGTTTTTTTAACTTTTCCAAGTGACTAAGTTGCCACCTACAAAAGCGCAGAAACCTATAGTTGATTTTCTATCCATATGGCCCCCAGCTCAGTCCGCATCAATATACCCTACAATACCAGTATGACCATGTTTTTTCATCAAAATACCCCGACCTAGACTAGATTTTAAGTATCGAAGTATGCAATCCACATGCGCCATATGTCCTTCAGTAGGAGCATACATGAATTGGCTTACATAACTGACTGCGTAAGCAATATCTGGTCGAGTAATGGTTAAGAAGATCAACCATCCAACCAACCTTTG
Source organism: Rhodomyrtus psidioides (assembly GCA_021437785.1). NCBI lineage: Eukaryota > Viridiplantae > Streptophyta > Magnoliopsida > Myrtales > Myrtaceae > Rhodomyrtus > Rhodomyrtus psidioides. The sequence goes on along the minus strand of JAILYB010000005.1, from coordinate 339,418 downwards.
AAATCGACCAATGTCGGGTAAAGGGGCGATGTTGTCAACAAACTTACTGTTATTATCCATGGGATCTCAGTAGGAGCAACTCCAAGTTTTCTAGTATCTTTTAACAAATCAAGAGCATTTTTTCTTTGAAAGATGAACAACCCTTTAATAGAGTAAGCCACTTTTATACCAAGAAAATAACGCAAGTGTTCGAAATCCTTGATGTCAAACTGTACATTCAAGTACCGCTTGAGAGCTCCGATTTCCTGAATATTATCATCAGTAATAACTATATCATCCACGTAAATAAGGACAACCACTGTTCCTTTGGCGTTTCACTTCACAAATAAGGAGGAATCCGAATTACACTTTTTGAAACCCACACTTTCAAGAGCCGAACTTAATTTTCCATACCAAGTACGTGGCGACTATTTGAGACCATAGATAGCTTTATTAAGCTTACATATTGTATTGGGTTGATTTTCTGAAGGATGTCCAGGAAGAATATTCATATAAACTTTTTCTTCCAGTTCATCTTGTAAGAATGCGTTTTTAACATCCATTTGAAAGAGTGGCCAATCACAATTTACTGCTATGGACATCAGTACTCTCACTGTGTTCATTTTTGCCACAGGAGAAAACGTTTCTTTGTAATCTCCACCATATGTTTGCGTGTAGCCCTTCGCAACAAGTCTTGCGTTGTGACGCTCTATGGAACCATCGTTTTTGTATTTAATTTTATATACTCATCTGCAACCAACGGAACGCTTTCCTTCAAGAAAGATGACGATATCCCAAGTGTGATTTTTATCAAGTGTTTCTAGCTCTTCTTTCATAGCATCTCACCACACTTGAGAACTTCTAGCTTCAAGAAAAGTAGCAGATTCTTTCTAAGCATCGATAGTTGACAAAAAAGCATGAAAGGTAGGAGAAACTTTGCCATAGCAAATATAATCCTGTATAGGAAATCGAGCAGAATGATAAGTGGTGAAGTCACGAAGTCTAATAGATTGTTGTGAAACTCGAGTAGTCCTACGAATAAGATCAGGCGCAATGGGAACAGATGCAGGCTCTTCAATCTTAACAATTTCGTCAACTGACTATAAAGCAAGATCAGAATCACTAGGAAATCGAGCACTCACAATCGAAAAATGGAGCAACTTCAACATCAAACCCATTACAGTCTAATTCAGTACCACTATTCTCCCCCTGAAGTTGATCCTTGCTAGAAAAAAAACATGTGATTCTCATCGAAGACAACATCATGTGAGATAAAAACCTTACTAGCAGATGGATCAAAATATTTATACCCCTTCTTGATAGATGAATAGCCAATAAAAACATACTTTCGAGCATGAGGATCAAGTTTTCCCCCTAAAGAGTGAACAAAGAAAATACTTTCAAATATTCGAAGATGTGAATATTCACAGTTCTGCCCATAAGCACCTCCATCGGAGATTTGTAGCGTAAGATTTTACTAGGAAGACGATTAATCAAGTAACAACTAGTAAGCACTGCATCTGACCAATATGTCGTCGGAAAATTGCCATGAAATAATAGAGCTCTTGTCACTTCAAGTAGATGACGATTTTTCCGTTCGGCTACGCCATTTTGTTGAGGGGTACTAACACATGAGGTTTGATGAATAATTCCCAAAGACTTCAAAAATGATTCAAAATAATGATTTGTATATTCGGTTCCGTTATCAGTTCGGAGAATCTTGATGTGACGGCCATATTGAGTGTGAACCATACTGCAAAATTCTTGGAATACTTTCAGCACTTCACTCATAGAGGTTCACAAATAAAGTCAAGTGGTACGAGACTTGTCATCAATAAAAGTAACAAAATATTTAAAGCCATCACGCGAATCCACAAGAGCATTATCCCAAACATCAGAGTGTACTAATTCGAACATTTCTTGTGAAACATGCGAGCTAGAAGTAAAAGGTAGTTTATGCTGCTTAGAATAACGACAAGTATCACAATGACTTAAATCAAGAGAAAATTCAGAATTCAAATTATGCAACACATTATCTGAGGGGTGGCCTATGCGTAAATGCCAGAGTTGTGAAATAGCCTCCTTATTCTTCCTTGCAACCAAAACTTTACTCGAAAAATCAATCACATAGAGCCCTTACTAACAACGACCTTCACCAATCTTCTTCCCTGTGAATTTGTCCTGGAACACTACCTTTTTGTTGATAAAAACCCCTAAGTGATTTTGAAGTTGACAAAACAATCCAAGTACTCTTACGTTTCGAGATAATGCCGTGGAATACTTATTTTGCATATTATCCTTTGGTGCGGTGATGCATAGGATTGAATTTGTCAAAAAGGTTTTGCTCAGATGGGATCTCTGAGGGACTCAGACGCTGGTTGGAGCTTAGACGTTGAGTGAGAATAGCTCAAACGTTGGAATGACGCTCAACTCTGAGTGGAGTATTCACGTGCAGTGATCAGAACTTGAAGATGACTTTGAAATATGCTTATTGGACACACTACAACGGACACAATCTAGCTGGATCATTCTTGAGGATTCTCGGGGATAGAGATCAATCAAGGATGCGAAATCAAGGAGACACACATACGACTTTCCAAATGAAAAAAATCATCTATGGAAATCCAAGATCATAATTGTATGGGCGATTTGATCTGAACGGGGAAGACTTTCCTTTGGCGATCCCTAACAGCTACGAGATCTTATTTTGGTATCTGTTTTGTCCAAACGGGAAGTTTTGAAGAGACCTCTTCTGGAAGCCTTGCAATGGTTAGATTGGAGGCGGATGAGTACAAAAGACAGCTCAAGGTCGAAGGGACAAAAGGTTGGCGTTAAGAGGGAAAAGTCTTTATAATTCTTAGATCGAGAGTACTTCATTTCACATACAATTCTTGATTCATCCATTGTAATTGTGAGGAGGTGTACACAAGAGTGTTGAACGCTAAGTGGGGTATCCTACGTGTCAAGGAGATTACTGAGCTGTAACCTCTCGAGCAGTTTACTAATGGAATCCAGCCGATTGGTTGATAGCCGAAGATGTGGACGTATGCTTAAGCAAAGTCGAACCACTATAAACCCTTTGTGCAGTTCTCTCTATCCCTACTCTGATCTTATCATATAATATGTGATAGTAGAACTGCATATAAACTATCTATATTGATACACTGTGTTGGCATCGTCTGAGACGTTATATAAACGCATGTGCAATTGATATTCTGCGAAAAACACTCAAATTGCACTATAATCACCTATTCACCCCCTCTAGGTGATAACGCTAGCCACAACAATTAGTATCAGAGCCTGGTGCTCATATTTTTTGAAATGTTTTTACTTCCGAGCTAACGATCTTTATGTCTAGTAATTTTTCGCTCACGTGGATCGAAGGTGGAAGCAACAATAGACCACCATATTTTGAAGGGAAAGAGTACATCGATTGGCAAAACAAATTCAAAGCATACATCAGATGTCAAGATCCTCATATATGTGATGTTGTACAAAGAGGAGTCAATCCAACTGCAAATGCCGCGACCGTATCAAATGCAGGGGATAAAAATCCTACACCGGCTACCACTCTGTCAACTACTGAGATTGCCAAGAGATGTGCTCTTAATGCAAAAGCTTTTTATTCATTTTATAGTGCTTTATCTCCTACTGAATATAAACGTATTGCAGATTGTTCCTCATCGAGAGAAATTTGGAACAAACTATACATTACGTATGAAGGAACATATAGAGTCAAGGAGACAAAAGTCAATTTCCTTCTTAGTCAATATGAAGCATTCAAGATGAAGCCTGGAGAAACTGTAAAACAAATTTTTGACAGATTCACTGAGATAGTGAATGGTCTTACATACCATGGGCAATCTGTTTCTGGACCAATGAGGGTCAGCAAGCTACTGAGAGCTCTCACAAAAGAATGAGACAATGTCAAAACTTCTATTCGAGAGACTCAGAGGATATCTCCTCTATCTATGGAAGAACTTATTGGAACTCTTCAATCCTATGAGGAAGAAAGAGTTAATGAAGAGATAATGTCAAAAGGTAAGAAATCCATTGCCTTAAAATCTAATGCTGACTCTGATGTTTCAGACTCAGAAGATGAAGATGATAAGGAGCTAGCACTCATGGTCAAAAGATTTTGGAGAATGGCTAAGAAGGGCAAGAACTTCAAAGATAGAAAGGATCTCAGACGATATGATCAGAAACGATCATCTGAGATAAAAAAAAAATGAAAGCCAAGAAGTCATCTATTATGAATGCAGGAAGAGAGATCATATTAAACCAAATTATCCTCTATTAAAGAAGAAAGACAAGGATGAAAAATTCAAGAAAGCCTTGAAAGCAGAGACTTAGAGCGACACTGAATGTGAAAGTGATGAAGAGTATGCGAACATATGTCTCATGGTAGACTCAGATGATAATCTCCTGGTAACTCACTCAAACATTCATGTTGAGGTATCAGATTATATAGACGAGCTATGCTTAGAATATAAAGCGACTCTTAAGAGACTTTCTGAATTGAAAAAGGAAGTAGCCATCTTTAAACAGAAAGATCTTTCTAAAAAAGATCAGATTAATTTTCTCGAAAAGGAATTTTTCCAATTGGAAGAAAAATCTGATTGTGTGTTTAACGAAAATATTCGTTTGAAATCCGAAATTGAAAATCTTGAGAAAGAAACTAATTCCTTGAGAAAGGAAAGAAATCTTTTTGACATAGAGAGGAATTCTTTGAAAAAAGAAAAGGATTTATTTGAAAAAGAAAATGTTTCCTTAAGGAAAGAAGTTTCAAATATTCATAAAAAAATTCTCTATCGGTTCCAAAACGTTGCAGCACATACTTTCAATACAAGTCCCGTATTATAATAAATCGGGATTAGGCTTTCAAAAAGAAAGTGATGTGGAAAATCATTTTCCTTCTATTAAAAAAAGAATAAGGAGAAGACCTCCTAAGAAATCTTACGAGAATCATTTTACAAAACAGTTTGTGAAATTCAACGGTCAAGATTTATATGCTTGTTCAAACTGTGGTGATACTAGACATTCTCGTAGTTATTGTTAAAAAATCAAGAGATCAACTGGAGATATTTTTAGATATGCAAATGTTACTAACCCCAAAGGACCCAAACAGATCTGGGTACTAAAGAAAACTTGAATTTTATTGATCATTGCAGGTACCAATGAAAAGGAAAAATAAATGGTACTTTGATAGTGAGTGTTCCAGATATATGACTGGACATGCAATAAAATTAACCAATATTGAGATGTTCGATGGTGGAAATGTTTCATTTGGACGAAATAACAAGGAAACAATTATTGGCAAAGGAACCGTGAAGATTGGAAACCTTCTTATCCATGATGTTTAATTGGTTAAGGGTTTGAATTTCAATCTCATTAGCATTAGCCAATTATGCAATATTGGATACAAAGTTTATTTTACAGAAAATAAGTGCTCAGGTACAAGTCAAGACAATGAATCTTCGTTCACTGGACGAAGACATGGTCATATGTACCTGCTGGATACAACGTCTGAAGAAGAAAAAATGTCTTTTATCTGTCAAAGACGACCCCGAACTTTGGCGCAGAAAGCTAGGACACATAAGCCTCAAGCAAATATCAAAATTCTCCAAAAAGAAGCTAGTAAGAGGACTCCCATAAGCCAAGTTTGAAAGGACTAAGCATTGTGAAGCTTGCACACGAGGAAAACAAGTAAGAAGTTCTTACAAATCCATAAATGAAGTATCTACTGACCGTGCTCTGCAGCTGTTACATATAGATGTCTTCGGACCCACCCGAACTCAGAGTATTGGAGGTAAAAGATATTGTTTAGTCATTGTGGATGATTACACCAGATTTACTTGGGTTTTCTTTCTTGCACATAAAAGTGATGCTTTCTCATATTTTGAAACATCTTCAAAGAAAGTTCAAAATGAAAAAGGTTACTATATTTCAAGCATCAAAACAAATCATGGAGGGGAATTTGAAAATCAAAATGGTTTTCAACACAATTTCTCATCTCCATACACTCCACAACAAAATGGAGTTGTTGAAAGGAAGAATAGATTTTTACAAGAAATGCCACGAACTCTTTTAATTGAAAGCAACGCTCCATCTTATTTTTAGGCAGAAGCTGTTTCTACTGCTTGCTATATTATAAATCGAGTTTTTCTTAGACCATTACTTGAGAAAACCCCTATGAACTTTACAAAGGAAAGAAACCAAATATTTCATATTTTCATATCTTTAGTTGTAAATGTTATATTCTTAAAAACTCAAGTGATCGGCCAAGTAAGTTTGATGAAAGATCTGACGAAGGAGTATTCTTGAAAGATTCGACTTCAAGCAAAGCCTATCGAGTCTTCAACAAGAATTCTCAGACAGTTGAAGAATCTATGAATGTGAAATTCGAAAATGAGTACACTACTCAGAAGATCATTATCGATAATGAAGCATCAGATGATCAGAACCAATCATCTGAAAAGCAGAACTCATCATCTGAGGCTGAAGAAGCAACTGAATCTTCTCAGAACTTGGAAGATAAGCAACCACTGTTGACACCTGATTTTTGACTATCTTTTATTTCAGTTTTTATTTCTAAAATTAATTAAAAATAGCAAAAAAGGTCAAAAAATTGCAAAATCAACTTTGGAAGCCTTAGCCTAGCCTTAGGAACCAATTTTGAACAAAAAATATTTTTTGAATTTTTAAATATTTTTTGGAATTTATTTAATTATTAAAATACCCAAAAAATAAAAAAAAATACCATCCGTGGTCAGAAAATTACACAAAAATATTCAGAAATTTTATTTTAATTTCCTCTTTAATATTTTCATGGGGTTCCTTCACAAACCTAATCCCGAACCGGGCCTAAAAAATCCTTTTCGAGTCTTTTAATTTTCAATTCTCGGTTTTTATAAGCTATGACATTGGACTCTAAAGTATTGAAATGAAATTGGGTCAATTTGCCCTCCAATTTGATCAATTTTAGCCAAAAGGGCTTAATTGCATAAAAATCTTTCAATTTAGTCCCCGGTTTTACAATTTTCGAAATTAAATTTCACACGGGCACACCCATTAAAATTAAACACCTCTACCCAATAGTTTTCATCATGTTGAATCCATTGGTGGGCTCGATTTTGAATGATTCGATCGTTTGGACCTTCGATGTGGTGAAATTCATTTTCGGATCCTGGGGACAATTTGGGGTTTTCATAAAATTTCAATCAATTGATTCACGAAAATACCCATATTTGATAGAAAACATGTCAAGGAGTCCGATTTTGCCGTCAATTTCATGAAAATAGGTCGAATCGGGGCTCAATTTGAGCGAATTGGTCGAACCGGGCCGGTCGGGTCAGACCCGACCCGGTCCGACCGGGTCTGCAACATTGTTGCAGACCGTGGCCGACAGTGAGGCAGGGGAGGACAGGGGCGAGATGGGGCGGCGATTTTTCAAAGAAAAAGCGGGCGGCCGAGCGTGGGAAGCAGGTTGCCAGACGAATATTCGTTGTTGCAAGCGCGAGGGCATCAAAAAACGGGCCGGTCGGCCACGGCGGAGAGGGAGGCTCGGGTTTAAAGGGGAAACAGGGCCGAGAGTGCCGGGGGATTTTTTGAGCAAAAACCCGGAGAGAGGAGCGACCGAGGACCTTCAGCAGACCTTACTGACCACCACCGGTTCCTTAGCCGTCGTCGACAAGCCACGACCAGGTCGGTTTTCCTCTCCGACTTCTATTTTGGTAGCGCATGTCAAGTGTTCGACGAAATGCCCGATTCGGCTTGGTGGCTTTTGGCTCTCGGCCGTGTGGTCTCGGGGGTCTAAGGTAGCTAGTTTCACCTCAAGTCTTCACTAGAACCGACCCTAACCTCGTGTTGACGTTCGTTTTGCATCGAGAACCGCCGAGAGCGGCGGTCCGAGCTTCGCCGGCCGCGGTCCAAACCGGGAGCTTGGCGAGGGGATTTCGGCGGCCGCCGAGCCGCAGGCGGCCTCAGGTAAGTCCCTAGACTTTGTTTGGATGCTGTGTGATCAATAGAAATCGGGTTTAGTTGCAAAAAAATTTCTAAAAAAATCTTCGCCGGCGCCGGTCGGGGGGAGGCTCGGTTCGCCTGTTTTCCACGTCGTCATGGCTTTGTTTTTAGCTGAATCGTGTTGCTGAAGTCTTAGAGAGTCGAATGGTGTCAAAAGGGTGAAAAAACACTAAGGTTTGCCTCGGTTTGGCGGTTCTCCGGCGAGATTCCGGCGAAGTCGCCGGAATTTGTACTATTCATCGTCTTCTCCGGCGACTTCGCCGGTGGGTCAACGGTCAAAGGCTGACGTGGCGAGCCACGTAGGCGGCCACGTCAGCAGGCGGGGGCCACGGCCGGGCTTAATGAGGGTGGACGGTCCGGATCGCGACACGTGTCGCGATCCTGTTTTTTTGGAAAATATTAAAATGATTTTCAGAATTAATAAATTTATTTTCGGAATATTAATTAAATTCAATCCGACGGTCGATGTTGTGCCAAGTGGCACTCCGTGGGACGTCTGATCTAGTCCAAGATCGGACACACCGAGAGTCGCCACGTGGCACGATCCGGAGCGTCCGTTTTAGTGGATTTTTCTAAAACGAAGATAAATTGATTTTTGATCTGACGGTTAAGATCGAGCCACGTGGCTCCCTCCGAAGCGTCCGATCTAGTGGAAGATCGGACGCACAGGATGATGCCACGTGGCGCAATGACAGCCGTCGGATCCGGGGAATTTTCGGATAATTAAGTAAAATAGATAAAAAAATCATAAAAATTGTTAAAAAATGGAAAAATGTTTAAAAATATAAAACGGCGTCGTTTTAGGCCGGTTTCGACCCCTAGGGTCGGGCCGGGCGCCCGAGAGGCGTGGGCCGGGTCTGACCCGGCCCGGAAAATATTTTTAAATATTAAAAAAATTCAGAAAATAATAAAAAAAAAATAAAAAATTCAAAAAATCAATAAAAAATAGAAAATCATAAAAACTACGAAAAATTCAGAAAAATTCTAAAAAATTCCAGAAAATAGGAAATGGCCACATTCAACTGGCCATGACTTGTTTCGGGTCCTTCGACCCCCGATATTTTCAGAAATGGCGGTTTTGCCCTTCCGGCAAACCATCTTCCAAAAAAAAATTCTAAAAATCCAGGAAAATCCCAAAAAATAGGAAATGGCCACAATCAACTGGCCAAGGCTCATCCCGGGTGTTTTGAACCCCGAACCTTTTTAAAAATGACGATTCCGCCCTTTGGGCGAATCGTCTTCCAAAAATTGAAGAAAAATCAAGAAATTCCAAAAAAATTCTCAGAAATGGGAAATGGCCACAATCAACTGGCCATGGAATATTTTGGGTAATTAGGTATCCAAACCTTCCAAAAAATGACGATTTTGCCCTTCGGGCTAATTGTCCCAAAATCTTCTCATTTTACCCCTAGCCCTAAATCACATCTTCCCTAAGCCCTTATGGCTATACCAGGAGGCCAATGATTGAAATTGATATGCATCGACATGATTCATTTATGTAATTGACTGCGCTTTCATTATACTGATTGTGATTGATAGGAATAGTCTTCGAATCTGCATGAAACCCCGAATCAAACCTATCTCACCCAAAATTGCGCCTGCATGAAATCTTAATTAGGAAAATCACTCGCGTTAGGTACCGAAAGGGCGTTGGTAATGACACCGACGTAACCAAGTCCCCGAACCCAAAATCTCTGGTTCCGCAGAACTGATCGATCTCTCCCAATCGGTCAGTAAGGTTTCCGGTCTACCCTCCAAGAAAGACCGGTGGCGACTCCAAATGCATGCACAAGTTGCACATGCCACTACGACCACACTAAGGTCGAAAGCGATCGACTTTTATCGTCGAATCTCTCAAAAGACACCCTCCCGTCGCGATTTGGTATGGGCCTGGGAGGGCCCGCGCCGATCTAAGGCCCGCAATCCACATTTCAGAGTTGGGGCCGCGATCGGTAATCCATTAGCCGCGTCCGATTTCGGACGGGTCGCGACAACCACCTACAACTTTTGAAGATCCAAATGCTGAAGAATCAGTTGATAATGAGTTTGATAAGTCAAAGAGAAACTGGAAATACAAATCCAGTCATCCTACAGATCAAGTTATTGGAAACATTGATGAAGGAATCAGAACTGGATCTAAACTAAGAAGTGCAATAAATGCATTTGCACTAGTTTCTGAGTTTGAACCCAAAAGAATTGAAGAAACTCTTGAAGATGAAAGTTGGATTGAAGCTATGCAACAAGAGTTACATCAATTCAAACTAATGAAGTATGGAAAATGGTGCCAAGACCAAAGAATCATCTTGTTATTGGAACCAAATGGGTCTTTAGAAACAAACTGGATGATAAATGTAAGGTAACTAGGAACATGGCAAGACTTGTTGTCAAGGGATACTCTCAAGAAGAGGGAATCGACTATGATGAAACTTATGCCCCAGTAGCAAGACTGGAATCCATCAGACTTTTACTTGCCTATGCTTGCTATCACGACTTCAAACTATATCAAAAGGATGTCAAAAGTGCATTCCTGAATGGATATATCAAGGAGGAAGTCCATGTTGATCAACCTCCAAGTTTTGAAGATCCAAAATACCCAGATCATGTATTCAAACTTCAAAAGGCACTCTATGGACTCAAGTAAGCTTCACGAGCATGGTATGAAAGGTTAAGTAATTTCCTTACCAACCAAGGCTTTAAGAAAAGTAAAGTTGATACAACTTTATTTATCAAAAGGGAATGTAGCGAAATTTTACTTATTCAGATTTATGTAGATGATATTATATTTGGTTCATCTAAAAAAAATCTCTGCAAGGAATTTTCTCAGATCATGCAGAATGAATTTGAGATGAACATGATGGGAGAACTTACATTCTTCCTAGGATTGCAAGTCAATCAGACCAAGCAAGACACTTTCATACATCAAGAAAAATATGCTCTTGAACTGGTAAAAAAATTCGGTCAAGAAAATTACAAGAAAACTGATTTGCCCATGTCTTCTTCATCCAAGCTAGACAAAGATGAATAAGGCAAATATGTTGATCAGAAGCTTTATAAGAGCATGATCGGTTCATTACTATAACTAACTGCTTCCAGACCTAACATTATCTTTAGTGTATGCATGTGTATTAGATTTCAATCAGATCCCAAGGAATCACACTTTACAGCTGTCAAAAGGATTATTAAATACATAGGAACCTATCCTAATTTAGGACTATGGTATCCTAAGACTTCAGATCTTACATTACATGGATATTCAGATGCTGATTTTGCAGGTTGTAAATTAGACAGAAAAAGTACTTCAGGAACATGTCAACTTCTCGGATCAATGCTGGTGTCTTGTGTCACGCCCCAAACCCTGCGAGCATCCCTCCAAGCACTTCAATCACTATGATTGTCTTCCAGGATCCTTCGGCCTTCGACTTATCAAATCCTTACAATGAAAGGGTACAAGCGGAAACGAGACAACTACTTCTTCCCTTTAATACAAATGATGACTTTACGACGTTCCAATACAAGAGCATTTTACTCCCAAGGTAAATCATGAATTCAATGTATAACTCTAACTTCAAAACATTAAGAGGTCCTCATAGACTTCAACAGAAAATATAAACTTCTCATCAAGTCAATTTCTCTTCGACCTTCACGTCATCATCTTCCTTCAAGGGTCTCCATCAGTGCTTCGGGTCTGAAAATATTGGTTCCACGACGGGGTGAGATAATAATCTCAGCAAGTTGACCTAACCCTAAGCTAGGCTATTAGTATCTCCAGGCACGTTTGAAAATATGCAAGCTTTGGCAAAAATGCTTTTTACACATGACATTCAAGCAATTGACATAACAGAGCAGCTCAGGCATATCAGGCATTCAAGTTCATGTCTTTCACACTTTCACTTTCCTATCCGAATTTCTCAAGTCATTCATGCACTATAGACATTCCATGCACTCTAGGCATCACAAGCATTCCAACCACACGGACTCAGAAACACATCATGATCATGTTTTAGTCTTTTATCTTCCTTACGCCCATTAAGGGCCGCCCTCCTTGGGCCACGAGATGATTCGGTCAATCATATGACTCTAGACGTCTTATCGAGATGATTCGGTCATCATGACTCTCGCTGCGAGATGATTCGGTCACTATAGAGACTCTCGACACTTCGCAACATCGAGATGATTCGGTCGACTATATGACTCTCGCGTCCGGACCTAGAGATGATTCGGTCACTACCTGACTCTCGATTCTTACAACATTCGAGATGATTCGGTCAAGGTAGGACTCTCTAGCCGCAAGACCTTGTCAGGTCAGTAGGAGTAACTCTCTCCCTAGCTCAATGCATTGGCCATAAGAACAAACAATGATTCTTTCTCATTACGCCTTTCATCACAATCACAGGCAATTCATGCCATCATGTCATCTCATCGCCATTCAAGGCACACGGTTCATTCACAACCAATTCATCATTTCAAGCACATCATTCGGCCATCATGCATATGCATATCATTACATTAAGGCTCATGCGAGTTCGAGTGCAAAATCAAGCATTAAAGCCCTCAATTGAACCACATTAATCATCACATGCCCAAATTCACACACGACATAACATCACCAAACATTCACAGCTTTAATTCAACATTTGAGGCATGCTAAAGAGTCATTCAATCAAGGCAATTCATCCGAAATATCAATTCATCAAAACTGCCCAATTTGAGCCCCCCGTGACCAGGTTCAGTCACATAAAAATTGTAATTTTTCTACTGACCTTTTGAGAAAATAAATTTTAGAATCTTAAACTTCAAGATCGTACGGACACGTGGGCGAAAACAATACTCAATTTGGACATCGGATGAATTAGAACGGGCTGTTTTAAAATTGGTGCGCACTAAAAATAGATTTGGGCACCTCTCGGGTCTCTCACGTTTTTCTCACCCAAAAAACCTTTAAAGTTCTTTCAATTTCACCAAAGATCCACCATTTAGTAACCCAACATCCTAGGGAAGGGTTAGAATCAACTTACCAAGCTAATTTAAGCAACAAACTCCTCCAAGAATCGCAACAATCTCCGGATCCTAATCTGTCCGGTACATGGCAGATTATGTTCCTAGGAAATTCCATGCAAACCGCCATCAAAACTTCAATCTAACTCACATATTATTTGTTAACATGTAGTATCATGTCTTAGGGTGTCTTACCAATAATTTTCGGGGCAAGGCGACACCTCGGCAGACCTCAAAAGCTCACGGATCCTCTACCGGTCAAAGAAGGCATAATCTGTTCGGTAAAGACCACCTCAAATCAGCCATGAAAATACCTTAAATCTCTAATAAAATGATCATTTCTTCTCAGTGGACTCACGTACTAGATGTTATGAAGACCTCACCAAAAAATTGAAGTCATTTGAAGCCCGGAAGACCCCAAAAACGCAGCCTCTCTAAACCAGGGTCAGATTCGGACATTTGTCCACTTAAAAAGACCTACGGAACAAATGGCTAGACCAAATTAAGCTCCTAATACCTTCTTAGAATGGAAAGACGATAATCTTTAAGATGGCGGTGGTTTTACCTCAATCCGATGTCGGACGACAAAGTTATGGCCAAAACAGTGAGCCAGTTTTTTCCTATCCGCGAGGAACACTGCTCGGCCGAGAGCAAAATGAAGAAGAGGAATATGGTGGGAGATGGTCGCCGGCCAAGTGAAGAGAGAGAGAGAGCTCTTCCACTCCAATAATACACTCTTGGTCAATTTCATAAGATGACTAATTAATGGCCATTTAATGCTTGGCCTCTCCTTTGGTTGACGCTTGACACTTGGTTGCTTCATTAACTTTGATTTTCTTTGACCACTTGATCTTATCATTTCGACAGCCAAATAGAGGATTAAATGACCAAAATGACCTTCTAAATTTCTTAAGGAAAATCCAAAGGTCGAGGGGTAAAATGATCATTTGGCACTTTTTGTCCGAAATTTTATTTTTCCAGTATAAACCACCCTCGATGAGGCGACGTCCATTTCAATTCAAATATTGGAATTCCTCAATGTCCAATACCCAATCTCGAGGTCCAATTACATGTCGAACTTTCGTCGACTGTAATTCCAGTTTATCTCAAACCGACGAGCGACTCTTGCAGGCGCTACGCGTATCGACCTTGGGATTATTCTTAAGCCGTGACGACTTTGGTTGTCATGTAATTGCGAGGGTTTATCGCTAGCTCCTGCGGTCCTGATCATCGAAATCCAATTTAGAAAATTCTCGTAAATCACATATTGGTTAAGCGGAATCACCCGCATCTCAACGTATAACGCTAGTAAGACATTCCATGATCGTCCTTAGATCGATCTTTACCGGCCCAAGATATTCTCTCGACAATCCTTATGGTCAAAGTGCCATTTCTCATTCAAATTCCCCAAGTCCACGATCCGACTCTGCGTCAGTCTTTCCCTTTTGGTCAGTTAACTCGGGAGTGGCCTACTCCGAGCGAGTTACAGTTGAATTACACCGATCGATATCCTTCATTCAATAGCCTCGAGAGGGTCGGAATTCAGAATGTCACATCTTGGTTCTCCAAGAAACAGAACACCATAGCTCTATCGACTGCAGAAGCTGAGTATGTTGCCTTAGGAAGTTGTTGTGCACAAATCCTATGGATGAAGCAACAACTGAAGGAATTTGGTGTTCAATCTCACAATGTGGAAATTCAATGTGACAACACCAGCGCAATCAATCTCACCAAGAATCCAATCCTACACTCACGAGCTAAGCATATTGAAATTAAGCATCATTTTATTTGTGATCATGTGCATAATGGTGATATTAGCATTCAATTTGTTAATTCAAAGTATCAGTTAGCTGACATATTCACCAAGCTACTTCATAAAAATACATTTGAATATATCAGACAAGAATTAGGTATTACTATGATGTCTGTTTGAGTTGCTATTTAGACATGAAGATTTTTCTTTAGAGCTTAAAGCGATATATGGAAGAAGCAAAAGATGCCAAAGCTTCATCTGAAGAAGCTCTATAACAACAAGGAACTCAGAACTTAAAGCATCATCTGAAGATGATAACTTCTGAGTGGAGAACGACTAAAGATTTAATCATTCAAATTTTGGGCGCGTAAGTAGTTATATTTCTGGCAACAAATAAGGTACGCATTTTCACAATCTTTCTAAATATTCTGCAAATATTGTGATTGTGTGGATTGTGCTGGTTGTTGTGATTGATTTAATTGACTGATTTGATTGCTTAATTGATTGATTTAAATTGGTTGGTTAAATATATAAACTTTCCAAAAAGGTAATTTTTCATGTCTTTTAAATAAGATAATTTCTATACTTTCAAAAGGTAAACCTAAACTGAAGCGTCGTCCCTCCTCAAAATCAAAAGAAACAACCCGGCCTCTCATACATTCTCCGACTCCTTTCAAGTTGTAATCTTACGATTCTCTCATAAAAATCCTAAGACTTCTCAATCAACATCTTTCACTCATCTAGCTACAATGGCGGACAAGGCTTCTTCCACAAAGAAAACCCCATCAACTAGCTCTCGTTGATCTGATCGACTTGAACCTCGCACACCCAGAGTCGCAAGTGATGCTCCTACTTCTTATGATCTCACTGATTCACCTAGAATGAGTGAGGAGGAGAGAAACCGAAAAGCTTGTCGCAGGAATCAAGATTCAAGGATCTCCTGAGACCGTTGAAAAACGGAAGAAGAAGCTATAGGAACGCCTCATAAAAGTGGTAACTCAAACACCTGAAGAGAAAGCTAATTTGCTTATTGATAAAAGAATACATTTAGCTAGAGCCAAGAGTCATTTTATTAAGACTATACGGGAACTGGGAAGACCCCCACACGATATTGTTGAACTTGTGCGTAGTAATGAGTTCTTTGATGAAGGAGAGGTACAAAAATTTAGTGAGATGCTGACCTAATTCGAAATTTGACAAACGACCAAAGTTAGTGCTGAATTTCAGAACATCAAAACCTCTAAGAAAGGAAAGGAAAAGGTTGGTGAACCTTCTGTTGCCACTGCTGAAGAGATTGTTGAAGAAGAAATTTCTGTTAGTGATAATTTGAGAGATGATGATGATGAAGCAATCTATGCCCATTTTCAGCCTATAGTGATGAAATTCTTGGATGGAGAAAAGAATGCAGATAAACTGTCTAGAACAACAAAGCACAGGAAATGCTATGAGGCATTACTTGCTCGAGGTGTTATAACTAATCAAGCTGTTGAGTTTGATTTCTTTGAAAGGAATGGTTTGCAGATTCTTTACCCCCTTACGAATCTGCATCTGCAATCATTTTGCTCATTAAACACTCCGTGCTATCCTGAATTGACTGTCTACTTCTACTTCAACTTCACCATGATTGATAGAGATGCAATTCAGTTCTCATTTCGTGAGCAAAACATCATTCTGAGTGTTGAAGGCCTTGCAAGCATTCTTCAGTCTGAGCTGTCTACATTCACGAAAATTCCTATTTCTGATGATGATGTATACAAGGAGCTGTCTGGCAATCACAATCTCTCTAGAGCACACAAACCTCATGTTGAACATAATCTCTTTCCACTGCGAACCATCATTTTTCACAAGGTAGTCATCAACTGCCTTAAGCCAAAAGGTTCCTCCAAGACTGACATTTCCAGATATGAGGCAAAACCCATTTGGACCATTATAAATGGCAAACCCTTTTCTCTCCCACGTTTAATATTTCTATACATGCGGAGAGCTATGAAAAAGACCAAGGGTCAGCTGCCATATGGTTATCTAATAACCATAATTTTTGAGTATCTAAGAATACAAATTCCTTTGAACCTTAGGTCTGTTGAGCTGCTTCAGGGTAGCACTGGTGAAACAATGCTCACCAAAATGGGATATAAGGTTGAGGATGGACAGTGAAAGGACAGAAGAGGCAAACAGTGCTGGTTGATTTGCCACAGATCAAAATTAGTGAAAAAACTGCTCGGAAGCAACCTCTCGACAAGACTCCATAATCTGAACCAGCAGGACCATCTTCAGAATCCACTCGCAAGAGAATGATTAAAATGGTAGCTCACAAACCTACCAAATCAGCCCTCAAGAAGAGAAAGCTTGCCAGAGTGTTACTTGACAGAATTGAGAACGAACGTGACTCTGATAGCTCTCTAGTGAGTGAAACTGAACTAGAGCATTTGGTAAGGACCATAGTGAAGTCAACCCATGAGGATGTCCCTTCAAAGGAATTGGAGCAGCAGGAAGAAGAAGCCAGAGAACAAGAGGGAAAGGAGAAGAAAAAGAAGAAAAAAGTAAGACTGGAAAGGGAAGAAGAAGAATAGGCTCGCAAACAGGCTGAAGAGATTGCCCGAGTTAATATATCTGATTTTCTCAAAACTGAAGGGGTAATTCATCAAGAAGCCTTGTCTTAGGGGGAGGATGTCGAGATGCATCTCCATGCTGTTGATATTGCAGATTCCCCAAGCAAGTCAGTCTCATCATCTGAGCCACAAGTTAGAACTCAGGGGGAGTCTTCCAATATGGGCATTCAAACTGACGACACAGATAATGCCACAGACTCAGACCTTCTAAGAGAACTGCTACTGAATCAGAGAGCAATGGATCAGAAATTGACCACCATTCGAGACTCTCTTCACTGCATTGAGGAAGCACTCTGCTCAGGAACTCACAGCTTCTCAGCTTGATCAGGTGGACAGGGCTATTCTCCATCTGAAGGAGGATATTGATAAAAAAAATTCAGTCAACTATCCCAGTTTGTCCTTGTCCAGATCCCCCCAAGCCAAGCCCAACCCACTTCAGCACCGTCTACCTATCACTCGCTAGAAAATAACTAAAAAGATTTTTCAAATGTTTTTAATCTTTTTGGTGTTTTGTTTCTGGTTGTTAGTTTGACAGTTACAATTTTTGGTGCTGTAATTGACTACTTTGGATGGATGTTTGGATATGTTGCATCTTGGATATTGTTTCAGTCACTCTTATACTCCATGATTGCAAACCTATCATTCTCTATACTTACCGATATGTTATTCAGGGGGAGTACTTACTGTTTTCCAATTGATACATGTCACCCTATATGCTTAATTGGATAAATCTTATATTTAGGGGGAGTGCAACTCCATATTTGTGCTTTAATATCTATGTTTGATCTCCCAGGTCATTCGTTAGCCCTTTTGTGCTGATGACAAAAAGGGAGAGAAGTTACAAAAGTTATAGAATATAGAAAATGAAGGGAAGTTATTCATAATCTGTGACACACATGTTACAAAGAAATCATACATGATATACTTATCTCTGTGAATGTTATTATTGTAATTGTGAATGTCATATTCTGTGAATGATAAGTTATATCAGGTACGACAGCTACAACAAGTATGCGAGAGTGCATACAAACAGGATATGCACACAGGTTTTCACAACTGAAAATATGAGAACACAAGTTTCCATGTTCAGCAGGAACAAGATCTGAAAAGAAATATAACCTCTTTCCTAAGCCGAACAGGTGAACAAGTTCTTTACTTTGAGCATTTTATTAATCTGTATGTTTGGTAACATATTTGCCAAAACAGGTTAATTTGTGCATGTTATAACCGTCATAATCTGAGCATGTGTTGAACTACAAGTTATGAGTTGTTGTATATCAATTTTATATCACAAGCAATATGCTCATATTTACTACGCTGCTCAAGATTGTTATGCATGCGATTAAGTTCTATAGAAAATCAAGTAGAATCACATATCAATGCTCTGAAACTATATTTGTGCTTAATCTCTAAATCTTAAGCATTATCGCAAGTTCTGAGACTGCTCATGTTGTTAAAATATTGATTTCATAATTTTTTTTTGCTAGAAGAACAAAGGACAGATTGATAAAATTCATTCTTGACAAGATTATATTGAGAGTAACTAAATCCTAGTTGCTCATCCTTTTATTCAAATCGTTGTTACTTTTGTGGATAGTTTTGTCGTTATCAAAAAAGGATAGATTGTTGAGAAAAATCCCTAAGTGATTTTGAAGTTGACAAAACAATCCAAGTACTCTTAAGTTTCGAGATAATGCCGTGGAATAGTTGTTTTGGAGATTATCCTTTGATGCGGGGATACACATGATTGAATCTGTCAAAATATTTTGCTCAAATGGGATCTCTGAGGGACTTAGACGCTGGTTGGAGCTCAGACGTTGAGTGGGGATAGCTCAGACGTTGGAATGACGCTCAAGCTCTGAGTGGAGTATTCACGTGCAGTAATCAGAACTTGAAGAGGACTTTGAAATGTGCTTATTTGACACACTACAACGGATACAATCGAGCTGGATCATTCTTGAGGATGCTCGGGGATAGAGATCAATCAAGGATGCGAAATCAAGGAGACACACATATGACTTTCTAAATGAAGAAAATCATCTATGAAAACCCAGGATCATAAGTGTATGGGCGATTTGATCCGAACGGGGAAGACTTTCCTTTGGCGATCCCTAACGGCTACGAGATCTTCTTTTGGTATCTGTCTTGTCCAAACGGGAAGTTTTGGATAGACCTCTTCTAGAAGTCTTGCAACGGTTAGATTGGAGGCGGATGAGTATAAAAGACATCTCAAGGTCGAAGGGACAAAAGGTCGGCGTTAAGAGCGAAAAATCTTTATAATTCTTAGATTGAGAGTACTTCATTTCACATATACTTCTTGATTCATCCATTGTAATTGTGAGGAGGTGTACACAAGAGTGTTGAACGTTAGGTGGGGTATCCTGCGTGTCAAGGAAATCACTAAGCTGTAACCTCTCGAGCAGTTTTAGTGGAATCCAACCGATTGACTGATAGCCGAAGAAGTGGACGTAGGCTTAACCAAAGCCGAACCATTATAAACCCTTTGTGCAATTTTCTCTATCCCTACTCTGATCTTATCATATAATATGTGATAGTGGAACTGCATATGAACTATCTATATTGATACACTGTGTTGGCATCGTCTGAGACATTATATAAACGCATGTGCAATTGATATTCCGCTAAAAACACTCAAGTTGCACTATAATCACATATTCACCCCCTCTAGGTGATAACGCTAGCCACAACACTTTTGATGGGAAAAAATAACATTGCAATCCAATTCTTTAGTAAGTTTACTGACAAATAATAAAATTGAAGATAAAGCTGGCACAAATAACATATCACAAGCAGTAGAAAATACATTGATGGTGCCATGTCCTTTAATCGGAACTTGAGTTCCGTTGGCCATAGTAATCGAACCACGAGAACCCTCATCAACAACACAAAAATCAGATAATCCATAAGAAGTGCTGCACATATGGTCAGTAGCACCCGAATCAACAATAAAAGCATTTTTTGAAGATAGAGTCATAAGAGCCATGGAATTACTAGATTGAGCTAGATTGCTGAAATCAGATACAGATGATGTTGTACCACTGGCTTGGATAAGATGCTGCAGTTGAAGAGCAATTTTATTGCGAGAGGCTTGAAAATTAGATATAGAGCCATGAGTATGATTAGCAACCCTGGCATCCACCACTTTATCCTTATTAAGCTGAAGATGAGTATAAAGCTTCCAACAACGGTCTTTAGTGTTACCATTCATATCACAATGATCACAATGAAATTTATTATTGCGACCTTTGCCTTTATCTTTACCAAAACCAGAGCGATTGTCATCAAAACCAATACGACTTATTTTAGTACCAAAATCAGAGCGGCTCTCATCAAAACCAGAGCGATTACTTTTAGCAGCATAGGCAGAATTCTCAAACAAATCACCCCCTTTCTTGGAATCATGAGTCATTATAGGATGATAAGTTTCTTCCCTTTGAACAATAGCACAAACAGTAAAAAAATTGGGAAGAGTAGAACTCATTAGGATTTGCCTTTTAAGATCTTCATATTCAAGCCTAAGACTGGCCAAAAGTTGAAAAATCTTGTCCTGCTCTTCACGCTAGGCATATATCTCAACAATCTGAGAAGACGGTCGATATTGTCGCAATTCATCCCACTTCTTTTTCATATTACCAAGATGTTCAGTAAATGTTTGATTAGGTGCTTGCTCAGTATGAGCAAGCTCATGTTGCAACTCAAAGACACGGGATGCATTATCAACATTTCCATACATATCCCTCAAAAAATCTCATAGAGACGTAGCAGTCTCTGAATAAACAAATATCTCATAAATTTGAGATTCCATTGAATTAAACAACCATGACATGACCATATTATCATTCGCATGCCATTCAGCAAAATTCGCATCCGTAGCTACAGGTGCTCTGATAAGACCATTCACATAACCTAACTTTGATCTCCTCCAAGGGCTATAGAGACAGCTCTAGACCAAGGCAAATAATTACGCCCATTTAACATAATAGTCGTAAGTTTATTTGACATCTCGAAAGCATATTTACTATTATCAACCATCGTTCTAAACAGAAAGATAGCACAAAATTCAGCAAACTTATATGGAAATAATCGAATCCAATGAAGGTGTAATGAAGATGATCGCCCTCTGCGCACACCAAAAGCCATCACAAAAAATCCGGATTCTCCGTCACCAATAAACAAGCGGAAGCATTGACAAAGAAGTCGACTTTAGAATCGAACACGGCTCTGATACCATGTTTTAATGATAATAAAAAGAGATGAAAAAAGAGAAGAGAAACACCAAATAGTTAACGTGGTTCCGACGACCAAGAGAAAAAGAAATCTCTTAGAAGCTTACATCCACGGCAATAAATCCTCTATTTATCTTATTTTCTTTGGGGAGGATTTATTGCCTGTTAATAGAGAACAATGAGATGCGTTACAATTATAAATTTGGTAATTATGGATATCGCACAACTCAGCCATATTTCCTACTATATTGGAATCAAGAAGATCTTCAATCTTTATCTTTCCAACAAATATCACGTGAAACACAAATAACTCTTGTATTTATCATGATCGATATAAATCCATGTATAGTTTTGTAAACTTCAAAATATAGTAGTAGGTTTTCTCAACACTCGTTTGGTGTAGCATGAAATGAATAGCTAGAAAGCGACGAATCCTTAAAGATAGACAATGTAATCAACACTATCTGAATTATAGTTAGCTATCGCTGCAACATCAGCCTCAACTCTAATTCTCTCACCCTTAATGTTCTTCAGCTTAAGGTATTTCGTTGTAAGATGTCCCATCTTGCCACAACTTCCACAGATAACACTACTAGTTGGAAGATTGATTTTGTTTGTTCAAGTTTTCTATACTCGTACTAACACAAGCACTAGTTATTTGTCCAGCCTCAGCTACTAAAGTAACAAGTATAGGTTCATTGAATTATCTTCTATGAATGTTTTCACTTAGAATCAAAGCATGTAACAAGTAGGGAGGCGCCAGTTTTGAACGAGACGGCGCTGACTCAGCTCTTGGACTCTGCAAAGAAAATAGGGGGGAAGCACTTGAATTGAATGTCGCCAGAAGGGAGTACAAAGATGAGAGTGAGCGGTTGGCCCAATAAAATTAAGCTAGGCAAATCCGAAAGAGGAGCCCAAGCAATAGTATCTGGTCGGTTGGCCCAAAATTGAAATTAATGAGCATCATCAGGTTCCTACTTGCGCTTGCAATTTCCTCTTCTTTTTTATCAACAAAAAGAATGGGAATGGACGACTAGCTACGGCCGCCTGGCATTGTTATTGATTGAGGGTTTTTAGATTCGCAATGGATCATATCTTGAGCATTCTTGGAGGGTCGTCCTCTATGGAGCTAAGAGTAAAAACTAAAAGTAGAGAAAGGAGAGATGACTTTGCTTAATTCTTTTAATTACCGCTGAAAAAGAGTCTCTTACTTCGTGATAATACGTTGTTTCCCAACTCACATAAGTACTTAATGTATTTATACTAGTACATTCAACTCAAAAATGGGTCACTTTTAGTTGTCGAAAAGAAAAGGGAGATTATTTCAGTACTTCGTTGCTTTTACCACCTGAAAAAAGGGCCTCCCGCTTCGGTGGTAATCCATTCACTCAGAGAAAGTAATTTTTATATATATGTGTGTGTGTGTATTCATCTACATATTTCATGCCAAAAGTGCCATTTGTCTCACTTTCTTTTTCTTCGTGACCAACATTTCATCTAGTTCATCGTAAATGTCAATTCCTCACCACAGTGAAAAAACAAAAGAACATTAACGTCATTTTATAAGTTTTTTTTTTAACCTATGATTTCACATTACGGAGGCTGTCATTAGTCATTTCATACTTAGAATGATGTTATTGTGTACGCGCCTAGCGCGTGCGTGAGAGCTAGTTTTAATTATGTGGTTAATGTGCAGACGAAATATAGACCATAAATATGGCTTGGAAGTTTTAGTAATTAGAAGAATATCAAATTTTCGAATTCCAAAAATCGAACAATTTCTCGGTGTCGCGTAAAGGTGGTTTCCACCTGCCGCGGAATCTCTCATTTCACATTTGGAATGATGGTGGTTGGATGATCTCTACTGAAAAAACAACGATAAGATGACAACGGTTTACATCGAAACAAACGAACAAATTGTAATGCTGAAAGTGACACCTTCAGAAACCTTGAATTTATGAAAAAGCAGATGTTGCCCAACTTTTGGAAAATTATCCAAATATTCATAAATCTATTCGATTTTCCAATTCAGCCTAACTATTTTAATTTTATTTAATTTTGCTAATTGAGTTCTAAACCTTTTCACATTTTTTCCAATTAGATTCACTCGGTTAATTTTGACGGGAAATCGCTAACATAGATGCCTTCTGTCCTACATGACACGGTTGGCACTGACATGGATGATTTTTAATAATATATTAGAACATTTTTCGATTTTTACATTTTTATATTTTGTTTCCTTTTCTTTTGTTTCCCTTTACTTTTATTTCACCCTCACCTGATCAGGTAAAGTGTCGCCCTCAACTGGACGAGCGAAGGGTAGCCCACCATCCTAGGCAAGGGCAACTTGGGCCTGATTTGACGAGGGCAGCCCTCGTCTGAGGCTGGCAACCTTCGCCGGCCATCCTTGGGCTCGTCGATGGCTTGAGGAGGGTAGAAGAGAAGAAAAAAGGAAAAAAGAAATAATAAATAATAAATAATAAATAAATATGTAATTAATTTTTGTCCAAGTCATTATTGGCCGTGCCACGTAGGATGGCTGATGTCCACTCAATGTTTTCGCCAAAATTGATCAAATGGATTCAATTGACAAAAATTGAAAATGTTTTCAACTTAATTGGCAAAATTAAAATATTCAGATAGTATTTTTTTAAATAATTTTTCCCAAAACTTTTAGATAATGAAAGTGACAGGATTGGGAATAGTAAGGGAATGATGTGGCCTTTTTGAGGGTTTTCCACATTTTTTTTTTATTGTTTTGAAATTTTGGAGTAAGTAACTTAGTGGGTAGTGGGTACCGTCATCATGAGTGCTGATATTTGTACTGGATCCAAATAACAACACTCACGTCTTCTCCTTTTTATTATTATTATTATTATTATTATTATTATTATTATTATTATTATTATTATTTGTCTTATAAGTTAATAAACATGCTTGATGTTAACCCTCATTATTAGCGGATCAACTTTAAATTTGAACATAATAATGGCCATTACTGGTTTATATGTGAAAATATTGCTATTTGACTAGTATTTATATTTTATATTTTTAGTCTTTTTTCATTATTTTTTCTCTTAATTTTTTTTCCTACGAAGTCTGGCGAGGGCTTCATGGCCCTCAATAGATTTCGTAAAGAAAAAAGGAAAATACAACAAATATAAAAATAAAGTAAATAAAAAATGTCAAAATATAAAAATCACATTTGTTTTTTTTTTTTTAATTGTCTACTAGATTGCGTATGTCAAGAAAATGTTTTAGTAATGTATATTTTTTTAGAAAAATTACAAGAAACATACTTTCTAGATTGGGTTAGTTATTGAAGTGTCTAAGTAATATGGGTCGGGTCAGTATGTGTTGGGTCGAATATGAGTCATTAGATTTGCATTGCATAAAAATGGGTCAAAACGATTTAAATAGGTCAATTTGATTCACATCATTTTCGACTAGAGCCAGACCCGACCCAACACGCTCGTTTGACAAATCTAGTCTCACGATAGTTAACCTCGCTACACATCATTGTTATATTGGTCACTGCTAGAGTGAAACCAGCAAGCTATTCTTTACTAGCTCAACTTGATCAATGTTTATATGAGAGATCAACTTGCTTGAGCTCATACCTCGAGCTATTCGAATAACTTCTTATTCAGTCGAGCTTGCCAACACTTAGCTCGACGAATGAATCTAATTGAGTATCTTTGCAAAACCAGAGGCGATCTTCATCTGAGCATGGTGAGGATGGCGCGGATGATCGGCTAAGCCCGGAGAGGTCCCGGCGAATGCCGCAGGGAGGGGAAGGGGGTTGTTGAGCATCGTTACTTCTCATTGTCGGATCTGAGCACCCACCCAGAATTCACGAAGGATAGTAAGCTTTTAGTCTCAAACATCTTTGGGACTACGACATGCACCAACCGCGAGGGGCATGGACTGATCCATCTGGTCTTCCTATTTAATTAATCAACACTCTACCTAACACACATGGGAATTCTACAGCGCAATCGAGGGGCCGAAAAAGCATATTTTACCCGCAAAGATGGGTTATTATTGGAGAGGTAGGGGCTGGGAATTCTTTGCCTCCTATCTTTTCAAACTTCCTGATCTGCATTTGGCTGAAAAGGTCAAACACAGCGGAGCATGATCCAAATCCACCGGCAGTGTGGGCTCATTCCTCTTCACCATAAGCAGGAGACTTCTTATCTCTCGATTGATGGGGTGGGTGGGTGGGTGTTGGGGGACATCCTTTGGTCACCGTGTTGCTGTGGGGGGAAATATTTAATGATCTTGATCGACATCTGATGCTGTCATTTCAGAGTGGTCCCAAAAATTTTCATACCCTATTAAGTCATGCTTCTTGTGAAGCATCATATGTTTAAGTGTGTCGTCTGTGCGACATTTCTCATGTGATGGCCATGATTCGACATTCGCAGATGAACTGTACGAACTAGAATAAAACTCTTCTCCTGCGTGCTGGGAAACAATGAGCACAATTACTTCAATTAGGGTCTTTGAACCTTGCAACCTACGCCATATCCAATGCTCGCTCTGATGTGATCGGGCAGTACTACTACTATGGGTTGATGTCCTTTGAATATGCCCACTTGCGAATTCTGTGATTCGTGCGAAGAAGATGACTTCTTTCTTGCGGTTGCATTAGATGATTAAGTCAGTACGGTAATGCGGAATGTGTGAGGGTTGTTAGCCCGTCGCCAGCGCTGAACCAACCCGCACGATAGCAAATATAGTCGCAGAACACAGGCTTAATAGAATAGCCAATGCCAAGTCGCGGCGAGAGGTGACCTAATCTTCATTCTATATTGTAACTTTAACCCCATCCCCAATGCGGCCATTGGTGCTTCCTTGGGGGGGTGGGTGGTGCGGTTGGCCCAGATCGGAAGACCCAGCTGCCGCAAAGGGTTGGTTGGTGAAACCCAATGGAGTCACTTTTGTCTGTTTAAATATCGCTGCTGATGTCACTTTTATCAACCCAACCAAGTGTTTCCCAACTTTTAAAAATTATCCTACTTAATGTGGATCATCTCATCAAAACTGATAATCGCGATTGACTAAGGGATGCCATATGGAAAAATTACTAAAAGATTTCAAAACATATTGTTTCAATGCCAATTCAATTCTAAACTTTTCGATTTGGCCAATTTAACCCTAATCCTTTTGACAATTTGTCACTATAATCATTCATTTTGATTAATTTTGGCTGAAAATCAATGTCAATATCGGTCGCGCCATATAGGACAACCAACTTTCACGTCGGTGTTTTCAGTTAAATTTTGATAAATCAACGAAAGACTTAAGACTAAATTGATTAAATTAAAAGACTTATGACTAAATTGGTATTCCAATAGAACAGAGTCGACTGGAGTAGATATGTTACTCCGGCACGTAGAGGTCGGTAGTGCTACTCTAGAAAACTATTGATTATGGCTGCTCCGGAGGATCAAGATGGGTGGACAAAAAACAAAGGATGAGGACGAAGGATGTGATCTCGGCGCTGGGTAGAAACGATGATGGCGAAGATGATGGTTTTTGATTTCTTTAAAGACTAACGCAAATAAAAAGACATAAGTAGTCGTTCTCACAATCCTTAATCTCATTCTCACAAATCGTAGTTAGATTTTCAATGTTAACAACCTCACGTGCAGATGAATATTTGTTCATTGAAAAGACAGCGTGGCATCAATAGACGTTAACATCTTTCATGTTCTGATCACCTAACATGGTACAACATGGAACTTTGACGGATTCGACTAATTCCGATAAGGTTATAGGCTTGTCCTCCCTTTCACGCGTGATCATGTTTGTAATTTTTCTTTATTTGGTAAGCAAGTTATGTAATTTGTATGTTTGTTTAGGGAATGAATTATATAATAGTCTTTGACTGATTGTTATTCCAACCGTACGTCTGTATTTGAGCCACAAAAATAAATAATACTTAGTGAAAGTTATTGTGATTCGACTCTTTTAAGAATTCGTGACTCGCAAATGTATTTTATTCACATAATCATCTAAAAATTGTTATGCTGGCAAAATTTATTTGTTTATAACTCTTTTGTGCTTTACTCTTCCGGACAGCATACACAAGGGTTATGTGACGTAAACATATGATGAGGGGTTCAAACTGTGCGGACTCATCAAATTGCCTATAACATCAGGAGATAGTAAGCGCGTTGTTTTTTTTTTTTTTTTTTTTCGAAAATAATATTAAAAAAATAAATATTTACAAAATTAATACAAAAAATAATATTTACAGTTTTAGGTCTCCCTCGGCAATTCAACTGACGAGAGAGACCTAGGAGCCCACGAGCGGGCCCTCCTCCTTTTCTCTCCGCAAGGGGGCCCGCCTGTGGGCCCCTCTCCCTGGGAGAGGGGGAGTTGCAGCCCCCCATGTGAGGCCGCAACCTACCCCCTCCCCTTTTTTTATTATATATATATATATATATATATATACGATATTATATTAAAAAATAAATTATTTAAAATTTTGGGTCTTGCACTCTTAATTTGTTTGTTTTGCTCAGTAGTTGGACTGTCGAGCAAAACATTTTAATTTTTTAATTTACGTAAATATTTTTTTGACGCCGTCTCGTTGCTTCGCGGCCCTGTCGTAAAAAAAATATTTACGCGCTTTGACTAAAAAAAAATGATCGAACGAGCGAGGCAACGATGTTTGCTTGTGGGGGCAGCGGATCGATCATATTTACGTAAAAAAAATATTTACCTGCCTCGTTTTTCTCGGAGCGAGGTATGATCGGTCCGCGGCCCCAGAGCGAATGCCAAAGCCGTCACCTCGGTCGTTCGCTTGCTTTTCTCGTAGTCAAGACGCATAAATATTTTTTTTATGTAAATATGATCACTTCGCAGCCCCACGCACGAAAGCTGTCGCCTCGCTCATTCGCTCGCTTTTCTCAGAGTCAAGGCACGTAAATATTTTTTTACCTAAACATGATCGCTTCGCTGCCTCGCGAGCGAACGTCGTCGCCTCGCTTGTTCGCTCGCCTTTCTCGGAATCGAGGCACGAAAATATTTTTTTACGTAATTATGATCGCTCATTGGCCCATGAGCGAACGCCGTCGCCTCCCTCGTTTGTTCACTTTTCTCGGAGTCGAGGTGCGCAAATATTTTTTTTTACATAAATATGATTGCTTCGCGATCTCGTGAGCAAAGGTCGTTGCCTCGCTCGTTTTCTCTCTTTTCTCGGAGTCGAGACGAGTAAATATTTTTTTTACGTAAATATGATCGCTCCGCGAGCAAACGCCGTCGCCTCGCTCGTTCGCTCGCTTTTCTCGGAGTCGAGGCGCATAAATATATTTTTTACATAAATATCATCGATCCGCGAGCAAACGCCATCGCCTTGCTTGTTTGCTCGTTTTTCTTGGAGTCGAGGTGCGTAAATATTTTTTTTACGACGGGACCGCGAAGCGATGAGACGGCGTCGAAATAATATTTACGCAAATTAAAAAAATTAAAATGCTTTGCTTGACAGTCCAACTGCCGATAAAAAAAAACAAATTAAAAATGCAAGACCCAAAATTTTAAATAATTTATTTTTTAATCTAATATTATAAATATTTTTTTATTTTTATTTAAAAAAAAAAAAAAAGAAAAAAAACCTTAGGGATCGGGTTTCCCCTCCTGAATTCCGGGGGGGGAGGTTGCGGCCCCCACATGGGGGGCCTGCAACTCCCCATCTCCCAGGGAGAGGGGCCCACGAGCGGGCCCCTAGGTCTCCCTCGGCAATTCGATGGGAGTGGGGGGGGGGAGGTTGCGGCCCCCACATGGAGGCCTGCAACCCCCCATCTCTCAGGGAGAGGGGCCCACGAGCGGGCCCCTAGGTCTCCCTCGGTAATTCGGTGGGGGGCCTTAGGTCTCCCTCGACAATTCAATTGCGGAGGAAGACCTAAAACTGTAAATATCATTTTTTTGTATTAATTTTATAAATATTTATTTTTTTAACATTATTTTCGAAAAAAACTCACAGCGAGCAAGCGACAGGTCTTATCATCAGAAAGGAGACATGCCTCGGATGGATCAAATCATAAGGAAGGGGGAATGGGAGGGCAGGGGAAATTCCGGCCGGCGAAGATCTGGATCCCCTACCTTGCTTTTTGTAAAGTAGGTCCGGCCGTGGGATCCACACACACACACACTTTCTTCCCCTTCATATAAGGGGGGATCCGACGGCCGAAATTAGCCGGATCTAGATGATGGGGATCCCCTTGGGTCCCGATCGTCAAGGGACCCAGTAATCTTATGGAGGGACAGAGACGGACAGAAAATACAGCATGAACATAAATAAGGTTTTAACCAAACCGGCAGACAACAACCGACGGTGGTGATGAGGCAATGTGAGTGTACATACAGAATTACAGATACAGTAGCATAAGAAGAAAGTATCAAAGGAGGTTAAGATAGTGAGGGGTCAAGGGGTTGAAGACGGTGGGGGCGTGGGACTCAATGAAGGCCACCTGAGAGCCGGAGAGGTGGAGGTACACCACCCAGTCCCCGTTTGCGAGCGGGCTGGGCATGGGCATCACGTACCCTGCTTCCCCTCCCCATGGGAAGTGGTAGGACCCCAGCACTGGCTTCCCCCACCCGAAGTCCATCTCCGTCACCGGGAACCTCTGTCCCGACGACACCACGAACGCTGTCGACCCTTCCTCCTCCTCCTGCTCGCTCCCGGGCTTGCAGTATATCCTTGCCACAGCTGGCACTGGCCGGTGCTCTTCCACCCAGTCTATCAGGCCCAGGAAGTGCTCCTTCGTTGCCGCCCTCTCCACAAACTCGTGCACGGCGTCCGCTACCCAGCTCAATGGCTTCTCCGCCACCTCCCTCGCCCTCTTCTCTCCGAATGGGACCGACAGCACGTTCCCAAAGTAGGACGCCATGGGTGTGGGCCTGTCGTCCACGCCCTGGCTCATCAACCTGCACCTGCCGTCCACCACGATCCCCATCCTCGACATCCTCTTGTTGTCATTATCATCGGCAACCGAGGAGGATTCGGCCACCAACTTCCAAAGGAAAGCGCTGAACGACTCCAACTTAGACCTCTTGCTTCCGTGGGAACTGGCCCTCTGCTGCAACTCGCTTAGCTGGGCGGCCGTCACGTAGTAGATGCGGCTTACCAGACGACCGTCGTCCCTTGATATCGTTGGCTCGAACTCATCATCCACCTGCTGCTTGTGCTTACGAGGTGGGGGCAATGCGGAGACGGGCACGTACATGCGGTCAAGAGAAGGGTCGACGCAGAGCGGGCGCCTTGGGTTGAGAAGCGAGCGGCGGAAGGAAGGAGGGAGGGAGGTGGGGGCAGCGGAGCGAGCTGCCTCTGCCCAAAACACCATGAACATGTTGGCCGAGTAGGCGTCAGCTATCCGATGGTCAAACGAACACGACACCACTATTCCCCCACACTTTAGCTCCGTCGCCTGAACATCAAATGAACAACTTATGTGTCTTACTGAACAACTTCCTGGTACTCGTGCATCGCCCACAAGTTATGACATATGACGTATTAACCATCTGGGACAATATTATCTCTATCGATAATCATGCGCCTCCTAGAATATGAGTATACAGGACTACCGGTTGGAGATGAACCTGATCTCCACACAATTATCTTTTCGGAATCACCAGACGTGTTTTTTTTTTCTTTTCCCATTCAGTGAGGCAGCTCAACAAGTAAACTAAATTTTTTTTATCCTTTAATTAATTTAAACATCGCTTCCAGATCGATGACTTCATCATATAGACAAGGAAAAATGTGTGATATGCATTAGTAAGTTGCACTAAGAGAGGAGAGATTCCTTACTATTGTCGCACGTTTCCATGAAGTTGACAGTAAAGAAGAAGAAACACTTCACCTCTTCCCCCAAGAGAAATCAATTCCTGTTGCTTAAGGTCATTGGGGACCCACGCCATAAGGTTACGGTTTCTCACCAAAATTCATGATTGATTTTGTCCTCCCTCGCAAGATTCTTCCATTCATTCGATTCCGACCAAAAATAATAATAATAATAATCTCCTCCTTCATTTATTATATTCTCACTCGTAAAATCGCGCTATTAACTATCTCACTATTCTCTATATGGACGCAATTAGCAAATGCATTATCTCATCCATCACATAAATAAATCAGTAGTGAAACTCGTTGAACATTTAGCAATAAATCTTTGCTACATTATTATGTTTTCTGTGAAGTTATTTATGCACGCATATGTACACATTAATTGTAGATTTAGGTGAAACGAAGATGAAAACGACAGCCTATTCAGTGATCTAATCTCTTGAGATGGATACACGATCTACAGTAGTGCTGCATCTAATATCTATACCTGAACAGCAAGCACGCCTCGCTTCTTTGTAGGAACCAGTCTCCCTTCAATGGTTTCGTCGGGATTGTACAGGTTGAGATGGCAGAGTTCTACGTCTGCGAAAGCTTCGAGGAAGTCCACCCCACGATTGTTGCACAGGAGCTCAGGCTCCCCAACCGAGTTGTGGACCACCTCTCCGGCGAGAGCATAGTAGGAGACCAGAGCTTGGGCCAAGGCGGCTTTCAGAATAGCGACCAAGGACTCATATCCCAGCCTCTGTGAGGCGGTGGTGGCGGGGTTGGTGTAGCAGAAGAAGACGCCTACGTCAAGCGGAGGCAAGAGCAAGTCGAGGTTGGAGAGGGGCAGCCAATGCTCTTGCATGGGCAGTGCTGCCGCTACCACTTCTTTCTTGCCCAACTTCACCGCGAACTCTCCGCCTGCACCTGCAACTTCCCCCATTCTGATTACAGTGTATGGCGAGAGAGAGCGAAGAGAGCTGGAAGGGTATTTATAGGCCCAAATGGTGATATTGATGATGATTCCCTGTACGACTGTTCCTCAACTACCGCCCATCTTATATGTGGAAAGTCACCCAGCAGATAAAAAACAAATGGGGGCTTCACGGGGTTTTGTTAATCATCATCTACTCTCACCTGGATTGTTCACGATTACACTTCAAATCGCCAACGAGATGATTATTTCCCGACAGAGATCAGAAGAGGTCAAGCGTGCCAATAACAATGCAAAGGGGATGGCTAAGATCCAGCCAACTTCCTTCCCATTCTCCGCAGCGGTGTTCCTTTCCTATGAAAACTGCGCGTTCACACGTCAATTATCCTAATTATATGTTAATACCTAAGTTTTAACTAGCATTTTATTCCCTTGCCCTTCCTTGTCGCCACTCTCATAAATGTTTGCTCAAATTTTCCTCTCGCGCGCGCGCACGTGCATCCATTCTGCAAACTAAACATTTACTTTGACACTAACTTGAACACCTGTGTACCCACTTGGACCACACATTTTCAACACATTTGGACAACACATGTCTAGCAGTATTTCTCCACCTCCTAAGACATTCACAGGTAGCAAAATGCAAATGAAGCAAACGTGTTTCCCATCCCATGCACGTAGTCTTCCCTAGTTTATTCTTGGATTTCGCAAAATTGAGTCAATGTTCTGTTGAAATAATAAGTGTTTTTCCTTCTGCTGCACGTTCAATTGATTTGTTTTTCATTTGACCTAGTTTTTAGGAGTTGGTGGAGTAAAGGGGTTTTATGGAGATCATGGGTTGTTTGGTTCCTATTAGGTTGGCTTTCTGTTATGTACTTGCATGTTTAAAAGGCTTCAAAGATTTGAATAAAAGATAGAGCCTTATCTCTCCTCCCTTGAAGATATTGTGATATCTCTCTGTTCCTTTTGCTTACGTTACTACAGTGGTATCAGAGCTTTGGAGACCCTGAGAGTGAAATCAACGTGAGGCAGCAAATAATTTCTTTCGTCATCTTTTTCTTTTTAATCAATGGCGACAGATTCCAATTTTGTGCAAGCAGCCATCCTACGCTTTGATCATTGGAGCATGCTCATGGAGAATTTTTTACAGTCAAAGGAGTATTGGCCAATCATCGAATCTGGAATTCAAGAGCCACCAGCAGGCTCGGCTTTGACAGATACCCAGAAAGCAGACCTGGAAGCTAGAAAACTAAAAGATCTGAAGGCAAAGAATTATCTCTTTCAGGCTATCGATCGTCCCATCTTGGAAACTATACTTTGCAAAGAAACTTCTAAAGATATTTGGGATTCTATGAAGAAGAAATATCAAGGCTCTGTCAGGGTGAAGCGTGCACAGCTTCAAGCCTTTAGATAGGATTTTGAGACACTCGCAATGAAGGATGGAGAATCTGTCACCAGCTATTGTGCCAGAACAATGGAGATCAACAACAAGATGCGATTTCATGGTGAGAAGATGGACGATGTCACCATTGTGGAGAAGATTTTACGCTCCCTGACACCAAAGTTCGATTATGTTGTCTGCTTAATTGAAGAGTCGAAAGATATAGATGTACTCTCTCTTGATGAATTGCAGAGCTCCTTATTGGTCCATGAACAGAAGATGAACCGAAGTTCAATTGGGGAAGAGCAAGCGTTGAAGGCTTCTACTAATACTCAGTCCTACAATTTTAGAGGAAGGGGTAGAGGTAGAAGTAGAGGCAGAGGAAGGGGAGATCGAGGAAGTAGAGATGTCAGCAAGAATTTTAAAGCCAATAATGACCAATATCAAGGCAAAGGGAAAGGACGAGAATTCGACAAATCCAAGGTAGAGTGCTTTAGATGTCGTAAATTTGGTCATTATGCATCTGAATGTTATACTAGACTACCTCATGATAAAGAAAAGGGAGAGAATTCAAATTTTGTCGAAAAGAAGGAAACAGAAACGCTGTTGATGGCTGTTGAAGATAAGGAGAAACCTGAGTAAGATATTTGGTATGTGGATACAGGATGCAGTAACCACATGAGTGGAAGTAAGTCTTCTTTTGATCATCTAAATGAAGATTTTCATTCTACTGTGAGTTTTGGCGATCACTCTACTGTGAAAGTGATGGGAAAAGGTGATATTAAGATAAGAACCAAGAATGGTTTTGTGGAAACAATCTCTGATGTTTTGTACATTCCTGACCTGAAAAGTAATTTATTAAGTGCCGGTCAGTTACAAGAAAAGGGTTACATTATCACCATTAAGAAGAATGCTTGTGAAATTTATGATTCAGTTAGAGGTGCTATTACAGTTGTTCAGATGAGTTCAAATAGATTGTTTCCATTAAAGATTGAAAGTATTCAATCTTGTTTGGCGGCTGAAATGAAAGATTCCTCATGGTTGTGGCATTTTCGTTATGGCCATTTGAGCTTCGGTGGATTGAAGACCCTCCAACAAAAAAACATGGTCATGGGTCTTCCTCAGATTACTGCTCCTTCCCAAGTCTGTGAAGAATGTGTTGTTGGCAAACAACATCGTTCTCAATTTTCCAAAGGAAAGTCATGGAGAGCAAAGGATGTATTGCATCTTATGCATTCGGACATTTATGGTCCAATAAACCCATCTTCTAATGGAGGTAAAAGATACTTTATTACCTTCATAGATGATTTTTCCAGAAAAACTTGGGTTTATTTCTTACAAGAAAAATCAGAAGCTTTCTCTACATTTAAAAGCTTCAAAGCTCGTGTTGAAAATGAAGCAGGAAAGACTATTACGACTCTTCGAACAGATCGTGGCGATGAATATTGCTCAAAAGAATTTGAAGTTTTTTGTGCAGAGTATGGCATTCGAAGAGAGCTTATGGCTGCATATACACCACAACAGAATGGTGTATCTGAAAGAAAAAATAGAACCATTCTCAACATGGTGAGAAGCTTGTTGGCAAGAGGAAAAGTTCCAAAGACTTTTTGGCCGGAAGCAGTAAACTGGAGTATCCATGTTTTGAATAGAAGTCCAACTTTTGCTGTTCAAAATATGACACCAGAAGAAGCTTGGAGTGGGAGAAAACCAGCTGTAGATCACTTCAAAATCTTTGGATGCATAGCATATGCCCATGTCTTGGATGAGAAAAGGCAGAAACTCGATGACAAGGCGGAAAAATGCGTCTTTCTTGGTGTAAGTGATGCATCCAAGGCATATAAATTATTCAATCCATTGACAAAGAAGATTGTGACCAGCATGGATGTTGTATTTGATGAAGAGAACATTTGGGATTGGAATAGGCAGCAGCCTACCTAGGTTCTTTATGACATTGATGCTGAACAAGAGCAAATTTCAGCACCTTGTATGCCCGAAAATTCATCAAATGCAATTTCTACAGCCGCTGAAACTTCACCAATAGCCGCTGAAGTCAATGAAGAAGAAGCCCAATCGCTTCGCCGTGTTAGAAGAAGGCCTGCTTGGATGGAAGACTATGAGGTAACTGGAATTGAAGATCCAATTACTCACTTTGCTTTGTTTTCAGACTGTGACCCTACAACTTTTGAGAGTGCTGTCAAAGAAGAAAAATGGCGAAAAGCGATGAATGATGAAATCAATGCCATTGAAAGAAATAAAACTTGGGGGCTATGCGATCTTTCGGAGGGACACAAAACCATTGGGGTAAAGTGGGTCTTCAAAACAAAGCTGAAAGAAAATGGTGAAGTGGAAAAGTACAAGGCACGCTTGGTAGCCAAGGGATACAAGCAGCAATATGGGATCGACTATACCGAGATTTTTTCTCCTGTTGCAAGACACGACACAATCAGATTGGTGGTTGCATTGGCAGCACAAAATTCTTGGCCTATTTTCCAGCTAGATGTCAAATCAGCATTCTTGTATGGGTACTTGCAGGAACAGGTATTTGTTGAACAACCTCCTGGTTATGTTAAGATTGGAAATGAGCATAAAGTTTACAAATTGAAGAAAGTCCTTTACGGGCTAAAACAAGCCCCTCGGGCTTAGTATAGTCGCATTGAGACTTACTTTCTTAAAGTTGGTTTTTCGAAATGCCCCTATGAGCATACACTTTTTGTTAAGACTAGAGATAAAGGAAAAATGCTCATCGTATGCTTGTATGTTGATGATCTGATATTTACTGGAAATTGTGATGTCATGCTTAAAGAATTTAAGAAGACTATGATTGATGAATTTGAAATGTCTGATCTTCGTATGATGCATTACTTTCTTGGCATAGAAGTAGTACAATGGAGTGATGGGATCTTTATTTCTAAAAAAAAATATGTGGGAGAAATTTTGGAAAGGTTTCAAATGAAGGATTGTAATCCTGTGAACACTTCGGTTGAGTTTGGCTTAAGGCTACACAAAGATGATGAAGGGAAGAAGGTGGACGGCACACTTTATAAACAAATTGTGGGCAGTTTGATGTATCTGACTGCAACAAGATCGGACATAATGTATTCTGTGAGTTCAATTAGTAGATATATGGAGAATCCCACAGAAATGCATTTGTTAGCTGCCAAGAGAATCCTTCGTCACTTGCAAGGAACTAGAGACTTTGGGCTGTTTCACAAGAAGGGTGAAAAGTCCCATTTGCTAGGGTTCACTGACAGTGATTATGCAGGAGACCAAGATGATAGGAGGAGTACTTATGGTTATGCTTTTATGTTTGGGACATGGGCTATTTCATGGTCATCCAAGAAACAACCAATCGTCACATTGTCAAGCACCGAAGCTGAATTTGTTGCTGCTACAACTTGTGCTTGCCAAGCTATTTGGCTGAGGAGAATTCTTGAGGAGTTGCAGTTCAAGCAACCAAGAGCTACTACAATTTTTTGTGACAACAACTCAGCAATCAAACTCTCCAAAAATCCTTTGCTACATGGAAGAAGCAAGCACATTGATGTGAAGTTCTATTTCTTGAGAGATCTTAGCAATGATTGAAAAATTGACCTAGTCTACTGCAGGAGTGAAGAACAGGTTGCTGATGTATTCACCAAAACCCTCAAGATGGAGTCGTTCGCGAAGCTCATAAGATTACTAGGTGTCTGCATGCTGAAACCAGTCAAGGTTTTAAACTGAATGTTAGCAAACATCAGTTTAAGGGAGGGATTGTTGAAATAATAAGTGTTTTTCCTTCTGGTGCACGTTCAATTGATTTGTTTCTCATTTGACCTAGTCTTTAGGAGTTGGTGGAGTAAAGGGGTTTTATGGAGATCATGGGTTGTTTGGTTCCTATTTGGTTGGCTTTCTGTTATGTACTTGCCTGTTTAAAAGGCTTCAAAGATTTGAATAAAAGATAAAGCCTTATCTCTCCTCCCTTGAAGATATTGTGATATCTCTATGTTCCTTTTGCTTACGTTACCACATGTTCAACGGTAAAGAACAAGACTCAGCCAAACTTCCCTCCCATTGTCCGCGGCAATGTTCATTTCCTTTGAAAACTGCGCGTTACTACCTCAGTTTTGGCTCATAAATTAATCATTTATCACGTAAGATTATTAGGGATCAGATTCGACCTCTAAATAAATAAAAAATCGATCTCGCATAGTTGGCCTTCGCATCTTTAATAGTATATTTCTTTGCATTTTAGGACTGAGCTCACTCGCAAGTTCTCTCTCAAGCATTTCGCTCTTGGCGGTCGTTCGGCGTTTTCCACCAAGCAAGACCGGCGTCCTCTCTCTCATCCGTCAACACATCAAATTTGGCCATCCTTTTCCCTGCGTTTTTGTTTTTGTTTTTGTTTGATTCTTTCCCCGAGGTCTCTTGAAGATTCAGCCAAGAGCAGCAAACCACCACCAATCCAAGTCCTCTCCAGTCCGAGCCGAGAGCATCACTCCCCAAGGACGAATCCCACGTTTTCCAACATGGCCAAGCATCAATCCCTCATTGTCCGTCTTCACTCTTCACTCTTCCGTCTTTAGTGTCCTTGTCTTCACTCTTCCGTCTTTAGTGTCCTTGATTGTAGTCCTAACAAAGGTAGGATTGCTGATATGCGAATTGAATTGTGTTTGATGCTTTGGTTTCAATAAACGTCATGGTTGTCACACTTTGGTTAATTGACTTCCCCTAGGCTTACCTTGCATCATCCATTGCATATTCTATTGAAGAGCCAGAGTTTTGGGTTAAAAATCTGACTCTACAATAGTATATTGTTGACGCATAGCATATAGTAGTGTGCATACAAATGTTAGGAAGTAATCTTTCATGTATGATTATTGACAAAGAAAATTCTTTATTAAATCTTGATAGTCGAGGATGTTAACAATATTGAATCTAAGTGCTACTACATAAATTTTCCAATCTTGAATGGTCTTGAATATTCTTGATTGATGGGAAATCCCAAAAAGTTCTAAACCTATTGTATGCATGCCAATTTTATTCTAAACCTTTGGATTTTACCAATTTATTCATAAACTTTTTGACAATTTGTCAATGTAATCCTTTCGTTTATTTTGACAAAAAATCGCTGATGTGCACACAAACCGTCCTACATGGTACGGCCGAGGCTGCATTGACAATCTTTTGCAATTTTTATTTCTTAAAGAATTCTGAAATTTTTATCCTATTTTTTACTTTTTACTTTATTTTTATTTATTTATTTTTCACTATGGCCTGCGAGGGTTGTCGAGGCTTAACACAGTCACAAAGAAAAACATAGAAAAGAAAAAAAAAGAACATAAAATGAATAATATACATAGAAAAATAAAATATTAAAAATTGAAAAAAATATCCATGTTAGGACCGGTCGTCCGGCGGTTGTGCCACGTAAAACAGTCGGCATCCACGTTAGCGATTTTTGGCTAAAGTTGGTCGAAAATGCTACATTGGCAAAAAAAGTTTAGGACTAATCTGACCGAAGTTGAAGGTCCAAGACTAAATTGATATTCATACAATATGTTTAGGACTTTTTTGGTAATTATCTAATCGGCCGTTATTGATTTATCTTGACACTTCTTGATAATTCTTGAATTATGTTGAATGTCCTTGACATGTCTTGCTTGAATCTGGATGTTCTTGTCTAACTTTTTTATAATAAGAAGCTTTAACTAATCTTCCTGCATATCATTGATATTGCATATTCATTGATCATTAATCATGTAGCGGCCTTTTACCCCAAAGAATTCTCAATTTTAGCATCTAACCCTATTGTATATAAAAAAAAAAAGGGATTAACACCACGAAAAATCCCAACTGATACACATATGACAACTTTACCCCAAATTATTTTTTTTTACCACCAAAAATCCCAAATTGGTGCACTTGTGATAAATTTAATCCAAACTATTTTTTTGACCACCAAAAACCCTAAAGTAGTACAAATATGATAAATTTTCCCAAAACTAATCTTTTTTACCATAAAAAAATCCCAAACGGGTATACATTTAATAATTTACCCTATGTTAGTTTTACGTTAAATTGAGTTAATACCCTAAAAAATTTCAAATTGATACACCTATAGCAAATATAGGGTAACATGTAGACTCGAAAATTGCCACGTGTCATTAAACTCAATGATTTAATGGTAAAATTTAACGAAAACTAACGGAGGGTAAATTTATCTCAGTTGCACCAGTTTGGGATAAATTCATCACATGTGTATCGTTTTGGGATTTTTCATGATTTAAAAAATAATTTGGGTTAAATTTGTCATAAGTGTATCGATTTGAGGTTTTTAGTGGTATGAACCCAAAAAAATTATTTAATGAAAAATTCCCAACTTGTTCCTTTGTCCTAATTCTACCTGTCTCATACCAAAAAAAAAAAAAGTTCAACTTTAGCATCTATCCCAATTAATATCCAAAATTTATTTTCTGTTGTCGCGACCTAAAAATCGAATTTTCTAATTTTAGGTTAATAGATTACTAGATTAATTAAATTAACCAACCTAGCTCGAACTCTCCCAAGTTCTACCAAATCGTGACTTATGGTTTAAGTGATTATCTTGAGAAAGATTTTTAATTTTTAGGAGCCGCCACTAATCATTTTTTGATAGGTTGATTAGAAACCTAAATAAAATAGCGGGAGAAAACTATTTTATTTCTGCGAATCAGAGATCTGAAGTTCGGGACTTGTTTACATTAATCTTTGAATTAATGCCCTTTCGGTACCAATTTCATGAAAAATGTTCAATTTGGCAATCTTGATGAATTTTGAATCGAAGTTCAAAGGTGCAATTTTTTGTGTTTTCTTTTTGTCATTTTTTTTATTTTTTTTTTTATGTATTTTCGAAATTAAAAATTAATGAAAAATGAGAATGAATTGGTTCAAGATTAACTTAAAGTTTTCGGATTTAAATTGCATTAATTTCCAAAATTTTAAGAAAATCTTTAAACCTTATGTCTACATCTTTTATAATCTATCCTAATGGATGCAATCAGATTTGATTTATTGAATATAATCCATGAGATAGGATTTCTAGAAAATTCTATCTTTCTAAAAACGATGAGACGTGGTTTAAAAGAAACCATATCTTCCTATTTTTTTTAAAAATATTCTGGGATTTTCTGACATGAAAATTAAACATGAGGCATGAATGATTTTTATTTGCTTTTTTTTTCTGATTTTTCTGATTTTATGTTTTATGAATGAATTTAAATTCAAGTTGCAAATCTTTTAATGAAAAAGATAATTACCGCCATTTATTCCGAATCAAGGTTCAATCTGAAGCCTGACAGATCGACCCTCAAATTCGAAACACCCTCTATGGAAATAGCGGTTGCGGATTAGGAAAGTTTCCTAATCAATCAAATTTTGAAAGATTTTGGTATCTTGAGTATATTCCGAAGGATTTTCAAATTACCGCAAGATTATTACACAATTTCCAAATATTCAAATGAACCACAATCTTTTCAATTTAAGCAAAAGACATCTCGAGATTATCCAAATTTGATATACAATTTTCTAAACAAGGCAATTCAGACAATCAAATTTGCAATCAAATATTCAGAATATCCCCAATTCAATCTTTGACATGCAATCTTCCAAATTAGGCAATTCATTCATGAAGGTAAGAAAAATATGCATAGCTTCTCAATCGATTATCTTGCCCAAGCATGAAATTATCTAGTCAATTTTGCCAAAGCAACTTAAAAAAAAACATAAAAAAATAATAATAAGAAAAATCAACTAGGATAAGCAAGTCCATTGCAATCTGAGCATCAATCTAAAAGACCGAGCAAAATTCACACCCCAACCAATGTACATGCATTTTTTCGAGAACTGTAGAGGAGACATGGGGAAGATTAAAACTCCATAATTCAGGATTGATTCTCATGCCAGTTTTTCTTTCTTCTTTAAAAAAAAACAATAACAAAACAAAAGCGAACAATCCATAGTCAATTATTCAACAACATATCCAAAACATGCGAAACACTCAGCAAAGTATATAAATCAAGCAAACAAATATTCAATGAGATGAAAATTTTACCTTGAATCGAATATCAACTTTGCTGATCGAACTTGCACAAGCCTTGAATATCGGGTTCGATTTTTTCGGATTGATCGATTACGGATTTGTGCACGCCTAGGGAGCTCGTGTAAATGCCGAAGTGAATTTTGCAACAGCTGATTTGCGCCTCAACCAACACGGATTAGTAGGGAAACTGTTCCAGAAAGGCGGAGGAATGACCACCGAACAGTGAGCCAAAAATCTGCACTTAAAAGTTAATGAAAACGTCTAAAAACGGAGGTATTTTGGACCCCCAACAGCAACAATTGAGCCTTGGACAGCAACTCCAAACAGCAGTAAACATGAATCGAATGGTAGCAGTCCTCGAGCAGCGAGAAACAACAGCAGGTTTCGGTCTCGAGCAGAGAGAGAGAGAGAGTCTTCGTAGGTGTCACCCCCAAAGGAGAAACGCCAATGATATTGTGTTATGGACCCCCAAATTACTCCCTCAATCTCACGTGTTTCACTCTCAGAATTCTGAACATGTATCAATGTCTGCGCCTCCCCCTAAATGCGAAGAATGAGAGTCTAATCATAATTAGGGTTCTGAATCCCTTCATTCTAGAAGATTGGTTTGCGGCCGTGCTGAAGAAATAAAGGGCGTGACGTTGAACTCAAAGCTTTTTCCCATCTTATTCTTACTCTAATGCAAGTGTGTGGGCTAAACCCATTTAATTAAGATCAGAGCCCATATTCCTTCGTCCATGTTTTCTTTTATTCCCCTTTTGCTAGTCAACGCACAATGGACTTGACTGAACGAAATACACGAAATTCATCCACCATGGGCTTAGTCCAATCAACTAAATTGGGTTCAAGAATGTCACCTTAAATTCATTCGCCCCTCGTATGACAAAAACGCAAATGCATACATGTAAATTAATGAATTTAAATAAAAAATTTTGGCAGAGACTAAAGTTAGTCTCAAAATTTTCATGCAAAAATAAATGATCAAAATTTAGGTGTCAACATCTGTCTCATAAAAAAACCCAACTTGTACTTTTATCCCAATTCTGCCACCATTAGCTTTTCTTCCATAATCACCATTGGTTAATCATACATGGCTCGAATTCTTCCATCGAACTTACCAATGAATGTTCAAAAATGGAAAATTGCAAGTTCTAGGGACAAGGAAATTTAAGATCATTCATCCAAATAATTAGAACTCCACGCTGTTGAGTGTCGGAAAGAATTCGAAACGCGTCGTCTTGATTTGC
Source organism: Rhodomyrtus psidioides (assembly GCA_021437785.1). Lineage (NCBI taxonomy): Eukaryota > Viridiplantae > Streptophyta > Magnoliopsida > Myrtales > Myrtaceae > Rhodomyrtus > Rhodomyrtus psidioides. Next base: position 296,357 of record JAILYB010000005.1, on the reverse strand, counting down.
TCTGTATCTTCCAGCAGTGTGTAAGGGAAGCAGAAGGAAAGTTGGAGGATTTTTTCATGTCAACTTTACTGAAGTGTAATTTATCAATGATGTAGAAATGCTACGTAGGATTAATTAACGGTGATTATGAATGGACGGCTAATGATGGTAGAACTAAGATAAAAGTAAGAATTAAAGGTTTTATGAGATAAAAAAGTTTTTGGATATAATTAGGACGTATGCTAAAGTTAATTTTTTTTTTGTATGAGGTCGATACAATTGGAACAAAAGTAAAAGTTAGGAATTTTTTTTGGTTACATAAAAAGTTTTGAATATAATTGGGATATATGCTAAGGTTATGGAGTTTTTTTTAGTATTGGGCCTTCATGTAGCAAACAAAGCATTTAGTTAGGTTATGCATATTAGGATTTGCATGAGAATTTAGGTCACATCTAGCTTTAGTGCGTATTAGTAATTTCAGTTTGCATTGAACAAACTAGAAAAAGAAAAAGAAAAGCAATTAAGATTGCATTTAATTATGAGAATAGTTCGTGTTGATGTTAGAATGACAGAAATACCCAAGCTGTGGGTTCCACGTTGCAAGCACAGACTCACATCTATCTCCTATCTCCTTCTCTCTCATGCCGCTTGCGCTCTGTCCTGTCCTTGTTTGCCATCCATCATTGCTTCAACCTCCAATCCAAGCCAGCAGTGCAAAGGATGAGTTTGAAGACTGGCAGCAAGGTATGGAGATGCAAGATCTGACGCGGTGCATGTGGTTACGGTGGAGGGATTTTATCGGACGTAGGGGCTACTTGAGAAAGAAGAAGCCGAGTCATAAGTTGACAACGTTGTGGTGTGATTCACATTCCCGATTGATAGGGAAGCATGTGATTCTCAACTCCGGATAGGGGTCCGGGGGAGTCGCACCAACGGGGACCGTGGGGGCAGTGGCCAAGATTTTTATAGTCTAAGCACATATCTTATTCATGGGTTAAGACCCATGAATATCTACTACCGTTATATGTACTCTTTTTCGTTTCTAATTGAGTAATATAACAAAAATGGTTGATGTGGTAATTATAGTAGAGTGCTTTGCTGCTCTAATTTAAAGGTGAACGGGGATACATATTTATGTCTTGATTTCTCTTTCTCACTATTCTTTATTTTCGTTGTGATTATGTGCCGAATTCTAATAGATAAAGATGATTGATGTAGAACAATTGACGCATAATTATCTTGAAAAACGTGATCGGTAGAAATCAGGGCGATTTCACTGATCGGGAAATTACCGAATTCGGGAAGTTTTCGAATAGTACTTTATCTTGCCGAATCTCCCATTTACTGATTGTGATTTTCAGAATGGCGATTAGATTTGGTTTCAATATTCATTTTAGGATATCTTTAGATTTAATTTACAATATTTGATTTGTATTCCATTAGATTAGATTAGATTAGATTAGATTAGATTTGTTTAATGTTATCTTTATGAAATTCTAATTCCTTAAGGAGTCCTATCCATATAAAGGACGTCCGCCCCTTGTAATCTATATGAATTATTCTATCAAATTTCCATATACACTTTGGAAAAGTTTTCCAGTTATTGCTTCTCTGCGTCATTTGGTATCAGAACAAGGTTTTTCCTGTGACGATGTCTCGTAACGTGAATTGAAATAAAAATAAAATTAGATGTGTTGAAAATTGACTTTATCCTCCAAATTCGTGCACCAACTTGAAATAGTCACCTTAGAAGATGAACAAATTAGCTATGGAAATCGATCAAAACAGTCCCCGGTTGCTAGGTAATCGATTAGGAGCCTCAAAGTCCACAACGAGTCTTTAAAAATCGACAACTATACTACATAATTGCCGACTTTAACCTTGAAGCGACCTCATTAAGTTGTAGCCAAAGTTGGCTTTGACTTGCATGGATAACGAATGGGTTGGTTCAATCGACGAAACACGAGTTGAGCTAGAGAGTTGATCGATGTATCCTATCCGGATGCTTCCGCATAACTAAGGTAATTAGCTTTTTGTCTAGCGAACTAAAGCAAATGTTTCTCCATTTTTAAATAATGGTCCCAATTTGTAGCATTTTTCTGTTTTTGAAATAATTACAATTTTCGACCCAAAAAAGTTACAACTTTTCCGCATCACGTTGATCAGTAAACTAAGAACTCCTACTGTTTTCTTCTTGTCGCTTTTTCTCCTTGCTCCGCAATAATGTGTGAAACGTTAAAAAAAAAAAAAATGATCTTTCCCTGAATTTGTCTTCCCAGAATATCTGGTAAAGATCATTTACTTAACCCGCAGAGCGTGGTTTGCTGTTGTATTGAAATCGTCTAAGCAGGGTGGAGAAGCGATCGGGAGTAGTCACATGCTTTTGTAGGAGTCGCATGGCGGTGGCGCCATACAAGGAAGTTCCTCATTTTGGGGCTAAATTATCTCCGGGACTTTCTAAAGAAATTTGGTGAAAGCACTTCAATGTGGCCAGAAGATATATGTAAAGATGAATAGTCATCAACGAAAACTGATCTTCCCTAAACAAAGAGAACCAAGGAGGTCCAAGTACAGGAAGGGCAATCCAAAAGAGAAGCCCAAGCATAGAATGGGTGGGCTTGCGCAGATCGCTGGGTCGGCCCCAAAGTAAAATCAACGAGCATCGGGTTCCTAGTTGAACTAGTCATAACTAGCTACGACCTTCTGGCATTGTTATTAAGACTTGTACGTTCACAATGGATCGTTTTGAACAAGTACTCTTCTTCCACTTGGGCGAATATTAATTGAAACTGTACCGTAAGTGCACATCTCTATGTTGGTCTAGAGATTATTCTTAACAGTCAATCCGATCCCATAAAATCTCAAACACCGAATCATTACAGTAACTACATCAGCAGATACAGAGCCATCCATGATCACAAGTGCTCTTAACTCTACTGATAAGGATTCAATATGATAGTGTGGCAATTTGATAACACCTTACAAAATAGCGACACTTTATGTGCTATCCCATTTGTTAGTCAATATTCTCTCTCCTTTATATGTCGCGAAACTTGACGTGCCGCAAGAGAATATCCTTTATGGTTTCAATAAATCTATATATGTCTTATCTTTATAATTAACTTTACTTTTTATGTAGCAATACATATCCTTAAGTCTAGTAACTGAGTGCCCCCACCCTTTACTCAAGGTTTACATATATCTTGAGATTTTTCAACTGATATATGTATTCAACATCACCTTAATCACAAATGCTTTGTTGCATGCAATAGAGTTGATACATATCAAGATGTTACAGAATATAACAAACACAGATGTAAATTTTATTAGAGCAAAAACTGAATCCAGCTCCCACTGAACAACCGCATCCTATGTTGCCACTAAACCCATGTTAACGACATGTTGTTCAAATACACAAGGGTGAAAACCTTTAGTCAGTGGGTCTGCAACCATATCATCTGTGAAAATATACTCTACTTTAATGTTACCATTCTTACCTGCCTCTTTTGTGGTAAAAAACTTGACCATCATACGATTAGACTCTTTGAGATCTCCGTTGTTGTTAATAAACAATGCTACATCAAAAACTTGGATTGATTAAGACTAAGGAAAACACACCGAGAACCTGCTGTTTTATGCACCGAACAACAGCTGACACAGGCTCAAATAGCAATAACTTAGAGTACCAAACAGCAGCAACAACAGGCTTGGACAGCAGCTCGAACTCACCTGAACACCGACGCAAAAACAGCAAGAACATGCTAAAAAAAACGCAGGGACAAGCTCCATAGCCGTAGTAATAGGACGAAAAAAAAACCACAGTATTAGAGTGAAAATCGCAGCAATAGGTGCAAAAACCGCAAGGAAAAGAGCAGAACCACAGCAAAATATGGGAAATTGTGATTTTTCCGCCCAAGGAGCTTTTTGCCGAGAACTTCTTTCTTTTTCCCCTCAATTCTCATGTGAATACTCTGAATTTTCTGAACGTGTCTTAGTGTGTGGCCCCCTCCAAAACCCTAAGCATAAGCTAGTATTTATAGAGAAAATTGCTGCAAGTTTGGGGCCTAAAATTTCTCAATTTTTGCAAAATAAACCCGGGCTCAAAATACGACTTGAATTAAGTCCCAAGGGCTATATTGCACCAAATTTATTTATTTTTTCCTGAAAATTACGGCTAAACCCATTGTGCTTTAGGTTAATCGAAATTACATGGGCTTATTGTGCATTTTCTGGACTTAAATTAGGCTTTTTTTTATAATTAATCAAATATTTAAATTAAAGCCTTTTTCTAAATTATAAGCTCCATAATTGGTTCAAATTTTTGGCACAAATACCCAAGAATTTGCCCGTCAATCTAATCCCAAATCGCCCTTCAAACTAAGTCAATCTCATATCACCAAGGCGGATTGATGCTAATGCAATGCATACATGACTAAAATAAAAATATGTTATACATGAAAATTATTTTTGGCGAGAACTAAAGTTAATTCTCATTTTTATGAAATATGACTAATTTAAGGAAAACTAAGTCAATCTCACATCACGAAGGCGAATCGATGCTAATGCAATGCATACATGACTAAAATAAAAACATGTTATGCATGAAAATTATTTTTTGGCGAGAACTAAAGTTAATTCTCATTTTTATGAAATATGACTAATTTAAGCTAAACTAAAATTTAGGTGTCAACAAACTAGAATCTAGGTACACAGTAATGGTTTAAAGGAATTTGTGTACCTGATTTGGAACCCTTCGTTCTTGATGCAATTGGAATCCATAGTTACTTTAGGTGGAATCACGATAATCCGACGCTCAAGATCTTCACCTATGTGACCCTCCGTATTCATGGTTTAATGAGATAGCCCCTCAACGATGCCAATTTGTATGCGTTGTATATGTGAGTTGTTATGAGTTCGTTAGGACTAGAGGAGCCTGAGGAGGGACTAGAGCGCTATTTATAGAGTTTTCGACTAGGCCCCTCTCATCGTGGGCTAGGCTCAACTCGGCCCACACAATGCCAAGCCCAAATTAAACTGGTTAAGAATCATTATATCTTGCGTTATTAGACCAATCCCGTAAAAGATAAAATTAATCCCGTAAAACGAAAATTATAATCTCAATTAATATAAGCTCATATTAGCACAACTCTAATAGCACGGTACTAGCAAGAGCAGAGCAGAGGTCGGTTATCTTACATCACGGTATGACCGCCATAGATAAGCCAAGGACCGGGAGAATTCGACCCCGTGATGAGAAAGCGCCCCAAACTGCTTGTGAGTAAGCCTACACCAGTAGGCTAGCCAATCACCGCTATGGTGTCACTAGAAGTAGAAAGGAGAGATTATTTCATTTTTTTTTTCGCTACTTTTACGTTCCTTTTACCACTGAAAAAGGGCCTCCTACTTCATGATAATAAGTTGTTTCCCAACTCAAAGTACTCTTCATGTATGTATGTATGTATGATACATTCAAGTCAAAATGGGTTTTGATTCACTTTTAGTTTTCCAAAAGAAAAGAGAGAGATTGGATGATCTAAACTAAAATAGCAATGATAAGATGAAAATGGTTTTCACCGAAACAAATGAACAAGTTGTAATGTTGAAAAGTGATAACTTCAGAAACCTTGAAATTTATGATAAAGTATAGGTCGCCCCACTTTTAGATATATGAAAGTGATGAGAAAATGGTAAAAAAAAAAAAAAACATAAACTTATCGTACTTTGATCAATTTAGTTCTAAATATTTTAAGTTTTCCAATTGAGTCCTATTGGCCGAAAATCGTTGACGTGAATGTCAGCTATCCTACGTAGCACGACTGTCGTTCATGTGGATAATTTTTAATAATATTTTAATTTATTTTTCCTTTCTTCCTTTGATTTTCCTCTTCAATGACCGGTGAGGGTCGCGACGCCTCGCTGAAGGCAGGAGGGTCACGATCCTTGTCCAGATCTAGGTGAGGTCATCGCGACGTGCCCAAGGCCGCGATGGTCTAGGCGAGGTGAGCTTTGGCTGTGGCCGCGATGGTCTAGGCGAGGTGAGCTTTACCAAACGCGTTTTTTTCCTAAAAATCGTAATTTTGAACAGAAACACAAAAAAATGTTTCTGTTAAAAAAATGCTCCCTGGAACAGAAACGCTACCATACGCAGCCTAATTGAATGAGGAATGTACTAACGGAGTGATGCCCCTTTGAGGATTTTCCACATTTTTTTTTCTATTATTGTGAAATTTTGGAGTTGGTAACTTCGTGGGGACCATAACCATTAGTGTGGGTAAAGCCATTTGAGACTACGACATACACCAACCGCAAGGGGCATGGCGTTGTACATCGGATCTTCCTACTAAATTAATCAAAACACACCTAACACGTCCGAGAGAGAAACTCGCAAAAACGGGAATTCTTCTCTTCCTATCTTTTCAAACATTGCTGATCTGTCTTGGGCTGACAAGGTCAAATACAGCGGAACATGATCCAGATCCACCGGCGACTGCTGTTATAATGTTGACTTCTCTTTTCGTGGTGAAGTGTGGGCTGATTGTTCGTCTCGCGATTGACGTGAGGGGACATTATTTGATGATCTTAATTAATTAAACATCGAATTCTATCATTTCAGAGTTGTCATGGGCATGGAAGAAGGGCTTAACTGCGTTCCCTCTCCTCTGAAGGAAAATCAACCTGTTCGAGAACTCTCTTTCAATCCCAAGAACGAGAACTTATTAACTTTCTTCTCAGATTTTTGTTTATCCTAGTCTAAGGCTATATAGCAGACACAGGATCGGATCCGAATTATGGGAGGCTCATGGCCCAGTATCTGCTTGTAAAGTCAGGTCATGCTCCTCCTTAGTCCTTGTGACGCACCATAGGTCTATTTGTCTTCTATAAAAGATAAGCAATCTCAGCCGTTAAAGATAAACAATCAAATTACCATACAATCAAAGCTTCTAGATGTCTCATGTAATATTGGATATTTCGCATAGATAATCTTTGTTAATAAAAAATCTTTCATATAAGGAGTCCATACCAATCACTTGTCGTCGAGGGATAAGATAAAATATTTCAAAATAATAAACTTGATGATCGTGACAAAATTGTTGTTGTAGGTAGTTTGAATGCTCCGCTTAAATCAACAGTCACTGGTTATGTCCAACTTTCCATTTATTTGATGATATCAGACTTTAGCAGTATTCCGTATACGTGATTACATAGATTGAACTTATTGAATTGATTGATGATTATAGTTTCCAAAATAAATTGATCATATCTTTTCAAAATATTTTATTTATGAAAATTCCATCACAAGCCCCTTCTCCGTCAATCAATAACTTCCAAATGTATTTGCACTACACTACTCTTTAAATCCTCCATTCACTCCCTCCAAAAGTCACTCCACATCAAAATCGTCCTCAAAACCTCTCATGGCTTCCAAAAACTCACCTGCCTCGAAGAAACCATCCGTTGACAACTTCAGACTTGCCTTGAGTGATCTAGAAGATGAAGATCATCTTACTCTTGAGGAATTCACGGTGAAAGTTAGAAAAGAAAGAGAAACTGCATTGAAATCTAAAATGGAAGAAGAAGAGATCTGCCACAAGGAAATGTAGAAGAACACCACACATTTCTCTATGAGAACAGGGAAGATGGAACTGAAGATGAAATGCGGGTGATTGAAATCAGAGAATCGCATTCTGAGGGGGAGCCTATGGAAACCGGGACAGGAGAAGAAGAAGAAGAGATGAGTCAAAACAATGACTCTGAATTTCTGAAAGATGTTCTATACTTTCAGAATGAGTTGAAGCTTCCAACTCAAGAATTGTGTAAGACACTCTTTTAGGAAACAGATGAGGTGAAAGCAAAGCTGATGGATGAGTTCATGAAGTTAAGGAAAAACAAGTTTGAAAAGGCAGGTCTCACCTTTCTTAAGGTGGATCACATTGGCAAAAGGATGGACAACCTCATAGACGCCATGATTTTAAACTTGGAAGAGTTCTCTAAACTCGTGCTGATGAAGTTTCCTCAGGACTTTACACTGTCTAGACCAGCCCAAACTAGTTTGAATCAAATAAGACAGGAATCTAAATAGCTCGCAAACTTGGTAAAGCCCCTCTCTGCTGAAAGAGCTGCCTTTTATTTTGAAAGAAAAATAAAACTTGCCAGAGTCATTAGGAAAGTTGTTCTAAAGGCTAAACTAAGAGGAGACAATGAAAATTCCGTGAATGCCTTGATAAGGAACAACGGATTTGTCTCAGAAAGAACATAGTTGAATATGCATCCAAGCCAACTACAGAGGAATTCAAGACAGTCTCACTGAAAGGAAAAGAGATTCAGCATGAAATTGATTCAAGTCTAAGCGACTTCAGTGTTCAAGATCTTATCAATTTCTGCATAGATAATGAGCAAGACATGGCTTGAGCAGAGTATGCAAGAATAGCAGTTGAAGAACATAAGCTAGACCCAAGCTACATCCTGACTGAAATACATGCTCTGGAAAAATTGTCTGGTCAAATGAATAAGGAAATAAATGAAGAGATTGACCAAAAAAAAAAGCTGCCAGAACTCAAGAGGAGAGGTGGACCGTGTATCTGCTGGGATTCAAAGAAAAAGGAAGAAGTCTCAAACAATGACAAACTATGAGACATTTTATTCAAACAGGGAGAATGCAAGGACAATCTGAGAAAAATTAGAACAAATCTGTGCATTGAAATACCTCATATCAAGGAGCAGCTAACTATGATGAGACAACATTAAAGAAGACATGGACAAGAAATACCATCTCACGTCCCTAGAACTGGAACAAGCAGCAAAAAAAAAAAATTGAACAAAGCGGAAAAAGGAATCATTCTGAAGCTATCTCAACTGTCCAAGATTGCTATATTTCAGATCTTTCCTGAATCTTCCACAATCAACAACCCTTTTGCTTAATCCTCGTCCTATCCAAATCTAAATCTTCCTAAATAAGATCTGTTTTGCACACTTATTTTGTCACATTTATTTCTTTTCCGGATTAGTTTAAGTTTCATCCCAAGAGCTGATTGTGATGATAAGATTCCAGCTCTTTATAGATAAGCTTATTTACTTGAAGTGTTGAACTTGAACTTCTCTATTTGATTATTGCCATGGTTGAAATATTTGAGCTATAATTGCATATTTCTATATATTTCGCTATATCCCTTTTGTGCTGATGACAAAAAAGGGGAGAAGTTTTGCAAGATGATAAAAAATATCTGATGATAGGATTAAATGTCTAATTACTCAACATCTGTGATAAATTTCATGTGATAAGACTATACAAGTACTCTGACATAATCTTCAGATTCCACAGGTTCATGCAACAGAATATGTGATCTGAGTATAACACAATATATGCTTTGAACAAGTGAACATGTTTTTATTCTCATATATGCTCTGAACAAGTGAACATGTTTTTGTTCTGAGTTGCACGAACTGTTTAGGAGCTGAGCAAGTTGAACAGATTGATTAAAACTCAGGAACTTATTATTAGAGCAGTACAAAATGAAATTTGCCAGAGCATTATAGAATAGAAATGTCCAAATTATATGTATTATGCTCTACATAGCACCGACACCTTGGTTAGGTCACCGCATCGGTGTTGGACACCGACACGCGGTCAACGCATGTCGGAGATCCGACACGTGGTTAATGCCGGCGAAATGCCGGGGACACGCGAGTCGATGAGGAAGGAGGAGAAGCGCAGAACTGGAGGTCAAAAGTCTAGGGGAAGGAGGAGGTGTTTGCGTCTCGGACCATGAGAGGGGGAGAGAGCCATTGATGAGTGAATCGATGGGAAAGGAGGGCTGGATAGCGCATATCTAGGAAGGGAGGCAGCGATGAAGCGAGCCATCGCCGAAGGATGGCTTCATGTGCATCGGAGGACAGAGCGAAAGCCTCGAAGAGTAGAGCAAGATAGCAGCGGAGGCCATGTGAGAACCAAAATCCCGGTAGTCTGTGTCTTAGCGAGACAAAGATGCAAGAAAGAGGTGAGGCTGAGAGAGAGATTTAGAAAAAGAAAAGAAAAGAAAGCAACGAACATACGAAGACAGAGGGACCTGGATCCTCTGCCTTGGTTTTTCTAAGGCAGAGGGATCTCCACCCTTGAAATAGGGGGGAAAAGTTGAGAGCCGCGAGGGAGGGAAAGGAAGAAAACGAAGATGAGAGAGGAGAGAGATTGTGCAGGTCTGGTGTATTGTGCAGTGTGCATGGTAGCTTGTAGGCATAGATAGACTAATCTTTTTTAATAATAGAAAAAGATGATAACATCTCTTCTCAAAATCTGCTTTGGCTCCATTGATTGAGGACCACATCGGAAGAATTCAATATCTTTTTTGGTTAAGTGATTTAATTTTTTTATTTTATTTTTTAGAGTCAAATTATGAGATTATCAAAATTTCCTTTATATTATAAGAGCTCCTTTCGCAAATTTTCTATTTTTACAAAAAATAATAAAAAATATCATTTATATAAAAATATATTTTTAATAGACAACGTGTCCCTGACGTGTCGAATTTTTCTATTTTTGAGAAATGATGTGTCGGCATATCGTGTCGTGTCGTGTCCGCGTGTCAGTGTCGGTGTCGGTGCCTCTTAGATTATGCTCTGAGATTTCTTTGAACTAATATAGTTCACGAAATTATGTGCTTCATTTATAAAAAAGCCCTTGTTCACATGTTTTCGTAGTATAAATATTGACGTAGAGAAGCGATAACTAGAAAAGTTTTCCAGAGGGTTTACTGAAATTGATAAAATGATATCATATAGATTACATAGGGCAGACGTCCTTTATATAGATAGTACTAATTTAGGAATTAGAAATATTCAAAGATAACATTAAATGAATTAAATCTATTCCAATCAAACGAAATAAAAATAAAATATTACAATTATCTATATCATAGAGTTTCCTAAAATAGAAAAGACGCCTAATGCAAAAATTGGAAGCTCGGTAAATCTGAGATTTGGCAAATCGTCTGCAACATGCCGATCAAATTCGATAAATAGGAAGTTCGGTAAGAATACGACTCGGGAACTTCTTTAAAGTCGGAAACATCCTGAAATTCCACGGATCAGTAAATTTGAATAAGAATTCCAACCGACTTAATTTGAGAGCAATCCGAGCTGATTTCTGGTGATCACGTTTTTCAAGATAATTATGCGCCCATTGTTCTACATCATTCTCCTCAACTTCAAGAGAACTCATCCTCGAGTTAGTATCAGGATATAGAGGAGCATCGAGAGAATGATACTCGAATAAATCTGCCACTGTGAAGATCTAGGAGATGTTAAGGTCACGAGGAAGATCAACAATGTAGGCATTATCATTGATCTTCTTCAGATTGCGGCATAGACCATCCTTCTTGCACTTCAGCTTGTTATAGGTATCAACAGGAAAGCGCTCCTTGCGTAGAAATACCATTCCCTTATCGCCTCCCTCAAATTTTTTTGAACGACGCCATTTGTCAGCATCATCCTTATACTTGGAAATAGAAGCAGCAAGTTGACGAGCAACATCAGCTTGAACCTCCATAATTTTCGTCATCAGATTTTCTGCCGCCACACTATAACCAAAAGTTTTAGGCAAAGGAACCAGATTAAGAGTATGTTGAGGTACATGACCATAAATAACTTCGAATGGAGATTTGCCAGTGGAACGATTAACCGTATTATTGAAAGCAAACTCTGCCAGAGTAAGGTATCGATCCCACTGTTTGAGCGTATCGTTGCAAAGACAACGAATGATGTCTGCCATAGTTCGATTAACCACTTCCGTCTGCCCATCAGTTTGAGGATGGAAGGAGCTACTGTATAGCAAACCCGTGCCAAACAACTTCCACATTGTCCTCTAGAAATGGTTGAGGAACTTGGTATCTTGATCAGAAGTGATCGTCTTAGGAACACCATGTAGACGAACTACTTCGCGGAAGAAAAAACCAGCAACATGAGAAACATCAGATGTCTTCTTGCAAGGAATAAAGTGGGACATCTTTGTGAACCTATCCACCACCATAAAGACAGAATCCATACCTTGTTGGATTCGTGGGAGTCCCAAGACGAAATCCATTGAAATATCCACCCATGGTCCAGATGGAATTGGCAGCGGCGTATAAATGCCAGTATTCTGTGAATGCCCCTTAGAAACCTGACACACTGGACACTTCTGCATAAAACGCCCTACATCTCGCTTCAATTGTGGCCAATAGTAGCGTCCCTCTACCAAGGCAATGGATTTATCACGCCCCAAATGTCCTCCAAAGCTTCCTCCACGTAGCTCTCGAATCAGTTTCTCTCAAAGAGAGCTTTGCAGAATACAAAACTTGTTGCCATAAAATAAGAATTTATCATGTATAATCACGTTACCATCAGAACTAGCTACTTGACACTTCGCCCAAGTATCTTGAAAATCATCATCTTCAGGATAGAGGTCATACAAAGACTCAAAGCCCTCCACTTCATTCTGCTTAGTAACAAGTAACGCAGCTTGACGGCTTAGAGCATCAGCCACTTTGTTAAGTTGACCTGCTTTATGATGAAGTATGAAAAAAGTATAATTTTAGTGCCAAAAGTTATGTACGGAGATCACTTTGGTGCCAAAAGTTTCAATCGGATCACTTTAGCGCCAAAAGTTATAATAAACGATCACTTGGTGCCTCCGGCCAAAATTGCCACATGGCATTTTTAATTAATTTTTTTAATTTTAATTGATATTTTTTAATAAAAAGAAGTCCATGTTGGTTCCACTGGACTTCAAATTCATAAAAAATAAATAATAAATATTTTTTTAAAAAAATAAAAAATTATTTAAAATAAACTAAAATAATTGAAAAATAAGAAAAAAAAAAAAGGACAGGCGGCGAGGGTGAGACATGGTCGACAGGGGTCGCCATCCCCCGACTAGGGGCCGGCAACCCCCGGCTAGGGGCCGGCAACCCCCTCCGGCCTCAGGCGAAGGTCGCTGGTCCTCGCTCAGGTCTGGTGGAGGGCCGCCACCAGCGGAGCGGCCCTCCGCCAGACCTGGGCGAGGGCTGGCGACCCTCGTCCGATCTAGCTGAGGGCCACGACCCTCGCCCAGATCTGGGCGAGTGTTTGTAGGCCCTCACTAGAGATCGGCGGGGATTGCCGGCCCCTGATTGAGGGTTTGCGAACCTCTTCAGCCATGCCCCACCCTCGCCGTCCATTGCTGGCGATGGTGGGGCGGCGGCGGTGAGGGTTCCAGCAACCCCTCGATGGCTGCCTTTTTTAATTTTTTTTGTTTTAATTTTTTAGCATATTTATTAAATTATGTTAAATAAAAAATTCAAATTTTAAAAAATAATACCTCGTGGACCGCCGATGAGCCACGTTAGCCGAAAATATTAATAAAAAATTACCACGTCAGAATTTCGGCGAAGCAAATCGGACTTGGCATCAAAGTGATCATTTTTTTTGTAACTTTTGGCACTAAAGTGATCTTCGTAAACAACTTTTGGCACTAAAAGTGTAGTTTTGCCGACGAAATATAAAATTAAATTGTTCCAAGAAGGAAACCCAGTGCTCGTGTATTCTATTTAAATACTTTTGCCCCTTGATGTATTTGAGCGCTTGGTGATCATTATTGAGTATGAATTTACGCTGATAGAGATAAGGTTGTCACTGCTTAATAGCTCGCACATCAGCATAAAATTCTTGCTCCTAAGTAGACCATTGACGTGGAGCTTCATTCAATTTCTCACTGAAATAAGCAACTGGTTTCCCCTCTTAGGATAGAACAATGCCAATCCCTACTCCAGAAGCATTACAATCTAGTTCGAATACTTTGTCAAAATTCGGAAAAACAAGAACATGAGTAGTAGATAACTTGTCCTTTATTAAAGCAAAGCTCGCCTCCGCCGCACCACTCCACTTGAATTTCCCCTTCTTTAAACATTCTATAATAGGTGCTAAGATAGTATTGAAATTATGAATGAACCTACGGTAGAATGTCGCTAGGTCATGAAAACTCCGTACTTCCCCAATAGCCTTGGGTGTCGGCCACTCTCGAATGGCAGCAACCTTTGCCTCATCAACTCGAAGGCTAGCTGCACTAACAACATATCTTGGGAACAATGATTGGTTGGTCATAAAACTGCATTTAGGCAAGTTGATATAAAGTTGATTATCCTCCAAAATCTGTAAAACATCTCGAAGGTGGTCTACATGTTGCTGTTCATCTGGACTATAGACAAATATATCATTGAAGTAAACCACCACAAACTTCTCTAAGAAAGGTTTGAGAACCTGCGTTATCAAGCACATAAAAGTGCTAGGAGCATTAGAAAGTCCAAAAGCATGACTAACCATTAATAAAGCCATTTACTTATTTTGAACTCTATCTTCCATTTATCTCCAGGTCTCATGCAGATCTGATGATATCCATTCAACAAATTGATTTTTGAGAAGATCTTCGATCCTGCCAATCTGTCAAGCATATCATCCAAACGAGAAATAGAAAAGTGATACCTCGCAATAATTTTTTAAATTGCTCTACTGTCGACACACATCCGCATGCTCCCGTCTTTCTTTGATGTAAGAAGGGCAGGAACGACATAAGGGCTCGTGCTCTCTCGTATAAAACCCATCCGAAGAAGTTCTTCCACTTTTTCTGGTAGTATCAGATTCTCCTTCGGTTTCACGCGATAATGTGGCAGGTTTGAATGACTAGCATTGGGTAGAAAATCAATTTGATGCTGGATGTCTCGCATCGGTGGTAATTCATCAGGTAGATCCTCAGGAATAATGCCAGAGAAAGCCTTCAGTAATGGTTGAAGTGCTTATGGAATTACGATGGTTTCCTACTTGGATCCATTATACACAATCAAGTGCATTCCATTCTTCTTGCGAACATTAAGTGGAACACCAACTTTGTTCTATTTTTAAGTAGCTCGCGGAACACAACCAGCTCATCTAAAGGACGAAGAGTGATTTTCCTCCTCCCACACAAAATAGTAAATATTCTGATGTGCTCGATGAGTTACATCAACATCATATTGCCAAGGTCCTTCTAGCAAGATGTGGCATGCATCCATCTCAACAACATCACAAATTATTGTATCTTTGTACGATTTTCACATAGAAATAGGTAAACGCAAAATCTGAGTTACCTTAAGTTCAGGACCCTTGCGAATCTAATCAATCGTATAAGGTGAGTGATGAGCTTCTGTATCCAGTCAAAGATGATCGACAAGTGCCTTTGAAACAATGTTCTCACAGCTGCTACTATCAATAAAAATATCACAGACCTTTCCGTTCACAGTGTTGCGGAAAAGGTTATTCTACTACAAGTCTTCCTTCTACGGGGCCAATAGCAACCATCTAACCAATCAATTAACATGTTCCCATTCTTCTTCGACCACTTCTTCTTCTTCATCCCAATCGTTCTCATAAAGCTCATCTTCAGGCTCGACCAAATTCATCATCTTCCGCCGCGGGCAGTCACTCGAACGATGCCCAGTTTCATTACATTTAAAGCACTTTCCTAGATAGGGTTTCACATAGGGATTCTAAGCGACCACTTGAGCCTTTGATGCAGGGAGCTCGGTGTTGACACCTGATTTTTGACCCAGCCTTTTTATTTTTTGAAAAATAAAAAAAATTCATAAAAATTCAAAAAATTACAAAAACAACTTTGGTGGCCTTGGCCAAGCCCAAGGAACCATTCTTGACCAAAAAATAATTTTTCATATTTTTCATATTTTTAATATTTTTTAGAAAATAGAAAAATACTTAAAAAAATCAAGAAAAATAGCATTTGAGGTCACAAAAATATGGAAAAATATCCAATATTTTTATTTTTAATCCCTTGTATTTTTTGACCTCACAAAAAATCCAAAATCAGATTCAATTTTAGGTGTTCCTTTGTAACCCGTACTATTGAATTTGAAGAAAAAATAACAATTGAGTCTTCTAATTTGCAATTTTGGCATTTTTTAAGATCTTGACATTCAATCTAACTATCCCCTATTTCAATTTAACCCAATTGTTTGCGCAATTTGCTCAATTGCACGGATTTGACAAAATTATATACTAAAATTGCATTTTAGTCCTTGAAATTAAGCATAAATTGAAATTACTTTCAATTCAAGGGCTATCATTGCAAATTAAACATGCTACCCAATGGATTTCACCATTTTAAATCGATTGGCATAGGTGGTTTGACCCAATTTGATCATTTACACCCTCAATTACACAATCCTCAATTTCAAATTAAATGGGAATTTGGGGGTTTTATAGAAATTGATGAAAATTTTTGGGTAAAACCACATTTCTAGATAGAATTCGTGCCCTAGATTCGATTATGAGGTTCAATTGCAAAAATTTCCTGTTAATTTGGATTTAATTTGAAAAATTGCAAGTCGGGGCCGGCTCGGACCGGTCTGACCGCCGGTTGAACCGGTCAAACCGGTCCAGAACAGTGTCTTCTTCTTCCTCAGAGAACCGTACGAATAAACAGTGTCAGGGTCAATTTCAATGGCTAAATTGAGGGAGAAAACGACCATGATCGGAAGAGTTTGAAGAGGGGTTTTGTTCCTCGAATCATTGCCCATCGATTCGAACCAAAAACACGAGCAATGGTCGCCAGAACGGAGAATAATCGGTTGGTCAAGGCTGCTGCACCTGCAAAAGTCAACGGCGACAAAACTCAGATGAAACTTGTCCAAAATGACGATTTTACCCCTCCGAGGGTAAAATCACTTGAAAATTCCAGAAAGATCCTGGAAATTCCCGAAAAATAGGAAATGGATTGGATTGATGGCCAATCCTATTTCCACTGTCTTTTGACTTCTCAATCCGTCTAAAATGACAGATTTACCCTTTTAAGGGTAAATTTTCCCCGAATTGTTCAAAATTACGATTCTGCCCCTCATGAGCAAATCATGCCAAAATCACTCCTAAGCCTTGATTGATATTTCTCTAGGCTAATAGGGCCTCACTAGGGATGCCATGCTGATTTCATGTGTTTTATCCGCATGTACTGATTCATTGATTTGCGCCATTACTTTTAATGATTGTGAGTGATAGGGTAGCTATTCCATTCTGCATGAACTCCTAGATTTAGGATCAGTACCTCACTCATCTGTATGAAACCCTAGGATCAGATAAACCATTCAGCTTAGGTACCGAAAGGGCGTCAACTTTGACAGTTGACGTAACTAAGTCCCCAAACCCACTTCTCTGGTTTCCGCAGAATCGAATGGACCACTCCCAACTATTCGATAGGGTTTCCGATCGTACCCTCCGTAAAACGATTGGTGGCGACTCCTTGACATGCACACTCATCACATGTCACTAGACCACATTGAAGGTCGACCACGTATATCCATCAGTTGCGATTTGGGCAATGGACCTTGGGAGAGGCCCGCGTCCGATCAAGCCAGCGATCGGGCGGCCCATTAGCCCGCTCCCCGCCTCCGCCTCGCGGGAGAGGGTCGCGACACTCGGAAGGTTTGGGTGCCTCAACATTACTTTTCGAATTTCGGTTCGTATTGTTGAATTGCCGATTAGAGGACTCAGCACCCTCCTGCAATTTTCTTCGTACGAATTGCCCTCGAGGAGCATGATTGGCCTTGCTTGAGAAGTTGTTTTTCTCCAACTGCAATTCCACTTTCCTGGCCATCTCTTGCACATCTTTGAATAGACGATGCAACAAAATGCGATCTTGGATATTTAAACGTAGACCAATGATATACCTGACGGTTTGTTGTATATCTAACTCGGCAAGATTATTACGAGCAGAAAGTCGAAGGAATTCTTCCGCGTAGGCTTGAAACATTCGACTTCCTTGTTTGAAAGCCTGAAATTGCTAAAACAAGACTTGGTCAAAGTTCGTAGGGAGAAACCGAACCTTCAACATATGTTTCATCTGGTTCCAAGTTCATATGGGAGCCTTTCCTTGTCTGCGTCGGGTTAGTTGCGTTTGTTCCCACCAGGCTAAAGCGCTGCCCTTCAACTTATACGCCACGAGTTTTACTTGGCGGTCGTCCTCGATCTCCATGCAACAAAGAATTTTTCAACCTCCCAAAGCCAATCCAAAAAGTCCTCGATGTTCAAGTTACCATTGAAGGTAGGGAGATCGACTTTCAACTGATACTGTTTGGTATCTCGTCGGTATCCTCCATGTCGACGACCTCCACGAGCATGCTCATCCTGGAATTCCCTATATTGGCATCCTTCACGAATAGGCACGTCCTGAAAATCCTCTTCATCTTCATCTTTAGAATCCTCGACATAGTCTTGATGTCTTTGTTGGGGATTTCCTCTACGTTCCATACCTACTTCTGGGACACGAGCAATAGGAATATGCTCGGCCCGAAAAATGCCAGGTATGGGGTTTGTAGACAAACGTTGGATGGCGACAGCCAATTCTTGAAGCCTCCATTCATTTTGCTCCACAAATTGATTAAATTCAGCCTGTGTAATAGGCTCGTTTTCATAGCCTTCAACTATGGGAAGATTGACATTCATGTTATTAGTCATCGTCGTAGAGGAAAACCTTGCTCTGGTACCAAATGACGTAGAGAAGCGATAACTGAAAAAGCTTTTTAGAGGGTTTACTGAAATTGATAGAATGATATCATGTAGATTACATAGGGCAGACGTCCTTTATATAGATATGACTCCTTTAGGAATTAGAAATATTTAAAGATAACATTAATCGAATCAAATCTAATCTAATCAAACAGAATACAAATCAAATATTGTAATTATCTATGTCGTAAAGTTTCCTACAATAGAAAAGACGTCTAATGCAAAAATCGGAAGCTCGATAAGTCTGAGATTCGGTAAGTCGTCTGCAACACGTCGATCAAATTTGACAAATAGGAAGTTCGGTAAGAATACGATTCGGGAACTTCTCTAAAGTCGGAAACATCCCGAAATTCCATGGATCGGTAAATTTGAATTAGAAGGCCAACCGACTTAATTTAATCGTAATTCGAGCTGATTTCTGGCAATCATGTTTTTCAAGATAATTATGTGCCAATTGTTCTACATCAAATACTCTATACTTGTATGTGCATTCATAACTTAAATATTTTTTATACATGGGTCACAAGTTCTGAAATTAAACGTAATGTCAACGAATTCAAATTTCGAATTCAACTCTATATCAGAACTTTCTCTTGCTAAAGTACAATATATGACGTGATGAATTATCATTTAGCAAGACTACACTTGTGTAAAAAAATTAAATGTCATTTGCCTCTTTTTACTTAACAATTGATATTCCTGTGGATGGTTTTGTCATCATCAAAAAGGGGGAGATTAATGAGAAAACCCCCTAAGTAATTTTGAAGTTAACAAAACAATCAATGCACTCTTGATTTGGGATAATGCCGTGCAATACTTATTTTGCAGTTTGTTCAAAGGTGCGGGGATGCACAAGATTGAATCCGTCAAAAGGTACTCAGACGTTATTATGAGGGACTCATATACAGTGTGGAGCCCAGACGTTGAACATGGGAGCTAAGACGTTAGAATAATGCTCAAGTTCTGAGAGAAGCATTTTACGCGCATTAACCAGAACTTCAAGAGAGATTCAAAAGATGATTTAATTGGTATATTACATCATCACAACGGCTAATAATCGAGCTAGATCGTTCTTGAAGATTCTCGGGGATGAAGATCAATCAAGGACGCAGATCAAAGGAGACGAGCGCAACTTCCCTATTGGAGAAACCCATCTATGGAAATCTAAGATCTTAATTGTATGGGCGATTTGATCCATCGGGGAAGACTTTTCTTTGGCAACTTTCAACGGCTAAGAGATCTTCTTTTGGATGCGATCTCGTCCAAATAGTTAGTTTTGGAAAGCAATCCTCCGGAGGCCTTGCAATAGATAGTTGGAGATAGAGGAGTATAAAGACATGTCAAGGCCAAAGAGAAAAAAAGTTGGCTTAAGAGGGAATAGCGTTCTAAATTTCAAGATCAAGAGAGCTTCAATTATTTTTTTCTTCTTCATCTATACGCTGTAATTCTTAGAGATATACACGAGAGTGTCGAGCATTATGTGTGGAGTCCTTCATCTCAAGAAAGATCATTGAGTTGTAACCTCTGAATAATTGACTAGTAAAATCCAGCCGATTAGCTGCCAGTGTGAAACAGTGGACGAAGGCTTGAATAAAGCCGAACCACTATAAATCCTCTATGCAGTTTTCTCTATCCCTCACTCATACTTACTCATACAAATATATTTTGTGATAATTGAACTGCACACTTAGCACACATTGCAATATTACGTGTGACTATCATGTGAGGCTCAAGCTGCAAGCTTATTGGTTTATAATTCCACATAAAATAGTGAAAATACACTCTAATCACCTATTCACCACCTCTAGGTGATAACGCTAGCCCCAACAAGGTCAAGCACATTGGATTACCGTCAAGAGAATATGAAGATATCTAAAAAGTACTGCTATTTTTTTGTTGAGTTATCAAGGTAGAGATCTGCGTCTTGAAGGCTATAATGATGTTGAATGAGGAAGAGGTTTAGATGAGAAAAAAAAAATTAAATATGGGATTGCATTCTTACTGTGCAGTGGCGCAATATCTTAGAGTGTTAAGAAGCAAACGTGTATAGCCTTATCCGCAATGAAAATTGATCTCGTGGTGTTATTAGCAGCTGTACAAGAGGGTGTTTGCTAAGGATGCTGCAGGTTCAATTATTGATTAATTGTGATATCCAAGCAGCAACAACTTAGACTAACAATTCATTGTAAGACCTAACATATAGGCACGAAGTACGATTTTGTGAAAGACATGATTGTATGAAAGGATGTGAATAAACAATACATATATACACATAGCGTTAATGCAGATCTTATGACTAAGTCGATTCCCAGATATGTTTTACTTGGTCATGTGTTGACAAATGGATTAGTTTCCTACATTGAAATCTCTAGAAATGCACAGAAGTTAGGGTACTGAATATTTATATTTTCCAAAATTCATAGTTAATGGTATTTGTTATCATTATTGATGCCTACTAGTTTGTATGACCTTTATACATATTAATGCTTAATGCATTATGGTTGATAAGGTATGTCGGACATATGATAGATTAGTCTATTCACACGGATAATTGCATCTCTTTACTGCATAATGAATAGAGATGAGACGATTTCAAGCTTATTATTTAGGTGATAATTGAGAGCTCAAGCTTGAAATTTTGATGTCGTCTTAACAAGAGTGTTAAGATGAGGTCATAATGCTTATTATGTCCGAAAGTGAAATAGCTCACATATGTCATTTTATCTATCTTTAATGCCAGATGTGAGTTCTGATGGATTCTTTTAAAGAGAGATTTGCGAACTCAAGTTAGACATTAAGTATAATTGAACTATCATCTGTACGATATTAAGTGGACAAACATATTAAGTGGACAGACATACGCTCCATAAGAAAGGAAATGATATTATAATACGTGCTTCATATTACATATGCATGAGACGACCAAGAAGAATTGAGAAGAGTTTTGATCTCAACTCTACTGCTGAGTGAGACTCTTAAGGATAAGAGTTCCTCATTTAAGTCCTCTCGCAACTTTTTCTTATTCACAAAATTTATTTTCGGTGTTTGCTATGTTAGGGTGTTACAAATGGTCATGAGATTGATTCGATCTAATGTGACATTTCTAGAAAAAAGAGCTGAACTGAGAATGAGAGATTTAAGGGAAGAGGAAGATCAATTTATTTTGATGTCATATTTGTATTTGAGTACTCAAAGAGATCAAGAGATATAACGTAAATGTGACTAATTGATCTAGGGTATTCCATACTAGATCTACTCTGAGGTTATGTGCCCATTTTAGTTGTTATATATTCCCAAGGGATATATGATAACGAGCTTTCACAGTATGTTGGTCACACGAATTATTTGCTCATATAAACTTTACATTGAGAAGAGAAATAGAGACGTTTAGCCCTTTGTGGGCAAGTGAGAGATGTTGAAATATTACGCCCATTAAGGGCTAAATTTATTATATGCTATTATTGCGATAATTGATTGCAAATTAAGGTGGATTTATTTCCTATTGAATAAAGGAGAGAGAGAGAGAGAGAGAGAGAGAGAAGAGAGTGACTTCTCTTCTATAGAACACACGTCGTTCTTTCTACCCATCGACAAAACTCTCTCAAAAACTCTCATGAAAATGCTCTTTCAAAGGACGATCGATCGGCGGATCTGGATCGTTTTCTCATCTGCGTTAGGGCTCTTAATCTGTGACTATTAAGGTATGTTCGTTCTATGTGATATACTTCACCGACCAGTGATTCAAGTTTGATCTAGAGTATGTAATTCAGTTTAATTCGCTGCGTATAGGTATGATTGAGATTCATTCGGGCAATTCTCCAAATTATTATTTTTTAAATAACCAAAAAAGTATTAAAAAATAAATAAATATCAAATTAGGTGCCACTCGGCAAATGGGCCGTCGAGCGGCACCCAATCGGCGGGCCGAAACATTTCCTTTGAATAGATGGGGTTCTCCCCATAAAGAAAGAATGAGTGCTCCCTCTTATGTTTGGTTTGGGGCCCACCCAATTTTGAAAAAACCAAATATTTTTAGATCGTAGAATCGGTGGTTACAGCAGATACGTAGCATCTTCTTTATTTAATATAATTTCTTTCCCAGCTATCCGTGCAAGTCAGAGTTTACCTACTGATTGAAAAGCACTCTGCTTTCACCTGCTAGAGTCAGTCCTCTCGTTTCAACACAGGTTGGTCACACTTCCCTTTATGCCTGTCTGTTTTTCCCAGTTCTTGACTTTCCTCCAATCTGTGAACCTTGCTTTCCTCGAGGAACCAAGATTATGTTAGAAAGAGCCCTTACCTTACCCCCCTTGTCACTTAAGGGGAAGCAAGAGAAGGGGGCCCGCTGGAAACCTTCGCCTTCGGCTCCATACTGATCTACACTGGGAATGGAACCCACCACTACCAAAGCACTTCACTCAAACGACAACCAATAAAGCAAACAACACAATTGACAAAATCATTTGCAGATTAATTAATCTATACACTCATTAAAAGATGTGACATTGATTTGGGTATGAAAAACTGTCTAGACCCCTTTTCCACTACAAAAGACATGATATAATGAGTCAGGGATGAAAAGATCGAAAGAAGAAAGAGGGAAAGGACGGTTCATTCATGGTCCAGATACGGCTTCGGAGGGAGAAAATGCAAAATTAACAAGGAAAATGGCGTTTTTTGGGGAAAAAGGCCGGCCAGTTTGCCAATGGATTCGTCTTGAAAAATTATGTGAAATAAAAAAAAATCGTCCCAAATGGACATCCGAGCGATGAGATACGCTCTTTCAAAGTTTTTCCTTTTTTTTACTCGTTTTTCATCTTTCCATGCGGTTTTTAGTTATTTTGCGGCGATTTTTCATTTATCTATTACTGCAGTTTTAATCTTTCGCTGTGGTTATAAATAATTACATAAATATAAATTATTTTTTAATTAATGATTGATAATTATCTTATAAAAATAATTTTCAAAAGATAAATAATTATAAATAAAATAATTATAATAACTATCAATAATTAAAAAAGCGAAAAAAGTGAAATTTTTAAAAAATTAAAATGGGCTAATGGGCCTCCCCTCAGCAAATGGGCCACCGAGCGGGGCCCATTTTCGGAGCGGCACCTAATTTGGTATTTATTTTTCTTATTGCTTTTTGGTAATTTAAAAAAAATAATAATTTGGAAAATTGCCCGATTCGTTCCCTTCATTTTCATATTCTTATGAAGAATGAAGAAAGATTGTCATGCTATCAAATAATATTTCCTTTCAAAAGATTCTCAATTTGCAGCATATAATAAAATTAGAGAGCATAAAATCAGTTCAAAAAGTTCGAATGATTTTTTATCCTGAATGATATTTGCGGCATAACCATTGATGTAAAATTATAAAGCACACCAAAGGAAGATTGAATACATTTGAAGTTTATAGACATTTAAAATTTGCAACCAAAACAAATTGATAATTTTAAAACATACCTTTCCTTTCTGATTTTTCTTCCTCTTTTTCTTTGTTCCATGCAAGAACAATCTCATCTTTTCGTTTGGTACCGAAATAAATTTGGGTCCATTTCTGCTAGAGGAAGCATCAAATCTCCAATCAATTGTTTTATATTTCTTCCAATGAATTGGATGTTGTTGCCTATAGTTATTAGGATAACCAAAATTCGAGCAATAATAATATTGACATCCAATAGACTTGACAAATTGCTTATCAAAGTGATTTCTATAATGGTGGGTTGAAGGCCCGCGTTTTATCGCTCTTTGACCTTCGGAAAATCATTATTGATCTCACTTACCTTTCCAAAGCAAGGCCAGATTTGTTGTAATACGATATTTGTATGGAGAAGACATGCTCTAATTTTTTCCAACCAAGTGAAAATTCCTTACAAATCTTTGGAATTTCTTCCTCATAGGAATCAGTTTCCTTTCTCGGAATATCCTTTTACCATTTTGTTGTCCTAGTTTAAAGACTTGCTTTTTTCAACTCAAAGATCCTTTTCAGGGCGTTCTCATGTTCCACACATAACTCTCCAAAAAGGTTTTCGTCATCGAGAATAGGATCTGAGCAAATCATTTCACTTTTTTTAGATTGAATCTCTGTTATTAAACATAGATTTACTTGCTCATTAATCTCATCATCGCAGGATTCACACTATGTATCGATCCAAGCCTTAGTCTTTAGAGAGCTTTCTTCTTCTTTTTAAATTTTGCTTTCTTTTCTTTAATAAAGGACAATCAGGTTTTATATCGCCTCATCTTCTGCTCTTAAAACAAAATACTGTAACTTGACCTTTATTGTCATATTTGTTCTAGTAAAATCTCGTTTCATGGAATTCTTTGTTGGCTTCTTCCCCTTGAACAGTTGTTCGTTGCTGCATAAGATATTTCCACCATCCAATCCTCTCTTAGCCGGAGTGAAATGATTGTCTGATTGTCCGATTGTCCGTAGTGAGAATAATCACGCGACGAGCTCGACATGTGGCGGGTTCCGGCGTTAATGTCGGTTTGGAGAGCTCATATTATATATGATCTTTGACCAATTGAACTAAACGGAATTGGATAAGCTTTGCAGTTGTTTCTAGATGGTCAATATATTCGGTTTGACCAGATGATTAGTCACGCAAGAAACTAGTTTATTTGTCACATGGATTGTTGAAAAAGTCTAAAAAAATTGCAATTATTTTACTCATTTTATTTTCACTCGCCTTGATATAATTAATAAGAAAGCACTCGACTTTCAAAGTAATAACAAAAGAACCAATGCATAACATTACAATATTTTCTCAACTTTTTATTAAATAGATGCCAATTGAGGTCATAGTTTAGCAAAATCTTATAATGTTAATCCATAAAGTTGTGCGAGTTTTTTTATTCTAACAAAGAAGGATGAGAGGAGACCGTCGGCGTAAGTGCCAAATTGTTTTCCATGATGTGTAGGAATCCAGCATGTCGGTGGGAGTATGTTCTCTACCATTCCAAAGGCAGATGCAATTATGATCAAGGTGAATATAGAGTAACACCTAACGAACAAATAGCTTTATGAGTTTCTTCTTTATGCTTATACCAGACAATGTTAATTCATGACCCACTCGATGATATCGGTATGGTTATATGATGAATGTACAGAATACCTTGCATAACTGGAACGATGAGAACTGCATTAAAATACTGAGGAACTGCTACGAGGCACTGCCGAGTAAAGGTAAAGCGTTAGTGATGGATCTGGTGCTGCTAGAGTTGCCGGACACAAGCGCGGTGTCGATGTACACCTCCAGACTCGATAACACCATGTTGATGCACTTGGAAGGCCAAGAGAGAACGGAGAGAGAATTCCGGGCCTTGGCCAAGGAAGCCGGTTTCCCTGAGTTCAAAGTCGCTTGTGTCGTTAGTGATCTTTGGGTGGTCATGGAGTTGTACAAGTGATAGACTCTCTGTGTGTATCCAGTATGTTGAAATTTGGCTTTCGGGAAAAATGCAGTACTGTCTATCCATGGATTTAATTGTGCGAGGATGTATCAATCCTGAGAAATTCTTGTTGATTAAATAATGTGACCGTATAATAATTGTTGTATTAAATGACGTTGTCCCCAATCTTTTTAGTAACTAATAAACCGTGCAGTTATATATTAGTGGATTACCAACTGGCTTTACCACTATCCAACCAGGAATTCTTCTCATTTCCATGTTGTTTTAGTAGCATGTCAAGCTCATGTAATATTCGACCAAAAAAAAAAAAAAACCAAAAAGGAGCTTATGTCTTGTGGTCGAGCAGGCTTAAGATTGAAAAAGTTAAAAAAAAAAACTGAAAAATTTAAAAGCCCAATGAGTTCAAAGGCCCATTCCTTGAAACCAACAAGCATGTGCAATCAAACGGGTTTCTTAGATTGATTGAAACCTTTCGATCACATCCGTTAGTTTGTGTGATAAGTCCAGCCACTATTCTAGCATGTAATACCCGTTAAATGGTAGGGATTTAAACCCATTAGAACTGAGAATGATATGATTTCCATGGATCAATATGGATCAGACCACAGCGAAGGTCCAACCAACCTAGGTTTTCACAAAATTGCGGTAACTAATGGGTGACTTAAAGTTTTATTACCGAATTAGTGGTGAGATTATAAAGATTGGTCCACAATAATGCTCTTTCGAAGGACGATCGATCGGCAGATCTGGAACGTTTTCTCATATGCGTTGGGACTCTTAATCTGTGACTATTGAGGTATGTTCGTTCTATGTGATATACTTTCACCGACCAGTGATTCAAGTTTGATCTAGGGTATGTAATTCAGTTTAATTCGCTGGGTATAGGAATGTTTATGTATTGAGATTGGTTAGGGCAATTCTCCAAATTAATTTTAAAAACAAATTACCACAAAAGCATTAAGAAATAAATAAATAAATACCAAATTAGGTGCCACTCGGCAAATGGGCTGCCGAGCGACACCCAATCGGCTCTATTGGGCCCCGCTCAGCGGACCATCGCCATTTAATTTTTTTTTATTTCGTATTTTTTTGGAAAAATTAAAAATAAAAAAAGAAATAAAAAATTAGAGATGGAATACACTGGGAATGGAACCCACGACTACCAAAGCACTTTACTCAAACGACAACCAACAGAGCAAACAACACAATTGACAAAATCATTTGCAGATTAATTAATCTATACACTCATTAAAAGACGTGATATTGATTTGGGTATGAAAAACTGTCTAGATCTTTTTTTCACTACAAAAGACATGATATAATGAGTCAGGCATGAAAAGATCGAAAGAAGAAAGAGGGAAATGACGGTTCATTCATGATCGAGATACGGCTTCAGAGGGAGAAAATGCAAAATTGACAAGGAAAACAACGTTTTTTGGGGAAAAAGGCCGGCCAGTTAGCCAATGGATTAGTCTCGAAAATTACGCGAAATAAAAAAATTCGTCCCAAACGGATATTCGAGAGATGAGATATGCTCTTTCAAAGTTTTCATTTTTTTTTACTCGTTTTTCATCTTTCCATGCGGTTTTTAGCTATTTTGCTGGGATTTTTCATTTATCTATTACTACAGTTTTAATCTTTCGCTGTAGTTTTAAATAATTACATAAATATAAATTATTTTTTAATTAATGATTGATAATTATCTTATAAAAATAATTTTCAAAAGATAATTAATTATAAATAAAATAATTATAATAACTATCAATAATTAAAAAAGCAAAAAAAATACGAAATCAAAAAAAAAATAAAATGGGCTCATGGGCCTCCCCCTCAGCAAATGGGCCACCAGCGAGGCCCAATCGACTTGATTAGGCCCGCTCGGTGGCCCATTTTCCGAGCGGCACCTAATTTGGTATTTATTTTTCTTAATGCTTTTTTTGGTAATTTTTTTAAAAAAATAATAATTTGGAAAATTGCCTGATTCGTTCCCTTCATTTTCATATTCTTATGAAGAATGAAGAAAGATTGTCATGGCATCAAATAATATTTCCTTTCAAAAGATTCTCAATTTGCAGCATATAATAAAATTAGAGAGCATAAAATCAGTTCAAAAAGTTCGAATGATTTTTTATCCTGAATGATATTTGCGGCATAACCAATGATGTAAAATTATGAAACACACCAAAGGAAGATTGAATACATTTGAAGTTTATAGACATTTAAAATTTGCAACCAAAACAAATTGATAATTTTAAAACATACCTTTCCTTTCTGATTTTTCTTCCTCTTTTTCTTTGTTCCATGCAAGAACAATCTCATCTTTTCGTTTGGTACCGAAATAAATTTGGGTCCATTTCTGCTAGAGGAAGCATCAAATCTCCAATCAATTGTTTTATATTTCTTCCAATGAATTGGATGTTGTTGCCTATAGTTATTAGGATAACCAAAATTCGAGCAATAATAATATTGACATCCAATAGACTTGACAAATTGCTTATCAAAGTGATTTCTATAATGGTGGGTTGAAGGCCCGCGTTTTATCGCTCTTTGACCTTCGGAAAATCATTATTGATCTCACTTACCTTTCCAAAGCAAGGCCAGATTTGTTGTAATACGATATTTGTATGGAGAAGACATGCTCTAATTTTTTCCAACCAAGTGAAAATTCCTTACAAATCTTTGGAATTTCTTCCTTATAGGAATCAGTTTCCTTTCTCGGAATATCCTTTTACCATTTTGTTGTCCTAGTTTAAAGACTTGCTTTTTTCAACTCAAAGATCCTTTTCAGGGCGTTCTCATGTTCCACACATAACTCTCCAAAAAGGTCTTCGTCATCGAGAATAGGATCTGAGCAAATCATTTCACTTTTTTTTAGATTGAATCCCTGTTATTAAACATAGATTTACTTGCTCATTAATCTCATCATCGCAGGATTCACACTATGTATCGATCCAAGCCTTAGTCTTTAGAGAGCTTTCTTCTTCTTTTTAAATTTTGCTTTCTTTTCTTTAATAAAGGACAATCAGGTTTTATGTCGCCTCATCTTCTGCTCTTAAAACAAAATGTAAATTGACCTTTATTGTCATATTTGTTCTAGTAAAATCTCGTTTCATGGAATTCTTTGTTGGCTTCTTCCCCTTGAACAGCTGTTCGTTGCTGCATAAGATATTTCCACCATCCAATCCTCTCTTAGCCGGAGTGAAATGATTGTCTGATTGTCCGATTGTCCGTAGTGAGAATAATCACGCGGAATCTCTCACTTCACATTTGGAATATTTTTGGATGATAAGATGACAAAATGGTTTTCATCGAAACAAATTAACAAGTTGTATGTCGAAAAATGATGCAATTTAAACCTTGAATTTATGAAAAAGCAGAGATTTCCCAACTTTTAGATCCATGAATGTGATTGGATTGGGAATACTAAGGGAGTGACGTGGCCTCTTTGATGATTTTCCATTTTTTTTTATTATTGTTTTGAAATTTTGGAGTTGGTGACTTAGTGGGGACCATAGCCATGAGTGTTATTACTTAATTATCTTATTTATGTACTTGAGCCAATAAACAAACTCACATCTGTTCCTCTTTGTTGGTTTGCCAAATAAGTTAACATACGTGCTTGATCTTAATCATCAACTTTAAATTTAAATATTCTAATGTCCTTTATTCGTTTATGTGGGAAACGATTGTTTTTTGAGATGCCCGAGTGAGGCCAAAAATTTTATCACGACTAGGAATATTACAACTCATTGCACGTGATGGCCATTTATTAAATGTGGCATTATTTTCTTTCTACATGTAAAGAATTAAAGCATGTACCTATTACTCTCATTACAATTTACCTTCCTACATATAATTTCTATATTGGTCACATGCCAGAGTGAAACTGAGTCAAGCTATTCGTGACTAGCTCGAATTGATCAATAAGTACTTGAGATCAAGTCGCGAATATTTTAGATCAAGTCGCAGCTTGTTTATTGAGTTGAGCTTCCCAATTATAAGAGATATTTAGGATATAATGTAGAGACATTCATAATATTTTCCATTCACTCGTGATTGTTGCTATATGCGAACGATTCTTCATATTTCCGACTGGGCTTGATTGACCACAGTTGATTTGGTTACCTTAGATAGTTATCGAATAAAACTTGTAAATATGCTCATGTGGTTTTTATCAGATATATTCAATACGTAGAAGTTCCACAATTTTCCAATTCCGCTATATCTTATCTTCAATGATTAGCCTGGCAAAAATGAGTCTAGTCGAGTCTCTTTGGAAAACTGGAGTATGGGGGCAGCGGGACCATTGGCGAAGCCCGAAGAGGTCCCTCCGGGTTGCTGAGCATCGTTGCTTCTCGTTTGTTTGACGCGATAATTCAGGACTGATATTAAGCTTTGACTCTCCAACATCTAATTAAAATGGGTAAAGCCATGCGGGACCACGACATACACCCACCGCCACACTCAGAGTTCTGGTCAAAGTGAATTCTGCATTAGTTCTGGCGGGTAGCAAAGAGGGCATTATTTTTTGAACCCATTGACAATTGACCAAGTAAAAGACAAATACACAACGCAGTTACCGTAAGAATCAGTTGTAGTTTGATTCCAGTGTCATCACACCAGTGCCACACAACTCTCCATCACTCATGACCGTGCTCACGCCGGCTGGCGTATTATAACGTTTTCGCATCGGGTCTTCCTACTTAATATATCAACGCACCATAACGGTGGCCGGCGTATCATTATAATAGTGAATCCTATATATCATTTTAGAGTTGTCCTGAATTGCATACCCTTATTAATCACACTCCTCATAATGTGTGTCTTCTGTAGTTTTATTTGCCAATGAGTATATCACATAGCAACAAATGTGAAATGCACCGACCTATATCTATCGCCATGTTTCAGCATTTGCAAATGAATAACTCTTCTCGTGCATGCTCGCTTAATAACAGATGCGATTACTTTAATTAGTTTCTTATACCTGGAGTCGTTGGGGGTAGATTTGTCCTACACCTACCCTGGAGAAAAGGGCTACAAGGTTGGGGGTAATTTAAGTTCAATTGCAACCTAAACCACTTGGAGAGCCCACTCCTAGTGGGACCGGCAGTACTAAACAATGTTTCTAAAGCTTCTTAGGTTGGTGTCCTTTGAATTTGATCAGTTTGGACTGCTGTGATTGGTGCGAAGATGACATCTTTTTCGCAAGAGCGTGACAAAAGTCAGTGCAATCTGCGCAATGTATGAGAGTTGTTTGCCTGTCCCCAGCTGAACCACTCGAACAATAGCAAATATAATCGCAGATGCCAGGATGAGTCGCAATATCTTTTCGTCCTGTGGGTATAGAAAAGCCAAAATCATGCAAAGTGGAGGAGAGAGGTGAACGAATCTTCGTTTTATATATATAGTAACCCCAACCCAATGTGGCCCGAAGAGATTCGTGTTTCCTGGGTTTGTTGGCTACGGGCAGAAGACCGAGCTGCTCCAAAGGGTTTGGGAGACCAAAACAAATCCATATGTCTGAATTGGCTACCGACGTCATTGTCCCCGGCCCTTTTTGTAATGGACGCAGTTTGCCTCCAGAAAGCCACCCAATTCCACCCCCCTATGACGTCCCGCACAGCCCCCGCAAATATTGAATTACCTAACCTACATTATACACCGGGTATTTTAAAATTTGGGTATTCTGATGTTCAAAGCTATCAGATCACTCGTGCACATTAAAGATTATCATCATGAAAATACATTCTTCAACTGTTACTGGGCTGCAATATGCTTACGGGGAAGAATGATCCACATATGATGCCGTCGATGTCAATTCTCAATTGATGTGTCAGCTTCCTTCTTTCCAAAATTGAGGAGAGTACCGCGACCCAAATGAACAAATGCTTCCAAGCCTTTAAGTCAATCGTGGTAGGTCGTGATCATTAGTCATTACCTGTGTTAGCGATATTCAAAATGTTTAAGTTATTCTAGATATCTTCTTGATTGATTGTAATTTATATTGTAATATTGTTTTATTTCCTCTAATATCGAGTGCTTCACGGCACTGTACAACTCGTTTTCACTTTAGCTGTTGATTAGATTGATGATGTCATCACAAATGCACATTCACTCTCGGACCTTTTTAAAATCTTTTCTCTAAACGTCAATCGACTTTTTTTTTTATGTCACCTTGAATTTGAGGGAATATTAGTGATGTTTAGGATATTCTGAAAACTTTCATGATTGATTGTAATTGATATTGTAATATTATGTACTTTAGATAATAATCTTGTAAAACTTATAAACAGGCTCATGCACTTTTACACTATACATGAAGGGAATTTCATACAAAATCACTAATCAAGATCTATAAACGAAGCGGAATAATATAGATCCACATACCCATAAGCTCGAAGCGCTGATTCCAGCAATATGTCAATCAAACCGTTGTACTGGATCGTCAAGCCCTGAGATCAAACTTGAATCACTGATCGGTGAGGTATATCACGTAAAACGAACATACCTCGATAGCCACAGATTAAGAGCCTCCGTTGCAGATGAGATAACGATCCGGATCCGCCGATCGATCGTCGTCGAGAAAGAAATCTGGAGTGTGTTTTTGGGAGAGTTTCTTCCATGGTAGTTTTCAGGAACGAACGTACGTTTTAAAGAAGAGGAAGACGTTTTCTTCCTTTTATCTTTTTTACTATAGAATAGGAAACAAATCATATTCATTTGCCAATTACCATAATAATGGAAATTGGCCAATTCGGCCAATTTTAGCCCTTGAAGGGCGCCAATTTCCAACATCTCCCACTCGCTCATAAAGGGCTAAATGTCTCTCTTTCTCTTCTCACTACTAAGTTCATATGGGCAAATAATCCGTGCGACCAGCATACTATGAGAGCTCGTTGCCATACATCTGTTAGGAGTATATAGCAACTCAAAATGGGCACATAACCTCAGAGTAGATGCAGTATGCAGTACCCTAGATCAATCAGTCACATTTACATCATATCTCTCTTGATCTCTTTGAGTACTCAAATACAATACATTGTATTCACAATCATGATTAAACTCATATAATCATAATTGGTCGACCTGTGAACACAAAGATTGAATGTGACATTAAGAATTGATCTTCCTCTTTCCTTAAACCTCTCAATCTCAGTTCAGTTCGCTTTTCTAGAAATGCCCCATTAGATCGAATCAATCTCATGACCATAGGCAACACTCTAAGATAGCGAACACTGAAAAGAAATCTTGAGAATAAGTAAGAGTCGTGAGGGGACTAAATTTGAGAAACTTTTATACTCAAGAGTCTCACACGGCCACAGAGTTGAAATCAAAACTCTTGCCAACTCTTCTTGGTCGTCTCATGCATACGTAATATGAAGTACGCATTACGGTATTCTCTCCTTTCCCATGGAGCGTATGTCTTCCAACTTTTAATACCGTACAGATGATAGCTCAGACATACTCAATGTCTAGCTTGAGTTCATAAATCTACTCTCTTCAAAATAATTCATCAAAACTCACGTCTGGCATTAAAGACAAATAAAGTGAAATATGTGGGATATATCACTTTCGGACATAATAAATATTATGGCATCATCTTAACACTTTAGTTAAGGCGACAACTATATTTGAATCACGAGCTCTCAATTATCACTTAGATAATGAGCTTAAATTGTCTCATCTCTATTTATCACGCAGTAAATAGAGGCGATTACCTGTGTGAGTGGGCTAATCTCTATCTGTCCAACATATCTTCTCAACATAATGCACTAAGCATTAATATGCATAAATGTCATACAAACTCATAGACATCAATAATGATAATAAATACCATTAACCGTGAACATTGAGAAATATAAATATTCAGTACTCTCGTTTTTATGCATTTCTAGAGATTTCAATATAAGGAACTAATCCCTTTTTCAACACATGACTAAGGAAAACATCTCTAGAGATTCACTTCGTCAGAAGATCTACTATCATTCTCTGCGTATATATGTACTGTATGTTCACATCTTTTCGTACAATCATGTCTTTCACAAAATTATATTTTGTGACTTTAGTTTGGTCTTCTAATGGATCTTCAGTGTAAGCTATTGCTGCTTGGTTATCACAATTAACTAATAATTGATCCCGCAGCATCCTTAGCAACACTTCACTGACCCAAACATCTCTTCAAACCAAACACCTTTTTGTACTGCTGCTGATAACACCACGAGATCAATTTCTATCGTGGATAAAGCTATACACTTTTGCTTCTTACTACTCCAAGATATTGTGCCACGGCACAGTAAGAATGCAAGCCCAGAGATAGATTTTCTCTCATCTAAACGTCTTCCTCAGTCAATATCAGTGTAGCCTTCAAGGCGTAGATCTCTACCTTGAACTTATCAGAAAAAGTTGGCAGTACTTTTCAGAAATCTCAGAGAATTCTCATGATGACAATCTAATATACTTGACCTAAATTAGAGTGGTACACATATCATTCCAACTGCATAACAAATATTAGGTCTTGTACACATCACAGTGTACTTTAAGCATTCAAGCACTAACATATGGAACATTTTCCATTTCTGCATTTGCTTGTAGAGTCTCAAGACATATTTCGCGGATCAGAAACGAATCCTTTGACATTTGCCTAACCATTCCCATTGGATAGAGAGATACCAAGAATCTCTTTGGGCCAAAACTGGGTTGGCATAGGTATAACACCACCAGACGAATAAGCCACACATACAATAGGAGTATCTTTGGGTTTATAGTCTTGCGTACAAAATCATTCGATGACTTTATCCATATAAGTCTTTTGTGAAAAAGATCACAATCTTTTTGAACAATATCTTGAAATCTTAATTTCAAGAATGCATGTAGATTCACCCATATCTTCTTATTTCAGAACTGGAACATAACCAATCTTGAATGTATTAACAAACTACATATTGTTTCAAGCAATCAGTATATTATTAACATATAATGATAAAATCACATATTGGTCTTAGGATCTTTTGAAATATACACAATGATTTTTATCAATCATTACAAAATCATATACCACTAAGGCATTATAAGAAAGCATATACCATTATCTCGAAGACTGCTTAAGGCCATATATCGATCTCAAAAGTCGACATACTTTTTATTCTTGGCCAATTGTAACAAACACAGCAAGTTGTTTTTCTTAAAATTTCTTCTTTTAATTCTCCATTGAGAATTGCAGTCTTTACATCCATCTGATGTAATTCAAGATCCATACTAATCACAATTGCCGGACTAGGGTGAATTGAGGTAAATCTCACCATAGAAGAACAAACCTCTTCCCAATCAATTATTTCTAATTGATTATACCTTTTCACCATAAGGCGATCCTTATATGTCTCAATCGAGCTAATAGCTTTACGCTTTGATTTGAGAACACACTTGCTCCCAATGACTTTATGTCCATTCAGAAGATCAACTAGTTCCCAAACTTGGTTGGATCTCATTGACTCAATCTCTTTTTCCATTGCTTATATCCATTTTTCCTTATCAGGGGAAGTCGAAGCCTTATTTACATTCCTTGGCTCATCCTCTTCTTATCGAGCAACCATGAAAGTTTTTCCTTCAATGTCTAAAAAACGTCGACGAAACGACGAAGAACGCTTTTTCGACTTGTTCACTAAATTGATGATTATACACTTAGTACATCAAGCTCCATTATGCTCCTATTTGGCAACTTATTTGCCGCATTGAAGATTGTACACTTAGTACACCATTCTCCATTACACTCCCACTCGGATTGAACGCCAACAACATCTCGTTCATGTCAAGCGGTTGCAATTGAGAAGATCGTACACTTAGTACATCATTCTCCATTATGCTCCCACTCGGATCAGTTAATGACGGCATCTTCTTCACATCAAGTGGTTGCAATTGAGACTTGTTTGAAACAAATTCCTCACTTCTCACATTGCTCCCACTTGGATGGATGCCCCAATAAATATCATTATCACTATCCAAGATCTTAAATGGAGAATAGTTTTCACTTGTCTCGCCCTTTTTCAGAAATTCATTCACTAAGAATGTGACATCTCGTGATTCAAATTCAATTACACTTACCACTTTCTTGCTCACCTATAATACATACCCTTTCGAGTGCTCTCAGTGTCACATGAAGACACTCTTTTATGCCTCTAAGGCCTAATTCCCATACCAATGGGAGAAACCGTATGTATAGGAAGCGCATCAAAATCTGAGAAAACTCAAATCTCATTTTCAAATTGTCCACAACTCATATGGAGTGGTAGTAACTGATTTAGAAAGCACATGGTTAAATATCTTGACATCAATCATCAAAACTTCACCACAAAAGGTGATAGTCAAATTAGTCTGTGCCATAATATACCTAACCATTCTCATTGGGCCCTGTTTCTTCTCTCCGCGACTCCATTCTGTTGAGAAATCGCTGGAATAGTCAAATGTATTTCTATTCCTGTTTCATCACATAAATATCTGAGCTAATCAGATAGATTTTCTTGACCTCGATCGGATCGCCTTTTTTTTAAAATAATTTTTTTAAAGCTCAAAAATAGAATTTCTCGAAGCAACTTATGCCTCAAATTTATGAGAAATAAAAAATATCCGAATCGAGTATAGTCATCTATAATGTGATGAATTAAACACCCCATGCCTTGTTCTCACATATGTTGAATCACATGTCTCAATGGATCAACTGCAAATGAAATTCAGCTCTTGTTTCTTTTCCAAATGGTTTGCTCATTGTCTGTCCCGCTAGGCAATACTCACAAATAGGCAAATCGACTTTTTCAATATTGCCCTATAAGCCCTCTTCAGCTTATCTTAATAATTTTTTTTAGGCCAATGTGACCCATCCTAGCATGCCACATATTCATATCATCACAAATGATGAAAAATAGTGAATAACTAATATTCACATTATTGTACCCAATAATCAACACAATGAAACCATCTAGAATCATAATAACTTGTTCCCAATGACAAGTCATCACCACCATTACGAAAGTTCAAACTGAAATCAAGTTTAACCAGAATTAACATGGAAACTATATTCCATTGAGTTTTTGAAGATATAACACAATATGTAGAAATATGGTGCGATTACCGCGCATTTTCAATTGGCATGTGCCAATCCCTTCAACTTCCACATAGGAATTATTTTCCACATTTATCCATTTTGCTCCAGGTCGAACTCGTTGAAATTCCACCAAGGCATTTCTATCTTTCGTTACATGATCTGTGGCCTGTAAGTCTATAATCCACAAAGGATAAGATTCAGTCACAAAAATTGAACTAAAGACTTAAGTAATACTCTCAAGTGCACAAAGCCTTTTTTTTTAACTTCTTTGGTTCACCACAGTCATGAGCAAAGTGACCTTCATTGCCACATTAAAAAACATTTCACTCTTAAGATATTTTTCTTGAAAGGACATTTTCCTTTCCAATATCGGTTAAACTTCGATTTCCATCCTGAAGGATCTGTTATTTTATCCTTTCCACTTCTTGAACCCACCTTGATGCTTATGCCTGGAGCATGAAGTTTCATTTGGTCTAGAAACAGTATTCTAGTTCAAGACAGCGCATAGCGTTCTCCAAAGTCTTTACTTTTTATTGTGGATCAAGTGAATTTTCATATGCACACAACTATGAAGTATGGAACAAATTACTGCTTGCACTTGCTACTCATCAGTCAAAAAGTGGCCCACTTCATACAGTTCACTTATCATGTTTGACATGTCACAAAATTCATTTCATATTCTGCCCATGAGGCATCATATAAGTGTCAAAACTTATAGTGATCTGTCTCAACTTGGTGACCAATGTCTAACCAAACTTAGTGTTTAATGCCTCCCACTTGACTCTGGCATTTTCATAAATGCCTGAACTCATGCATAAAACCATTTTTCATGCTACTCAGCAATATATGCGAGCAATTGAGTTCATCCTTTTTCCATGCAGCAAATGTCAGCTGTGCAGTATTCTCATCCTTAGGTGTTTCCATAACTAGGTCAAGAGCTTCAAATGCTTCTTGCTTTTTATAGTACAAACTAGATTTCCATATTCCAGTTTTCATCAATTTTTGCGATCCAATTTCTCCTTTGTTTCGCTAAGCGCGTAACCGTTGTTTATGAACACGAAGTTCTATCGACATGCATTTACGAACTATTGATGCCTAACATTTACGCACCTATTTTACACTAACTAATTATTTTAATAGATAATTTCACATAAGGCCTCAGACTCAAAATTTCACAATGTTCCTAATCATCGTCCAAGAATCCTTGCTTGAAATTACCATTAACATAATCATTTATGTAAAATCAAGTTCACTGAAGTTACTAAAACTTTCTAAAACTCCCCACTCGAATAAGGATCACAATTCATACATTGATCCATATATCTTGTATAACATGGCATAACATGATTTGGACTATACATGAATACTTTACACATCAAATCACGAGATTGCAGTATATATGCCATCGATCAATTCTTGAAAAAAAAAAACGCCCCAAAATACGTATATCATGGGCTTCAAACGTATTTTTAGAATTTTAAAATCATCAAACATGGCCAAATAACATATCAAATCGAATAAAATTTCGATAAGAACGTAACGGTACCTCGCACGTCCCAATCGGAGCTCATATGCATCCACACGAGCCAGTCAAAGTTTCAGTTTTGACTAGTCAACGCTCGGTCAACGGGGTCAAAATGCAATTTCTCAAATTTTGAGGACCGAATTGTAATTTTCAAAAGTTTGGGGCCTGAATTGCAATTTTTCAAAAGTTCAGGGACCAAATTGCAATTTTCCAAAAGTTCGAGGACCAAATTGTAATTTTCCAAAAGTTCAGGGACTAAATTGTAAATTTTTAAAAAATATGGTGAAAGGTCAATGTTGACCGGGTCAACGGGCCGGGTCGTTGACCGGGTCGGATTTGATCCGAACCGCCATTGGACACCCTGAACCGGATCATGGATAAGCTTAAATCGATTTTGGAATAGGGATAAGCCGGGTTTAGGTCTCTTTGGCCACTGAACACGCGCATAAATCGATTTTGGAATAGGGATAAGCCGGGTTTAGGTCTCTTTGGCCACTGAACACGCGCTGCTCGCATGCGCGTGTGACCCCCACGCGCACCGTGCCCCTCCGGCGCGTGTCAGCGCGTGCGGCTTCCTCCAGCGACCGTTGGCGGCGGTCAACCCCTCAAAATGTTCGTCTCGCTGATACGATTCTGATGGTATCTTCACATCCCATTTTCGTTGAACGAAATTTCATGAAAATGCCTCGAAACGCCGTTGCGTCGGAAACTCATTCCGTGGCGGCGCGTGGCGCTCGTGTAGCCACTCCCGGTGTCGCCTCCCGACGGGCGACTACTCAAAATTCTCATATCACCGAGCCCATTCCAACCATGTATACGAAATACAGTTTTGTCGAACACAACAGACCGGAAACCCAATGAACAGTAACCCTGAAAATTGAAATTTTCTTGTTCGAAGTTCGTATAAAACGCAAACGATCAGGAAACAAGAACACATAGCTCTGATACCAATGAAGGGAATTTCATACAAAATCACTAATCAAGATCTATAAACGAAGCGGAATAATATAGATCCACTTACCCATAAGCTCGAAGTGCGGATTCCAGCAATATGTCAATCAAACCGTTGTACTGGATCGTCAAGCCCTGAGATCAAACTTGAATCACTGATCGGTGAGGTATATCATGTAAAACGAACATACCTCGATAGCCACAGATTAAGAGCCCCTGTTGCAGATGAGATAACGATCTGGATCCGTCGATCGATCGTCGTCGAGAGAGAAATCTGGAGTGTGTTTTTGGGAGAGTTTCTTCCATGGTGGTTTTTCAGGAACGAACGTACGTTCTAAGGAAGAGGAAGACGTTTTCTTCCTTTTATCTTTTTTACTATAGAATAGGAAACAAATCCTATTAATTTTACAATTACCACGATAAATGGAAATTGGCCAATTCAGCCAATTTTAGCCCTTGAAGGGCGCCAATTTCCAACAATACACAACAAAATATACAGAAAATTCTCAAGTCCCTTTTTCGCACTACTTGCAACTCTTGTCAATGACAAATGTTGATCGTGTATCCAATCAAATTATGTTATGCTAATGTGACTTTATCAATTCAATTACGTGTTCAACAACTTTAAAATAATTATACTCAATGCGGATCATAGATTGAGATGGTTTGGACACATTCTTCAAAGGCCCCTAAATGTCCCAGTACGAATATAACTTTGCTATCGAGAGCATACCACGAAGAAAGAAAGAGATCCGCCGAAACTTACTTGGGGGAAAGTAGTAAAACAAGATTTAAGGGAGTGAGAAATAAATTGACGTACGGTTTGTCTGAGGACGGAGTGAAATAAGGCTATTAGTATTGTGGAGGGGTAATGTGTGAGTGTGTGTATGTGTGTGTGTGTGTGTGTGTGTGTGTGTGTGTTTCCAAGAATATTCCTTGTTGGACACCTGTCTAGTACAAATACAACACAAGCAATAGTCTCTGCCTCAAAATTCTTGGGCAAATTTTTAGCTTTTTGCATATTTTTTGCCATTTCAAAAATTGTCATATTCTTTCTTTCTACTATACCATTTTGCTGAGGTGTATAACTACCAGTCAACTAATGTTTTACTCCATGAATTCATTTGAGGTAAATTCTTCCCTTTTATCAAATCTTAATGCCTTCAGACTATATTTTTTAACATAAACTTTAAATTCTTTGAATTTGCCAAACGTTTCAGATTTTTCCCTCAAGAAATGTACCTTTTTTTTTTTTTATAAAGTCATCCATAAACGATTGATTCAATCTCAACAAGGCCACATATATCTATATGCACCAGCTCCAAAGGTTGATTTGCTCTTCTAGCTTTCGCAACTAGAAATGATTCTCAATATTGTTTTCCAATGGGACATCCTTCGCATGGATGATCTGGCAGTTAATTAAAGGCATGTCGGTCCCCATCTTTTTTTGGACCAGTAGTTTTAGTCCATGAAAATTTAGATGCCCGAATCGAAGATGCCATAACCAGTTGTTGTCTTTCATCATTGCTTGAAAGCTCAAGATATTCTAAAGAGTCATGGAGAACATTCGGTTCTTCATCATTTGCATTGTCGTGATCAATTTATTGGTGACACCTCTAATGATGCAAGCTCCATTTTCAATGTGAACTTTGTGGCTTTTTCGAAAAGTTTCTCTATACTTAGCAAATTTCAAAAAGGTCCCGGCACAAAAATAAATATCGGCAATAGCAACATTAGTACCATCTTTTGAATTGATATTAATGTTACCTTTACCCATCACGAAATTTTTTTATTTATTCCCGAAGTTGACTTCATCACAACTCGTCTCATCTGACTACGAGAATAATTCCTTCCGGCCAGGCATATGATTGCTGCAACCAGTATCTAGGGACCATAAGTTGGTGTCTACTGTGCTCGAGTCATCCTTCTTACATGCTAGCACCATGTATTATTCAGCATTTGTGGTATGTCCGTGCTCCGCCTGCTCGTACGTTGCCTCTGCATGGCATTGGGATTTGTAATTTCCGAATTTGTTGCACTTAAAACACTTGACTTTTGATTTGTCATGTGTTTAAAATTTTTTGGTGAAATTTAAATTTCCACCTCTACCTTGGCCTCATCTGCAACCTTGATCACCTTGATAGCCTCCTCAACTTGATGGAGCGACCTGACTTTGCAATACTTGCTCACGAATTGAACCAATAGAATTTTGATTCATTCTTTTCTCATGCGAGCACAATGAATCCATCAATCACTCCAAAATTAGGATTGACACGTCTTGCCCTTCCTCGATCGCGAATAAAGACTCGAAATCACCTCGAAGCGTTTGCGGTATTCGCACTCGATACTTTTTCAAATATCGTTTCGTTCACTGCTTGAAAGATTGCATACAATGCTTTATGATCTTTTTTTTTTTTTGGACTCCACCAAAGATTCTTTCTCCTCCTTTCTTAAAGTCTCGAATGCTTCGATATCAGCCACTTCATTATATCCACTTTCAAACAGATATTACAAATCTTGCGATTTGGAAGGGACCTTCATCTGGACAGACTAGTTGTTGAAATTTTTTGCGTCCAACTTTGTAAGTTGCAATTGAACGGAACTAGGGGATGCCATTTCTAGCTTTGATACAAAATGTTGGAAACAAAAAAATAATAATTACTTTGGAATTTAGAGCAAATGACACAAATAATGATCGGAGGAAGAACTTTTATTGGAATGCAAAATGCTCAAAGCTCACTTGGAGTTCTATGGCTTCCGTCGTATTATACAAACTGATCGGAGCAACCTTTATAGAGGTTGGTGGGATGAGAAATCTAAAATGCGTAAATAAAGTCAAAGAGAAAAGATAAGACAGAGCATAAAGGAGCCGCATGTGGCTGAAGAAAGTCAATAGTATCCGGCCTTCATCTATGGAAAATAGTATTTTTTTTTAATCTTTTTACTATTCATGGATAGTTTTTCTTCATTAGCCGCAGGAAACCTTGGTCTTCTTCTGTCTTCAACCCCAAATTTTAGGTGCAGTAAAAACACCAAACTTTAGGTCTAGTCTCAATTCTACCCTAAATTCTTTTTGTCTCATAAAAAAAATCCTCAAATTTAGGTCTACTATCAATTCTATCCTAAACCTTTTTTTTTTGTCTCATAAAAAATCCTCAATTTTAAGAGTTTCAGCTTCACTCTAATGTTTTTTTTTTTAAAATCTTTTAAAAGATTACCAATCCTTGCTTGAGTCATAATTCTGTCTCCGGTAATGCTTCGTCAAAATCTCGCTTAATGATTTTGTGCCTAGTCTTAAACCTCTCGTGCTTGGGAATGTTTCATCACTTGCGGCCAGAGAATTCGCACTCAGGATACTCGAATAGCTCGTACTTGGGAGTTTTCCAATATTCGGTTGTCCACGAGAAATTTTGGATGGAGCGTTAAGGGGGCAGATTCTTTATTCAAGTGAAAGTTTGGGATTTTTCATGAGATTAGAAAAGTTTTAGTACGAAATTGGGACTAAACGGTAAAATTGGGACAAGACCTAAAATTAGGAGGTTTTCCACCAGTCAAAAATAAATTAGGGTAGAATTGAGATAAGAATTAAAATTGAGGGTCTTTAATGGGACAAGAGGTAGAATTGGAACAAGAGTTAAAATTGGAGATCCAAAAACGTGGACCGGGGGGTGGGTGGGCAACGGAAGAATAATACAGCATGCAAAAGAATCGAAGGACAATTCCAAATTGGGACAACAAGCACGCAAAAGTGGAGGCCCTCTTTTGCCAGCAATTATTGGGTGAGCTAGGTTCTCGATCACGGTCATTGGTTCGGATCCGGATCCGGATCCTCTACCTTAATGGTAGAGGATTATTGACATCCCCATCCTCTATGTGGGTGGCCCCACTCACATGGAGGGTGGGGATTTCAATGGGAGAGGGAAATCCTCTCCCCATTGGTTCTGCTTCTCCATCAAAATCAAGCTACCTTTCGTTTGTTTGTCGTTTTTAGTCCTACTTCTTTTTCTTTTCTTTTTTTTCCTTTTCTTTGTTTGTTCCTTTCAACTTGCCAAGCGCATCTTTATGGAGCAACCAACGTTGAGCCTTGTGGGGTAACGCAATTTAAGATGCTTTCCGCGCAGTTATATAAAGTTTGTGTGAGAAGATGTGTCGACTTTGTAAAAATGTGTTTCTTCGGCACTTGTATTAAGTCTGGTTAGATATATCCACACCACATCCCTTGTCTAGCTCGGCGCTTTGGTCGCAGACACAGGAAGAAGCTTGACTTGTGGTACGAGGATGCCGATGACACGACTGACTTGGCTACACGTAAGGATATATAGACCATCGATCCACGAACATCTTTTAATGAGAGAGAGAGAGAGAGAGAGAGGAAAAAGACCCAACGCCAACTAGTTCAAAGGAAGAAGGGGAGAGGAACCAAGAGACATTAACGTCTTTCGTTGTCAGATCACCGAACATGGCTCAACGTGAAAGTTTGACAAGGTTCAACTGATATGGGATGACTATGGGCTGGCATCCTTAATTAATAATTTCGTACTTCCTATACACTTTTATATCAAAATTTTATTTGGTACACAAAGTTATGTAGTGTGCATATTCGTTTGTATTTGTCTTGTGATGCATGGTTTATGTGACATAAAATGTTGTTGCGGAGACGCCAAGAGATGCGCAAATTCAAGTGCGTAATAACAAGGATGAAAGCAAAATAAAGCACGACACACGATATACGTGAAAAACCCAAAACGGGAAAACCACGTGGAGAGAGGGGTTTCACTATCTTTAATAACAAATACAAGCGTACAATCAAAAATCGAAAGATCTGACAAGAAGAAAGTAAAAACAAAGGGTTTCGGGGCAGAAGCTAAAGTAAGCTTCCCAATGAGATATCCAAGATATCTTTTTATAACCCCTATCTAAGAAACCCTAATACAAAGTGAATGGTCCAAAATAACCTTATCACAAATTTGAAGGTCATAATATAACAAATCTCCACCTTGACTTCAAATATCCAGAAGAGCATTTTGCCAAACGCCACAAGACCACTCTCCCTCACCTTCAAGAGTGACCACACAAGACCACTTGCCAAACGGCAGAATTAACGACGCACACCCCTAAGCCTACATGAGCATACTCGATGTAGGAAATAAGGGATGAACCGTCATCAACACCGCATAAGCAACTCAAATGGTGAGAACACCAACCAAATCCAAACAATGCTTGAACTTGGTCAAATGAATTGGTTTAGTCAACATATCTGCTGGATTATCCGCTGTAGGTACTTTCTTCACTGTTACTGTACCTTTAGCAACCTCATCACGCACAAAGTGATAACGAATATCGATGTGTTTCGTTCTCTCGTGATATATTGCGTTCTTGGTCAACTGAATCGCACTTTGGTTATCGTAAAAGATAACGGAGACTCCCTCCTACTTCACCCCAAGTTCTGT
Source organism: Rhodomyrtus psidioides (assembly GCA_021437785.1). Classification (NCBI taxonomy): domain Eukaryota; kingdom Viridiplantae; phylum Streptophyta; class Magnoliopsida; order Myrtales; family Myrtaceae; genus Rhodomyrtus; species Rhodomyrtus psidioides. The sequence continues at coordinate 251,387 of JAILYB010000005.1, read as the reverse complement.
AACCAAACGTTTCAACCAAAGAGTTTCCTTTGCTGCTTCCGTTGCTGCCATCTACTCTGTTTCGATGGTAGATAAAGCAATTGTATCTTGTAAAGTTACTCTCCAACTAATTGTGGAACCACCAAGCATAAAAATATAACATGTCAAAGATCTCCTTTTATCGAGATCACATGCATAGTCAGAATCAACGAAACCAACAACTGAATGCCCTATATCACAACCTCTATCAAAAATCAAACCAACATCTGAGGTACCCCAGATATATCGAAGAATCCACTTCACTGCTTGCTAGCGAGCGTTACCCTGATTTGCCATATACATGCTCACAATACTAACTGCCTGGGAAATGTCTAGACGAGTGCACACCATAGCATACATAAGACTACCCACAGCACTAGAATTTGGAACTCGAGATATTTCATCTTTTTCTTCTTTGGTTTTAGGTGACAAAGAAGCAAAAAGTCTAAAGTGGGACGCCAAAGGAGTACTAACCGGTTCAGCATTCTTCATACCGAAACGTTCAAGCACTTTCTCAATATACCCCTTTTGTGAAAGGTATAACTTCTCAACCCGTCTATCTCTACAAATTTCCATACCTAGAATTTTCTTGGTAACTTCAAGATCCTTCATCTCAAATTCCCTGCTAAGTTGTTTCTTTAACAACTGTATTTCTGACATGTCATTCGCTGCAATAAGCATGTCATCCACATACAATAACAGATAAACAAAAGAACTATCACGTAATTTTTTATAGTACATACAACTGTCATGCGCACTTCGCGAGTAGCTATGACTTAACATAAAGCTATCAAACCTCTTGTACCATTGTCGTGGAGATTACTTGAGATTATACAAAGAGCGTTTCAACCTGCAAAATTGATCTTTTTTACCCTCAACAATGAATCCCTCAAGTTGAGACATATAGATTGTCTCCTCAAGTTCGCCATGCAGAAAAGCAGTCTTGACATCAAGTTGCATAAGTTCTAGATCATAAAGGGCTACTAAAGCGAGCAACACATGAATGGAACTATGTTTCACAACTGGAGAGAACACTTCATTGAAGTCGATCCCTTCCTTCTGACTAAAGCCCTTCGCTACCAAACGTGCCTTGAATCTTTCATCTTCAACCCCTATAATTCCTTCTTCTTTTTAAAAAAATCCACTTGCATCCAACTGCTCTTTTGCCCTCAGGTAATTTCACAAGATCCCAAGTTTGGTTCTTTTGAAGAGACTCCATCTCTTCATTCATCGCAACAAGCTACTTCTCAGATTTAGAATAAATAGTAACTTCATGAAACGTAGAAGGTTCTTCAATACCAAACTCTTTAGCAACTGTAAGAGCATATGCTACCCAATCAGCAAAACCATATCTTTGAGGATGCTTAATTTGTCTTTTAGCTCTCCCTTCAGCTAAAGTATGAGGTTGTTCAACTTCTTCTACTTCTTCTTTAATCGAATCTGAGTCTTGTTGCCCACTGTCACTTTCTGGCTGAATAAGAATGTCTTCAGAGGTTCTTTGTGGATGCTTTACACTAAACTCCACCTCTTTCGCTATATTCTCTTCTTGAATATCTGTAGACTCAACAACTTTTCTTTGATCTAGCATAAAATTTTCATCAAAAGTAACCTCCATACTAATTATAAACTTTGGTGACTGAGGGTCAGAACACCACAATCTATATCCCTTAACCCCATTTGCATAACCAATGAAAATGCCTTTCTTGGCTCTAGGTTCAAGCTTACCATCTTTTACATGATAATAAGCGGGATATCCAAATACTTTCAATACTGAATAATAAGAAGGTTTACCAGACCATACCTCATTTGGAGTGTTACATTCAATTGCAGTAGAATGAGAACGATTCACCAAATAACATGCCGTGTTCACGACTTCAGCCCAGAAATCTTTATCAAGTCCAACATTAGAAAGCATACATATAGCTCTTTCTAAAAGTGTTCGGTTCATGCGCTCTGCCACCCCATTCTGCTGAGGCGAATACCTGACTGTTCGATGTCGAACAATCCCTGAATTTTCACAGTACTTATTAAAATCACCTCCGCAAAACTCAAGACCATTGTCTTTTCTGAAACGCTTTATCTTCTTGTCAGTTTGATTTTCAATTAATATCTTCCACTTCTTGAACGTATCAAAGACGTCACTTTTACGCTTCAAGAAATAAACCCAGACTTTCCTGGAAAAGTCATCAATAAATGTCAGAAGATAAACTGCACCACCTTTAAATATAACCTATGCAAGTCCCCACAAATCGGAGTGAATATAATCAATTGTGCCCTTCGTCGAGTGCACTCCAGTGTTGAAACTAACTCTGCGCCGTTTCCCTTAAACACAATGCTCAAAAAAATCAAGTGGAACTGTATGCTCCCTATAGAGTAAACCACGCTTACTCAGGATAGTTATTCCTCTTTCGCTCATGTGGCCCAACCGCATATGCCAAAACCTTGATTTATCAGAATCTGAAGAGCATGATATATTTAAAGAGCCCACAACGGTACTTCCCTGCAGAACATAAAGACTATTCTTTTTGTTACCTATCATCACAATCAAGGAGCCCTTTGAAATTTTCAAAACTCCACCTCCACCAGTATACATGCATCCAGTGGAATCCAAACTACTCAAAGAAATAAGGTTCTTCTTCAAATCTGGGATATGCATAACATCTGTCAAAGTTCTCACTACATTGTCATGACATTTGATCTGCACTGTACCAATACACACAATCCTGCAAACTGCATTGTTACACATCAAAACTGAACCACCAGTGACTTTCTCATATGTGTGGAACCAATATCTATTTGGGCATATATGGTATGAACAAGCCGAATCCAAAATCCATTCGTCGTCTACACGAAAATTCGAAGAAAAAACAGTAAAAACATTATCTGCATTAGCAGACGCATTATCCTTTACCAGACTAGCCGAATCAGAACTGTCCATCGACTTTTTCCCCTTAGCTTTGAGCAAATGATACTCAGTTTATAGTGTTCGAACTTGTGACAATAGTAATATTCAACCTTTTTCTTGTCCTGGCCTGATCTAGATTTCTAACGCCCTTTATTCTTACCGTGTCTATCCCGATGATTCGACCTTCCCCTAACAACTAAGCCATATGCTTTATCTGCACTATTACTCGTATTCAACTTTGTACACTTCTCCGCGAAATTCAGCGAGGCCTTCACATCCTCAAGAGTTATGAATTCTCTTCCATACAACATAGAATTCACAAAATTCTCATAAGAGCTCGGTAGAGAGCATAACACAATTAGGGTTTGATCCACATCATCTAACTTCAAATCTAGATTTTTCATATCCATAACGATTTTATTAAATTCATCTAGATATTCTTAGATAGGGGTACCTTCTTGCATCTTTAATGTATAAAGACGCTGCTTCAAGAATAATCTCGTCGTAAGAGACTTCTTCATATAGAGACTTTCTAGCTTTTGCCATAATCCCGAAGCCATTTCTTCATCAGCAACTTCACGAAGCACCTTGTCAGATAACTACAATTGGATGGTGCTATGCGCACTCTCTTCCATCTCCTCGATTTCTGCCGTTGTCATGTCATCGGGATACTTCCCATCTAAGGCTCTAACCGAACCTTCCCGACGCAGCAAAGCTTTCATCTTTATCCTCCATAGCCCGAAAATATTTTGGCCATCAAAAGGTGTCACTTCAAACTTGATAGATGCCATCTCGATCAAAAGATCGAAATTCCTTTGCTTTGATACCAATTTGTTGCGGAGACGCCAAGAGATGTGCAAATTCAAGCACATAATAATAAGGATGAAAGCAAAATAAAGCACGACACACAATATACGTGAAAAACCCAAAATGAAAAAAAATCACGGGGAGATAAGGGTTTCACTATCTTCAGTAACGAGTACAAGTGTACAATCAAAGATAGAAATATCTGACAAGAAGAAAGTAAAAACAAAGGGTTTCGGGGCAGAAGCTAAAGTAAGCCTCCCCATGAAATATCCAAGATATCTTTTTTATAGCCTCCATCTAAGAAACCCTAATACAAAGTGAATGGTAAAAAAAAAAACCTTATCTCAAATTTGGAAGTCTGAGTATAACAAATGTCCCCATTAGAATGTCCTATAACAAAGCGAGTTGCCTTAGAATTAGGGGATCCCTCGAAATCTGGGCCCTCCACCCGTCCTTTTTATAGGAGGAAATTAATGGAGGGCCCAAATTTCAGGGCATCCCCTACCTAGGGCAAGAGATCCGGCTCCTTTTTCTTGTGGTGCATGATTTATGTGACATAAAATGTCCCCATTAGAATGTCCGAGAGCAAAGCGAGTTGCCTTAGAATTAGGGGATCCGGGCGGGGATCCGGCTCCTAGAATTAGAAAGGAGACATATGCCTTGGATTGATCAAATCAGAAGGAGGGACCCACTAAGATGGATGGAGGGAAATAAAAATACACGAGGTACATAAGGTTTTAATCAAGGAAATAGTACAAATAACGACAACCGACGGGGTCGCTGAGGCTCGTGACGGGTACATACAGAAGACGACGACGACGAAGACCAAGAAATAGAATCAAAGGAGGTTAAGATAGCGAGGGGTCAAGGGCCTGAAGACGGTGGGAGCATGGGACTCAATGAAGGCCACCTGAGAGCCGGAGAGGTGGAGGTACACCACCCAGTCCCCGTTTGCGAGCGGGCTGGGCATGGGCATCACGTACCCGGCTTCCCCTCCCCACGGGAAGTGGTAGGACCCCAGCACTGGCTTCCCCCACCCGAAGTCCATCTCCGTCACCGGGAACCTCTGTCCCGACGACACCACAAATGCTGTCGACCCTTCCTCCTCCTCCTGCTCGCTCCCGGGCTTGCAGTATATCCTTGCCACAGCTGGCACTGGCCGGTGCTCTTCCACCCAGTCTATCAGGCCCAGGAAGTGCTCCTTCGTTGCCGCCCTCTCCACAAACTCGTGCACGGCCTCCGCTACCCAGCTCAATGGCTTCTCCACCACCTCCCTCGCCCCCTTCTCTCCGAACGGTATCGACAGCACGTTCCCAAAGTAGGACGCCATGGGTGTGGGCTTGTCGTCCATGCCCTGGCTCATCAACCTGCACCTGCCATCCACGACGATCCCCATCCTCGACATCGTCTTTTTGTCACCATTATTGGCAACCAAGGAGGATTCTGCCACCATCTTCCAAAGGAAAGCGCTGAACGATTCCAACTTAGACCTCTTGCTTCCGTTGGAGCAGCCCCTCTGCTGCAACTCACTTAGCTTGGCGGCAGTCACATAGTACATGCGGCTTACCAGATGGTCGTCGTCCCTCGATGTCGTGGTGGTCTCACATTCCTCGTCTGCCTGCTGCTTGTGCTTGGGAGGTGGGAGCAATGCGGAGACTGGGATATACATGCTGTCTAGAGAAGAGTCAACACAGAGCGGACGCCTTGGGTTGAGAAGAGAGCGGCGGAAGGAAGGAAGGAGTGAGATGGGGGCAGCGGAGCGAGCCGTGTCTGCCCAAAACACTATGAACATGTTGGCCGAGTAGGCGTCAGCTATCCGATGGTCAAACGTACACGACACCACTACCCCCCCACACTTCAGCTCCGTCGCCTGAATGTGTTCCATCATATAAAATACTTTAATGTCTTAAAGGACAAAACCAATCCTAGTGCGGAAAAAAATTTATGCCTCGGTGAGATTTAAGGTAAGTTCTACATATTCTTGACATCACATGACATTCACCATTTGGAACAATATTATTTCAGTAAGTGACTGTGTGTCTCCCAACATGAGTAAATGATTAATGGTAGAATCGAACTTGATCTTTATATAGTATTTTTTGGGCCTACACCACAGTTGTTTTTCTTGCCCATTCAAACCGCCATTGGGCCTAGCAGCAAGATAGGTTTTCTTTGCTCCGCTCCTGAAGCAGTTCATCAATTAAACTATGTTTTTATCCCTCCATTAATTTAACTAATCGCTTCAAGGATTGAGATGACTTTATCGTATAAACTCTTACAAGACAAACACTACAGGGGAGAGAGTTTTAGCATGTTTCCCACGAAGTTGATGGTGAAAGATAGATGCCATCTCTGCCACACAATATGAATCTTAATCTTTCTGCTCGAGGGCACTGGGAACCCACGCCATAACATTACGGTCTCAACAAATTAATGATTAATTCTGAGGTCCACCCTGGCAAGATTTTTCCATTCCGTCCATATATATATAAAATTGAGAATCTCCTCCTTCGCTATATTATTATCACTCATGTATCTTGCTATTACTATGGAGGCAATGGGCCAATGTATAATCTCAATGATCAGATAAATGAACTAGAGAAACTCATGAAAAGTGTGAAATTCCTTTCCTTTGAACATCTAGCAATAAATCTTTCTACTTTGTTATGTTTTGTATGAGAAATCATGGATGCATGTTATCACAGATGATGATGTTACCCCTGATCAAAGTCCAAACATTATTTGTTAATGTTATCCAAATTGATCGGTCAGATTCGCATGCTAAGGTGGTGTAGACAAATAGATTATATTAAACGCCTGTACCTCGTCGGAGAACACGACATGGATAGACTTATATGGGCGCATATACAGTGATTGGATCTTTTGAGACGGAACAAGGGTATGTAGTACGGCTGTATCTAATATCTATACCTGAACAGCGAGCACGCCTTGCTTCTTTGCAGGAACCAGTTTCCCTTCAATGGTTTCGTCGGGATTATACAAGTTGAGATGGCAGAGTTCTATGTCCGCGAAAGCTTCGAGGAAGTCCACCCCACGATTGTTGCACAGGAGCTCAGGCTCCCCAACCGAGTTGTGGACCACCTCTCCGGCGAGAGCATAGTAGGAGACCAAAGCTTGGGCCAAGGCGGCTTTCAGAATAGCGACCAAGGACCCATATCCCAGCCTCTGTGAGGCGGTGGTGGCGGGGTTGGTGTAGCAGAAGAAGACGCCTACGTCAAGCGGAGGCAAGAGCAAGTCGAGGTTGGAGAGGGGCAGCCAATGCTCTTGCATGGGCAGTGCTGCCGCCACCACTTCTTTCTTGCCCAACTTCACCGCGAACTCTCCACCTGCACCTGCAACTTCCCCCATGTTATGTACTTTCGTGGAAAGAGCGGCGGAGAAGAAGGAAGGGGATGGAGCTTGTTCGATTGACAATTAGCCGGTATTTATAGGCCCAAAGGATTATCATATAATGACTCCCTCGGAGACTTATTCCTCAACTACCCTCCCTCGATAGATACACGACAAACATCTGCAAAATATAATTATTCGTCTCCACGCTCATTTTCAGTTTCACTCCACAGAAAAAGAAAAAAACAACTGGGGTTTGGTTTGGTTAATCATCTTATCATCTGCTCTGTTAATTTGTGTCTCGAGTTTAAATCGTTTGCAGATATAAATCGATTTGTTACAGAAAAAAGAAAATATTAAAATATGCAAGATTTGATCAAGACAAGGGAATCTTCAGTGGACTTCGACGTTTTTTTTTTGTACGAGGGCTTCTTCTGGCCATGCTAAAAGAAAAAGGGAAGGGCTCACATATAATTTATATATTATATTGTGGTGTAGAATTTGTTACTAGCGTCTAGCAGGAGCCGTCTCACATAAGGCCAAAAAAAAAAAAAGTATGAGTCTTTGTGGCTCTCTTCCTTCCCTAACCGTGCCGCACAAGCCGAAGAAAAGTCGCGAACAGGAACTCCATAAAAGAACGATCCGCGAAGACAAAGAAAGGTGAACCTACGGTGACGTTTTCTGATCGCGCGGAGGAGCTGAACGCGATTGATTTTGTGCTCAGTGAGTTTAGTGTTTATAAATACTTGGGGTTTGGGTATAACCTAAGTTTAGGAAACACGAGAGTATTGAGCAATTGTAATTCCGATTCTCCGATTAATAGTGGATTGTTCTTGCTGGCTCTCCCCGTAAATGTAGGTACTAACATTTGAACCGAACCACATTATATCTGGTGTCCTTTATCGTTCATCATTATTTTCTCTGAATTTTCCCATTGACGTATTTGCAAGATCCTGGTTAGTTTTCGTATTATATTTCAACATACTCTCCCGCATATTATTCACGTTTACACTCCAGAACTCCAACGACCTGGAAGAAATGGGAAGAGGTCAAGGGTGCAAATTAACAGTGGAAAAGGAAAAGGACTAAGGGTGTGTTTGTTTCAAGGAAAATGATTTTCGAGAATTCGTTTTCCAGAAAGTGATATTCTAGAAATCATTTTCTCGGAAAACAATGTGTTTTCCTTTGTTTGGTAATATGTTACCGAAAATATCTTTCAGTGTTTGATTTTCATTTGGAAAACGATTTCAATCTCATCAATGCAACTGTCATTGATGCTGAGGAGAGATAGAATGTCGAAAGAGTAGACGTGAACTGACCCCAGTCGCCGGTCCCGGCCTTGGTTCCAATCCTCAACCCCGACCCCCCACTTCGGCCCCGGTCGCTGCCTCGATCCCCGGTCCCCGGCCCTGGCCCCCGGCCTCGATCCCTAATCCTTTGTCCCGGCCCTGGCCCGATCCCAGCCCCGGCCTGATCCTAATCCTCGACCCCGGCCCTGGTCCAGGTCTCGATCCTGATCCCGATCTCCCGGCCCCGGCCTCAGTCCAGGTCCCGATCCCAATCCCCCGGCCCCGGTCCCTATCCCGGCCTCAGTAGCCTACCCCCGACCCCGATCCCGATCCCCGGTCCTGATCCCTTGCCATGGCCCTGGCCCTGATTCCAGGCCCCGGTCACGATCGCCATTGCCGACCTCGGCCCCGACCCCGATCTCGGTCCCGATTTCGGCCCCGGCCCTGATCCCTTGTCCCGCCCCGGCCCCGTCCCCAGCCTCAATCCCCGGTCTCGGTCCCCGGCCCCGGTCTCGGTCCCAATCTCCAGCCTCGGTTGTGACATTCTGAATTTCTTATCATTTCGAGACCTTTGACTGTAAGAAATCCATCGAAGTGTTTCAGTTACATCTCGCTCGGATCTGATCAATCTCGAGTCAATTAACCAAAGGGGAAAGGCTAACGCGTGATGAGGTACGTGGACTTAGGAAACTCGATTAGAAAACGGAGCTTTGACCATAAGGATCGTTGAGGGAATGTTTAGAGCTGAGGCTGATCTAAGAACGAATAAGGAATTCATTGCTAGCGTTATACGATTAGGACACGGGTGATGCCCTTTAACCAATGTATGATTTGCAAATTTTTCCTAAATCGATCTATGATGATTGCGGCTGTCGGGACTAGTAATAGACCCTCGCGATTACATGACAACCAAAGTCGCCGTAGTTTGAGTTACCCTAAGTGTGATGAGAGTCACTGAGTCGATACGCGTAACGTTCGCAAAAGCCGCCCGTTAGTTCGAGATGAACTGAAATTATAATCGACGGAAATTCGATCACGAAATAGGATCCTGGAATTGGAAAGCAAAAATGAGGAATCCCAACATTTGTTATGGATGGGACATCGCCTTATCGAGGGTGCAAAATATCGAAAAAAGAAAAATTCGGACGAATGGTGTGAAAAGACCATTTTGCCCTCGAGAGATAACCTTGCCTTAATATTTCGTGAGGGGCGTTTTAGTCATTTGATCTTCTTCCCCAAGGCTGCCCAAAATTGAGGGGCAAGAAAGTCATTGGAACTTAAATTTTATTGACTCAAGGACAAGTGTCATCAATTGGATGAATGTCATTAATTTTCCACTCACCTTAATCCTTCTAGAAGCTTGACCAAGGATGATTGGGGCTTAGTATTATCTGCTCTACCCTCAATTTTGTGGATCATCTCATTCTTCCCCTCCTTCTTGCTGCGTTTCTATCAGAGCAGAAACTTCTCTTGTTCGGCCAGTTGCTGACGCCGCCTTCGTCGCCCACGATCGCCATTTCTGGCCACCGCTGCGGCTCGCGCCGACCACCGTCGCTACCCTCGACGTCCCCTTGACACATCCCCGGTGGTAGCTTGGCCGTTTGACACCCATGGAGCTCCGGCCAGCCTCAAACAGAAAACCGGACGGATTCCGGCGAAGCTGAGGTAAGGTCTTCGTTTAGCCACTTCCAGACTCCGATTGCTGCCAAATTTTCGATAGAGTCTTGTAGACATGTTATACTTGAGATCACTGAGCTAGGGATGCAGATTTAGTTGAGTTTTGAATGAGTTTCAATGGTTGAATTGAGGTGTTTTTCTGAGGCAATTTTCTGACCGCCGGTGGACAGAGGAGGATTGAGCTGTTCGGAAGTCTTAGAGGTGTGATTTAACTCTGAAACTCACGGTGAGGCTCTATAACACATAGAGTAAGGTATCGGCAAGCGGAATTGGTGATAAATTGGAGCTTAAGGGTGATTTGTGGGCTGTTTAGTATAGGAAAGTGTAGAACCGATTCTGCCTTGTTGTGTTTCTGTGCAAACCGATTCTGTTGAGGGCTGAGGGAGGTATCGCCGTGCATTAAATTCATCATTAGGACATACTAGATTGTTGATCGAGGTGTTAGTGAGGTGTGTGCTACATGGATTGGTGAATGGAAGAGAAAAATTGATCGATTGGTGAACTTTTGTTAGGTTGCGCTGCTGCCCTGTTCTGGAAAAAGGGGGATCGAATCCTTAGAGGAGTTTTTGAAAGGATTTAGCTGATTTGCTTGAAAGGTGAGTGACCCCTAACCCTACATTAGGACATCTGGACGCAACTTGATGGTTTCCATTGATGAATCGATGAATTGACGGATTATTTATGCTTGATTGACTGGAAGCCGAATGGAATTGATGAAGATTAAGCCATGAGTGCTTGTGTGTTATAAAATTGTTGTCCTCATAGTTGCGATGATAATGTGCTTGTTATAATGTTTTACTTGCCTATGTAGCCGTGCGATTCTCGGCTCTTGAATTGCGTTTTAATGCGGGGTTGCGTGTTAAGTTACACCCTGAGGCGTTCTACCGCGGGGTTGTGGTTGAAAGTATATCCTGATGCGTCTGAACGCGGGATAAGAATTGTACATGTCGACATGAGTTTGGAAATAAGCTATTAAACTTGAGGCGTCCTAACGCGGGTTTATTAGCCATGGTAGCTTGAGGCGTCAGAACGTGGGCAAATCTCTGGATGTACGAAACTTGAAATTGCTCTAAGCTAGTACAGAAGCTTGGTCACTTTACTTATGCTTGCCTTTGAATGTAATTTCTTAGCGAAAATTATGACATGATGCTTTGGGTATAAATGTCACATATTGTCTTACCACTGTAAGTTTATTGCTATGATTGTTTCTGTCTGGTGGGACTAATGGCCTAGTTGGGGTTAGGCTAGTTTGCTGAGACGTAAGTCTCACCCCGTCATGGAAACTTTTCTTTTTCAGATCCCAACCTTTGAAGATCCTACCAATACGCCTAGGCGATCCGAAGGAAATGACCGCCTATTTTGAGGAATTTCCAGCTGGTCAGGGTATAGTCAATGCTAGGAAGAGTACCGTAGTTTAGGTTGACGAGGGGGAAGAGCCTTGGAAGCAGCATCATTTTGAGGCTTGGTTCCGGAGGACCGGGGGAGTTTCGATAGGTCCGTTGAAGGCTCATGAGGTCCCTAGAGGTGTTGTGCCTTCGTGGTGTCATCCTACTCGTGATGAGGTAGAGGTGGAGATCTCCGTAGCAAGTTCGAGGAATGTCCCGGAAGGGAACCCGGCAAGAGCAGAGAGCATTGAAGTGATTGAGATATCAGAGTCTAAGGATGACATGGAGGAGGACACTCTGGAAGTACGGTCGGAAACTTTCTCGGATTACAATCCCATTGCGGACATGAACCAAGACGAAGACAGTAGCACCACTTAGCTAGTTTGATGTCCTAGGATCGCTTGTGATGTCTTTTGGGGACTTGTGGCCTTCGTAGGAAGGGGTTTGGTAGTTACTTTTTGTTCGACCCTAACCCCCCTTGACCCTAGCTTTTGATGTTAGTTAATCCCTAACCCTTTTTTTTAGTTCGTACAAACTTGTCCTTTGAATATATATAAATATCTTTTATTATTCCGCGTCTTATTCTTTGTTTGTTGTATGGAGGTGTAACTATTTTCTTTTCTTCTTCCGCATGCATGTCTCATTTCATTTAGGCCGTAGTAAGAGTATCCTGGGTTAAATTTGCGGCCTTAGCGGATGTGGAGCAATCGTTAAGAAGGCAGGCGTGACATCGGTCGCCTGCGCCTGCCCCGTTCCTAGTCCTGGCCCCTGTCGCCAGCCTTGGTCCCGATCCCCTGTTCCAAGCCTCGGTCCCGATCCCCAGTCACCGGCCACGACGTCGATCCCTAGCCCCGGCCCCGTTTCTGGACTTTTATCCGGCCCCCGCCTAGGTTACTGGCCTCGGCCCCGGGATCGATCTCCGGGATCGGCCCTAGCTCTGTTTTCAACGAAAGTGTGAGACTCAAATTTGGAAAAGTGCTTTCACCTTTTTATTTTGGGGAATTCACTTTCTTATTTTAATGAATAAAACTTTTTTTGACTGAAAAGTACTTTTCGTTGACCAAATAATTTTTTGCGAACAAAACGGATGAAAGTCCAGAAAACACTTTTCTTGAAAACATTTTTCTCAAAGCAAATACACCCTAAGGGAGTGTTTGTTTCAAGGAAAATGATTTACAGGAATTCGTTTTCTAGAAATGTGATTTTCTGGAAACCACTTTCTCGGAAAACGATTTGTTTTCTTTTGTTTGGTAATATGTTATCGAAAATATTTTTCGGTGTTTGGTTCTCATTTGGAAAATGATTTCAATCTCATCAATGAGACTATCTTTAATACTGAAGAGAGGCAGTGGGACGAAAGAGCTGACGTGAACTAACCCCAAATGCCGGTCTCGGCCCTGGTCCCGATCCTTGGTCCCGGTCCTGGTCCTGGTCCTCGGCCCCGGTCCCAGCCTCGACCCCGACCTCGGTCCCAGTCCCGATCTCGGTCCTGGCCCCGGCCCCGACCCCGACCCCGACCCCGACCCCAAGCCCCAGCCCCAGTCTCGTTCCCGATCCCGGCCTCGGTCCCGATCCCAGTCCCGGTCATCAGCCTCGGTCCCGATCCCAGCCTCGGCCCCTCGAACCGATCCACGGGCCCCAGACCCGATCTTCCGTCCCGGACTAGATCCACGGCCCGCGGACCCGATCCCTGGTCCCCGGCCCTGGTCCCGGCCCTTAGGGCCCCAGCCCCGGGACTCGATCTTGGTCCCGACCTCGGTACCCGGCCCGATATTGGTCCCTCCCCCGACCTTAGCCCCGGTTCCCTGTCCCCGGCCAATACCTCGATCCCCGGCCCTAGTCCCGGCCCCCGACCTTACGGCCATGGCCCCGTCCCCCGGCCTCGGCCCTGATTGCCGGCCCCGATCCCGGCCCTAGCCTCGGACCCAATCCCCGGTTACCGGCCTCGGTTGCGTTCCCGGCCCCAATCCCCGGTCCCGGTCGCCGGCCCCCGCCCAGGTCGCCGGCCTCGCCCCAGCCCCATTTTCAATGAAAGTGAGAGACTCAAATTTGGGAAAGTGTTTTCACCTTTTTTATTTTGGGAAATTCACTTTCCTATTTTATTGAATAAAATCTTTATTGACTGGAAAGTACTTTTCGTTGACCAAATCATTTTTTGCGAACCAGACGGACGAAAGTCCAGAAAACACTTTCCCCAAAATAAACGCACCCTTAGGGTGTGTTTGTTTCAATGAAAGTGATTTTCAAGAATTCGTTTTCTGGAAAGTGGATTCTTGAAAACCACTTTCTCGAAAAACGATTTGTTTTCCTTTGTTTGGTAATATGTTACCAAAAATATTTTTCGGTGTTTGGTTTTCATTTGGAAAACGATTCCAATCTCATCAAAGGGATTATCCTTGATACTGAGGAGAGACAGATGGTCGAGAGAACTGACGTGAACTAACCCAGCCAGGCTCCGATCTCGGCCTAGGCCCCGGCCCCGGTCCCCAACCAGGCCCGGCCCGGCCCGGCCCCTGTCCCGGCCCTTGTCCCTACCTCGGCCCTTGCCCCGATCCCGGTCCCCGGCCCTGTACAGGTTCCTGCACCGGCCTAGGTCCCTACCCTGGCCCCGACCCGGGTCCGTGGCCCCGGTCTCGGTCCCCGGCCCCGGCTCTGGTCTCCGACCTCGATCCCGGTCCCGATCCCCGGCCCCGGCCCCTACCCCGATCCATGCCCGGGCCCCGACCCGGGTCCTCGGTCCCTGCCCTGGGTCGGGACCGGTGTCGGGGCCAAAGCCCGGCCCCGTCCCCCGGCTCGGCCCTTGTCCCGGCCCCGGCCCATTTCCCGGCCTCGATCCCCGGCCCCGATCCCCTGTCCCTGTACTGGCCCAAGTCTCGGCCTGGGCCCCGACCTGGGTCCCTAGCCCCGGTCTCGGTCCCCGGCCCTGACCCTGGTCCTCGGCCCCGATCCCGTTCCCCGGCCCCTGCCCCGGTCCCTGCCCAGGCATCGACCCCGGTCCTCGGTCCCTGCTCGAGGCCGAGACTGGAGCCGGGGCCAAGGCCCGGCCCCGGTCCTCCGTCCTAGTCCCCAGCCCCAAACTGGGCCCTCGGCCCCGGGTCCTTGACCTGGCCTCAGTCCCAACACCGGCCCCGGTCCCCGCCCGGTCTCGGGTCCTCGACCCTTGCTCCGGTCCCGGTCCTCGTCCCCGTCCCGGCCCTGATCCTCGGTCACATGCTTATGTCCTGATCCTCGGCCCTGGTCGCGATCCCTGGCCCCGACCTCGGTGCCCGACCCTGATTGTCGGTCCCGACCCTGGCCTTGGCCCCGCTCTTGGTACCCGGTCCCGATCGCCGGCCCCGGCCCGGGTCGCCGGCCTCGGCCCCGGGATCGGTCTCCGGGATCGGCCTTAGTCCCGTTTTCAAAGAAAGTGAGAAACTCAAATTTGAGAAATTATTTTCACCTTTTTATTTTGGGGAATTCACGTTCCTATTTTATTGAATAAAATCTTTGTTGACTGGAAAGTACTTTCTGTTGACCAAATTATTTTCTGCGAACCAAACAGACGAAAGTCCAGAAAATACTTTCCCCAAAACAAACGCACCCCAGCTAACTAGCTAACTTCCCTACCCGTTCCCATCATCATTCATTTCCTTCGCATCAATTATGTGCGAAGATGTCGTCCCTTTCTTCCTTAAAAAAAATTAAATTTAATCATCATGCTCACTCGGATCGCCCAAAACCCCCGTTAAAAAAAAAAAAATAACTTTCCATGCACACGCTAAAATGAGTCTGGAAGGAAGAATTTTCAGTCATTTTAATGTGGGGTTTTGTTTAAAAGCATTTGAAATGGTATTATATAGCAACGCCTAGGTAATTAGTAGGTGAGGGAACAAGACGCGTATGTCTTCTCGAAGGGACAGCTTTGACACGGCAAAACACAATTCCTAGCGGATAAAGTCGGAAAAGTCATCAGGTTTGCGGATAGAAAGCACATGGAAAGAGAAGGGATTTTAAAAAAGAACACGAACTTCTGAGCGCATTTCCGAAAAATGATGGGTGGAGGAAGTGACCCGCCCTTTGGCTTGACCTGCTCCAAAAGGACAGCCATGGATGAATAGTCAGGAGACTCAGGACTCGGGATGGATGGTCGTGAGTGGTTTTCTCTCTCATTGTGCCAAGGAAAGAGAGACTCAGAGAGGTTGGTTAAGTGACGTATGTATGTGGGCATTCGAATATCCAGTCCGGGGAGAGTGACGATACCATCATTAGAATATTTGACAGACCGCCAGATTGGAGTTAGCTAGGTTGGCATATCGGCATTTGCAATCAATCACACAATATTGCCAGGAGAGGGAGACATTGTGCCAAGGAAAGAGAGACTCAGAGAGGTTGGTTAAGTGACGTATGTATGTGGGTATTCGAACATCCAATCCGGGGAGAGTGACGATACCATCAATAGAATATTTGACAGACCGCCAGATTGGAGTTAGCTAGGTTGGCATATCGGCATCGGCATTTGCAATCAATCACACAATATTGCCAGGAGAGGGAGACCACGTGTTAATGAACAAGTTAAAACAGCCCCAGCTACACAATGCCCATGTGCCAGATACCTTTCGTGCCGCTCGAAGATTCCCACTATAGAGTTACTTAAAGTTTCTGTCACTCTTCCCCATCTCAATCTCACCCCATATCATCATCCCATGCTAAATTGCTAATACATACGTGTCAGACTAATTAGTCTAAACGCACTGGCAATATCGAATGCTTTTAGCCGTAATTTTTTTTTGGGCATTGGGTGAAAAGTATCCTATCTAAAATAGACATTCCACATTTAAATTGGATTTTTGGATGATCCGTCGTATGAAACGACCGTAAATCTTCGAGCTTTTTTTTTTTTTTTTAAATAATACAAAAAAATAGTATTTACAAAAAAAATACTAAATTTTTTTTTTTTACAAATTTAGGTCTCCCTCGACGGTGACCTTGGGGCTCGCCGGCGGGCCCCCTTCCTCTCCCTCGGAGCTGAGGGAGAGCGGGGGCCCACCGGCGGGCCCCCTCCCTATTCCCTCGGCAACTCAGTTGCCGAGGGAACGGGGGGCCTGCAGCTTTTCGTGGGGGCCCCCAACCCCCCATCTCCCTCCCCTTTGATTTTTTTTTAAGTTTTGCAAATTTTTTAATATGTTTTTGTTTTCTTTTAATAATTTTTTTAGTTGTTTTATATTTGATGGAGCCGTAGAGGATCAACATTTACGTAAAAAAATATTTACGCATCTCAACACCGAGAAAAGTGAGTGAACGAACAAGGCGATGACGTTTACTCGCTAGGTCGCAGAGCGATCATATTTATGTAAAAAAATTATTAACGCGTCTCGTCTCCGAGGAAAGCGAACGAATAAGCGAGGAATCTGCGTTCGCTCGCGAGACGATCATATTTACGTAAAAAAAATATTTATGTGTCTCGACTCCAAGAAAAGTGAGCGAACGAGCGAGGCGACGCTCGTGGAGCGACCATATTTACGTAAAAAAAAAATATTTATGCGCCTCGACTTCGAAAAAAGGGAGCGAACGAGCGAGGCAACGACATTATTGAACGAGCGAGATGCGGAGCGATCATATTTACGTAAAAAAAAAATATTTATGCGCCTCGACTTCGAAAAAATGGAGCGAACGAGCGAGGCGATGACATTCGCTCACAAGGCCGCGGAGCGATCATATTTATGTAAAAAAATATTTTCTCGGAGTCGAGGCGCGTGAATATTTTTTTACTTAAATACAATCGCTCCGCGGCCTCGTGAGCGAATGTGGTCCAATCGCTCGTTCGCTCCCTTTTTTCGAAGTCGAGGCGCATAAATATTTTTTTTACGTAAATATGATTGCTCCGCAGCCTCGTGAGCGAATGCCGTCGCCTCGCTCGTTCGCTCCCTTTTTTCGGAGTCGAGAGGCATAAATATTTTTTTTACGTAAATACGATCGCTCCGCAAGCGTCGCCTCGCTCGTTCGCTCACTTTTCTTGGAGTCGAGACGCATAAATATTTTTTTTTACGTAAATATGATCGTCTCGCGAGCGAACGCAGTTTCCTCGCTTATTCGTTTGCTTTCCTCGGAGACGAGGCACGTTAATAGTTTTTTTTACGTAAATATGATCGCTCTGCAACCTAGCGAGTAAACGTCATCGCCTTGTTCGTTCACTCACTTTTCTCGGTGTTGAGATGCGTAAATATTTTTTTACGTAAATGTTGATCCTCTGCGGCTCCATCAAATATAAAACAGCTAAAAAAATTATTAAAAGAAAACAAAAACATATTAAAAAATTTACAAAACTTAAAAAAAAAATCAAAGGGGAGGGAGAGGAGGGGGCGTGGGGGTGGCGTGGCGTGGCGTGGCGTGGGGGGGGGTGGGGTGGGGGCCCCCCCCGTGGGCCTGCAGTTTTTTGCTACAGGCCCCCCGTTCCCTCGGCAACTGAGTTGCCGAGGGAATAGGGAAGGGGCCCACCGGTGGGCCCCCGCTCTCCGTCAGCTTCGAGGGAGAGGAAGGGGGCCCGCCGGCGGGCCCCATGGTCTCCCTCGGCGGTTGAACCGCCGAGGGAGACCTAAATTTATAAAAAAAAAATTAGTATTATTTTTGTAAATATTATTATTTTTGGTATTATTTAAAAAAAAAGCTCTAAATCTTCATTGGAGTTGAATTTCCACTTTTGGTTTTAGCACTTAAAGTGAAAAGGTGCATTTGGCAGTTATAGTCAATTGCGTTGCGTTTTTGGATAATTATATATAACAAATAAAAATTCTTAAACTTTTTAATTTGTCTAATTTTAATCCCCAGACATTTTTTGTGATTTACCAATATAGTCATTCCTATCAATTTTGACCGACAATAACTGACGTGAATGCCAACAATCTTATATGACACGGCTCGTGTATCTTTTTCATTTTCGTATATTTTTCTGCCCCCCCTCTTTTTTTTTTTTATTTTAAATTTTTCTGGCCTGCTCTTTTAAAATTTTTTTTTTGACCGGTGTGGGCCATTATCCAGGCTTGGCGATTGGCAGAGGAAGGAAAAAGAAATATGCAGGGTATACCACAAAGATGATATTTTAATCCCTTTCCTTTAGTTTGCGAAATTTTATTATATAGTGCCCAGAGTACCACGAGTAGCGTGTGAACATCATAAACCACTCTAAAGATTCTTCAACATTTTGTACGGAGAACAGTCGAATCCTCAACGATTCAAAAACTAGGGTGAAGTTTTTGAAATACCTGCAATCGTCCTAACTTGTGGTGTCAAGTCCCCAGAAGATCGATCGACCTTTCACCGCATGGAGCGTATTTTGACTGCATCTGTGCAAAATAATTGAAGCTTTCGTTGCCAACGATTAGTGGGTTTCTCAAGATTTGAAAGTTGAATCTCCGGTTCCTCACGGAGGGACGAATTTGCGAATCTTCAAAATAAGCTGTCATCTCATTCGGATCTCCCAAGCGTATCGGTAGCATCTTTAGGGCTTCGGGTCTGAAAAAGAAGGATCCTAGGACGAGGTGAGACTTACGTCTCAGCAAGCTAGCCTAACACTACCTAGGCCATCCGTCCCACCAGACCAAAGCAAACAAAGCAACGCATATAAATTTACTAAAGCAAGACATGGCATCAACTCAAGGCAAAATATCATAGAGTGACCAAGCTTTCGTACTAGCTTATAATTATTTTCATCATCATGTGAATTAAAAAGACATTCACTTCCTCTTTCGAACCTTTAGAGACTAGCCCGCGTTCAGACGCCTCAGGCTATCTCGATCAATAAACCCGTGTTCAGACGTATCAGGTTTAGCAGCTTATGACCAAGCTCATGTCGACATATCAATTTCTCATCCCACGTTCAGATGCATCAGGATGTACTTTCAATCACAACCCCGCGATAAATCGCCTCAGGGTGTCACAGCCTCAAGCACTTATCTCAATGACTAAATTAAGCCAAGAGTCATTACAACATTCATTTAATCATTTACTTGCCAAAAGAAATGAACGTGTTTCATCACAAGACGCAATTTAAAAGTCGAGTATCACACCGCCACATAGGCAGGCAAGGCGCATCAACAAGCACATCATCAATTCGATCATGGGAACAGCAATTTTATAGCAATCTAGCACTCATGGCTCATTCCTCATCAAGATCATTCGGTTCTCAATCATTCAAGCATAACAAATAAATTACTTCATCGATTTCTCGACGGAAACCGTCTAATTGCGTCCAAACGTCCTCAAGTAGGTTTAGGGCCACTCACCTTCGTTCCGACTAGCAAGTTTCCACCAAAAATCATTCGTCAAGCTCGGCTCCCAACCGATTTCTTCGCTGTCCAAAACAGGGCAGCAAAACAACTTTGGAACCATCCATTGTTACAATCAATTTATTCAATCTAGCCCCAATTCCACCAATCGTGGACCTTATTAACAACTCAAGGGACATTCTAGTATGTCTTAACAACAAATTTAGAGCACGACGACACCTCAAATAGCCCCCAACAGAACCGGTTTGCACAAATCCAAAATAGAGCAAAATCGGTTCTGCTTCCTCATGCATTAAACAGCCCATACATCACCTTAAGCTCCAATTTATCACCAATTCCTCTTGCTAAAACCTCAATCAACATGTTATATAGTCCCACAATGAATTTCGAAGCTAAATAGCACTCCTAAGAATTTCGGAGCCAACCAGCGATCATAATCTGCCCTTAAAACAACATCAATTGAACCATCGAAACCTAATCGAAACTTAACTCAATCAGCTGCCCCAACTTAGTGAACATAGTACTACATGTCATGTAACTTTGATAAAAATTTCGGAGCCAAATGAAGTCTCTAAGAGGATGAACCATGGCCCTCTCTCAGTTAGCTCAGAATCTGTCCGGTTTTCTTCCAAAAATTCCCCTAATTTAACAAACCTCCAATGGACACAAAACCAATTGAAACTTGTAGAGGATAGGTTAAACTAACCTGTGATGCTCGGCGGCCGGCCAAAAGGTCACCGGCGGAGCCGATCTTACGGACCGAACAGGGTGGCAAGAGCTGGTCGGCGAGGAGCAGTTTCTGTTCTTGAGGAAAATGTACAAACTGAAGGTGATGGAGGGCTGTTCCACGAAATTCTGAGGGAGTAGCTGAAGAAGATGAAGTCCATTCAATCTTGGTCAATGTTCTAGAAGGTTAAGGTTAGTGGATAATTAATTACTTTCATCCAATGGTTGATACTTGTCCTTGCATACATAATATCCAAGCTTCAATTGACTCAATTGCCCCCCTCAATTTTCGGCAGCCTTGGGGAAGAAGGAAATGTCAATTGACTAAAATGCCCTTCTCAAATCATTAAGACAAAGTTAACTCTCCAAGGGCAAAATGGTCTTTTCACACATTTCGTCTAAAATTTTAGTTTTTCGATATTTTCGTCCTCGATAAAATGGCGTCTAATCCATATCAAATATTGTAATCCCTCATTTCCATTTTCAAATTCCGAGATCCTAATTCGTGATCGAAACTTCCGTTGATCGAAATTCCAGTTTGTCTCGAACTAACGGGCGGCTTTTACAGACGTTACGCGTATCGACTTTGTGATTCTCATCACACTTAGGGTAACTCAAACTATGGCAACCTTGATTGCCATGTAATCATGAGGGTCTATCGCTAGCCCCAACGGCGACGATCGTCATAAATCGATTTAGGAAAATTTCCCTAATCATACTTTGGTCAAGTGGCATCACCCGCATCCAATCGTATAATGCTAGCAATGTGTTCCTTAATCGTCCTTAGATCGGCCTCGGCTATGAATACTCCCTCAGCGATCCTTATGGTCAAAGCGTCGTTTTCTAATCGAGTTCCCTGGGTCCACGTATCTCATCGTGCGTTAGCCTTTCCCTTTGATTAATTGACTCAAGATTGATCAGATCCGAGCGAGACATAACTGAAATACTTCGACAGATTCCTTACATGTATTGAATTGTCAGGGTGTTATTTTCCTTCCGCATGCGTGTTTCATTTCGTTCCTAAGGTCGTGAGTTGGCTCCTGGGTTTGTTACCTTGGCTTGGTGGATGTGATGGGCTGGCGAAGGAACGCGGAACATGAAAGAACTTTACTCTTAGAGAAGACGCAACACAATTAATAAGATTTTGAAAATATAAAGGTCATTCAACTACCCCTGAAGAGATAAGAAATCATTAATGACCTTCAATGTCTCCGAGGAATGCTCCGGCATCATACGCTTCTGCTGTGTGAAAAATCGTCTCTGAGTTTCCTTTGTCTTCTTTTCCATGATAAGGGGAAAGATCGGCAATATTGAATATTGCAGAAACAACATACTCACCAGCGAGTTCCATCTTGTATGCATTGTCACCGATCCTTTGCAGTACTTTGAAAGGTCCATTGGCTCTAGGCTTTAATTTTCCGTGACGACCTCGAGGAAATTGTTCCTTCCGAAGATGAACCCAAACCAAATCTCCTTCTTTGAAAGCCGCAGGCCATCGATGCTTGTTCGCTCTTTCCTGTCCCGAACCTGCTGATGGAGCCTTTTCAAATAATTCACATGTTCCTCAGCGTCTCTGCTAAAATGACGAGTGATAGGAAGTGGAGCTAAATCCAACGAACTAGTAGGATTTTTCCCGTACACAACTTCAAAAGGGCTCTTTCCGGTTATTTGGCTTGAAGAACGGTTGTGAGCAAATTCAGCTTGAGCCAAAGTGAGATCCCATTGTCGGAAGTTGCTTCCAATTAAGCTCCTCAAAAGTTTTCCCAAACTTCGATTAACAACTTCAGTTTGCCCATCAGTTTGAGGATGATGAGAAGAACTAAATTGAAGAGTTGTGCCAAGCTTTTTTCAAAGTGTACGCCAAAAATGACTCACGAATTTGGAATCCCGATCAGAGGTCATTGTCTTTGGAATACCATGTAGCTTCACAATATCTTGGAAATAGAGATTAGCCACATGAGTCGCATCTAACGTTTTGTTACATGGCACGAAATGCGCCATTTTAGAGAATCGATCAACGACTACCATGATTGAGTCTTTACCTCTTTGCGTTCGAGGTAAACCAACTACAAAATCAAGACTCACATCCTCCCAAGGTGTCGTTGGTACCGGCAATGGAGTGTACAAACCGGTATTTTGCGCATGACTTTTGGCAATATGATAAGTTCGACAACGATCCACATACCGCATGATGTCTTTCTCCATTCGGGGCCAATAAAATTTTTCTTTGACAAGAGAGCATGTCTTGTCTCTTCCAAAATTGCCCGCTAAGCCTCCTCCATGAGCTTCTTTGATAATGGCTTCCCTCAAAGAACTTCGTGGAAAGCATAGACAATTATTCTTGAAAAGAAATCCATTGTGCAAAAAAAATTGATGAATTGGACCTTTGAAACAATTTTTCCAAATCTTACCGAAATATGGATCATCTTCATAAAGCTCCTTGATCATACCGAAGCCTAAGACGTTCACTTGCATAGTGGAAAGCAATGAATATCGACGGCTTAATGCATCTGCAACGCGATTAAGAACTCCAGCTTTATGTTTGATGAGAAAAGTGAAAGCTTGAAGAAACTCAACCCACTTGGAATGTCGAGTGTTGAGTTTATGTTGACTATTCACATACTCCAAGGCTTCATGGTCTGAATAAAGAACATACTCCTTGAACAACAAATAATGTTGCCAATGACCCAAAGCCCGAACAATAGCATAGAATTCCTTATCATAAGTAGAGTAATTCTTACGGGAATTATTCAGCTTTTCACTGAAAAATACAATTGGTTTTCCTTATGGGCTAAGAACCATGCCAATTCCAACATTAGAAGCATCACAATCAACTTCAAAGACTTTATTAAAATCTAGGAGTGCAAGAATAGGAGCTCCGGTTACCTTTCTTTTAAGGAGTTCGGAGCTCTATTGAGCCTCTTTGGTCCACTTGAAATTTCCTCCCTTCAAGCATTCAGTGAAAGGAGCTGTCACACCCCTGTAGAGCCCACGTACATCTCACCAAGCCGATGATCTACAATTATGTCCCAGGATCCATCGGCCAAACGGTACAACTGCTTGACTACAGAGACAAGATCGCGGAAGCCATAACACTTGCTCCATACCAAAATACAATGAGATGACTCAAGACAAAGGGTGCACACTTCTAAAAAAAATAAAATTCTCTTCCAAAAACATCGCAGTCAAGTACTCAAAATTCAAGTCCTAAATCCTCCAAATTCAGATGCAATCCCCAAGGTCACAAAACAATACAGGAACCATTCATGACATTACTTCATCGAGAGCTCATCCTTGTCTCGTCAGTATTTCCGCCTTTCAAGGACCTGAAAAAAATTTAAGCCCCCACTAGGGCGAGATATAAATCTCAGCGAGCTATCCTAACCCTAAATTAGGCCATTCGTCCCACCGAAACAAACCAGCATAGACATATGCCTTCAATAAACAAGAGCAAAGCATGTCAATTACTCATGGCATCCAGTCAATATTTCACAAGAATATCAATTAAGAGCAACTGTGGCACACATGACCAAGCTTACGTACTAACTTATAATGAATCACATCATTACTTGAAATAAAAGATATTTCAATTACGACCCCGCGATCACCTCGCCTCAGGGTGTTTCACATTCTTCCTTCCCACGATTACATCGCCTCAGGGTATTTCATATCTCTCAACCCTACGATTACATCGCCTCAGGGTGCTTCATATTTCTCAACCCCGCGATTAGATCGCCTCAGGGTGTGTCTTATCATGCAATCCCAGCGTCATCATAGGCACATCAGAGTGTTTTTCAATTCTCATCCCGGTATCATCTCAGGCATATCAGGGTATTTCTTATCACACATCCCCGCGTCATCTCAGGCGCATCAGGGTGCCACCGGCCTTAAGCCCTCATTTTATCAAGATACTTGCTGCCGTTCGTGTGTTCTCATGGCTCACAAGCCCAATTTCTCAAGTCGTTCAAACAAGACTCATCATAGCAAATATTCAGTCGCATTCCCACGGCGAGGAATTTTCAGGCATCAGAATACAAATCAATTCCTTGCCAAAAAGGAATGGACATGCTTTGTCATAAAACACAATTCACGAATCGTATATCATATCACCACATCGGCAAGCAGAACACACTAACAAGCACGTTATCAATTCAATCACGAGGACACGATTCTATGGGAAACTAGCCTTCACGGCGCCTTCCTCCCCACGACTAATTGGCGTTCCATCAACCAAGCAATGAGAATCAATTTAATTTATGAATTTCCCAAGGAAAACCATCCAGTCGCGTCTAAACGTCCTACTAAAGGGTTAGGGGTCACTCACCTCTTCATTCAAATAGTAAACTCCAATCACCATGCTTCTCCAAGATCAGTAAATTTCAAGGTCGAACAGGGCATCCACGGCGCGCCTAGGAAAACCACATCGAAACTTAGTCATTTCTCATTTTCATTGTGTCAATACTTCAATAGCACACACAACCCCTTATTCTCATGTTCTCACAGCGCTGATTCAATGGCCATAAGCATGACAATAGCCGTTTTATCAGGGCAAGTCATCAAAAAATATCACTCCGCCTAAAATTGCCCTATTACTTGGCCCTACGACCAGATTACTTCATAAATAAACTGACATTGATCCTTCGACCTTTTATGAAATCAACTTCCAGAATCTTAAACTTCAATGTATTATGGATGCGTGGGCAAAAACGGAGCTCAATTCGGATATTGGATGACATAGAACGACTCATTTCAAATCTGGTGCGCAACCAGGGCAGATTGGTCGGCCTCACGTTTTTCAACTTAAATAATCTTTGAAACTCTTCTATACTCCAATCCAATTCACATACTTCCATTTAACACCATAATTAGTACCCTAGTATACCTTAACGATCAATTAGAGGCATGGCGACACCAAGAACAGCACCAAATAGAACCGGTTTACACAGGAATGGAACAAGGCAGAACCGGTTCAGTTTAATCCCACACTAAACAGCCCACTAATCATCCATAAGCTCTAATTTATCACAATTTCTACTTGCCGACACTTTAATCAACATGTCATAGAGCCTCACCAAAAATTTGGAGCGAATCGACGTCCGAAAGTTCACGAACAACTCCGATTTCCACCAACCTGTTACCGGTCAGATTCTGCTCTAGAGATTCATCACAAAAATCGCCATGGTTACACTTCCAAACCCCATCAAAATCACCACTTCAACTCAGCCAACACTAGTACTATGGGTTAAGAAGTCCTCGCCGAAAATTTGGAGGCAATTGAGCTCTTGAAGTGGGCGAAAATGAATTTTTCCCAAAATCGGATCAGATTCTGCCCCGTCCAAACCCTTGCTCACTCAAATTGACCCATGGGACAGAATACTTGGCCAAATCGAGCATATAATATATCCCTGGAAAGGCAAGACGACAAGATATCTAATGGCGGTGGAATTATCTCAATCAGCTATCGGAAGAGAAAGTTACGACTGGAACAGTAGAGGCATTGGGCTGGCAGCGAGCTGGGCGAGCGTGAGAAAGAAAAAGGAAGAAGGAAAGGAGAGAGTGGTAAGAGAGAGAAGTGGTCGTGCACCACCTTGGAAAGAGGAAGAAGAAGACTATAATTGACCCATGTGGTCAATTAGCAAGGTCAAAAGGTAAATAGTTAAACCCCAATTATTGTGCCAAGGAGAGCTCTTGTGGTGACACTTGTCCAAGGTTAATAATTTGGATCATCCAATGGCCATAATCCCTTCTAGTTTTCGGCAGCCTAGGGGGTTGATTAATGACCAAAATGCCCTCCTTCACTTATTAAGGCAAGGTTAACTCACTAGGGGCGAAATGGTCTTTTCTCACATTTCGTCAGAAATTTCATTTTTCCAACATCAATTGCCCTTGATGAGGCGACGTTGGAATTCTTCAATGTCCAATACCCAATCTCGAGGTCTGATTTCATGTCGAGCTCTCGTAGACTGTAATTTCAGTTTATCTCAAACTGACGGGCGACTCTTGCGGGCGCTACGCGTATCGACCTTAAGGTTTCTCAAGCCGTGGTGACTTTGGTTGTCGTGTGATTGCGAGGGTTTATCACTCGTTCCTGCGGTCCTTGTGACATTCTGAATTTCGACCCCTCTCGAGGCTATTGAATGGAAGGATATCGATCGTGTATTTCAGTCATAACTCGCTCGGAGTTGGCCACTCTCGAGTTAACTAACCAAAAGGGAAAGACTAACGCGGAGTTGGGTACGTGGACCTAGGGGATTTGAATGAGAAATGGCACTTTGACCATAAGGATTGTCGAGGGAATATTTTGGGCCAGCAGAGATCGATCTAAGAACGATCATGGAATGTCTTGCTAGCGTTATACATTGGGACGCGGGTGATTCCGCTTAACCAATGTGTGATTTGCGAGAATTTCCTAAATCGGATTCCGATGATCAGGACCACAAGAGCTAGTGATAAACCTTCGCAATTACATGACAACCAAAGTCGCCACGGCTTAAGAATAATCCCAAGGTCGATACGCGTAGCGCCTGCAAGAGTCACCCGTCGGTTTGAGATAAATTGGAATTACAGTCGACGAGAGTTCGACGTGAAATTGGACCGCGAGATTGGGTATTGGACATTGAGGAATTTCAATATTTGAATTGAAATGGACGTCGTCTCATCGAGGGTGGTTTATACTGGAAAAATGAAATTTCTAACGGAAACTGCCAAATGACCATTTCGCCCCTCGACCTTTGGCTTTGCCTTAAGAAATTTAGAAGGTCATTTTGGTCATTTAATCCTCTATTTGGCTGCCAAAATGATAAGATCAAGTGGTCAAAGAAAGTCAAAGTCAATGAAGCAACCAATGGGGGGTTGCCAAGTGTCAACCAAAGGAGAGGCCAAGCATTAAATGTGTGGCATCCCAGGTACCTCCTAGCCTCCAGCACTGATACCCAAAGCCTAGCTGTCAAATCTCTCAATCAGAAAAATGTTTGCACAACGTGGGTTAGCACGACGGCTAGCAAGAAAGATATTCAACCCCACCATATGGGTCCTAAAACTCCCTAAAACCAACTGAAAAGGACAATCATATAATCAATGCATCAAGAGCATGTAACAACGTCAAATCGGATCATTAGGCATCAGCAATATAAAGTAATGAGAATGCAAATGTAATATGGAATGACGTGCTCTTCAATCATCTCACCATCGCCAAGTCAATAGACTTGAGACCCCTACTCCAGGGCATCCACGATGCATGGTACGACTCTCCCCCGCACACAGCTCAGGATCCTCAAGTACGTACAAATCCTCGCACACAACCCAAGGGCATCACGACGCGTGGTACGACTCTACCCCGCACACAGCTCAGGGTCGTCAAGTCCGTATAAATCCCCGTACACAGCTCAGGGGCGTCAACTCAATTCAGTGCACTAAAGAGTAAATATCTCCACATATCTCATCAATATCATTCCATGTACAATGTATGCTTGGCCATGTATGTCATGATTCACAATCTCAATTCTTGCAGGCGATAACTCAATCGCAAAGCCAACATACCAATGTCAATGCCCACATTGACAAGTACATGGAAAACAAATATCACAACATTGAATTTAATCAAGCAGAGCACATGAGAAATGAATCATCAAGACCAAAAGACTACCACTTCCTCTCTTTGAAGCTCTCGGGTCATCGAGGTTCTAGCCAATCAAATCACATTCTTATCAAGCTAAAGTAATCATAACTTGGTTCTTAAGCAGGGAATTTAAGCACTGCGCAGTTATGCGAGTTGTCCGTTTTAAATTAGCAAATGAACTCCTAAAATCATCAAAGTTACGCGAGTTGGGGAACATTGTGTCAAGAAATCTAGAATTAATCCCATCTAGAAAAATTGCAGTAATTCACGCATTCTAGAGGAAATCTGCCTTCGGTAAACCGATCGTAACTTCACAGAAATAGCTCTAGTTCGTAGGGTTAAAAAGTTCATAAAATTCTCAAACATTTATATGTTATAGTCCAAGATGTCCTCTTAAACTTTCATGAAGGGAAGTTGATCTAAATCATTTTCCAAAAATCAATGTAAATTCACGAACTATAAGGGGTCTTGGCTAAACTCACCAGAAATAGGTTAAGCCCGTATGGTTCTAAGGAAATTATAAATATCACCTCAAATCAAAAAATTATGACATTAAATTACATTATAGCCAAGGATGTGACGAACAAGTTCCATGAAGGAAAGTTAGTCAGATTCTCAATGTGTAGAGCTCGACAAAATTCACAACACAGCAAGTACAATCTAGATCCGAATTCCACAGATTGGGTTTCTTGACCTAAAACGTAAGCCAAACTCCCTAGCATGACGACAACACAATGAACACCTATCCTATAGCAAGATTGGATGAATCTCTTGCCTCGATGAAGCATCGAACCGGCTTGAACTTGCTCGATCTCCTCCGTGCTTCTTGGGAATTCTCCTACCAGCTCCCCCTCTCTTGGTCTCTCTCTCACTCTCGGTCTCTCTTGCTTTCTCTTGGTCAAATTAGGGGAAGAGAGAAGCCCTTTGCTTAATTTCTCAAGGCCATATATATAGATGAGAAGAAAAGAGAGGGGGTTTGTGCATGTTTGACAAGTGGCGGCCATATACAAGAGGTCTAATGGCCATTCACCAAGTGTCCCAATGCATGTGCTTTGCCCCCATTTTGCGCCACTTGTCCTTCAAGTTATTGCATGTTCTCCACTTGTCCTTCAAGTTATTGCATGTTTGCCACTTGTTGCATCCCCTCTTCCCTATTGGTCAATTTTTCCTTGTTGCCCATGATAGAAAAGGGCAAATGATCCTTATGATCAATTGCATAGTAATTCTCGTAGGCTCTTCTCATCAAGCCGTTCCTTCTTAGTTCTATGTTCTTCAATTTAATTTAGTGGAAATCAAGCCATCTATGGTCACATCCATGTACACCAAGGTAGTAGAGAGAGGATCGTGCGTGGCCATATACAAGAATTCCTCGGGCATCTATAAACGATGTTGAATTTTCACGTCTAGCTATAGTCCCAGTAAAACTGACAATTTTTCGCCGACTTTTTAGACAATAAGACCACATATTCTTGTTCCTCATCGTCTTACGGTCGCGTGGGAGAAAACATAGCACAATGTGGACTCCAGACGACTTCGAACGAGCCGTTTTACTTTCGACGCACGCTGAAACCCGAAAGTACGAGCTCTCGGGTTGGGTGACATTGCCGAGCTGTTTCCTCCTTAATTCTCTATCTTTCTCTCATTCAGTCGAAGGAAATGGTGAGGGAAAGATGAAGATAAGCAACTTCTTCTTGCATGTCTTAAGAGGTTCTTCTTTTGACACTTGTCTTTCATCCCGTAATATGAGGACTTCTCATATAAGCTTGTGCCACTTTGCACTACCCCAAGTGGTCAAATGTCCAATACAAAGGTTTGCTTATTCCCAAGGTTGCTCATCCAATCAATTTTCATGCATAAAAATTGATGATGCCATCTTGCATTACCCTCATTGGTCGAGTTCCCTTGGCTAGATTTTGTTAAGATCTTAGACCAATGATTTTCATTGCATTTTCCCTAGGCAATTTCGACCAATGCCCTTTCATGCAATAGGAGATAATGCCGCCACTTGTCCTTGCCCCTAATGGCCGACTATCTCTTGCAAGATCTTGATGGGACTAAGAGCCAATTATTGGCCATCTTTCCTTGCTAATTCCCAATGCTATTCGACCACTAGCATTTCATGCACATGGAATGATCTTGCCAAGTGTCCTTACCCCTATTGCTCCCCAAGTCCTTGAGAATTAATTCCATTAAGCCAAGCTTATACTAATCATCGTAGATCCTTGATTGATCGACCAATACCTCAATTACTTGGTCACTAAGCTTGATCCAATGGTGACTAAAGTCTCTCAATTCTCGGCCATGGCTAGATCCATTAAATTCCTATTTTCCAATCAACTCCACTTAATAGCAATATGATTCTTTAGACTATAATTCTAGACTAATGTACCTTAGTCCTTGAATTCGAAATTCTTCAATTGATCTATTTAAATTTGAATTGTTGCCATAATGTTCTTCAATGCACACGGACATTCCCTTTATTATCACTTGAGCCTTAACGAATCCAAAATCTATAAATTCCTAGCTCACTTCCACATATGTCGCCTTGACACCTCATGGCCTCATTGTTAATCCAATATATTAAGGCCTCGAATTCTTGTTCCTATTGTCAATTCTCTAATCCCTTTCAGATATCCTTGCTCATTAGAATCTCGTAAACGGGGGATGCCATAACTTCCTCCTCCCTTATAAAAATTTCGTCCTCGAAATTTGATCTTTACTCCCTCCTTATCAAATGCAAAAATCTTATAGTCTTTACCTCGCTAGACCTTGTGGCCTTACCATGCTTCCACTGCATATTCTGATTACTTGTTTTCTTCGATTCTCACATTCAGTGATCATAATCACTTCTTGTGATCCTTCTCGGTCTTAACATCTCATAGCTCTCATGTAATTTCACAATGCTATCTACTCATAAATTTCACTATGACTACTCTTTTTCATTTTCATAACCTGTTATTTCTCGATGCTAATTTCACATGCCATGCTTGTGGTTCCGTTGGTTATAGTCTTCGCATAATTTACACCCACCACGATGCTACTCGATCTCTAGCTAGCTATCTCGTGTGGGTCTCAAATCATCTCAAGGCTACCCTGATCAAATAACAGAGTCCTATCCGACTCACGTTCGAAGACACAAACTAACCGTCACCAACACCACAAGGCACAAAAGCATCCTTTGTTCATAGCATCTTGATCTACTCATCAACTTTCACTCGCCACTCAAGATGCAATGCCATGTATTTTGGAAAATAATTGTCACTTTGAGAATCAACTTTAATGCAATGTATCTTTTAAATATAGGTCTGACTTAGCCTGATACCTAGACCCACCTTTTTCAATGAATGGCTTGGTTCATTCCTGCCCCCATCGCCATCCTAGAAGCCTGTTAGGAGCTGCACTTTGTCCGAGCCTTCTTGCTCCGGCGATCACTCCCCGCCCTCATCGGACCGGGTCATTACATTCCTTCCCCAAACTGCACATCTATGAAGTTGAGTCCCGCTCGACATGTCTCATACCATGTCTTACGGTTTGTAGATATCCTGTCTATCTCGTCTCATACCAAGCGACGGTTTGTCAAGTCCGACAAAATAATGATATGCTCATGCATGCACATTTCTCAAAATTTCATTTTAATGCAACAAATCTGTGCAATGCATGAATGTCCTCCTTACTCTTCTCATCACTCGCTTTCATATAAACCTATCTTAAGCTGAACTTTCTAACACGATAAGCGACCATCGCACTAAAGATCAATTGCTTATGGCCAATCTATAACCTCAAGTCTGGTCGCCATTCAAGTCGAAATTATATGCATTCCATCATACTAGCCTTCAGTCCAAACATTCATCATTCACTTCCTTGTGAATTTCTTACCTTGCATCCTCCAAGGCCCTCAATAAAGATCGGTAACTAAAATCATCGAGGTACATCACATTCAAGCCTAATTCCACCAATACTAGTCGTCTCGTTATAATTCTCATTCATAAGTTGGGCTTATCGATAAGTGGTTTCCATTTCGACTTATCGTCCAATCCAATGTCGATTACTAATTCTATAACAACAATTAATTAGGTATATCGTCCAGTCCTAAAGAGTGATCGATAAAAACTTCTTATCCGTAGCGTAATCTTCGCTACCTACGTTCATAAATCTTGAACTCTGTCAATGCATTCGTCTTCTCTTTTATTTCATATTACCAAGATTATTAATGTCAACACCCTTCTTCGTTCCTATCCCTTCCAATTGGACTTGACATGCTCCTTAAAGAGCACATTTCACCCTTTTGTTTCTTTCTACTTGGAACCAAGAGCTATTTTTATTCTTGCACTTCTTGATGATAGGTTCCCATCAGTTGTCTACAAGACCATCATCAACAACCTTTATCAAATGAGCATCTCCATTCTCTACACCCATGCATATACTCTTATCTTTCTTTATCACTTAATGGACCCTCTAGTATTGAAACCAAGTCGTTAACTGAAAAGACATTCTTGCGCTTATCAATTGTTGTAAACTCCATCGAATAATCCAAATTTTATATCATGAACACCCCCGTCCAATACTTCATTTTCCTTTTGAGCTCTCTTAATGGATCTTGCATCTATCATCTTTGTCGAAGCCATTATTAATAAGATCGAAGTCTTTTCGCCCACAAATGCAAGCCCAATTTCGTACTTCTTTGTAAAATCCGATGCTTGTAAGGCCATCTCCTTTCCTCGAGAACCATCATCTTATTCGCCCTAGAAAAATTCTTGTTCTATCCATTTGTTTCTCCCCAGAGTCTCCAATTTCACCTTGGCCTCATCGTTTAACTTGATCCACGAGAGTCCATTACCCGTTCCTATCCATCAATGAACGAATTAGGACACAACTATACTCATTAAGTCATTCTATCATTGCACTTATCCATTTCTCCACTTTGACTCTAAGGTTAGAACTTATCCTTTTACTTGCTTAAAGATCCACTTGGTAGTTAGGCTACCATACAACCATTATCAAATAATTTGTGGCAAATATCAATCTTGTGTCCTCAGAAAATATCATTTTCCTTCATCTTGATTTCCACCATAAGTTTATATTGTCTATGTCGATTTCTTTTCCATGCCAAGTTGATTTCTTTTCCATGCCAAATCGACTTCATAATCCTTTTCGTCTATCCAAAATAACCATTCATATAGGTTGATTCTCACTTCGCGCCTCTGCGACCCATAATTAAACCAACAAGTTTCAATCGTTTCATGGTCTCATGTAAGTTAATCCTCCTTAATTCCATCCACTTGATGGCAAGTATGTGGGGGATGTTTCCCTTGGCTATTTGTCCTTGACGAGCTATTTAACCATTGCCTTTACCTCCATTGCCACTTTCTAAGGTGTGACATCTTCAAGTTATTTCCTTGAAATCCAATTTTACCTAGCAAGGGAGGGTTAACTTATCCCTTGTCGACCAATCTTCCAAATCATGTCATGCTATCTTCATGGTCATTAAGATGGCCCTTCAGAATGTCTTCGGCAACCATTTCCACTGGCGTCGAATGATGCTAGGTTGCATAATCCAAAAGCACGTAATATTCCAAGCAACTCCTTAACTTGCTTTATTGCATTTGGAATTGATAGTTCTGAGTCAATTAAATGAAGTCTAGGAATGCATGAGTCAAGAACAATCCTTTGTGGACTCAGTGCTCCATCACCTTCATCAAGAAATCAACTTCAATTTCAATTTTCTAGATTCGTCCTTTTGATCCCTATAAGAGTTTCTTATCCCAAATATTTTATCAAGCTTAAACCAGACCTTATCCTCATAGACTATCATTGTCCAAGGTCATTCACTAAACCTTAATTCACACTTCCAAGTTCATACCTAAACCTGACAACCTTCACTTGCTGCCTTCCGAACCCATGTGTAATGGTTACACATTCATATTCAGGGCCTTTTGGTAAGAATTGATATCTACGACCATCAGGACAACGATATGGATTCAATCCTATAAACCTCAAGCATTCTTCACTTTATCTGATATCCAAGGAAATCCATCACAAAGAAGCAATATCATAATTCCAAAAGTGGATATATCAGACTATCCATCAAACCATGACGATGTCAGTTTATATCATACTATCACCAATCCCTGCAAATGTTCAAGCCTATAACTCTCAAGCATTATTCACTTCATCTTAAGTCCAAAAATGTCAATCTCAAAAGTCAACTCTATAATCCCAAAAGCAGATACATTAGGCTATCCATCTAATCTCACAATTCAAGCATACAAATGCACAATTACTCCCGACTCATTGTCCAGTGATATTGAATACAAAGAAGTGATTCCATAATTCGTAAGTTGTTATATCAGGCTGGTCATCAAACTTTGACAACGTCAGTTTATAACAATGCAATGACTAATCCATCAAGATCAACGCAAATATTTAAGCCTATGATCCACAATTGCCAATCCTTAGCAATCTTATATCCAAAATCATTCATAAAAGGCTAAATTCCAAGCTTCATGCTTCAAGCCTACTAGTAAGTAAATTACCCTTTCGACATGACGTCCAATTCACTTATTGATCATCAATGATATTTTCTATTAAGTAGCAAGCTACTATCAATCAAACAACAAGCACAAGTGATTGTGCTTGTAAGTTCTAAATGCGTTCGTACCTACTAACTACCTCGACCACTAGCACACCTTATCACTCCATTGAACCTAAGCTCTGATACCACCTAAAGCGGGATGTGGCATCCCAAGTACCTCCTAGCCTCCAGCTCCGATACCCAAAGCCTAGCTGTCAAATCTCCCAATCTGAAAAATGTTCCCACAACGTGTGTTAGCACGACGGCTAGCAAGAAAGACATTCTACTCCACCATATGGGTCCTAAGACTCCCTAAAACCAACTAAAAAGGACAATCATATAATCAAGGCATCAAGAGCAAGTAACAACGTCAATTCATATCATTAGACATCAGCAATATAAAGTAATGAGAATGCCAATGCAATATGGAATGATGTGCTCTTCAATCATCTCACCATCGCCAAGTCAATAGACTTGCGACCCCTACTCCAGGGCATCCACGACGCATGGTACGACTCTCCCCCGCACACAGCTCAAGATCCTCAAGTACGTACAAATCCCCGCACACAGCCCAGGGGCATCACGATGCGTGGTATGACTCTACTCCACACACAGCTCAGGGTCGTCAAGTCCATACAAATCCCAGCACACAGCTCAGGGGCGTTCCAACATACCAATGTCAATGCCCACAATGACAAGTACATGGAAAACAAATATCATAGCATTGAATTTAATCAAGCAAAGCACATGAGAAATGAATCATCAAGACCAAAAGACTACCACTTCCTCTCTTTGAAGCTCTCGGTCACCGAGGTTCTAGCCAATCAAATCACATTCTTATCAAGCTAAAGTAATCATAACTCGGTTCTTAAGCAGGGAATTTAAGCACTGCGCAGTTACGCAAGTTCTCCGTTTTAAATTAGAAAATGAGCTCCTAAAATCATCAAAGTTACGCGAGTTTTGGAACATTGTGTCAAGAAATATAGAATTGATCCCATCTAGAAAAATTGCAGTAATTCACACATTATAGAGGAAATCTGCCTTCGGTAAACCGATCGTAACTTCATAGAAATAGCTCTATTTCGTAGGGTTAAACAGTTCATAAAATTCTCAAAACTTTATATATTATAGTCCAAGATGTCCTCATAAACTTTGATGGGGGAAGTTGATCTAAATCATTCTTCAAAAATCAATGTAAATTCATGAACTATAAGGGGTCTTGGCTAAACTCACCAAAAATAGGTTAAGCCCGTGTGGTTCTAAGGAAATTATAAATATCAACTCAAATCCAAAAATTTTAAAATTAAATTACATTATAGCCAAGGATGTGACGAACAATTTTCATGAAGGAAAGTTAGTCAGATTCTCAACGTGTAGAGCTCGACAAAATTCACAACACAGGAAGCACAATCTAGATTCGAATTCCACAGATTGGGTTTCTTGACCTAAAACGTAATCCAAACTCCCTAGCATGGCGACAACACAATGAACACCTATCCTATACCAAGATTGGATGAATCTCTTACCTCGATGAAGCATTGAACCGGCTTGAAATTGCTCGATCTCCTCCGTGCTTCTTGGGAATTCATCGACCAGCTCCCTCTCTCTTGGTCTCTCTCTCACACTCGGTCTCTCTTGCTCTCTCTTGGTCGAATTAGGGGAAGAGTGAAGCCCTTTGCTTAATTTCTCAAGGCCATATATATAGATGAGAAGAAGAGAGAGGGGGTTTGTGCATGTTTGACAAGTGGCGGCCATATACAAGAGGTCTAATGGCCATTCACCAAGTGTCCCATTGCATGTGTTTTGTCCCCATTTTGCGCCACTTGTCCTTCAAGTTATTGCATGTTCTCCACTTGTCCTTCAAGTTATTGTATGTTCGCCATTTGTTGCATCCCCTCTTCCCTATTGGTCAATTTTTCCTTGTTGCCCAAGATAGAAAAGGGCAAATGATCCTTATGATCAATTGCATAGTAATTCTCGTAGGCTCTTCTCATCTAGCCGTTCCTTCTTAGCTCTATGTTCTCCAATTTAATTTAGTGAAAATCAAGCGATCTATGGTCACATCCATGTACACCAAGGTAGTAGAGAGAGGATCGTGCGTGGCCATATACAAGAATTCCTCGGGCATCCATAAACGATGTTGAATTTTCACGTCCTGCTATAGTCCCAGTAAAAATGACAATTTTTCATCGACTTTTTAGGCAATCAGACCTTATTTTCTTGTTCCTCATCGTCTTACGATCGCGTGGGAGAAAATAGTGCACAATTTGGACTCCGGACGACTTCGAACGAGCAGTTTTACTTTCGATGCATGCTGAAACCCGAAAATATGAGCTCTCGGGTCGGGTGACATTGCTGAGTTGTTTCCTCCCTAATTCTCTATCTTTCTCTCATTCAGTCGAAGGAAATGATGAGGGAAAGATGAAGATAAGCAACTTCTTCTTGCATGTCTTAAGAGGTTCTTCTTTTGACACTTGTCTTTCATCCCATAATATGAGGACTTCTCATATACCACTTTGCACTACCCCAAGTGGTCAAATGTCCAATACAAAGGTTTGCTTATTCCCAAGGTTGCTCATCCAATCAATTTTCATGCATAAAAATTGATGATGCCATCTTGCATTACCCTCATTGGTCGAGTTCCCTTGGCTAGATTGTGTTAAGATCTTAGACCAATGATTTTCATTGCATTTTCCCTAAGCAATTTCGACCAATGCCCTTTCATGCAATAGGAGACAATGCCGCCACTTGTCCTTGCCCCTAATGGCCGACTATCTCTTGCAAGATCTTGATGGGACTAAGAGCCAATGATTGGCCATCTTTCCTTGCTAATTCCCAATGCTATTCGACCACTAGCATTTCATGCACATGGAATGATCTTGCCAAGTGTCCTTACCCCTATTGCTCCCCAAGTCCTTGAGAATTAATTCCATTAAGCCAAGCTTATACTAATAATCGTAGATCCTTGATTGATCGACCAATACCTCAATTACTTGGTCACTAAGCTTGATCCAATGGTGACTAAAGTCTCTCAATTCTCGGCCATGGCTAGATCCATTAAATTCCTATTTTCCAATCAACTCCACTTAATAGCAATATGATTCTTTAGACTATAATTCTAGACTAATGTACCTTAGTCCTTGAATTCGAAATTCTTCAATTGATCTATTTAAATTTGAATTGTTGCCATAATTTTCTTCAATGTACACGGACATTCCCTTTATTATCACTTGAGCCTTAACGAATCCAAAATCTATAAATTCCGCTCACTTCCACATATGTCGCCTTGACACCTCATGGCCTCATTGTTAATCCAATATATTAAGGTCTCGAATTCTTGTTCCTATTGTCAATTCTCTAATCCCTTTCGGATATCCTTGCTCATTAGGAATCTCGTAAACGGGGGATGCCACAAAATGGCCATTAATTAGCCATCTTATCAAATTGACCAAGAGTGTATTACTGGGGTGGAAGAGCTCTCTCTCTCTCTCTCTCTCTCTCTTTGTTCACTTGGCCGGCCACCATCTCCCACCATCTTCCTCTTCTTCATTTTGCTCTCGGCCGAGCAGTGTTCCTCGCGGACAGGAAAAAACTGGCTCACTATTTTGGCCATAACATTGTCGTCCGACATCGGATTGAGGTAAAACCACCTCCATATTAAAGCTTATCGTCGTGTCATTCTAATAAGATATTATATGCTTAATTTGGCCCAGTCATTTGTTCCATAGGTCTGTTTAAGTGGACAAAGGTCAGAATCTGACCCTGATTTAGAGAGGCTGCGTTTTTGGGGGCTTTCGGACTTCAAATGACATCACATTTTCGGTGTGATATTAATAACATATAACACTTGAGTTGGCTGAGCAGAAATGATAATTTTATTGGAGGTTTAGAAGGTTTTCATGGCTGATTGTGGAAGATCAAAACTGACCAGATTCTGATCATGTGAAGGCGGTGAAGAAACCGGGCTGTTGGAAGGTCTTGCGGACTTACTTTGCATCGAAACTCTTGGTGAGCTTCCTAAACACCTAAGTTGAGATATTAGTGAGTTAAACTCGTGAGAAATTTGGACCTAGGATAGAAATATGGACTGGTTATGCGGGATAGGCTTAAACCGGTTCTGTTTTGGATGACGTTCTTTGTGTACCGATTCTGTTGGGGGCTGACATAAGATTGTTTTGACTTCAAATTGACTCAAGGGACTACCTATAATATTGATTAAGGTCTTAGTGGAAAGTAAGTGAAGTGGATTGGGATTTAAAAGTGATTTAAGGACTAATTTGGGCGCGAAACATTCGAGTTATATTCTTCCCTATAAGTTTCTGTTTGAACCGAATACATAAAGGGTTCATGGTGATGTCGACGTGTATTTGATCAATTGTTAAGGCATCCTGAGTTGCCATTTTTTTGGTGATCGAGAGAATGGTTTAATGAAAGTGAAGTTCGATTGTTTCAAATCTGAAATTGAGTGGATTTTGACTCGACATTAATGAACTTCCTAGGACGGTACGCGGTTCTCATTTGACTGTGATCTTGAGGATTGAGAAAGCTTGTTCGGTGTGGATTTTTGCTAATTGCTTGAGGTAAGTTATGCCTAAACCTTTATTAGGATGTTAGGTTACTAAAGGACGAAGCTTTGAGTTGGAATGAAAGGTTTTATGGACTGATTTTGTGAGAGGCACGATGAAACCCAAATCTGCCCTGTTTTGGCAAGTTGTGCTTGATTGATTTATGGCATGAGGAACTATGAAATCAATATAATTTTGAAGAGTCCTAATCTGGTAGTGGAATGTGGTTGAACCTCTTGGCATGTTTTATAAAAATTTCCATTTTAATTGAAGTGTAATGAGGGGCAAGGATGACTAATCAAGTCTCGAATGGAGATTTTGAAATTGTGGCTGATGTCAAGTATATATATGATGCTTGTTTTCTTATTGAGAATTTCGTAATGTGGAACGTGTTTTGTCTAGTGAGGGACGTTTGAAATGAATGCCTCGAGTAGGCGATGAACTGCTTGATTTCATGAGTTGTTCTTGAATGAATGATTTTGAGGTGAGAATTATTTTCTTTGAACAAAAATTTGAGGCTGCTTTATAATTGGAAATTTTATGAATAAATGGCATGTGGGATCGTCGAAGAAATCATAAGTGCACTGGCGTGTGGGATCGCCGAGAATTATAATTTGGCTAACGTATTGGGAGGGAGCTACTCCCATTTGACTTGACGAGGTCGTGCGGCTAGAGAGACCCATACTGACATGATTCACCTAGATTGAAAATGGGTGTCAAGAGTCGTATGGTGACCGAATCATCTCTAGGTCCGGATGCGAGAGTCTCATATGTACCGACGGGTCATATGGAGACCGAATCATCTCGCAGCCCCAAAGTATGCGGCCTAGGAATGGGCGGATGTGGAAAAATCTATTTCCCAAAAAAAAAAAATCAAGAATGATTTTTAGAAATTGATTATGCCTCATGTTTTGAGATGGCGTCGAGTTCTTGCTTTTGATTGAAAACCCTGCCATTGTACGAACCTTAGAGTTATCGTGATTTTTCTTAACTGAGTCATGCTGTTTTGAGAGTATTGAAATGCCAAGTTTTTGTCGAGTACCCTGTTTTACCATGCTAATACTTTTATACCCCAAAATACCCCATTTTTCAAAAGTGTCTGAAGGTACTGGCAGCCTAGTTTAGGGTTAGGTTTGACTTACTGGGATTATATATCTCACCCCGTCGTGGGACAATATTTTTCAGGTCTCATGCTATGGAAACTCGAGGAATGCCATGAGTGAGATTTGAAGACTGAATTGGAGGAAGTGTTTATGCACCTTTTGTGGCCTTAGGGATTATACAAGAAATTATGGGTTTAAAATTTTAACCTTTGACGTATGATAGATCTTAATGGGAAGCCTACCCTTTTGACTTAAGTCATCTTGTGTTGTTTTATTTGATATGGAGATGTTCTCGCTTTCATATGCATGCTTCATATATGTTTGTAAGTTTTGGCCGTTGGTTCCTGGGAAATCATCAAAGATGACGGCGAAGGTGGGATGCTCACGTGTCGCTGGGCTCGGGGCGTGACTTCCACGTTTAAGTGGTATCAGAGCAAGGTCAGCTCGATCCAATTTGATTGAGACTTAGAGTGATAAGGAGTGATGACTTGATGACGATTAGATAGTGAGACCCTTATGATTAAGTATTGATTGCTGAATCTCGAGGATTATAGGCTTGAACTCGTGTTGCACTTTAATGGCTATATTATCGATCTCGATTGATGAATTTGAGTGGTGATATGATTGAGATTCACGAGGAAGCAAACAGAAGTCGAGGAGCAATAAGCATGGATGTGAAGTGTAAGTGTGTTTGAAGTTAATAGAGGATTGCTTATGAGTAAAGGGTCGATTTGATTTTATGATCATGATTGTGACTTTGAGGTATATGGTTGATCCTAGGCAATTGATCCGTGAGATGGTCATTTGTGGAACTAGAAATCTTCTGTTGATAACAGTTGATCTAGAAGTGAATGTGATATGATGAGTAGTGAGGACGATCATTCAGTGCATGCGCTTGTGGCATTGAAATGAAAGTTGATGAGGGTGAATGCATGAGCTTATCATTATTAGACTTGATAAGCTGTCACTTGGTATAGACAAGCTGATGGGATACCTATAAACCGTAATGAAGCATGTTATGGGACGTGTAGAATGGGACTCTCTTAGTAGATGTATAACTTAGGACAACCTACAACGACCAGGTCTGATGAGGGCGGGGAGTGTACGTCGGGACAGAGAGGTTCGGACAAGGAGCGGCTCCTGGCAGGCTTCTAAGATAGCAAGGAGGCAGGAATGACCCAAGTCATAAATTGAAAGAGAGAGTCTAGGTATCGGATTGAGTCTAATTTTGGTTAAGAGATGTATTGCACCAAGGTGATCCTCAAAGTGAATTTTCAAAATTTCATGGCATATGTGATTGACATGGTTAGGAGCTTCGTACATGGCAGTGGATGATGTTTGAAAAAAAAAATTAAAAAAAATTAACGCTTGTGCTTGGCCTGTATGGCGAGTCTTAGCATTGAATGCCGTTGGGTGATGTCTTTTGAATGTGAGAAAGCCTGTTGAGTTATTGCTAAGTTGCAGATACATCTGGACTTAAGGTGTGAACGTTTGACGCTTTAATTTGTGCCTCGAGAGTTTACCTGATATTAGCCTAGTTGAGTTTTGGCCTTTGCCTAGTAATTGGCGAATAGCTGAGAAATTACCTAGTTAAGGCTAGCTTGATGAGTAGTTACTGATGAAGGATGATTAGAAATCCATGAATAATTGGCGATTGATTGAGGATTTGCCTAGAACCATTGGGTGGTTGCTTGCCTATGATAGATGATAAGATGATCAGCCTGAGACTGCTAGATTCGAGAGGATGACTCACGTCTTTAATTCCTGGAGGGAATTGTAGTGGTTCAAGTGCCCTAAGAACTTAATGAGGTCGAACGACTAGAGTATGGTCACTAGAGGAGCATTGGCTCGAGTATGCAAGATATGAGAGGACTCTAGAAATTGAAAAGAGTCGTGAGAACTGAGTAAAGATGAACAATTGAAGTATGAGCACTAGAAGAACATTTGGTTCAAGTTGGAAAAGTGCGCGAGACCCAAGAAATGAAGGGGTTGTGAGAACTTGAATGGAAATAGGAACCTAAAAGGTGTGAGTAGACTCAAGAAGGAGCTACCATTGTTGCCAAAGTCACTGAGGTGACTGATGCTAATACTGATGAATTAAGTGATGGAAGTCATGAGGAAGGTGACTCTAAGAATATTGGTTCTTAAATGGGAAATGTGGAAAAGAACCACGAGAGCTTTGAATAGCTTGTGAAGTAAATCATGAGGTTGAGATTGACTGAGGTTCGATGGAAAAGATGATCCCGAAACTGCCTTTCTCTGGATCGAGAACTTGGAAAGGAACCTTAGGGATACTGAGTCCACTGAAGAAATGAAGTAACTTTGGCAATTGTTAACCTTAAGAGGCTGCTGATGACTGGTGAAAGGTCACCAAAGGAGGAATCTCCTTGAAGGCATGGTGCCTAATTGAATTGCCCTGTCAAATTGACTGACGAGAGGTACCTTTCTAATGCTACTCGGGAGCGAAGGTTGCCTGAACTCCGATAACCTTGTAGGGACCTGAGGAAGGTCGACCACTATGAGACAGAGTTCTCAAGGTCGTCGAAATGTATTAAGGGTGGTTAATGACCCTTTGAATGAGACGTAAAGTCCTTGAGTGAATTGAGGCTTGGAAGCCTTATGGCTAGTTATTATTCCTAATTCTGAGGAACAATAATGGATCCTAAGTGGATGGTTGGAAGAGGTGTAAGTAAGAGCATTATCGCTCATGGATTACGAGTAAGGAAATTTTCATTTATGGAACATAGAACGAGCCTGTAAGGAATGGTCGTTACCTTGGCATAAGGCTTATGGTGATTAACCTTTTGCTGTCATGAAAAATATTAAGGAGACTGATGTGTCAGTCTATCGGACCTTGTTGATTCTAATGAGATTAGTTGAGATCGAACTGGAACCAATAGAAGTGGAGATTTTGAGTCGTTGTCCCTAAAAGATATGGCGTTGTTATTAAGGACGATGGACCATGAGATGGTCGTTGATGGAAAGAAAAGTAAACGGACTTGATAGTCCTAGCTGCTCGTGATTCTAATGGATGGTTGAGCAAGTAAAAAGGGCTGCTCGGTTTATGACTGTAAGGTGGCTTGATTTAATTTGATTCAAATATCCAAGGTGTGGATTTATGGAGACTAAGGAGGAATTTCGACCCCTTAGGACCTTGTCACTTGAGGTGACTAAGTTATTGGGAAAAGAACGTCGAATGTGGTGGCATCTGAATCTTGGAGTAAAGGTACTGCTGTGCATAGGCTTTGAGATTGACGTCTTATAGAATGAGAAAGACGAGGTGGATTCGAAGTAAAAGAATGCCACTGAAGTATATAGCTTCCTTAATAGGGTAAGAAACCTTAGTGTGGAAGGAAGAGAAAATCCTAAGTATTTTGGTGTTAAGGTTGAACGCCTGGATTAAGGATGTAGACGCAAAGCTTGAATGACTTCTGAGAATTAAGTCTGAGAGACTTGTCTTGTGGACAATGTTGGATTCTGAGATAATGTCGACTTTCAGTCGAATGGCTTGAATTGAGACAAAGTCGCATTGGTTGGTTATGGAATCCAGCAGGTATGACACTGATGCTTCCTAAGGAAAGAATGACAAAAATGAACAAAGTGCTGCATGGTTTAATTGGGGATCCATGGAAGCCGAGAAAGTCAAAACATATGCTCTCAAGTGGATGGTGTAAAGGACAGTTGGAATAATTCGACACTTGGTAGTGAGGAAACCGATGACGATCAAATCGAGTACTCAAGAAATAATTGGATTGATTATTACTGCCTTGAGAGACGATGGTCGGATTCACTCAAGGAGTCATGAAGAACACGAATGGCCTTTGAAAAGTATCATGTAGATCTTAAGGAAACACTCACTGTATGCTACGAGCAATGAATACGAGTTTCAGCTGGTTAAGGTGGTGTTTCTTAAGTCGTGAATTTTCTGGGAAATGGAATACTTGAGGAGGTAACAAACGATGGTGGATTGACTAAGGCTAACGAGAGTTGCTGAGGCTTGAGGTTTCCTAAGTCTGATGGATCGTAATGGAATGCTATAGATGTTCTGGGAAGAGTTCCCAGAAGAGTTATTCCATTAAAGAAACGGAATAAGGACAAGATGTAGCATGAGTGGATGAACAAACATGAAAAGAAAATTCCAAGGAATTAAGCCTAGTTGGTGACCGCGCCAATATGAGTACTTCCATTGGAAAGTGAAAAGATCATGAGAATCATAACGACGTGTTGTAGAAAGAAAATTTGAGGCGTAACAAGTCGATCTGAAATGGCACTGCGTGTACGTCGTGACAGTAAGATCCTATGAGTAGGAATACCCCATGCATGATTGGAATTGATATACAACCGCCCTTGTGGCGAAGTTTGGGAAACCTTGGAGTTTCATGGATAATGAAACGTGTCCATGAACAAAAGGGAAGCTTAGAGAGAGAATCTTATGAGAAGTTCATATGAAGAATCATGGCATATATTGGAATAGCACGAAAGTATGTCAAGACCTACATTGGT
Source organism: Rhodomyrtus psidioides (assembly GCA_021437785.1). Lineage (NCBI taxonomy): Eukaryota > Viridiplantae > Streptophyta > Magnoliopsida > Myrtales > Myrtaceae > Rhodomyrtus > Rhodomyrtus psidioides. The sequence continues at coordinate 206,608 of JAILYB010000005.1, read as the reverse complement.
ATTAGAAATGTAACGAATGGAAGAGAAGGAAACCAAGTACATGGTTGGAAGTTGACGCGTGCCATTGAGGGAAAGTATAACCATTGCAAGTGATGGATTAATTAGTCGTCGGAGAAACTTGAATGTAATCAAGGAATGACTACTAAGGATTCAATTATGGGTTTGCCTTGGTAATTGAGGAGGCTATAGTTCAATTTGGGCAATCGAGGTTAAGCTAATGGAACTTGTGTGTCCCCGACGATACGAAAGGACAACGTATGGATTAAAGGATTATGCATGAAAGGTGGAAACACCTAAGAGTACGATTTCATGATGGTCTAATAATAATCGTGATAGAAAAAGACCTTGAGTCTACTACGACGTCTAGGAAAAGCCTTTCGACAAGGAATTTGAAAAGCAAGGGTTACATTATGTTGCGTGTATTATTCGCGGACCAGCTGACAAATTGAAAGGAAAGTTCTAATGCTCGAGAGTGTACCACCAACCAAGGTTATGAATGTCGAAGGAGAATAGATAAAAACAGGCACATGCTGGGGACGAAGGGAAACAAGTCCCGGAGGAAGAGAACTTTTACCAAAAAGAGGGCAAATGGGAACGTCTATTAATGGGAGGAGTTATCTTGGAAAAGTGAGTATGCGATGAGGCGTCAGTACCTCATGAGATTGGATAATTGGAAGATTTCAAATTTCGAGGACAAAATTTCTTTAAGGGGGGAAGAATTGTGACAGTTTGAATTCCGACCCCTCTCGAGGCTATTGAATGGAAGGATATCAATCGTGTATTTCAGTCATAACTCGCTTGAAGTTGGCTACTCTCGAGTTAACTGACCAAAAGGGAAAGACTAACGCGGAGATGGGTACGTGGACCTGGGGGATTTGAATGAGAAATGTCACTTTGACTATAAGGATTGTCGAGGAAATATTTTGGGCCAGCAGAGATCGATCTAAGAACGATCATGGAATATCTTGCTAGCGTTATACGTTGGGACGCGGGTGATTCCGCTTAACCAATGTGTGATTTGTGAGAATTTCCTAAATCGGATTCCGATGATCAGGACCGCAGGAGCTACAGATAAACCCTCGCAATTACATGACAACCAAAGTTGCCACGGCTTAAGAATAATCCCAAGGTCGATACGAGTAGCGCCTGCAAGAGTCGCCCGTCGGTTTGAGATAAACTGGAATTACAGTCGACGAGAGTTCGACATGAAATTGGATCTCGAGATTGGGTATTGGACATTGAGGAATTCCAATATTTGAATTGAAATGGACGTTGTCTCATCGAGGGTAGTTTATACTAGAAAAATGAAATTTCGGACGAAAAGTGCCAAATGACCATTTTGCCCCTCGACCTTTGGCTTTGCCTTAAGAAATTTAGAAGGTCATTTTGGTCATTTAATCCTCTATTTGGCTGCCAAAATGATAAGATCAAGTGGTCAAATAAAGTCAAAGTCAATGAAACAACCAATGGGGGGTTGCCAAGTGCCAACCAAAGGAGAGACCAAGCATTAAATGGCCATTAATTAGCCATCTTATCAAATTTACCAAGAGTGTATTATTGGGGTGGGAGAGCTCTCTCTCTCTCTTCACTTGGCCGGCCACCATCTCCCACCATCTTCCTCTTCTTCATTTTACTCTCGGCCGAGCAGTGTTTCGGTCATAACTTTGTCGTCCGATATCGGATTGAGGTAAAAACACCTCCATATTAAAGATTATTGTCTTTTAGTTCTAATAAGGTATTATAAGCTTAATTTGGCCTAGCTATTTGTTCCGTAGGTCTATTTAAGTGGACAATGGTCAGAATCTGACCCTGTTTTAGAGAGGCCGCGTTTTTGGGGGTTCCTGAACTTCAAATGACTTCAAATTTTCGGTGAGATCTTCGTAACATCTAATAATTGAGTTGGATGAGCAGAAATGATAATTTTATTGGAGGTTTAGAAGGTTTTCATGGCTGATTGTGGATGATCAAAACTGACCAGATTCTGATCATGTGAAGGCGGTAAAGAAACCGGGCTATTAGAAGGTCCTGAGGAGTTGCTTTGCATCAAAACTCTTGGTGAGCTTCCTAAACACCAAAGTTGAGATATTAGTGAGTTAAACTCTTGAGAAATTGGGACCTATGATCGAAATATGGACTGATTATGCGGGATAGGCTTAAACCGGTTCTGTTTTGGATGATGTTCTTTGTGTACCGATTCTGTTAGGGGCTGATATAAGAGTGTTTTGACTTCAAATTGACTCAAGAGAGTACCTATAATGTTGATTAAGGTGTTAGTGGAAAGTATATGAAGTGGATTAGGATTTAAAAGTAATTTAAGGACTAATTTGGGCGCGAAACATTTGAGTTATATTCTGCCCTATAAGTTGCTATTTGAACCGAATACATAAAGGGTTCATGGTGATGTCGACGTGTATTTGATCAATTGTTAAGGCATCCTGAGTTGCCATTTGTTCGAGAGATTGGTTTAATGAAAGTGAAGTTCGATTATTTCTGATCCGAAATTGAGTGGATTTTGACTCGACATTGATGAACTTCCTAGGGCGGCACACGGTTCTCATTTGACTGTGATCTTGAGGATTGAGAAGGCTCGTTTGGTGTAGATTTTTGCTAATTGCTCGAGGTAAGTTATGCCTAAACCTTTATTAGGATGTTAGGTTACTAAAGGATGAAGCTTTGAGTTGGAATGAAAGGTTTTATGGACTGATTTTGTGAGAGGCACGATGAAACCCAAATCTGCCCTGTTTTGGCAAGTTGTGCTTGATTGATTTATGGCATGAGGAACTATGAAATCAAGGTGATTTTGAAGAGTCCTAATCTGGTAGTGGAATGTGGTTGAGCCTCTTGGCATATTTTATAAAAATTTCCATTTTAATTGAAGTGTAATGAGGGGCATGGATGACTAATCAAGTCTCGAATGGAGATTTTGAAACTGTGGCTGATGTCAAGTATATATATGATGCTTGTTTTCTTAATGAGAATTTTGTAACGTGGAACGTGTTTCGTCCAGTGAGGGACGTTTGAAATGAATGCCTCAAGTAGGCGATGAACTGCTTGATTTCACGAGTTGTTCTTGAGTGAATGATTTTGAGGCGTGAATTATTTTCTTTGAACGAAAATTTGAGGCTGCTTTATAATTGGAAATTTTATGAATAAATGGCGTGTGGGATCGCCGAGGAAATCATAAGTGCACTGGCGTGTGTGATCGCCACTGGTGTGTGGGATTGCCCAGAATTATAATTTGGCTAACGTATTGGGAGGGAGCTACTCCCATTTGACTTGACGAGGTCGTGCGGCTAGAGAGTCCCATACTGACATGATTCATCTCGATTGAAAATGGGCGTCGAGAGTTGTATGGTGACCGAATCATCTCTAGGTCCAGACGCGAGAATCTCATATGTATCGACGGGTCATATGGAGATCGAATCATCTCGCAGCCCTAAAGTGGGCGGCCTAGGAACGGGCGAATGTGGAAAGATCTATTTTCCGAAAACAAATCAAGAATGATTTTGATAAATTGATTATGCCTCATGTTTTGAGATGGCGTCGAGTGCATGCTTCTGATTGAAAACCCTGCCATTGTACGAACCTTAGAGTTATCGTGATTTTTCTTAACTGAGTCAAGCTGTTTTGAGAGTATTGAAATGCCAAGTTTTTGTCGAGTACGCTGTTTTACCGTGCCAATACTTTTATACCCCAAAATACCCCATTTTTCAAAACTTCCTGGAGGTACTGGCAGCCTAGTTTAGGGTTAGGTTTGACTTTCTTTGATTATATATCTCACCCCGTCGTGGGACAATATTTTTCAGGTCCTAGGCTATGGAAACTCGAGGAATGCCATGAGTGAGATTTGAAGACTGAATTGGAGGAAGTGCTTATGCACCTTTTGTGGCCTTAGGGATTGTACAAGAAATTATGTGTTTAGAATTTTAACCTTTGACATATGATAGATCTTAATTGGAAGCGTACCCTTTTGTCTTAAGTCATCTTGTGTTGTTTTATTTGATATGGAGATGTTCTCACTTTCGTATGCATGCTTCATATATGTTTGTAAGTTTTGACCATTGGTTCCTAGGAAATCATCAAAGATGACGGCGAAGGTGGGATGCTCGCGTGTCGCTGGGCTCGGGGCGTGACAGTCCTGGTCATCGGAATCCGATTTAGGAAATTCTCGCAAATTACACATTGGTTAAGCGGAATCACCCGCGTCCCAACGTATAACGCTAGCAAGGCATCCCTCGATCATTCCTAGACCGATCTCTGCTGGCCCAAAATATTCCCCTCGACAATCCTTATGGTCAAAGCCCCATTTCTTATTCGAATTTCCTAGGTCTACGTATTCGACTCCGTGTAGTCTTTCCCTTTCGATCAGTTAACTCAAGAGTGGCCAATTCCGAGCGAGTTACCACTGAAATACACCGATCGATACCTTCCCAATCCATGGCCTCGAGAGGGGTCAGAATTCAGAATGTCACAGAAGCAATGATGGTGCTAAAATGCTTGATGAATTGACGGTAAAATGAAGCCAGGCTATGGAAACTATGAATATCACGTATCGATGTTGGTACCGGCCAGCTTAAGATCGCCTCCACCTTGCTAGGATCCATTTTGATGCATTCCTTAGAGACAACATAGCCCAAGAAATAAGGCTATCGGTAAAGAAGTGACACTTCTTTAGGTTGGCATACAATTTTTGTTCTCGCAGAACCTTGAAAACTTATCGAAGATGCTCCAAGTGTTGCTCTTGTGTCGAACTATAGACAAGAATGTCATCGAAATAAACGACAACAAAACTCCCAATAAATGATTTAAAAATATAATTCATGAGGCGTATAAATGTACTAGGAGCATTAGAGAGGCCAAAAGGCATAACCATCCATTCATAGAGGCCATCTCTAATTTTAAAAGCAATTTTCCATTCGTCTCCAGCTCTCATTCGGATTTGATGATACCTACTCCGAAAATCAATCTTAGAGAAAATAGTAGCGCCATGGAGTTGATCGAGAAGATCATCGAGCTGAGGAATAGGAAAGCGGCATTTGATGGTAATTTTATTTACCGCTCTACTGTCGATGTACATATGCCATGAACCATCCTTCTTTGGTACAAGAAGGGTAAGGACAACACAAGGACTCATACTTTCCCTTACCATACCTTTAGCCAAGAGCTCATCGACTTGTCGCTGCAGCTCTTCATGCTCTTTTTGACTCATTCGATAAGCTGTCTTGTTAGGAATAACGACTCCCGAAACAAAATCGATACAATGCTGGATATCTCTAATAGGTGGTAGACTAGGTGAAATTTCTTCCGGAACAACATCTGAAAATTCTTGGAGTAGAGGTGTTACCTGAGTAGGAACATCGTAATGTTCTTCATTATCCTCTAACACCACAAGAGCATATGTCTCCATCGTTGATAACATCACGCACCTTTCCATGAGAGGTACATCAAGTGTGAAAAATGTTGTTACGATGCCATGTACCATCTCCATCGGGAATAGCATTCAAGATTCAACGAATGATTAGAGACTTTCTGTCACGCACCACTTACCGTCAGCAGCTCATGATATTCCAACAAGCTGGCCAAGGAATAAAATCCGAGGAACCACACGGCCTAAATGAAATGAAATGAAATGCACAAGCGGAAGGAAACAACACCCTGACAATTATACAAAATAGGAATTTGGGACACAAGAAAGCATGCACGTTCATATACATAACATACATGGAACTTGTACAACGACAGTGGAAAAATCCTAGCCAAAATTTCGTAAACCAGGCTGGGTAGGTACTCAGGCTAATATAAATAGGCTAGTTTGCAAACCTAGGTTAAGCCTCACACCAAAATTCGTTCATACCCCAAACATGACCACGACATCTCTCTATCCTAAAGAACCGCTCGAGCTGTCGCTTCCTTCGGCTTCGTCTTCATCTGGGACATAATCTGAAAACATTTCAGATGGCACCTCTTCAGAAATGTCCTATGTATCTTCTTCGGTCTCCTCTTCAAGGCTTTCTGCTTCGTCGGCGGAAATCTCTATATAATTCTTGTACTCGTCGGAATGGGGTGACTTTGACTCATCCAAAGGACCCATCAAGTTGCTATGTCCCAATCGACGATACCACGCCACAAAACGGTGAGGTTGCAGCTCTGCCTTTCCTTCATCTACCCATACTGTCATTTTCTTCCACATATAAACAATTCCCCTTTTTGCAGGGAATTCATCCAAAGAGACGATCATTTACTTTGGATCACCTAGTCTTATCGGTAGCATACCTAAGGTTTCGGGTCTAAAAAATATGTCCCACTACGGGTTGAGATTTACATCCCAGCAAGTGAAACCCAACCTAAACAAAACCACTAGTCCCACCAGACAACACAAAATGCAGGGAATTCAGCAAGCAAATGCATATGGCAATTCATCATCATTTATCACAGAATAATTTGGCATATCAAATCATTAACGAACACACCACATGCTATAGGACCCAAGCTTCACACATTAGCCCAAAACAAACATATTGTCTTCAATGTGACAACCATTTAATCATCGCGAGGGCCCATGGCCGCGATGTATCGCCAGGGCTCCAAGCCAAATCATCGCCAGGGCCCACGGTTGTGATGTAATTCACCTGGGCATCACAGCCAATTTCAATAACAATAACAGGGCCCATGGCCAATTCAATAGCAATGACAGGGCCTATGGCCAATCTCAATAACAATAATAGGGCCAACGGCCAATCTCAATAACAATAATAGGGCCCACGGGCAATTCAATAGCACACGATCAATCACCATGCTTTTATCGCACAATCACGCTACACCAAACGACTATCCAGTAGCATCCTAGGGTTCAAGTAAGGGTTTAGGAACCACTTACCGTGATTAATCAGCAAAAATCTACACCAAACGAGTCTCCTCTATCCACAAGATCACAGCCAAACGAGAATCACGTGCCGTCTTAGGAAGTTCATCAATGTCGAGTCAAAATCCACTCAATTTCGGATTAGAGACAATCGAAATTCACTTTCATTAAATCATTCCCTCGATCATCAAACAAATGGCAACTCAGGATGCCTTATCAATTGATCGAATACACGATAACATCTCCATTACTCCTCCATATATTCGGTTCTTGCTACAATTTAAAGGGTAGAATATATATCTCAAAGTTCCATATACCAATTAGCCCTTAAATCACTTTTAAATCCCAATCCACTTCACAGACTTTCCACTAACACCTTAATCAACATTATAGATAGTCCCTTGCATCAATTTGAAGTCAAAATACCCCTCTAACAGCCCCCAACAAAATCGGTACAAATAGAACATTATCCAAAACATAACCGGTTTGAGCCTACCCCGCATAATCGGTCCATATTTCGATCCTAGGTCCCAATTTCTAATGAAATAAATTCGCTAGAACCTCAACACAAGTGTTAGAGAGGCTCACCAAAAGTTTCGATGAGAAACAACACTTTGAAGACCTCCAATCAGTTCGGTTTCTCCTTGGTGAGCGGCGATCAGTTTTCTGCACGATAAAAGCCACTCAAGGTCAGCCATGAAAACACCTTAAACCTCCAATAAAATTGCCATTTCTACTCAGTGAGCCTGAGTACTATCAGTTATAGAGTTCCCACAAAAATTTCGGAGTCATTTGAAATTTCTAAGAGGGTATACGGTGGCCCTATACCCTCTTAGAAATTGATGCAAATACTTATCCAAATGAAGAAATTTCAATTGGAGCTTGTTAAGGACACATAGACCTTACCTCTGGTGGTCGGAGGTGGCAAGGCGGCGACGGGAGGGGCTGATCGTGGAGGCCGAACAGAAGGGCAGAAACTTGTCTTTCTGGGCATTTTTCGATAAGGAGGAAAAGAGAGAAAAATTCAAAGGAAATGAAAGAGGGAGACTATCTATGGCTCAAGGGGCAGATTAAGGGATGTCTCACACATATAATTGAGGTTAAAATTGACAAGATGTGATTAGGTGGGTAACAAATGCCTAAGGCCTTCTAAGAATGACTTCATTGACTTCTTGCACATAATTTTCAGCAGCCCTCATGGTGTAGGAGAAATGACCATTTTGTCCTTCCAAATTTCTTAAGGTAAATGAAAAAGGTTGAGGGGCAAAATGGTCATTTGGCACTTTTCATCCGAAAATTCAATTTTCTCATTTTGAATGGCCATTGGCGAGAAGACGTCAAATCCTTTTCCAATTTTGTAATTCTTCATTTTCAATTGCCAATTTTAAGCTTCCATTTCGTGATCAGTCGTCTGTTGATCGTAACTTTAGTTTATCTCGAACTAACGGGCGGCTTTTGCAGACGTTATGCGTATCGACTCTATGACTCTCGTCACACTTAGGACGACTCAGGATAAGACGACTTTGGTAGTCATGTAAATTACGAGGGTTCATTACTAGCTCCGACGGTCTCGATCGTCACAGTTCGATTTAGGAAAACTTCGCAAATTATACATTGGTTATACGGCATCACCCGTGTTCCAATCGTATAACGCTAGAAATGGATTCCTTTATCGTTATCAGATCGGCCTTTATTAGATCTACATGTCCCTCAGCAATCCTTATGGCCAAAGCGTCATTTTCCACTTCGAGTTTCCTAGGTTCACGTACCTTGTCAGGCGTTAGCCTTTCCCCTTGGGTTAGTCTACTCTAGATTGATCAGATCCGAGCGGGATATAACTGAAATACATCGATAGATTGTTCTCATTCAACAACCTCAAAATGACAGAAAATTCAGAATGTTACAATTCTTCCCCCCTTACATAAATTTCGTCCTCGAAATTTACAATAACCCCAATTAACTAAACAAATGGAGGTACTGACGTCTCATTGCTTCCTCACTTTCCCATGTGGCACCTTCCGTTCTATGATGCTCCCAAATCACTTTGACTAGTGGAATCGTCTTATTTCTCAGGACTTGCTCCTTCCGATCCTCAATTCTTGCTGGCTTTTCCACATAAGACACCTTGTCATCCAGTTCAATAGTCTCAAAATCCAAAACATGCGTCGGATCTAGCTCATACTTCCTTAGCATCGACACATGGAATACATTGTGCGCTTGCGACAAACTTGTAGGCAAAGCGAGTCGATAGGTCAAAGTTCCAATTCGTTCTAAAATCTCAAAAAGACCTATGTATCTCGGACTCAGTTTCCCTTTGTTTCCGAATCGTGATAACCCTCGCATCGGTGATACTTTCAAAAACACATGGTCTCCAACCTGAAATTCCAGGGATTTACGTCTTTTATCAACATAGCTTTTCTGACGACTCTGTACCTTTTTCAACCTTTCTCTAATAATCTTAACTGCCTCAACTGATTGTTCCACTAACTCAGGGCCGGTTATACTTCTTTCTGCAACTTCACCCCAACACACTAGAGTTCTACAGGTTCTACCATACAAGGCTTCAAATGGTGCCATTCCGATACTCAGCTAGTAGCTGTTATTGTAAGCAAACTCCACTAGATGCAGTTGATCCTCCCATCCACCCTTAAAATCTATCACATAGGCTCGTAACATATCTTCTAGTGTCTGAATTGTTCTTTCCGATTGTCCATCAGTCTGTGGATGATAAGATGTACTAAATTGCAATCTAGTTCCCAAAGCCTCCTGAAGACTCTTTTAGAAATTCGCCATAAATTTGGGATCTCGGTCCGACGTAATAGTCACTGGAACTCCATGCAACTGCACAATCTGATGCATATACAACTCAGCGTACTTATCCATCGCAAAATCCTTTCGCATGGGTATAAAATGTGCGGACTTTGTCAATCTGTCCACGATTACCCAAATTGAATCATAACCTCTCTGACTTCTCGGTAAACCCATCACGAAATCCATTGTGACGTGCTCTCATTTCCACTCAGGAATTTCCAATGGTTGCAATAATCCTCCAAGTTTGCAGTGCTGAGCTTTCACTTGCTGACACGTTAAACACTTCGCCACGTGTCTGGCCACGTCCACCTTCATTCCATTCTACCAATAATTCTGGAGCAAATTCTGATACATTTTCGTGCTACCTGGGTGTATACTATAATTGCTCCTGTGAGCTTCAGACAAGATCTTTTCCATAAGTTCTTCATTACTAGGTACACATAAACGTCCGCGAAATTTCAGAATTCCATCTTCTGACACTTGAAAATCAGTTTTTCTTTTTGCCACATCCATCCCGAGGATTTTCTGAATCTCAGGATCCGTAGACTGTAAGGCCATAACTCGTTCTCGAATTTCAGGTTCAATTCTCAAAGTTGCCACTAAGCTTGACAGTTGGCATACCTCCAATTTAAACTCAGAATCCCTCAGATTCTCTAATAACGACCACCCTTTAACCAACAACAACGCAATGCTAGATTTTCGACTTAGTGCATTCGCGACTCTATTCGCCTTTCCAGGGTGATACAAGATATCGCAGTCATAATCCTTTAATAATTTCATCCATCGACGTTGTCTCATATTATATTCTTTTCGTGAAAACAAATACTTCAAACTCTGGTGGTTTGTATAAATCTGAAACCTCTCACCACACAAATAATGTCTCCAAATCTTCAAGGCGAAGATAATGGCAGCTAGTTCCAAATCATGTGTCGGGTAATTCATCTTATGAGATCTCAATTGATGCGACGCATAAGCGTCTACTTTTCCATGCTGCATCAGCACGCACCCCAATCCTTTTAGCGAAGCATCGATATATATCTCATAACCTCCAGGTCCAGAAGGAATGGTTAATACGGGCGTAGTCGTCAATCGGTGCTTAAGTTCTTGAAAACTTCGTTCGCACTTGTCAGTCCATTCAAATTTCACATTCTTCTTTGTCGACTTCGTCATTGGAATTGATATAGACGAAAACTTTTTCACGAAGCGTCTATAGTACCCTGCCAAACCTAGAAAACTTCGTACCTCTGTAACAGTAGTAGGTCTAGGCCAATTTATTACTGCTTCAATCTTTGAAGGGTCCACAGAGATTCCGTTTCCTGAAATCACATGGCAAATTTATTACTGCTTCAATCCATGTCTGTCTCCCACTTATTTTCAAAAAGGTGGAACTACGCTCGCCTCCTGCTCAGTTTTTTAATATGATGGGACTGCCAAATCCTTTCGCAACTTTTTTCGATAGTTGCGCTTAACTCCCGCTCAATTTTAATATGGTGACACCGACATATCTTTTTACAACTTTTTTAGGTTTATCAAGCCTGAAATCGCGGACTGGGACAGATCTGATGGTTCACCGAAAGAGCCACCACTGCTTTACCCAATTAACTTGGCTCCACGAGCATTATTGCTATGCCTTTCTTCATTCTCGAGTTGCTATAAAAGGAGGAGTTAATGCAGAGAAGATTAACACTCTTACATAATTGCCTTTTCTTATTTTAATCACTCTACCACACTCATCTTCTTCTCCCTCACTCCAACGAAAATGACCTCCTCTCCTATTCGCGCTTTCTCGGCCGAAATTTTGGCCCAGTGGGAAAAACTCTATAACCTCCTCGGTCGAGGCTATGCTCATATAGCCGATCACCCAGAAACTGAAGATGATATCCGCATTTTGCTCGTGGAAATAGACACCACCTCCATCGAGGGCACTAATTTAGAGAGGGAATATAGAATCTTCCCAACCCTCTTTATAAACTTTTTAGAGACTTACCGTGTCGCTCATCGAAAAGGTACCGTGGCTCACGTTTTGAGAGCTCGCTATGAGGATCGGTCCAACTGCTTGGTGTTGGCCAACCTTGTGGCCGATAGTCACAGAAAGGCTGTTGAGTTCGCCAACAAGCGAGTCTCGATGTTGCTTCGCGAGAGGGGAAATTTGGTGGAGCGCTTGGCCTTATCCCTGACCACCTATGAGCACGACCGTCGTAATGTCGTGTTGAAGTTTCAATGTGAGTGGCAGGAAGAAAGGCTTGACAGCATTACCGCGGATATAGCCCATGGGAGAGGACTAGTTCGGGACCTGGAAATAGCCGCCGAAGATCACGGGACCAAGGTTGCCGAGCTTAAAGGGGAATGTAAACGCCTTCTTCTTAAGCTTGCAGATCTCGAGTCTCGAGGTGGTGAGTATAAGCAAAGCATCAATAATATGGAGGGCCAACTTGGTTCCTTTGTGATGCTAATTAGGGCTCATTGCGGTTTTATGTTTCCACCCCGATGATTTGTATGATCTGCTTTTAAGGTCCCTCGATTGAGCGAAATAAATGAAAGCTCTAATGTGTGTGTCTCAACTTCTGTATGGCTGACTTTCTCGAACACCTGACCACTCTCAACCTAGGCAAGCTGCGCTTTGACATTGATGATTCGAGCGTGTACATCTTGATTTTTTAATCTTGCTTATGATCGGATAAAGGAACCTCCCACCACGATTATCCACAAAAAGACTTCTCTTCTCTACTTGTTTTTAACCTGTTTCAAATGAAAAGGCAGAATCAGAAGAAAGAATTTGAAAAATAAAGCATAAATCCTTTCAATTTTATGCTTACTTGTGATTAATAGGGATAAGAGCTTTTACAAGGGTTTTGACCTTGTGCAAAAGCTTTTATCAATATTCCTCAAAGGAAAGCATATCATTGAAAGGAATGTAATTCACGATAATCGCCTTTGATCAATTCCAAGAAAATCAATGGAATGTTCAAAAGTACACAATTACGATGTGTTTTAAATTCAATTGAAGATACGGTATCCAAATTAAAGCCGTTTGCTAAGAACGAGAGTAATTTGGATATCTATCTTTTCATTAAATTTGAAAAACACGAATACTCTTGATCAATTATTGTGGATTACCAATGATGCAAAATATGCATGAACCAATTCAAGTTTATAGTTCCTTCTGGCGAAATTGGGATTGTATTGCCCTATACGGCCAAAAGGTTGTATAAGACTTCCAATTTCAATTTCATCCAAAGGAATTATAAAATTGATTTTGGAGTATTCGAGTGATTAGAAGAAATGCCACTATCACATTCCAATGACAAGTCAATAGAAATACAACAAATTTCAATCTGAATGTATATAAACACAAATAGATCCCTAATACAATCAATCTAAGGGATCAGATAGAGAGGATCTCAGCAAAATAAATCCTATACAAGAAGGCTAGAAATGAAAATTAAAACAAAGGAATGTGATCTTAATACTTAGAGATGCCCCAGTTTCGATCTTTGAGACGTGACTTCAGGATCACCTATTCCAAATCGTCATCTTCATTAGATGATACCTCAATGATGTCCATAGCAGGCTCTTCTTGTCCACTTGGCGCTCGTAATGGGATGACACCATCTTCATCTTCCATCAAGAACATTGGGAGGAAAACACACCTATCTATCCTCAAAATGGCATTTAATCCAATCACCGGAATTATGCAATGAATATAATGATTAAGAGCTGTAACAAGTTCGAGGGATAGAAAAGTCTTACCAACCAAACTTAAGAGAAAATCAAGCTTCTCTGTATTTTTAGCAGTGTTAGGTATACTAACCTTCCATAGACAAACGCATGAGACAAGTGAGGGAAAACTCCTAAAAATCAAAAGATAGGGCTTGGTACCTAAAGCCAAGGTTCTCACCTCGAATTCTGGGAAGAGCCGATTCCATTGCACAACTATCGTTGCATTGGGACTCAATCCATAGTTCGAAGTGAGCGGAATTGAAAAGTGGATTACCCCATGTTTTTCCTCACGGAGATTCCATTTTCAATTCCTTCTATTGTGTTCCTAAAGAGGGCGCCTGGGGTTTTAGGCGCAATTGTGTGTATTCATTGTGTCGTGCTAAAGCAAAAGACATGCATTTTATTTAACAATCACCGCTTCAATATAAACATCCACACAATCATACATCCAAAACTCCTGCCTGCATAAAACAAAGTTAACAAGCACTTCACCCCTTATTTCTCCCGTCTACAAAAACATCTAACACATTCGTTAGCATATACACCTCACTTTCGAGAGCATCTGCATAAAATTAGGTTAGAAGAATCAATCAACTTTTTAATCGGCTCAAGTCCACTAAATGGTTAAGAACCAGTCCCCAGCAGAGTTGCCAGTCTGTCGCGACCCTCTTGAGGTTGTCGGGCTCTCGAGGGCTAATGGGCCGTCCTGTCTGGTCGGACGCGGGCCTCTCCCAAGGCCCATTACCCAAATCGCAACGGAGGTATGCGTGATCGACTTTCAGTGTGGTCTAGTGACATGTGCTAAGTGTGCATGCCATGGAGTCGCCACCAATCATTTTTTTAGGGTATGATTGGACCACCCAATCGAATAGTTGGGAGTTTCTATTCAATTCTGCGAGAACCAGAGAAATGGTTTCGGGGACTTAGTTACACCAACTGTCAGAGTTGACGCCCTTTCGGTACCTAAGTTGACTGAATTTTCTAGCCTGAGATTCATGCGGATGAGTAAGGTATGAACCCTAAATCTAGAAATTCATGTAGATAAGAGTGATTATCCTAGCAATCACAATCAGTAATAAAATGCCCAACTCAAGGAATCTAGATATGCAAATAAATCACATGGCATTCCTAGTAAGGTCATATTTATCAATCACAGCTCAAGAATGATTTAGCTGTCCTAGCCATTCTACACACGAACTAACCTAAGAAAAGCATTAGGAAGCATCGAAGGAGTTCGAGAGTACTCACATGGGGTTCGCCGTGCCCTAGTTTGGTCTTGGACGAGCTATCGAGCTCATGCCGACCCGATTATATTTGGGGATCCACTCGGCGTTTTACACCATGAAATCATGTGAAACAAAAACGAAAATATTCAGCAAGGGGCATTTATTGTAGATGGTGGTCGATCTAATTGGACGTCAAGACTAAAAAAGATGTAGAAATTTACAAATTAAAATACTCGAATGACATTTTTTTGCCAAATTCAACTCTATGCGTCGTGAAGAAACACATGCAATTGAACTTGAATTTTGACTATTTATGAGTTCAAAATGTAAAAGAAATTAAAATAAAAATATTGACTATTTTTCTATATTTTTACGACATCGAACGCTATTTTTCTTCATTTTTCATGTATTTTTCTATTTTTGGAAAGTATTAAAAATTATTAAAAAATATGAAAAATTATTTTTTTTTTATCAAAAATGGTTCCTTTAGCTTGGTCAAGGCTACCAAAGATGATTTTTTAATTTTTTTAACTTTTTATAGATTTTTTATGAATTTTTTAAAAATAAACTATGAAAACTGATCAAAAATCAGGTGTCAACAGCTGCCCCTCTTTGAGAGGAATTTCGTCAGAGGTTTCTCTCAAAGACAAGGTGACACATGTGTTCCGATCAACTCGACTGGGAAAAGAAAAGAAATCATGACATCCAATTTTCATGCCCATCAATGTGTGCTTTTCCTTAAAAAGAGATGTGCTCATTCAATTCCCTGATATGATGTAAGAAAGTTAAGGAGTAGATAGACTTCCCTGCCCCTTACCTGCCGAATGCTTGCGGCATTTGCTATGTCTGATGGGTTCAAGTAGATTCCTAAGGACTTGTCATCGGAGTGTCCTGGGGATGTTAAGCTCTGACCTGTATGGTAGGTCAAACCATAATGGGATTCCTAACTGATAGGAACCTAAGGAAGACGCATCCCACATTTGGGAATTTGCCAAGGGTTTTGATCCGTGTGATGGACTAAACTAGAAATGGCTTGCCTAATGTAAGGCTTATTAGGGAAAACGACTCTTCCCGCGTTCGGGATTCATCAAGGTTTTGATCCGTATAGTGGATCGGACCATTGGGTTGATCCTTAAGGCGGTCTCTACCAGTCCTTTGACCCTTCAGGCGGTTTCTACCATTCATTGACCCTTCATGCGGTTTCTACCATTGAGTTGACCCTTCAGGCGGTTTCTACCATTGGTTGACCCTTCAGGCGGTTTCTACCATACATTGACCCTTCAGGCGGTTTCTACCATTGTTTTGACCCTTCAGGCGGTTTCTACCATACATTGACCCTTCAGGCGGTTTCTACCATTGTGTTGACCCTTCAGGCGGTTTCTACCATTGATTGACCCTTCAGGCGGTTTCTACCATTGAGTTAACCCTTCAGGCGGTTTCTACCATTTATGAGATTCCAAATTGATATGAATCAAAGGATGACGTACCCGCTCTTCGGGGCTAGTCGGAGACTCGATCATTCTGTGGATCGGTCTTAGAAAAGATTTGCCTACTAAAAGGCTTCACCTAAGGATGACGCACCCAGTCTTTGGGGTGGCCAAAAGTCCTGTAGAAAGCTTAGACCTGAAAAAATTTTCCTCGCCAAGAAGATATTAGTAATCTTTGGGAAGACAATAATTGTCTAACTGACAAAATTCTACGACTTAAGTTTTAATCATGAAATGTGCATTTTGATTGTTGGAGGTTATCCAAAACATTCCTGCCATATACAGATGTGATCATAAATTCCTTGCACGGAAACTCTAGATCAAACAATTTGAAAATTTCAAAAAGAGTTTGCTCAAAACATCCATTGGAGTATTTCTCACCCAAGAAGGCTCCTCACTGCTCTGTGATAATGATCTTTAATAGGGAAAGTGCTCAATTTCCTACCGACCTGTGCTTGGGTTTCAGGATCATTCGCAACGCATACATTTCCACCGATCAGGAGGTCTTTCATGGGACCGTAGTGTTAGGCTTGGATATCGGTTTCCAAGGGGGACTCACTTTTGAGTCAAGGCCGTTGAACGAAATTTTTCACTATCTGCTCCGGGTTTACAAGTCAAGAACCCTGCAAAATGAGAAAGAAATAGTCTTGCTCGTACTTCTTTGAGCTAAGTTATACATTAACCCAAGTGTCTTAGTCAGATAAGACTACTTCAGGGTTGTAACATTGGAAGGATTGGGGACCGAAAAAGGCTTATTTTTTGCCCAAAAATTGTGAAGGGTTTGACATTGGTGATCATTGCAAATTTGCCACATGTCCTTCGAAGAACATCTCCATTTCTTGAAGTGTACACTCCTCTTTTTGAGCGCACAAGGATGTTTAAAAGCGTCTCTTGTTACATTAAGAGACCGTCTGTTTGTGTGTTTGCAATTTGAGCACGACAACATTTGGAGAGTAGTCATCTTGATCTAACTCCTTTGCAGGGTCTTTTCATCGTCTCTCTAGACTTTACTGGGGATATTTTGAATAGACATCAGCCTTGCTTTTTACCAGGCACTTTGCTTTTTCTTGATGTCTAGGGATTTTTCTTTTCCCCCTTTTTTTAATCCCGTGTTTTTCTTTTCTTTTGGAGCTAGGATTTTCGGCAATCATGCTAGATATGCAACTTAAACTTTGGCACGCTTCGATTCCTAGAGTGATGTTGCCTTTGCTTTGGAATATGCAATGATCACCAATAGGTTGATGAAATGAATTTGCTGGCTCAACTTGGTTGTGCAAAGGATAACAGTGTGTAGGATAGAGAAATGAATCATTCTCGTCATCCTATGACACTTGGATTATCATATAAACAACACACAAAGATTTATGTTAGTCCGAGCAAGAAAATTTCTAACCGTTTACTTTCTGATACTGTTGGACTAACCTTCATTTGCCCCAATGTGGGGTGGTTCTTGACAGGGTTGAGAATGAAAATCGCCGTTCAATGGGGTTCTCAATGGGCATCTGTAGTGTTTGGAATGAAGAAATAAATGCCTCTGTCATCTCGATCCATGTAATCGTTGCGAATGACCCTTATATCCATAGGTTAAGGTTTCGTTATCATTTCCAATCTCCTCATCTCTCAAGTGTGTATGGGACGTGTTTGGATTAGGCTCGCTTCTCTTATGAGAAAATACCCTTTTGAACAGTTCAAACGACTCTTATTGGAAAAATTCATTTCATTTCATCAAGATTTATCCTTCAAAGGGATTTTATGATGCACCATACATGTGTAATTCATGTTCAGACAATCTCATGTTTTAAAACATGAATGTCAATGAAGTAAGAATTCTATGTCTTTTTAGATGTGAGAATCGAATTAATTGTGAAAGTTTTTAATCTCCAATGAATTGGGAAAAGGGATACTTACCTGCCCATCGAGGCTGGAGATCCTGGAGATATAAAAGGGATATGTCATTGTATATTCTAAAACTTTACAAAAATTGGAACGATACATCTTACCCTTGGTCATATGCGCCAACGAGTGTACAAGGGTTGTGAAAATCTGCACTTCACATAGTAACACACGATTGTTGGGTGTTCTAAAGTTCTTTCGACTTCTTGGTTTTTGGAGAAAAATGAAACTTACATGTCTGCCCTGATGGCGAACTCCTGCCAAGGATAAATATTAAGCATTATTTTGGGTTTCCAAATTCAAAACAAATTGGGACGATACTACTTTACTCTTGATTTGAATTCCATTCTGCATGCCAATGTGCGGATTGTAGAAGCCGGCCCTCAAGCTTGTGGCCATGATTTCTTCGTCTGGTTGGGCAACGAATCCACCTCGAGGATTTACGTCGGAGGAGATTCATTCATCTTTTTGGGCGTGTTTCATGCACTGTTTTGTTATTTGAATGCATGGCTTCTTGGGTGCCTCATCTCTGTTCATCACCTGAGAGGAAAATGAGAGAACATTATCCCCGCATCTGATTGAAAATCATTTAGGAACGATACGTTCTTTTTACCAAATGGGTGGCTCCGCGGCCAATGTGTTTTACATTGAAAGGATGGATTCCATTACGCTCTGCGGATGATAACTATCGCTTCGGGGACTTGCCCCACGGATCAAACGATGAATTTGATGTCTTCGGCTTCGACATGCTTTCCAGATGTAGGAATGGTTTGCCCCCATTTTCAGTGGAGATGGGTTTTGTCGAGTGGGCAAGATCAAAAACTCATCCTAGATTTGGCTTTAGTTGAAGGTTGAAATCCCGACCTTGGATAAGCGAATCATGATTCATCTCCTTCTGCTTCGGATTTGTCATTTGCGTGCTTCACATTTTACAATACCAACTTCGCCGCTTGATGAAAATGAATCGATGATTTTCGAATTGCCCCAAGTTCTATAGTCATCTGCGTCGAATCTCTTTGAACTTCATCGGGTGATAGACAAACTGATAAAATGATTTTTCAATCCTGAGATCGAACTCCTGACGTTTCGTACCACTTCCAGTTCACTGACTACCAGGACAAAGCACTATTGGCGTCCCTAACTGGTTCGTTTTTTGTTATAAAATTCTTGAAGCAGTTAGCGACCCCCATCGAGAATGAAACAAGCTCAATTTAGAGTTCATAACGACTAAAGGTCCCTTAGAACGATACAGAGCTAACCGTCTTTGAGCTCGCTCGGGCTTTTGCTCGCATTTTCCTATGTGAAGCCTTTAAATGTTTTTCTTCGTGGCGTTCAATTGATTCGCCTCGACTCTAATCTAACAAGGGATTGTTGTACTCAAGCATGATGATGCTCGCAGGTAGTACTGATCGCTGCCCCAGATTAACTCTAGGCATTAAGGAAGATTATCTTGCATGGAAGACTTTATGACAGAAAGATTAATGATACATCCATTCACATGTGCCTAGTTCCCTTGAGGATTCTCGGTGATCAGCCAGCTACACCATGAATCAGACATATAATCGTCATTTTGGATCATAACTTCATAAGTCCATCAGTTTTAAACTGATCGATCCAGATATGGAGCTCCTCATCAAGGAAATCTTTTGATTCTTCGAGCAACTGATATTCGGGTTGACCATCATCGCTTGGCGTTGAAGGATTCCTGTTTCTGTTGTGAGCGATCTGATTCTTCGAGCTAGAACCTTCGTCGTTGCTCGAGATTATAAGAGGATGATTGATCGGTTCACTATCAAAAGCACCTTCCATTTGGGAATGGGAGAAACAAAAATCCTCAAAGCATCCGCCCGCTTGATCTTCCGAAATCATATGCCCAAGCCGGGCAGATCTTTGAACACTAGGCGCAATATGTTGATCGGGGATAGGAAGAGCACTAGCGAAAAGTTGCTGCTCAAACCAAGGAGTTCGTACCTGCTGCACTTGTGGAATATACTCTTGAGGGGTGCTGAGATGATTCGGGGGAATATTCTGATTAGCGCCCAAGTAGTCGATGGTGCTGCTACCATCTTGGTCGGTGCCTAGATTCGGCAGGGTATTTCTTACTTCAGGGGCATTGTAGTTATAGCCATGCCTAGTGTTTAGGCACAAGTTGAGTTCTTTCAGGTTCAGTGCTGTGTGGCGCTGTCTTAGTGCCCTTCTGTAGCTCTTGAGGTGACTCGCGACTCCATCTTTAGTGAGTCCTGGTATGTTCATGATCTTAAGTATGCGCGTTGGATATGCTGAGTTGATCCCTAGTTGCTGAACCGCACTAAGGAACTTGAGATGAAGCTCGGGGGACCAATTGACTCTCGTCTTCTTGCGACCCGGAACAGTGTTGACAACTTGGCTATTGCTCTCTGGCCTATTTCCAGTAGAATTTGATCGAGCCAGAAATTGTTGTGGAGGGAATTCATCAGCTTTGGATTGGTCGGTCGTGATAGTAAGCTCATCGTTAAGGAAACTCCAATCATGGTGACGCATATCACATCCTTTAGAAGGCATCGATATTGACTTCGTAGAATTGATTTGTTCATGCATATCTCCAACAAAATCCGATTGTATCGAAGATGGTTCGAGGGAGTGGGGTGGTGAATGAGCATTTTCAATCCTCATATAAGGCTTATCAAGGAACATTTCGCCGAGAGTGATAGGGCCACCGCAATTAAGGCAAGCGATAGTGCTGGGAGCTTTCTTATACCTCATGTTCTCCGCTCGAAGCTTTTCGTTTTCCTCCTTTAGAATCGCAAGTTCTTGACGTCTGTGTTGAGCCCTCAATTTGGCTCGCTTATTTTGAAACCAAAACTTGACCCTCAAAGGTTTCATCCCTAGCTTCTGGCCCAATTCATTTCTTTGTTTCATGTTCGGGAGAGGGCATTCACTAGAGAAAGCTTCAAGCTCTTGGATTTCATTCTGAGTGTGGCACTGGCGACGTTTCCTTTTCCGAGATTGACCATCGCTGCTGCTGTTGTCGTCGCTGCTGAGCTCCTGAACTTCGTTGCCGAAAGGGTTGGGTTCTGTGGTTCTGGTACCAGACGCCATCCTGGAATCTTCGAGATCTCTCAGTAGTTCATTTTCTGAGATTTTTGGATCAGTCGCCTCTAGCAACTGATGGTAACCCTCAAACATGTTGGATCGAGAAATGTTCGATCAATTTTTGCTCACTCAGGGTTCTCTACTCTCTCATGTATGCTCACTCTCTCTAAATTTTCTTTTGAGTGGTTCTGTATGCCCATGAAACGTTCTTTAAACATGGATGAAGATCATCAGGCAAGCGTTGCTCCCAAGATTTCGTATTTCCCGCTTTGTCGTCTTCTTTCTTCTTTTCAATGTGGAGGGACACCAAATCGATTTCCTTTTCTCGATATCCATGTCTGTCTCCCACTTATTTTCAAAAAGGTGGAACTACGCTCGCCTCCTGCTCAGTTTTTTAATATGATGGGACCGCCAAATCCTTTCGCAACTTTTTTCGATAGTTGCGCTTAACTCCCGCTCAATTTTAATATGGTGACACCGACATATCTTTTTACAACTTTTTTAGGTTTATCAAGCCTGAAATCGCGGACTGGGACAGATCTGATGGTTCACCGAAAGAGCCACCACTGCTTTACCCAATTAACTTGGCTCCACGAGCATTATTGCTATGCCTTTCTTCATTCTCGAGTTGCTATAAAAGGAGGAGTTAATGCAGAGAAGATTAACACTCTTACATAATTGCCTTTTCTTATTTTAATCACTCTACCACACTCATCTTCTTCTCCCTCACTCCAACAAAAATGACCTCCTCTCCTATTCGCGCTTTCTCGGCCGAAATTTTGGCCCAGTGGGAAAAACTCTATAACCTCCTCGGTCGAGGCTATGCTCATATAGCCGATCACCCAGAAACTGAAGATGATATCCGCATTTTGCTCGTGGAAATAGACACCACCTCCATCGAGGGCACTAATTTAGAGAGGGAATATAGAATCTTCCCAACCCTCTTTATAAACTTTTTAGAGACTTACCGTGTCGCTCATCGAAAAGGTACCGTGGCTCACGTTTTGCGAGCTCGCTATGAGGATCGGTCCAACTGCTTGGTGTTGGCCAACCTTGTGGCCGATAGTCACAGAAAGGCTGTTGAGTTCGCCAACAAGCGAGTCTCGATGTTGCTTCGCGAGAGGGGAAATTTGGTGGAGCGCTTGGCCTTATCCCTGACCACCTATGAGCACGACCGTCGTAATGTCGTGTTGAAGTTTCAATGTGAGTGGCAGGAAGAAAGGCTTGACAGCATTACCGCGGATATAGCCCATGGGAGAGGACTAGTTCGGGACCTGGAAATAGCCGCCGAAGATCACGGGACCAAGGTTGCCGAGCTTAAAGGGGAATGTAAACGCCTTCTTCTTAAGCTTGCAGATCTCGAGTCTCGAGGTGGTGAGTATAAGCAAAGCATCAATAATATGGAGGGCCAACTTGGTTCCTTTGTGATGCTAATTAGGGCTCATTGCGGTTTTATATTTCCACCCCGATGATTTGTATGATCTGCTTTTAAGGTCCCTCGATTGAGCGAAATGAATGAAAGCTCTAATGTGTGTGTCTCAACTTCTGTATGGCTGACTTTCTCGAACACCTGACCACTCTCAACCTAGGCAAGCTACGCTTTGACATTGATGATTCGAGCGTGTACATCTTGATTTTTTAATCTTGCTTATGATCGGATAAAGGAACCTCCCACCACGATTATCCACAAAAAGACTTCTCTTCTCTACTTGTTTTTAACCTGTTTCAAATGAAAAGGCAGAATCAGAAGAAAGAATTTGAAAAATAAAGCATAAATCCTTTCAATTTTATGCTTACTTGTGATTAATAGGGATAAGAGCTTTTACAAGGGTTTTGACCTTGTGCAAAAGCTTTTATCAATATTCCTCAAAGGAAAGCATATCATTGAAAGGAATGTAATTCACGATAATCGCCTTTGATCAATTCCAAGAAAATCAATGGAATGTTCAAAAGTACACAATTACGATGTGTTTTAAATTCAATTGAAGATACGGTATCCAAATTAAAGCCGTTTGCTAAGAACGAGAGTAATTTGGATATCTATCTTTTCATTAAATTTGAAAAACACGAATACTCTTGATCAATTATTGTGGATTACCAATGATGCAAAATATGCATGAACCAATTCAAGTTTATAGTTCCTTCTGGCGAAATTGGGATTGTATTGCCCTATACGGCCAAAAGGTTGTATAAGACTTCCAATTTCAATTTCATCCAAAGGAATTATAAAATTGATTTTGGAGTATTCGAGTGATTAGAAGAAATGCCACTATCACATTCCAATGACAAGTCAATAGAAATACAACAAATTTCAATCTGAATGTATATAAACACAAATAGATCCCTAATACAATCAATCTAAGGGATCAGATAGAGAGGATCTCAGCAAAATAAATCCTATACAAGAAGGCTAGAAATGAAAATTAAAACAAAGGAATGTGATCTTAATACTTAGAGATGCCCCAGTTTCGATCTTTGAGACGTGACTTCAGGATCACCTATTCCAAATCGTCATCTTCATTAGATGATACCTCAATGATGTCCATAGCAGGCTCTTCTTGTCCACTTGGCGCTCGTAATGGGATGACACCATCTTCATCTTCCATCAAGAACATTGGGAGGAAAACACACCTATCTATCCTCAAAATGGCATTTAATCCAATCACCGGAATTATGCAATGAATATAATGATTAAGAGCTGTAACAAGTTCGAGGGATAGAAAAGTCTTACCAACCAAACTTAAGAGAAAATCAAGCTTCTCTGTATTTTTAGCAGTGTTAGGTATACTAACCTTCCATAGACAAACGCATGAGACAAGTGAGGGAAAACTCCTAAAAATCAAAAGATAGGGCTTGGTACCTAAAGCCAAGGTTCTCACCTCGAATTCTGGGAAGAGCCGATTCCATTGCACAACTATAGTTGCATTGGGACTCAATCCATAGTTCGAAGTGAGCGGAATTGAAAAGTGGATTACCCCATGTTTTTCCTCACGGAAATTCCATTTTCAATTCCTTCTATTGTGTTCCTAAAGAGGGCGCCTGGGGTTTTAGGCGCAATTGTGTGTATTCATTGTGTCGTGCTAAAGCAAAAGACATGCATTTTATTTAACAATCACCGCTTCAATATAAACATCCACACAATCATACATCCAAAACTCCTGCCTGCATAAAACAAAGTTAACAAGCACTTCACCCCTTATTTCTCCCGTCTACAAAAACATCTAACACATTCGTTAGCATATACACCTCACTTTCGAGAGCATCTGCATAAAATTAGGTTAGAAGAATCAATCAACTTTTTAATCGGCTCAAGTCCACTAAATGGTTAAGAACCAGTCCCCAGCAGAGTTGCCAGTCTGTCGCGACCCTCTTGAGGTTGTCGGGCTCTCGAGGGCTAATGGGCCGTCCTGTCTGGTCGGACGCGGGCCTCTCCCAAGGCCCATTACCCAAATCGCAACGGAGGTATGCGTGATCGACTTTCAGTGTGGTCTAGTGACATGTGCTAAGTGTGCATGCCATGGAGTCGCCACCAATCATTTTTTTAGGGTATGATTGGACCACCCAATCGAATAGTTGGGAGTTTCTATTCAATTCTGCGAGAACCAGAGAAATGGTTTCGGGGACTTAGTTACACCAACTGTCAAAGTTGACGCCCTTTCGGTACCTAAGTTGACTGAATTTTCTAGCCTGAGATTCATGCGGATGAGTAAGGTATGAACCCTAAATCTAGAAATTCATGTAGATAAGAGTGATTATCCTAGCAATCACAATCAGTAATAAAATGCCCAACTCAAGGAATCTAGATATGCAAATAAATCACATGGCATTCCTAGTAAGGTCATATTTATCAATCACAGCTCAAGAATGATTTAGCTGTCCTAGCCATTCTACACACGAACTAACCTAAGAAAAGCATTAGGAAGCATCGAAGGAGTTCGAGAGTACTCACATGGGGTTCGCCGTGCCCTAGTTTGGTCTTGGACGAGCTATCGAGCTCATGCCGACCCGATTATATTTGGGGATCCACTCGGCGTTATACACCATGAAATCATGTGAAACAAAAACGAAAATATTCAGCAAGGGGCATTTATTGTAGATGGTGGTCGATCTAATTGGACGTCAAGACTAAAAAAGATGTAGAAATTTACAAATTAAAATACTCGAATGATATTTTTTTGTCAAATTCAACTCTATGCGTCGTGAAGAAACACATGCAATTGAACTTGAATTTTGACTATTTATGAGTTCAAAATGTAAAAGAAATTAAAATAAAAATATTGACTATTTTTCTATATTTTTACGACATCGAACGCTATTTTTCTTCATTTTTCATGTATTTTTCTATTTTTGGAAAGTATTAAAAATTATTAAAAAATATGAAAAATTATTTTTTTTTTATCAAAAATGGTTCCTTTAGCTTGGTCAAGGCTACCAAAGATGATTTTTTAATTTTTTTAACTTTTTATAGATTTTTTATGAATTGTTTAAAAATAAATTATGAAAGACTGATCAAAAATCAGGTGTCAACAGCTGCCCCTCTTTGAGAGGAATTTCGTCAGAGGTTTCTCTCAAAGACAAGGTGACACCTGTGTTCCGATCAACTCGACTGGGAAAAGAAAAGAAATCATGACATCCAATTTTCATGCCCATCAATGTGTGCTTTTCCTTAAAAAGAGATGTGCTCATTCAATTCCCTGATATGATGTAAGAAAGTTAAGGAGTAGATAGACTTCCCTGCCCCTTACCTGCCGAATGCTTGCGGCATTTGCTGTGTCAGATGGGTTCAAGTAGATTCCTAAGGACTTGTCATCGGAGTGTCCTGGAGATGTTAAGCTCTGACCTGTATGGTAGGTCAAACCATAATGGGATTTCTAACTGATAGGAACCTAAGGAAGACGCATCCCACAGTTGGGAATTTGCCAAGGGTTTTGATCCGTGTGGTGGACTAAACTAGAAATGGCTTGCCTAATGTAAGGCTTATTAGGGAAAACGACTCCTCCCGCGTTCGGGATTCATCAAGGTTTTGATCCGTATAGTGGATCGGACCATTGGGTTGATCCTTCAGGCGGTCTCTACCAGTCCTTTGACCCTTCAGGCGGTTTCTACCATTCATTGACCCTTCATGCGGTTTCTACCATTGAGTTGACCCTTCAGGCGGTTTCTACCATTGGTTGACCCTTCAGGCGGTTTCTACCATACATTGACCCTTCAGGCGGTTTCTACCATTGTTTTGACCCTTCAGGCGGTTTCTACCATACATTGACCCTTCAGGCGGTTTCTACCATTGATTGACCCTTCAGGCGGTTTCTACCATTGAGTTAACACTTCAGGCGGTTTCTACCATTTATGAGATTCCAAATTGATATGAATCAAAGGATGACGTACCCGCTCTTCGGGGCTAGTCGGAGACTCGATCATTCTGTGGATCGGTCTTAGAAAAGATTTGCCTACTAAAAGGCTTCACCTAAGGATGACGCACCCAGTCTTTGGGGTGGCCAAAAGTCCTGTAGAAAGCTTAGACCTGAAAAAATTTTCCTCGCCAAGAAGATATTAGTAATCTTTGGGAAGACAATAATTGTCTAACTGACAAAATTCTACGACTTAAGTTTTAGTCATGAAATGTGCATTTTGATTGTTAGAGGTTATCCAAAACATTTCTGCCATATACAGATGTGATCATAAATTCCTTGCACGGAAACTCTAGATCAAACAATTTGAAAATTTCAAAAAGAGTTTGCTCAAAACATCAATTGGAGTATTTCTCACCCAAGAAGGCTCCTCACTGCTTTGTGATAATGATCTTTAATAGGGAAAGTGCTCAATTTCCTACCGACCTGTGCCTGGGTTTCAGGATCATTCGCAACGCATACATTTCGACCGATTAGGAGGTCTTTCACGGGACCGTAGTGTTAGGCTTGGATATCGGTTTCCAAGGGGGACTCACTTTTGAGTCAAGGCCGTTGAACGAAATTTTTCACTATCTGCTCCGGGTTTACAAGTCAAGAACCCTGCAAAATGAGAAAGAAATAGTCTTGCTCGTACTTCTTTGAGCTAAGTTATACATTAACCCAAGTGTCTTAGTCAGATAAGACTACTTCAGGGTTGTAACATTGGAAGGATTGGGGACCGAAAAAGGCTTATTTTTTGCCCAAAAATTGTGAAGGGTTTGACATTGGTGATCATTGCAAATTTGCCACATGTCCTTCGAAGAAAATCTCCATTTCTTGAAGTGTACACTCCTCTTTTAGAGCGCACAAGGATGTTTAAAAGCGTCTCTTGTTACATTAAGAGACCGTCTGTTTGTGTGTTTGCAATTTGAGCACGACAACATTTGGAGAGTAGTCATCTTGATCTAACTCCTTTTCCTTACAAATAACACTGGCGCTCCCCATGGTGACGCACTTGGTCTAATGAATCCTTTATCAAGCAACTCTTGCATTTGTACCTTTAACTCTTTCAGTTCCGATAAGGCCATTCTATAAGGTGCCTTTGAGATTGGCTCCGTTCCAGGAGCTAACTCAATTACAAACTCCATTTCTCTCTCTGGTGGTAATCTCGGTAATTCCTTAGGAAATACATCATGAAATTCGCCCACTATTGCAATGCTTTCCAACTTCGGTTCCTCAACCGTCGTGTCAACTACCAAAGCTAGGTAAGCATGACACCCTTCATTCAACAGCTTAGTCGCCTCAAGCGACGAGACTAAAGGAATCTAGGTTCCTCCCCGACTTCCTACAAATTCAAATCTAGGGCGACCATTCGGATAAAAATGGATTACACTGCTACTACAATCGACTACAGCTCTTTGTTTTCCCAACCAATCAATTGCAATAATCACATCAAAATCATACATAGGCAACACAATCAGATCTATTCTTTCCTCACTGCCAGCAATCACTATCTTACAGTCTGCACAACCTAA
This sequence comes from Rhodomyrtus psidioides, assembly GCA_021437785.1. Taxonomy (NCBI): domain Eukaryota; kingdom Viridiplantae; phylum Streptophyta; class Magnoliopsida; order Myrtales; family Myrtaceae; genus Rhodomyrtus; species Rhodomyrtus psidioides. The sequence goes on along the minus strand of JAILYB010000005.1, from coordinate 178,615 downwards.
CGATACTAGCACATTATCCTTTAATGGTGTAGTAACATGCAACGTCGTATTCAGTGGTTTCAATTCGACACCCACCAAATCAGCAAACTGTATAGATATAAAGGAATGTGACGCTCCAAGATCAAATAATGCATAAGCAGCCTGATTACATAAATAGACCATACATGTGACCACGCCAGGCGCTTCTTCCGCCTCTCTACGTGCCACAGCGTACACTCTCCCTTGAGCAGGAGGTCGGTTCTGGTCGTTCTGCGGAGCCACAGCTAATTGTCCAGGTTGTGGTCTCTGTCCTTGAGCTCGATTTACTAGAGCTTAGCTTGGACAATTTTTCGCCTGGTGGCCCAGCTAACCACATCTATAACATGCTTCTGACTGCCTCAGGCAAGGTATACATCCATGCCTTCGCCCACAGAGACGACAATTCCAATTTGATTGAAATAGGGGTTTCATAATATTCCTTCGAACAGGAGGGACAAAACGTCTATTACTCATCATCGGCCTCTTGCCCAGTTGTCGATTATCTCTCGAACGAGTGAATCGCGATCCAGAAGCAGCAGCTCATTCTTTTATGTCCCTTTCAATCTTCTGACTCATGTCGTAAATCTCTTTATACATTTTCAGATCCACAGTCACTATCCGATTTCGAATCTCTGGTCTCAAACCATCTCGAAACCTCTGCGCCTTTTCAAGCGGATCCTCAACTGATCTTGGCGCATACCTTGATAATCTTGCGAACTCAGCTTCATATTGATCTACAGTCAATTGATTCTGCCTCAACTGCTGGAATTCTAATCGCTTCCTTTCACATGCCGTCTCTAAAAAGTACTTATCATTAAAAGCAGCAGTGAAGGCAGCCCAAGTCAAAGCCGTACCTTCAGGAAACACTCCATCATAAGAGGCACTCCACCAGTCGTTCGCCGTCCCTTCCAGCTGATACACAACTAATAGGACTTTCTCCTCATCAGTGCATTTTAGCACCCCGAAAGTTTTCTCTAGCTTTTCAATCCACCTTGGCGCTAACTCAGGGTCTCCCGTACCATTAAACTGAGTTGGCTTCAACTTTATGAAATGCTCGACTAACGGGCCCATCTGCCGGTTAGCATTCACATCGCCTTGGGCGTTACCAGCCTCAGCGCCCTGCACATTGTTTCCGTTTGCTAGATTCACAGTTGCCACTACAGCTTCAGTAGCCTGAGCTATAATCTCAGCTATATCCTCGGCTTGTCGAAGGGCCGCAGCAGCTCGATCTTGAGCTTCATTTCCCATTAGTTCCCCAATTTACTCCAAGGCCCTCAGGACTCCATCCACTCTCGGATCCTCGACCACCGGTGCTCTCGAGCTAGAAGCTCCGCTTCTCAATCTTCCAGGTCTATTGCTCATACTTGCTCGTTCTTAGCTTACCTGAGTCACTATAATTCCATCATGGAATTAGAGACCTAAGTCATTTTCTCAAGTCTAATGATTCTCTTGTACACATCAAGGCAGCAATCACAACACAGCACTCAATCACTCAAGTATTCTCATGAGCATATCATCAAGGGTTCACAACCATACCTCAAGTCCAGACGCATCTGCAACTTAGTAAAATAAGAGGTATTATCTCATCCTTCAGACCAACATTCACAAACAATTCACAGCGCTAAGTGTGAAGCTTAGTCCTCATAGAACAACCTCAATCATGCCAATTCAAGATGTCATACACATGCGCCATTCGTATGCCATGCATTCATGCTTGACTCTAACAAATTCCCCTAGGGTCTCACTACCTCATTATCCCAATTTCATCACTCATTATCACTCCAATTTTTACCCTATTGGGATTGAGCAAACCTCGCTCTGATACCACTTAAACGGGGATGTCACGCCCCACTTACCGTCAGCAGCTCATGACATTCCAACAAGATGGCCAAGGAATAAAATCGCAGGAATCACACGGCCTAAATGAAATGAAATGCACAAGCGGAAGGAAACAACACACTGACAATTATATAAAATAGGAATTTGGGACATAAGAAAGCATGCATGTTCATATACATAACATACATGGAAGTTGTACAACGACAGTGGAAATGTCCTAGCCAAAATTTGGCAAACTAGGCTGGGTAGGTACTCAGGCTAATATAAACAGGCTAGTTTGCAGACCTACGTTAAGCCTCACACCAAAATTCATTCCTACCCCTAACATGACCACGGCATCTCTCTATCTTGAAGAACCGCTCGAGCTGTCGCTTCCTTCGTCTTCGTCTGGGACATAATCTGAAAACATTTCAGATGGCACCTCTTCAGAAATGTCCTATGTATATTCTTCGGTCTCCTCTTCAAGGCTTTCTGCTTCGTCGGCGGAAATCTCTATATAATTCTTGTACTCCTCGGAATGGGGTGACTTTGACTCATCCAGTATATTCTTCGATCCCTTCACGGACGTCGGGTTCTCCACCTCAATCTCCGAACGGGAAGGGTGGCACCAGCTTGGCATGACCTCTACAGGGACTTCTTCAGGTAACAAAGGACCCATCAGGTTGCTATGTCCCAGTCGACAATACCATGCCTCAAAACGGTGAGGTTGCAGCTCTGCCTTTCCTTCATCTACCCACACTGTCGTTTTCTTTTGGATCGCCTAGTCTTATCGGTAGCATACCTAAGTTTTCGGGTCTGAAAAATATGTCCCACTACGGGGTGAGATTTGCATCCAAGCAAGTGAAACCCAACCTAAACAAAACCACTAGTCCCACTAGACAACACAAAATGCAGATAATGCAGGGAATTCAGCAAGCAATGGCATATGACAATTCATCATCATTTATCACAGAATAATTTGTCATATCAAATCATTAACGAACACACCAAATGCTTTAGGACCCAAGCCTCACACATTAGCCTAAAACAAGCATATTGTCTTCAATGTGACAACCATTTAATCATCACTAGGGCCCACGGCCGCGATGTATCGCCAGGGCTCCAAGCCAAATCTTCGCCAAGGCCCACGGCCGCGATGTAATTCACCAGGGCATTACAGCCAATTTCAATAACAATAACAAGGCCCACGGCCAATTCAATAGCAATGACAAGGCCCATGGCCAATCTCAATAACAATAATAGGGCTCACGGCTAATTCAATAACACACGATCAATCACCATGCTTTTATCGCACAATCACGCTACACCTGACAACTATCCAGTAGCGTCCTAGGGTTCAAGTAAGGGTTTAGGAACCATTTACCGTGATTAATCAGCAAAAATCTACACCAAACGAGTCTCCTCGATCCACAAGATCACAGCCAAACGAGAATCACGTGCCGTCCTAAGAAGTTCATCAATGTCGAGACAAAATCCACTCAATTTCGGATTTGAGACAATTGAACTTCACTTTCATTAAACCATTCCCTCGATCATCAAGCAAATGGCAACTCATGATGCCTTATCAATTGATCGAATACACGATAACATCTCCATTACTCCTCCATATATTCGGTTCATGCTACAATTTAAAGGGCAGAATATATATCTCAAAGTTCCATGTACCAATTAGCCCTTAAATCACTTTTAAATCCCAACCCACTTCACATACTAGCCACTAACACCTTAATCAACATTATAGGTAGTCCCTTGCATCAATTTGAAGTCAAAATACCCCTCTAACAGCCCCCAACAGAATCGGTACAAATAGAACATTATCCAAAACATAACCGGTTTGAGCCTACCCTGCATAATCGGTCCATATTTCGATCCTAAGTCTCAATTTCTCACGAAAGAAATTCGCTAGAACCTCAATATAAGTGTTAGAGACGCTCACCAAAAGTTTCGAAGAGAAACAACACTCCGGAGACCTCCAATCAGTTCTGTTTCTCCTTGGTGCGCAGTGGTCAGTTTTCTGCTCGATAAAAGTCACTCAAGATCAGCCATGAAAACACTTTAAACCTCCAATAAAATTGCCATTTCTGCTCAGTTAACTTGAGTACTATCAGTTATAGAGTTCCCACAAAAAATTTGGAGTCATTTGAAATTTCTAATAGGGTATACGGTGGCCCTATCCCAGCTCGAGCAAATTTCGTCCGATTTTGGCCCAAAGCTCACACAGATAAAAATACTTATCCAAATGAAGAAATTCCAATTGGAGATTGTCAAGGACACATAGACCTTACCTCTGGTGGTTGTAGGCGGTGACGGGAGAGGCTGATCGTGGAGGCCGAATAGAAGGGCAGAAACTTGTCTTTTTGGGCAGTTTTCGATTAGGAGGAAAATAGAGAAAAATTCAAAGGAAATGAAAGGGGGAGACTATCCACGACTGAAGGGGCAGAATAAGGGATGTCTCACACATATAATTGAGGTTAAAATTGACAAGATGTGATTAGGTGGGTAACAAATGCCTAAGGCCTTCTAAGACTGACATGGGGCAAAAACCAATAATGCCATTGACTTCCTTGACTTCTTGCACATAATTTTCGGTAGCCCTCATGGTGTGGGAGAAATGACCATTTTGTCTTTCCAAATTTCTTAAGGCAAATGAAATAGGTTGAGGGGCAAAACGGTCATTTGGCACTTTTTGTCCGAAAATTCATTTTTCTCATTTTGAATGGCCATCGGCGAGAAGACGTCAATCCTTTTCCAATTTTAAAATTCTTCATTTCCAATTGCCAATTTTGAGCTTCCATTTCGTGATTAGTCATCCGTCGATCGTAACTTCAGTTTATCTCGAACTAACAAGCGGCTTTTGCAGACTTTACGCGTATTGACTCCGTGACTCTCGTCACACTTAGGACGACTCAGGATAAGACGACTTTGGTTGTCATGTAATTGCGATGGTTCATTACTAGCTCCGACGGTCTCGATCGTCACGGTTCGATTTAGGAAAACTTCGCAAATTATACATTGGTTATACGGCATCACCCGTGTTCCAATCGTATATCGCTAGCAATGAATTCCTTTATCGTTATCAGATCGGCCTTTATTGGCTCTAAATGTCCCTCAGCAATCCTTATGGCCAAAGCGTCATTTTCCACTTCAAGTTTCCTAGGTCCACGTACCTTGTCATGCATTAGTCTTTCCCCTTGGGTTAGTCTACTCTAGATTGATCAGATCTGAGCGAGATATAACTGAAATACATCGATAGATAGTTCTCATTCAAAAGCGTGAAAATGGCAGGAAATTCAGAATGTTACACTTTCCTTTGTCTCCATAGATAACTTCATCTCTCTCCTTTGGATCTTCATCGAAAGTAGGGGAGTCTTCATGATTGTCGTCTTCAAGTTCTTCTTCCACCAGAGAGATAATCTTACGATTTGGACAATCAGAGGAAACATGTCCAAACCCTTGGCACTTGAAACATTTGACAGAGTTGGAGCGATTGGAACTTGATGCTCCAACATTCTTTGACATAGGTTTCACAGCGATAGCCTTCGATTTAGGAAGAGAAGAACTATCCCCTTTGGAATAGTTTTCTTTGTTCAGATATCGCGAACTAACACGAGCCTCTTTAAGTTGTCGTTCAACCTTAAGAGCAAGTTGACAAACATCATTATAAGTCCAATAAGGCTGAGGTTGGACAACATTACCGATTCTTATCAAAGTCCGCCAAGATATCGAGCAACTGTTTGCTCCTCCGACTCGGTCATGTCGCAAAGCATCATAAGGTGATAGAATTCCGCGGTACATTCCTCCACGGACAGCTCCTTTTGCTTCATATTGTGGAATTGGAGGAAAGTATTCTATCGATAGTTTACCGGAAGAAACTTCTTCTTGAACTCTTTTTGTATCTTCTCCCATGTGGCGATTCGACTTCTTCCGTCAAGAGATCTTTGCTTCTTCAAATGCTCCCACCAAATATATGCGTGCTTCCTTAGCTTAATGGCAACAAGCTTTACCTTTCGATCATTTGGTGTGTCTTGGTAGTCAAAAATCCCGTCGATCGTGTGTAGCCAATCCATGAATTCTTCGGGCTGAAGCTTCCCTTTGAATTCAGGAATATCAACCTTTACATACGAATCTCGGTGAAATCCATGAGGACTTCGTTGTTGACGTCGATGAAGTCTCTCCTCACTCGAAGCATCACTTCGAGCACCAGCGAAGGGGTTGACATCTTTTTCGTCAAAGGAAATACCATCTGAGTCGTGACGCAGATCATCACGTCCTAGATGTTCGAAGCGTTGCAAACGCTCCTGCAGTTGCTGTACTTGTCTCCTTAAATCATCCACCTCCACGTCTCGTAGGTCTCTTTGTCGAGCTGTAGGAGACTAAACGTTTGGTCCATGTCGATGACGACCAGCCATTAAACCAAAACTCTGATACCAACTTAATGCCGGGAGAAAGTGTAGAGAAGTAGGAGGTAGCACAAGTGAGGAACTAAGGGATAGAATACTCGCCACCCGTGGGAATCCACCCAAGGGATAAGAGTAGATACTCGCCACACGAAGGAATCCACCTAAGAGATAAGAGTAGAAACAAGAACTCCTTGTTAACAAGCCAAAGGCTCAAATCAATTTATCAATCAACAAGTCTGCCGTTCTTATTCATCATAGTGCCCTTATATAGGCTAGCATGGAACAACCCTCCAAGCTTGAATAAATGAGACTCTTTGATGAAATACAAACCTACCTAGGAAAGACCAAAAGACTTATAGAAAATAGAGACCACCATAAATTCCTAGGAACTAGAACTTGACTCTTAGAGAAGACGCGACATAATTAATAAGACTTTGAAAATTTAAAGGTCATTCAACTACCCTTGAAAAGATAAGAAATCATTAATGGCCTTCAACATCTCCGAGGAATGTTTCGACATCAGATTATTGCATTATTTGAAACTGCCAAAGAATGTGTTTGGTTGAGAACTTTGATACACCACATTCAAGATTCATGTGGCTTATCCTCAATTCATGGTGCTCCTACCATACTTTTTGAGGATAATGCGGCTTGCATTACACAAATATGTAATGAATTTGTCACAAGTGATAGAACTAAACATATTTCACCTAAGTTATTTAACCCGCATGAACTTCAAGAAAATGGCGAATTAGATATCCATCAAATTCGCTCTAGTGACAATCTTGCAGATTTGTTCACTAAATCCGTACCTACTTCTACATTTAAAAAATTGTATATGAAACATGAATGCATCGGCTTGGACGACTACTTCAATCAGGGGGAGCGAATTAATCATCCCTGAAGGATGCAACCCATAAGATTTATGGATGTACTCTTTTTCCCTTTGTAATTTTTTCCCACAGGGTTTTTACTTACCAAAGGTTTTTAATGAGGCAGCCTAGGTGCAATGACTATTAAAATGAGGGGGAGTATTATACGCACTGTACTCTTTTTCCATTCGTCAAGTTTTTGTCCAACTGGGTTTTCTTGACAAGGTTTTAATGAGGCAGTTTAAACAGTGTATAATAAAATGAGAACATCCGAGGGGGAGTATTATAACGTGTCGCCTTCCATCTCTTCATCTTCCAATGGATGTTACAAGTACATTCATGTACATTCATTTGGATTGACGTTTCACCTTTCACATTCCGTGAACGGTTTTGTATTCGCTAGCCTATAAATAGAGGCTTTGTAAACATGAAATGGTAATGAGAATGAGTTCACATTTGCTCCCTGCATTTCTCTTCTTTCTCTCATTATATTCTCGGTAGAATTCTCTTAGTTAATTTCAAAGATCGCCGTTTACTTTTACAATAGTGTGTTCATAAGCCGCCAATAGAAATTATTAACATCCCACGAAACTTTTGTGATTAAAAATATGAGATCAAAAATTAAATCTAACGTCTTCTCTGGGGCAAAGTGATAATAGGATGTCGGATGAGATAATATTTTGTTGGGTGAAATTTGACATGTATATTGTGAGGCTGATAAAGACAAGAGAGATGATAAAAATATAAAGTTATTTTTGTTAGTTATCCTGAAAAAGCTAAGAGGGTTTCTCGGTAAGTTCGCTGAAAAAATGGAGTGTCTTATCCAAAATAAGGTGGAAATAGGGTCGCCCATAGTCTAATTGTTTACATGGAGTTTTTTCTTTACCAGCCGATTAAAATAACCAATATTGGTAGGTTCATAGTTGAATCGGACGTAAAGCAACAAAACATTTTCGTCGGAAGCAGGTAACAAAAGGTCCAACTTGAACGAGTTTGAAGAAGCACGGTCAAATCACCGAACATAGTGCAATGGGAAAATTTGAAAAGATTCCACTGATTTCGGATGTTTATGGGGGACATCATTAATTAATTACTTCATCTTTACTGTATGAGAAGTTACTCATACGTGGTTTAAGAAACATACGTATAATGAGCGATTCAAAAGGCTGGCATCCGTCAAATCGCTTATAACTTTAGGAGACAGTAAGCTATGTGTTAGAATATTCTGTTTTAATATTCAATTGTGGGCTTTATTAATTGTTACTGTAATTATTATTTGGTCTAATAAGGTAAGATATGTACAGTTTCCTAATTTAGTCAGATATGGGGCTGGATAGTATGGGTTGAGATAAATCTAATCTTTGATAAGGGGATAGATTTCATTATCTATAAATAGAGCTCAAGTCCCTCCTCTAAACCCTAATGTCCACATAACCTCACAAAAGAGTCGTTTGAAGCGATACGTGGGGGGCCGTCTCATTGAAGCCAGTGATAAATTGGGTTCATAGAGGATAAGCTCTTGAGCATCGGATCGTCGCAATTCCGCATCAAGAACGACGGTTCCACTACAAAGTGTGTCAATTCTTTAACTCTATAAATTTGTGATTCATGCATCTATACGTGATGATCTTGGGTTGCTGCATATGGATTAGAATCGCAGCTTACATGTGGTATCAGAGCCTACACGTTTTATATTTCGAATCACTATTTGATAATTTTCGAAAGTTTTCATTCGGTAATTTTTTCTTTTTTATCACTTGTTGAGAACTCGTGGCTATGGCCACAAAGATGCAAGATTGTAACAACGACTACATTAGGGACGCCGCTCGTTGCCAGGAAATTTGATATTGGCGTTGAATCAAGTAGTCTTTAAAAAAAAATTGGCGTTTTCTGCACGCTACATACGAAACTGTGACATTGTGCAGCTAATCTTATTTTCTAACGCCCATCTTTTGATTTAGTTGAAGTCTGCACAAGTCAGACTTCTTTTCATGGCAAAAGGATGGCATTGCGTCGGAAAAATTTCTGTCGGCCATGAGAACCCAATTAAAAAATAATAATAAAGATGTTTAAAGAAAGCTTTTTCCCCTCCTTTCATCCTGTTTATGTGTTAAACAAGCATGTACGGCTCGAGTGTGGACAAGAGTTATATGTGGAAGGTAGGTTTTGGAGAATTGGAGAGTGCGGCCATGATGAAGTTCATGTGGAGGCTACGCGCCAATTATCCCCATGCATGCTAGACTTGGGCCCGCACATGCTTGGCATGTGAAGGTTGACGTCACATGACGTCACTCAAGCCCGGGTGACTCGACCCGACTTGGTGACCTGATCTGACTTGTGAACCCGACTCGACTAGTTGACTGTTGACTCGGGCTATCCGGTCAAAACGGTCGTTGACCGTTCTGGCCGGACCGCATGACCTAGTTCACTGGTTGGCTAAAGGGGTAGCGGTTGGATCGGATAAGCCAGTCAGATCGATTTTTCAGTACCGGCTAAGACCGAACACGTACGATGCACGTGTCAGCGCGTGGGGATCATGCGTACAGAGAAAAAAAAATATGAGGGCGCGTGATTGCTCCAATCGGCGAGTTTTAGGTACGAACATGCTCGTATTCTTATGCTCTGCAAGGTGGTATATTTATTTTACATGTTTGATGCATCTATGGATGGAAAATACATACGGAACCCCAAATACATGTATTTTGTAGGGTACTTTTGCGGTATTTTCAAATATGTCTATAAGATTTCGTGAAATACAGGTGCAAAGCTCACATGTTAGTATCACATACGGATATATGGAGCATGATTGATCAATTACATGTTATGGTTTGACATATATTGTTAGAAGCATCAATGTAATTAGCACGACATATAATTTTGAGGAAAATTGTCCATTTATGAAATTATGTGCATACGGTAAATGTGAAATATAAAGTTTATATCCCAAATTCAAGTAAATTCAATTAGGTTGTGACCGCCAAAGTGGCACACTTGGTTGAGTTTAATAAAGAACAGTTTACAAAGTATTTGGATGTCTTCTATTTTAATGCGTAGTTATACTCCCAAAGGAGGTGATTGCGTATTTTTGCATGGAGGGTTACATGTACAACATATGGTTGAGGATTGATTAGTCTAAGTGATGTCATACACCCAAAGGTGGTGATTAACGAAGATTGAAATAAATTCTCATGGCCGCTGTAATGTAGGGAGTAGTATACAACTGCATGTCATGTTTTCTGCCCAAATGTGATTATGTGATGATGTATGTATCTCTCAAGGTGAAATTTCACATCGTGCTGATTGAAAATATTGATTATTTTTGTTTTGCCACCGTTTCTATGAACGGCAACTCTGTTAGAATTAAGACTTATCGAGAACTGAATGAGGATTTTCTATTTACGAAGAACTGGCAAATACTTGTATTACTCTTGTCAAGAAAGACCTTGTAGTTCTCACTTTCATTAGTGAAAACTTTCAAGAGCATTATGTGCTTATTGGGTAACGAGTGATCGGATTCGCTTATTTGATATAAAGCGATCCATTAAAGAATACTTGAAAAGTGTTTTCTACCAGTTAACTGCACTGCTAAGTAAGTAAAGGAAGCCTTGAAGGCTTTGAAATTATATCTCGTTTATTACTAAGAGTGGTAAATAACTGCAATGACTCCTTAACATCAGGTGTAATTGTTCTATTAAGATTAAAGATTACGTCTTAAAGTTGGTGGAATTGCATTTTAAACATTTCTGAAATCATACTCATAAAGTATTATAGTAAACCACCGGTCATTCTGACGATTTGGATCCATGAAAAGTATCCTTTGACAAGGATGGTGATTGCTACTTCTTTTATAAGAAGAACAATCACATAAAGAAAGGCTACCGTAAATACAAAGACTTGGTTATCCAAATTTGAGCATAAAGTAATGATTCTTTGGTATTGGTTTGTGAATTCATTCTATCTAAGGCCTCATTTGGTTTGTGATGGCTACATAGCGGTGCGACATATTATGTTACGTTTACCATATAGGAATTCATAAACTGAAATGTACCAAATCAGGTTGAATCAAGCTCGTTATGGAAATAACTATAAAGCTAACGTTGAATTGATGGGAATGTCATTCCGGATTCTAGTTTTAATGTGACATTAAGAAACATATTTTATGTACTCTCCTTAAAGACGGAATTTATTTTTCGTATCAAGTATGGACATGTGTAGTTACTCTTTTTGAGATTTCAAATAAAACAATTACTATTTCTTTTAAAAACAGTTGGGTACTACTCTATGTCCAATGGATTGTACAGATTATGTTTATCTCCCAATGAATTATACATCGCTTATACAGCTGAAAAGTTATTTACAAAAGATCTTTGCCTAAGGAACAATCGTGCGCATTATGAAATAAATTTTTTGGTCACATCAGTAAAGAAAGAGTGAAAATACTGATAAAGGCAAGCATTCTGCTCACTCTTAAAAGTGACCTAAATATATGCGTAGATTGAAGCAGAGGTAAGATAATTAAGATAAATGATGAAATTGTAGTCGATAGTTATGACCTATTGAAGGTCATTTATACTGGTATAAGTGGATCCTATATGGTAATATTATGTAGAGTTTTTATCACATTTAAATGGTGATTTTTCTCTATATGTTTTCCTACTTGGTTAAAGAAAAGTTTAATTTCTGTGATAAGTTGAACATATTTCTGACTATAGTCGATAAATTTAAAAAAAAAATAGTTTTGATTAAGGTGGTGAGTATCATGGTTGACATGGCAATGCTGGATAGCTTAAAGAGCCATTTACCAAATACTTGAGAGGATTCTGGGTTATGGTTTTGTGCCCGATAGTCCTCAATAGAAAGGTGTGGCCGAAATGCAAAATCACACCATACGGATATGATGAAGAGTATGATCTATAAAATCAATTTATATATTTTTTCTGTGGGGTAAAACTTTGAAAATAACCCATTATGTTTCTATCAAAATATTTCATTGACTTCTTTTGAGTCATGGACTGGACGTTAATCTAATTTGAACCATATTAAGGTTTGAGGTGTTCCTGTAGAAATAAAGTTACATAATCTAATATTAGATAAGTTGGACTCCAAATCCACTCGGTTTCACTTCGTGCCTTACCCATATCTTCTAAAGGGGTATTGATTTATCATCTCAAAAGAGGAACAAGAATTGTGGAATTACATATAGCTAAATTGCTAGATCTTTGATATAGCCGAATAAGGGCAGTTGCTTGTAGACTATGAGAGGTAATGGTATGGTAGGGACTACTGTATCGTTTTTCTCTGTCTATACAGATGATCATGGAGCATTCTAAGTTACAGTTTGATTCTGTTGGGGTTCAGGTTCTAGTTATTAAAACAATTCCTGATGAAATTTATCAAATCCCACAAGCGCAGAATAAAGGTTAAAGTAGCTCCTCTTTATAGATCTATAAGACAGAGACAATCAGTTGTATCAAGTCATATTGTATAGTCTATCCAGAAGAGCATGACTACAAAGTCGACTATGGAAATGATCTAGTAATTTATACAGTTGCTATTTCTTGTTCTTAATTATAATTGTGATTGGGTGCATGGTAGACGAGATACAGATTATGAAACATACGGTGTTTGATAGCTTATTAGCATGCCTCAAGGTCACAAGTCCATCCGCTGCAATTGGGTTTGTAAAACTTAAAGGGATTTCAGATGAAATTTTTTGTCTACCTTATTTTATCCAATTATATTTTGATCAATGTTTTATTTGAGAAGTTTAAAATAAATTAGTAGCCAAATTTTTCACTTGTAAAGAATGAGTTGACTTAAAATAATTTTTATTCAGTCTCTCATAAAAGAGTTTTTTCGGAGTGATTAAGGTATTAATAGCTCATTATTATATAGATATTTAAACTTCTTTTTAATTGAATACTTCGAGGTAGTCTTTTTATGTAACCCGAAGGTTTTGCAGCAGATGATTCAGATAAACTTGTGCATAAAGAAAGAAGAATCTCATAAAGTTATCATGGAATAAAGTTTGATCATATTCATGGAGATTCTAGATTGAAAAGTCTATTTTATGGGTTCAAGTAAGCTTTTAGACAATTGTGGTTTGAAGTTTCATAGTATTATTGTTATATTCTGTTCTGTCAAGAACGAAGTAAATAAGTATATACTGCAAGATCAGTGGGAGGAATTTATTTTTCTTGAGTCTTATACAAAAGATATCTTGCTTGAAAGTGGTTTTCATGAATTACTGTTAGGAAAGTTTTGAGATACTTAAAAGGGGACAAAAGATTATATGCTAATTTACAAATATATTCAGGGCCTGCAGCTAGTAGAGCATTCGGATTCAGGCTTTTGTTGGCTGTCAGGATGATATGAAGTTGACAACTACAGACATTAATATGTCTAAAGAAAAGTGCAGTATTACAAAAAAGCGTAAACAGAAATCTATGTAATCCTCGATCAAGAAAGCGGAGTTTGTAGTATGCTTGTCAACTGCTATTCAGGTTATTTGGCTCCGGAATCTCATAAAATAGTTGACCGTATTTACTTTGTGGATAGACCCATACAGTTGTATTGTGACTATAATTCTGCAATGTTGTTCATTAACAACAGCATGGGTCGCAAGGGGTCTAAACATCTGGCGATCAAGTTTTTGACCATAAAGGTAACAGATGAAAGGGTGACACTACAGCAGAGCTTATTACACAGATGATAAGGCTGCAGACTCACTAACTTAAGGTCTCTTCCCATACACATTTATATGACATGTTGCAAATATAAAAGCATCGTGGGATGTTGATATGACGTGTTAATTGATGGGTTGAGTAAGCATCATGAGATGTTGTTGTTCAGTGGGAGCTGCATTCGATATTTGCTCTAATAAAGTTTACATCTGTGTTTGTTACATTTGTAACATCTAGATATGTATCAACTCCATTGCATGCAATAAAGCTATAATGATTGAGAGGAGTTGAATACATATATCAATTGAAAATCTCAAGACATCGTGTAAACTTTGAGTGATGGCTGGGGCATTTATTTATTTTAGCCAAAAGCATATGTCTTGTTACACGTAAAGTATAGTTAACTATAAAGGTAAGACATATGTTGGTTCGTTGGAACCGTAAAGATGTTCTCTCGTGACACATCTAGTTTCGTGACACATAAGGTGAAAGAATGGTGACTGATAAGGAGGATAACATATAAGGTGTCTCTATTATTTGAGATGTTATCCGATTGCCATACTACCATATCAAATCCATATCAGTAAAGTTAAGAGTATTTGTGATCGTGGATGGCTCTGTGTCTTCTAATGCAGTTATTGGCATGATTCGGTGCTTAAGACTTTATGGAATCAGATTGACTATTGGGAATTATCTCCAGACCAATATAAATATGCGCATATACAGTACAATTTCGATTAATTTAGCCCAAGTGGGAGAATGTTAGAATATTCTGTTTTAATATTCAATTGTGGGCTTTATTAATTGTTACTGTAATTATTATTTGGTCTAATAAGGTAAGATATATACAGTTTCCTAATTTAGTCAGATATGGAGCTGGATAGTATGGGCCGAGATAAATCTAATCTTTGATGAGGGGATAGATTTCATTCTCTATAAATAGAGCTCAAGTCCCTCCTCTAAACCCTAATGTCCACATAACCTCACAAAAAAATTGTTTGAAGCGATACGTGGGGAGCCGTCTCATTGAAGCCAGTGATAAAGTGGGTTCATAGATGAGAAGCTCTTGAGCATCGGATCGTCGCAATTTCGCATCAAGAACGATGGTTCCACTACAAAGTGTGTCAATTCTTTAACTCTATAAATTTGCGATTCGTGCATCTATACGTGATGATCTTGGGTTGCTGCATATGGATTAGAATCGCAGCTTACACTATGATCATCAGAAAGAAGACATGTGCCTCCGATTAAGGGCCGATTAAGATGCATGAGGGAAAGTAAATACGCGAGGAACATAAGGTTTTTGTTAAACAGGACAAACAACAACCACCAACAGGAGCGGTGAGGCACGTAAATGTGCATGAACTTACAGAAGAAGAAGAAGAAGAATCAAAGAAGGTGAAGATATTGAGGGGTCAAGGGACTGAAGACTGTGGGAGCTTTGGACTCAATGAAGGCCAACTGAGACCGGGAGAGGTGGAGGTAGACCACCCAGTCGCCGTTGGACAGCGGGCTGGGCATGGGCATAACGTACCCGGTTTCCCCTCCCCACGGGAAGTGGTAGGACCCCAGCACTGGCTTCCCCCACCCGAAGTCCATCTCAGCCACCGGGAACCTCAGCCCCGATGATACCACAAATGCCGTTGACCCTTCCTCCTCCTCCTCGCTCCCGAGCTTGCAGTATATCCTCGTCACCCCTGGTGCCGGCCGGTGCTCTTCCACCCAGTCTATCAGGTCCAGGAAGTGCTTCCTCGTCGCCGCCCCCTCCACAAACTCATGCACCGCCTCCGCTACCCGGCTCAGCGGCTTCTCCACCACCTCCCTCGCCCTCTTCTCGCCAAATGGTATCGACAGCACGTTCCCAAAGTAGCACGCCATGGGCGTGGGCTTATCGTCTCCGTCCTGACTCATCAACCTACACCTGCCATCCACCACGATCCCCATCCTCGATATCGTCTTGTTGTCCTCGTTATTAGTAACCGACGATGATGAGGACGAGGAGGATTCGGCCACCATCTTCCAAAGGAAAGCGCTGAACGACTCCAACTTAGACCTCTTGCTTCCGTTGGAGCTGGCCCTCTGCTGCAACTCGCTTAGCTGGGCGGCCGTCACGTAGTAGATGCGGCTTACCAAATGGTCGTCGTCCCTCGATGTCGTTTGCTCAAATTCATCATCCATCTGCTGCTTTTGCTTAGGAGGTGGGGGCAATGCGGAGATGGGGACGTACATGCGGTCTAGAGAAGGGTCGACGTAGAGTGGACGCCTTGGATGGAGAAGAGAGCGGCGAAAGGA
Organism: Rhodomyrtus psidioides; assembly: GCA_021437785.1. Taxonomy (NCBI): domain Eukaryota; kingdom Viridiplantae; phylum Streptophyta; class Magnoliopsida; order Myrtales; family Myrtaceae; genus Rhodomyrtus; species Rhodomyrtus psidioides. The sequence continues at coordinate 162,511 of JAILYB010000005.1, read as the reverse complement.
AGGAGGGAGCGAGATGGGGGCATCGGAGCGAGCCGTCTCTGCCCAAAACACCATGAACATGTTGGCCGAGTATGCGTCAGCTATCCGATGGTCAAACGTACAGGCCACCACTATTCCCCCACACTTAAGCTCCGTTGCCTGAATGTTTTCCATGGATAAGATTTGTAACAGGTCTTAGTCCATTTAGCAATTTTTATATTAGACAGAATCAATCCCAATACAGAAATTATCTCTGTCCTAATGAAACCTAGTCTAATTCCACATATTCTCGACAAATATTTGGTAGATTTATTCATACATCAACGAAAAGTTATTTGATGATGGACTTGATCTACATAATCTATCGATCACACTACATTTTTTTGGCAATACCATAGTTTTCTCTTGCCTATTCAATGAGGCAGTTCAATCGGTGAACTTCTTTGTTATTTAGTCCTCCATTAACTTTAATTATAATATGGCCAACTAGCAACTTCTATCCTGGACGACACCGAAATATATAATATCCACTACATAGTTATTTCGTACAAGAATCTAACATGCAATAGAGAGGAAAGACACCTTAAAAACTAACATTATTCTCATTTGGCCCATTAATTATATGAATGAAGATGACAGTGAAAGAGAAATTCCACCCTTCCCATATAACTATGAATTTTTCATTATTGAGGTCACTGGGGAACCCTCCCATAATGTTACGGTGTCTCGTCAAAGTATTTTATTAATTCTAAGGTCCTCCCCCGCAAGATTCCTCCTTTCATACAATTCCATCCGTAATAGACAAAACAATATTCTCCTCCTTCATGCACTGTTATAAACGGACGTTATAAACAACTGCATTATCTCAATGATCACGTAATTAAATCATTGAAGCTCGACCTCTCAGATTTTTTTTTTCCTTCGATCATTTAGCAATAATCTCGCTGATGCGTCTTTGATTAGGACATCTTTGGATTACGACAAGGAAAACAGTAAACTATAAGAAGTACTTGGATAACGTGTAATCACGGACTGATAATGTCAGACGTGAACAAAGTCCAGCCATTATACTTCTGTCTCGACAGTGCCAATTAGTATCAAAATTTGATTTGTAAAATTTGCGTACTAGGTGATGCAAACAAAGGTTTCATTTCTGACACCTTATTAAAGAAGTCCAACAACATCGAGGAATGAACCAGCTTTGCGAGAACCATTGTCAGTAAAGGTGGAGAATCTGACCCGTAGACTTACAGATAGATGGCGCTGGTTATACTTCTACGTCCTTGCATATTCAGAAGATTTAAGAAAAAGGATTGTAGATCTAGGTGAAATGAAGATGAAAATGGGTGCATATACAGTGATATAATCTCTTGATATGGATAGACAGTATATAGTATAGCTGTATCTAATATCAATACCTGGACAGCAAGCACGCCCCGCTTCTTTGTAGGAACCAGTTTCCCTTCAATGGTTTCGTCGGGATTATACAGGTTGAGATGGCAGAGTTCTATGTCCGCGAAAGCTTCGACGAAGTCCACCCCACGATTGTTGCACAGGAGCTCAGGCTCCCCAACAGAGTTCTGGACCACCTCTCCGGCGAGAGCATAGTAGGAGACCAGAGCTTGGGCCAAGGCGGCTTTCAGAATACGAACCATAGACCCATATTCAAGCCTCTGCGAGGTGGTTGTGGTTGGGTTGCTGTAGCAGAAAAAGACGCCAAAGTCAAGCGGAGGCAAGAGCAAGTCGAGGTTGGAGAGGTGCAGCCAATGCTCTTGCATGGGCAGAGGTGCCGCCACCACTTCTCTCTTGTCCAACTTCACCATGAACTCTCCGCCTGCACCTGCAACTGCACCCATTTCGTCTACTATGTATGGAGAGAGATGAGAGAGAGAGAGAGAGAGAGAGAGAGAGAGAGAGAGAAGATGGAAAGGGATGAGCTTGAAGATGAGCGGATGGTGATATTGACAATGACTACGTGGACGACTATTCCTCAACTACGGTCCATCTTGTTTGTGGAAAATTACACGTAAACAGATGCACTGAATTATTCAGAATTGGTAATGTAATAATTTTTCTAGATGACTATAACTGTTTTGAACTATAAAAAAATTAAAAATTTGTATATTATTTATCTCCATGGACGCTTCAATTTCACTCCACCATAAAACATACGGCGGTTTCATGTGGTTTTGGTTAATCATCATCTACTACTCTCTCCTGGTTTGTTCACGTTTATACTCCAAAACTCCAATGTCGTAATTTCCTGCCAGAGATTAGTGGCTCATTTCGCATCGGGCATCCCTCCGCACAAAACGAGGAATGGTGAAATCATTGGCCAAAGTGCTTGTGGGAGGGAGTATGAGTAAAGGCATCATCATCGAGACCCTTGTTTCTTTCATTGCATATTCAGGGTTGTTGTGGTTCCATTTCTTCTGTTACTTTCCTTTGCAAAATGATTTGATGTGACAGACAACCTAATCCCGTAGACTCAAGATAATGAACGTTTCAATTTTCAACATAAAGTTCGACCAAAAAAATAAAAATCAACATAAAGTACTTGGGGAAAATCGGCCATTTTGAAGACCGTCTTTTTTTGAAAAATTTATAAAACACGAAGAGTAATGCTGCGTATGGATGATAGCCAGGGAAAGTATTTATGTTCCAAAAGTGTTCCGGGAACACTTTTGAAACAGAAACGCGTATGGTTCAAAAATGTTCTGAAAGTGTTTCGCGGAATACTTTTGTGCCAGGGAACACTTTTGAAGGAACAAAAAAAACTTGCATCTAGATTTTTGAAACACTTTTTGGAACATTTTTGAAACCACCATCCATCGTCGCCGACGCGGCTACCACCTGCTACCTCGCTAAAAACCGGCCGCCTTCGCCGGTCGCCGGCCTCTGCCGCCGGTTGAAGTCGCCGGATGCCCATCGCCGGTCGTCGGCCGCGATCGCCGGCCTCAGCTGCAGCCGGTAGTCGGCAGCAGTCGCGGTCGTTGGCCGCGGTCACCGCCGCAGCCAGTCGTCGGCCGCGGTCGCCGTCGCCGCCGGTCATTGGTTGCTATCGTCGCTGCCGCTGGTCGTCGGCCGGGCCGCCGATCGTCGGCCGCGGTCGCCGCCGCCGATCGTTGGCCGCCGACCGACAACCGAAAAAGGTATTTTTTTTTTTTACTTACCAAACGCGTTTTTTCCCCAAAAATCATAATTTTGAATAGAAACACAAAAAAATGTTTACAAAGAGTTAGGCCAATTTTGGGTAATTATTATGGATTATTTTCTTCATAGAATAAAGTCAAATATTTTCTTGGTTTTACAAAACATTCTTACTTCTATTATCAACAATCTTCCTATCATTTTTTTTTTTAGTATGAAGAAAAGTTCCATTCATTAATCAGGATTATACTCGAGAGAATTACATAAAATGATTTCAAGCTCCCAAATAGCTGCAATAAAAGCAAATACCAGAAAACAAACAATAAAGCATATTCTGCGGCTAGAATTTGCCTCTTTAAATACGGACCTTGACCTAGTGGTCCACATGGACGAACAAATTTGCAAAATTGATGTTCAACTTACTCACTTCCTAGAAGTCCACAGCGATTGATCCAATGGCAATCTTAAGTTGTGTCATCATGTGGCCCTTAAATTAGACTACACGAACCAGATCTTCTTCAAGAAAATCTCGTTGATGTTCCTTCCCACCATTCACAACACTTTAAATTTGGATGACCATGCTTTCGATGATGCATCATGAAAATCTTCCAACACCCGAATCGGATCTCCAGTGTATCCACTTGATGGTTACCTAATTCTGACCGTATTCGATCCGACCGAAGATTACCAGCAGATTTCCAACAATTGATGTCGTTTTTCTATCATGGATGAAATTTTCAATTTGGACGCTACAAGGTATTCCACCAAAAACAGGCCCGTCAGATTGCGATCAAACGGTTGAGCACGTTTGAAATAGTCTACATTTCGACCAAAAAAAGAAAAAAAGAAATAGTCTCCATGGATTGAAGGAAGAATCTAGGGTTCATGTCGAGGGATCTTCGGAGAGCTCATCAACCCAAGTCCCACCATGTTGCCAAGATAATGAACGTTTCAATTTTCAACATAAAGTTCGACCAAAAAAATAAAAATCAACATAAAGTACTTGGGGAAAATCGGCCATTTTGAAGACCGTCTTTTTTTGAAAAATTTATAAAACACGAAGAGTAAGGCTGCGTATGGATGATAGCCAGGGAAAGTATTTATGTTCCAAAAGTGTTCCGGGAATACTTTTGAAACAGAAACGCGTATGGTTCAAAAATGTTCTGAAAGTGTTTCGCGGAATACTTTTGTGCCAGGGAACACTTTTGAAGGAACAAAAAAAACTTGCATCTAGATTTTTGAAACACTTTTTGGAACATTTTTGAAACCACCATCCATCGTCGCCGACGCGGCTACCACCTGCTACCTCGCTAAAAACCGGCCGCCTTCGCCGGTCGCCGGCCTCTGCCGCCGGTTGAAGTCGCCGGATGCCCATCGCCGGTCGTCGGCCGCGATCGCCGGCCTCAGCTGCAGCCGGTAGTCGGCAGCAGTCGCGGTCGTTGGCCGCGGTCACCGCCGCAGCCAGTCGTCGGCCGCGGTCGCCGTCGCCGCCGGTCATTGGTTGCTATCGTCGCTGCCGCTGGTCGTCGGCCGGGCCGCCGATCGTCGGCCGCGGTCGCCGCCGCCGATCGTTGGCCGCCGACCGACAACCGAAAAAGGTATTTTTTTTTTTTTTACTTACCAAACGCGTTTTTTCCCCAAAAATCATAATTTTGAATAGAAACACAAAAAAATGTTTCTGTTCAAAAAATGTTCTCAAGAACAGAAACGCTACCATACACAGCCTAAGCTGCCCACCAAATTTAGCACATTTTCATGATTGTTTGATTTTTTTTCTTCCGAATTTTGGTATCCTCGCGTCTAGTGGTGCTGAGGGAAACTTATTCCGTAATCTAAACGTTGAACGAGCATAAAAAACATACCCAAATCTACTTGTATCACTAATCGTTAATGATATATCACACATTGGGACATACTGAGATTGCCACTTATTAAATGTTTGCTGCAGTCTCGAGAGATTACTTGCAGCGATCAAGTGTTGGAGGGGAAAGAAAAAACGTCAACGTTTTCTTCTTTGTTTTCTCTATTCTGTATCGATACCAAAAAGATAGAATGATGTGTTGGAAAACCAATGTTAAAATAACCACACTATTTTATAATGGTGGAGGAAAATCAAAATTCGAATGGCATTAGTAAAAGGTGACAAACTGCCACAAACATCGAGTCTGTTTTATAAATAGTAGACCAGCAATATATTCAATTGGCAGAGGCACAAACACTGAATTGACACAGTTTCCTTAAAACAGAATCGTCCCTCCCATACGTGCTTTGAAGTTTCGTAAACGTCTATCTCCCATGATACAATGGTTGACAGCGATAGAGGCAAGCACAGCACTCCAAAACTTTCGGCGAACTTGAACACTATCGAAAACAATGCAAATGCAGAGAATTGAAACTGATGAAGAAGTGGTTTTCTTTTTCGTTCTAGTGTCTTATGTCTTCTTGAAACACAATGGGAAGCCACATATTTATAGGGTAAGTGGGGCATTTCGGAAATAAAGGAATGACGGCTGAATAAATCTGCCGTTATAACTTTAATTATGTAAAAGCAGAACCATAACAGCAGCGACGTTATGCTTTTAATTTTGTAACAGCAAAGCCATTATGCTTTTAATTCTATAACGGTAGAATTTAATGCCATTAGCCTGTCATTACTAATTCAATGTAGCAGTTGTTACAATAAATTTGTAACGGTTTGAGTTGAAAAAAATTAAAACAAAAGGCAATAATGGGCTTGTCGCGAGGCCCACTTTTCAATCCTGCATTCGTGTATGCGGGTTATGCGCTCGCGCCTAAGTTTCAGCTCGTTAGGCCTCCGTCGGTGTCTGAGATTTGCACCTCATGCACGTGCGCATGAGGCATAGTACTTGTATTATGATAGTTACCACTCAAAAGGAGTGTAATTACATATAAACCACTCCGAGGCCTTCTTCCTTTCTAATGTGGGACTAGTGTTTTGTCACTTCCCACTTTCAACTCAAGGGTGTTCTTTGAGAAATAATTTCTCATTTACTCACACATCAAAATATCTCATATTTTTCAGTAATCCCTCATATGAATGAAAATTGTTTTCGCTTTGACTATGTGACAGTGTTCAACAAATGGAACCTGTATAGGATAGGTAAGTGTCACCCTTTGAGCATTCCCTTGTGAAAGTATATTTAATTTACCAGCTGTCCAGTAGACATGATGTCCTTGAACTATCATGCTTTCTTAGTAAGTGACCCATACACTTCACACATGAATCATCTAAACGTTTGTTCAGTTCTTATAAGTATGTTTGTTTTGGCCATGAACATCGTCTTGGTTCTGCGAGAGTTTCTAAAGAATTCAGCCCTCAATAATCCTCCTTTGAAGCGGCCCCACGTCTCTCTCACATAGGTGATTACTTAATCTTGAGTAATTGGTTTACTCCACTTAAGAATCATTAAAGCAAAATTGCTATCCTTTTTTCCCACCATATCACTGATATTTTATAGGAATGCTTTGAAGGATAAACCCCCACAGTGATATCACTAAGTTTATATAATTAGGTTGTTCCTTTGAACCTAGATATTGAGATCTTCAGTCAGCTAGGTTGGTTTTCCTTTATATCAACTTCCCTGTAATAGGCTTCAGTCTCATTCTTATTGTCGATTTTTCAACTAACTCTCTGTTTAACCCTTTGGTTAGCGGATCCACAGTATTACCCTTTGACTTTATGTAGTCAATAGAGATAATTCCAATTGAGAGTAGTTGACTAATGGTATTATGTCTACGATGTATAAGTCTAGACTTACCATTATACATGTTACTATGTGCTTTTCTAATCGCAGATTGACTATCACAATGTATACAAATTGATGGCATATGTGTGGCATCCTCCATTTATTAGATTCCTAATGAAAAGTGTGACATTCCGAATTCCGACCCCTCTCGAGGCTATGGATTGGAAGGTTATCGATCAGTGTATTTCAGCTGTATCTCACTCAGAGCAGGCCACTCTCGAGTTAACTGACCGATAGGGAAAGACTAATGTAGAGTCGAGTATGTGGACTTGGGAAATTCGAAGAAGAAATGGCACTTTGACCATAAGGATTGTCGAGGAGATATTTTGGGCCAGCAGAGATCGATCTAGGAACGATCATGGAATGCCTTGCTAGCGTTATACATTGGGACGCGGGTGATTTCGCTTAACGAATGTGTAATTTGCGAGAATTTCATAAATCAGATTCTGATGATCAGGACCGCAGGAACTAGCGATAAACCCTCGCAATCACATGACAACCAAGGTCGCCATGACTTGAGAAATGCTAAGGTCGTTACGCGTAGCGGTTGCAAGAGTCGCCCGTCAGTTTGAGATAAACTGGAATTTCAGTCGACGAGAGCTCGACATGAAATTGGACCTTGAAATTGGGAATTGGATATTGAGGAACATTTGAATTGAAATGGATGTTGCATCATCGAGGGCAATTTAAATTGGAAAAACGAAGTTTTGGACAGAAAGTGCGAAATGACCATTTTGCCCCTCGACCCTTACCCTTACCTTAAGAACCAATGAAGGACATAATGGTCATTTGGTCACCCCCCCTAGCTGCCGAAAATGATGGTCAAATGGGGTCAATGGATGCAAGATATTATTGGCTAAGATGACAAGTGTCATCATTTGGGTAGGCCTTATCCACTTAGACTAGATTAGGGAGTCTAGGGTGCATTAATTTCTAGTCAAATCCTTACCTAATCCTTCTCTCTCTCCTTGGCTTGCAAGAGAAGCCATTCCCTTCTTCCTCATCCATTTTGGTCGACCACCACTTCCCCTCCATCTCTCTCTCAACTTTCTCTCTCGGCTCACTCATCTTTCTCGCCGTCCAGTCCCGATAGCCTTCCCTGCTTCGGCCATAACTTCTTCGTTCGTTATCCAATGGAGGCGAGCCACCCACCAATAGAAAGCTATTTCTCTTGCCGTTCCAACAAGGTATTATGAGCCGAAATCCACCAAGCCATTTGTTCCGTAGAGCCTTTTGAGTGGGCGAAGGTCGCTGACTAGTCTGATCCGAACCTGGGGAGCTTCAAGTTGGATTTCCGAGCTCATTTCTCCCTAATATTTGGTAAGACCACCTCTCAAGCCTAGCTAAGACATATACCTTTGTGTTCATGAAGTTTGGTTAGATTATTGAAGGATTATGATGGTTAAATCTTGGTGGTTTTCGAAGGACAGAATCTGTCCCCGCCGACCAGGTTTGGAACGCTGACTCTCCGAGGTTCGTCGAGGCATTGTCTTGCTTGAAAATGGTCGGTGAGCCATCCTAAAACTTGGATCTAAGTGTTGTTTAGCTGGTGGTTGAGTTTGGTGTAGTTTAGAAGTGGTTTCATCGCTAAACCGTGGCTTGTACCTTGCATGGACAGAATCTGCCCGCCGGAGCTCCAGTTTGAACCCTAAGCTTTGTGCGACTCCCTTGGCCAATTTCCGTGGCACAAATCGTTGGTAAACCTCTTAGGACCTTGCTTGACATGCTAGGGTAGTTTGTGGTTGAATTTGAAAGTGGATTAAGGGAGTTTATTGGCTGAGATTTTATGAAATCTCTAGGGACCGATTCTGGACAGATTTGGAACAAGGGCTTGTGTCGCCTATTTTGTGGACATCTCTAGCTTAAATTCCCTGTAAGTTGATCCTAACCCTTTATTAGGAAGTTAGGTTACTAAGAGACATCTTTGCTAAAGGAAATCAATGATTTACGAACCGGCTGAGGTCGAGGAACTTTGAAACCCGAATTCTGCCATGTTTGAATTGAGTTGTGCTTGAGTAAATTTTGGATTGAAATTTATGAAATCAATGTTGATTTATGGAGTTCTAATATGGTCATGATGAATGTTGGACCTTGAGTATACCGTGTGGTGATTCCGATTTGAATTGAGTATTCTAAATGGCATGGATTTTTAAACCGAGTCTTGAATTGAGATTTTGAAACATTGACTTGCATCAATCTTGACTTTTGTGAAATGGCCGTGGGAGGCTTGTGCTTGACTGAAATTTTTATAACATGGAATATATTTTGTCCAGTTGAGGGACGTTGGAAATGAATGCCTTGGTTTGGGCGATGAAATGTGAGTTTTTGCTTGAGTTGATCTTCGATTGAAAAACGAGGCATGAGTCTGTTTAAATGAAAAATTGAGGCTATTTATACAACTGAGATTTTTATGAATAAAATGGCGTGTGGGATCGCCGAGGAAATTATGTGTGCACTGGCGTGTGGGATCGCCAATGGCGTGTGGGATCGCCGGGAAAAATTATAAGTGCACGGGCGTGTGGGATCGCCAATGGCGTGTGGGATCGCCGAGAATTTATAATTTGGCCAATGTGTTGGGAGGGAGTTACTCCCATTGGACCTGACGAGGTCGTGCGGCTAGAGAGTCCCATACTGACACGATTCATCTCGACTGAAAATGGGCGTCGAGAGTCGTATGGTGACCGAATCATCTCTAGGTCCGGACGCGAGAGTCTCATATGTGCCGACGGGTCATATGGAGACCGAATCATCTCGCAGCCCCAAAGTGGGCGGCCCAGGATGGGCGAAATTGGAAAGACCTATTTTATGGAAGAATCGTTGTAAGGATTTTGAGAAATTGAAAATACCTCATAAATTGAAAGGTTTGCCTCGTGAATTGAAAGTGGCCCAGGAAGGGCGTGAAAAGAAATGATATGTTTTCTAGATGTCCTGAGAATGGTATTTTTGGAAAATTCTAGAGTTGCCTCAAGTGTGTATCTTTGATTTAAAACCCTGCCACTGTACGAAGCTCAGATTTTTGCCATGATTTGTGACTGAATCGAATTGATTTAGAAATACTAAAAAGCCATGTTTTGAAGGAACCATGCTTTTGTCATGCCAAAGTTTTTAATCCCAAAATGCCCGTTTTCAAAAGTGTCTGGAGGTACTGACAGCCTAGTTTAGGGTTAGTTTTAACTTATTGAGATTATATATCTCACCCCGTCGTGGGACAACATTTTTCAGGTCCCAGGCGATGGAAACCCGAGGTTGCCATGGATTGGCATTCGAGGAAGTCATTTGGAGAGAATGGATATAAACTCATTTGTGGTCTTAGAAATTTTACTATGATTTGTGGATTTAGAAATTGAACCTTTGGCATTGGACGACTGTAACCTTAGAGGTGTATTTGCCAATATTGAGGAGTGTACCTTTTTATGTCCTAAGCCATCTTGGTTTTATTTTGTTTGGAGAAGGTTTCTTGCTTCCGCTTGCATGTACCAAATAGGAGTATTGAGCTATTGGCCGTGGATCCTGGGAGACTATAGAGTTATCACGGCATGGTGGGATGTTCGCGGGCTCGCCGGGTTCGGGGCGTGACATCCCCATTTAAGTGGTATCAGAGCAAGGTCAGCTCGATCCAAGTTGATTGAGGTTTGGAGTGATAAGGAGTGATGACTTGAGGACGATTAGATAGTGAGGCCCTTAGGATTAAGTATTGATTATTGAATCTCGAGGATTATAGGCTTGAACTTGTGTTGCACTTTAATGGTTATAGTATCGATCTCGATTGATGAATTTGAGTGGTGATATGATTGAGGTTCACGAGGAAGCAAATAGAAGTCAAGGAGCATTAAGCATGGATTTGAAGTGTAAGTGTGTTTGAGGTTAATAGATGATTGCTTATGAGTAAAGGGTCGATTTGATTTGATGATCGTGATTGTAACTTTGAGGTATATGGTTGATCCTAGGCACTTAATCTGTGAGATGAATGGTCCTTTGCGACAATAGAAATCTTCTACTACTAAGAGTTGATCCGGGAGCGAATGTGATGTGGCGAGTATTGAGGATGGTCATTTAGTGCATGTGTTTCTGGCATTCAAATGAAAGTTGAGGAAGGTGAATGGATGAGCTTATCATTATTAGACTTGACAAACTGTCGCTTGGTATGGGACGAGCTGATGGGATACCTACAAACTGTAATGAAGCATGTTATGGGACATGTGGAACGGGACTCTCTTCGTAGATGTATGTCTTGGGACAACCTGCAACGACCAGGTCTGACGAGGGCGGGGAGTGTACGCCGGGACAGAGAGGTTCGGACAAGGAGCGGCTCCTGGCAGGCTTCTAAGATAGCAAGGAGGCAAGAATGACCCAAGTCATAAATTGAAAGAGAAAGTCTAGGTATCAGATTGAGTCTAATTTTGGTTAAGAGATGTATTGCACCAAGGTGATCCTCACAGTGAATTTTTAAATTTGTATGGCATTTGTCATGGCGTATGTGATTGGCATGGTTAGGAGCTTCGTACATGGCAGTGGGTGTTGTTTAAAAAAAAGGAAATTTACGCTTGTGTTTGGCCTGTATGGGGAGTTTTGGCATTGAATGCTGTTGGGTAATGTCTTTTGAATGTGAGAAAGCCTGTTGAGTTATTGTTAAGTCGCAGATACGTCTAGACTTAAGGTGTATACGTTTGATGCATTAATTTGTGGTTCGAGAGTTTACTTGATATTGGCCCAGTTGAGTTTTGGCCTTTGCCTAGTAATTGGCGAATAGCTGAGAAATTGCCTAGTTGAGGCTGGCTTGATGAGTAGTTACTGATGAAGGATGATTTGAAATCCCTGAATAATTGGCGATTGATTGAGGATTTGCTTAGAACCACTGGGCGGTGGATTGCTTGTGATGGCTATGATGTTGAGCAGCTTGAGACTGCTAGGCTCAAGGATATGACTTAATCCTTTAATCCCTGAAGGGAATTGTAATAGCTCGAGTGTCATGAGAATCTAATAAGGTTGAACGACCAGAGTATGTTACAAGAGGAGTATTAACTCGAGCATGTAAGATATGAAAGGACTCTAGAACTGAAAGGAGTCGTGAGAACTGAGTAAAAATGAATAACTGAAGTATGAGTGCTGAAAGAACATTTGGCTCAAGTTGGAAAAATGTGCCAGACCCAATAATTAAAGGGGTCACGAGAACTTTGAATGGAAATGGGAAAAGTGGATGGGTAGACAGACTCAAGAAGGAGTTGCCATTGTTACCCAAGTTGTTGAGACTATTGTTTCTATTGTTGGCAAAGTAAATGATAGAGATCGTGGGAATGACAATGGAAAATGAGAAATGTGGAAATGAACCATGAGAGCTTTGAATAACTTGTGAAGTGGATCATGAGGTTGAGATCGACTGAGGTTCGATGGAAAGATGATCCCGAAACTGCCTTTCTCTGGATTGAGAACTTGGAAAAGAAACCTTAGAGGTTTTGGGTACACTGAAGAAAGGAAGTGATCCTGATAGTTCCTAGCCTTAAGAGGCTATTGATGATTGATAAAAGGTCACCAAAGGAAGATTTTTCCTTGAAGGCGCGGTATTTAACTGGATTGCCTTCGTCAAATTGTGCAATGAAATGTGACATTCTGAGATTGCTCGAGAGCAAAAGTTGTTTGGATTTTAATAGCCTTGCAAGGATCTGAAGACGATCGACCAATGTGAGACAGAGTTCTCAAGGTCGTTTAGGCATAGACCAAAGGTGGTCCAAGACCCGTTGGGTAGGACAAAAGGTCCAGGAATGGATTGAATTCGAAGCCCCGTAGCTAGTTGATGCTTCTGAATTTGAGAAGCTGTAATAAGCATAAATGTAAAGGTCAAATGATCGGAAGAGGTATAAGTGAGAAAGTTAACGCTTATGGATCATAGAAAGTACCTATAAGGAATGGCTGATAGGCTGATTACCTGGGTGTAAGGCCCATAGTGGAAAAAATTAAATTGATAGTCCGTCTCTTTTGTCATGGGAAGTTTTAAGGGAAAAATTGGCATGCTAGTTGCCTGGGTTTAATGATTCTATGAGATTGGTCGAGAATGAACTTAAACTATTAGAGATGGAATTATAAGCTGTTATTCTCTAAAGGATAAGGCGTTGTCCTTAAGAATGATTGGGCCATGAGATGGTCACTGATGGAAAGAAAAGTGAATGGACTTAATAGTCCTGGCCATTCGTGATTCTAATGGATGGATAAGAAAGCAAAAAGGGTTGCTTGGATTATGGCCACAAGGCGGCTCGATTTAATCGAATTGAATTTCCAAGGTGTGAATTTTGGAAACCGAGGAGGAACTTCGGCCCTTTGGACCTTGTCACTAGAAGTGACTGAGTTATTGAAAGAGGAAGATTAAGTATGGTGGCATCTGAATCTTGGAGTAAAGGTACTACTGTGGCGTGGACTCTGAGATTGATATCTTATGGGACGAGAAAGATGAGGTGGATTTGAAGTACAAAAATGCCACTTAAGTATATAGTTTCCTTCAAAGGGTAAGAGACCCTAGTGCGGAAGGAAGAGAAAATCCTAAGTATCTTGGTGTTAAGGTTGAACGTTTGAATTAAGGCTAAAAACGTAGAGCTTGAATGATTTTTGAGAATTAAGTCTGAGAGACTTGTCTTGTGGACAATGTTGGATTCTGAGATAATGACGACCTTCAGTCGAATGGTTTGAATTAAGACAAAGTCGCATTGGATTGGTTGTTACCGTCTTAGAGACGATGATTGAATTATTCAAGGAGCCATGAAGGACATGAACGCTCGTTGTATGCTATGTGTAAGAGCACGAGATTTGAGTGCAGTAAGTGGAACCTCTTGGTCATAAAGTTTCTGGGAATGGAATCCCTGTAAACCCTTCGAGGGTGGAAATAAGTGATGGATTGGTTAAGGTCAATGCGAGTTACTGAGATTTGAAGCTTCTTGGAATTAGTGGATTGCTGTAGACGTTGCGAGAAGATTTCCCACAAGAGCTATTCCATTAGTGAAATAGACTAAGAATGAAACGTATCGTGAATGGATAGGTGAACACGAAGGAGTTTTATAGACTTAAGTCAAGTTGGTGATCAAGCCGACAATGGCGTTTCTGTTTGAAATTGGAAGAATCATGAGAACCGTAATGACGTGTCATAGAAAGGAGATATGAAGTGTAACAAAGCAATCTAAAGTGGACATTGGGTGTACATCACGATAGTAAGACCCTTCAAGTTGGAGTGCCAGATGCATGATTGGAGTTGGCTCGCAAACGCCATTGTGATAAAGCTTGATAAACTTTATTTGTGTGAAGAAAGGTTGCGAGTTTACACAGATCGTAAAAAACTTGAAGTATTTGATTGCTTAAGAGAAATGAGCGAGGAGCAACATGGATGAAGGAAAAGTTGTGAGAAACAAAGCAAGACTTGTAGCAAAAGGATATTCTTAGGAAGAAGGAATAGACTATGATGAAACCTATGCACCGGTTGCCAGTTTAGAAGCCATTAGGCTACTTCTTGCTTATGCGTGTTACAATGACTTCAAACTTTTTCAGATGGACGTGAAAAGTGCCTTCCTAAACGGATACATCAAAGAAGAGGTATATGTTGAACAACCTCCTGGCTTCGAAGAACCTAAACAAAAGGATATGGTCTATGTCTTAAAAAAGGCACTCTATGGATTGAAACAAGCACCCCGTGCCTGGTATGAAAGGTTAAGTAATTTTTTATCTCAACACAGCTTCACTAAAGGTAATGTAGATACCACTTTTTTTATTCAAAGAAAAGGTAAAGATACCCTTTTAGTTCAAATTTATGTTGATGATATTATATTTGGCTCCTCTAATGAACTTCTCTGCAAGAAATTCTCTAAAACAATGCAGGATGAACTTCTCTGGGAGAATTACGGTTCTTTCTTGGTCTTCAAATTCATCAATCCCAGAAAGGAACCTTCATATTTCAAGAGAAGTATGCATTGGAAATAGTGAAGAAGTTTGGTATGGAAAATGGCAAGAAGACATAAACTCCTATGTCTCACTCTTCCAAATTAGATAAGAATGAAGATGGAAAAGAAGTCAATCCCAAACTATATCGAAGTATGATCGGATCATTACTCTATCTCATAACTTCAAGACCCGACATACTATATAGTGTCTTCTTATGTGCAAGATTTCAGTCAAGTCCAAGAGAATCACACCTATCAGCAGTCAAGAGAATAATCAAATACATAGGGACTTATCCCAACTATGGTTTGTGGTATTCTAAATCTTCTGATTTTACACTAAAAGGTTATTCAGATGCAGATCTTGCAGGTTGCAAAATTGATAGAAAAAGTACATCTTGAACCTGTCAACTCATGGGAAACATGCTTGTCTCATGGTACTCAAAGAAGCAAAATACAGTGGCACTCAGTATAGCTGAAGCAGAATATGTATCTATTGGAAGCTGCTGCACTCAAATACTTTGGCTAAAACAGCAGCTCAAGGACTATGGTGTTGAAGAATCAACTGTGGAAATCCTATGTGACAACACAAGTGCCATAAATCTCACAAAGAATCATGTACTTCACTCAAGAACAAAGCATATTGAGATCAAGCATCACTTCATACGTGATCATGTTCAAAACCATGATGTTAACATTCAATACATTGACACGAAAAATCAACTTGCAGATATTTTTACTAAACCACTTGATAAACAGAGTTTCAATTTTATCAGAAATGAATTATCTATTATTAACCTTCCTTCTTAAGTATACCTTAGAACATGGTACGTCAGAAGGAGAGTTAGAAAGAGCATCAGAAGGAAAGTCAGAAAGAACATCAGAAGGAGCATCAGAAGGTGCGTCAGAAGGAGCATCAGAAGGAGAGTCAGAAGGAGCATGAGAAGGAGAGTCAGAAGGAGAGTCAGAAGAAGAGTCAGAAGAAGCATCAGAAGGAGCGTCAGAAGGAGCATCAGAAGGAGCATCAGAAGGGACGCCAAAAAGGCGCGCAAGAAAAAATTGACACTTTTCTTAAATCAAAAGGTCAGTTATCTCTAAAAGCTACCTTTTAGGTAAGTTCCTCATATGAATAGATAACGCTTAATATCTGATTGACCGTGATTATTTTTAAGAATTCCTTTTTAAATCAAAATTCTCTTTTGTGTTTCCAAAAATAACCGCCTCTTTTATAAAAACGCTGAACCGTCAGCTCTGTTCTCTTACTTTCAAAATTCTCTCAAATCAAAACTCTAAAACCGTGTTGAAAACCTCTCGCTCTCGATTTCCTCCTCAAAGCAACACTCTTTCACTCAAAGTTTCAAACTTTCTACGCATCAATGGCTCCAAAATCAGTCTCTGACTCGAAGAAGACGCCTCAGACCAAGAGGAAGTTCTCCACATCAACTGCAAGCAGCGCGAAACTCACAGATACCCAAATCAACGAACAACGAGAAGCACTCCGCCTGACAAAAGGTCTATCTCTGTCTGCTTTTGAAATAAAGGAATCTATGGCTCATTCTATTAAGCTAATGTATGATAGAATCAAGGACGCAGGAGATTTTGGAAACGAACTTAGAAAACTGCTGAAAACTCATCACTTTGATAGTGAGGGCGAACTTTTGGAGTTTCTTAGTCTGCCTGGAAAAATCGTTGAACCACTTGTTGTAGAAAAACCTACGTCTGTCTCTAGAAAAGGAAAAGGAGAAAGTGGCAGAGACAAGTTCGAAACGTAGACGATCCCCAATTAGACCTGGCGGTACGAAGGCGAAGGTGGAAGACGATGATGACATTCTGTTCAATGAATTTGTGAAAAATATAGGCTTTAATTTGGATAAAAGCTTTCCTGATCCATTGTTCCAGAATCAGGCTCACAAAGAACGGTTTGAAGCAATGAAACAGAGAGGTGTTATACCTCAAAGGGTATTTGAGTTACAGTACTTTGACAGCAATGGCATCTATCTGAGGAAGCATCTAGAAAAGATGAAGCTAGATCAGTTTATAACTAGGAGAGGCTACACTTTTCCTGATATGGTAGCTTACTTCTATTCAAATCTTCAGTTTGTCAACTTCAACTCTCTGCCTTTCACAATCAAAAGAAAGCAGTATTTTCTGACTGTTGATGTATTGGCTTCAATCATGGGAACCAGAAAGGGAGATTTCAAACCCTTAGATATCACTGCAAGTGAAGCTTTCTGCTTCCTGACTGGCAAATCGAGTTTCTCAAGGGAATCAAAGTCACACATTGCCTACATAGACTTTCCCCTGAAACATATCATGATGCACAAAGTGATCATTGAATGTCTCAGACCCAAGGCAGCATCAAAGACAGATATCTCAAAGTACGAGGCAAAGCTGTTATGGGGAATCTTGACAGGACAAAGGATTTCTTTTGCTCACACTGTACTACTGCATATGTACAGATCAGCTCTCAAGCCAAAGGGGCAACTTCCTTATGCGACGTTGATCTTCAAAATAATCAATCATTTCAAGATTGATAGCCTAGGTGCCTTTGTCGAGCAAGAAATTCCTTTAGTGACTGCTGGAGAGACTATGGTAACAAAGATGGGATTCAAGATGACTCCTGCTGGATGGAGAACAAAGAACAATGAACCAGTCATTGTGGACTTTGAGGAAGAGTCAAGGCAGAAATCTCCAAAGAAGAGAAAAGTCATGGCAGTTAAGGGGCAACAAACAGAAATTCCTGCTGATAGGGACTCAGACGCAAGTGAGGAAGAAACAGGGGAATATGATTCTGAAGCTACCCAATCTCGAGGTGGATCAGATGAAGGTGGTGAGTCTGAAAATAGTAATGCTGGGGGAGGTGAGGAAGAAGGAGATGAAACAGAAATACAACCACAAGAAAAAGGTTGTATATCCCTGTGATCTGACTGAGGAAGAATTCCTCACAATGTGGAATGAGGAGCAAGTTGCACGATTTGCAGATGACACAGAGTATGACATCCAAATCGTCAACTGTGATCATAAGGAATTGCTAGCTCAAGTTCTAGTAACATTATCGTCACAAGCACAGGAGCAAGAACAAGATGACTTTGACGCCTACTCTGTCTCCTCCACCAGACGCACTATTCAGAAAGGTGCTACAAGTCTAGCTTCAGCAATAGCACGAGAAGATCAGCTGTCCAGTGCACAGTCCATTCCAATGGACATTGATGAAGAAATAGTCTCCGTGCCACCATCAAAGGAGAAAGGAAAAAGAGCTATACTTCAGGGGGAGAAAGAGCCTGAGCCTGTCACATCAGATGTCTTTCTCACTGAAGTCCTAGCTTCTCAAGCCTTCACTAAGGCTCAAACTGAGGGGGAGACTTCCGAACCTACACCTCCACACCCTCATATGGACCTTCACGCGCATTTTGAGAATCTTCAAAATACTGTCATTCAGACAATGGCTGCAATGGAAACAAGATTTGTTCAGCAACTGCAGGCTTTTGAATAGAAGACAGATAGGAAGCTGCAGGGTCTGACTAGTCAGGTGACTAGGCTAGAAAAATCCATTGATGTCTATGGGAAAACGTTTCGTGATGAGATAGCCAACCTGCTAAATACACACTGGTCAGAACGGACAGAACAGCTTCACACAAGCCCTCTCCTCAAGCTGTTAGAGACCATGCTCAGATGCTGAGAAGCAGTTTTGCAGGACCTTCCCGAGGGGAGACTGATGTTGATCCTGAAGATCATTCCTCTTCTTAAAAACTCAGCTATTTTTTTCTTTTCCTCTTCATGAATGCATTTTCATCTCAAGAACTTTTTCGATGTTGACAAAAAAGGGGGAGAAGTTGAAATTATTTTTATGTTTATGCAGTCTAAATATATTATCTCTAATCATATTTTTCTATTCATATAATATCTCAATTTAGATGAAAGGAGGAGAAGACCTAACCTACCGTTTTGCAGGATAATTCGTGCAGGATTATTGCAGGATAATCTTACTCTGATCATGCTCTCCTATGAGCACACTTTCATTATATTTCAAACTCTAATGATGATTACCTGTAGGAACAAATATGATGGCTACTCACTTTTATTAAATTATCACTGGTTAAATTTTCCTTTAAATTTGCAACTGGAGAAGTTTTTGTCATCATCAAAAGGGGGAGATTGTTGTGGAAATACTCCTATATTTTGATTTTGACAAAACCTTCAAAAGATATTGTTTAATGAAATGTGATGCAGGAAGAATGAGTAAGCAGCAGATTGAGATACTCCAATTCTGTCGCGCTGACGAAGGGTCAGATGGAAGTGCTTCTGACGAAGGGTAAGATGGAAGTGCTTCTGACGTAGGGTCAGATGGAAGTGCTTCTGACGTAGAGTCGGATGGAAGTGCTCTTGACGATCCAAACAGTGATGGATGGATCACATCAAATCTCCGTATTACCATTCCATGCCAACTGATCAAATTTCTCCTAGACGAATCTGAAGAAAGATCAGTTCTTGCATTTTACAAAACACGAAGACCCACGTATGGCAGGTTTCCGATCAAGGCAAGTGATATTCAATTATCCTGATATCCCCTCTTGTCAATCAAGGGACTTTCTAAAATAGGATATCATCTTCTAAGGAAAATATCCTCGGGAATCAACTCAAACTTATCACACTTATGGAAGCTGGAGATTCAGTTGTATGGGCGATTGAATCAGAAAGGTTCAATATCTTACACAACGCTCTACATATCTTCTGAAGATACAGTCTCGTTCAATCACGATTGAGGACGTCCAATCAAGGATTGAAGAGCGATCCCTTGGCTGGAATCCAACGGCTAGTTCGGAGGCAGGGGAGTATAAAAGAAGTATAATGTTCGACTAGAGGGCAAGAGGGCGAACAACAATCCAAAGTGCAAGAATAATTTGAGTTTCATCTGAGAGAGTATTCTGTGTACTCAAAATCCTTCACTGTGAAAATCTCTGTGAGAAGGAAACAAAACACTTGAGTGATTGTAATCTTCTTGATTCTTCATAGTGAAATCCAGTCAATCGGCTATCATCGTGGGAGAGTGGACGTAGGCTTGATCCAAGCCGAACCACTATAAACATCGTGTGCAATATCCTCTTCTCTAAACTCTTACTCTTGTGTTTAGATTTCCTGCACACTGTTATACTGCTTGTGTTCCTAATCGTACACTGAACTCTATCCATTCCGCAAGAAATTTATAATTGTGTTCAAAATCTCCTATTCACCCCCCTCTAGGAGATATTGCTAATTTTGAACAAAAATTAAAAAAACAGTGCCGAGCGGGTGGCCTGTCCTCCCCGCCACCCCGCTCGACAGTAAGACTACCGAGTCGGGGGCCACTCGATATTAAGACTGCCGAGCGACCCCTAGTTTGGTAAATATTTTTTTTTTCACTTGAATTGGTAAATACTTTTTTTTTACCCCTGGTTTGGAAAAAAAGCTTAATTTTTGAAATGCATAGGGCTTTATCTACACATCTTCAATATATGCCTATCACATTGTGATTAAATCCTATTGAGATGAACTGTGCTCATATCGAAACTTGCCAACTTGTAGTTGTGGTGCAACGGCGAACCTGCTATAGTTTCTTGAAATAGATTCATTACTAGATTTCCTCTAAGGCCTTAATAAATCTCATATAGTAGTTCGGAGTCAGATCCTCTTTATGGATCCACTCCCTACAATCAACAAAGCATATGCCTTACTCTTACAAGAGGAATGACAGCGCGTTTTTCAGGACAACCGCACTGTTATTCACGATCCTGTTGTCATGGTCACGCTTCATGTTAATAATGCTCGTACTTATCCATCTACAGGTTCCTCCAAACCCATTTTAAATTGTATTCACTGTGGAAAGGATGGACATTTTGAAAGCAAGTGTTTTAAAAAGCAGTGGAAATGATGGACATTTCGAAAGCAAGTGTTTTAAAAAGCACAGATATATGGAATGATGGAATTACCGTAACAAGCGCCACACTAATTATTGTAGCTGCCAACGACTATCGTGATCACGATCACAATCAAATCACGCCAAGTGGGTCTTGAATGATAAAAGGCTTATCTGGTCGCCAAAGGCTACACTCAGGTTGAAATGGAAGCCTATCATGATACATTTGCACCTGCTGCTAAATTGGTTACACTTCGCGTATTATTATCCATTGCTATAGCTAAGGGATGGCCTCTTAAACAGATGGTCGTTAACAACGCCTTCTTACACTGCGACTTGGATGAAGAAATCTATATAAAACCTCCATTTGCTTTTTGACATAAAGGGGAGAATCTTGTGTGCCGACTTCACAAGTCTCTATATGGCTTGAAATAAGCACCGGCTAATGATGTTCTAAGTTTTCTACTGCCTTATATGATTTCGATTTCACTTATTCTCAAGCTGATCATTCCCTCGTTGTCACCCAATGGGAATAACTCTCTTTTGTGGTATTATATGTTGATAATCTAGTTATTTCTTGTACTAATGCTTCTTTGATTGAGTCGGTGAAGACTATTTTGCACAACCAGTTCCACCTTAAGGACGTCGTGCCTCTAAAATATTTTTTGGGTATTGAGGTGGCTCGATCCCGCTCTGGTCTTTATTTATGCCATTGAAAATATATCTTGGATATTCTAGAAGATTGTGATTTTAGTGGAGCTTGACCAGCTGAAACTCCCATGGAAGAGAATATAAAATTAAGCATTGATACATGTACTCTATTGGAGGATCTCTCTCTCTATCAGCGCTTGCTTGGTCGATTCGTTTATTTGACTATTATTAGGCCAAACATTTCCCATAGTGTCAACATTCTGAGTCAATTTTTGCATGTATCACGCCAACCATATTTGGATGCAACACACCGTCTTCTACGATATCTTAAGACTTCTATAGGCGAAGGACTCTATTACCCGGCTAAAAATGAACTTCAACTCACAGCTTGTTGTGACTCAGATTGGGCTAGTGTTGATACCTAAATTTTGATTTTTTATAATATAATTTATTTTGTATAAAAATCAGGAAGTTAAATTTTAATTCCTACAAAAATAATTGAGTCATTTTTCAAATTTTATTTTTGCATTCATGCGCTTTGCATTTGATCGGTGACAAAAGCAAGCCGAAATCGACATGTGGACTAGGCCGAAAGTCAGAAGGCCTCTGAGTTTAATTTAAGCTTTGATTCAGCCCATTAAGGACTAATTATAGAGAAAAGCCTTTTGTTTGTAAATGCTCATTAATTGAAGAAACACGATAATTAAGCGGATAAGAGCATATATTTTCGTCAAGCCTATAGATTCCAGAAATTCAGAGCATGTGGATAAGTGGAGGATTGAACTAGCAAAATATTGGGCCCACGATCAGATTAAAGGACAAACAAAACCCTAGCTATTTTATCTATAAAAAGGGCATTCACGTTCACAAGAGGAGAGGGGGTCGGCAATCTTTCTGCTCGTATATTGAAATTCACGGGAGAAAGAGAGCGGTTTCGAGTGAGTTTAAGGAGTTCGAAAGTTTTCTGCTGATTACTAATGCCTTGATTGTGTACATCTATATGGACATGAGAATTGATCACCCTTTTATTGAATGCAAAGTCTGGTGGATAAGGTATGTTCAAGTGACCGTGTGTGAATATTTCATTGCATTTTTAAGCATAAAAATGGCCTTGAGCTGAGTTTTGAACATGACCGTGTGTGCATTTGACTAAATGCAAATATATAAATTGGTCTGGTTGCCTAGCGTCCTTGTGTGGTCACTTGATGATTACCGTCCGTCCGAGGATACTTGGAGATGAAGTCGACACCTAAGAGTACTTGGAATTGAGCCTTATATGTTCGTGTCGAGGGTACTTGGAACCACAAAACTTATCGGATGTCGATCGTGGCAAGGTGCGGACCGACGTTCCCTATAGGAATGTCCAATTGTTAGTCCATGCCGAAGGTACTTAGAACCACATGGCTTATTGGTTACCGTCGCTAGAGGAATAGGACGAAGCCCAGTTATGGCGGAGGAGCACCAACTATCTAGTGTGCTGGGGCTAAGGCCGTTAATAATCGAAACACGTGTGATGCATTGTGCATGAGAGTTGTGATGAGTGTTCTGGTTGTGAGAGTTGGCTTGTGTGCGATTGATTGCTATGATATGTATTGTATAATGTGTGGACCAAGGTGGGGTAAGCTTGCATGTGATTGATGGTTGAATATTGAGTTATGCCTGATCATGTGATAGATAGAGCATTGCGAGAGTCGCATACTATTGATCTGTCATTAATTTATTCTACATGTTTAGGCCGACCTAAGCAAATTAGCGCCTTGCTAGGACTTAGGCATTGACTCGCGGAGATTTTATATCTTACCTGTTGTTGTTAATTATTTTCAGGACCTTGATGCCGGAGACTCGCTCGATGAGGTTTGGGGTGCTACTAGACAGTCCGTGGATGTCACGCACCATCCGATCCTAGGGTCGGACAGAGTTTGGGAGCTCCACGTGACGACCCTCTGGGTCGAGGAAGGATTGGGGTACCTAGTACCTCATCGCTTCAAGGGCTGATTCATTCATCACATGGATCTCCTCTTCGGGCCTATTCGCGAGTTTAACAGAACCCCTGCTGTGATCCTAAAGATCCAAGCCTAGGATCCGATAGACATTGACACCCCAGCTGGGAAAGTAGAGGACCGAAGACCGACCTGAATGATGACCAAAGACCCACATCGGCTGTTACCTTTGAAGGGGAGTGGTCAAGCAGCCCTTTTGATGGTGACCTTTTGATGTGGTTAAGGAGGGTGATGTTGACCCCTCTTGTGGAGTTGTATATATGGAGTTAACCTTGCCCTGATCCGGTATCTTTTTGGAGGTCGTAGGGAGCAGCCTAGAAGAGTAGGCTAGTAGATATTGTAGTTTCCCAAGGGTTAATGAATATCTATAAATGAAAATAATCTTTTGCTGATGTGTGATTTGATGGCCTACTTCATGGCCCTACTGTTTATATTATTGTCCAGGGAAGTAGCACGTTCCACATGCGCTTAATAGAAAGATAAAAGAATAGGTCGATGGCGTGTTTAGGGCGTCTTCCTTTAACTACCTGAGGCATTTGGTAGAGTTATTGTGTACCCGAGAATCGAAGCGTGATAATAGTTGTGAATTGTGTATAAATATGTGCTTAGTTTTTGTGTCGAAATATATGGGAAATTAGATATTGTGCCATTTTTCATTGTTATTTCTCAGTTGGGTCCAGACTTGTTAGTAACACCTAGGCCCTAATACCAGTGTTGGGTGGCCTTGAGCCTTTCTCACCCCAAAAGCTAGCTCTTACACCACTTTGTTGGCAAGAACCAGGCCACAATTCATCGAGAACTAACCCAATTCCCAATAAATTTCTTCCGCAAAACTAAATCGACCCAAATG
This sequence comes from Rhodomyrtus psidioides, assembly GCA_021437785.1. Taxonomy (NCBI): domain Eukaryota; kingdom Viridiplantae; phylum Streptophyta; class Magnoliopsida; order Myrtales; family Myrtaceae; genus Rhodomyrtus; species Rhodomyrtus psidioides. The sequence goes on along the minus strand of JAILYB010000005.1, from coordinate 138,308 downwards.
GTCTTAATCTCAACAATAACCGGCAAATATTCAAGCAATACAACTAGTTGTTTCGCTTTAGACTTTCGGCTTCTTTATCGCCTAAAACCATGAAAGAGGAAGATGAGATGTCTTGAGTTCCATATTCTAGTGATGTGTGTAGTCTTACGTATGCTATGGTTTGCACTCATCCGACATACCTAGGCAGTTAGTGTTGCGAGCAGGTATATGACACCATCCAAGGAAAGCTCACTAGCAAGCCATGAAATGGATTCTTCGATACATCCACGGTATCTTAGATGTGAGTTTGGTCTTTGACAAAGGTTGTAATATAGGACATTTGGTTATTATCTTCATTGATTTTGACCATACAAGTAATCTTGATAAAAGGAGATCTCTAACAGGTTATGTTTTCATGCTTGGTGGTTCTGTAGTTAGTTGAAAAACAATCTTGGGGGATAGGGTTGCCTTGTTTGCACCGAAGCAAAGTACATGGCAGCGACAGAAGCAGCAAAGGAAGCTCATTGGTTGAAGCATTTGATTGCAAAACTTGGGGTGAAGCAGGAGATAGGCTCTGTTATCTTTTACGATAACCAAAGTACAATTCAGTTAACCAATAAGCGAAGTATCATGAGAGAATGAAACATATCGACTTTTGGTATCACTTGGTGAATAATGAGTTTTCCATGGCTATGGTAATGCTGAAGAAAGTAACTATAATGGATAGTCTAGTAGATATGTTGACCAAACTAGTTCCTTAAACTAACTTTAAGAATTGTTTGGACTTGGTTAGTGTATTCACTATTTGAGTTGCTAATGCGGAGTTAATGATGTTTCATCCCTATTTTGGTGCCGAAACACGATAGAAAGAAGGCGATGAAGAACAAAATCGATAGAATGAGGTACAATCACTGTTCACTCAAAACGATATCAAATCGGAATATTCTCAATATTCAATAATCTGCTCTCAAAACCCTAAAGACGACCTTTTATAAGGTGTCAACCCTAATGACAAAAGATAACGAAAAAATTACAAAAATACCATTAAATTATAAAATTGTCTAAAATAGAAAAATGCTCGGAAATCCATCTAAATGACCCCGAATTGCCAAAATCCAACGACAACGGCGTCGAGTATTTGATCAGATGATCGTTTCGCTTCAACCGACCGAATTTGAGCCCAATCCGATGTCGTTGACTGATGAGTCTGCCGGTCCTAGGTGCATCATCATCCCCTGCTAGAAAAAAGATTTGCCCTCGAATCTGCTTCATCTCCATTGGCATCAATCTCTTCCGGTACTTCCAGTTCCTCTCATAACTGACCTTTCTTTGCTTCGACTGGGAAATAGAGAAGACTCCGTAGATAACATGGCAACAATAGTCAAAGTATGGGATAAATAACCACGACATCGACTTGCAGGGTGAAAGGGGAATAAAAGAGCATAAAACAGGTGGCCCAGATGAGCTATTCCTTGAGATGATTTCTTTCTTCACAGGGTGTTGATCTTTGCCATTCAAATATGAGACTTTGTGAAGATGCCCCAAGTCAAGACACTGCAGCTCCTTTGACTTCCATAACATCACCCGAGGGTGCCTAAGAGGAGAAAATTCATCAAGACAATGGATAGCCTAGAATGTAATTCTCAACTCTGCACTAATGCCTACTACCCATTCACATCAGCCATTATTTTCATGTTCAAAAAACTCTGTAGGAAAAAACTGGCTATCTTCTTTGCCAATTTTAAGTAACCCCTTCTTTTCTTCTGCCCAAGTAACAAAAAAGTTCTCACCTAGAGTTGCACCAAGAACGTTGTTTGTCTTGATTACAACAACAATACAAAATGAATGCGGCATGAACTTGGAATTCTTGAAGTCCTTCTTCGTTTTTCTTGGTCTTCCATAATCCATCTCACTCCATAACCTCGCAGCTCCTTCCAAGCAGCATGTTAAAAGAACTTGTCTTACTTTCAGATTCCTCTTAAGCCATCGTCCTCCCAATGGCCTCCATTCAATCGTGAGGATAGGTTGAGGATGAAGTAGCTTAACCATCATATATTCAGATTTCCAATTACTTTGACATACTAAAACATGTCTGCACTTGTTGACACCAAATTTCGGATCAGCCTTTTTTTTAGCTTATTCTTAGAAAATTCATAAAAAAATCCATAAAAAGTCAAAAAAATTGTAAAATCAGCTTTGGTGGCCTTGGCCAAGCCTAAGGAACCATTTTTGACCAAAAAATAATTTTTCATATTTTTTGCATTTTTTAGTATTTTTAGAAAATAGGAAAATACTTGAAAATTCAAGAAAAAATAGCATTTGAGGTCAAACAAATATGAAAAAATAATCAGTATTTTTCTTTTAAATCCTTTGTCTTTTTGACCTCATAAAAAGTCCAAAATATAATTCATTTTTACGTGTTCCTTTGTTACACATATGATTGAATTTAGTAAACAAATATCAATTGAGTCTTTTAAGTTGTAATTTTGGCATTTTTTAGAATCTTGACATTCAATCTAAGTGTCCCTCATTGCAATTTGGCCCAATTATTTGCACAAATTGCTCAATTGCATGAATTGGCCAATATTGCATACTCAATTGCATTTTAGTCCTTAAATTTGGGCATAATTGAAATTACTTTCAATTCAAGGACTACCATTACAAATTAAAGTCACCGCCCAATGCTTTTCATCATTTTGAATCAATTGGCAAAGGTAATTTGGTCCAATTTGATCATTTGAGCCTCCAATTTCACGATTTGCCTAATTCCGATTAAATAAAAATTTAGGATTTTTGTTGAAATTGACATGAACCTTTAGGCAAAATCACATTTTTAGATAAAATTCTTGCCCTAAGTTCGATTCTGGGGTCCAATTGCAAACATTCCCCATCAATTTGGGTTTAATTTGAAAAATTACAAGTCGGACCCGGTTTAGACCGGTCGGAACCAGTTCAGATCGGTCGAACTGGTTGGCTACAGTGCATCTTCTTCCTCCCGTCCACGCCATTTTAGCAATTTGAATAAGTGGATTTTGAGGGCAAAATTGGACCATCAATCGGCCTCGATGGGTAAAATTGATGGACGCATTTTTTAGGCCGTGAAGTCCTCTGTCGAACGAGACTAGTCCAACGACTTGGGTCCACCGGAGCATTGCCGGCGATGGCTGTAAAGGCGTCAGCCATTTTCAGCGCAAGGTGCAGGACCAAATGCACACTAAATTCACGCCAAATGTGATCAGTGGAGGTTCTAAACGGGTTGGCCATTTCATTCCCGTCGATTGCCGATCGTCGGTGACCATTTCGCACATGTCTGCACGTGCGGAGGTCGCCGACCCTCCTTCCCCCGTTCGGGGACAGAATTCGAAAGAGATAAAAGGCTAATGGATCTTCTAAAAAAAAGGAGGGGAGGAAAAGAGGTTCAGTCAGTTGGAGAGGCGAAACAGAACGGAGTGAGAGGGAGAGTAAGCGAGGGAGAGCTCGTTCTCCGACCCCTGGTCGTCGAGAACTTGAGCTCGACTACAGGGCACTGGTCGGGCCGTCTACGGCCAAACCGAAGCCAAAGGAGGTTGCAGGAAGCTTGCTCGGAACTCCAGGAAGTAATCGCCGCCGGCCGCGCCGCCTGAAATCGCGGGAACAGGTGAGATGCGTCTCTGAGCTTCCAACAGTGTATCAATGGCGATTCATGCATTTCTTGTTCATTCTTGCATCTAGAGTGTGCGTTTTGTTCCCTAGACATCACTAACCATCGTCGCCTATCTGTTTTGCATCGGTTTTATCTTAACACCTTGAATTGAGTCTCCAAATCCAACCTCCATTGACGTGCCCTGTTCATTCTTGCCTAACCCAATCTAGGTCGTGCGAGCTCGATTGGAGCTCGAGGTAAGTGTTCTGAACTTCCTTTCGCGCTAATCTGTGAATGAATCGCTCTGATTTCGTGTGGTCTGTGTGATTGAGCTTCCATGGCCATACTCGGTATTTCGCATGGCGATCGTGATATTGTGAATGAAACACCTCGATTCTTAGATATGTTAAGCTGGAGACTGTGCCGAGTCGATTGGTGCTAGTTTCGCGCGATTTCGTTAAGATCCCACCGTTGGATTGTCGTCGGAGGTGCCCAGCCGTTCGTTCCGCCGGGGTTGAGAGGTTGAAGACGAAGTTGACGTGGCGGAGTCAACGAGTCAAAGGTCTAGGTGTCGTCCTGTGGTTGGTCCACGTGGAAGTTGAGTCAGCTTGGCCGTTGGTCTGTTAGGCAAAGTTGGTTTAGATCCAATGGCTAGGGTTAATCGAATCCAATAAATGGTGACCGTTCGATTAGTAATTAGGAATATCCGAAAATGTTTTAAAATCGAAAAATCAAATTGAATCGAAACGGCGCCGTGTGGGTTAGTGAGCAGGCGACGTAGTTTAGGTTAGTAAGGGTGAACGGTCCTGATCGGATTTAGCCTTCTAATCCAGACCGTAGATTTTAATAGGTCAATCGGACGGCCCTGGTCGAGTCTCCGTTCAATCTAGGCACGTGGTTCAATAGGAACCGTCGAATCAAGCGCAAATAATCAGAAAATAAAAAAGGGCGATACGGCTTCGTTTCGGCGTTTAGGTTTCGCGGGTCCGGGTCTGGGCCTGGTTTCAACCCGAGTGAGTCGGGTCGACCCGGTCTGAATCACATTTTTTAAATAAAAATTCAGAAAACGATTTTAAAAAATATAAAAAATTAGAAAAATTCTAGAAAATCCTAAAAAATGCTAGAAAATCCTAGAAAATAAAAACAAATGTAGGAAAATTATGAGAAAATCCTAGATACTCCAGAAATCCCCAAAAATTGAGGATTGACCACAGACAACTGGTCAATCCTATTTTTTGGGGTTTCTTATCTGTTCTCTCAAGAATTGACGGTATTACCCTTTAGGGGTAAGTCGCCTCTGCTGTGTGTACAAGATAAGTCGATAATGCCAAGATAAAAATTAGGGTCGGTGAGGTGACCAATTCTTGGGCTTAGGTTTTCGAATCTCGTCCCTTTTCTCAAAATGACGATTTTACCCCTCAATGGGTAAATCGTCTTTCTTATTCCAATCGAGTCCTGAAAATCGCTTAAAATTAGGGTTTGGGTCAGGTGGGTGACTAACCCTAATATTTGAGATTTTCAGTTCTCATCTTTCCCTAAAATGACGATTTTACCCATCCAAAGGTAAAATCGCTTTTAAATTCCAAAAAAATTCTGGAAATTCTCGAAAAATAGGAAATTGATTGGTTCGATCGCCAATCCTATTTCCACCATCTTCTTACCACTCATTTCATCTGAAATGATAATTTTGCCCCTCCAGGGCAAATTATCCCCAAATTTCTCAAAATTAAGATTTTGCCCCTCATGGGCGAATCATGTCGAAATCACTCCTAAGGCTTGATTGATACTTCTCTAGGCTAATAGGGCCTCATTAGAGATGCCATGCTGCTTTCATGTGGTTTATCCGCACGTTTTGGATCCTTGATTTGCGCATTTATTTTCAATGACTGTGAATGATAGGGTAGCCATTCCTATCTGCATGAATTCCTAGATTTAGGATCCGTACCCCACTCATCTGTATGAAATCTTAGGCTTAGATAAATCATTCAACTTAGGTGCCGAATAGATCGTTATCCCCAGGTATGCGGAGACAAACCTGGGCGAGATGAGCAGGTATGTTATCCCCCACAAATACGGCGCTCCTAGCCTTAAAAGGGGACTGCCTGTTTGCTCACTCAAGCCCATTCTTGAAGCTCAACCCTTAAGGCGCCAGATATTTCTGTTTCAACAGGTTCCACATAGTGGCAAGTTAAAGAGCATACTAAACCAAACCAATCGTACTACTGAGTCAACAATGAGGATTCAGATATGCGAAAGACCATGCTTATAGGAAAGAAGAAGAAAGGAAACTTTAGAAACTAATGATTTTGGAAAGCATATTGATATTTCACATAAGGTGGGTTCTCCCCGATTACAATGCCTTCGAAGGCCATTTATAGGCTTACAATCCTTCAACCAAACTTCTGACAACAGACGGACAAACGCACGAGAAAAGCTAAAAAAGTCTTCGGTGAACAGTGTTTGCTACAGTGCTACAGTACTGATACAGTGCCAAACAGTGATTTTTGCTACAGTGATTTGTGAACAGTACCGTGAACAGTATTTTTCCCGAAAAAGTTTTCTAATCCTGCAACAATGTTATTTTGACAAACGCAACAACCTCTAGACTTTTAACAAATACTTTTTTACTAGATATCGATATATCAGATTTGACATATGCACGTGAAACTAGGTAGTTCAAAGCCGACGATGATTTGTATCTGGGTGGTAGTTGGCATCGTCAGAGTCAGAGCTGTCTGGGCCATCTTTGTCCTTTTTGAATTCATTCAAATATCACTGTTCTTCGAGCTGGGACAGTCCAACGTCTAGGTCTTCGTCTTTAGTGAGTGAGGGACTATCTTCTTGTTCTGCCGTGTGTCTTTCGCCTGACAAAATATCTTCCATGGTGACTGGTTCTTGTGGATCTTGTCGAGAGCCATGATTAGAGCTGGATGGCATCTGAGGCTGGGGCCATAGTTGGAGCTGAGGCCACGTGTACGAGCTGGATGGCTGGTCCTGGGTGCTGGATGCAGTGTTTGGTGTAGGGTATGGGTTTTGTGATAATTGTCCTCCCCAAGGGTCTTGAGTGTCAGGAGTATCAATGTCCATAGAAGAACTTGGCTGGTTGCTTCTACATTCTTCAAGAGCTCGAAGTACCTGAGGGTGCATTTTGGGCCTATCCCACGAGTGGTTCATGTGATGGTATGGCCAAATTTCAGGAGCAAGTTCTTGATTTTCTTGACATAGGACTAGCTGGAGTTCTCTATACTCATACTTTATCAGTGTGACGGACTTGAGAAGTGTTGTGTGAAATCAAAAAACTTGTCGATGGATGTCGCGACCCTCTCGCGAGCGCGGAGGGCTAATGGGCCGCCCGATCGCTGGCTTAGATCGGACGCGGGCCTCTCCCAAGGTCCATTACCCAAGTCGCAACTGCTGGATATACGTGATCGACCTTCAGTGCGGTCTAGTGACATGTGAAAAAGTGTACATGCCAAGGAGTCGCCACCAATCGTTTCGTGGAGGGTACGATCGGAAACCCTATCGAATAGTTGGGAGTGGTCTATTCGATTCTGCGGAAACCAGAGAAGTGGGTTCGGGGACTTAGTTACGCCAACTGTCAGAGTTGACGCCCTTTCGGTACCTAAATTGAATGGTTTATCTGATCTTAGGATCTCATACAGATGAGTGGGGTGCTGATCCTAAATCTAGGAGTTCATGCAGATGGGAATATCTACCCTATCACTCACAATCATTAAAAATAAGTGCGCAAATCAAGGATCCAATACATGCGGATAAAACACATGAAATCAACATGGCATCCCTAATGAGGCCCTATTAGCCTAGAGAAGTATCAATCAAGGCTTAGGAGTGATTTGGACATGATTCGCCCACGAGGGGCAGAATCGTAATTTTGAACAATTCGGGGACAATTCACCTCAAAAAGGGCAAATTGGTCATTTTAGATGAATTGGGAAGCCAAAAGACAAGGGAAATAGGATTGGACATCAATCCAATCCATTTCCCATTTTTCGGGAATTTCCAGGATTTTTCTGGAATTTAAAAGTGATTTTACCCTCAGAGGGGTAAAATCGTTATTTTGAACAAAGATGAGAACTGAAAATCTCAAATATTAGAGTTGGTCGTCCACCTGACCCTAACCCTAATTTTAAGCAATTTTCGGGACTCAATTAGGACAAGAAAGACAATTTTCCCATTGAGGGGCAAAATCGTCATTTTTGAGAAAAGGGGCGGGACTCGAAAACCCAAACCTAAGAATTGGTCGCGTACTCGACCCTAATTCTTACCTTGACATTATCGGCCTTTTCTGGCATGCACAGCAGAGGCGACTTACCCCTAAAGGGTAATGTCGTCAAGTCTCGGAAAATTGGATAAGAAACCCCAAAAATAGGGTTGACCAGTTGTCTGTGGTCAATCCTCAATTTTTGGGGATTTCTAGAGTGTCTAGGATTTTTCCACAATTTTTCCACATTTTTTTGGAATTTTCTGAAATTTTCTAGCATTTTTTGGATTTTCTAAGATTTTTATGATTTTTTTTTATTATTTTTTTTTTATTTTTAAAAATCATTTTCGGAATTTTTTCTTTAAAAAATGTTACCCGGGCCGGGTCGGGTGACCCGGCCCACGGCCCACGGGCGGGCGGCCCGGCCCGGACCCGGCCCCGCACCGAAACGGCGCCGTATCCATCTCCCTCGCTCAAATTTCAATTCCCGCCCAAACCAAACGAGCGGCCTTGATTGCGCCACGTGGAGGTCCTGCGGACGGCCTGATCTTCATGATGAGCCAACGGTCTAGATTGAAACACCCGATCGAACTACAGCCGTCCGATCTAAAGGATTTTTAATTTTCGAAAATTATTTTTTATCTTTGAAATTTCACGATCGCGACACGTGGCCAAATATCCACCGTCCGATTATTTTTGTTATTCGGTTATAACAACCGATGCTGACGTGGCTGCCACGTGGGCGCCACGTCAGCGACACGTCAGCGTTGACTGGTCAACTCTCGTTGACCAGTCAACAGCTCGCCGGGGAAGACGATCGGCGCCGGCTCTGTTTCGCCGGCGCCTCGTCGGAGGCCGTTTTCTCCTCGCTCAGACCACGAAATTGCATGAAACTTCCGCCATTCGACTCGTACAGATCTCATCTACCACATATCCAAGCCTCTACACAGCAGATCATCATTTCATCTACATGCTACTTCCGGCCGAAGTTAGGCTCCGGCGGCTATTCGTCCTAGCAATATCTAGCGTTATCTAGCTAAAAGAATCAATCAGGAAGTATCACCGCGGGTTGAGGAGACTTACCTGGCCATTGCGAGGCTTCGGTTTCGCTCGGGTCGAGCTCTCAAGCTCTCGGTAGATTTGGATGGTCGGAGGTCAGACCCGATGTTTCACATAGGGAAAATGCAAGAAATCAAATGGAAAATGCTCAGTGATGCACAAGGAGTAAATTGCGACTCATAAAACGCAAAACGATCGAGTGGATCGCAAGTCGCCATTAGAGGCCGAAGCCAAGCACGAGGAGGAGCCTCACCGTTTTTCGAGACGAGAGGCCGATTGGAAGGGTTCGGTCGCTTCTCTGAGAATCAGGGAACTCGAAAACGGGCGTCGCTGGCTTCGGTTTCGCCGGTAGGGGTCAGTCGAAGCTTGCACAGGTTTGGCAAGCTTCGGTCGCCGTCTTCCTCTCTCTCTCTATCTCTCTGCCCTTCGCGAGCTGTCTTTGCGCGAACCGACTCTCTCTTGCTCTCTCTCTCTCTCTGTTTTGTTCTCTTCTGCGCGAACAGACTTCTCCCTCTCTCTGTTCGTTCTCCTCCCTCTTTTAAACTGAATTCGTTTCAGTTATGGTACCCGAAGTCTGTTGTTCAGATTCGGTTTTACACCCACTAGCTTCGTCTTGTACGCGCGACGCCAGTTCTCGCTAGTTGGAGGCCGAATCAGTGTGGATGAATCACTGGCGTCGAATCGTGGCTTGGGTATGTGGATTGGAGTTGCAATTTCATCCTTGCCTCCCTCGGGTTCCTCTGTGCGCGCGTGTAAAAGAAGAGGTAGAGCGAGCAGAGGGTGCTCTGCTTGGTTGACTGGGTTGACTGGTTCGGGTCAACCCGACCCAGTTGACCCAGTTCGCTATTTTCCCCAAATTCAATGCCAAAATGAGCATGAATCACAAAATTGATCATAAAATCAGACTCTATGACACAAATTCCATCTGAAAGATGTGAATTATGGTTAAATTGGTTTTAATTTGTGTGAAAGCCCCAAATTTAAGATAGGATCCGAATTTGATTTTTGTCAAATTGAGGATCCTAATGGGCGAATCGACCTCAATCGGATTGACCGTTAGATTTAGGGGATCGAATACTATAGGGAGGAAACTTTGGGGTTCAATGGGTGCCCCTCAAAAAAGTTTAATTTCAGAATTGGCGTTATAGGGACTAAAATGAAAAGATTTTTTTGTGCAATTAGGTCCCTAAAGCCAAAATCGATCAAATTGGCACACAATCGAACCAAATTGAAATGTCGAGCAATCAAATTGAATGTCAAGATTCGTAAAATGCAAAAGATTGCAAATAAAAAGACTCAAAACGTATTTTTTGACAAATTTAACTCTGTGTATTACAAAGAAACACACAAAATTTAAGCTTGAATTTGGACTCTTGATGAGGTCAAAATGACAAGGGATTTAAAAGAAAAATATTGACTATTTTCCTATATTTTTGTGACCTCAAATTCTATTTTTGTTGATTTTTCTAGTATTTTTCTATTTTCTAAAAATACTAAAAAATGTGAAAAATATGAAAAATTATTTTTTTGGTCAAGAATGGTTCCTTGGACTTGGCCAAGGCCACCAAAGTTGATTTTGTAATTTTTTTGACTTTTTATGGATTTTTTGTGATTTTTCAAAAATAAAACTGAAAAAGACTTGGTCAAAAATTAGGTGTCAACAGCTGCCCCTCTTTGAGAGGAATCTCGTGAGAGGTTTCGCTCAAAGACAGGTGACACCTGAGTCTAGACCGACTCGACTAGGGGAAAGAAAAACGAATCTTGACACTCAATCTTTCTTGTCTCACTGGTGAACGCTCTGCTCTTCATTTTTTTGCTGACGTGAGAGAGAAAGTAGAGAGACCCACATGTTTCTTACCTGTTGATCACATGTCTGATGCTCGTGCGGCATGTGCGGTGTATAGCGGGTTCAAGTGAATACCTAGGGACTCGTCTTTTGAGTATCCTAAGGCGGTTAAACTCTAGCCTGTATGGTAGGCTGTACCAGAATGGGATTCCTATACTTGACCGAAACCTGTGAATGACGCACCCAGTCTCTTAGGGATTGTCGGGGTTTTGATCCGTATGGTGGATCAGACCATGAATAGGACTCCTTTCTGCTAGGAACCTATGGATGACGTACCCAGTCTCTTAGGGATTGTCAGAAGTTTTGATCCGTATGGTGGATCATACCATGAATAGGACTCCTTTCTGCTAGGAACCTATGGATGACGTACCCAGTCTCTTAGGGATTGTCAGGGTTTTGATCCGTATGGTGGATCAGACCATGAATAGGACTCCTTTCTGCTAGGAACCTATGGATGACGCACCCAGTCTCTTAGGGATTGTCAGAAGTTTTGATCCGTATGGTGGATCATACCATGAATAGGACTCCTCTCTGCTAGGAACCTATGGATGACGCACCCAGTCTTTTAGGGATTGTCAGGGGTTTTGATCCGTATGGTGGATCAGACCATGAATAGGACTCCTTTCTGTTAGGAACCTATGGATGACGCACCCAGTCTCTTAGGGATTGTCGAACATTTTGATCCTATATTCTAAGGAATTAACTAGGATTTATACAAATGAGGTGTGCCTAACCTTGAGGCTTTACCAAATGGGCTATTCTGGGTTTAGGGGTTACCTAGAACCTCACAGAAAGCAGATTTTGACAACAGTTTTTGATCCTATATTCTAAGGAATTAACTAGGATTCGTATAAGTGAGGTGTGCCTAACCTTTAGGCTTCACCAAATGAGCTATTCTGGGTTTAGGGGTTACCTAGAACCTCACAGAAAGCTGATCTTGAAAATTGTCCTTTCGACATGCAATGCGTTATTCTGGGATTTGGGGATTCCAAGTATCCTGCAGAAAACTTAAACCTGCAAAAACTTTGATGAGATTCTTCTGGGATCTAGGGGCTACCTGAGATCTCGCGGAAAGATTATCTTGAATGTTGTCCTTTCGACATTGAAGGTGACATTCTAGGATCTGGGTACTCCAGGCATCCTGTAGAAAGTTCCAACCTGTAACACTGGGATCTCACACAGGGAGATAATTTCAAACATTGTCCTTTTGACATGGGAGGTGACATTCTGGGATCTGGGGACTCCAGGTATCCTGCAGAAGGCTCAAACCTATAAATTTGAAATCTCACAGAGGGATGATTTCGGAGATTGTCCTTTTGACATTAGAGGTAGCATTCTGGGATCTGGGGACTCCAGGTATCCACGAGTCCAAGAGAGGTTGTGTTCTTCTGAAATCAAGAGTGATACAAGCCGTTTTAGGAGCCGAAGTCATCAAGAATCTTGTAGAAGCTCCAGTCTGAAAATTTTCTCACCAAGGGTAAATTCATGGTCTTTAAGTGATATCTGATGCCAAACTGACAGCACTTTATGACTTATATCATAGTCATGAAAAATTTCAATGAATGCATTATGATGTTGGAGGTTATCCAAAACACCTTGCAACATATGGAAGTGATCAAAAATTCCTTGTGGGGAAAGTTTGAATCAAACAATCTGAAATTACCAAAAGAGTTTGGTTAAAATGTCCAACGGAGTATTCTCATCAAAGAGGACTTCTCACCGTTTTGAGGTAATGGTCTTTTACCAAGAATGCACTCGAACTTCCTATCCAACCTGCGCCTAGGGTTCAGGATCATTCGCAGTGAATACACCTCGATCGATCAGGAGGACTTCCAAGGGACCGTAATGTTGGGCCTGGTCAACGGCTTTCAAAGGGGGACTTGCGTGCAAGTCAAGGCTTTCGAAGAGAAGTCTTCAACGTCTGCTCCAGGTTTACAAGTCAAGAAACTTGCGAAATGAGAAAGAAATAATCTTGCTCGAACTTCTTCGAGCTAAGCTTAGACATTAAACCCTATGTCAATCCAAGTGCCTTAATCAGAAAAGGCTTTTCAGGGTTGTAACGTAGGTAGGATTGGGGACCAAAAAAGGCTTGTTTTTGGCTTAGAATATGCGAAGGGTCTAACATTGGTGATCACTGCAGGTTTGCCGCCGATCTTGTCCCTTCTCGTCCAAAGAGCGTCTTTGGTCTTTGAAGTGCATATTTGTCTTTAGAGAATATCTCCTTCATGTTGAGATGACGTCGACATCTTGTCTATCCTTTCATCATCTGAGTGTGACATGATTTGGGAGCATCTTTCGCAGTTCAGCTCCTTTGGGATTTTCTTTTATAATCAGATCTCACTAGTGACCTATACAAAGGTATCATGCCATCTTTTGGCATTTACAAGATCAAACACCTGATTCACAAGTGCACAAATATTTGGACGGGCATTGGCCTTGCTTTTACCAGGCACTTTGCTTTTTCTTGATGCCCAAGATTGAATTTTTCTCTCTTTTTGCTTTTTGAGATCCCATCTTTTCTTTTCTTTTGGGGATCAGAATTTTCAAATGAGTGTGCTAGATGTACAATTTGAATCTCAGCACTCAAACATTAATCTAGAAATTTTTATAAATCCTGTATTTTGAACTCTTCTGCTCTTGAAGTGATGTCGCTTCCGTCTTGGAATATGCAATGATCACCAACGGGTTTGCGTAACGAAGTACAGGCTCAACTGGGCTGTGCAAAGGGCAAAAGTGTATAGGATAGAGAAACGAATGCTTTTCGTCATCCTAAAGCACTTGAACTACCATAGAAGTTAAAATGACAAGCAACACACGAAGATTGATGCAAGTCTGAGCAAGAGAATTTCTAATCATTTACCTCCTGATACCGTTGGACGTATCTCCAGTTTGCCCCACTGTGGGGTAGTTCTTGACAGGGGTATAGAATGAAACCGTCGTTCAAATGGTTATCAATGGTTACCTGTAGTGTTTATGATAGAGAAACGAATGCCCCCGTCGTTTCAATCCGTGTAATCACTGCGAATAACCCTTGCTTCCGTAGGTCAAGGTCTCGCTGTTCTTACCACTCCACTCATCTCTCAAGTGTGTATAAGACGTGTTTAGATTAGGCTTGCCTCTTGTCTGATGAACCATCCTTTTGAACAATTCTAAACAACTCTTGTTGGAAAAGTTCATTTTGCTTTCTCTAGAACTTTACCCTCCAAGGGGGTTTATGATGCACAATGTATATTTCAATTATGTTCAGATAACCTCCAGATCTAAACATGAATGCCAATGACCGTGAGGACTTTGCGTCTTTCTAGACATGAGCTTTGATGTATGCCAGATTTCAAAGGGCCTCCCAAATTCTAGCAATTAGGATCCTGAGAGTCTTAAAAACCTAAAAGATTGGGAAAGGAATACTTACCTGCCCAGCGCGGCTAGGGATTCCTGAAAAACATAAAAGGAATATGTCAGTGTATGCTCTTGAATTTCAGAAAATTAGAACGATACACTTTACCCTTGATCATGCACTCCAATGGAAGTGGATAGATTCGCGAAAATCTGCATTTTTCTTAACAACACAAGATGGTTAAGTTGTTCTAAAATTTCTTAAAATTCTCAGTCTTTGGAGAAGAAGACGTGCACCTGACCACCATGACGTTAGGTCTCCTTGATCATACGTTCCAACTTATCGCGAACCTGCTTCCTTGGATCCTGCAATATTGAACACATGCTAATGTATGCATAGATGCATGACATGCTTATGCAAAGACTATCATGAAGAGTAGGCTCAATTCGAGGCAGGGCATATGACCGGAATCTGATTTTATTTCAAGGGTAATATTTCTTCACAGCATCTGAATTCACAGGGTGCCCCAATTCTTCTCCCTCGGAGTTTACAAGAATTAATGCTCCTCCCGTGAGGATCTTCTTAACAATGTAGGGGCCTTCGTAATTTGGAGTGAATTTTCCCCCTGGATGGGTAGTACTTGGTAAAACTTTCCTAATTACCAAGTCATTTACTTCGAAGTTTCTGGTCTTGACTTTTCGATTGAACGCCCTGGCCACCCTCTTCTGGTAAGTTTGTCCATGGCAAATGGCTTTAAGACGTTTCTCATCTATTAAGTTCAGCTGTTCATATCTGTGCTTGAAATACTCTGACTCAGAGAGTTTATCTTCGGATAAGATTCTCAAAGAGGGAATCTTAACTTCTACTGGTAGAACTGCTTCTGTCCCATATACCAGACTATAGGGAGTTGCCCCTGTAGAAGTCCTGATCGACGTTCGGTAAGCCATCAAGGCGAAGGGCAGCCTTTCGTGCCAATCTCTGTAGTTTTCTGCTGTTTTAGCCAAGATTCTCTTGATATTTTTATTGGCGGCTTCCACTGCCCCATTCATCTGTGGGCGGTAAGGAGATGAATTCAGATGTCTAATGCTAAAGTGATCCAGCAGACCATCGACAATCTTGTTGTTTAGGTTGGACCCATTATCTGTGATGATCGCTTGAGGGGTACCATACCGGGATATGATATCTCTTTTGACAAATCTGGCCACATTTCTTGCAGTGACATTCTTGTAAGAACTGGCTTCTACCCATTTGGTGAAGTAATCAATTGCTACCAAGATGAAGCGATGACCATTCGAAGCCATAGGATTAATAGGCCCTATCATGTCTATCCCCCACATAGAGAAAGGCCAAACTTCAGACATTTGATGTAGTTCGTTCGGGGGTGCGTTAATCTTATCCCCGTATATTTGACATTGGTGGCATGACCGGACGTGCTGACAGCAGTCTGATTCGATGGTCATCCAATAATAACCTAGCCGCATGATCTTCCGGGCAAGGAGGTGGCCGTTCATGTGAGGCCCACACGCACCTTCATGAATCTCTTTCATGAGAATATTTGCTTCTTTGGCATCTACGCATCTCAGTAGAGTGGAATCGAACGATCTCTTGTATAGAATTTGTCCATTGAGGAAGAACTTGCTGGCCATCTTGGTTATGTATTTTCGGTCTCCTGACTGGCATCCTTCAGGGAATTCCCTTTTCAAGAGGTAATTCTTGATGTCATAGTACCATGGCTCTCCATCACATTCTTCTTCGATTAGCATGCAATAAGCTGGCTTTTCAACAATGCCGATCCTCAGAGGTTCTATATCCAACCCTTTAGTCGTTTGTAACATCGAGGCTAGGGTGGCTAATGCATCTGCGAATTGGTTGTGAGACCTTGATAGGTACTCGAATGACACTTCTTCAAACTTGAGTATCAATTTTTCAAGGTATTCATGGTAGGGGATGAGTTTTGCATCTTTCGTCTTCCACTCCCCTTGTGTCTGTAGAATAATGAGCATAGAGTCTCCAAAGACCTGCAATCTAGGTATCTTCATGGAAAGGGCCAGTCGTAGGCCCAGAATGCATGCCTCATATTCTGAAATATTGTTGGTACAAGGGAAAGTTATCTTTGCCGCGACAGGGTAATGTTGGCCATCTGGGGATATCAGTACTGCCCCAGTGCCTGCCCCTGATAGGTTAACAGCACCATCGAAATACATGATCCACTTATCCTCTGCTAAGTTCAGAATTCGGCTTTCTGTGTTCGTTACTTCAGGGGATTCAGTGCTCGATGGGTTTTCTGCCAGCATGTCCGCTATAGCTCTTCCTTTTACCGACTTCTGTGGAGAACATTTAATGTCGAATTCAGACAACATTACTTGCCATTTTGCCAGTTTCCCAATTAAAGCGGGTTTCTCCAGGAGGTATTTGACGGGGTCGTTTTCTGTTATGAGCTGAATGTGATGATGTAGGGTATACTGCCTTAGTCTTCGTAGTACCCATACTGCTGCTACGCAGGCCCTTTCAACTGGTATATATTTTGCTTCAGATGGCGTGAATTTCTTACTCAGGTAATAAATGGCCCTCTCTTTTCCATCTATCGGGCTTGTCTGGGCAAGTAAGGCTCCCAAGGACTCTTGTCGTATGGTCAGGTATAAGGTCAATGGGTGACCGGGAATTGGTGGCACAAGCACCGGTGGTGTGATCAAATAGTTTTTGATCATTTGGAATGCCTTGCTGCACTCGGCGTCCCACGTTATTTTCGCGCCTTTCTTAAGCAATTTGAAGATAGGCTTAGCCACATCAGACAGCTGATTGATGAACCTGGCAATATAGTTCAATCTCCCTAGAAGGCTTCTCACTTCTTTTACTGTGGATGGAGTTGATAAATCGTGGATGGCCTGGATTTTTGAGGGATCAATCTCAATGCCCCTGTTGCTGACTATGAACCCAAGGAGTTTCCCGGATCTTGCCCCAAACACGCATTTGTTAGGGTTCAACTTTAACTTGTATTTGCGCAGGCGCTCAAATAATTTTCTTAATACCTGTATGTGATCTTGTCCTTTCTTGGATTTAGCGATCATGTCATCAACATATACTTCAATCTCTTTGTGGATCATATCATGGAATAACGTGACCATAGCCTTCTGGTAGGTAGCCCCGGCGTTTTTCAATCCAAAGGGCATGACTTTGTAGCAAAAATTTCCCCATGGTGTGGTAAATGCAGTCTTGGGTTTGTCTTCTTGTTTCATGGAGATTTGGTTGTATCCCGAGAATCCATCCATGAATGAGAATAATTCATAACCTGCTGTACTATCCACCAATACATCAATGTGGGGGAGTGGAAAATCATCTTTTGGGCTTGCTCTATTCAGATCTCGGTAATCTACGCAGATCCGAACTTTTCCGTCTTTCTTCATGACGGGGACTATATTTGCAACCCAGTCTGAATATGGGATAGCTTCAATGAAGCCTACCCTAAGGAGTTTCATGACTTCTTCCTTAATCTTGTCTTCTAACTCGGCTTTCATCCGTCTACTGCCTTGTTTGACAGGTTTGATGCCAGGATCCGTGGGCAATGCATGTTCCACAATCTTAGGATCAAGGCCTGGCATATCCGCGTAAGACCATGCGAAGATGTCTTGATATTCTTTTAGTAGCTTGGTGAACTCGAGCCTTTCATCACGGGATAGGTGTCCGCCGATCTTGACCTCTTTGACGTTCACGGTGTCTCCCAAATTAATGACAATTGGTTCTTCCGAGGTAGGAGGCTTTGATTCTTCAAAGGTGTTCCAATCCCTACGGATAGACGCGTAATCCTCGTCTTCATCTTCCTCAATGTTATAGAAGTGGTTAATGGAGGGATCCGAATTTTGTAACAACCTGGTATGCATGTTTGAGATGATATGCCTGAAATGTCATGAGTATGGTTAGTTTGTGCTCAATAAAAATGACATGCATGCTTATGTAAAGTCTTTTTTGAAAAAGTTTTTCGAAATAGGTGTAGGTACAGATGGGGCTAATCCTCATGTCATTGGATATCCCGATCCCTTGAAAATCTTTTGAAGATTAGGAATCATATGGCAAATCAGGCCTCAAGCTTCTATATGGAAGACCATTATCATCATCGGGCTGATTCGTGGTTCCATATGTCCTTAACAAAACATGCGTGGTTTTATTGAATGCGAAATGGGCCGCGTTACAAGATGTGCTATTTGGACCAACGGCCGGAGATCCAAAGGCGTTTTCTTATGCGTTCAATAAGGAAAGAAAATACAGTGAAATGCAGAAAGTTCTAAACACAGTATTTAAAGATGAAGGAAGAGTCTATTTACTCAGAAGAAGTGGCTTCACTGTCCAACCACTCCATGATGACATTCACAGAGTCATCTTCGAGAAAAGGATTTGTCAGATCTGGTTCCATCGGCGAAGTGATACCCTCTTCAGATAACCATTTGGAGTTCTGGTCGAAGTAGGTATTTAAGGGATTCTTGAACATTCGAGACCTTCCCTTCCAGGTTGGAGAACCGATGAATGAGCTATTCGGGCTGTTTTCGCCTCCACGGCGTCCCAGGCTCTTGCCTCGGCCTCGGCTTGTTGCTTTCGGGATAGAATCATTCATGGGATACTTCCGGTACCCCAAGCCCATTTTATGTGGATTAGCCTTCAACTGTAGCGGGGCATTTATACCCTGATTATGTTTGCCTAGGCCTTTTTCAGGATTGAACCCGTATGCCAGCAGTATCTTAGCTGGTAGAAGACTGGCTTCTGAGATGTAAGGAGTTCTCAACTTCGATCCTACTGGGGTATGAACTGTTGCTACCAACTCTAGGGAGTGATAGCTCGCTTCAGTTTTCTCTTCAGGCTCAATATAGGGAATGGCACTGCTCTGGTATGCCTGGAGGTCGACTTCCCCATGTACGGTAATTACCTTCCCATCTACAACGAAACGTACTTTTTGGTGCAGGCTCGAAGGGACAGCTCCTGCTGTATGGATCCAAGGTCTTCCTAGCAGGAATCCAAATGCACTGGGTAGATCCATTACTTGAAAGTTTATAGAGAACTTTGTCGGGCCGATGAATACGTCAAGCTCGATCTCTCCCTCTACAGTCTTCCTCATGCCGTCGAATGCTCTTACAGCTGTCTTGGATGCCTTGACCATCTCTTCATTGATTCCCAGCCTCCTTATGGTAGCCAAAGGACAGATGTTAAAGGCTGATCCGTTATCGATCAATACATGTGCCACTCTTTTGCCGTTACATTGGGCAGAGATGTATAAAGCTTTGTTGTGCCCCCTTCCTTCCATGAGGAAGTCCTCGTCAGAGAAGCTCAACTGGTCTTTTAAGAGAATTGCCCCTACAAAGTCCCCTAGTTGGACCTCATTAATTGTTTCAGGGACATGTACTTCATTGAGTACCTTCAATAGTGCGTTCTTGTGCTTCTCTGAATTGATGAATAGGTCTAACAGGGATATCTGAGCGGGCATCTTCCTCAGCTGCTCTATCACTTCAAACTCACTGGTTTTGATGATCGATATGAGCTTTTCGGCATCTTCCTTTGAGACATCTCTTTTTTCGGATTCACCCTCTCTGGGGGCATAAAATCTTCCAGACCTCATTATTGCATCTACTTGTGTGGTCCCATAGTCCCAATGAACAGCTTTGGGATCATACTCTTCTACTGGGGGGACTTTTATCGTTACAGTTGTCTGATGAGGTATCTCTGGTCCTGACGTGTTGCTTTCTTCCTCTTGAGGCAATTGAATTACGACAGGCCTCACCGGGCAATCTTCTACCTTGCCCAGGCTATCCAGCTCATCCAATCTGATCACCACGGCTGTGGCTACTTCGATCATCAATATGGCGTTGTCGAGTTCTTCCATATTGTTTGAGGTTTCTGGTTGAGAGAGATCATCCATACCCCCCCATCCGTCCGGTATGATGTCTTCAATCTTCTGATAAAAGCTGGTAGGGGCCGAATATTTCACCTTGAAATTGTATCCTCCAGAATCTTGACCCAGGTTGTCTATAATTTCGCTCTTCTCAAGTGCGTCGACCATAAATTTGAGGTCTGCTAGACTTCTCCTCCTGGCTTCTATTTCGTCTTCTTCAAATTCTTCTTCTGATTGAGTGGACAGCCCCAGATCGTTTGCCAATTTCTCACGTGAGGTACCACAGGTGCTACTCTGTTCAGCTGTGATCAAGAAGTGGTTTCCTTTCAAAGATAGAGATGTTTCAATCCCTTCGAATTCTTCATCAGTAATGTCGGACATTATCCCCAAGCTCTTCATCTTGTTGATACACAACTTCTTTTGGTCGGTTGATATCTCCCCCTCTTTTGGGTATGATGAAGCGGTTGTTAGCAGGTTGGCCAGCTTAGGCATATCTACCTTCAGTTTAAGGTAGTCCTCTTCTTCTTCAGTGAATATTGCCCCTATTGCTTGATGATCTGGCAACGGATTTTCTTGTACATTTGGGGCTGCTTTGTCAAATTTCAAAATCTGACTATCGATTAGGGCTTGCACTTTCAGCTTCAGGACATAGCAGTTATCCACATTATGCCCTCTTTCGCCCATATGGTAGGTACAGGTCTGGCTCTCATCAAAGCCAGGATATCTTGCGGGGTTTGCCCTAGGTGGTTCTTTTGCCACCAAGTGTTGCTCCAGCAGCATCGGGAGTAGCTTGGATAAAGGTCTCGGGAGCTGAGAGAATTGTCTCTGGGGTTGCTTTCTTTTAGGCTCTTGTACCTTTGGCGCTGACCAGGATGATCCGCCTTTGGCCTGATTAGAATTGCCAAATGGCTTTAACTTGTGGGGATCTGGTATAAATGCTATGTCCAGTCCGGCTTCTCTTTCCTTTCTCAGAGGGTACTGCTTCCTAGTAGGAGCTTCCTGAGGCCTTCTTTCTTTCAAGGCCCATTCCAGCCTCTCAGCAACCTTAATCAGGTGTGCGAATGTCTGACATCCAGAAGTGTTCAGTCTGTCAAAGTACTCGTAGGGGAGTGCTTTTAGGAATAAGTCGATCAGCTCCTCTTCTGGAATTGAAGGCTTTACTTGGGTAGCCAAGGCTCGCCATCTCTGAGCATATGTCCTGATCGATTCGCCCCTCACTTTTGAAGTTCGTAGGAGGTCTTCTCTTGTTGGGGCTGTAGCCGTGTTAAATTTGTACTGCCTGAGGAAGTCTTCAGCAAGGTCCTCCCATCCGTCATAATCCTCTAAGTCTAGCTCAATAAACCAAGCCAGAGCGGCGCCAGCCAAACTCTCTTGGAATGTGTTCATTAACAACGGAATGTAATCCGAGTAGTGCGCCATCTTGCGCAGGTAATATTTGAGGTGGGCACGGGGACAACCTGTCCCGTTGTATTTTCTCACGAACTCTGGCTCCCTATAGTCAGGAGGAGTCTCTATTTTAGCAAAAGGAGATATTTTGTCGAAGCGGGCCAGCTCATAGCCTTGACTGCTCAGGCATTCTTCGATCTTGGCCAATCTCTTAGCCTCTGCCTCTGTCTTCACAGTTTGTTTTCCCTTCTCCTCTTTTTCAAGGTTGATGACAACAGGCGAGGCTTTTTGTTGTGCCCGACTATTTGGTTCATGGACGTTTTCCCCTGTATTTTGGGTATCCCTGGTTGCTTCTTTATCTATTACATCAGGTACCATGGAAGGGCCTGAGTTGTTCTGATTGTGGGCGGTTGTCTGTCTAGCTTGGTTGGTCTCCAGCATGGCCTTAATGTCAGCCATCATAGTCGCCAGGGCAGTCATCTGAGATTCCAACATGCCTACGCGCGGAGTCAATTCCTGCTGTTCCATTCTTGTCTTTAGGCGGGTACGGAAACGATGCGTTGGCAATTCCGTGATGAGAGTGTACCGTTTCAAAAGATCTCTGTGAGTGCTTCGCTTATTTAGCAAAAAGAAGCAGCTAATTCTTTTAGTTGCATGCTTCTTGTCAGTAGATGAGAAAAAGGGCTACTTTGTGAGCCTTAGCCTCATGTAAGTAGTTCTTTTAATCATTTCTCGACAAGAACTCATGGAATTAAAAGAAGCGTAATTTCTGACGATAGTTTTTTATGCATTTGCAAAACATGCTCACATTCATACTCATGTGTCTAAGATAGTATTCCACAGAAATGAGAATGTATGAGAAGGCATCACAATGCTTGCTTATTTTACACTTGACAGAATAGTCTATTCAAGTCTAGGACGTTTGAAGCCTAAGGCATCCTCATCATCCCAGTATAGATTCTCTTCTTCAGCTTGGGGCTCTTCGTCTTCTGAACATGACAGTGGTCCCAGGTCTTCGGGTATGTAGGGCTCTACTCCAGGTACGTACGGCACGATGTATTCAGGTATGTAGGGCTCGACAAGGCTTCGTCGGATCGCTTTGAAATGTTGAATGTATTCTGTGGTGGCTCTATGAGTGTTTTCTTCTCGAGTCATGTCTTCTGGCCAACTTATTTCTTCAGCCTGGGAATTCTTCAAGGAGTGTATGATGGATGCCACCTTGGCTTCAAATTGTTTCTTCTCCTCCTCCGTGAGGGTCTGGTTTGGTAAGTCAAAGGAAAAGACACCAGGTCGCGGTGAAGAAGGGATCTCCTGAAGTGCTCCAAACTGTCGAATCACCCTCCTTGGATAGTATGCAGTTGCGCCCGTGAATCCTAGCAAGGGGACTGGGCTTCCGTCATCGCAGGTCAATCTGACTTTGCTCAGCGTCGGCAACCTTAGCCGCCATCGGAGTTGCTCAGGTTTTAGGACTTTGAGGAAGTTCTTCCATTCTACAAAGTTAAACTTAGGAACACGTGTATGGGTTCTAGCAAATGTTTTAAGAGGGTGTGCATTGGGGCTGATTTCAGTGAAACCCATGCGGATGTGGAATTGTCTGATATGGGATGTGAACCACAGATACAGCAGATCACTAGAAGCTCTAAAGATTCCCTTTTTGCTTTTCTTGAAACGATTTAGGGAAAGGAAGGTTTCGGCAAGGAGGATGTTTGAGTAATCCCACCCACAACAGACTTGCCTAGCTACTATAGCCATGATAGGGTCGAAGGTGACAGTTGAGATTGGGAATAGCACAAAGCTAAAGAATGCCAAGATAAAGGCTCTACCCGATTTGGTTCCTTTAGAAGCAGGAAGGCGGGAAAATCGGTCTATAAGGAAGGATAGGGAAATTCTCCCAGAATTGCTTTTCGCATCTACTTTGACTTCATTTAGGTTTGTGTCAAGGAATTCAGCTACCTGACTTAGGGGTTCAAGTCCTATAGGGGGTCGGACGAGCGTAGGGGTGAATTCAACTCCGATGACAGCGCTGTATTCCTCGATAGTGGGAGTGATCTCTAATCCTTCCATGCAAAATGTAGCGGTGGTAGGATCCCAGTAGAGCGCCATGGCTTGAATAAAGGCAGGTGGGCACTCAATCTTCAGTAGGTCCAGTAGATATCCTAGTCGTGACTCCGCATACTTCTGGCTGGCTTCGCCCATGCCATCCCACCATGATTGGAGTTCAGCTCGGGGGATCTTGAACACTTGAATATCATTCTTTCCCATCAAGTCTAAAATATGCAAATGATTTTAAAAGGTCAATCGCCAGAAGTTACTTTAAATGTATGAATATGCAGATGTCATGAAGCATGCATGAGCTAACTTGATTGCATAGTTCAATTTGAAGAAATGGAGATTAGGACCCTTTTTCAGGTCTTGAAGGCCTGACTCAAAGCCTAATTTGCATTTCAGGGAAGTGAATTATGCAATTTAGTCAAGTTTACTCAGTGACTAAAGGGAATAGCAATGTCACGTTCCATTGGTCAACACATCAAAGGAGCAAAGTGGGATGTACTTTTATTACAGTCAAGATGTCTAATAGAAAAACGGTAAAGAAAGGTTTTTCAAACAAGAAAGCCATAAAAGACAATGGAACGTGAGGGTCTAGATCACTCTTTCTTCAGAAGTCTACCCAAGTGACAGTCGGTCAGGAATTCTCCTTTAATCTAGGGTAGGGGAGTTATCTTCAGTGGTTTGGTCGAGAGGTTGTAGTTCCTCTGGCCACTTTCTAGTCCAGGGTACGATGACTTCGGAAGCCTTCTCGGGTTCTACTTTCTTGATTGTGATACGCCTTGGCTTGGTCTTGATCGCAGGGCGTCTCTTCTTACCCCAAAAAGTAATCATGGGTATGTTTTTTTTGGCCAGCAATTCAGCCTTCTTGCGAGCGTACGCTTCCCTAGCTAGCTGGTTGCGACGTTGTCTCTTCATCTCCAGATAATCCTTCATCATTTCGTCTGATTGTCGCTTGAATCTGAGATTATCAGCGTAGTAGTGGGTTTGACAGTCTTCAGCATACCCCAGCTTACGTCCAGTCAGTTCCCGACCATACACGAATCTAGTAAAGTGTAGCCTTGTGTTTGGTCCGGGGCGAGTAACTTTTCTCAAGTACTCGAAGGTCACCAACTCCGTAGAGCTCTTAGGGAACAGCGACATCCTACCCCATAATCATTGTTGTTCTCATTAGTCACCCGAGTAATCTTCATGATGCGAATGCACATGGATGTATGCAATGTATGAGTCATATCATGGAGCAGGAAATAAAGTATGTTTAGAGATAAATGTCTTACCAACCACACTTTGGGGGACGTGGAATGCCCCCTGTATCAATGGGTGGTTTTAGGTATACCAACCATCCATGGACATGCGCATGCGACAAGTGGGTATACTCTAAAAATCGAAAATTAGGTAAGGAACCTATGGCTCAGGCTCCCACGATCCAAATGAGGCAGACTCCTCCCCAAGAGTACCCACTCAAGAGGGCTAGATATCGCCAATTTGGATTGTGAGCGGGAACGAACATGAAAGTCTCAAGTGCCATCAAACACGAGATCCTTTCACATCCTTTCCCTATCTAAGGTAACCTAGAGGTGGTTGCAGTCGGGGTTTGACCGCTAGTGTGTGCGATGTGTCGTGATCATCACAATGCAAAGTCATGCACAGCAGTTTGTATCAAACACCGCTTCAGTATGTGCGTAAAGTAAACATACATTCCCAACTCCAACCTGCAGGAAAAATGTCAACAATCACTCCACCCCTTATTTCTCCAATCTGCAAAAACATCTAACACAATAGTTAGCATACGTACCTTACCTTCGAGAGCATCTGCAGAAAACAATGTCAGATAAACCAAACAACTTTTTAATCGGCCCAAGTCCTCTGGAATTCGTAACCAGAGATTCTGGTTTAGAATAAGGTCCCCAGTGGAGTCGCCAGTCTGTCGCGACCCTCTCGCGAGCGCGGAGGGCTAATGGGCCGCCCGATCGCTGGCTTAGATCGGACGCGGGCCTCTCCCAAGGTCCATTACCCAAGTCGCAACTGCTGGATATACGTGATCGACCTTCAGTGCGGTCTAGTGACATGTGAAAAAGTGTACATGCCAAGGAGTCGCCACCAATCGTTTCGTGGAGGGTACGATCGGAAACCCTATCGAATAGTTGGGAGTGGTCTATTCGATTCTGCGGAAACCAGAGAAGTGGGTTCGGGGACTTAGTTACGCCAACTGTCAGAGTTGACGCCCTTTCGGTACCTAAATTGAATGGTTTATCTGATCTTAGGATCTCATACAGATGAGTGGGGTGCTGATCCTAAATCTAGGAGTTCATGCAGATGGGAATATCTACCCTATCACTCACAATCATTAAAAATAAGTGCGCAAATCAAGGATCCAATACATGCGGATAAAACACATGAAATCAACATGGCATCCCTAATGAGGCCCTATTAGCCTAGAGAAGTATCAATCAAGGCTTAGGAGTGATTTGGACATGATTCGCCCACGAGGGGCAGAATCGTAATTTTGAACAATTCGGGGACAATTCACCTCAAAAAGGGCAAATTGGTCATTTTAGATGAATTGGGAAGCCAAAAGACAAGGGAAATAGGATTGGACATCAATCCAATCCATTTCCCATTTTTCGGGAATTTCCAGGATTTTTCTGGAATTTAAAAGTGATTTTACCCTCAGAGGGGTAAAATCGTTATTTTGAACAAAGATGAGAACTGAAAATCTCAAATATTAGAGTTGGTCGTCCACCTGACCCTAACCCTAATTTTAAGCAATTTTCGGGACTCAATTAGGACAAGAAAGACAATTTTCCCATTGAGGGGCAAAATCGTCATTTTTGAGAAAAGGGGCGGGACTCGAAAACCCAAACCTAAGAATTGGTCGCGTACTCGACCCTAATTCTTACCTTGACATTATCGGCCTTTTCTGGCATGCACAGCAGAGGCGACTTACCCCTAAAGGGTAATGTCGTCAAGTCTCGGAAAATTGGATAAGAAACCCCAAAAATAGGGTTGACCAGTTGTCTGTGGTCAATCCTCAATTTTTGGGGATTTCTAGAGTGTCTAGGATTTTTCCACAATTTTTCCACATTTTTTTGGAATTTTCTGAAATTTTCTAGCATTTTTTGGATTTTCTAAGATTTTTATGATTTTTTTTTATTATTTTTTTTTTATTTTTAAAAATCATTTTCGGAATTTTTTCTTTAAAAAATGTTACCCGGGCCGGGTCGGGTGACCCGGCCCACGGCCCACGGGCGGGCGGCCCGGCCCGGACCCGGCCCCGCACCGAAACGGCGCCGTATCCATCTCCCTCGCTCAAATTTCAATTCCCGCCCAAACCAAACGAGCGGCCTTGATTGCGCCACGTGGAGGTCCTGCGGACGGCCTGATCTTCATGATGAGCCAACGGTCTAGATTGAAACACCCGATCGAACTACAGCCGTCCGATCTAAAGGATTTTTAATTTTCGAAAATTATTTTTTATCTTTGAAATTTCACGATCGCGACACGTGGCCAAATATCCACCGTCCGATTATTTTTGTTATTCGGTTATAACAACCGATGCTGACGTGGCTGCCACGTGGGCGCCACGTCAGCGACACGTCAGCGTTGACTGGTCAACTCTCGTTGACCAGTCAACAGCTCGCCGGGGAAGACGATCGGCGCCGGCTCTGTTTCGCCGGCGCCTCGTCGGAGGCCGTTTTCTCCTCGCTCAGACCACGAAATTGCATGAAACTTCCGCCATTCGACTCGTACAGATCTCATCTACCACATATCCAAGCCTCTACACAGCAGATCATCATTTCATCTACATGCTACTTCCGGCCGAAGTTAGGCTCCGGCGGCTATTCGTCCTAGCAATATCTAGCGTTATCTAGCTAAAAGAATCAATCAGGAAGTATCACCGCGGGTTGAGGAGACTTACCTGGCCATTGCGAGGCTTCGGTTTCGCTCGGGTCGAGCTCTCAAGCTCTCGGTAGATTTGGATGGTCGGAGGTCAGACCCGATGTTTCACATAGGGAAAATGCAAGAAATCAAATGGAAAATGCTCAGTGATGCACAAGGAGTAAATTGCGACTCATAAAACGCAAAACGATCGAGTGGATCGCAAGTCGCCATTAGAGGCCGAAGCCAAGCACGAGGAGGAGCCTCACCGTTTTTCGAGACGAGAGGCCGATTGGAAGGGTTCGGTCGCTTCTCTGAGAATCAGGGAACTCGAAAACGGGCGTCGCTGGCTTCGGTTTCGCCGGTAGGGGTCAGTCGAAGCTTGCACAGGTTTGGCAAGCTTCGGTCGCCGTCTTCCTCTCTCTCTCTATCTCTCTGCCCTTCGCGAGCTGTCTTTGCGCGAACCGACTCTCTCTTGCTCTCTCTCTCTCTCTGTTTTGTTCTCTTCTGCGCGAACAGACTTCTCCCTCTCTCTGTTCGTTCTCCTCCCTCTTTTAAACTGAATTCGTTTCAGTTATGGTACCCGAAGTCTGTTGTTCAGATTCGGTTTTACACCCACTAGCTTCGTCTTGTACGCGCGACGCCAGTTCTCGCTAGTTGGAGGCCGAATCAGTGTGGATGAATCACTGGCGTCGAATCGTGGCTTGGGTATGTGGATTGGAGTTGCAATTTCATCCTTGCCTCCCTCGGGTTCCTCTGTGCGCGCGTGTAAAAGAAGAGGTAGAGCGAGCAGAGGGTGCTCTGCTTGGTTGACTGGGTTGACTGGTTCGGGTCAACCCGACCCAGTTGACCCAGTTCGCTATTTTCCCCAAATTCAATGCCAAAATGAGCATGAATCACAAAATTGATCATAAAATCAGACTCTATGACACAAATTCCATCTGAAAGATGTGAATTATGGTTAAATTGGTTTTAATTTGTGTGAAAGCCCCAAATTTAAGATAGGATCCGAATTTGATTTTTGTCAAATTGAGGATCCTAATGGGCGAATCGACCTCAATCGGATTGACCGTTAGATTTAGGGGATCGAATACTATAGGGAGGAAACTTTGGGGTTCAATGGGTGCCCCTCAAAAAAGTTTAATTTCAGAATTGGCGTTATAGGGACTAAAATGAAAAGATTTTTTTTGTGCAATTAGGTCCCTAAAGCCAAAATCGATCAAATTGGCACACAATCGAACCAAATTGAAATGTCGAGCAATCAAATTGAATGTCAAGATTCGTAAAATGCAAAAGATTGCAAATAAAAAGACTCAAAACGTATTTTTTGACAAATTTAACTCTGTGTATTACAAAGAAACACACAAAATTTAAGCTTGAATTTGGACTCTTGATGAGGTCAAAATGACAAGGGATTTAAAAGAAAAATATTGACTATTTTCCTATATTTTTGTGACCTCAAATTCTATTTTTGTTGATTTTTCTAGTATTTTTCTATTTTCTAAAAATACTAAAAAATGTGAAAAATATGAAAAATTATTTTTTTGGTCAAGAATGGTTCCTTGGACTTGGCCAAGGCCACCAAAGTTGATTTTGTAATTTTTTTGACTTTTTATGGATTTTTTGTGATTTTTCAAAAATAAAACTGAAAAAGACTTGGTCAAAAATTAGGTGTCAACAATGGAGATTGTGCTTGAATATAGTAGTGCCATAATACAATGCTTTTTCTCGAACTTCTCCGGTTGGGCTGAAGAAAACCTAAGGCCTGTGGAAAATGACTGTGGTGTGTCTTTCTAGGTCAGCTATTCCACAATTTCGCTGAAAAATGAAGTGATGTTTCCATGCTGCTAAAGGCTAGAACCAAGTGAGCATTTCTGTCAAAGCCTTTTGGTTTGAGAAATCTCCCATGAGTGCTCTGGACAGGACTCGGACAATCTTGTCTGTGGGAAATTCAATGGCAACAGCATATATGTTGAGAAAATACCAAAAGAACCATTTGAGGTCTTCAGGGAAATCTTGATCAGGAGACCACCGCAAAACATGGATAAATGGATAATCAGGATTAAGACCATGTGGTCATAACATTAATCCACCATAAGTGATGAATATGCGGTTTTAGTACTCATTCATGTAATACTTCAAATTCTCACAGAAATTATTTTCTGCAACTTGTCTTGGGACTTCTGGAGGATAAGTGAGAGTATTCCATGGTGTATCTCGCATTGGTGTGGTACGAAATGTTCTTACATCCAACGGATTTCTGCGGACATACATGTTGATGGATTCAACTGGCTGCTTAGGTCTGGACAGGAAATCTGCAAGGACATTCTTTTTGCCTGTTATGTGTTTAGTATCAAAAGAATATTTCGAGAACCATTTGGCCCACCGTAACAATTGAGGATGGGGAATCTGTTTCTGCTTGAAATTGAACATTTGAGGAAATGAAGACATATCCAT
This sequence comes from Rhodomyrtus psidioides, assembly GCA_021437785.1. Classification (NCBI taxonomy): domain Eukaryota; kingdom Viridiplantae; phylum Streptophyta; class Magnoliopsida; order Myrtales; family Myrtaceae; genus Rhodomyrtus; species Rhodomyrtus psidioides. The sequence continues at coordinate 108,603 of JAILYB010000005.1, read as the reverse complement.
TTCGACCAAAAAGTGATGCCCAATAAGGTGGTATTCAAACTTCTTGATGCCGTATTTAACTGCGAGAATCTCCTTAAAAGTGGAGTGATAATGCTTCTCTGCGGGAGTGAATCGTCCACTTTTGTAAGCACAAATGAAGCGCTTACCTTTGATTTCTTCAATGAGAATGGCTGCCCAATATTTATCACTTGCACCTATTTGCAAAATTCTTTGACTAGTGGAAGGAATTTGTAAAGGAGGAAGATGCTGCAAAATTTCTTTGAGATGAGCTACAGCGTGTGTCTGCTTTGGTCCTCATGGGGGAGCATCTTTCTTCAACATCCTCTGAAGAGGATAGAGTGCTTTAGAGATTTTTGACACAAAGTCTCGGAGATAATTGACAATTCCAAGGAAAGCCTGGATTTGGCTAACTGTCAAATTCTCAGAGGGAAATTTTTGAAGTTCTTCTGCTAGGTGAGGACCTGGACAGTAAGTTCCTTCTTTCAAATGCATACCAAGGAACTCAATTTCCTTTTGAGCAAGGATCATTTTCTTTTGGGAAAGCATGATTCCATGGTTTTGGACAATTTCAACGAACTGGGAGAGTAGTTTACAATGAGATTCCTCCTCATGACTGTAGAGGAGAATGTCATCAATGTAAATCTGAGCATGTGAGAGAATAGGCTGGAAAATTATACACATGGCTTTTCAAAAAATGGATGGAGCTGTTTTAAGACCAAAGGGTACAACTGTCCATTGGAAATGCTGGTTTGGGATGCAAAAACCAATTTTAGGACGGTCATCAGGATGAATGCCAATTTGCCAAAAACCTACTTTCAGGTCGAACTTTGAATAGATCTTAGCAGAGTTTTTGTGAGGCAAAGGGAATTTGTCATCTTGAAGGAATTTGTTCAAGGGCTGATAATTGATCACCAATCTAAGCTTACCACGATTATGTTCTGCTCGCTTGTTCACATAAAAGGCTTCGCAAGCCCATTGTTAATCAGAGGATTCAATGAGGGCTTGAGAGAGCAGGTCAGTACATTCCTTCTGGGCTAGAGCAAGATGGTCAGGATTTATACCAGAATGACTAGCTTTTGTGAGATTAACATCTTCACTTTTCTTGAATGGGAGTTTGACAAAGAAGTCAGGATTTTTTCAAAGAGGGTTTGAACAGGTTTGGATAAACTGGGAATGAGATTTGGAACAGCAGGATAAGAGACTTTGAGTAATTGGATCAAGGATTTCTGGCTGAATAATTAAAAGTCTCTAGATATCCACATACTCACGAAACTGGTCCTCAAACTGTAAACCAGTGGGTTTGATTCTTAGCTGGGATAGCTGAGAAAGGACATCCCAACCAATGATAAGGTCTTTATTTGGGGAATTACAACCAAGGATTTTTGTGGATATGAAACAACCTGGAAATATTTGGAGGGCGATGGTTTTGCTACGGAATTTTGTGCTAAAAGTATCACCGGAGGCAGAATGGAAATACCTTGTGTAAGGCGTCTAGAAATCTTCTGGGAGTACTTTTACATCAATGAGTGATGCTGCCGCGCCGGTATCAATGAGAGCAATGACTTGGACGGGTTTGTCATCTTCTGGGGTGTGGATTTGGATGGGGATATATAGAGAGTGGAAAACAGGCTGGACATGGAAGGAGTCAAAGATAGTATTAGGGAAAAATGCAAATATATCACCAGGGGATTCATCAGAGCCTGAGGAATATGTTTGAAGGGCAAAAAGTGTATCAGGTGAAGGTTCATCCTCAGCAGAGAAGACAGACTCGATATCTTCGTCATCCAAAGGGATCCCTGTAGTGGAGGAAATCTTTTGGATCATGTAGCTTCCTTGGTGCTTTGCCTGGGGACAGTTTTTTTGCAAAGTGCCATTTCTTGCTACAGATGTATCATCGGTCGGATTTCTTCTTTTTCTTGAAACCAGAAGCATAGGAATGATGCCGCTTCTTTTTTCGAAGGAATTTCTACTTGCCTTTCTTAGGTCTTCGTTTGCCAAAAGAGAACTTCTCAAAGGAGGACTTCTTGAAGTGCTTGCGTTTCTTATTGCCAGCACAAGAGGGATCACTGCAATTTCTTGAGCACTTGATCTTCCAATGAGGATTGTCACAATTCCTTTCGAGAGAACGATTCTCCCGGAGATAACTTCTGAAAACTTCTCTTATGTGGCACATTTCTTCAATTGCAAGGTGGATAAACTGTTGGATTTCTCCAAAAGTCACATCTGTAATGGTCTTGTTTTTTAACTTCAAGGCTTTCTCAACAACTTGACTAATCTCTTTAGGGATGGAAGCCAGGAATACTGACTTGAGATTAGGATCAGAACCAAGCTGGTAAAAAAGCTTGATCATTTCTCAGAAGTGTCGATCCAGGTCCTTTTTGGCCAAAGAACAGCATTTTCTTTCAAAGAATTCTTTTCTTTTGAGTTTTTCGAATCTTGAGGTTGGCCAATGAAGAAAAGATGAATCAGCTGAATCGCTTCATCAAAGAACATGGTTAAAAACTGAAGTTGGTCTCTTTCTAGGGCTAACTGCCACCAATATTTCAAGGAACCAGTGAATCGAGTGACAAACTCAAGAAGAATATCATAAGTACTGTGTTCCTTCAGGTTTCTGGTAATCAACCAAGAATGAAACTCGAAGCCTTTCTGCCGATTTATGGTAAGGGATATCATCCAAAGTGAAGAAATTGGACGAATAGGATTTATAGGTTGATGACGATGGGTCGTGGTAAGGCTGTGAAGGTGGAGGTGGATGCTCAACTTCAGGTTGGTCTTCCATTTCTTCTTCAATGATTGGCTCTGCAGGGTCAGCCATCATGACGTCTACCACAACAGACTGGATGCTAGAATCATAAGATTCAGTATCAGGAATGGAAGATGACTCGCTGATAGAGATTTTAGAAGTAGCTGGGGGTGAAGGATTTATGGATTTCACTGTGGAGATGGTAAGAACCTGGTTTCGAAGGAAATTTTCTAAGGGATTTGAAACCATGTATGAGTGGGAAGGTTTATGAGGAGGGGATTAAGGAGGAGATTTTTTTGGTGGAGCTGAAGGAGGTGAAAAAAAGGTCTGCTTGCTTTTTTCTTTTTTCTCTTGGTCTAACTTTTTAAGACGATCCCGAAGAGCAAGGATGTTCGTCTTTGGAAGAGGTGGTGCTGTGCTGAGTACAGCTGCAAAAGAGTTAGGGGCTAGAGAGTTTGACATGAAGGATGTGGGATTTGGAGTTGCTGTTGGAAAGAAAAATGGATCCAGGGCTTGAAGATTCCTTTGCTCAAGAAGAGTTTGTTGTTCTTGTAGTATCTGGACCTGGCGTCTAAGCTTCTCAATCTCTGGTGTTTGGTCTTCCAAATAATGACTTGTAGGAATCTGTTTTGTCTCCATCAGGTATAGCCTTTTCTAGAAATCTTTCAACATCTTCTTTGAGACAGATGTAGCATGGTCTAACCTGTCAAGACGAGTAGCCACTGTGTTTATTGCTACATTCTGGGCCAGAGCATTCTCTGTCTGCCAATTTAGAACAGCTTCAACTGGTGTAGGGCCTTTCCGTCTTCCTTGAAGATCAACATCATTTGGAGTTGTGATCTTTGGAGAATGGAAGTATTTCTGATGTGCATCAGAGAAACTTTCAACAGGAAGGAATCTGAAAGTGGCTGAGCTTTCTTCAGATGGGGCCGGCTGTAAAGGTGGGGAGTCTTCTGGTCGGAGCATGCAAATACTGGGTAAAACAGAAGGTGGTTCAGGTTTAGGATTGCAAGTGTATGGCTGAGGGAGTTTGATGGGACAAGAGTTTTTCTTTACCCATTTGAGGATGGATTTGTAGAATGGAGAAGTGATGGGTTTCTTTGGTGGTGAAGGTGGCGACTTTGGTTCATCTGGGGGACAAGCTGGTGGAGGTGCAGTAATTTGAGAAGGCTTGGGAGAACCATACTCAACCATATATTGCCAGCGTCCACCATCTTCATCAAGAGGACCTACGGTTGAGTCACCGTCTAGGTACCTTTGGTAAAAGGAATCTCTCTTCTTTTTCTTTTTTCTGGAGGACGGTCTGTCATCCTCATCTTCTAGATTCAAACAAGAGGAATATGAACAGTCAACATCCCAAAAGCAGTGTCCGGAAGGATCTTTGTAATAATGGATGGGTCGTCCATTGTCATCAAAGGATTTGATATGAGCTTTAGGATCTAGGTCTTCCATACTGACGGATTCAGTTGGACACGGGGTAAAGCACAAGATGGTAGGAAATGATGAAAAAACATAGGAAGAAGTGTCTTCCTTTTCTTTTGTGAATTTAATGGTGACAGTACCATCTTTTTTCTTGGTGTACTGTGGCTCAAAGGATTGAACAGGTCGGGAATTTTGGTGAAGTTTTTCATAGTTGGTCACCCAACTGTCAGGAAGGAGTTTGACAAGCTGATCTCTTGGAAGCTGACGAGGGACGTGAATACATGAAATATGGTCGTTGTCAACAGAGATAAGCAAAGCATCATCTGCACTTGATAGGTTGAGATCAATGGCATAGTTTTATACTCTGTACACCATCTGGTAGTGTAGAGTAGCAATTATGGTTGATGTGATTTGAGGAGCACCAGTGATCTGCAACTGGACCTTCAAAGCAGAAAGAAAGTTGGGATCTGCCAAGGCCATGTTGAAATTTGTGAAGAGAGTGACAAATACTGTGCATGTGTTCAATGTGGTCTGAACAGTGCCAATGCAAGCATGCTGATATTTCAGGAAGCGAGTATCGAGGAGAGCACCCCGAGCAACTACGGGTAAACCTTTTCGTCCATGCAAGGATAGGGCCAAACGGATGGCGCCAAAGTAGAGGTAGGTGTAACCCTGTTGAGCCCACTGGGCAAGGAACTCTGGTGGAATTTGGAGAGTTACAAACTGCTCTTGTTGCATTGGCAGGATGGGGTGCTGGTCAAATTTAGTGGACTGAACATATTCTTTGACAGAATGAAGGGTTTGTTTGATGAGATGTTTGATGGAGCGAATGGGAGAAAATGAAGATGGTTTACAAAAAAGCGGAGTAGGGGTTCATGAGTGGGAGTTGTGTTTCGGAGATTTTGTGATCGTCATTCACATAGGATACCTCATAGAGGTAATCCATTTTTGAAGAAGTAGATTTGCGGAGTTCGGGTGGTGGTGGTAGTGAGATGGTGGTTTCTAACTGAACTGGAGCTGAAATATCTGTGGAGTTTTCCATGAGAGTTTGAATTTCTCCTTTCCTTTAGTGGTATCAAAGCCATACATCGTCGAAACTGAGTTAAGATTAGTATTCTTATATTCGGGATTTCCGATCGTACCCTCCATGAAACAATTGGTGGCGACTCCTTGGCATGTACACGTATCACATGTCACTAGACCACACCGAAGGTCGACTACGTATATCCAGCCATTGCGATTTGGGTAATGGATCTTAGGAGAGGCTCGCGTTCGATCAGGCGACATCGGACGGCCCATTAGCCCTCGAGAGCCCAGAACGGCAGCGCTCGCGAGAGGGTCGCGACAGACTGGAGACTCCACTGGGGACTTTAATGACCCAGAATCCCTGGTTAGGAATTTTAGAGGACTTGAGCCTATTAAAAAGTTGATTGGTTTATCGGACCTTGTTTTCTACAGATGCTCTCGAATGTGAGATACGTACGCTAACCGTCTAACCGTTGTGTTAGATGTTTTTGTAGATTGGAGAAATAAGGGGTGTAGTGATTGCTGACCTTTTTCCTGCAGGTTAGAGTTGGGAATGTATGTTTATCTTATGCACATATTGAAGCGGTGTTTGATACAAACTGCTATGCATGACTTGCATTGTGATGATCACGACACATCGCACACACTGGTGCTCAAACCCCGACTGCAACCACCTCTAGGTTACCTTAGATAGGGAAATGGTGCGAAAGGATCTTGTGTTTGGTGGCACTTGAGACTTTCGTGTTCGTTCCCGCTCACAGTCCAAATTGGCGATATCTAGCCCTCTTGGGTGGGTACCTTTGGGGAGGAATCTGCCTCATTTGGATCGTGGGAGCCTGAGCCATAGGTTCCTCACCTGATTCTCGATTCTTTTTTTAGTATACCCACTTGTCTAATGCGCATGTCTATGGAAGGTTGGTATACCTAAAACCACTCATCATTACAAGGGAACATTTGACGTTCCCCGAGTTTGGTTGGTAAGACATTTACTTTCATTGTACTTCATAGTTCGATTCATGCATTATATGCACCCATTTGCATTCGCATACATATGAAATCACTCAAGTGACTAATTGAAATAACAATGATAAAGGGGGTAGGATGTCGCTGTTTCCCAGAAGCTCAATAGAGTTGGTAACCTTCGAATACCTAAGGAAAGTCACTCGCCCTGGACCGAACACCAGGTTTCACTTTACCAGATTTGTGTATGGCCGAGAGCTAACCGGGCGCAAGTTGGGATACGCCGAAGATTGCCAAACCCGCTACTATGTCGATAACCTCAGGTTCAAGCGACAAGCAGATGAAATATTCAAGAATTACTTGGAGATGAAGAGACAACATCGCAATCACTTAGCTAGAGACGCATATGCTCGTCGAAAGGCTGAACGGCAGGCTAATGAAGATATACCCATGATCACCCTTTGGGGAAAAAGAAGACGCCTTGCAATCAAGACAAGACCGAAGCGCATCGTACTCAAAAAGACGAGCCGTGAGAAGACTCCTAAAATCATTACACCATGGACCAGAGAATGGCCAGAGGAGCTGAGACCCTTCGATCAATTCATTGAAGACGACCCCTTACACTCAACTAGGGGGGGTTCCCAACTGACTATCATTTTGAAGAAGATTAGACCTTTAGGAAGGGGTGGCTTAGATCCTCACATTCCATCGGCCTTTTATGGCTTTCTTGTTTGCAAAGTTTCTCTTTACCTTTCTTTCATTAGGCGTCCTGGTTGTAATAAGGGATTCACTCTGCTCTACTCCCATTTGATGTATTGACCAATGGAATGTGACTTTGTTATTCCCTTTAGTCACTAGAGTGAACCTGACTAAATTGCATAATTCACTTGCCTGAAATTCAAATTAAACTTTGAGTCGGGTTTTTCAGACCTGAAAAAGGCTCTAATCTCTATTTTTCCAATTGAACTATGCAATTAAATCAGCACATGCATATTTCATGGCATTTGCATAGTCACATGCTTAAAAGTAATTTTTGACGATTGACTTTTCAAAATCATCTGCATATTTTAGACTTGATGGGAAAGAATGAAATTCAAGTGTTTAAAGTCCCCCGAACCGAGCTCCTATCATGGTGGGATAGCATGGGCGAAACCAGCCAGAAATACGCCAAATCACGACTGGGGTGTTTATTGGAGCTGCTGAAGATTGAGTGACCACCTGCCTTTATCCAAGCCATGGCGCTCTATTGCGATCCTACCACCGCTACCTTCTGCATGGAGGGATTGGAGGTTACCCCTACTATCGAAGAGTACAGCGCCGCCATTGGAGTTGAGTTTACTCACTTACCAGTTCAACCTCCTATAGGATTTGAGCCCTTGAGTCAACTAGCTGAATTCCTTGATACAAGCCTCAACGAAGTCGAAGCAGATGCCAAAAGTAATTCTTGGCAGATTTCCATATCCTTCCTTCTAGATCGATTTCCTAACCTCCCTGTCGCTAAGGGAACTAAATCTGGTAGAGCATTTGTCTTGGCCTTCTTTAGCTTTGTGTTATTCCCGATTTCGTCTGTTACTTTCGACCCTATTATGGCTGTAGTGATCAGACAAGTTTGTTGTGGGTGGGATTACTCGAACGTTATCCTTGCTGAAACCTTCCTTTCCCTAAATCGCTTTAAGAAAAACAAGAAGGGAATCTTTAGAGTCTCTAGTGATCTTCTGTATCTGTGGTTCACGTCTCATATCAGACAATTCCATATCCTCATGGGTTTCACTGAGATTAGCTCCAATGCCCATCCTCTTAAAATCTTCGTCAGAACCCATACACGTATTCCTAAGTTCAACTTTATAAAATGGAAGAAATTCCTTGGAACTCTAAAATCAGAACAGCTTCGATGGCGGCTTAGATTGCCAACACTAGGCAAAGTCAGGCTCGCATGTAATGACGAAGACCCAGTCCCTTTGCTAGGATTCACAAGCGCTACTGCGTATTATCCGAAGAGGGTCATCCGACAATTTGGGGCATTGCAGGAGATCCCTTCACCACCACTACCTGGTATCTTCTTGTTTGACATGCCAAAAGAGACCCTCACAAGAGAAAAGAAGAAACAGTTTGAGGCTAAGGTGGAATTTATTATACACTCTTTGAAGAACTCTCAGGCTGAAGATATAAGATGGCCAGAAGATATGACTCGCAAGGAGAACATTCATAGGGCTACCACAGAATACATTCAGCACTTTGAGGTGGCCAGATGCAGCTTTGTCGAGCCTTTTGTACCTGAATATATCGTACCGTACGTGCCTGGGGTAGAGCCTTACATACCCGAATAAATGAGACCGCTGTCGTATTCAGAGGATAAAGAGTCCCAGATTGAAGAGATTGATCTATATTGCGATGATAAGGACACCTTAGACCTCAAGCATCCTAGACTTGAATAGACTATTCTGTCAAGTGTAAAATGAGCAAACATTATTATGCCTTTTCAGCATACTCATTTGTATTGAACATTACTTTGGACACATATGCATGAGCGTAAACATGCTTTATAAATGCATAAAAACTATCGTCAAAGATTACGCTTATTTTAATTTCATGAATTCTTTTGGAGAATAATTAAAAGAACCGCCCACGTGAGACTAAGGCTCCCAAGGTAGTCATTTTTCTCATTCACCAATAGAAAACATGCAATTAGAAGAATCAAGTACTTCCTTTGGTCAATCCTAAAGAAACACTCACTTGTTATTTATTTATTTTTTAAAACAAGTGCTCTCTAATCACGAAATTACCAACGCATCATTTTCGCACTCGACTTAAGACAAGAATGGAACAACAGGAGTTGACCCCGCGAGTAGACATGTTGGAAACCTAGATGACTGCTATGGCAACTATGATGACTGACATTAAGGCAATGCCGGAAGCCTCCCAAGCCAGACAGACAGTGGCTCCTAACCAGAACAATTCAGGTCCATCCGTTGCACCCGATATGGCTGACAAAGAAACGGCAGAAGATGCCCAACGTGCCGAGGAAGATATCCGAAGGCCGAGCGTCCAATCACAGCCAAAGGCACCCCCTGTTGTCATCAACCTCGAGAATGAGGGAAAAGGGAAGCAGGCCGTGAAAACTGAAGCGGAGGCTAAGAGAATAGCCAAGATCGAAGAATGTTTAAGCAGCCAGGGTTATGAGCTGGCCCATTTTGACAAGATATCTCCTTTCACTAAGGTGGAGACCCCTCTTGATTACAATGAGCCAGACTTCATGAGGAAATATGATGGGACAGGCTGTCCCCGCGCTCACCTCAAATATTACCTGCGTAAGATGGCGCAATATTCAGACTACGTTCCACCGCTGATGAATACGTTCCAGGAGAGTTTGGCTGGCGCCGCCCTGGCTTGGTACATCGAGTTAGACTTAGATGACTATGATGGGTGGGAATATCTTGCAGAAGATTTCCTTAGGCAGTATAAGTTCAACACAGCTATGGCCCCGATGAGGGAAGACCTGCTACGAACTTCAAAAGTGATGGGTGAAACGATCAGAACATACGCCCAGAGGTGGCGAGCTTTGGCAACCCAAGTAAAACCGTTAATTCTAGAAAATGAGCTTATTGACTTGTTCTTAAAAGCACTTTCCTACGAATACTTTGACAGATTGAACACCTCAGGATGTCAAACCTTTACTCACCTAATAAAGGTAGCCGAGAGATTCGAGTGGGCCTTAAGAGAAAGGAGGCCGCATGAAACTTCTACCAGAAAGCAATACCCCTTGAAAAAAGGAGAGAGATGCTGGGCTTGATATAGCCTTCATACCAGACCCCCATAAGCCCAAGGTGTTTAATACTAATCAGACCAAGGGAGGATCTTCGTGGTCGGCGCCAAAATGGTAAGAGCCTAGAAAGAGGCATCCCCAAAAGTAATTCTCTCAACTCACAAGGCCTTTATCCAAGCTGCTCACAATGCTGTTAGAACAACACTTGGTGGCAAAGGAACCTCCTAGGGCAAATCCTGTTAAATATCTTAGTTTTGATGAGAGCCAGACCTGTGTCTACCATATGGGTTAAAGAGGACACAATGTAGATAATTGCTATATCCTTAAGCTGAAGGTGCAAGCTTTGATCGACAGTCAGATTTTGAAGTTTGATAACATGACTCCGAATGTACAAGAGAACCCGCTCCCTGATCACCAGACAGTAGGGGCGATATTCACTGATGAAGAGGAAAACCACCTTGAACTGAAGGTGGATATACCTAAGCTACCCAATATTCTGGCGATCGCTTCACTATATCCAAAAGAGGGGAAAGTTTCTGCTGACATGAAGAAGTTGTGTATCGCTAAGCTTGGGGATAATGCCAAGTGTTACCGATGGAAGATTCAAGGGAGTCGAGGCCTCTATAGCTTGGAAGGGAGCCACTTTGTGATTAAAACTGAATAGGGGAACATGTGGAGTATCCCACACAAAAGTCTGGTAGGCGATCTTGAGCAGATTATCAAGCCAGAAGAAGAATTTGATAAAGACGAACCGGAAGCTAGCAGGCAAAGTCTAGCAGATCGCAAATTCATGGCTAACGCACTAGAAAAGGGAGAAATCATAGACAATCTGGGCGAAGATTCTGGGGGATACAACTTTAAGGTGAAATATTCTGCTCTTCCCAGTTTCTATCAGAAAATGGAAGATATCATACCAGACGGATGGGGAGGTATGGATGATCCCGTTCAACCAGAGATCCCGAAGGATGAGGAAAAGCCTTTTACGAAGAAACTTGAATCATCGCTTGACCAGATGATAGATGACAAGCTTAACGCAGAGCAGTATGTCGAGATGGAGAGATCAAAGGCTCAGCGGCAAAACTCAGTTGAACTATTCAAAGGAATGGGAGAGTACTCGAAATTTGAAAAACTAAGTAATGATGACGGGCATCGTCAACTGGAAAACGAAATTATCTCAAAAGAATTTGACGACACTATGTCGATAATTGAAGCCGCTATGACTATGGTGATCAAACTAGAAGAGCTCGATAGCTTGAGTCAGATAGAGGATTGGCTGATTAAACCTATTGTGATTCGATTTCCAAAAGATGAAGCAGACGATAGAGCTGAACCAAAGGCATCTTGCCTGACGACAGTGACTATAAAAGTCCCTCCGGTAGAAGAGTACGACCCTAAGGCAGTCCATTGGGACTATGGGACGAAGGAAATAGATGCTGTAATGAGGTCTGGACGATTTTACGCCCCTAGGGAAGGCGAATCCGAAAAGAAAGAAGTTTCAAAAGAAGACAGAGAAAAACTCATGTCCTTCGTTAAAACTAGTGAGTTTGAAGTGATAGAGCAGATAAGGAAGATGCCGGCCCAAATATCTCTGTTGGATTTGTTCATCAACTCAGAGAAACACAAAGATAAGTTGTTGAAAATACTAAATGAGGTGCATGCCCTGAAACTATTAATGATGTGTAGTTGGGGATTTTGTGGGGGCGATCCTTCTAAAAGACCAACTAAGCTTCTCAGATGAAGACTTCCCCATGGAAGGGAGAGGGCACAACAAAGCTTTATACATTACAACACAGTGTAATGGAAAGGGAATAGCGCACGTATTAATTGACAACAGATCCGCTTTTAACATCTGCCCTTTAGCTACATTGAGGAGTTTGGGCATCAAAGAAGAGATGGTTAAAACCTCCAAAACAACCATGAGAGCTTTTGATGGAATGAAGAAGACTGTGGTACGTGAGATTGAGCTCGATGTACTCATCGGCCCAGCCAAATTCTCTATAAACTTCCAAGTGATGGATTTGCCTAGCGCATTCGGATTCCTGTTGGGAAGATCTTGGATTCTTGTGGCCGGAGTCGTACCTTCAAGCCTACACCAGAAAGTACGATTTGTAGTGGATGGGAAGGTGATTACCGTACACGGAGAAGTTGATCTCCAAGCATATCAGAACAGCGTCATTCCCTACATTGAACCCAAAATTAAGCTAAAAACAAGCTACCATTCCCTAGAGTTGGTGGCAGCAGTACACACTCACGTAGGGGCAAGATTGAGAACTCCTTGTATTTCTGAAGCCAACCTTTTACCAGCCAAGATGCTGCTGGCATACGGATACAACCCAGGAGAGGGTCTAGGCATGTATGGTCAAGGAATGAGTACTCCTCTACAGTTGAAATCTAACGAGCATAAGATGTGCTTGGGGTATCAGAAAACCCGCATGAATAAAGTCGAGGCCGAGGCAAGAGCCAGGGACGCCATGGAAGCCAGAAAAACTAGAAAGATTCATTCATTGGTTCTCCAGCTTGGAAGGGCAAATATAAAATGTTCAGTAGCCCTTTGCACGAATATTTCAGCAAGAACTCTAGGTGGTTGTTAGAAGAAGATATAATTCTAGTAGCAGAATTAGATCTGGCAAACCCTTTCCTGGAAGACGACTTTGTGAATGTCATCAAAGAGTGGATAGGTGACGAAGCTACTACTTCTGAGTAAACAAACCTCTTCCCTGCTTTTAATACTACATTTAAATTTCATGCATTTCGTTGCACTTTTAGTTTTGTTGTTTGAAATAAATTTAGGAAAACGCCTTTGGATCTCCTGCCGTTGGTCCAAACAGCATAACTTGTAATGCGGCCCATTTTGCATTCAATAAAATCGCACAAGTTTTGTTAAGGACATGTGGAACCACAAATCAGCCCGGTGATGATATTAGTCTTCCACACAGAAGCTTGATGCCTGATTTTCCATATGATTCCTAATTTCTAAAAGATTTCTGAAGAACAATGATGTCCCAGGATATGAGGACTAGTTCCATTTTACGCCTGCACTTATTTTAAAATCTCTTTTGAAAAGATTTTTCACACTCATGCATGGCGTTTCTATATGAAGTGTAGACTAACCATGCTCATGACATTTCAGGCATATCATCTCAAACATATATACCAGGTTGTTATGCGATTCGGATTGCCACGTTGGTTGTTCTTACAACATTGAAGAGGATGAGGATGAAGGTTATGCGTCTACCCGTAGAGAATAGAGTGCCTTCGAAGAGTCGATGCCTCCCACTTCAAAAGAACCAATTGTTATTAACTTGGGTGACACCACAAATATCAAGGAAATCAAGATCGGTGGACATTTATCCCGAGATGAAAGGCTCAGGTTTACAGAATTACTAAGGGAATATCAGGATGTCTTTGCGTGGTCATATGCTGACATGCCGGGTTTGGATCCCAAAATTGTGGAACACGCATTACCCACAGATTCCAGTGTTAAACCTGTCAGGCAAGGCAGCAGATGGATGAAAGCCGAGTTAAAAGATAAAATTAAGGAAGAAGTGATGAAGCTTCTCGGGGTACGCTTTATTGAAGCCATCCCGTATTCGGATTGAATTGCAAACATAGTCTCCGTCATGAAAAAGGATGGCAAAGTTCGGATCTACGTAGATTATCGAGATTTGAACAGAGCCAGCCCGAAAGATGATTTCCCACTTCCTCACATTGACGTGCTGGTGGATAGTACCGCAGGGTATGAATTATTCTCATTCATGGATGGATTCTCCGGATATAACCAGATCCTCATGAAGCAGGAGGACAAACCGAAGACTACATTTACCACACCCTGAGGAAACTTTTGCTATAAGGTTATGCCCTTCGGACTGAAGAACGATGGGGCCACCTATCAAAAGGTTATGATCACACTAGTCCATGAAATGATCCATAAGGAAATCGAAGTATATGTCGATGACATGATCGCCAAGTCCAAGAAGGGACAGGATCACATTCAGGTGCTAAGAAAGCTGTTTGAGCGACTATGCAAACACAAGTTGAGGTTGAACCCTAACAAATGTGTGTTTGGGGAAAAATATGATAAACTTCTCGGATTCATGGTCAGTAACAGGGGCATTGAGATTGACCCTTCAAAGATTCAAGCTATCCATGACTTAGCAACTCCATCAACAGTAAAAGAAGTAAGAAGTCTTCTGGGGAGATTAAACTATATTGCTAGGTTCATCAGTCAGTTATCAGATGTGGTTAAATCGATTTTCAGACTACTCAAGAAGGGCGCAAAAGTGACATGGCACGTAGAATGCAGCCAGGCGTTCCAGAAGATAAAAAACTATTTAGTCACTCCACCAGTACTTGTGCCACCCATCCCAGGTCACCCCTTGACCTTATATTTGACTATACAACAAGAATCTTTGGGAGCCTTACTTGCCCAAACAAGCCCGGTAGATGGTAAGGAAATAGCCATCTACCATTTAAGCAAGAAATTCACCTCATCTGAAGCAAAATACGTACCTGTTGAAAGGGCTTGCATAGCGACAGTATGGGTACTTCGTAGGTTAAGACAGTGTACCCTACATCACCATATTCAGCTGGTAACAGAAAACGACCCTATCAAATATCTCCTGGAGAAACCCGCTCTGATTGGGAAGTTAGCAAAATGGCAAGTGATGTTATCCGAATTTGATATCAGGTGTTCTCCACAAAAATCGGTAAAAGGGAGGGCCATAGCTGATATGTTAGTAGAAAATTCACAAAGTTACAAGTTTTCTCGAAAGACAAAGGCGGAAGATCGAGTTTTGAACCTGGCAGAGGATAAGTGGGTCATGTATTTCGATGGCGCTGTTAATCTGTCAAGAGCCGGCACTGGGGCAATACTAATATCCCTTGGTGGATAACATTACCCTGTTGCATCAAAGATGACTTTCCCTAGCACCAACAATATCTCATAATACGAAGCGTGTATTCTGGGCCTACGATTGGCCATCTCCATGGAAGTATCAAGGCTGCAAGTTTATGGAGACTCCATCCTCATCATTTTACAGACACAGAGGGAATGGAAAACAAAAGACTCGAAACTTATCCCCTATCATGAATATCTAGAAGAGTTGACACTTAAGTTCGAAGAAGTGTCATTTGAATACCTGCCAAGATCTCATAACCAATTTGCAGACGCATTAGCCACACTGGCCTCGATGTTGTAAATAATTGATGGGTTGGAAATAGAATCACTAAGGATCGGCATAGTTAAAAAAAACCGGCCTACTGTATGATGATAGAAGAAGAATTTGACGGAGAGCCGTGGTACTATGACATCAAGAATTATCTCTTAAAGAGGGAGTTTCCTGAAGGGTGTCAGGTAGGAGACCGAAAGTACATAGCCAGGATGGCCAGCAAGTTCTTCCTCAGTGGACAAGTTCTGTACAAAGGTCATTAGACTCCACTCTGTTAAGGTATGTAGATGCTAAAGAAGCAAATGTTCTCATTAAGGAGATCCATGAAGGTATATGTGGGCCACATATGAACGGCCACCTCCTTGCCAAGAAAATTATGCGACTTGGCTATTTTTGGATGACCATCGAGTCAGACTGTTGTCAGCATGTCCGGTCATGCCACCAGTGCCAAGTATATGGCGATAGGATTAATGCGCCCCCGAACGAACTTCATCAAATGTCCGAAACTTAGCCTTTCTCTATGTGGGGGATAGACATGATAGGGCCTATCAATCCAACGGCTTCAAATGGTCATCGCTTCATCCTGGTGGCGATCGATTACTTTACAAAGTGGATAGAGGCCAATTCTTACAAGAATGTCACCACAAGGAATGTGTCAAGGTTTATTAAGAGAGACATAATCTCTCGATATGGTACCCCTCAAGTGATCATCACGGATAATGAGTCCAACCTGAACAACAAGATTGTCGATGATCTACTGGATTGCTTTAGTATTCGACATCTTAATTCTTCCCCTTACCGCCCGCAAATGAATGGGGCAGTAGAAGCGGCTAATAAAAATATAAAAAAAGATCCTGACTAAGACTGCAGAAAATTATAGGGATTGGCACGAAAAGCTACCCTTCGTCTTAATGGCATATCGAACTTCGATCATAACTTCTACAATGGCAACTCCCTATGCCCTGGTATATGGAATGGAAGCTGTCCTGCCCATAGAGGTTAATGTTCCCTCTTTGAGAATCTTATCAGATGCTAAATTTTTTGAGACAGAATATTTCAAACACAGATGTGAACAACTAAATTTGATAGACGAGAAACGTCTTAGAGCAATCTGTCATGGTCAAAGTTATCAGAAGAGGGTGGCCAAATCATTTAATCGGAAAGTTAGAGCCAGAAGTTTTGAGGTGAATGACCTGGTGGTAAAGAAGACTCTGCCAAATGATGTCCATCCAGGAGGCAAGTTTATCCCGAATTACGAAGACCCTTACATTGTCAAGAAAATTCTCACAGGGGGAGCGTTAATTTTTGTAAATTATGAAGGAGAAGAATTGGGGCACCCTGTAAATTCAGATGTTGTGAAGAAGTATTATCCTTGAAATGAAATCAGATATTGATTATGTGGCTTGTCCCGAAACGATCCGAATCGCCGTGACGGTCATTACATAAGCATACCATGCATCCATGCATACATTAGCATGTGTTCAGTTTTGTAGGATTCCAAGAAATAAACTCAAAATTGGAATCATTCAAATGGAACCCTAGACAGAAGAATCATCGACATCAAGAACTAGGTGATATGTATCTATTCCATCAAGAGTTAAACCATCTTTCACTCACAGGAATGTCTATTCTATTTTACATGCAGGAATACCTGATGAAAACAGAAGGCAACAAAGGAGAAACACTATAAAGCCTCTCACCCCCTGTAAGATGAAAAGAGCAGGAGAATGAACAGTTATATGCTCGAACTTAGGAATAAACCTTGTTTTTGAAAAAATGAATTCCTGACATTTATTGCACACCTGTCAGAATCGGAGGTTGTCCAAGTATGGTCAAAGTATACATGATGCATCATTGAAATCTCCTGTGGAGTAAAATGCCTGGAGAAAAACAAAGTGATTTTTCCAAAAACACGGCTTGCTTAGACTATCTAGCAGGGATGTTCCTCCAGATGAATGGCAAATCTAATCCAAACACGTCCTACACACACTCGAGAGATGAGAGAGGTGTGAGGATAGAAAAGCCTGAACCTGAGGATATAAGGGCCTTTCGCATCGATTACATAGATTGGGATGACGGAGGCATTCATTTCTTATCCTAAACACTACAGGTGACCATTGATAACCCTTTGAACGGCGATTGCATTCTTTACCCCTGTCAAGAACCACCCCACATTGGGGCCAATTGGAGGTAAGTCCAATAGTATCAGGAGGTAAATGGTTAGAAATTCTCTTGCTCAGACTTGTATCAATCTTCGTGTGTTGCTTGTTATTTTAACTTCTACGGTAATTCAGGTGCTTTAAGATGACGAAAAGTATTCATTTCTCTATCCTATATACTTTTGCCTTTTGCACAGCCCAGTTGAGCCTGTACATTCGTTTCATAAACTCGTTGGTGATCATTAAAATATTCCAAGGTGGAGGTAACGTCACTTCAAGAGCAGAAGAGTCCAAAATATAGGAATTATGAAAAAATTCCTGGGTTAATGTTTAAGTGCTGAGATTCAAGTTGTACATCTAGCACACTTATTTGAAAATCCTAATTCCCAAAAGAAATAAAAAGGTGGGATTTCAACAAAAGATGAGAAAAAGGAAAAAGAGAGAAAAATCCAATTTTGGGCATCAAGAAAAAGCAAAATGCTTGGTAAAAGCAAGGCCAATGCCCATCCAAATACTTGTACACTGGTGAATCATGTGGTTGATCTTGTAAATGCCAAAAGATGGCATGATACCTTTATATAGGTTACTAGTGAGATCTGGTTGTAAAAGAAAATCCCATGGGAGCTAGACTGCGAAAGATACTCCCAAGTTATGTCACATTCAGATGACGAAAGCATAGACAAGATGTTGACGCCGTCTTAACATGAGAGAGATGTTCTCTAAAGATAAATGTGCGCTTCAATGACTGACAATGCTCTCCAAAGACTATTAGTACACTTCGAAGACTGAAGACGCTCTTTGAACCGGAAGGGACCAGATCGGCAGCAAACCTACAGTGATCGCCAATATTAAACCCTTCGCGTATTCTAAGCTAAAAACAAGCCTTTTTCGGTCCCCAATCCTACCTGTGTTACAACCCTGAGAAGTCTCTTCTTATTAAAGCATTTGGGTTAACGTAGGGTTTAATGTCTGAGCTTAGCTCGAAGAAGTTCGAGCAAGATCATTTCTTTCTCATTTTTTGCAGGGTTCTTGACTTGTAAACCCGAAGCAGATGAAGAAAAATTTTTCGTTAAAAAAAAAAGACCTGACTTAGAGAGTGAGTCCCTATTTGGAAACCATGTCCAAGCCCAACATTACGGTCCCGTAAAGACCTCCCGATTGATCTAAATGTATGCGCTGCGAATGGCTCCGAAAATCCAAGTACATGTTATTAGGAAATTCGAGTGCTTTTGTTGTAAAAAGACCAAAGTCAAAAAATTGGTAAGAAGCCCTTTTTGACATAGACATTCCAATAGAATGCTTGAAGGCAAGCTTTGGTTGAAAGCTTCAAATTGTTTGATCCAAGGATTTTCCTCACAAGGATTCTTGATCATCCTCGCATGCTTTAAGATGTCTTGGATAACTTCCAGCGTCCTAAGTCATTTTGCATAATTGCATAGGTTAAAATGAGCCTTTACTTGCATTATAATTATCATTACCTCAAGATGACTTATATCTTTTCAAATGAGGAATGAACTCTCAAGTCTAAGCTTCTATGAGACTCATGGCAGCCCTAGGTCCAAGAAGTACACTTTGCTCCGCAATGAAGAACTTCAGAATCGTCTTTCAGCGAGATTTCAGGTTTCTACAGAACACTTGGAGTCCCCGAGTCCCAGAATAAAACATTGCATGTCAAAAAGGACAATTTTCAGAACTAGCTTTCGATAAGGTTCTAGGTAGTCCTTGAGCCCAGAATAGCTCATTTGGTAAGCCTAAAAGTTAGGTATACCTCATTTGTACAAACCCTCGTTGATTCCTCAAGATGTAGGGTTAGCTTACTTGTCGACAATTCCTACAGAACGGGTGCGTCATCCATAGGTTCCTAGCAGAAAGGAGTCCTATTCACGACCTGATCCCCTTGACGAATCAAAATATTCGACAATCCCTACAGAACGGGTGCGTCATCCATAGGTTCCTAGCAGAAAGGAGTCCTATTCACGGCCTGATCCCCTTGACAGATCAAAATTATTCGACAATCCCTGCAGAACGAGTGCGTCATCCATAGGTTCCTAGCAGAAATGAGTCATATTTACGGCCTGATCCCCCTAACGGATCACCATACGGATCAAAACTTTTGACAATCCCTAAAGAACGGGTGTGTCATCCATAGGTTCTTGTCAAATAGGAATCTCACTCTGGTTTGGCCTACCATACGAGCTAGAGTTTAACCGCCCTAGGATACTCAAGAGACGAGTCCCTAGGTGTTCACTTGAATCCGCTATACACCGCGCATGCCGCACAAGCATCAGGCAGGTGAGTGATAGGTAAAACATCTCTATCCCACCTCTCTCTCTCTCTCTCTCTCTCTCTCTCTCTCTCTCTCTCTCTCTCTCTCTCTCTCTCTCTCTCACATCGGCAAAGATAAAACAAAGCATTCACCAACGGGACAAGAGAGATTGGATGTCAAGATTCATTTTTCTATCCCCCAGCAGAGTCGCTCTCTCTCTCTCTCTCTCTCTCTCTCTCTCTCTCTCTCTCTCTCTCTCTCTCTCTCTCTCTCTCTCATCGGCAATGATAAAACAAAGCATTCACCAACGGGACAAGAGAGATTGGATGTCAAGATTCATTTTGCTATCCCCCAGCAGAGTTGATCTAGACTTAGGTGTCACCTATCTTTAAGTGAAACCTCTCACGAGATTCCTCTCAAAGAGGGGCAGCTGTTGACACCTAATTTCGGATCAGTCTTTTTTTTAGCTTATTTTAGAAAATTCATAAAAAAATCCATAAAAAGCTGAAAAATTGTAAAATCAACTTTGGTGGCCTTGGCCAATCCTAAGGAACCATTTTTGACCAAAAAATAATTTTTCATATTTTTCGCATTTTTTTTGTATTTTTAGAAAATAGGAAAATACTTAAAAATTCAAGAACAAATAGCATTTGCGGTCACAAAAATATGAAAAAATAGTCAATATTTTTCTTTTAAATCCTTTGTCTTTTTGACCTCATAAAAAGTCCAAAATAAAATTCAATTTTAGGTGTTCCTTTATTACACATATGATTGAATTTAGTAAAAAAAATGTCAATTGAGTCTTTTAAGTTTTAATTTTGGCATTTTTTAGAATCTTGACATTCAATCTAAGTGTCCCTCATTGTAATTTAGCCCAATTGTTTGCACAAATTGCTCAATTGCATGAATTGGGCAAAATTGCATACTCAATTGCATTTTAGTCCTTGAATTTGGGCATAATTGAAATTACTTTCAATTCAAGGACTACTATTACAAATTAAAGTCACTGCCCAATGCTTTTCATCACTTTGAATCAATTTTCATAGGTAATTTGGTCCAATTTGATCATTTGAGCTTCCAATTTCACGATTTACCTAATTCCAATTAAATGAAAATTTGGGGTTTTTGTTGAAATTGACATGAACGTTTGAGCAAAACCTTATTTTTTGATAAAATTCATGCCCTAAGTTCGATTCTGGGGTCCAATTGCAAAAATTCCCCATCAATTTGGGTTTCATTTGAAAAATTACAAGTCGGAACCGGTTCAGACCGGTCGAACCGGTTCGCTACAGTGCATCTTCTTCCTCCCGTCCGCGCCATTTTAGCAGTTTCAATAAGTGGATTTTGAGGGCAAAATTGGACCATCAATCGGCCTCGATGGGTCAAATTGATGGAGGCGTTTTGTAGGCCGTGAAGTCCTCTGTCGAGCGAGACCGGTCCAACGACTTGGGTCCACCGGAGCATCGCCGGCGATGGCTGTAAAGGCGTCAGCCATTTTTAGCGCAAGGTGCAGGACCAAATGCACACTAAATTCACGCCAAATGTGATCACCGGAGGTTCTAAACGGGTTGGCCATTTCATTCCCGTCGATTGCCAGTCGTCGGTGACCATTTCGCATGTGTCTGCATGTGCGGAGGTCGCCGACCCTCCTTCCCCCGTTCGGCGCCAGAATTCGAAAGAGATAAAAGGCTAATGGATCTCCTAGAAAAAAGGAGGGGAGGAAAAGAGGTTCAGTCAGTTGGAGAGGCGAAACAAAACGGAGTGAGAGGGAGAGAAAGCGAGGGAGAGCTCGTTCTCCGACCCCTGGTCATCGAGAACTCGAGCTCGACTACATGGCACTGGTCGGGCCGTCTACGGCCAAACCGAAGCCAAAGGAGGTTGCAGGAAGCTCTCTCGGAACTCCAGGAAGTAATCGTCGCCAGCCGCGCCGCCTGAAATGAACCAAAAACTTACGAAGGAGAATAAGTTTTAATTCTCTTGCCGTTTTTGTAGAATTTTGACGTGAACTAGAAAATTATAAAGAAGTGGCGAAACTTCACTATGAACCTAAGATATACAGGATGGTAGGAGAAGGAAATTTCTATTTTTTTTTTAAATTTCATTATCCCACGTTCTTCAAGAATTCAAAAGATCATTTCAAGTTTGAATTTGTTCATTTAAAATTTGGTTCTTCTACATTGTTTTTATTTACTTGTTTTTATTTTTATGTCCTTTTTTGTTATTTTTATTCCATTCCATCATTTCTTAATAAATTTTTTATTAAATAACAAACTATACTATAAAAAAATCCTTCTTTGAACTCACTCAATAAAAAATCATTCAATTCGTAATGGCATGGATATAAAGTATGTGTGTGTAAGTACGTGGACAGAATATATGTTGTAAAGTATAAAGAAACTAGAATTTATAAATATATATAGGAATAAATAAGAATTATTTTAAATTTTAAATTTTAAATTTTATTTTTAATATTAGAATTCAAAGATAATTCAAATTTAATTATTATTTTAATTTTATTTTTAAGAAGTTTGTTATTCGAGAAAAATAGTTTTTATATTATGAACATAATAAATCCTATCCACCTTTATCTCACCTCCTCATGAAATAATTTTATCAAGGCTATATCCCCTTTATATCCTACTTTATCCAGTCCTAGGTGGTAGCCAAACACATGATATGATAACTTTTATCCTATCCAGCTTTTTATCCTGACCACCAAACGCAACCAAATGATTTGTTATAAATCAAAGGATTTTGTGTGGCAAAATGCAACGTCCGTTTAAAGCTCGTTTATTTTGTAGATCAGATACAATAGATGTTCTGACCAAGGCACATTCCCCTAGTCATTTGGTAAATATACTATCCAAACTCGCTTTGAGCATACAAGACTGGCTTCGGTTCGATGACCACAGTAAAGATGCAATAGCACATGTTTGGGCCTGGGATTAAAGTGTCATCTCGTTTATGTTTTGAATAGAGTGTAACAAGATATGCGTCTATCATATAACCTACTGTTAAGCGCAAGAGCGTGTTGCCACTTCCTGCGTGTACTTCACTATATACATTTGAAAAGAACAGCGACTACAGGCAATTATAGATTGTAACCTACATATAATGACAACATAAGCATATCAAAGCGCATCCCTCCCTCCGACCAAAACAACAAAAACAACTCATTCCTCCCAGCAAGAGACCCAACGTAGCCGCATGGGAATTTCTCAGCAAGGTCAATTGGATGAGCCACTACAAAACCAACAATCTGGCATCGATCATCATCCAGACACAGCTACCTGCGACATCATTTTGGCATGCCATTGCAAGAAATGAAAATTGGAAGAGATTATTCTGCAGTTGCCTTTTTCTTATTACATAGTTATTATGAACCTGCCTGTCCTTGCAGGTAGTTAGACACGTTCGGAGATCCACACATATAAGTCTAAGCAGATGCACACAACAAGCCATATTTACAAGCACTCCTCCATAATTCAAGCAAGGCCATCGTTGGAAAATTAAATCCATACAGGGCCGCGATATCCGATATTCCATCATCACCTAATAACCGCCCTGTATGTAAGCATTCAAACGGTCCAACTCCTCACGATGCTCACTGACAACAGCACGAACCACATCTCCTATGGAAACCATGCCCATCATCCCAGCTTCGTTGATCACTGGAATGTGCCTGATGCGGTTATCTGTCAACCGTCATCCATCTCAACTTAGTATTTCAGAGCAATCAAAAACTCAACTAGGTCAATTAAAATTTCTGACAATCAAGTATTGGAATAGCAGCGACGAACTTTAGGCAATGAAATAAATCTAGGGTTCTTCCACCATCATATTGGATGAAGCATGCAATGCTTCAATTGGTTCCATTAATCTATGTAGCACAGACACTCTCCGGAAGCCTTCATGTCGTGTCCAATATCCTCCGACACTTCAACACTCTCCGACATGCTACTGACACGTCGTCAGTGCTCACGCCAGCAACATGCGAGTTCAATATTTTGACACGCACAAGATCAAATTTAGGCATTTTTAATAAGTTAGGGATCAAAATGTAAATTTATCAAAAATATATATATACTTAAATCATATACTCAATCACCCAAAATTAATATACCCAACTGGCCCAAAAAACCCTAATCGTGAATCCCTAATAAAAGAAGAAGAAAAAGAAATTCACCGCTAATATTTTTATATATACACGATAATTTATTATGAATATTTTAAACTATACATCTAATATACAACGTGTCGAAATTCTCCATTTTTTTGAGAAATGATGTGTCTGGGTGGCGTGTCGGTGCTACATAGCCATTAATAACCACATTAGCGGCAGCGACAAACATATGCACATCACTACCAAAATTAACAGTACCAGTCATCAGCTCCATTGCCTTCAGAACCTTTGTGTCAGGTGTAACTGTGATCAGCTTGTTCTACAAAAAATAAAAAATAAAAATAAATATCAGATTGAAGCTTTGCATTCAGCAGTAGCAATCTTAACCTGCAGTACGAGCACCTACAACAGAGATGCTGTACTTACCTCCTCAGTCATGATGTCTCCAACCTTGGTCGATTTTGATGATCTTCCCTGTACAATGATCTTCCTGAGGTAATCTGGAAACAGACCAGATAATGAACAATAATGTTATACAGGTACAGACCCCAAAATTGATTGATATATAAAGGTGCCATGATTTACTACCAATGCACAACACAGAGAAAAACACGTGAAACATCATAGTATGGTGTTGCTCATTTTAAAAGTCTTCTCAGCAAAATCCACTACAAGTCTTCAATGGGGGCATCACACCTAGCTAATTCGTTGAAATTGCATAATTTAACTGAACAGAATAACTTCAGAATGTATCACACAAGAATGTCAATGGCATATCCTAACCAATCAT
Organism: Rhodomyrtus psidioides; assembly: GCA_021437785.1. Lineage (NCBI taxonomy): Eukaryota > Viridiplantae > Streptophyta > Magnoliopsida > Myrtales > Myrtaceae > Rhodomyrtus > Rhodomyrtus psidioides. The sequence goes on along the minus strand of JAILYB010000005.1, from coordinate 84,183 downwards.
TCTCAAATTGTAAAGAGTAATATATCTCAGCCACCTTATTAGGACAGTCAACACATGACCAGGATGTTAAGGAGGCAAAGTGGCGAATAAATTGTTGAGATGGCAGGAAAACGATTAAAATTCATCTACTGATGATGCCTATGACTTGCCAAGATGAGGGTTTTCCCTACAATATGCATTAGCATACTATCAACCTATACATACCACACACACTTCCACACACTTGCATGGTCCTCTCATTCTTTCATGAAATTATGATGCTAAAAAGCAGAAAGCCAATCATTCAAGAACCTTAATTGAATGCTGATGAATGAAACTATAAGTTAGAACTGACTCGTAAAAGAAAATAATTTCCCATGTGCTTACCCCTTTTAACCCATAATTAATCTCAATGACGAATATCATCAAAGAGGCAAATTCATGCTTTTGTCATTCTATATTAATATAAAGATAAGGCAATAAAAATGTCAGAGTACTTTGATTAGTTGTTTACTCGAAACCATACTTCTTAAACTGCACCTTCTTACAAAAATATGTTCCCTAAGAATGAATCAAAGACATTTTTCTAACCGGAAGTCCGGAACCTTGAAACTCCCATTTGCAATTTTGCATCACTTTGAACTAAACTGCTTAGATGTTGTTTCACTGAGTATGCCTCACCATTCAGAAAAATCTAAGATTCTTGTGTTGATGTTTATAGTATTTAGAATTTAAATTCTTAACTAAGCAAAAAGTCCTATGACCAATAATGGATCAACGACTAACATTCATGTCATAGCGGTTCTTACAGATGGAATAATTGTAATTTTTACCTCTCTCTGTAATGATTCCTGCAATAGATTTCTGTTCTCCGGGCTTCACAACAACCAAGGCTCCAACATTATGTTGTGTCATCTATAGGGACAGTAATAGAAGTGGTCCACATTGTAGATACTTATTTAAAATAATAATACCAGTCATACCAATAATAATAGCACAATATACAGGGGAATACATACCGACTTGACAGCATCATACACAGTATCATCTGTAGTGCACCAAAGCCAGGAGCCATCTGCACCTTTACCTTTGGCTTTCAGAACATCAGCAATCGTTGTGCTTTCAAATCCATGCTCTTCGATTCGTGCAGATGAAACAGACATGCAGCGTGAAAATGAAACAATCTGAGGATTGGCCAGACGGATGTGATTCAGGACTGCATTTTTGATCAAGCTTGCCTTCAATGAAAATGATCGCATTCCTTGCATTTCTGCTGTCAAAACTATTTTTTTTTGTAAGTTCAGACTGCAAAAACAAAGTGTGCTGCTAGTACCAATGAGAGAAAAATGTGCCGTACTAGGAATGTTTTTCCTTAAAAGAATGAGAATGGCCTTGGTAAAAGTACATGATCCACAACGACAAAACTTAAACTGTTGTGGAGAATCATTGCTATCAATTAAAATCATGGATCTGCTTTTTGACCAGCTGAAAAATCTCTGGCCTTTTCAGTCTTGAACTGACCTAACAATTTGTTTTCACTCCATAATAACAAGCAAGGATCTGAAAATATGTATTGATCCATTCCAATCAGTCAAGACATTCCTGCTTCGATAAATGTCCTATTCTCTTATATTCTGATCACCCCAAAGCCCATGCCCTGCCCAACCAGACTCTTTGTCCCCAATGGATAATGATGCATCCCACAAGATTAAACAAGTCGATATTTGTCATAACGCTTTCATTAGTGTCATATTCTTGTGAAGAGATTGTGGCATTAATCTGCAACTCAAATAAGAGTCCTAAATGGATAATGATTCTGCTTCAAGTTTTTTTTTTTTTTTTTTGGGGTCGGAATTCTGCTTCAAGTTTAATAAGTAGATTCATCCACTAGGAGTAGGAGTACTAGTAGCCACTAGGATTTTCTTAATTTCTTTTACCATTTAACATTGAGTACTATGTCTTACCACTTACAGAAGGTTTAGTAGAATCTATTAAGTACCATGCACTTCCCATGTATTATTTTTTTTTGAATCGTTGATTGACTGAGTAAATAAACAAGTTCAGCAATTCTTTGTTATTGAGGTGCATGATGCAATTCTCTCTTAGACGTGATGCTTAAGAACCCAAGTGTGATGCTTACGAAGCTTTGGGTGAGACGCGTAAAGACTTTTAGGCCAGAAATATTACCTCCAGATCTGATTCAATGCGATCAGACTGTCGCACATCACCGGAAAAACATAGAAGAACTTAAGGCACAAAAACTTAGACTGAAGGTGAAATAAGAAATGTTTATATGGCACCTTCACTATTTCACCGAGCCAGCTTAACGAATACAAGAAACGATATTCTTTTGTCGGTCTCTAAGTAGGCAAAACTAAGCATTTCTCTGAGAAGCAGATCGAAAGTCGATTCATTTAGGGGCTTTTGCTTGCACAACCAAAGTCCCTCATCAGCTCTCTTATGTTGCGATACTTGACATATCTTGGATTTTCACCAGATTCGATCCCTTGCTTACTGCTACCGTTTCTGCTAGATGATGCCAACAGCAGTTTCAATCGGATGCTAAAACATCATCCAATTTCTGTGACTGTGCATCGTGTGTGACAGTCTGAACTTGTGTGCGAAAACTTGTTTATGGCAAGCTGGACAGCGAGAAGAAGTAGGAGGGAGGAGGAGGAGGAGGACTCACTGGGACTTCGCGTTGAGAAGAAGCAGAGGCGTCGACAGCGGCGGCGGTGACCGGCTGTGGTATAAAGAGGCTGGGAAGATTGGGACTGTTTAAAGGGGATATGGATGTGGATTGGGACAAATGATGGTGGATGCGAATGTACCATTTTAACCTAAAGTCAGCTCTGTCCCGGAGAACAGTTTCTTTCTTTTTCACATGCAAATCCGACAGTTCCAAGAATTGCTATTTATCAAATCTATTTCTCTATCTTGAAAAAAAAAACAAAAAGATAAATGATAAATAGATTTCTTACAGAATTGCCAATTAGCATGTAATGTATCCCCCCAATATCAAGAATGCCACTAGGACTTGCAAGATGCAAGATAAACTTATTCTCCTTTTAAGGAAGAATTTTCTTACATTCTCTCCTCATCTTTCTTTCAATTAAAATTAAAATATCCTTTTCTCTCGATTGCTTGCCTCATTTAAATGCATTTAGTTTTGATGAGTTTTTACCTTGCGTATCAGCAAGGTGACTCTTTCTACAAAGGGTCCAATACGCAAAAAAAAAAAAAAACCTTTATGATAATTATATTCAATTTTTTTGTATCATAAAAAGTCTTCAACTTTTACCTATGTTTCAATTCTATCCCAAATTTTTACTTTTGTCTCAATTTTATCTGCATAGTACCAAAAAACCCCTCAATTTTAGCATAGCCCCATATTATATTCAAAACTTTTTTTGTCTAATAAAAAACCTTCAACTTTTACTTTCGTCTCAATTAACGTTAGCCTTCCTTCTATAATCACCATTAGTTAATCATATGTGGTATTTTCACGTCATTAATGAATTACACCTCAGCAAAGCTGACATGAAAAAATCACAAACTTCTCTTTTGTTGTTTGCTTCCCCTACATATTAACAGGATATATATATATATATATATATATATATATATATATATATATATATATATAGTCACTTAAGACGGCGCATTTCATATTCTTTTCGGCATTCAACAGCTCAAAAAGGGCTAGACATGGAGATATTCTGACGAACTATTTAAAATCTCTTCGTCCTTGAAACCCACTATTTCTAAATTTCAAAAATTCATTAGTAAATTTGGCAAAAAAATCGAGCCACATAAAATTAACTAACAACGATTATAAATAGAAAGTTGACGGTGGTAGAATTGAGATAAAAGTAAAAGTTTGTGATATTTTAGGAGATAAAAAAATATTTGGATACCCATCCATGGGCAGCTCAGTTGGTTATGGCACATTTGAGATTGTGTGGCTAGGCGCACTGGTCCCAAGTCCGATTCCCCAGCTGAGCACCTGTGATTTAAGTGGGGGGCCATGGCGGTGGGTTGCTGTGCAAGTCTCTCCCGAGGAATTATATAAAAAAAAGATTTTGATATAATTGGGACATATGCTAAAGTTGAAGGTTTTTTCGGATATTAGATCAGTAGAATTGGGACAAAAGTAAAAGTTGGGGGTTTTTTATAAGACAAAAAAAATGGATATAATTGACACAAATGTAAAAGTTGAAAGTATTTTTGGGTATTAAGTCATCTACAAAGTACGCCAATAATAATGTCTATTACTTGTGAAACCACTTCGCTTAAGTAATAGACATTGGCAACTTTTTAATTAGGTCGACAACTTGTACGCTGAGATCAACAACTTCTTGGTCTCATCGACAACTTCCTCCAATATGAACTTAGTTTAATTGCTAACACTCCCCCTTAAATCAAATTCTCTTCTATCAATCATTCTAAGTAGACTCCTGAACTTCTGAAATGCATCAATCTCAAGAGGTTTCATAAAAATATTAGCTACTTGATCTCCCGTCTTCACTTGATGTCACGCCCCGAACCTGTCAGGTAATACAAGCATCCCGTCAGGTCATTCTTCTAATTGATTGTCTCCCAAGATCCTTCGGCCCACAAAATAGCAAAGACCATACAATAAAACGGACAAGCGAAAACGAGACAACAACTACTTCTCTTTATTATAAAAGATGACTTTAGGATGTTTCAACCCAAGGATATTTACTCCCAATATGATGCATGGATTCAGATTACCACTCTAACTTCAAAACATTAAGAAATCCTCACTAACATCAAAAGAGAAGACAGACATCTCAACTAGTCGAACTCCACTTCGACCTCTTCATCTTCGTCTTCCTCTAGGGGTCTCCATCACGACTTCGGGTCTGAAAATGTTGGTCCCACGACGAAGTGAGATAATAATCTCAGTAAGTCGATCCTAACCCTAAGCTAGGCTATTAGTACCTCCAAGCACTTTTGAAAATATTCCCTTTTCAATTTAGACAGTCAAGCAATTGGCAAAAGTATGGCATTTCAAGCATACAGACATTCAAGCACGCTAACACAAAGATAAATCAGCAAGCCAGAAATTCCATCTCAATAGCCTTATAATTTCTCAATTCATGACCAGTCATCATAATTGGCATGAAACAGTCACAATTCGAAAGCAATCATAATAATAAAACAAGCCTCATACTAGAGCACCAATCCCTCATATACATTCATGAAGACTAATTTCAGTCTCATCATTCATAGGCTCACAAGCCATTTCACATGAATCAAGGATACCAAGCCGATTCATCTTTCAAGGGCACCAAGCCAATTCTCATGAATCAAGGGCACCAAGCCAATTCTCATAAATCAAGGGCACCAAGCCAATTCATCTTTCAAGGGCACCAAGCCAATTCTCATGAATCTAGGGCACTAAGCCAATTATTATGAATCAAGGGCACTAAACCGATTCATCTTTCAAGGGCACCAAGCCAATTCTCATTTCACGAGGGCTCACTAGCCATTTCATTTCACGAGGGCTCACTAGCCATTTCATTTCACAAGGGCTCACTAGCCATATTGCTTCTCAAGGCTCGATAGCCACATCATTTCTCAAGGCTCAATATCCAACTTCATCAAGTGACATCATAATCGAGTATAATCACATCAAACAAAGAACAAATCTTTTGACATAAGAAACATCAAGGCCAAATACTTTCATGGCAATCAATCGAACAATTCATTCACTTGCCAATTCAAGCACAATTGGTGTATTAATTCAAACATATCATTCGGCCATCAATCAAGTTCATGTCTCCTAATTAGACACATGGCCGCCGAATGTTCAATCATGCATCAAGCATTCCATTCAATCAAATTCATCATCACAAACCATATTTCACGTATAGCACCTCATAATCAAGAAGCCACAGCTTCAATTCAACACTTTCGAAGCATGTTAAGAGTCATTCAATCAAAGCAAGTCGTCACTAACCCAAATTCACCAAAATGCCTATTTTGGCCCTCCACGAACAGATTTCATCACCAGTAAACTGGTATTTTTTACTACCTTTTTGAGAAATCCAATTTCATATTCTTGTCCTTCAAGGTCTTACGGACACATGATTGAAAACAAAGCCCAATTTGGATGTCGGACGACTTAGAACGACTCAATTCACAATCGATGCGCATTGAAAACGATTTTGCACATCTTTCCGGTTTCACCTTAAAACAACTTTTCAAATACTTTCAATTTTACCAAAAATCTACCCATTAGTAATCCAACATCCTAACAAAGGGTTACAAATCTTCTTACCACAAAATCAAGCAAGCGAATTTCCAAAATTAGTCGCTTGAAGTCCCTAAACCAGCCGGCCAGAGCAGGGTATACGCACAGCCCTAGGAAAAACCACAATTATCACATCAAGACTTTTCCAATCACAATTCCATCAAGCCAATACCTCACTAACACGTCAATTAACATTCCAAGATGTCTTACCGAGGATTTTAAGGCAAGGCGACACTTCCACAGACCCTTAAAGTGTTCGATTTGCTCATTCCCTAAGCAGGGCAGAGTCGGCCCTAATTCAATCACACCAAAACAGCCCTTAATCACTTCTAAACTTCAATTCTTCACATAAACTCCTTGCCAATACATCAATCTATGTCTCTAAGTTCCTTACCGAAGATTTTAGAGCAAGGTGGCACCTCCACGAGTCTTAAGGCAACTCGGTTCTGACCGGCCAGCAAGAAGGCAGAATTTGTCCATGAAGGATCAAGAGGTTTCATCCATTAAAACTCATCTCAACTCCCACAAATCCTCAATCTCAGCTTTCCAAACTCTTATACTATGAGTTGAGAGTGTCTCACCAAAAATTTGGAGTCAAATGAACCCTTGAAGCTGGTGAAAATGAGCTCTTTACCAAACCAGATTCAAAACTGACCAGCCTGACCTCCGTCCATTAAAACAGACATATGGGAAAAACTAGTGGGCCAAATTGAGCTTATAATATGTCTCTAGAACCACAAGACAATAATCTTTCTAATGGCGGTGGGCTCACCTCAATCTGATGTCGGAAGACGAAGTTATGGCCGGAACAGTGGGCATTGTCGAAACTGGGCGCGAGTTGGCCGAGAGAGAGAAAGAGAGGGTTTGAGGAAAAAATGAAAATGGGAGATGGAGAGAGAGAGAATGGCCGGCGAGAATGAAGAGAGGAGAGAGAGGTTTGCCTTAGCCCTCCTTGGTCAAAGAGGTTTGAATGGTAGGCTAAAAGTGTGCATTAATACTAATCACTCCAAGGCATGACACTTGTCCTTATGCACATGAATATCTTGACATCCAAATGACCATTTTCTCCTTGAGTTTTCGGCAGCCCTAGGGGTATACCAATGACTAAAATGCCCTTCTACTAATCTTAAGACAATGCTAAACCTTGAGGAGCAAAATGGTCATTTCACGCTTTTCGTCCAAAACTTCATTTTTCCAATTTAAATCACCCTCGATGAGGCGACGTCCAATTTATTTCAAATGTTGGAATTCCTCACTGTTCGATACCCAATTTCGAGGTCCAATTTCATGTCGAGCTCTCGTCGACTGTAATTACAATTTATCATAAACTGACGGGCGACTCTTGCAGGCGCTACGCTATCGACCTTAGGATTTCTCAAGCTGTGGCGACTTTGGTTGTCCTGTAATTACGAGGGTTTATCGCTAGTTCCTGCGGTCCTGGTCATCGGAATCCAATTTAGGAAATTCTCGCAAATTACACATTAGTTAAGCAGAATTACACGCGTCCCAATGTATAACACTGGCAAGACATTCCATGATCGTTCCTAAATCGATCTTCCCTGGCCCAAAAAATCCCCTCGTCAACCCTCATGGCCAAAGTGTCATTTCTCATTTGAATTCCCGAAGTCCACGTACCCGACTCCGCGTCAGTTTTTCCCTTTCGGTCAGTTAACTCGAGAGTGGCCAACTCCGAGCGAGTTATAACTGAAACACACCGATCGATATCTTTCCATTTCATAACCTCGAGAGGGGTTGGAATTTGGACGGTCATAACTCTTCCCCCTTAAAGAAATTTCGTCCTCGAAATTTGCAATCTTCCAATTATCCAATCTCATGGGGTACAAACACCACATCGCATCCTCACTTTCCAAGATAGTTCTTCTCATTACTTGACGCTCTCATTCGTCTTTTCTAACAAAAGTCATCCTCGTCCAAGACTTGTTTCCCTCAGTCTTCAACTTGTATTTACTTTTCTCTCGTCTCTCTCGACATTCATAACATCTGTCAGTGGTACACATTCGAGCATTCGGATCTTCTTTTCAATTTGTCTATGAAACTCCATGGTTTCCATCCTCAATTTCAATGTTTCTCCTCTAGATATTCGAAATCGTAGATTTTCTCCAAATTACTCTTATTCATAGTCCTTACGCAACTTCATCCATGTTGCTTCTCATTCAGTTCCTCTCGGGAAACCCATACTTCAAGTTCTTATGGTTTTTATAAACTCGAAACCTTTCTTCACGCATGTCGTGTTTTCCCAAACTTCTTCGCAAGGACATTTGCAAGCCTACTCCAATTATGCATTAGGCGTCCTCACTCATATGACCTTACTATCGCGACGTACATGCAAAGGCCATTTCAGATTAACTTGTTACGCCTCAAATTTTCTTTCGACGACACGTCGTTATAATTCTCATGATCTTTCACTTTCCAATGGGAACACCAATATCGGCGCGATCATTAACTGGGCTCAAGTCCTTAGGACTCCTTTTTCCTATTCGTTCATCCTCTCGTGCCACATCTCATTCTTAGTCCATTCCCTTAATGGAATAGCTCTTCTGGGAAATCTTCCCACGACGTCTATAACGGTCCATTATAATCCATCAGACTTAGGAAGCTTCAAGCCTCTGTAGCTCATGTCGGCCCTAGTCAGTCCACCATCGTTTTCTAACTTTGAAGGATCCATAGGGATTCCATTCCCCAAAACTACCTGGCCAAGGAATTTTACCTTAATAGGCCCATGGCTTGTGCTATTCAACTTAGCATACCACGAGCGTCCTCTTAGGGTTCAAATGATGCTTTCAAAGGTTTATCATATTCCTCACGACTCCTTAAATGAGTCCAATCATCGTCTCTCAAGATGGTAACAATCAATCCAATTATCCCTTGGGTATTCCATCCGACTATCATCAGTTTCTTACCACCAAGTGTCGGATCATTCAAACTGTGTTTCGTACTATCCATTTGAGAGCTTATATCTTGGCTCCCTGCTTTTATGGGTCCCCACTTCGGCCATGTAGTATTTTGTTCATTATTGTCACTCTTCCCTCAAGAAGCATCCTTGTCTCACCCGCTGGGTTTCATGACCAGTCAATGTGACTAAATCTCAATTTCATCCATCAACTGAATGTTGACATTATCCTGGAATCACACTCTGTCCTCCAAACGAGTCTCTCTCAGAATTATTTTCTGGAGACCAATTGAGCTCTGCATCTTCTTCTTCTGCCAAGATGCTCAATCTTAACACTAAGACAATTAGAGTTTCCTCTTCCTTTCACACTATGGTCTCTTACCCTATGAAGGAAATATACACTTCAGTGGTATTCTTTTACTTCGAATCCACCTTATCCTTCCAATTCCATAGGACGTTAGTCTTGAAGTTTGTGCTAACAGCGGTGTTTCTACTCTAAGATTCGAACGCCACCACACTTAACATTCTTCTTCCAATGACCCAGTCACCTTAAGTGACAAGATTCGTTCTTCTTCGGTCTCCACAAATCCATATTTCTGATACTCAATTTGACTACCTCAAGTCGCCTTGCGATTACAATCTAAGCACTCTTTTACTTATTTATCCTTCATTGAAAACGCGAGTAGTTAGGATTATCAAGTCCATTCACTTTTCCTTCCATCAACGACCGTCTCATGGTCCAATCGTCTTTTAAGAACAACACCCTACTCTTTAGGGGTGATAACTCGCAATGGCACTTCTAGTGGTTCCGATTCAATCTCAATCATTCTCATTTTAATCAACAATGTCGGACAACTGACATAACTCTTTCGTTATGAGTCCCACGTCAAGGCAATAGCCATTTCTCATGGGCACATTGTGTGTTCCAAAAGTGGAAATCTCTTTACACATAATTAATGAGCGGAAATACTCTCACTTATATCCCTTCCGATCATCCACTTCTTTCCTTAGGATTCATTACAGTTCCTCAGATTCAAGAATAACAACTAGCCATAAGGCTTTTAGATTCCAATCCATTCGGGGACTTCATGTCTCATTCAAAGGGTCATTGACCGCCCTTGGTACACTTAGACAACCTTGCAAACTCTGTCTCACATTAATCAATCATCTTCAGATCCTTGCAAGATCATTAGGATCCAAACAACCTTCGCTCTCGAGCAATTCCAAGAAGATACTTCCATTGGACAACTCATTGAAGGCGATCCAAGTAGATACCATGTCTTCAAGGAAAACTCTTCCTTTGATGACATTTCACCAATCATCAACAGCCTCTTAAGGCTAGTAACTGCCAGAGTCACTTTCTTTCTTCAGTGTACCCAAAACCTCTAAGGTTTTCTCACAAAATCGTCAATTTATAAGAAAGCAGTTTCAAATTCATTTTCCCCATCGACTTTAGTCGACCTCAACCTCGTGAACCATCTCACAAGCTATTTAAAACTATCGTGGTTCTTTTCTACACTTCCACTTTGGAAATGAGTAGTCTCAGAGTTACCTTTCTTGTGATCTCAATCACTTAACTCATCAGCACTAGCATCAGTTGTCACGCCCCGAACCTGGCGAGCATGCGAGCATCCCACCTTCACCGTTACCTTTGATGATCTCCTAGGAACCAACGGCCAATACTTAAAGGTCTATATGAAACATGCATGCGAAAGCGAAGACAACTCCAAGAAATAAAATAACACAAGATGGCTTAGGACAAAAGGGTACACTTCTTATAAATATCAAAGTCAGGTACAATTCTAACTCCATATAATATACAGTCCCTAAGGTCTTAATCAGATAAATCTTCATTTCCTCTAATGGCTTCCTCAAATGCCAATCCATGGCAAGCTCGGGTTTCCATCGTCTAGGACCAGAAAAATGTTATCCCAGGACGGGGTGAGATATAAAATCTCAGTAAGCTAAACCTAACCCTAAACTAGGCTGCCAGTACCTCCAGACACTTTTGAAAAATAGGGTATTTTTGGGTATAAAAGTATTGGCATGGCAAAACAGGGTAACGTTTAAAACACAGCCTTTCAGTTTTTCAAAAGCGACTCATTCCAGCAATACAAATTTCATGAGAAAAACTGAGCTTCGTATTATGGCAGGGTTTTCAGTTAAACAACTCAGTGAAAACATTTTTTTCCAAACCATCATTCGATTCCATTCCATTTTCTCACAAAACTTAGCTTTCATTCAATGGTAACAAGTCGTAACCCACCCGTGCCAAAGCGCCTTGGGCCTCAATAAGAATTCTCTTTAATCAAGCCATATCTTGCCATGAAATCAATTAGCCATAGAAAACGATTTATCTTTTCACTTTATTACGACGAGATGATTCGGTCGTCATAGTGACTTTCGCTCCCCAGCACCGTCGAGATGATTCGGTCAACTATGAGACTCTCGTTATGCCGAATCCTGCGAGATGATTCGGTCAAACATGTGACGCCCGATACATTAATTCCCTCGAGGCCATCAACATGAAGACTCTCGTGTCCGGACCTAGAGATGATTCGGTGAATACAGTGACTCTCGTTACTCCAGCACCACGAGATGATTCGGTCGACTGTAAGACTCTCCAGCCGTAGTGATCTTGTCAGGCCAAAATGGGATCAAATCCCTAAGCTCAATATCTTTGGGATTAAACACCTAAACACTGGATCGAACATCCGTAAATTAAAAGTTGGGATCAAACACCCAATGATTGGCCTCAAGATTTCATTCAATTACCAATAAGTTCGATCAAAGGCAAATCGGCCCACTGCCTTATTCAATTTAAAACAAATTCATGCCTCATTTTTCATTCGAAAATTAGCTCAGGTAAATCAAGCATTTTCTCGCCAAAATCAAGGCATTCATTTCACGTTACAAAATTTCTCAGTCAAGCACTAGCCTTCCTCAGCCATTTCGCAAAACTCAATGCTCTCGGCCTCACGTGCCATTATAGAAATAAATTCTAACAATACGTGCCTCTTATTACACTCAAATCAAACAAAGACTTCCACAAAGCATGCTAAAGGTTCGGCCATCTTTCATACCTAAGTTAGGACTTCATAAATCAACTTTGATTTCATAAATTCAAGTCAAGAACCGCTCAAGCACAACTCAATCAGAATAGGGCAAGTTCGGGTTCTAGAGTTCCTCGACGTAAACCGGTTCATAATTCATCAATTTTCCTTTAGCAGAGACGTCCTTTAGTAACCTAACCTCTTAGTAAAGGTTTAGGCATAACTTACCTCTTTAATTGAGCTAGCCCTTCCACTCAAAATCTACCACCAAGCTCGGTCTTCAACTGGCAAGAATAGGGCAAGTGCACGGCCCTAAGAAATTCCACAAATCGCCCATTAAAATACTTCCAATTTCAATACACACACATCACCTTAATCTTAAGTCGTCACAGTGATAAATCAATGCTCTTAAGCATGCCAATTGTCGTTCTATGAAGGCATGTCATCATAAATTTCATTCACCAAAACTGCCATTTCCTAGGCTCCACGACCAGGTTCATTCATAGGTAAATTGATATTTCTCCATCAAATTTTATGAATCAAATCTCAGGATCTTAAACTTAAATGTCTTACGGACGCATGGGCGAAAACGGAGCTCAATTCGGATACCGGATGACTTAGAACGACTCAATTCAAAATTGGTGCGCGTTAAGGACAGATTGGTCGGCACCTCATGCATCCAACGTGTTCTTCCCCAAACAGCCCTTAAAACTCTTTAAATCTCTAATCCACTAAGTGTACACCCTACCAACATATCAATTAACGCCCCAAGGTTCCTTAACAATGAATTTATAGCAAGGCGACACCTTCCTCAGCCCTCAAGAGGTTCAGTTTACACAATTACAACGCAGGGCAGAATCGATTCTGCACTCAATCATCTAACCAGCCCATAAATCAATCCCAAGCTCCATTTTACCATGAAAATAACTTGCTAACACCTTAATCCACATGTTTAGGAAGCTTACCGAAGATTTCGAGGCAAAATAACATCTTAAGGACTCCCAATCGGCTCGGTTCTCGTCGGTGTGTAAGTGGTCAGAATCTGCCTTGAAAAAACCACCTTAAAACAGCCATGGAAACCCAATAAAACTAAACTAAACTTGCAACCACATCTCATCCAACTTGATTACAATGTGTTATGAATATCTCATCGAAAGTTTGGAGTCATTTGAAGCCTTAAAGCTCACGAAACAGGTCTTTCCCCAAAACTGGTCGGATTATGCCTCAATCTGACCTTTGTCCATTCAAGCAGACCTATGGGAAGAAATACTGCGAAATATCAAGCATATAATATGTCCCTAAAAAGCTAAGACAATAATCTTTCTATTGGCGGTGGTTTTACCTCAATTCAATACCGGACGAAAAAGTTATGGCCAGAGGAAGAGAGGTGGTCGGGATTGGTCGGGCAGAACAGTTCGGCCGAGAGAGAGTATGAAGAAGAAAATGAAGAAGAAGATGGAGGAGGGGCTGGCCGTGCAAAATGAGAGGGGGAGGAAGAAGAAGGCTAGCTTCATCAATTATTGATCAATAAGATGAATAGTGATTAGGACAAGATAGGTAATTAATGCTTAATCACTCACCAAATGACACTTGTCATTGCTTCTAGAAGGTCTTTGTCATCCATTGACTCCTTTGACCATAAAATTCAGCAGCCATGGAGGGTCTAAAATGACCAAAATGGCTTACTATATTTCTTAAGACAAGGGCAAGGGTCGAGGGGAAAAATGGTCATTTCGCACTTTTCGTCCGAAACATCATTTTTCTAAATTTAAATTGCCCTTGATGAGACAATGTCCATTTCAATTCAAATGTTGGAATTCCTTAATATCCTATACCCAATCTCGAGGTCCAATTTCATGTCGAGCTCTTGTCGACTGCAATTCTAATTTATCTCAAATTGATGGGCGACTCTTGCAGGCGCTACGCGTATCGACTTTAGGATTTCTCAAGCCGTGGCGACTTTGATTGTCATGTAATTGCGAGGGTTTACAGCTAGCTCCTGCGGTCCTGATCGTTGGAATCCGATTTAGGAAATTCTCGCAAATTACACATTGGTTAAGCGGAATCACCCGCGTTCCAACGTATCACGCTAGCAAGGCATTCCATGATCGCTCCTTGATCGATCTCTGCTGACCCATAATATTTCCTCGACAATCCTTTTGGTCAAAGTGCCATTTTTCATTCAAATTTCCCAAGTCCACGTATTCGACTCTGCGGTAGTCTTTCCTTTTCGGTCAGTTAACTCGAGAGTGGCCTGCTCCGAGCGAGATACAGCTGAAATACCTCGATCGATATCTTTCCATTCAATAGCCTCGAGAGGGGCCGAAATTCGGAATGTCACATCAATCGTCCCAGTGACTTGGGTAACAATGGCAGCTCCTTCTCGAGTTTGCCTATCCATCTACTTTTCTCATTTCCATTCAAAGTCCTCATGACCCATTCAACTCTTAGGTCTCACATGATTAACAAAATCGAGCTATACGCTCTTCCAGCACTCATACTCTAGTTGTTCTCTTTACTCAATTCTCATGATCCTTTCAGTTCTTGAGTCTTCTCATATCTCGTATACTTGAACCAAATGCTCTACTAGTGACCATACTCTAGTCACTCAACCTTATTCGGTTCTCACGCCACTTGAACCACTACAATTCCCTCCAGAAATCAAAGACTTAAGTCACTACTCAAGTCTAGCAGTCTTAGGCTACTCACCTCATCATCTATTACCAGCAAACAACCATCCAGTGGCTCTTAGGCAATTCTCGACCATTTGCCCATCGTCTAAGGATTTCAAATCATCCTTGATCATCCACCACTTATCAAGCCAGCCTCAACAAGGCAATTTCTCGATTAACAGGCAATTATTAGGCAGGCCTCAACTAGGCCAACATCAGGCAACCATTCAAGTCATCACTTCAGTGAGTCAATCATTCATACTTTAAGTATAAAGGCATCTGCCACTCTAGCCTAAACACAATAGGCTATCTCAATGTCAAGAGGCATCAGTTCAATGGAGTATAAACTCCCCACACCGTCTAATCTCTCAGTTAGGCCTTGGCCAAAATAATCATGTGATACCAATTACAAAACACGCCAAATAGGCTAATCACAAACATCAATTTTATTTTTCAAACGGCATCATAGCCAAATACAAGGCTCTCAACCATGCTAATCACAGGCGCCATTACAAATGCCATGCCACTTTCGAAAATTCACTTTGAAGATCACTTTAGTGCAATACACCTCTTAACCAAAATCAAACTTAACACGATATCTAGACTTCCTTTTCAATTTATGGCTTGGGTCATTCCCGCCTCCTTGCTATCTTAGTAGCCTGCCAAGAGCCGCTCCTTGTCCGGCTCTCTCTATCCCGGCGATCACTTCCCGCCCTCATCAGATATGGTCGTTGCAGGTTGTCCCAAGTCATACATCTACAGAGGAAGTCCTGTTCTACATGTCCCATACCATGCTTCACTACAGTTTATAGGTATCCCATCAGCTTGTCCCATACCAAGCGGCAGTTTATTAAGTTTGATAATGATAAGCTCATGCATGCACCCTCATCGACTTTTATCTTAATGCCACTAATCCATGCACTGTATAACTGTCCTCACTACTTGTCATCCCACAATCGTCTTTAGATCGATTCTCATCAATGGAAGATCTCTAATTTCACCAATGACCATCACGTCTCATAGATCAATTTCCATATCTCATCTTGGGTCATTAACAAGCCCTAATCACATTCGTACAATCAACTAATCCTCTGTTCATAAGCAATTTCTCTATCAAACTCAAACACATTTACAACCTCAAGTTCATATATAGGACTCCTCAATTTCTGTTTACTTCCTTAGGAACCTCAGTCATAACGGAACCCAAGATCATCCATCAGAATCGATACTAGAACCACCAGAATTCAGCATAAATTTAAGCCTATAATTCCCAAGATTCAGCAATCCATGCTTAATCCTAAGGGTCTCACCAACCAATCGTCCTCAAGTCATCACTCCCTATCACTCCAAGTCTCAATCAAATTGAATCAAGCTGACCTTGCTCTGATACCAAACAAATAGGGATATCATGCCCCGAACCTGTCAGGCAACACGAGCATCCCGCCAGGCCATTCTTCTTATTGATTGTCTCCCAGGATCCTTCAGCCCACAACATAGTAAAGACCATACAGTAAAACGGACAAGCGGAAACGAGACAACAACTCCTTCTCTTTATTGCAAAAGATGACTTTAGGACGTTTCAACCCAAGGATATTTACTCCCAATATAAGGCATGGATTCAGATTACCACTCTAACTTCAAAACATTAAGAAATCCTCACTAACATCAAAAGAGAAAATAAACATCTCAACTAGTCGAACTCCTCTTCGATCTCTTCCTCTTCGTCTTCCTCCAGGGTCTCCATCATGGCTTCGGGTCGGAAAATATTGGTCCCACGATGGGGTGAGATAATAATCCCAGGAAGTCGACCCTAACCCTAAGCTAGGCTATTAGTACCTCTAGGCACTTTTGAAAACATTTCCTTTTCAATTTAGGCAGTCAAGCAATTGGCAAAAGTATGGCATTTCAGGCATACAGACATTCAAGCACGCTAACACAAAGATAAATCAACAAGCCAGAAATTCCATCTCAATAGCCTCATAATTTCTCAATTCATGACCAGTCAACATAATTGGCATGACACAGTCACAATTCGAAAGCAATCATAACAATAAAACAAGCCTCGTACTAGAGCACCAATCCTTCATATACATTCATGAAGACTAATTTCAGTCTCATCATTCATAGGTTCGCAAGCCATTTCACATGAATTAAGGATACCAAGCCGATTCATCTTTCAAGGGCACCAAGCTAATTCTCATGAATCAAGGGTACCATGCCGATTCATCTTTCAAGGGCACCAAGCCAATTCTCATTTCATGAGGGCTCACTAGCCATTTCATTTCACGAGGGCTCACTAGCCATATTGTTTCTCAAGGCTCGATAGCCACATCGTTTGTCGCACTTCAAGTCCCACATTGCCTAGGAGGGGAGCTTGAGAATGACTTAAAAGCCTTGGGCCCTCCCTTAACTTGTAAGACGCGTGGGTTATGGGCCCACCGCGCTTTCGCTGTGCCACTACTTGCAAGATACTGTATGCTTTGGACGTACAGTCCTCACGAATTTTTTTTTCCGAGCGCCGCCCATACAACGTCGAAAAATGCGTCTTACGAGTTAAGGGAGGGCCCAAGGCTTATAAGCCCGTCCCAAGCTCCCCTTCTAAGCGATGTGGGTCGGGGATGTTACATCGTTTCTCAAGGCTCAATAGCCAACCTCGTCAAGTGACTTCATGATCGAGCATAATCACATCAAACAAAGAACAAATCTTTTGACATGAGAAACATCAAGGCCATATACTTTCATGGCAATCAATCGACCAATTCATTCACTTTCCAATTCAAACACAATTGGTGTATTAATTCAAACATATCATTCGGCCGTCAATCAAGTTCATGTCTCCTCATTAGACACATGGCCGCCGAATGTTCAATCATGCATTCCATTCAATCAAATTCATCATCACAAACCATATTTCACGTGCAATACCTCATTATCAAGAAGCCACAGCTTCAATTCAACACTTTCGAAGAATGTTAAGAGTCATTCAATCAAAGCAAGTCGTCAATAACCCAAATTCACCGAAATGCCCATTCTGGTCCTCCATGAACAGATTTAATCACGAGCAAATTGATATTTTTCGACTACCTTTTTGAGAAATCTAATTTCATATGCTTGTCCTTCAAGGTCTTACGGACACATGATCGAAAACAGAGCCCAATTTGGATGTCGGACGACTTAGAATGACTCTATTCAAAATCGGTGCGCATTGAAAATGATTTTGCACATCTTTCGGGTTTCACCTTAAAACAACTATTCAAATACTTTCAATTCCGCCAAAAATCTACCCATTAGTAATCCAACATCCTAACAAAAGGGTTAGAAATCTTCTTACCACAAAATCAAGCAAGCGAAATTCCAAAATTAGTCGCTTGAAGTCCCTAAACCAGTCGGCCAGAACAGGGTACACGCACAGCCCTAGGAAAAACCAAAATTTCCACATCAAGACTCTTCCAATCACAATTCCATCAAGCAAACACCTCACTAACACGTGAATTAATATTTCAAGATGCCTTACCGAGGATTTTAAGGCAAGATGACACTTCCACAAACCCTTAAAGTGTTCAGTTTGCTTAGTCCTTAAGTAGGGCAGAACCGGCCCTAATTCAATCACACCAAAATAGCCCTTAATCACTTTTAAGCTTCAAGTCCTCACATAAACTCCTTGCCAATACATCAATCTATGTCTCTAAGTTCCTTACCTAAGATTTTAGAGCAAGGTGGCACCTCCACGAGTCTTAAGGCAACTCGGTTCTGACCGGCCAACAAGAAGGCAGAATCTGTCCATGAAGGATCAAGAGGTTTCATCCATTAAAACTCATCTCAACTCCCACAAATCCTCAATCTCAGCTTTCCAAACTCTTATACTATGAGTTGAGAGTGTCTCACCAAAAATTTGGAGTTAAATGAACCCTTGAAGCCGGTGAAAATGAGCTCTTTCCAAAACCGGATTCAAAACTGACCCGCCTGACCTTCGTCCATTAAAACGGACCTACGAGAAAAAATACTGGGCCAAATTGAGTTTATAATATGTCCCTAGAACTAAAAGACACTAATATTTCTAATGGAAGTGGACTCACCTCAATCCGATGTCGGACGACGAAGTTATGGCCGGAACTGTGGGCATGATCGGAACTGGGCGCGAGCTGGCCGAGAGAGAGAAAGAGAGGGTTTGAGGAAAAAAATGATAATGGGAGATGGAGAGAGAGAGAGAGAATTGCCAGCAAGAATGAAGAGATGAGAGAGAGGTTTGCCTTAGTCCTCCTTGGTCAAAGGAGGTTTGAATGGTAGGTTAAAAGTATGCATTAATACTAATCACTCCAAGGCATGACACTTGTCCTTATGCACATGAATATCTTGACATCCAAATGACCATTTTCTCCTTGAGTTTTCGGCAGCCCTAGGGGTATACCAATGACTAAAATGCCCTTTTACTAATCTTAAGACAATGCTAAACCTTGAGAGGCAAAATGGTCATTTCATGCTTTCAGTCCAAAACTTCATTTTTTCAATTTAAATCACCCTCGATGAGGCGACATCCAATTTATTTCAAATGTTGGAATTCCTCATTGTCTGATACTTAATTTCGAGGTCCAATTTCATGTCGAGCTCTCGTCGACTGTAATTCCAGTTTATCTCAAACTGACGGGCAACTCTTGCAGGCGCTACGTGTATCGACCTTAGGATTTCTCAAATCGTGGCGACTTTGGTTGTCATGTAATTACAAGGGTTTATCGCTAGTTCCTGCTGTCCTGATCATCGAAATGCGATTTAGGAAATTCTCGCAAATTATACATTGATTAAGCGGAATCACCCGCGTCCCAACGTATAACGCTGGCAAGGCATTCCATGATTGTTCCTAGATAGATCTCTGCTGACCCAAAAATATCCCCTCGTCAACCCTTATGGTCAAAGTGCCATTTCTCATTCGAATTCCCCAAGTCCACGCACCAGACTCCCCTTCAGTCTTTCCCTTTCGGTCAGTTAACTCGAGAGTGGCCAACTCCGAGGGAGTTATAACTGAAACATACTGATCGATATCTTTCCATTTCATAACCTCGAGAGGGGTTGGAATTCGGAATGTCACTCTTGGAAACTTCAATTTCCTTCTCTCTCACTCGTTCTTCAATAAAATGATATCGAACGTTGATATGTTTGCTTTGTTAAAGAAAAACTGGATTTTTTCCCAGAACAATAGCACGAATATTATCAACCAAAATCTATGTCACTTTTATATGCTCCATATGAGTTAATCTTGGTACTCTTCTGTTGACACATGATTTTTGACCATCTATATTATTGTGATTTTTATTCTTTAAAATTAATTAAAAATATCAAAAAAAGTCATAAAATTACAAAATCAACTTTGGTAGCTTTGGCCAAGCTAAAGGGACCATTTTGGATAAAAAAATATTTTTTCATATTTTTCATATTTTTTATTATTATTATTTTCGAAAAATATAAAAATAAAAAGAAAATAAAAAAAAGTAGTATTCGAGGTCACAAAAATATATACAAATAGTCGGTATTTTTATTTTTAATTTTCTTTACTTTAGGACCTCATAAAATAGTAAAATTCAGGTTCGATTTTAGGTGTTCTCTGATCACCATAAAATTGAATTTGGCAAAAATATTAATAATGATTAAAAGAAAAAGGAGTGAAAACATCATCATTTAAAAGGAAAAGGAGACTAATCATTTTGTCTTCGCTTTTGATTATTTTATTATTATTTCTACTTTTTAGTATTTTATTATATTATTATTATATTATTTTTTTATTATTATATTTTTATTATTATTTTACTCTTCCCCCCTCCCCCTCTTCTTCCGTCGCCTCCTCTTCTTCCTTCTCTCTCCTTCTTTTTCTTTTCCTTCTTCCTCTTCTTCTTCTCCTCCTCCTCCTCCTGGTCTCTGCTTCTTCTTTTGGATTTTTTTTTTCTTCTTCGTGAACCTCCCCACCTCACCGACACCACTTCCCGCCACCACACATTTGGCCTCCTTCGTCGAGCCAGCTACCACCGCACCACCACCTCGCTGCCGCCGCTATCGCTTCGAGCCGCTAGATCCGAAGACCCGAGCCGCCGCAAAGTTGAGAAACCCGCGAGCCAACGCGGCTTGAAGCCTCCGTGCTCTGTTTTCCTCCGCCCCGACGTTCCCTCACCTCTGTCATCGATCCCGAAGTCAGCCGTCGTCCGCCGATCGTCGATTTAGCCGTTTCGGCCGTGCCCCGCTCGGTCCCCGCGTCCAGGCGTGTCCGGACGTGTCGGAGAGTGTCGAACGTGTCGGAGCGTGTCGAACGTGTCGGAGCGTGTCGAACGTGTCGGAGCGTGTCGGAGAGTGTCGAACGTGTCGGAGCGTGTCGGAGAGTGTCGAACGTGTCGGAGAGTGTCCGGGCGTGTCGGAGCGTGTCGGAGAGTGTCGAACGTGTCGGAGCGTGTCGGAGAGTGTCGAACGTGTCGGAGAGTGTCGAGCCGTGTCGGAGAGTGTCGAACGTGTCGGAGCGTGTCGAACATGTCGGAGCGTGTCGGAGAGTGTCAAACGTGTCGGAGCGTGTCGGAGAGT
The DNA here is from genome assembly GCA_021437785.1 of Rhodomyrtus psidioides. Classification (NCBI taxonomy): domain Eukaryota; kingdom Viridiplantae; phylum Streptophyta; class Magnoliopsida; order Myrtales; family Myrtaceae; genus Rhodomyrtus; species Rhodomyrtus psidioides. The sequence goes on along the minus strand of JAILYB010000005.1, from coordinate 62,730 downwards.
GTCGAACGTGTCGGAGAATGTCCGGGCGTGTCGGAGAGTGTCGAGCCGTGTCATAGCGTGTCCGGATGTGTCGGAGAGTGTCGAACGTGTCGGAGCGTGTCGAACGTGTCGGAGCGTGTCGGAGCGTGTCGAAGCCGTGTCCGAACAGTGCATGAACAGTGTCGGAACAGTGCATGAACAGTGTCCAATTTTTTAATTTTTTATTTTTTTTTATTTTTTAGTCTTAATTTGTGAAATTGACTATCGACATTCTAATGGCGATCGACAGGTAACGGGCATGGGGATGGTCGCAGGCTGGGGCTGGGCGATTGAAGGCCGGTGTCCAATCCGGTATGTTTTACGTACCCGATCCGTATATCAGGATTATTTTTCTAAAATATTGCATTTATAGACTTGATTTGTATGTATTTGTTTCAGTCTAGTGGTTAGCTTATTTATCTGGTTTAGTGTTATCTATTGTCAAAGACATGCTTTTTGTTAAAATATTTTCTGAAAATATAAAAAAAATATTAATAAATCAAAAATGCCAAAAAAATGGAAAAATTAAAGAAAAACAAAAAAATTGAGAAAAATTGCAGAAAAATTCTAAAAATTGTCCAAGGCTGAAAATGACAAAAAATTGATTTGTTTTCATTTTTGGGATTTTCTCCCATTTAATCCAAAATGACGATTTCACCCCTCAAAGGGTGAATCGTCTTTGATATTCTGATGAATTGTGGAAATTGCTTAGAATTTGGTGATGGGCCAGATGGGTGGTTAAACCTTATGTCTAAGATTTCCACATTTCATTTCCATTTTTAGAAAATGAAGATTTTACCCTTCGAATGGTAAATCGGTTTCTAAAATTCCCGAAAATCACGAAAATTGCCAAAAAATAGGAAATGGGTCAATTGAGTGACCAAACCTGTTTTGACTCCGGATTCATTCCGAAATGATGATTTTGTCCTTTTTGGGCAAATTGTCCCCTTTGTCTCAAAATTACGATTTTGTCTCTGATGGGCAAAATCATGTCTAAATCATTCCTAAGCCTGATTGATGCTTCTCTAGGCCAATATGGCCTTATTAGGAATGCCATGTGATTTATTTGTACACTTGAATTCATCGATTTGTGCACTTTATTATTGATTGTGATTGCTATGATAGTCATTCCTATCTGCATGAACTCCTAGATTTAGAACTCGTACCCCACTCATCTGCATGAAATCTTTGGTCAGAAAATTCAGTCAACTTAGGTACCGAAAGGGCGTCAACTCTGACAGTTGACGTAACTAAGTCCCCGAACCCAGTTCTCTGGTTATCGCAGAATTGAATAGAAACTCCCGACTATTCAATAGGGTGGTCCAATCATACCCTCCAAAAAATGATTGGTGGCGACTCCCTGGCATGCACACTTAGCACATGTCACTAGACCACACTAAAGGTCGACTACGCATACCTCCGTTGCGATTTGGGTAATGGGCCTTGGGAGAGGCCCGCGTCCGACCAGACTGGACGGCCCATTATCCCTCGAGAGCCCGACAACCTCGAGAGGGTCGCGACAGACTGGCGACTCCGCTGGGGACTTAGAGAACTTGAGCCGATTAAAAAGTTGATTGATTTTTCTAACATGTTTTATGCAGATACTCTTCAAGGTGAGGTACGTACTTTAACCCTTGAGGTGTTAAATGTTTTTGCAGATTGGAGAAATAAGGGGTGAAGTGTTTGTTAACTCTGTCTTATGCAAGTAGGAGTTTAGGATGTATGATTGTGTGGATGTTTATATTGAAGCGGTGTTTGCTAAATGAGATGCATGTTTATCGCTTTAGCACGACACCGAAAATACACACAACCGCGCCTAAAACCCCGGGCGCCGCCTATAGGAAAATAATAGAAGGGATTGAAAATGGAATCTCCGTGAGGAAAAACACGGGGTAATCCACTTTTCAATTCCGCTCATTTCGAACTATGGATCGAGCCCCAATGCAACGATAGTTGTGCAATGGAATCTGCTCTTTCCAGAACTCGAGGTGGGAACCTTAACCTTAGGTGCCAAATCCTCTGATTTTTAGAAGTTTACCATCACTTGTTTCATGCGCATGTCTTTGGGCGGTTGGTACACCTAAAACCGCACATAAGTCGACGAGTTTGGTTGGTAAGACTCTCTATCCCTCAAATCTATTACAGTTCATATAAATATAGGCATTTCATTCATTGCATTCTGGTGATTAGATTAAATGCCATTTCAAGGATAGATGTGTGTGTTTTTCCCCAACGTCCTTGATAGAAGACGAGGAGGATGATATCCCATGGCGAACACCGAGTGAGCAACAAAAGAGCCTACTATGGACCTTATTGAGATATCGTCCAATGAAGATGACGAGTTTGGGCAAGTGATCCGGAAGCCACAGATCGAACTTGGGGCATCCTTAAACGTTAGGATCACATTCCTTTGTTTCATTTTCCATTACTAGTCCTCTTGTATAGGGTTTATTTTTATCGAGGCTTTTTCTATCCCACCCCTTAGAGTGATTGTATTAGGGATCTATTGGTGTATACATTCAGATGGAACTTGGTTGTATTTCTTTTGACGGGTCATGGGAATGTGATAGTGGCATTTTCTCTAATCATCCGAATACTCCCAAGTCAAGTTTATAATTCCTTTAGAGGAAATTAAAATTGGAAGTCTTACACGACCTTTTGGTCGTATAGAGTAGTCCAATCTCAATTTCTCTAGAAGGAATTATACACTTGAATTGTTTCGTGCATGTTTTACGTCGCTGGTAATCCACGATAATTGATCGAGAATATCGACGTTGTTTTGAATTTAATGACGAGATAGATGTCCAAATTACTCTCGTTCTTAACAAAACGGCCTTGATTTGGATGCCGTATCTTCAATTAAATTTAAAACACGTTATTATGCCTCGCACTTTTGAGTAATTCGTTCCTCTCGAAATTGATCAAAAGCGATTATTGTGAATTACATTCCTTTCAATAGTATGCTTTCTTTCGAGGAATATTGATAAAAACTTTTCGCGCAAGATTAAAACCCTTGTAAAAGTTCTTGTCCTTATTAATCACGAGCAAGCATAAGATTGAAAGGGGTCTATGCTTTCTTTTTCAGATTATTCCTTCTGACTCGGTCTTTTCATTTGCAGGTGAAAAACAAGTAGTATAGAGAAATCTTCTCTTGGACAAATCTGCAACTATTCTTCCATCTGATCATGAGCGAGTTATAAAATCAGGACGTATTTGCTCGGCTTATTGATATTATGGTTCGGCTCGCCCAAGTTGAAGATGTTTGGATGCTCGAAGAAATGAGCCATACAGAAGTTAAAACACACACACGAGAACTTTCATTTATTTTGCTCGGCGGAGGGTTTTCAGAAGCAGGTCATACAAGTCGAGGTGGAAAAGTAAAGCCAAAGTGAGCCCTAATTAACGACACAAAGGATCCCAACTGACCCTCCATGTTATTAATGCTCTGCTCATACTCCCAGCTCCGCATGTTGTGGTCGGCAAGCCTGAGGAGAAGACTTCTGCATTCTCCCTTAACTTCGGCGACCTTGGCCTCGTGTTCTTCGGTGACTACTTCCAGGTCCCGAACCAGTCCATTCCCGCGAGCTATGTCCTCGGTTATCTTGTCGAGCCGTTCTTCCTGCCAGTCGCTCTGAAGCCTCAACAGGACGTTGCGGCGGTCATGCTCGCCGGTGGTCAGGGATATGGCCAATTGATCCACCAGATTTCTCCTCTCGCAAAGCAACGTCGCGACCCGCTCATTAGCAAACTCGACGGCCTTTTTGTAACTATCAACCAAATAGTTGGTCAGCACCAAATGATCAGATCGATCCTCATAACGAGCCCGCAAGACGCGAGCCACCAGAATCTCCCGATTAGCAACACGATAGGCCTCTAAGGAGTGTGCAAAGAGAGTCGGGAAAGTTCTATATTCCCTCCCCAGTGTAGTACCTTCGAGAGAAATGGTATCAAGGTCCTCGAGCAGGACACAGATTGCATCCTCGGTTGCAGAATGATCGGTTATGTGCGCGTAACCGCGACCCAGTAGGTTATAAAGCTTTTCCCACTGGGCCAAGACATCAGTTGAAAAAGTGCGTACGGGAGAGGAGGCCATTTGCGTTGGGTTGGCTTGAGAATAAGACGAGTTTAACAGAGAGATTAGAAGGAAGAGGCTGATTATGCGAGAACGTTAACCTTCCATACATTAATTCCTCATTTTATAGCAACTCGAGGATGATGAAGGGTCTCAGTAATAATGCTGGTGGAGCCCAGTTAGGGGGTAAAGCAGGAGGTCCCCTCACGAGAACCAATGGATTCGTTTCGATCCGCGATTTCCGGCTCATCAATTAAAAGATGTAAAAGATTTGTCGGGATCATCATTATTGGAGTTAGGTGGGAGGTAAGCGCAACTATTGAAGAGAGCCCTAACAGGATTTGGCAGTCCCATCACGTTGAAAAGCTAAGCGAGAAATTCAAAGTCTTGAGGGGGAACGTTTGCCTAATGATGCTTGAAGAGCGTCTCCTGAACATACGAAGTCACTCGAAGAAAACTTTATAGGGGTGAGCATACAGGGGAGAGTGGAGAACTCTGAGTGGGCAAGAACCAATCAAACATTTCTCAATCCAACATATTTAAGAGGTTATTGTCAGCTGCTAGAGGCGACTGACTCAAAAATCTCAGAAATTGAACTACAGAGGGATCTCGAAGATTCCAAGATCAAGTCTAACGCCAAAACCATGGAGCCCAACACTTCTGGCAACGAAAATCAAGATCACGGCGACGACGACAACGACATCCACGATGCTCAACTCGGGAAAAGAAGACGTCCTCACCAATACTCTCAGGAGGAAACCCAAATGCTGGAAACCCTTTTCAGTAAAAGCCATTACATGAAAAAGAAGTGGAGAATTGAATTGAGCCGGGAGTTGGGGATTAATCAGTCGAGGATCCAGTTTTGGTTTCAAAATAGGAGATCCAAATCGAAGGCTCAACGCAAACGTCAGGTGGTCGAGATTTTAAAGGAAGAAAACCAAAAGCTGCGAACAGAAAACATGAGGTATGAAAAAGCTCTCAATATTACCGTTTACCCTCATTGCGATAACCTCGTCGCCCTCGGAAAGATATTCCCCGATAAGCCTCACGCGATGATTGAAGACGTTCATTTACCACCCTACTCCCTCGGGGCATCTCCTGCTCAACCAGATTTTGCCGGAGTCACGCATGAGCAGGAGGATCCTACGGAGATGATACAAATGCCTCCTGGGGGATGGGATTTGCATCGCTTTGATTGGAGTTACAGTTTCAAGGAGCTGGATGTTACCGCCGACCAGCTCAAAGCATATCAGCCTCATGCACAACAATTTTCGATAGGGTCGGGTCCTGCTGGAGATGAGTTAATCAGTCGTCAAGCCATCGATGCAATTTTGGGCCACGATAAGAGGAGGTTCGCTTGGCCCCCTGAACTGCATTCCAGATTCCTAGACGTGGTTCACCAAATGGGGATCGACTCAGCAACTCCGACGCGCATATTTAAGGCCATGAGTGTACTGGGGCTTAGTAAGGAGCTGGTCAGGAATCACCTTGCTACCTACAGAAAGCTATTAAAACAACGTCGAGCGGAGCTAAACCGGGAGGAATCCGTCTCGAGCTCAAAAGCTAGGGGCGACCGCCATTGTAATGCTCAGGCATCAAGAGATACCCGGCCAAATCTAAGCATCAATCAAGCTAGCAACCCGACCACCGTCAAACTGAAAGCTGATCAGAATGTCCTCCCAGGCCATTTCAACACTTCTCAAGAGCGCGTGTCACAAGTACAGCGAGTGCGCACTCCTCCATTCGAGCAGCAGTCGGCTGGTGCTCTGCCTGCCGCTGGTCAACCCACGATAGATGATTTCTTCGATGAGGGGCTCGATGCCTTGTTCAATCAGTGGGAAGCTGGCATGCTTGGACAGCCATGATCTAGCACCTGACTCGGGGCACGATGGGTCGGTCACTACGAACACCCATAGAAAGAAGAACATGTTCACGAGTAGATCACTCATTTTATCCGTTGTAAAGTTCCTACGGGAACATTTTTCTTTAATGACTATAGTTAATTCTATATTAAAACCAACGCTATCGACGAACATCGTCATGCTCAGTTGTGATGATCCCTTGTTAGATTAAGTCTGAAACCAGAGACGGTCTTTAAAATTTTGAGTGGCCACGAACTCATTCCTCACCAAGCGCCCGGGATGCTGAAATGAAGAGTAACAGCATACACAAGGAAAATGCCACTTTCGTTTGAACGATGAAAAGGGGTTGAGAGAAGATCATAGCGTTAATTCCCATGGAGCTAAATGAATTAAACAGAGTCATTAATTGCGGGTCCACCGCTGCTCCCCACGTTCTCGGGCCTAGCAAATCATAAAAGGCGCCGAAAGATTGTAGACCCACCACTTTGAAGACTGAACTAGGGGACGAGCGCAATACTCGATGAAACCGAATCAATGCAAGAGAGTTTGTGATCCTATCACGAGGAAAAAGAAAGAGGAATACAGACGATGAGTAATTGCAGGATCTCGGGAGGAGCGCTTGCTTGCTGGTCTTCATATGCAGCCTGAAGGATGGTTCCAGGACACGCACAATCACTTGAGAAAATTTCTAGAGTGAGCAAACACGTAAGAGCGAATTGAGAAAGCTGAGTGAACTAGATACCCCGATCCATCATGTTTAAAAGTTATTCCCATCTGCTAGAAACGCCCGACCTGGACATTTCTGAGCACGAACTGCTGGGAGACTTTGAAGATCCTGGAGCTGAATCCTGCTCGAAGGCCATAGAGACTGACTCCTCCAGCGATGAAATTCTAGGTTTCAGCTACGAAGAAGGAGTATACAATGATGACCGGAGTCGGAAAAGGAAGCAACTACAACGCCACACTCCAGGCCAAATCCGAGAGCTCGAAGCTTTCTTCAATGAATGCCCCACTCCAAGCAGACAACAGAAAATGGAGTTGAGCCGAAAGATAGGATTGGAGCTTTCGAAGGTCAAGTTTTGGTTCGCCAACAAACGAACCCGGGTGAAACAGCAATACGCAGACCATGAGTTACTGGTCCTGAAGGAGGAGAATGAGAAGCTTCAAGCTGAAAGCGCGAGATATAAGGAAGCTCTGACCAAGGCCACCTGCCTTAATTGTGGTAATCCTGTTGTCCTCGGCGAGGTGTTCCTCGATGAACCATCCCTGTTGACGAATAACGCTCAGCTGTTACCGTATTCTCCACAGCATTTTTCGACACAGCCAGATACCGCCGGAGATCTGCATGAGCAAGTCAACACCATAGGATCAACACCAACATCCTCTAAGAAATGGGATATGAATCATCACAGGGGGAATTCTCTCAATGACGAACTCGCTGTCGCAGCCAGCCAATCCAAAGTCGGTGAGTCCCTCCCTGGACAACTTTTGAAACGACTAGATCCCGTAGAGAATAGCTACCGAAGTATTGACGATATTTTGGGTGATAAGAGAACAAGGTTTTACTGGACCTATGAGCTTCACACCAAATTTGTTGATGCAATTCGAGAGCTGGGAGTTGATTCGGCTAGCCCACTACGCATACTCGAGATTATGAATGTGCCGGGGCTCTCTAGAATTAACGTTGAGTCTCACCTCAAGTACTATAGGAGATTGCTAAGGGATGGAAGGATAGCGTTAAACCATCATAAAGCCAGTTGGAGCTCAAGTGCTGGGCAGAGTTACAACCATGATGATTGGAGAGCCAAGAGCACCCAACCGTGTTTCAGCAATGACGGGACTAGCAGTCGTGTCAGCGACTCCTCTAACCCAAATCAGAATGCTCCGCCGAGCTATCTCAATACTCCTCAGGAGTATATGCCACAGTTCCAGCACATAGAGATTCCTCAGTTTGAGCGCGAATCAGTCATTAATGCTGTCCCTGAAGTGGATCTGGCATTGGTAGAGAGTGCACATATGAACCTGCCGGTCATTGGAGGAAGTTCCAATTCGAGGGGTCAAATTGCTCACGGCGAGAGCAAAGAGAGGAATCCCTCACCTGCAGTCGACGACACCCAATCTAGGCACCAAGGGCTAGAAAGAACAGGTGATTTCCTTGATGAGGAGCTGGACACTTGGATCAATACTCTTCAGGAATGTATGTCTCAACCCCAACAGGGCAATGATGAAGGTTCCAGCTCAAAAACTCCAATCCCTCACAACGAAGGCAATGAAAGAAATCTGCCCCCAACAATCGTTGATACCCAACTTGAACATCAATGGCTCGAAGACCCGAGCAATTTCCTTGGCGATGAGTTCAATCTTTGGCTCGATCAATTTGGAGCCGGAGGACCATCGCAGTGGTGACGCGAGGCCGGTGATCAAACGTCTGATGCAAGGCATGGCTACTCGATGAAAAATGCTTCGAGAAAAGGGGTTGAATACTCCTATTGCATATGTTGTTGATCGCACTGTAAGGTTCCCACGGGAACATCTTTCATTAATATCTAGAACTAATTGCGCGTGAGTGTCAACATCACCCTTTGAGCATCTTCAAGCCGAAGGCCGTGGATGAATCACTTAATCCGTGGAGCAAGTTCCATGAACCATAATTATCACCCGCTGAGCATAATGGGATCTACCCCTTCAACACGAAATACGTTTGGCCGCGAAGCCACCTATTTGGTAAAACGATGTATCGTTCCTAAACGATCTTCAATCGAATACCGAAGTAATGTATTCTTTCTTTTCCTTCTCAGATGATAAACATGGATAAATCACTCAATGAGTCATGCGTTCAAATAGCAGAACAGACACTGCCCAGCTGGGGGCAGATGAACCATTGATGTTACAAACACTCCATGCATGGATAGGCGGATTTGATAGAGGTTGTTCATATCAATACGCAACATCAGAATGGGATGAAAATCAAGAGTAAAGTTGTATCGTCCCAATTTGTCTTGAATTTGGGAATATGAATTAACACTTATTTTTTATCCTTGACAGGGGAATCGCCTTGGAGACGAATAAGTTTTTACATCCTACATACTACCTGTTAGGGTACATGAGGGTAGGATGTATCGTTTCGATTTTCGAAAAATTCGTGAACATACAATGATATGCTTCTTTTACATTTTCAGGGATCTCCAGCCACAGTGGACAGGTAGGTATCCCTTTCCCCCAATCCATTGAAGATGTTAAACCAAAAAACACAGAGAGAAAAAGAAAAAGCTTTCAAAATCTGATGTCTAGAAAAGACATGGAATTCTAACTTCATTGGCATTCATGTTTTGAAACATGAGGTTGTCTGAACACGCATTGTGCACCATAAAATCCCCTTGACGGGTAAAATTTTTGGGAAAACGAAAGAGATTTTTCCAATCAAAAGTTGTTCAAAACTCTCAAAAGGATGTTTCCTCAAAAGAGAGGCAAGCTCAAATCCAAACACATCCTACATACACTTGAGAGATGAGTGGAGCGAATCAAATAGTAAAATCTGGACCTACGGAGGTAGGGACCATTCGCAGCGATTACATGGATTGGGACGACGGAGGCGTTCGTTTCATATCATAAACACTACAGGTGACCGTTGACAACCCACTTGAACGGCGGTTTTCATTCTTAACCCTGTCAAGAACCACCCCACACCGGGGCAAAAAGGAAATAAGTCCAGCAGCATCAGGAGAAAATGGTTAGAAATTTTCTTGCTCGGACTAACATTAATCTTTGTGTGTTGTTTATATGGTAATCCAAGTGCCATAGGATGACGAGAAGCATTCATTCTCTATCCCACACACCATATCCTTTGCACAGCCAAGTTGAGCCTGCGAATTCATTTCATAAACCCCTGTTGGTGATCATGGGATGTTTCAAGATAGAAACTGCATCACTCCAAGAACGGAAGAAATCAAGAGATGAGATTTATAGAAAAATTTCATATCGGCGTTTAAATGTGCTATGATTCAAGTTGTATATCTAGCACAATTTTCTGAACATCGTAGTTCCAAAGGAAAAGAAAAGGCGTGATTTCAACAAAGAAAAAAATCCCCAGCATCAAGAAAAAGCAAAGTACCTGGTAAAAGCAAGGCCGATGCTCGTGAAAACTGTTTGATTGATCCCCAATAAAGCCTAGTTGGGAAGAGAGAAAAACCCATAAAGGAGTCAGATCAAGAAGACTGCTCCCCAAATGATGTCAGCCGTGGTGCAAAAACACGGACAGAATTGTCAATCTCTTAATACCACAAGAGACGTTCTCTAAAGGACTTGTGCACACCTCAAAAGCGGTTGCACACCTCAAAAATGGAAGATGCAGGATGGAAAAGACATGTGACAAATTTGCAATGATCACCAATGTCAAATCCTTCGTGATTTCTGGGCCAAAAACAAGCCTTTTTCGGTCCCCAATCCTACCAATGTTACAACCCTGAAACAGTCTTCTCTGACTAAGACACTTGGGTTAACATATAGCTTAGCTCGAAGAAGTACGAGCAAGACTCTTTCTTTCTCATTTTGCAGGGTTCTTGACTTGTAAACCCGGAGCAGATGGTGAAGATTTTCATTCGATGGCCCCGACTCCAAAGCGGGTCCCCCTTGAAAACCAATATCCAAGCCCAACATTACGGTCCCGTGGAAGACCTCCCGACCGATCAAAATGTATGCGCTGCGAATGAGCCTAAAACCTAGGCACAGGTCAGTAGGGAATTGAGTGCATCCCCTAAAAATCATCACCTCAAAACAGGTGAGTTGGCCTCCTTGTCGAGAAATATTCCAATTGATGTTTTGAGCAAACTCTTTTTGGGAATTTTCAAACTGTTGATCCAGATTTTCCATGCAAGGGATTTGTGATCACATTTGCATGTTGCAAGAATGTTTTGGATAACCTCCAGCATCAAAATGCACATCTCATGACTAAAGCTTAAGTCATAAAATTTTGTCAATTGGACAATTGCTGTCTTCTCAAAGATTACCAATATTTTCTTGGGGAAGAGAAACCCTTAAAAAAAAAAAAACCTTTTCAAAATCAGACAGTCTCATTGGACGTGGAGAACCCTCGTCATGAGACCCCCTTTTCAAAAATATCAAACAGTCTCATCGGACGTGGAGAACCCTCGTCATGAGATCCCTTTTCAAAAATCAAACAGTCCTAGCTTGACGTGGAGAACCCTCGTCCTAGGATCCCTTTTTCAAAAATATCAAACAGTCCTGGCATGACGTGGAGAACCCTCGTCCTAGGACCTCTTTTCAAATATCAAACAGTCTCATCGGACGTGGAGAACCCTCGTCATGAGACCCCTTTTCAAACCAAATGAAGGTAGAAACCGCCTGAAGGGTCAACACAAGGTAGAAACCGCCTGAAGGGTCAACCAAAGGTAGAAACCGCCTGAAGGGTCAACTCAAGGTAGATACCGCCTAAAGGGTCAAACAAAGGTAGAAACCGCCTGAAGGGTCAACTCATGGTAGAAACCGCCTGAAGGGTCAACTCAAGGTAGATACCGCCTGAAGGGTCAACTCAGGGTAGATACCGCCTGAAGGGTCAAAACCAAGGTAGAAACCGCCTGAAGGATCAACTCATGGTAGAAACCGCCATAAGGGTCAACACGAGGTACTTAAAGATCAACACAAAGGTCCGATCCACCATACGGATTAAAATCACTGGCAAATCCTCAAGCGTGGGATGCGCCTTCCTTAGGTTCCTACCAGTTAGGAATCCCATAATGGTATGACCTACCATACAGGTCAGGGCTAAATCTCCCTAGGATATCCTGAATGACGAGTCCTATGTATCTTCTTGAAAGTCGTCGCAGCGGGCAGCATCCGGCAGGTAAGCTTCAGGTAAGCTTCTCTCATCCCAGCCCATGTTCCAATGGTTAGAGCAAACCAGAGATTAATTTTGGTTTTTTGAGCCTTAAAGATTCAATGTCGTAGTATTTCTTCACTCATTTTCCCAGTCGAGTCGGTTAGGAATCAGGCGCCACCTTATCTTTGAGAGAAACCTCTGACGAGATTCCTCTCAAAGAGGGGCAGCTGTTGACACCTGATTTTTGACCATCTATATTATTGTGATTTTTATTCTTTAAAATTAATTAAAAATATCAAAAAAAGTCATAAAATTACAAAATCAACTTTGGTAGCTTTGGCCAAGCTAAAGGGACCATTTTGGATAAAAAAATATTTTTTCATATTTTTCATATTTTTTATTATTATTATTTTCGAAAAATATAAAAATAAAAAGAAAATAAAAAAAAGTAGTATTCGAGGTCACAAAAATATATACAAATATTCGGTATTTTTATTTTTAATTTTATTTACTTTAGGACCTCATAAAATAGTAAAATTCAGGTTCGATTTTAGGTGTTCTCTAATCACCATAAAATTGAATTTGGCAAAAATATTAATAATGATTAAAAGAAAAAGGAGTGAAAACATCATCATTTAAAAGGAAAAGGAGACTAATCATTTTGTCTTCGCTTTTGATTATTTTATTATTATTTCTACTTTTTAGTATTTTATTATATTATTATTATATTATTATTTTTATTATTATTTTACTCTTCCCCCCTCCCCCTCTTCTTCCGTCGCCTCCTCTTCTTCCTTCTCTCTCCTTCTTTTTCTTTTCCTTCTTCCTCTTCTTCTTCTCCTCCTCCTCCTCCTGGTCTCTGCTTCTTCTTCTGGATTTTTTTTCTTCTTCTTCGTGAACCTCCCCACCTCACCGACACCACTTCCCGCCACCACACATTCGGCCTCCTTCGTCGAGCCATCTACCACCGCACCACCACCTCGCTGCCGCCGCTATCGCTTCGAGCCGCTAGATCCGAAGACCCGAGCCGCCGCAAAGTTGAGAAACCCGCGAGCCAACGCGGCTTGAAGCCTCCGTGCTCTGTTTTCCTCCGCCCCGACGTTCCCTCACCTCTGTCATCGATCCCGAAGTCAGCCGTCGTCCACCGATCGTCCACCGCCGCAAAGACGTTCCCTCACCTCTGTCATCGGTCCCCGCGTCCAGGCGTGTTCGGACGTGTCGGAGAGTGTCGAACGTGTCGGAGCGTGTCGAACGTGTCGGAGCGTGTCGGAGAGTGTCGAACGTGTCGGAGAGTGTCCGGGCGTGTCGGAGCGTGTCGGAGAGTGTCGAACGTGTCGGAGCGTGTCGGAGAGTGTCGAGCCGTGTTGGAGAGTGTCGAACGTGTCGGAGCGTGTCGAACGTGTCGGAGCGTGTCGGAGAGTGTCGAACGTGTCGGAGCGTGTCGGAGAGTGTCGAACGTGTCGGAGAATGTCCGGGCGTGTCGGAGAGTGTCGAGCCGTGTCATAGCGTGTCCGGACGTGTCGGAGAGTGTCGAACGTGTCGGAGCGTGTCGAACGTGTCGGAGCGTGTCGAAGCCGTGTCCGAACAGTGCATGAACAGTGTCGGAACAGTGCATGAACAGTGTCCAATTTTTTAATTTTTTTATTTTTTTTATTTTTTAGTCTTAATTTGTGAAATTGACTATCGACATTCTAATGGCGATCGACAGGTAACGGGCATGGGGATGGTCGCAGGCTGGGGCTGGGCGATTGAAGGCCGGTGTCCAATCCGGTATGTTTTACGTACCCGATCCGTATATCAGGATTATTTTTCTAAAATATTGCATTTATAGACTTGATTTGTATGTATTTGTTTCAGTCTAGTGGTTAGCTTATTTATCTGGTTTAGTGTTATCTATTGTCAAAGACATGCTTTTTGTTAAAATATTTTCTGAAAATATAAAAAAATATTAATAAATCAAAAATGCCAAAAAAATGGAAAAATTAAAGAAAAACAAAAAAATTGAGAAAAATTGCAGAAAAATTCTAAAAATTGTCCAAGGCTGAAAATGACAAAAAATTGATTTGTTTTCATTTTTGGGATTTTCTCCCATTTAATCCAAAATGGCGATTTCACCCCTCAAAGGGTGAATCGTCTTTGATATTCTGATGAATTGTGGAAATTGCTTAGAATTTGGTGATGGGCCAGATGGGTGGTTAAACCTTATGTCTAAGATTTCCACATTTCATTTCCATTTTTAGAAAATGAAGATTTTACCATTCGAATGGTAAATCGGTTTCTAAAATTCCCGAAAATCACGAAAATTGCCAAAAAATAGGAAATGGGTCAATTGAGTGATCAAACCTGTTTTGACTCCGGATTCATTCCGAAATGATGATTTTGTCCTTTTTGGGCAAATTGTCCCCTTTGTCTCAAAATTACGATTTTGCCTCTGATGGGCAAAATCATGTCTAAATCATTCCTAAGCCTGATTGATGCTTCTCTAGGCCAATATGGCCTTATTAGGAATGCCATGTGATTTATTTGTACACTTGAATTCATCGATTTGTGCACTTTATTATTGATTGTGATTGCTATGATAGTCATTCCTATCTGCATGAACTCCTAGATTTAGAACTCGTACCCCACTCATCTGCATAAAATCTTTGGTCAGAAAATTCAGTCAACTTAGGTACCGAAAGGGCGTCAACTCTGACAGTTGACGTAACTAAGTCCCCGAACCCAGTTCTCTGGTTATCGCAGAATTGAATAGAAACTCCCGACTATTCAATAGGGTGGTCCAATCATACCCTCCAAAAAATGATTGGTGGCGACTCCCTAGCATGCACACTTAGCACATGTCACTAGACCACACTGAAGGTCGACTACGCATACCTCCGTTGCGATTTGGGTAATGGGCCTTGGGAGAGGCCCGCGTCCGACCAGACTGGACGGCCCATTAGCCCTCGAGAGCCCGACAACCTCGAGAGGGTCGCGACATCTTCTCAACCATAGTACATGACAAGCACATAAAGATGCTACCACATATTCAACTTCACAAGTTGATAGAGTAACATTGGATTGCTTCTTCGACGACCACGTGAAAGCAGTGTCACACAAGAAAAATACAAAGCCTGTTGTGCTTTTTCGGTCATCAAAGTATCCACCATGATCATTGTCCAAATAAACTAAGTTGAGAGGATTTCCAATGATAGTAGGGTAAGCCACAAGCAATTGTACCTTTGATGTAGCGAAGTATATTTTTTTGCATCTTTAAGGTCTTGGAGCTGTAAAATTTGAAGAGTTTCGGACTGTCGCGACCCTCTCGAGCGGAGTGTTAATGGGCCGTCTGATGTTGCATGATCAGACGCGGGCCTCTCCCAAGGTCCATTACCCAAATCGCAACTGCTGGATATATGTGGTCGACCTTCAGTGTGGTCTAGTGACATGTGATAAGTGTACATGCCAAGGAGTCGCCACCAATCGTTTCGTGGAGGGTACGATCGGAAACCCTATCGAATAGTTGTGAGTGGTCTATTCGATTCTGCGGAAACAAGAGAAATGGGTTCGGGGACTTAGTTACGCCAACTGTTAGAGTTGACGCCCTTTCGGTACCTAAGTTGAATGGTTTTTCTAATCCTTGGATTTCATACAGACGAGTGGGGTACAGATCCTAAATCTAGGAGTTCATACAGATGGGAATAGCTACCCTATCACTCACAATCATTAGGAATAAGTGCGCAAATCAAGGATCCAATGCATGCGGATAAAACACATGAAATCAGCATGGTATCCCTAATGAGACCCTATTAGCCTAGAGAAATATCAAACAAGGCTTAGGGACGATTTTGGCATGATTTGCCCATGAGGGGCATAATTATAATTCTTGAACAATTCAGGGATAATTCGCCTTGAAAGGGCAAATTTTGTCATTTTAGATGAATCGGGAAGTCAAAAGATGAGGGAAATAAGATTGGCTATCAATCCAACCCATTTCCTATTTTTTGGGAATTTCCAGGATTTTTCTAGAATTTAAAAGTGATTTTACCCTCGGAGGGGTAAAATCGTCATTTTGGACAAAGATGAGAATTGAAAATCTTAAATTTTAGGGCTGGTTGTCCACCTGACCCGAACCCTAACTTTAAGCAATTTTCAAAACTTGATTGAGACAAGAAAGATGATTTTCCCATTGAGGGGCAAAATCGTCATTTTGAGAAAAGGGGCGGGACTCGAAAACCCAAACCTAAGAATTGGTCGCCTACTCGACCCTAATTCTTACCTTGGCATTATCGGCCTTATCTCGCATATATAGCAGAGGCGACTTACCCCTAAAGGGTAATGTCGTCAAGTCTCGGAAGAATGGATAAGAAACCCCAAAAATTGGGTTGACCAGTTGTCTGTGGTCAATCATCGATTTTTGGGGATTTCTGGAATGTCTAGGATTTTTCACAATTTTTTCACTTTTTTTTTTGGAATTTTCTGGAATTTTCTAGCATTTTTTTGGATTTTCTAGGATTTTTCTGATTTTTTTTATTTTTAAAATAAATTTCATTTTTTTTATTTAAAAAAAGGTTATTCAGGCCGAGTCGGGTGACCCGGCCCACGACCCACGGGCGACCGGCCCGGCCCGGATCCGGCCCCGCACCGAAACGGCGTCGCTTTGGCTTCTCCCGCTTGAATTTTGAATTCCCGCCCAATATGAACGGAGGGCCTAGATTGCGCCACGTGTCGAGCTAGGCGGTCTGATCTTCACAACGACTCAACGGCTCAGATTGCGCCACGTGGTGGACGTGCGGACGGTTCGAAGTAACAAAAGCGACCGACGGCCACGATTGAAAGGCAAGATTGAATCTTGACCGTTCGATCCATGGCATTTTTTTATTTCCGAAAATCCTTTTTATTTCCAAAAATGTAAGATCGCGACACGTGGCGTGCCTACCACCGTCCAATCATTTTTTGTTATTTGGTTATAACAACCGATGCTGACGTGGCTGCCACGTGGGCGCCACGTCAGCGACACGTCAGCGTTGACTGGTCAACTCTCGTTGACCAGTTAACAGCTCGCCGGGGAAGATGATCGGCGCCGGCTCTGTTTCGCCGGCGCCTCGTCGGAAGGCGATTTCTCCGCCTACGGACCATCAAAGCTCGTGAAACCAATGGCAAACGACTCGTCTTGTCGAGCTCTACAACATATAGGAAGCTTGATACAGCAGAATCACCTTTCATCCACATTCTACCTCCGGCCGAAGCTAATCTCCGGCGGGATTCCGCCCTAGCCATTTCTAACATTGAACAAGCATTTTTAACTATCATACAGCATCTATGGAGTTAGAGAGAACTTACCTGATGATCGCGAGGCGTCGGTTCAACCTAGGAGGAGTCATAGCATTCACGGCCAATCGGTCAAAGTCGGGGGTTGACTCAATGGTTTTATGCAACGAAAATGCAAAAAACGAGTTGGAGAATGATCAGTGATGCGCAAGAAGCCATTCTAGATTGACAACTTGTAAAACAAGTAAGTAGAACTCAAGTCGCCATTAACGACCGAGAGAAAGCTCGGGGAGGAGTCATACCTTTCCAGGCCGTTTTAGGCAGATCCGACGAGTTTATGAGCTTTCTGAGGAAGTCACCGAGCTTTGGGGATGGTTCGTCGATCTTTGTTTTGCTCCGAACGCGACGACGAAGGCTTGGAAGCCTCGGCGGAGCTCGGTGGTTATGGCGGTGAGGGGATTCGTCCGACGCTCTCTCTCTCTCTCTCTCTCTCTCTCTCTATTCGCGAGCTGTCCTCTTCCGCGAGCTCTGTTGTTTCTTTTTTAACTGATTCCTCTAACAGATTTCTTCCTCCACTGTCATACCCGAACGACTTCTGCGAATGGACTTCTTGAGCTCGCGTCACGTGCCGAAAGTGCGTGCGTTTTGGCACCTTGGCTTCGAGCTCGATTCAGTGAATGTATCAGAGCTATTTTGCGCCTGGGTGTGTCAATTCCTCCTCCGATTGATCGAGCTTCCTCTCGCTTTTCCCTTTACTGGTCTGTGCTGTTGCTTTCTCCGTGGGTTTATTGCGTGCGAGCCCAAAGAACAAGAACGGAGCGTTCTGTGCTAACTTGGTCAACTGGGTTGATTGGGTTGGGTCAACCCGACCCAGTTGACCCGGTTCGCCAAAAATAGGGCAAATTGACCCACCAAAATTCCTAATTTCTCAAATTAAATTTGGAAATCGGCTTCCATGAGATGAATCCCATTTAGTATGGTGATTTAGTGAAAAATGAGTGTGGAATTAAACGAAAACCCCAAATGTTGAATAAGATCCGAAATCGATTTTTGTCAAATTGGGGTTCCTAATGGACGAATCGGCCCCAATTGAGCCCATCATTAGATTCAGTGGGTCAAAACCTATAGGGAGGAAGCATTGGGGTTCTATGGGTGTCCCTCAGAAAATTTTAATTTTGGATTTGGCACTTTAGGGACCAAAATGAAAAGAATTTTGTGCAATTAGGTCCCTAAAGCCAAAATTGATTAAATCAGTGCACAATTGAACCAAATTGAAATGTCAGGAAATCATGCTGAATGTCAAGATTCTTAAAATGCAAAGTATTGCAAATAAAAAGACTCAAAAGATATTTTTTGACAAATTCAACCATGTGCGTTACAAAGAAACACACAAAATTAAACTTGAATTTTGACTCTTGATGAAGTCAAAATGACAAGGAAATTAAAAATAAAAATATTGACTATTTTCCTATATTTTTGTGACCTCAAATTCTATTTTTTATTGATTTTTCTAGTATTTTCCTTTTTTCTAAAAATACTAAAAAATGTGAAAAATATGAAAAATTATTTTTGGTCAAGAATGGTTCCTTGGGCTTGGCCAAGGCCACCAAAGTTGATTTTGTAATTTTTTAACTTTTTATGAATTTTTTGTGATTTTTCAAAAATAAAACTGAAATACACTTGGTCAAAAATCAAGTGTCAACAGCTGCCCCTCTTTGAGAAGAATCTGGTGAGAGGTTTCTCTCAAAGACAGGTGACACCTGAATCTAGACCGACTCGACTGGGGAAAAGAAAAATGAATCTTGACACTCAATCTTTCTTGTCCCGCTGGTGAATGCTCTGCTTCTTATTCTTTTGCTGACGTGAGAGAGAAAGTAGAGAGACCTACCTGCTATTTACCTGTTGATCACCTGCCTGATGCTCGTGCGGCATGCGTGGTGTATAGCGGGTTCAAGTGAATACCTAGGGACTCGTCTTTTGAGTATCCTAAGGCGGTTAAACTCTAGCCTGTATGGTAGGCCGTACCAGAATGAGATTCCTATACTTGACGGGAACCTGTGAATGACGCACCCAGTCTCCTAGGGATTGTCGGGATTTTGATCCGTAATGTGGATCAGACTATGAATAGGACTCCTCTCTGCTAGGAACCTATGGATGACGCACCCAGTCTCTTAGGGATTGTCAGGGGTTTTGATCCGTATGGTGGATCAGACCATGAATAGGACTCCTCTCTGCTAGGAACCTATGGATGACGCACCCAGTCTCTAAGGATTGTCAGGGGTTTTGATCCGTATGGTGGATCAGACCATGAATAGGACTCCTCTCTGCTAGGAACCTATGGATGACGCACCCAGTCTCTCAGGGATTTGTCGAACATTTTGATCCTTCAGGGGGATCAGGCCAAGAATAGGATTCCTCTCTACTAAGAACCTATGGATGACGCACCCAGTCTCTTAGGGATTGTCGAACATTTTGATCCTTCAGGGGGATCAGGCCGAGAATAGGATTCCTATCTGCTAGGAACCTATGGATGACGCACCCAGTCTCTTAAGGATTGTCGAACATTTTGATCCTATATTCTAAGGAATTAACTAGGATTTATACAAGTGAGGTGTGCCTAACCTTGAGGCTTTACCACATGAGCTATTTTGGGTTTAGGGGTTACCTAGAACCTCACAGAAAGCAGATCTTGAAAATTGTCCTTTCGACATGCAAGGCGTTATTCTGGGATTTGAGGATTCCAAGTATCCTGCAGAAAACTTAAACCTGCAAAAACTTTGATAAGATTCTTCTGGGATCTAGGGGCTATCTGAGATTTCACAGAAAGACTATCTTGAATATTGTCCTTTCGACATTGAAGGTGACATTCTAGGATCTGGGAGCTCCAGGTATCCTGCAGAAAGTTCCAACCTGTAACACTAGGATCTCACGGAGAGATGATTTCTAAAGATTGTCATCTTGACATGGGAGTTGACATTCTAGGATCTGTGCACTCCAGACATCTTACAGAAAGATCAAACCTGTAATACTGGAATCTCACACAGGGAGATAATTTCAAACATTGTCCTTTTGACATGGGAGGTGACATTCTGGGATCTGGGGACTCCAGGTATCCTGCAGAAAGATCAAACCTGTAATATTGGAATCTCACATAGGGAGATAATTTCAAACATTGTCCTTTTGACATGGGAGGTGACATTCTGGGATCTGGAGACTCCAGGTATCTTGCAGAAAGCTCAAACCTGTAAATTTGAAATCTCACAGAGGGATGATTTCGAAGATTGTCCTTTTGACATTATAGGTGACATTCTGGGATCTGGGAGCTCCAGGTATCCTGCAGAAAGATCAAACCTACAAAATTGTTCATAAGAATGTGTTTTCCTGAGATATGGAATTACCAAGGATCTTGCAGGAAAATAAACTTGAAAGCTCTTCTTCACAGAGCAAGGCATCCTTCTAGAATCACGAGTCCGAGAGAGGTTGTGTTCTTCTAAGATCTAGGCTTGCCAGGAATTCAAGAGAGGTTGTGTTCTTCTGAGGTCTGGGCTTGCCAGGAATTCTACAGAAGTTTAGACATGTTAAACGTTTCTCACCAAGAGTGATACAAGTCGTTTTAGGAGCTGAAGTCATCAAGAATCTTGTAGAAGCTCCAATCTGAAAATTTTCTTACCAAAGGCACATCAATGGTCTTTAAGTGATATCTGATGTCAAATTGACAGCACTTTATGACTTATATCATGGTCATGAAAATTTTCAATGAATGCATTATGATGCTGGAGGTTATCCAAAACACCTTGCAACATACGGAAGTGATAAAAAATCCCTTGTGAGGAAAGTTTGAATCAAACAATCTGAAATTACCCACATGAGTTTGGTTAAAATGTCCATTGGAGTATTCTCATCAAAAAGGACTTCTCACCGTTTTTGAGATAATGGTCTTTCACCAAGAATGCACTCGAATTTCCTATCAAACCCGCGCCTAGGGTTCAGGATCATTCGCAGTGAATACACCTCGATCGATCAGGAGGACTTCCAAGGGACCGTAATGTTGGGCTTGGTCAACGGTTTTTAAGGGGGACTTGCAAGCAAGTCAAGGCTATTGAAGAGAAGTCTTCAACGTCTGCTCCAGGTTTACAAGTCAAGAAACCTGCGAAATGAGAAAGAAATAATCTTGCTCGAACTTCTTCGAGCTAAGCTTAGACATTAAACCCTATGTCAATCCAAGTGCCTTAATCAGAAAAGGCTTTTCAGGGTTGTAACGTAGGTAGGTTTGGGGACAAAAAAAGGCTTGTTTTTGGCTCAGAATACGCGAGGGGTTTAATATTGGTGATCACTGCAAGTTTGCCGCCATCTAGCCCCTTCTGGTTCAAAGAGCGTCTTCAGTCTTTGAAGTGCATTGATAGTCTTTGAAGAACATTGTCAGTCTTCGAAGCGCACATTTGTCTTTACAGAATATCTCTTTCATGTTGAGACGGCGTCAACATCTTGTCTATGCTCTCATCATCTGAGTGTAACATGATTTGGGAGTATCCTTTGCTGTCCAGCTCCCTTGGGATTTTCTTTTACAATCAGATCTCAATAGTGACCCATATAAAAGTATCATGCCATCTTTTGGCATTTACAAGATCAAACACATGATTCACAAGTGCACAAGTATTTGGATGGGTATCAGCCTTGCTTTTACCAGGCACTTTGCTTTTTCTTGATGCCCAAGATCGGATTTTTCTCTCTTTTCTTTTTTTTCTCATCTTTTGTCGAAATCCCACCTTTTCTTTTCTTTTGGGAACCGGGATTTTTGGATAAATGTGCTAGATGTTCAACTCGAATCTTAGCACTCAAACATTAGTCCAGGAATTTTTCGTAAATCCTGTATTTTAAACTCTTTCGCTTTTGAAGTGACGTTGCTTCCGTCTCGGAATATGCAATGATCACCAACGGGTTTGTGAAACGAACGTACAGGCTCAACTGGGCTGTGCAAAAGGTAAAAGTGTATAGGATAGAGAAACTAATGCTTTTCGTCATCCTAAAGCACTTGAACTACCATAGAAGTTAAAATGACAAGCAACACACGAAGATTGATGCAAGTCTGAGCAAGAGAACTTCTAACCATTTACCTTCTGATACCGCTGGACGTACCTCCAGTTTGCCCCACTGTTGGGTGGTTCTTGACAGGGGTAAAGAATGAAACCGTCATTCAAAGGGTTATCAATGGTCACCTGTAGTGTTTATGATAGAGAAACGAATGCCTCCGTCGTCTCAATCCATGTAATCACTGCGAATAACCCTTACGTCCGTAGGACAAGGTCTTGCTATCCTTACCACTCCACTCATCTCTCAAGAGTGTATGAGACGTGTTTAGATTAGGCTTGCCTCTTGTCTGAGGAAACATCCTTTTGAACAATTTTAAACAACTCTTGTTGGAAAAGTTCATCTTGTTTTCTTCAAAACTTACCCTCCAAGGGGATTTATGATGCACAATGTATATTTCAATCATGTTCAGATAACCTCCAGATCTAAACACGAATGCCAATGACTATGAGAATTTTGCGTCTTTCTAGACATGAGCTTTGAATGTATGCTAGATTCCAAAAAGCCTCCAAGTTCTAGCAATAAGGATTCTGACAGTCTTAAAAACCTAAAAGATTGGGAAAGGAATACTTACCTGCCCAGCGTGGCTAGAGATTCCTGAAAAACATAAGAGGAATATGTCAGTGTATGCTCTCGAATTTTAGAAAATTAGAACGATACACCCTACCCTTGATCATGCACTCCAATGGAAGTGGATAGACTTGTGAAAATCTGCATTTTTCTTAACAACACAAGATGGTTAAGTGTTCTAAAATTTCTTGAAATTCTTAGTTTTTGAAGAGAAAGGACATGCACCTGACCACCACGATAGTAAGTCATCTTGATCATGCATTCCAATCTGAACGCCAATATGTAAACTATAAAAAATGGCCATTTCGACCTATGGCGATGGTGCCTTCGTCTGATTGGGGGCAATGAATCCTGCTCAGTGGCTTCATTCATTTTGGAGCGTGCCTTTGTGCCATTCTTTGAAGTTTCGTGCTCTTCGTTTTGCTGTCTGCTGTCTTCATCAGACATTCCTGGTATTTGCCTTCGAGGACCCTACTTCCTTGGGTCCTGCAATATTGAACACATGCTAATGTATGCATGGATGCATGATATGCTTATGCAATGACTATTATGATGACTCGGCTCAATCCGGGATGAGTCGTATAATCGAAATCTGATTTTATTTCGAGGGTAATACTTTTTCACAACATCTGAGTTTACATGGTGCCCCAGTTCTTCTCCTTCGGAGTTTACAAGAATCAATGCTCCTCCAGTGAGAATCTTCTTGCTGATGTAGGGGCCTTCGTAATTCGGGGTGAATTTACCTCCCGGATGGATATTACTCGGCAAAGTCTTCCTAATTACCAAGTCATTTACTTCGAAATTTCTGGTCCTGACCTTCCGGTTAAACGTCATGGCTACCCTCTTCTGGTAAGTTTGTCCATGACAAATGGCTTTAAGACGCTTCTCGTCTATTAAATTCAACTGTTCGTATCTGTGCTTGGAATACTCTGACTCGAAGAGTTTACCCTCTGACAAGATTCTCAAAGAGGGAATTTTAACTTCCACGGGTAGAACTGCTTCCGTCCCATACACCAGACTGTAGGGAGTTGCCCCTGTAGAAGTCCTGATTGACGTTCGGTAAGCCATTAAGGCGAAGGGCAGCTTTTCATGCCAATCCTTGTAGTTTTCTGCTGTTTTAGCCAAGATTCTTTTGATGTTTTTGTTGGCTGCTTCCACTGCCCCATTCATCTGTGGACGGTAAGGGGATGAATTCAGATGTCGAATACCGAAGTGATCCAATAGGCAATTGACAATCTTGTTGTTCAGGTTAGACCCATTATCTGTGATGATCGCTTGAGGGGTACCATACCGGGAGATGATGTCTCTTTTGACGTATCTAGCCACATTTCTTGTAGTGACATTCTTGTAAGAACTGGCTTCTACCCATTTCGTGAAATAATCAATCGCTACCAGGATAAAACGATGACCATTTGAAGCCATAGGATTAATAGGCCCTATCATGTCTATCCCACACATGGAGAAAGGCCAAACTTCAGACATTTGGTGTAGTTCGTTTGGAGGTGCATTGATTTTATCACCATATATTTGGCATTGGTGGCATGACTGAACATGCTGGCAGCAGTCTGATTCGATGGTCATCCAAAAATAGCTAAGCCGCATGATCTTCCTGGCGAGAAGGTGGCCGTTCATGTGAGGCCCACATATGCCTTCATGGATTTCTTTCATGAGGATGTTTGCTTCTTTGGCATCTACACATCTTAACAGAGTAGAGTCAAATGACCTTTTGTATAGAATTTGTCTGTTGAGGAAGAACTTGCTGGCCATCTTGGTTATGTATCTCCGGTCTCCTGGCTGGCATCCTTCAGGAAACTCCTCTTTTGAAAGATAATTCTTGATGTCGTAATACCATGGTTCCCCATCAAATTCTTCTTCGATTAGCATACAATAAGCTGGCCTTTCAGCTATATTGATCCTTAGGGGTTATATATCTAACCCTCCAGTTGTTTGCAACATTGAGGCAAGGGTGGCTAACGCATCTGCGAATTGATTGTGGGATCTCGATATGTACTCGAATGACACTTCTTCAAATTCGAGTATTAATTTTTCAAGGTATTCATGATAAGGGATGAGCTTTGCATCTTTCATCTTCCACTCTCCCTATATCTGTAGAATGATGAGCATGGAATCTCCAAAAACTTGCAACCTAGGTATCTTCATAGAAATGGCCAATCGTAGGCCTAGAATGTACGCCTCATATTCTGAGATGTTGTTGGTGCAAGGAAAAGTTATTTTTGCTGCCACAGGGTAATGTTGATCATCAGGGGATATCAGTACTGCCCCAGTGCTTGCCCCTGATAGATTAACAGCACCATCGAAGTACATGACCCACTTGTCTTCTGCTAAGTTGAGAATTTGACCTTTTGTGCTTGTTACTTCAAGAGACTCACCGTTTGACGGGTTTTCTGCTAGCATGTCAGCTATAGCTCTTCCTTTAACTGACTTTTGTGGAGAACACTTGATGTCAAATTCAGATAGCATTACTTGCCATTTTGCTAATTTCTCAATTAAAGCGGGTTTCTCCAAGAGGTATTTGACAGGATCGTTCTATGTTACGAGCTGAATGTGGTGGTGTAGGGTATACTGCCTCAGTCTACGAAGTACCCATACCGCTGCTACACATGCCCTTTCGACTGGTGCATATTTTGCTTCAGATGGTGTGAATTTCTTACTCAAGTAATAGATGGCTCTTTCTTTACTATCTATCGGGCTTGTTTGGGCAAGTAAGGCTCCCAAGGACTCCTGCTGTATAGTCAGATATAAGGTCAATGGGTGACCAGGAATTGGTGGCACAAGTACCAGCGGTGTGATCAGATAGTTCTTGATCATTTGGAATGCCCTGCTGCATTCAGCATCCCATGTTACTTTCGCGCCTTTCTTAAGCAGTTTGAAGATTGGCTTAGCCACATCAGACAGTTGATTGATAAATCTGGAAATATAGTTCAGTCTCCCTAGAAGGCTTCTTATTTCTTTTACTGTGGAGGGAGTTGACAGATCGTGGATAGCTTGAATCTTTGAAGGATCAATCTCAATGCCCCTGTTACTGACTACGAACCCAAGAAGTTTCCCAGATTTTGCCCCAAACACACATTTGTTAGGGTTCAACCTCAACTTATATTTGCGCAGGCGCTCAAATAATTTTCTTAACACCTGTACGTGATCCTGTCATTTCTTGGATTTGCCGATCATGTCATCGACGTATACTTCAATTTCTTTGTGGATCATATCATGGAATAATGTGACCATGGCCTTCTGATAGGTAGCCCCGGCATTTTTTAATCCAAAGGGCATGACTTTGTAGCAAAAGTTCCCCCAGTGTGTGGTAAAAGCAGTATTTGGTTTGTCTTCTTGTTTCATGAAGATTTGGTTGTATCCCGAGAATCCATCCATAAACGAGAACAATTCATAACCTGCTGTGCTATCCACTAACACATCAATGTGAGGAAGTGGAAAATCATCTTTTGGGCTTGCTCTATTCAGATCTCGGTAATCCACGCAGATCCAAACTTTACCATCCTTCTTCATGACGGGGACTATATTTGCAATCCAGTCTGAGTATGGGATAGCTTCAATAAAGCCTATCCTAAGAAGCTTCATGACTTCTTCCTTAATTTTGTCTTCCAACTTAGCCTTCATCCACCTGCTGCCTTGCTTGACAGGTTTGATACTAGGATCTGTGGGTAAGGCATGCTCCACGATCTTAGGATCTAGGCCTGGCATATCAGCGTAAGACCATGCAAAAATGTCTTGATATTCTTTCAATAACTCTGTGAACTCGAGCCTTTCATTTCGGGATAAATGCCCGCCGATCTTGACCTCTTTGATATTCACGGAGTCTCCCAGATTAACAATGATTGGTTCTTCTGAAGTAGGAGGTGTCGATTCCTCAAAGGCATTCCAATCTCTGCGGATAGACGCATAACCCTCGTCTTCATCTTCCTCAATGCTATAAGAATGGTTACTAGAGAAGTCCGAATCTCGTAACAACCTGGTATGCATGTTTGAGATGATATGCCTGAAATTTCATGAGTATGGTTAGTTTGTATTCCATAAGAACGACATGTATGATCATGGAAAGTCTTTTCGAAAGAGTTTTCGAAATAGGTACATGTATAAACGGGACTAATCCTCATGTCATTGGATATCCTAGCCCCAAGGAAATCTCTTTGGAAATCAGGAGTCATACGACAAATCAGGCCTCAAGCTTCTGTGCAGAAGACTAGTATCATCATTGGACTGATTCGTGGTTTCATATGTCCTTAACAAAATATGTATGGTTTTTTTGAATGCAAGATGGGCCGCATTACAAGATGTGCTATTTGGACCAACGGCCGGAGATCCAAAGGCGTTTCCCTATACGTACAATAAGGAAAGAAAATACGACAAAATGCAAAAAAGTTCTAAATGCAGTATTTAAAGACAAGGGAAGAGTCTCGTTACTAAAAGGAAGTGGCTTCATCACTTAGCCACTCTATGATGGCATTCACAGAGTTGTCTTCAAGAAAAAAGATTTGTCAGATCTGGTTCTATTGGTGAAGTGACATTTTCTTCAGATAACCATTTAGAGTTCTGGTTGAAGTAGGTGTTTAAAGGATTATTGAACATTCGAAACCTGCCTTTCCAAGTTGGAGAACCGATGAATGAGTCATTTAGGTTGTTTCGGCCTCCCTGACGTCTTAGGCTTTTGCCTCGGCCTCGGCCTGTTGCCTTTGGGACAGATTCACCCATGTGATATTTCTGATACCCCAAGCCTATTCTATGCGGGTTAGCTATTAACTGCAGGGGGCATTTATCCCTTGACTGTTTTTACCTAGACCTTTTCCAGGGTTAAACCCATATGCCAGTAGCATCTTGGCTAGTAAAAGATTGGCTTCTGAGATGTAGGGGATTCTCAACCTTGTTCCTGCCGGTGTATGAACTATTGCTACCAGTTCTAGGGAATGATATCTTGCTTCTGTCTTCACTTCGGGTTCAACATAGGGAATAGCACTGTTCTGGTATGTCTGGAGGTCAACTTCTCCATGTATGGTAATCACCTTCCCATCCACTACAAAGCGTACTTTTTGATGCAAGCTTGAAGGGACGGCTCCTGCTGTATGGATCCAAGGCCTTCCCAGCAAGAATCCGAATGCACTGGGCAGATCCATTACTTGGAAGTTTATAGAGAATTTTGTCGGGCCGATGAATACGTCAAGTTCAATCTCGCCTACCATGGTCTTCCTCATTCCGTCGAAAGCTCTTACAGCCGTTTTGGATGCCTTAACCGTTTCCTCATTGATACCCAAACTTCTTAGGGTAGCCAAAGGGCAAATATTGAAGGCTGATCCATTGTCGATTAATACATGTGCCACTCTCTTCCTGTTACATTGCGCGGAGACATATAAGGCCTTATTGTGCCCTCTTCCTTCCATGGGGAAGTCCTCGTCAAAGAATCTCAACTGGTCTTTTAGAAGGATTGCCCCCACAAAGTCCCCCAATTGTACCTCGTTAATTGATTCAGGGACATGTACTTCGTTGAGTATTTTCAACAGTGCGTTCTTGTGCTTCTCTGAGTTGATGAATAAATCTAGCAAGGATATTTGAGCCGGCATCTTCCTCAGCTGCTCTATTACTTCGAACTCGCTGGTTTTGATGATTGATATGAGCTTTTCGGCGTCCTCCTTAGAGACTTCCTTTTTTTCGGATTTGCCTTCCCTAGGGGCATAAAACCGTCCAAACCTCATTACCGCGCCTACTTCTTTAGTCCCATAGTCCCAATGGACTGCTTTAGGATCGTATTCTTCTACTGGGAGGGCTTCTATAGTTATAGTTGCCTGATAAGACGTCTCTGGTTCAGCCGTGTTGTCTGCTTCTGCTTGCGCCAGTTGAATCACAACAGGCTTGACTAGGTAGTTTTTCACCCCACTCATGCTATCAAGTTCTTCCAATCTGATTACCACTGTCGTAGCGACTTCGACCATTGATACGGTGTCGTCAAGCCCTTTTGAAAGAAGTTCTTCTACGTCCTTCGAGGTCTCTGGTTGAGAGAGATCATCCATACCTCCCCATCCGTCTGGTATGATGTCCTCAATTTTCTGATAAAAGCTGAGAGGGGCTGAATATTTCACTTTGAAGTTGTACCCTCCAGAATCTTGACCAAGGTTGTCTACAGTTTCGCCCTTTTCAAGCGCTTTGGCCATAAATTTGCGGTCCGCTAGACTTCGTCTCTTGGCTTCCAGTTCGCCCTTTTCGAATTCCTCTTCTGACTGAGTAACCAACTTAAGACTGTCTATCAGATTCTCGTGTGGGATGCCCCAGGTGCTACCTTGCTCAGTTTTGATCACGAAGTAGCTTCCTTCCAAAGATAAAGAAGCTTCAATTCCTTCGAATTCTTCACTGGTGATATCGGACATTATCCCTAAGCTCATCATTTTGGCAATGCATAGTTTCTTTTCGTCAGCAGAGATCTCTCCTGCTTTTGGGTATGACGAAGCGGCTGCTAGCAAGTCGGTCATCTTAGGTACGTCTACCTTCAGCTTAAGGTAGTCTTCCTCCGCTTCAGTAAATATCGCTCCTACTGCTTGATGATCTGGAAGTGGGTTTTCTTGTACATTTGGGGCCACATTGTCAAACTTCAGAATTTGACTGTCAATCAGAGCTTGCACCTTCAGCTTGAGGATATAGCAGTTGTCCACATTATGCCCTCTCTCGCCCATGTGGTAGATACAGGTTTGATTCTCATCAAAGCTAGGATATTTGACAGGGTTTGCCCTAGGCGGTTCTTTTGCCACCAAGCGTTGCTCTAGCAGTACTGGGAGCAACTTGGATAAAGGCCTTGGGAGCTGAGAAAATTGCTTCTGGGGTTGTCTTCTTCTGGGCTCTTGTACTTTCGATGTTGACCAGGACGATCCTCCTTTGGTCTGATTGGAATTGCCAAACGGCTTGGGCTTGTGGGGATCCGGTATAAACGCTATGTCCAGTCCGGCTTCTCTCTCCTTTCTCAAGGGATACTGCTTCCTAGTAGGAGCTTCATGAGGCCTTCTTTCTCTCAAGGCCCATTCTAGCCTTTCAGCAACCTTTATCAAGTGTGCAAATGTTTGACATCCGGAAGTGTTCAGCTTGTCAAAGTACTCGTAGGGGAACGCTTTTAGGAATAAGTTGATCAGCTCCTCTTCTGGGATTGACGGCTTTACTTGGGTAGCCAAGGCTCGCCACCTCTGGGCATATGTCCTGATTGATTCGCCTCTCGCCTTTGAAGTTCGTAGAAGATCTTCTCTTGTTGGGGTTGTACCCGTGTTGAATTTGTACTGTCTGAGGAAGTCTTCTGCAAGATCCTCCTAGCCGTCATAATCTTCTAGGTCTAGCTCTATGAACCAAGCCAGAGCGGCGCCAGCCAAACTCTCTTGGAACGTGTTCATCAACAGTGGAATATAATCAGAATAGTGTGCCATCTTGCGCAGGTAATACTTGAGGTGGTCACGGGGACACCCTGTCCCGTTATATTTTCTTACGAACTCCGGCTCTTTATAGTCAAGAGGAGTCTCTACCTTAGCAAAAGGAGATATTTTGTCGAAGCGAGCTAACTCGTAACCTTGGCTGCTCAAGCACTCCTCGATTTTGGCCAACCTTTTAGCCTCTACTTCGGTTTTCACAGTCTGCTTCCCCTTCTCCTCTTTCTCGAGATTGATAACAACAGGCGAGGCCTTTCATTGTGACCGGTTGTTTGGTTCATGGACGTCCTCCTCTGCATGTTGGGTATCTCTCGTCACCTCATTATTTGCTGTATCTGGTACAAAAGAAGGACCTGCGTTGCTCTGGTTATGACCCGTTGTTTGTTTAGCTTGGGTAACTTCCAGCATTGCCTTGATGTCTGCCATCATAGTTGCTAGGCGGTCATCTGAGATTCCAACATGCCCACACGCGGAGTCAATTCTTGTTGCTCCATTCTTGTCTTAAGGCGAGTTCGGAAACGATGTATTGGTAATTCCGTGATGAGAGTGTACCTGTTCCAGAAGGATTCCCAGTGAGTATTTCTTTTGTCTTTGCCAAAAAGAAGCAGTTAATTCTTTTAGTTGCATGCTTCTTGTCGGTAGATGGAAAAAGGGCTACCTTGTGAGCCTTAGCCTCATGTAAGTAGTTCTTTTAATCATTTTCCGACAAGAATTCATGAAATTAAAAGAAACGTAATTTCGGACGATAATTTTTATGTATTTGCAAAACATGTTCACATTTATGCTCATGTGTCCAAAATAGCATCACATAGAAATGAGAATGTATGAGAAGGTGTCACAATGTTTGCTTATTTTACACTTAACAGAATAGCCTATTCAAGTCTAGGACGCTTGAGGTCAAAGGTATCCTCGTTGTCCCAGTATGGACTCCCCTCTTCAGTCTGGGGTTCCTCATCCTCTGAATGTGGTAGCGGTCCCATGTCTTCGGGTATGTACGGCTCTATTCCAGGTATATATGGTACGATGTATTTGGGTACGTATGGCTCGACAAGGCTCCGTCTGGTCGCTTTAAAGTGCTGAATGTATTCTGCAGTGGCTCTATGAATGTTTTCTTCATGAGTTATGTTTTCTGGCCAACTTATTTCTTCGGCTTGCGAATTCTTCAAGGAGCGGATGATGGATGTCACCTTGGCTTCAAAATGTTTCTTCTCCTCCTCCATGAGAGTCTTGCTTGGTATGTCAAAAGAAAAGATACCAGGTTGTGGTGGAGAAGGGATCCCTTGTAGCGCCCCGAACTGTCGGATCACCCTTTTCGGATAGTATGCGGTAACGCCCGTAAATCCTAGCAAGGGGACTGGACCTTTGTCATCACTGGCCAATCTGACTTTGCCCAACGTCGGTAACCTTAGCCGCCATCGGAGTTGTTCGGGCTTTAGAACTTTAAGGAAGTTTTTCCACTCTACGAAGTTGAACTTAGGAATACGTATATGTATTTTGACAAAGGTTTTAAGAGGATGTGCATCAGGGCTGATTTCAGTGAAACCCATGCGGATGTGGAATTATCTGACATGGGATGTGAACCACAGATACAAAAGATCACTAGAGGCTCTAAAGATTCCCTTTTTATTTTTCTTGAAACGATTTAAAGAAAGGAAGGTTTCGGCAAGGATGATGTTTGAGTAATCCCACCCACAGCAGACTTGTCTGGCTACTATAGCCATGATAGGGTCAAAGGTGACAGATGAGATTGGGAACAGCACAAAGCTGAAGAATGCCAAGATAAAGGCTATACCAGATTTGGTCCCTTTAGTAGCGGGGAGGCGGGAAAATCGGTCGATAAGGAAAGATAGGGAGATTCATCTAGAATTGCTTTTTGCATCTGTTTTGACTTCACTTAGGCTTGTGTCAAGGAATTCAGCCACCTGACTCAGGGATTCAAATCCTATGGGGGGTCGAACGAGTGTGTGAGTGAACTCAACTCCGATGACGGCACTGTACTCCTCGATAGTGAGAGTAATCTCCAGTCCTTCCATGCAAAATGTAGCGGTGGTAGGATCCCAATAGAGCG
Source organism: Rhodomyrtus psidioides (assembly GCA_021437785.1). Lineage (NCBI taxonomy): Eukaryota > Viridiplantae > Streptophyta > Magnoliopsida > Myrtales > Myrtaceae > Rhodomyrtus > Rhodomyrtus psidioides. Next base: position 30,536 of record JAILYB010000005.1, on the reverse strand, counting down.
CCATGGCTTGGATAAAGGCAGGTGGACACTCAATCTTCAGTAGGTCTAACAGGTATCCTAGTCGTGATTCAGCATACTTCTGGCTAGCTTCGTCCATGCTATCCCACCATGATTGGAGTTCGGCCCGGGGAACTTTGAACACTTGAATATCACTCTTTCCCATCAAGTCTAAAATATGCAAATGATTTTTTTAAAAAGTCAATCGTCAGAAATTACTTTAAAGACATGATTATGCAGATGCCATGAGATATGCATGGGCTAACTTAATTGCATAGTTCATTTTGAAGAAATGGAAATTAGGACCTTTTTCAGGTCTCGAAGGCCTGACTTAAAGCCTAACTTGAATTTCAGGGAAGTGAATTATGCAATTTAGTCAGGTTCACTCAGTGACTAGAGGAAACAGCAACGTCACATTCCATTGGTCAATGCATCAAATGAGCAAAGTGGGATGAACTTTTATTACAATCAGGATGCCTAATGAAAGAAGGGTAGGGAAAGATTATTCAAACAAGAAAGCCATAAAAGGCCTATGGAATGTGAGGATCTAAATCACTCTCGACAATCAGTCGGGAACTCTCCTTCAATCAAGTGTAGGGGAGTTATCTTCCACGTTCTGGTCAAAAGGTCATAGCTCCTCTGGCCATTCTCTGGTCCATGGTATGACGACTTCAGGAGCCTTCTCGGGTTTCACCATCTTGAGTGTGATACGCTTTGGCTTTGTCTTGGTAGCAGGACGTCTTCTTTTTCCCCAAAAAGTGATCACGGGTACACTTTCTTTGGTCAGTAGTTCGGCCTTCCGACGGGCATATGCCTTCCTAGCCAACTGGTTGCGACGCTGTCTCTTCATCTCCAGATAATTCTTGAATATCTCGTCTACCTCTCGCTTAAATCTGAGGTTATCGACATAGTAACGGGTTTGGCAATCTTCGGCGTATCCCAACTTACGTCCAGTCAGTTCTCGGCCATGCACGAATCTGGTGAAGTGTAGCCTTGTGTTTGGTCCAGGGGGAGTGACTTTCCTCAGGTACTCGAAGGTTACCAACTCTGTCGAGCTCTTAGGGAACAACGACATCCTACCCTATTACCATCGTTGTTTCAATTAGTCACTTGAGTGATTCTCATGATGCGAATGCATATGAATGTATGTAATGTATGAGTCATATTATGGAGTAGGGAACAATAAAGTACATTGAAAATAAATGCCTTACCAACCATACTCGAGGGGAATGTGGAATGTTCCCATGTATCAATGGGTAGTTTTAGGTATACCAACCATTCATAGACAGGCGCATGAGACAAGTGGGTATACTCTAAAAATCGAAAATCAGGTGAGGAACCTACGGCTCAGGCTTCCACGATCCACATGAGGCAGATTCCTCCCCAAGGGTACCTACCCAAGAGGGTTAGATATCGCCAATGCAGATGGTAGGCGAGAACGAATACGAAAGTCTCAAGTGCCATCAAACACAAGATCCCTTTCGCATCCCTTCCCTATCTAAGGTAACCTGGAGGTGGTTGCAGTCGGGGTTTGACCGCCAGTGTGTGCAATGTGTCGTGATCATCACAATGCAAAGTCATGCACAGCAGTTTGTATCAAAACACCGCTTCAGTATGTGCATAAAAATAAACATACATTCTCAACTCCAACCTACAGGCAAAAATGTCAATAATCACTCCACCCCTTATTTCTCCAATCTGCAAAAACATCTAACACAATGGTTAGTGTACGTACCTCAACTTTGAGAGCATCTGCGAAAAACAAGGTCAGATAAACCAAACAACTTTTTAATCGGCTCAAGTCCTCTGGTCTGCGAAACCAGAGATTCTGGGTTCGATCCCCAATGGAGTCGCCAGTCTGTCGCGACCCTCTCGAGCGGAGTGTTAATGGGCCGTCTGATGTTGCATGATCAGACGCGGGCCTGTCCCAAGGTCCATTACCCAAATCGCAACTGCTGGATATACGTGGTCGACCTTCAGTGTGGTCTAGTGACATGTGATAAGTGTACATGCCAAGGAGTCGCCACCAATCGTTTCGTGGAGGGTACGATCGGAAACCCTATCGAATAGTTGTGAGTGGTCTATTCGATTCTGCGGAAACCAGAGAAATGGGTTCGGGGACTTAGTTACGCCAACTGTCAGAGTTGACGCCCTTTCAGTACATAAGTTGAATGGTTTATCTGATCCTTGGATTTCACACAGACGAGTGGGGGGTACAGATCCTAAATCTAGGAGTTCATACAGATGGGAATAGCTACCCTATCACTCACAATCATTAGGAATAAGTGCGCAAATCAAGGATCCAATGCATGCGGATAAAACACATGAAATCAGCATGGTATCCCTAATGAGGCCCTATTAGCCTAGAGAAATATTAAACAAGGCTTAGGAACGATTTTGGCATTATTTGCCCATGAGGGGCAGAATTGTAATTCTTGAACAATTCAGGGACAATTCGCCTTGAAAGGGCAAAATTTGTCATTTTAGATGAATCGGGAAGTCAAAAGATGAGGGAAATAGGATTTGCTATCAATCCAATCCATTTCCTATTTTTTGGGAATTTCCAGGATTTTTCTAGAATTTAAAAGTGATTTTAACCTCGGAGGGGTAAAATCGTCATTTTGGACAAAGATGAGAACTGAAAATATTAAATATTAGGGCTGGTTGTCCACCTGACCCGAACCCTAACTTTAACCAAATTTCAGAACTCGATTGAGACAAGAAAGATGATTTTCCCATTGAGGGGCAAAATCGTCATTTTGAGAAAAGGGGCGGGACTCGAAAATCCAAACCTAAGAATTGGTCGCCTACTCGACCCTAATTCTTACCTTGGTATTATCGGCATTATCTCGCATATACAACAGAGGCGACTTACCCTTAAAGGGTAATGTCGTCAAGTCTAGGAAGAATGGATAAGAAACCCCAAAAATTGGGTTGACCAGTTGTCTGTGGTCAATCCTCGATTTTTGAGGATTTCTGGAATGTCTAGGATTTTTCACAATTTTTCCACATTTTTTTTAGAATTTTCTGGAATTTTCTAGCATTTTTTTGGATTTTCTAGGATTTTTCTGATTTTTTTTATTTTTAAAATCAATTTCCATTTTTTTTATTAAAAAAGGTTATTCGGGCTGGATCGGGTGACCCGGCCCACGACCCACGGGCGATCGGCCAGGCCCGGATCCGGCCCCGCACCGAAACGGCGTCGCTTTGGCTTCTCCCGCTTGAATTTTGAATTCCCACCCAATATGAACGGAGGGCCTAGATTGCGCCACGTGTCGAGCTACAGGCGGTCTGATCTTCACAACGACTCAACGACTCAGATTGCGCCACGTGGTGGACGTGCGGACGGTTCGATGTAACAAAAGCGACCGACGGCCACGATTGAAAGGCAAGATTGAATCTTGACCGTTCGATCCATGGCATTTTTTTATTTTCGAAAATCCTTTTTATTTCCAAAAATGTAAGATCGCGACACGTTGCACGCCTACCATCGTCCGATCATTTTTTGTTATTCGGTTATATCAACCGATGCTGATGTGGCTGCCACGTGGGCGCCACGTCAGCGACACGTCAGCGTTGACTGGTCAACTCTTGTTGACTGTCGCGACCCGTCCGAAGGCGGACGCGGCTAATGGATTACCGATCGCGGGTCTTGGATCGGCGCGAGCCCTCCCAAGCCCATACCAAATCGCGGCGGGAGTATTTTTCAGGAGGGATTCGACGATAACAGTCGATCGCTTTCGACCTTAGTGTGGTCGTGGTGGCATGTGCAACTTGTGCATGCATTTGGAGTCGCCACCGGTCTTTCTTGGAGGGTAGACCGGAAACCTTATTGACCGATTGGGAGAGATCGATCAATTCTGCGGAACCAGAGATTTTGGGTTCGGGGACTTGGTTACGTTGATGTCATTACCAACGCCCTTTCGGTACCTAACGCGAGTGATTTTCCCTAACTAGGATTTCATGCAGGCGCAATTTTGGGTGAGGTAAGTCTGACTTTGCACATTAACCATTTTAACATGCTCACGTAATCATAATAAATAAATAGATGCCAATCACATAAACATCTATCCTACGTGGTGATCATGGAATTATGATTTAATGGGTCTCGAGCCAATGAGACCACATTTAATCATTTTAATATTTTAATAACGGAGAGCCGCTCTTCGCTTCTTCTTGGTTTCTTGAACTCTTCAAGAATTGGGCCCCAAAGAGCTCGCCGACTTAAAAGGCTCCTCCACGTAATCCTCGTAGCATTTACATCAACAATTGACTATGCTAAAAATAAAGATTACATGAAAAATAAAAGGAGTACGCAGTCTCCATTTAATAATTACAACCCCAAATATATAAATAATCATCATACATTCATATATACATCAATCACATTGATTAGGGATTTTTCCATGATCACCACCCTTTCACGTAAGTAATAAATTCACAATTTAAAACTTAGGAAGGCACAATAAAAATTCTACGTTGAATCATATTAAGAATTTTTACGTAAAATAAGATAGCCATAAATTTTCGATTCAAAATTGATTTAGTCTCAATTTTTGCTACGTTGATTAATTTATCATATAAAATAATCAATCTCCATTAGCCATGTAAGACGAACAATTCGTTAATACATATTGGCCATAGTATTGCAAAAATTGCAAAAAATCAATTAAATGCACGAAAACACCTAAGGATTGGCTCTGATACCACTGTTGGGATCCACGTAACACGTAGCGGAAATAAATAACAACCCATACATGTATCTCCAGAGGCGTACTTCGTGCATTTCAATCGAAAAAAATCACAAAGTCTCAAAGGGAATAAATAGATTACCTCTCGTAGCGTGCTTGAACGGAGGTGTCGGTTCGATGTTATTCGATCTCAGCCTCCACAAGTGTTAGGCATCTAGTTCGGACGCACCACCAATTGACGAACGGGGAGACGACTAATAACTCCACAACAATTGTGCTAGCAATATGCGGAATCAATATTCCGAACTTAGTATATTTTGCTCACTCAAGATTATGAGAATATAGAGAGTGTTTGTGTTTTTCTCTCTAAGCTCTCAAAAATTTGCACACTCTACAAAATGTCTCCCTCCTTCAACCTCAAAACTCTTGCCATCCTTTTATAGCCAAAAATACCTTCCAATAAATTGTATTTAAAAATAGCACTAACAATTATAAATTCTATCTAAAAATAGCACTCACAAATAAATGACATTTAAAAATAGCACTAACAATAGCACTCACAATTTATAATACAAAAATGCTATTTAAAAATAGCACTAACAATTATAAATTCTATCTAATAATAGCACTCACAAATAAATGACATTTAAAAATAGCACTAACAATAGCACTCACAATTTATAATACAAAAATGCTATTTAAAAATAGCACTAACAATAGCACTCACAATTTATAATACAAAAATTCTATTTAAAAATAGCACTAACAATTATAAATTCTATCTAATAATAGCACTCACAATTTATGATAAATAAATGCCATTTAAAAATAGCACTAACAATAGCACTCACAATTTATGATAAATAAATGTCATTTAAAAATAGCACTAACAATAGCACTCACAATTTATAATACAAAAAATGCTATTTAAAAATAGCACTAGCAATAGCACTCACAATACAAAAATGCTAAAAAAGGCACTAACAAAGGTGTTAAAAATAATAACCATTATTATTATTACAAGAGTTAAAGAGGTTACCAAACAATACAAATATGCATAACGTATAAATACGTATGACGTATAAATACGTAGAGCATACGTATACATCCGTGAAACCGGGGACTAATTGAAAGAAAAATGTGCAATTAAGCCCTTTTGGTAAAAATTGATTAAATTGGAGGGCAAATTGACCTAATTGCACTTTAAGACTTTAGAATCCAATGTCATAGCTTATAAAAAGTGAGAATTGAAAACTAAAAGACTCGAAAATGATTTTTTTTAGGCTCGGTTCGGGTTTATGTTTGTGAAGGAACATAGTGACCCGAGCCGAATTTTTGAGATTTAAAGTGACACACTTGAAGAGGAAATTAAAACAAAATTATCGAATATTTTTGGGTATTTTTATGACCACGAATGGTATTTTTCTGATTTTTTGGGTATTTTTATAATTAAATAAACTCGAAAAATATTAAAAATACCGAAAAATATTTTTTGTTCAAAATTGGTTCCTAAGGTTAAACCAAGGCTTCCAAAGTTGATTTTGTGATTTTATGACCTTTTTGATATTTTTAATTAATTTTAAAGAATAAAAATCACAATAATAAATGGTAAAAAAAATCAGGTGTCAACAGCTGCCCCTCTTTGAGAGGAATCTCGTTAGAGGTTTCTCTCAAAGATAAGGTGGCACCTGATTCCTAACCGACTCAACTGGGAAAATAAGAGAAGAAATGTTATGACATCGGATCCTTAAGCCTATTGATAAAAGCTCAAATCAATCCCCGGTTTGCTCTAACAATTTGAACATGGGCCGGAGTGAGAGAGGCTTACCTGAAGCTCACCTGTCGGATGCTGCCGGTTGCGACGACTTTCAAGAAGATGCCTAGGACTCGTCATTCAGAATATCCCAGGGAGATTAAGCTCTGACCTGTATGGTAGGTCATACCATGATGGGATTCCTAACTTGTAGGAACCTAAGGAAGGCGCATCCCACGCTTTGGGATTTGCCAAGAATTTTGATCTGTATGGTGGATCAGACCTTTGTGTTGATCCTTACTGCGATATTTATCAATGAGTTGACCCTTATGCGGTTTCTACCATATGTGACCCTTCAGGCGGTTTCTACCATTAATGTGATCCCTCAGGCGGTTTCTACCTTGGTTTGACCATTCAGGCGGTTTCTACCTTGAGTTGACCCTTCAGGCGGTTTCTACCTTTGATTTGACCCTTCAGGCGGTTTCTACCTTGTGTTGACCCTTCAGGCGGTATCTACCATTGATTTGACCCTTCAGGCGGTATCTACCATGAGTTGACCCTTCAGGCGGTTTCTACCTTGTGTTGACCCTTCAGGCGGTATCTACCATGTGTTGACCCTTCAGGCGGTATCTACCTTGTGTTGACCCTTCAAGCGGTATCTACCTTTGATTTTGACCCTTCAGGCGGTATCTACCTTTGATTTGACCCTTCAGGCGGTATCTACCATATTTTGACCCTTCAGGCGGTATCTACCTTGATTTGACTCTTCAGGCGGTATCTACCTTCATTTGACCCTTCAGGCGGTATCTACCTTTGAGCTGACCCTTCAGGCGGTATCTACCTTGTGTTGACCCTTCAGGCGGTATCTACCTTGTGTTGACCCTTCAGGCGGTATCTACCATAGTTTTGACCTTGAAAAGGGGTCTCATGACGAGGGTTCTCCACGTCCGATGAGACTGCCTAAATTATGAAAAGGGGTCTCATGACGAGGGTTCTCCACGTCCGATGAGACAGTCTGATTTTTGAAAAGGGGTCTCATGACGAGGGTTCTCCACGTCCGATGAGACTGTTTAAATTATGAAAATGGGTCTCATGACGAGGGTTCTCCACGTCCGGCGAGACTGTCTGATTTTTGAAAAGGGGTCTCATGACGAGGGTTCTCCACGTCCGATGAGACTGCCTAAATTATGAAAAGGGGTCTCATGACGAGGGTTCTCCACGTCTGATGAGACTGTTTGATATTTTTGAAAATGGGTCCTGGGACGAGGGTTCTCCACGTCTGATAGGACTTTTCTTTTAAAAGGGTTTTTCTTCCCCTCTTTTTTAGAGACCCCGAAGTTTGTCGGGAATTCAGTTTTTGAAGCAGTGAAAGATTTTATTTTGACAAAGCTTCACTTGAGTCTGTTGAGGCGACATTCTGGGAGCTGGGTTCTCCAGGTATCCTGCAGAAATTTGAGCCTGAAATATTTTTCTTCACCAAGAAAACGTTAGTAATCTTTGGGAAGACCACGGCTGTCCATTTGACAAAATCGTATGATTTAAGTTTTAATCATGAAATGTGCATTTTGATGCTGGAGGTCATCCAAAGCATTCTTGCAACATGCAAATGTGATCACAAGTCCCTTGTACGGAAAATCTGGATCAACAGTTTGAAAATTCCAAAAAGAGTTTGTTCAAAACGTCAATTGGAATATTTCTCGACAAGGAGGTCTTCTCACCTGTTTTGAGATGTGGTTTTTATAGGGGATGCACTCAATTCCCTACTAACCTGTGCCTAGGTTTTAGGCTCATTCGCAGCGCATACATTTTGATCGGTCGGGAGGTCTTCCACGGGACCGTAATGTTAGGCTTGGATATTGGCTTTCAAGGGGGACTCGCTTTGGAGTCGAGGCCATTGAATGAAAGTCTTCACCATCTGCTCCGGGTTTACAAGTCAAGAACCCTGCAAAATGAGAAAGAAATAGTCTTGCTCGTACTTCTTCGAGCTAAGCTATATGTTAACCCAAGTGTCTTAGTCAGAGAAGACTGTTTCGGGGTTGTAACATTGGTAGGATTGGGGACCGAAAAAGGCTTGTTTTTGGCCCAAAAATTACGAAGGGTTTGACATTGGTGATCATTGCAAATTTACCACCTGCTTTTTCCTCTCTGCACCTTCAGTTGTTGAGGTGCGCAACCGATTTTGAGGTGTGCACCAGCTCTTTAGAGAGTGTCTCTGGCTGCATTAAGAGATTGACAACTCTGTCTGCGTCTCGGCTCCACGCTTGACACCATTTGGTGAGTAGTCTTTTTGATCTGACTCCATTAGGGATTTCCTCTTTTCCCATCCGGCTTCATTGCGGATCAATCAAACAATTTACACGAGCATCGGCCTTGCTTTTACCAGGCACTTTGCTTTTTCTCGATGCTAGGGATTTATTATTACTATTATTTTTTTGAAATCCCGGTTCTTCTCATCCTCGATGGGATCATGTCATACATATGTCTGAAAGTCTAAACATGCTTTAAATATCAGCCCGGGAATCTTCTTCGTAATCCCTGAGTCTTGAACTCTTCCATTTTTGAAGGGGTGCTGCATCCGTTTTGGAATGATCACCAATGGGTTCATGAAATGAATTTGCAGGCTCAAGTTGGCTGTGCAAAGGATTCAGTGTGTGTGATAGAGAAATGAATGCTTCTCGTCATCCTATGGCACTTGGATTACCATATAAACAACACACAAAGATTAATGTTAGTCCGAGCAAGAAAATTTCTGACCATTTTCTCCTGATGCCGCTGGACTCACCTCCATTTTGCCCCGATGTGGGGTGGTTCTTGACAGGGTTAAGAATGAAAACCGCCGTTCGAAGGGGTTATCAACGGTCGCCTGTAGTGTTTGGGGATAAAAAACGAATGCCTCCGTCGTCCCAATCCATGTAATCACTGCGAATGGTCCCTACTTCCGTAGGTCCAGATTTTGCTATCTGATCTGCTCCACTCATCTCTCTAGTGTGTGTGGGACGTGTTTGGACTAGGCTTTGCCTCTTGTCTTTTGAGAAAACGTCCTTTTGAAAGTTTTGAACAATTTTTTTATTGGAAAAATCTCTTTCATTTTCTCCAAAAATTTTACCCATCAAGGGGATTTTATGGTGCACCATGCACGTTCTTATTCATGTTCAGACAACCTCCAATGAAATTTGAATTCTATGCCTTCTCTAGACATTAGATTCTGAAAGCTTTTCTTTTCTTTTTTTTATTCAACATCTTCAATGGATTGGGGAGAGGGATACTTACCTGTCCCCCGCGGCTGGAGATCCCTGAAAATGCGGAAGAAACATGTTATTGTCCGTTCAGAAATTTTCAAAAAATTAGAACGATACATCTTACCCTTGGTCATGTGTTCCAATGGGTAATACATGGGATGTGAAAACCCGTTTCGCCTTGATGGCGAGCCCCTGTCAAAGACGAGAATTAGGTGTCAGTTTGCGTTCCAAAATTCAAGGCGAATTGGAACGATATAGCCTTGTCCTTGCTTTGTGTTTCCATTCGAACACAAACGCGCGGCTTGCAGAAATTGGCCATCTATATTGCGGCCACGATCCCTCCGTTTGGTTGGCGATGAATCATTCTCGAGGATTTGCCCCAGAGGAGATCCATTTGTGTTTTTGGGCGTATTCCAGCGCCACTCATCATAGTTCCTTTTATTCAAGAAAAATGAAATTTTTATCAGAATGCATGTCAAAGCATGAAGTGTGGAAGCGATACTTTTTACCATCCACTAGGTCTTATGATCAAAGACCATCTCCTGGAATCCTGACTTCTAAGGCCACTGATTCAATTCGCCTCCCTGTTAGCGCTCTCTTTTCATTTGGGGCTTTCAGCGCCAACGACTTCCTGCAAAATGAGTAAAAATTCATGTTAGGCATGTGGTCTTCGAAGAGCAAATTGGAACGATACAAGGCTACCGTTCACCCAAATTCGTATCTTGGGGTTTGATTCTGATGCGGACGACTCTGTTATTGCGTCCATTGACTTTGCCAGAGGAGAAACGTCCGGCGTATAAATGATTCACTTGCCCCAGTTAGGCGTGGTTTTGCTGTTTGTCATCTCTGGATTCGATGACCCTGGTCTGATGCGCTTTCATGGGGGATCATGAGAGTTTGCCCCTGGTTTGGCTCCTTAAAGCAAATGGGGGGAACCTGCTCCCATTGATTTTTGCAGATTCTGATCATCCATCTCGATTGTCAGAGTCCTTGATCAATTTTATTTGTCTCAAGACAGCTTGATATTCTTGGGATTCGTCATGTGGCGGTTTGGTGATTCTCTCGATCACAGTCGCCATTTGAGGTATTTGATGTTCCATGTTTGTTATTTGAAAGCATTACATCCTGCGTCATCTGCTCTTGATTATCACCTGAGAGGAAAAAGAAAGGAAGTATTATTCCCATATCAAGAAAATAATCATTTTGGAACGATACGTCCTTTTACACTTGATTTGCATTCCGTTTTGATGTTGCATATTGATATGCACAACATCTATCAAATTCCTCCATCCGTGCTTGAAGGTATTTGCAACGCCTACGGTTCATTTGCCCCAACTGGGTGACGTCTGTTTTGTCATTTGAACGCATGAGCTTTTGGGTGCATTGTCTCTTTTATCACCTGAGATAAAGAAAAATGGAGAAAAACTTATCCCAGATCTGATTAAAAATCAATTAGGAACGATACGTCCTTTCACCAAACGAGTGGCTCTGCTGCCAAATGTATTTTGCACTGAAGGGACGAATTCCACTATGCTCCACGGGTTTGGGGAATTTGCCCCTATTTTCGATAGAAATGAGCCTTATCGAGATGTATACAATACAAATAGATCCCTAATACAATCAATCTAAGGGACGAGATAGAGAGGACCTCAGCAAAATTAGTCTTATTCAAGAGGACTAAAAATACCAAACCAATCAAAGGAATGTGGTCCGAACATTTGGAGATGCCCCGGTTCTAGTCTTCGAGATGTGACTCCAGGATCACCGATTTTTTTTTTTAGTTGGTTTTAGATATGTCAGCCATCCAAAGACATGCACATAAGACAAGTGAGGATAAAACTTCTAAAAATCAAAGGATTTGGCACATAAGGTCAAGGTTCCCACCTCGAGTTCTAGAAAGAGCAGATTCCATTGCACAACTATCGTTGCATTGGGGCTCGATCCATAGCTCAAAATGAGCGGAATTGAAAAGTGGATTACTCCGTGTTTGTCCTCACGGAGATTCCATTTTCAATCCATTCTATTGTTTTCCTATAGACGGCGCCCGAGGTTTTAGGCGCGGTTGTGTGTGTTTTCGGTGTCGCGCTAAAGCGATAAACATGCATCTTATTTTACAATCACCGCTTCAATATAAAACATACACACAATCATTCATTCCTACGCCCAACCTGTATAAAACAATGTTAATCACAGACTAACCCCCTTATCACTCCAATCTGCAAAAACATATAACACCTATCATAAGCGGACTTACCTCACCTTCAAGAGCGCCTGCATGGTTAGAAAAATCACTCAGCGTTTTAATTACGGCCTAAGTCCACTTGAGGTCTAGAACCATAGATTCTAGAACAAAGTCCCCAGTGGAGTCGCCAGCTGTCGCGACCCGTCCGAAGGCGGACGCGGCTAATGGATTACCGATCGCGGGTCTTGGATCGGCGCGAGCCCTCCCAGGCCCATACCAAATCGCGGCGGGAGTATTTTTCAGGAGGGATTCGACGATAACAGTCGATCGCTTTCGACCTTAGTGTGGTCGTGGTGGCATGTGCAACTTGTGCATGCATTTGGAGTCGCCACCGGTCTTTCTTGGAGGGTAGACCGGAAACCTTATTGACCGATTGGGAGAGATCGATCAATTCTGCGGAACCAGAGATTTTGGGTTCGGGGACTTGGTTACGTTGATGTCATTACCAACGCCCTTTCGGTACCTAACGCGAGTGATTTTCCCTAACTAGGATTTCATGCAGGCGCAATTTTGGGTGAGGTAAGTCTGACTTTGCACATTAACCATTTTAACATGCTCACGTAATCATAATAAATAAATAGATGCCAATCACATAAACATCTATCCTACGTGGTGATCATGGAATTATGATTTAATGGGTCTCGAGCCAATGAGACCACATTTAATCATTTTAATATTTTAATAACGGAGAGCCGCTCTTCGCTTCTTCTTGGTTTCTTGAACTCTTCAAGAATTGGGCCCCAAAGAGCTCGCCGACTTAAAAGGCTCCTCCACGTAATCCTCGTAGCATTTACATCAACAATTGACTATGCTAAAAATAAAGATTACATGAAAAATAAAAGGAGTACGCAGTCTCCATTTAATAATTACAACCCCAAATATATAAATAATCATCATACATTCATATATACATCAATCACATTGATTAGGGATTTTTCCATGATCACCACCCTTTCACGTAAGTAATAAATTCACAATTTAAAACTTAGGAAGGCACAATAAAAATTCTACGTTGAATCATATTAAGAATTTTTACGTAAAATAAGATAGCCATAAATTTTCGATTCAAAATTGATTTAGTCTCAATTTTTGCTACGTTGATTAATTTATCATATAAAATAATCAATCTCCATTAGCCATGTAAGACGAACAATTCGTTAATACATATTGGCCATAGTATTGCAAAAATTGCAAAAAATCAATTAAATGCACGAAAACACCTAAGGATTGGCTCTGATACCACTGTTGGGATCCACGTAACACGTAGCGGAAATAAATAACAACCCATACATGTATCTCCAGAGGCGTACTTCGTGCATTTCAATCGAAAAAAATCACAAAGTCTCAAAGGGAATAAATAGATTACCTCTCGTAGCGTGCTTGAACGGAGGTGTCGGTTCGATGTTCTTCGATCTCAGCCTCCACAAGTGTTAGGCATCTAGTTCGGACGCACCACCAATTGACGAACGGGGAGACGACTAATAACTCCACAACAATTGTGCTAGCAATATGCGGAATCAATATTCCGAACTTAGTATATTTTGCTCACTCAAGATTATGAGAATATAGAGAGTGTTTGTGTTTTTCTCTCTAAGCTCTCAAAAATTTGCACACTCTACAAAATGTCTCCCTCCTTCAACCTCAAAACTCTTGCCATCCTTTTATAGCCAAAAATACCTTCCAATAAATTGTATTTAAAAATAGCACTAACAATTATAAATTCTATCTAAAAATAGCACTCACAAATAAATGACATTTAAAAATAGCACTAACAATAGCACTCACAATTTATAATACAAAAATGCTATTTAAAAATAGCACTAACAATTATAAATTCTATCTAATAATAGCACTCACAAATAAATGACATTTAAAAATAGCACTAACAATAGCACTCACAATTTATAATACAAAAATGCTATTTAAAAATAGCACTAACAATAGCACTCACAATTTATAATACAAAAATTCTATTTAAAAATAGCACTAACAATTATAAATTCTATCTAATAATAGCACTCACAATTTATGATAAATAAATGCCATTTAAAAATAGCACTAACAATAGCACTCACAATTTATGATAAATAAATGTCATTTAAAAATAGCACTAACAATAGCACTCACAATTTATAATACAAAAAATGCTATTTAAAAATAGCACTAGCAATAGCACTCACAATACAAAAATGCTAAAAAAGGCACTAACAAAGGTGTTAAAAATAATAACCATTATTATTATTACAAGAGTTAAAGAGGTTACCAAACAATACAAATATGCATAACGTATAAATACGTATGACGTATAAATACGTAGAGCATACGTATACATCCGTGAAACCGGGGACTAATTGAAAGAAAAATGTGCAATTAAGCCCTTTTGGTAAAAATTGATTAAATTGGAGGGCAAATTGACCTAATTGCACTTTAAGACTTTAGAATCCAATGTCATAGCTTATAAAAAGTGAGAATTGAAAACTAAAAGACTCGAAAATGATTTTTTTTAGGCTCGGTTCGGGTTTATGTTTGTGAAGGAACATAGTGACCCGAGCCGAATTTTTGAGATTTAAAGTGACACACTTGAAGAGGAAATTAAAACAAAATTATCGAATATTTTTGGGTATTTTTATGACCACGAATGGTATTTTTCTGATTTTTTGGGTATTTTTATAATTAAATAAACTCGAAAAATATTAAAAATACCGAAAAATATTTTTTGTTCAAAATTGGTTCCTAAGGTTAAACCAAGGCTTCCAAAGTTGATTTTGTGATTTTATGACCTTTTTGATATTTTTAATTAATTTTAAAGAATAAAAATCACAATAATAAATGGTAAAAAAAATCAGGTGTCAACATTGACCAGTCAACAGCTCGCCGGGGAAGACGATCGGCGCCGGCTCTGTTTCGCCGGCGCCTCGTCGAAAGGCGATTTCTCCGCCTACGGACCATCAAAGCTCGTGAAACCAATGGCAAACGACTCGTCTTGTCGAGCTCTACAACATATAGGAAGCTTGATACAGCAGAATCACCTTTCATCCACATTCTACCTCCGGCCGAAGCTAATCTCCGGCGGGATTCCGCCCTAGCCATTTCTAACATTGAACAAGCATTTTTAACTATCATACAGCATCTATGGAGTTAGAGAGAACTTACCTGATGATCGCAAGGCGTCGGTTCAACCTAGGAGGAGTCATAGCATTCACGGCCAATCGGTCAAAGTCGGGGGTTGACTAAATGGTTTTACGCAACGAAAATGCGAAAAATGAGGTGGAGAATGATCAGTGATGCGCAAGAAGCCATTCTAGATTGACAACTCGTAAAACAAGTAAGTAGAACTCAAGTCGCCATTAACGACCGAGAGAAAGCTCGGGGAGGAGTCATACCTTTCCAGGCCGTTTTAGGCAGATCCGACGAGTTTACGAACTTTCTGCGGAAGTCACCGAGCTTTGGGGATGGTTCGTCGGTCTCTGTTTTGCTCCGGACGCGACGACGAAGGCTTGGAAGCCTCGGCGGAGCTCGGTGGTTATGGCGGTGAGGGGATTCGTCCGACGCTCTCTCCCTCTCTCTCTCTCTCTCTCTCTCTCTCTCTCTCTCTCTCTCTCTCTCTCTCTCTCTCTCTCTCTCTCTGTTCGCGAGCTCTCCTCTTCCGCGAGCTCTGTTGTTTCTTTTTTAACTGATTCCTCTAACAGATTTCTTCCTCCACTGTTATACCCGAACGGCTTCTGCGAATGGACTTCTTGAGCTCGCGTCACGTGCCGAAAGTGCGTGCGTTTTGGCACCTTGGCTTCGAGCTCGATTCGGTGAATGTATCGGAGCTATTTTGCGCCTGGGTGTGTCAATTCCTCCTCCGATTGATCGAGCTTCCTCTCGCTTTTCCCTTTACTGGTCTGTGCCGTTGCTTTCTCCGTAGGTTTATTGCGTGCGAGCCCAAAGAACAAGAACAGAGCGTTCTTAATTTATCAAATTAAATTTGGAAATCGGCTTCCATGAGATGAATCCCATCTAGTATGGTGATTTAGTGAAAAATGAGTGTGGAATTAAACGAAAACCCCAAATGTTGAATAAGATCCGAAATTGATTTTTGTCAAATTGGGGTTCCTAATGGACAATCAGCCCCAATTGAGCCCATCATTAGATTCAGTGGGTCAAAACCTATAGGGAGGAAGCATTGGGGATCTATGGGTGTCCCTCAGAAAATTTTAATTTTGGATTTGGCACTTTAGGGACCAAAATGAAAAGAATTTTGTGCAATTAGGTCCCTAAAGCCAAAATTGATTAAATCAGTGCACAATTGAACCAAATTGAAATGTCGGGAAATCATGCTGAATGTCAAGATTCTTAAAATGCAAAGTATTGCAAATAAAAAGACTCAAAACATATTTTTTGACAAATTCAACCATGTGCGTTACAAAGAAACACACAAAATTAAACTTGAATTTCGACTCTTGATGAAGTCAAAATGACAAGGAAATTAAAAATAAAAATATTGACTATTTTCCTATATTTTTGTGACCTCAAATTCTATTTTTTTGTTGATTTTTCTAGTATTTTTCTATTTTCTAAAAATACTAAAAAATGTGAAAAATATGAAAAATTATTTTTTGGTCAAGAATGGTTCCTTGTGCTTGGCCAAGGCCACCAAAGTTAATTTTGTAATTTTTTTTGACTTTTTATGAATTTTTTGTGATTTTTCAAAAATAAAACTGAAAAAAACTTGGTCAAAAATCAGGTGTCAACACGGACTCAACTTGGCATGGTTGCAAAGTCTATCCTAAGAGAGAGTAGTCGGTGATGGGGAGTCTTGAAGAAATCACTACCTATCTCTCTTATTTCTAGATCCTTCTTGATTAGTCTTCACTATTCGTATTTTCAATGTTTAGTTAACGTGATTGTTCGTGTTTCGACATTTTGTCAATTCTCAAGAATCTGGATGGGTTTGGTTCAGTATTTTCAAGGAGTTTCCAGCTCCGAAAGCTCCTTTGGAGAATGTTGAGGTGTTTGGTTCAACTTTGGAGCAGCATTTGGTCAAATGTTAACATTGGAAAAGCTGAAAGCCCAATATTGGTAGGGACCAACATTGGGCTTTCAGCTTTTCACCAAATGCTAGCAAACTTTTTTCCCTTCTAAAACTAGACTCACTATTTTTTTTTTTATTTTCCCCATTTTGCCCTTTTGTGTTGTTCATCTTCTTTAGTAACTTAGATCTGGCAGAAAGAGACGCAAGGACGGCAAGGGGTCGGCAAGGCAAACGCCTAGGCGAAGGTCGGCCGCCACCTACCAGGGCTGGCTGCCTAAGTGACAGCACCTGGGTCTTGTGAGGGCGACGTCCTCCCTCGGTTTAATTGCCAACGCAACTACAATCGAAACTTGACGAAGCAGAGAAAGCAACCGGGAGCAGTGCATAGCTCCATAGATTCGCTTCATCTGCTACTATATCAACACCGATTCTTCTTCATTGACTACATCTCTCGAGCCATGCAGAGAGACGCGCTGGAGCAATCCTTTAGTAGTTTTCTTGATGTTAAGTTGGAGTGGGCATCTCATGCTAGTCAAGGAAGCTGTGTGGTTGACGATCCCGACCCTGGGGACCAAGTGCGTCTCCTAGGAAATCCAAAGAAACGTCGTGTCTTGGCCGATTATTACATCGTCAACAAGGAACACACTTATCTCCCCAACCCCACTGTTCTCCACCTACAGAACACACGTGCCCTCGAGAGATGCTGCTTTATTTCTCTTTGTTATAATTAGTAGTTTAATGGCTCAATTATTGTCAGTGCAACCGACGTGCATTTATGTTGGTGTAACAGACGTAACCGAAGCAATTTAATGTTGCGTAACGAACGTAACTGACGAGGTTTAATACTGCATAATGGACGTAACCGACGAGGTTTAATGTTGCGTAACAGATGTTTTCTCGATCTATAACTAGACGGGTTTCCGTAGTTTAGAATCATAACTTACAACTCACAACTCTAAGTTCATTCCTCTAGTTCTCCCCTAGTTGTCCTCCAAGTGTGCCGGATTCGAGAAGTGTTCGACAGAGTCCTATTCGTATAGTGCTGATACAAATAGGATTGATGTGTTGTATCTTGGAAGGAATAGTTCATGAAACTGCTTAGCACTGTTGGCAAGATCTAATCGCCTTAAGGAGGTTCGGTTAGCCGTATCTCACCTATTTTCCTATTTTTCGAGTTTACTATCTAGCAATTTTATTTGCTTTGTAATCTTTGAATATAAAGATTGTAATTTGGCTTTTTTTATTGTTATTGAAATATTATCGCCATTTTCGTTTGATTATTTTTTCTAATTACAACAAAAAGTGTTG
Organism: Rhodomyrtus psidioides; assembly: GCA_021437785.1. Lineage (NCBI taxonomy): Eukaryota > Viridiplantae > Streptophyta > Magnoliopsida > Myrtales > Myrtaceae > Rhodomyrtus > Rhodomyrtus psidioides. Next base: position 12,289 of record JAILYB010000005.1, on the reverse strand, counting down.
CGTATTTTCCCCAATACGTTAACGTGTGCGCTTCAGATTTTCAATACTCCTCTCTCTCTCTTGGGGAAATCATGCGACCATAAGGGCCGTTGCGACTTAGGCAACAAGCCCTTCGCTGGCCCCTTGCCATCCTTGCAGCAGTAGCCCCTTCCGACCAAATCTGGTCTCCTTCTAAAAAGTTAAAGATGTTGTGGCTAGCGTTATCACCTAAAGGGGGTGAATATGTGATTATAATGCAATTTACAATTTTTCGCGGAATGTCAATTGCACAGGCGTTTTTATAACGTCTCAGACGATGGCAACACAGTATGACGATATAAACAGTTCGTGTGCAGTTCTACTATCACAGTTTTTGTAATATGATCAGAGTAGAGATAGAGAAGATTGCACAGAGGGTTTATAGTGGTTCGGCTTTGGTTAAGCCTACGTCCACTTTTTCGGTTATCATCTAATCGGCTGGATTCTACTAGTAAACTGCTCGAGAGGTTACAGCTTAGTGATCTTCTTAACACCAAGGATACCCCACCTAGCGCTCAACACTCTTGTGTACACCTCCTTACAATTATAATGGACGAATCAAGAAGTGTGTATGAAATGAAGTACTTTCGATCTAAGAATTATAAAGATTTTTCCCTCTTAACGCCGACCTCTTTTCCCTTCGACCTTGAGATGTCTTTTATACTCCTCCGCCTCCAATCTACCCGTTGCAAGGCTTCTAGAAGAGGTCTCTCCAAAACTTCCCGTTTGGACAAGACATACCAAATGAAGATCTCGTAGTCGTTGGGGATCGCCAAGGGAAATTCTTCCCCATTCGGATTAAATCGCCAATACAATTATGATCATGGGTTTCCATAGATGATTTCACTCATTTGGAAAGTCGTATGTTTGTCTCCTTGATTTCGCATCCTAATCCTCAAGAATGATCCAGCTCGATTATATCCGTTGTAGTATTTCAAATAAGCACATTTGAAAGTTTTCTTCAAGTTCTGATTACTACACGTGAATACTCCACTCAGATTTTAAGCATCAGTCGAACGTCTGAGCTATCCCCGCTCAACGTTCAACGTTTGAGTTATCCCCACTCAACGCCTGAGCTCCAACCAGCATCCGAGTCCCTCAGAAATCCCATCTGAGCAAAACCTTTTTGACAGATTCAATCCTGTGCATCCCCACACCAAAGGATAATCTGCAAAATAAGTATTCCACGGCATTATCTCGAAAACTTAAGAGTACTTAGATTGTTTTGTTAACTTCAAAATCACCTAGGAGTTTTTCTCAACAAAAGAAGATGAACAATATCAAAAGGGGAAAAATCGGGAAAATATATAAAAAATTACATTGAAAGCCCCTTTGCAATGTTATTTCTACCAAACGCTATTTGACCCAAAGCCCATTTCAAATGAACTTTTACCAAACGCGATGAGCATTTTCTCAAACCCCTTAAGTTGAATGTATTTGCATTTTCCCAAAACACATTTCAAATGCCCAACCAAACCCACCCTCTATCTCCTTGGAATGCTAGGTCGTCATTTATGAGTCAAATAAAGAGTCGTGTATTACGCCTATATATAGGCAAGTCGTGTAATAGTTGTGTAGTGTAATGAGAAATAAAATAGCACATTCGTCTCCTTCCTAGAGTGTTCTCTTTGTGTTGAGAGTTATCGACACCCAAATCTTACTGGTGCTTCTGAAGCCTAGTCGATGCCTCCTAAGTTCAACATCTCCTAGTTTGTTTTTCATGAAGAAGTTCGGAACGTCATTATTGAGGAGGATGGTCACCGAACAACGTCTCAAATATTTATTTCTGATCATAACTCATCGGAAACTCATTCACTCTCACAGACAGTTCACTCTCATTCCAATCCATCGGAAACCCTTTCATCGGCACACAACTAAGGGACTCACTTGCATTCACGCTACATACGTACACAGACTGACTATGGTCAGTCACACTTGTGCCCACAAAAGGCTCAACCTATTCATAGGCCGTGGAGGTCGATGTGATTACCTGACTTTCACTTGGTGCAAATATCCAGCAGTCTGGATGGTCGATAAGGCCAATAGATAATGTGCTAGAAAATTTTGAATGGTGCTCGAAAATTTTTTATGGTGCCCACAAAAGGCTCAACTTATTCATAGGCCGTGGAGGTCAATGTGATTACCTGACTTTTACTTGGTGCAAAGATCCAGCAGTCCACGTGGTCGATAAGGCCAATACGAAATGTGCTAGAAAATTTTGAATGGTGCTAATTTTTTTTAGATAGGGGTAATGGGGATCGTTCAACATCC